>CM065815.1:42727657-44120257 GCA_033398695.1 Orobanche coerulescens | reverse complement strand
GCATATGGAAAATTGGTACTTCTTCTCATAAGCAGGGAAGAGTGGGTTCGCTGTCGTTTAATGTCGTTAATGCATTATCTGACAAAGAGGTAGATCCACGACCCAAACAAGTGGTTGCAGGAAGTTCGAACAATGCCTCACCACAGGCGAATATTCATGTGAGGAAGGCTTCTCAGAGAAATAAGGTTCCGTTTGAGAAAGGGTATAGTCAGATGGACTGGCTTAAGCTTACCAGAACACACCCTGACTTAGCCGGTACTCACGACTTTGTGGAAACTTGTTTGGACGCTGTGAATATTTTCTTGTTTTGGGTGTCATATAACCAAAAAAAAAAAATCGCAGAAAAAAATCGCCTCTCGTTCATTCAAAATAAAGTAGCTGTCATTTTCATGTGGAGAAATTTATTTGCTCTTGCGTATATGTTGCAAGCAAATGGATTGAACATTGATGGACACGATTTCGTTATATTTGTTTGGATGCAACGGTTTTCAAATCCTTATTCCCGCATTTTGAGCTATTTTGGTGGATTTTAGATCCATTTTGGACGGAGTTATTTCAAATTCTTAATGCATTCGGGATGTCTTGTGAAGAGTACATGCAATAGCAAGTTCTTATCTGTTTCATGAACGAGCATGACAAGCAATTATACACATGTCCACCCATACGAAAGAGGGGTAGTTGTGTTATAAATATTCTATTTATTCCTTGTAATGTCACTCTTCGGCCACCAAATTGACAGTTCTTGACCCCGCTTTTCAGTGAGCAACTTGTGTTATTCTTTAGTTGATTTGGATCGAAACAAAAACAAGGTAGCTTACACAATATTACTCCCTCATTATTTATTTTCTTTGCACTATTTTCACCCAACATTTAAAGATTGGGCATATTGCTGCTAATGTATTATTACATGATTTATTTATCCTTGAGCTTTGGTAGAATTCTATTCCATCATCAAGGTGTCTTCTCCCGGCAATCGAGTCGCCATGGACTGGAAATTGAAATGCTGAAACGTCCGTTTCCCTTAGGATCTTAAAAGGAGAGCTTTCATCTTTTGATTTAGATGCAATTATGTAGAGAGCCCTAACTTAACCATGTTCAAAGACTCAATGGTAAAGTATTGACTCCCACTTATATATCCTTCCACACTTGCATGTGGAATTCATGTGGGATATCGTACAATCCATCCTCCTTCCAAACTGGACGTCCAACGGACGGCACACTTCGGGTGGCAACCCATTTAAAGACCCATTTCCCGGATGGGAATCCCTCGAGTCCACATCCGGTGGCAAATTGTGCAGGTCGGATCAAATTGTATGGCATATAAGATAGGGAACTCTAAAACTGGTTAAGATATCGAATTGATTCTTTTGGGTGAATTTTAAAAAAAAATGTTTCGGGTTAAGTGATGCAAATTGTTAATCATATTGATTTGATTCTTTTGGATTAACTAAAAAAAAAAGGCGATGCCCCCAGAAGTTGCATTCGTACACTAACAGAAATCAGTAACGACATGAAAACCTAAATGCCATTAACATAAAAAACAAACCACGAAAACAAACAGGCATAGTTCCCCCGGTATGAAAAGTTGCTTGATTGCCACAACATCCAACAAAGGGCCACAAGCAGGATTTTCCTCTTGCATTTCAGAATCATGGAAAAGTAAATATTGGAACAAAGATAGTTACTGGTTTTGATAATTTTCTCACAATAAAAAGAAAAATTGTCATTCGAAGAAGGAATTATCAACAATGTTTTATTCTAAATGATTCATTCTTCATAGAAAATGCAGTCCCGACTTGAAGCCAAACTATGTCAACTTCAAGTCGAGCTTTGACCTGAGGTTGAACCTCGCCGATAGATAATTTTGTAAACTTAATTTCAAATTCTATCACATGGTCAAGCGTTCAACTTCTATGTCGAACAATATTTAAGGGAAAGATTGTGTAGGAGGGAGGGAGAGAAGTAGAAACATAATGTTTGGTAGAGAGAAGAGAGGAGCGAAAATAAACTAAATTAGACTATTATACCCTTAATATATTTATATTTACGTCAAAAGTTAAATAAGGGTATTTAAGTAATTACGTAATTAAATTTTTTTTCTCCTCCAAATCCCTCCAATATTGAAGGGGAAGTAAAATAAAGGAAGAGAGGGCAAAACACATTAAAAATTTTCCTCCCCTTCCCTCCAAATTACGCAACCAATCAACCTCTAAAGGTTTCAAATTTTATGAAAACTAGTGTTCAACCTGTCGAACTTCGACGGAAATCACTGATGAAGACGAGTCCGCTTAAAATTGCTTTGTATTTGGGCTTTATATATATATTTAGTGTTATTTTGGACCTTATAGGTTGTGGGCTTTATTTATCTATTTACTACTTAAACTAGGAGATTATTAGGTATTAGACGGTTGAATGAATTTGAAAACTTCTGTACGGTTTCTGCATGATGAAGAATACGGTTTGTTTATCTTCTTCATAGTTTGATCCTTAATTCCTTGTTGTTCATACGTATTCGCTGCGTCAGTTGGTATCCGAAGTCTTGTTTACACTCTTGGAACGATGCCTCCGAAGGGAAAGGGTCCTGCTATTGACCCCGTTCAAGAGGAGTTGCGGGAGATACGCTGCAACATGGATTCTCTTACCATGGCCATTGAATCGCTTCGTGTACAACATGAAACCGCCGGCGCCGCGGCCCGTTCACCCCATCTCCGTCACTCTCGTGCGCCCCCAAGACGTTCAGGGCATATTACAGCGCCGTGGATCCAACCCTTTGGAATCCACCAGGCTAACGCACAAACTCGGCGCCATGACCAATGACAATCATCACCAACATACAAATAATTCCCTAATTTAAGACATTCAAAACAGACCGACCGAATTTGACAGTATCAAATAAAATCTTTCTCAAAACGGGTCCATAAACAAATACAATTTCAAAAGAAGAGAGTACTTGAGTACTGAAACAATAACATAAATACTAGAATAAAAAGACAATACTTCAAATGGACGACCATTGAACAGAATCACTCTTGCCCATCATCCTCGTACTGTCCGCATGCTCGATCGCCTCCAAGACATGTACCTGAAATACAAAAGTATTTCCCCCATTTAAGGGGTTAGCGACAACAACTAGTGCAAGTACAATCCATTTGAACTACTATTTTAATCAAATGAAATATGCGTCAAAATCATTTTAGAAAATATTTTTATATTTCGGAGTATTACGGTGTACATACACAAAACACAGTTCTCCAACAAAATATTTCAAAGGTTAACTGTTGGTATGAGACTCACGGCCACCGCACCTCGCAGAGGCCCCGTCGGACCATCCCTGGGTGGTTAGTCCCAGTTCATGATACGCATACACACGACACTACGTATCCCCAGAGGCCCCGTCAGACCATCCCTGGGTGAACATACGCATTCACATCCACAACATACACGAAAAGCCATAATTCAAATACTAGAATACGCAACAAAATATAAAGTACTTGCCTTTGAGACATCTTTGACGAAACAGGAAGTAAACGACGGCTAGGAAAGACCCGGAGTGACACGTCCATTCCTAAACGCAAGGTTAACACAAACTCAGTCCCAAATGATAACAATAACCAAACAGAGCACGCCCACAACCCTGATTATAACCATAACAATACATGTATGTTCAACACGGGCGAGGGTTTTCACAAAACCTCCCCAAATCATCAACTCACGGATTAAACATCGATGGAAATGGGTTGGGAATCACTCAATAACAATAATCGATAGGAAATATAGCAGCACCAACGAACAATACGAGTTTAGAAAGATAAAATCTGAAAACCCTCCAAAATTGACAAAGTTAGGGTTCTTAGCCAAAATACCTTGGATTCGGATGGAGAAAGATGATTAGGATGATGATAACTTCACTTGGAACACAATAATCAGTCTCTCAAGGAACTCCACGGATTACTTTGGAAGAGTCGTTCGAAATCGCTCGTAGGAACTCAATTCGCGTACAAGGAAGGAGAAAAGAAAGAAATGACGCGACTGAAACTTGTTCAGGTATTAAAACCTGACTGCACATTACGTACGCTAAAATGGTGAGGTTAACGTACGTTATGCATCTTACGTACATAACCCTCATATGTTAATGTACGTATGGGATAGGCAGAAACTGGGCAGAACTTCTGCCCAAAACGCTGAGGACAATAACGTACGTTAACACTAAGGTTTAACATACATTATATACACACTAATAACGTACGCAAGAAAGCATGAATAATGTATGTTATTAATGCAGCAGTCCAACACTGCTGAATGCAGTTTGTTGTTCAGGAAAGAATACGAAATCGAAACGTAACCAAAGATAGAACCGACAACATAAATACGAAGTATTCAGGACGACGAAGCTAAGTGCTGAAAGAAAGTACGATTCCGACTACCGGAAGATTAAAAATACGACAAAGAAGATAGAATTCCCTAAACTTATATGAATTTACAAAACGGCCCGAAACGTCCGAAAATCACGATACGACGTAGGATTAATGAACCGAAACTCACAACATGAATACCTCAACCATACGGACTCGTGGAAACAAAAAACAACAAAATCGAACGAGTTTTTATGAGAATCGAACATAGATGCGACAAAACATAACATAAAGCGAAATTACGTAAAAACACCTCCGAAACTCGTCCAAATGGAAACACACCAAGAACAAAATAGATTCAAAACGTCAAAATGGTTATAACCGAGTCATTAAAATAGACATGCGCCAAAAATGTTGTAACACCCCCGAGATATTCAAGGTATATTACAGTGCCGTGGACCCCTACATGGGACCCACCAGGCTAGACAAAACTTACCACAGTAAAAACACACATCATCCAGTTGAAAATCAAATAACACGCCCAGTACAACCGGCGGAATAATTAACAATGGCAAATATAATTAACTTCAACGAATACAAATCATAATCCGAAGAGAAAAGCCTAAGTACTCGCAAGTACAATCTATAAGTTTCAAAAGTAGACAACAACCATATCGAATGGAATAACGGAAATAAAAGGACTCAAATGCACATGTCAACGACCCTGGCCAACATCCTCGTACTGTCCCAGTGCTCGCTCGTCCGGATGATCATAACCTGAAATCCATAACAAGAATTTTCCCACAACGGGTCCCCAGAGGGGTTAGCAATTACGCTAGTACAAGTAATCAACGCAAACCAATCGCTCACACATTTCATAGTACAATGCACCAAATTCATTTCAAAACCAAAACCAGACATATCTTTTCCGGAAACAAATAGTCACAATCAATTTGCCTGGGACCGGGATGAAGCCACGAATCCCACTCGAGGCCTCTAAGGACCCTCCCGAGCTAGCCACATTCATAAAACAAAATCACGCACAGGCATCGCCTAGGACCAGGACGCCACCACAAATCCCACCCGAGGCCTCAAAGGACCCTCCCGAGCTGGCTAGCGAAACAAACTCGTGAATCCAGAGTGAAGTCATAGATTCCCCCGAGGCCCCGTCGGACCCTCCCGAGGTGAGTAAAGTACACACAATATACATTACCATTTCACGTTAAGCATAAAGGTTTCCAAGAATTACTTGCCTTGAATAATTGACGACGCAATGAACGGAAGGAAAAACACCGACGAACGCTAGGAACCATCAATCACGAACCTAACGATTCGAAGAACACAATCACAACCAATTCTAAACGAATACGGAATTGGAATACACCTGAAAACCCGCATACGATTCATCTATACTTGTATAAAAACAACAACGAGGGCGGACCACAACCAAACCCTCTCGATTACAAAAATACCACGAAATATACCATGAATCCGTAGGAAAACCAACAATACCAACAAGATTAATCATATTCATCATGAATTAATATATCATACGGAACGAATCGGACGAAAATGTGAGAACCCCAATTTATCCAAAACAAGGTTTTAGGAGTTTACCTCGAATTAATGACGAAGAACACGATTAGATGTTGATAATACACTCCAAAAACTCGAAGAAGATGATGGCTCAGACTTGCTAAGCTTCAAATCGTCGGAAAACACAAAGAAAGTCGCCAACGAGTCAGAGGAGAGGAGAATGATGAAAAATGACCGAAGTCGGTCAACTCCTGGGTTTATAACCCAGGACGCGTTACATACGTTAGCCACAGGTAGCTAACGTACGTAAGCCACCCCATGCTTACGTACGTAATGAAAATTGCAGAATTCCCTGTACTATTTTACACACACCGTTACGTACGTAACAGAAACATGCATTACGTACGTAATGCTCCTTTCTGGGGAGTATAGGCCGCAACCACTGGCAAGGAAGGAACCGAAAAGATCGAAATGCAACGGTGAACAACTCATGATGGTACGTACGTAAAGGATTCGAGACGACGAACTTAAGTGTTGAAAGAAAACATATTCCCGACTATCCAAAGGTTCGGAAAAACAACAACAAACGTAATTTTCCCAAAACTTTGGGAAATTACCAAAACGGCCCAAAGCATCCGAAATGTACGATAAATGGTCGAAACATCAAACAAAAGCTCACAAAATGCATAATAACGTGAGATGGATCCTCGGCAACGCCGAAACGGCGGTTCCGAATGACGATTCATGAGAATACCCGAAATAGCGACGGAAACAACATAAGACACCGAATTGAGTAGAACGAGTCCGAAACAAGCTCGAACGACAAAAAGTCCAATATTAAATATCCTCGAAATGCCAATATGGTTACGTGCGAGTTGCCAAAAACGAAAATACACCAAAGTGAGAATATCAAGAGAAAGGAAAATGCGGATATTACATTCTACCCCTCTAAAAATAAGTTTCATCCCGAAACTTAAGAAGCAAACAACTCGGGGTACCTAGCGCGCATGCTATCTTCGATTTCCCAAGTTGCCTCCTCGACACCATGTCTCGACCACTGCACTTTGACCAAGGGAATGGTCTTATGCCTCAGTCGCTTCTCACGGTGCTCCAAAATCTTCAAGGGACGCTCCTCGAAGGTAATGTCCTCGGCAATATCGATCTCACCATAATCGATGACATGACTAGGATCCGGAACATATTTCCTCAGTTGGGAAACATGGAAAATGCTATGAACGTGACTCAAGGCTGGACGTAGTGCCAAACGGTATGCCAACTCACCGACTCGCTCGATAATCTCAAAGGGTCCAATAAATCTCGGACTCAACTTCCCCTTCTCCCCGAAACGAAAAACTCCTCTCTTCGGTGACACCTTTAGCAAAACGTGGTCTCCCACCTCGAATTCCAAAGGTCGACGACGGACGTCGGCATACGACTTCTGTCGACTCTGAGCGGTCAACATCCGTTCTCGAATCAAATCCACCTTCCGCCTCGTCTCTAAAATAATATCTGGTTCGGTCCCGACCAAATCGGACGCTTCGTTTCAAAAAATCGGCGATCGACAACGCCACCCATAAAGCGTCTCATACGGTGCCATCCGAATCGACGCGTGCCAACTATTGTTGTACGTGAATTCGATCAATGGCAAATTCTCCTCCCAGTCGCTACTCCAGTCGAGAGCACAAGCATGTAACATATCCTCGAACGTCTGGATAGTGCGTTCCGACTGTCCATCTGACTGAGGATGAAAAGAGGTACTCAAACGCAAACGAGTACCCAACGCCTTATGCACCGCTTGCCAGAAATGCGATACAAAACGGACATTACGATCCGAAATAATAGACTTCGGAGTACCGTGAAGCCTCACAATCTGCGCTATAAACACACGAGCCAACTTCTCCAGGACCCAAGTATCCTTGATTCCCAGAAAATGTGCCGACTTGGTCAGGCGATCAACAATCACCCAAACCATATTCATGCCCGATCTCGATCTCGGCAAACTCGTAATGAAGTCCATCGATATGTCTTCCCATTTCCATTCTGGAAAGGGAAGTGACTGCAATAGCCCGACTGGTCGCTGATGCTCGATTTTGACCTGCTGACAAGTCAAACATCTCGCTACAAACTGTGTCACCTACTTCTTCATATCATTCCACTAGAAATTTCTCCTCAGGTCCTTGTACATCTTACTCGAACCAGGATGAACGGAGTAAGGCGTAACATGGGCCTCACGTAAAATACTCTGCCTCAATTCCGAGTCGTTCGGCACACATAGACGACTCTGGAATCTCAATACCCTATCTTCATCAATCACAAACCCATGAGACTTTCCCTTAAGAACATTCTCTCGGTTTTGAATAATCATCGGATCCTCCAGCTGCTTCAGTTTAATTTCATCGATCAGAGACGACGAAATCTCTAAAGCACAAAGTCGCCCCACGGCTCCAGGCAACGAAATTTCAATACTCAACTCAATCAACTCCCGCTGACGCTCGGCTTGAGACGTAAGGATCTCAAGCGTCCGCAACGAGACTGGTTTCCGACTCAAGGCGTCGTCCATGATGTTCGCCTTGCCCGGATGATAAAGGATTTCGAGGTCATAATATTTAATCAACTCTAACCACCTCCTCTGCCTCATATTCAACTCCCGCTGAGTAAATATGTACTTCAGACTTTTATGGTCGGTAAAAATCTAACATGCAGAGCCAAAAAGATAGTGACGCCAAATCTTGAGCGCAAAAACAACTGCCGCTAACTCCAAATCGTGAGTAGGGTAGTTAAGCTCATACAACCTCAATTGCCTCGACGCAAATGCAATAGTCTTGCCGTGATGCATCAACACGCACCCAAGACCCTGACCCAAAGCATCGCTATAAACAACAAAACCCTCGTTGCCACATGGCAACGCTAAAATCGGGGCTGAAGTCAAACGCCTCTTCAGCTCCTCAAAACCCGACTGCCTCTCGTCATTCCAGACGAACTTCTCGGACTTCTGGAGCAACTGTGTAAGTGGCCGAGCTAGTTTCGAGAAACGACGAACCTACGGTAGTAGCCAGCTAAACCCAAGAAACTACGGACCCCCTTCACGTTTTTAGGCGGTGCCCAATCCAACACTGCCTCAATCTTCTGCGGGTCCACACGAACACCCTCAGCTGAAATCACGTGACCTAGAAACATCACTTCCTTCATCCAGAACTCACATTTCTAGAACTTTTCATAGAGTTGCTCGGTCCTCAAAATGTCTAACACTACTCGTAAATGATACACGTGTTCCTCCTCGTTCCTCGAATAGATAAGGATATCGTCAATGAAGACGACGACACACTTATCCAAAAACTCGATAAAGACCTTGTTTATCAACTGCATGAACACTTCCGGCGCATTAGTTAATCCGAAAGGCATAACTACAAACTCATAGTGTCCGTATCTCGTCCGAAAAGCTGTTCTTGGAACGTCGGACTCCTTCACCCGAAGCTGATAGTACCCCGATCTCAAGTCGATCTTCGAGAATACCGCAGCCCCATGCAACTGATCAAACAAGTCATCAATCCTCGGCAGAGGATACTTGTTCTTGATGGTCACCTTGTTTAGTTTGCGGTAGTCGATACACAAACGCAGTGAACCATTCTTTTTCCGAACAAACAAAACCGGTACGCCCTAAGGCAAAGCGCTCGGTCGAATATAACCCGACTCAAGAAGCTCACTCAACTGCTTCTTCAACTCGGCCATCTCTGAAGGTGCCATGCGATACGGCGCCTTCGAAATCGGAGCCGCACCTGGCTCTAACTCTATAGCGAACTCGACCTCACGGTCCGGTGGCAACTGTAATACCCGAGATTTCTGATATGTATATGAACCTTGTGTTATTATAATTGTTGCATTTTGATCTGAGTATTATCCTCCGTATTTCATGATCCGGTGTTGTTGAACGCATGATTTCATGAATGTGATTTAAATTGTGATTCTGCGCAAGTAGCGCACGCTATCGACTAAGTGTAGCGTACGCTAATTTGGATTTATAGCGCACGCTGTGCATGAACCTTAGCGCACGCTATACGTAGTAAGCATGATTAAGACAGGGTGGTAGGTGAGATCGGCTGAGGATTTCGGTCGGATCATGTCGGGATGAACCTGGACTGCTTTCCGGAAAAGCCAAGTCAACACGGTAGCGCACGCTAATGATATGAGAATAGCGCACGCTAAACACTGAATACAGTGAAGTCAGTAAGTGTCGTATGGCCGCTAGCGCACGCTATGGATAGGGACTAGCGCACGCTAATAACCATTTCCTATATATAGGACAACTTACTTTTTCATTATTCAGATATTTTCACTTCCCTAATCCGAATTTTTGAGCTTAGAGAGTTACTTCCTCCCTCTTCAACCTCTCATATCATCCTCCTAGCACGAGTTTGAAGATTGTAGATCTTTGGAGATTGGTATTCAATCCCTCGGTGTTGGATTTCCTCAAGTTCCTTCGTGTTCTTCGCTACTTTGAGGTAGGTGATTCTTCACCAATATTAGTAGTATTCTGAAGGACATTTTGATCATGTTTTGGGATTGTCTAATCAGTTAAATTCGTAAGTAGTCGAACCTCATGTGTTAGAAGGATATTTTCGATGTTTCGGTACTTATTCATCGTATAATCCATTGAACATATGAGTGTTTGAACTCCTAGCATATTCATGAAGCTTCAAAACCAATTATGACCAGTAGATGGAGATTACCAAGTTCTTATGTCTTTACATAAAGGAATCATACGTTTTGGGACATGTAATGGATTGAACTTAGGATATTCCTTGAAATCAAGATGAATTATGGTGTTGTGATGATTATGCGTAACCTTGTATCTCGTAGTCATTTAATCCATAAAGATCTTTCACAAACCATATGAGCATGATATGCACGGGGATGACATGTATTATCACCATAGGATTCATGAGTTTCATCACCATTAGATCAAGTTTTCTGCCAGTAGTAAACTGCCATGCACGGTTAGCGCACGCTAACATATGTATATTAACGTGCGCTATCGGGAATGAGTTAACGTACGCTACGTTTGGTACGTAATGTATGTTATGTTATCAGTCGAGTCAGTCGGCTGATCAGAGAGAACTGTCAGTACATGGCTAGCGTACTCTAGACTTGGTCATTTGTGTACGTTAATGGGCAGACTTAGCGCACGTTACGTAGAGTACATAGCGTACGTTAAGTAGTTTAGGCAGATTGCATATTTAGAGATTTTGGCCGTTGACCGGATTGATAGGCAGTGTAAGACTTGAGATGAATTTTATACCATTTCTTTTGTTAAGGTTCGAGCTTGCTACGTTGATCGAAGGAGGCGGCCTTCGAGTGTGTTGAGATCATTGGAGTGTTTCGTTCTTGCCATCTTCGAGGCAAGTATCGTAATGTGTTAATATTGGTATTTTGAGCATGCATGTGGTTTATTCATGTTGTTGAACATGGGATTTATTTCGTTGAAATTGTCATGATATTCGTTATCTAGTGTTTGAATGTTCATGTTGATGGACATAGCGATTTGGCATATATGTATGCATGAGTTGTGTTTGTGCATGTTGTACGATCTATGCTGAGGGCGCTGGATCGGATGTCCACCTCGTGTTGGTCCGACGGGATCATCTTGGGATCTAGGCTGAGGGCGCTGGATCATTGGACGGGTTATTTCCACCTCGTGTTGGTCCGACGGGATCATCTTGGGATCTATGCTGAGGGCGCTGGATCATTGGAATACCCTAGATGTGTTAATGGAATCTTTTGGATTCGCATTGTCGGATTCCGGTAGCGGAAGTCCGTGTGGTGTATCTTATTACGTATTGTTGATGCACATTGGATTTGTTTAATATGATACTTGTACTAGCATCGTTTTGCTAACCCCTTTGGGGGTGGACATTTGTTTTGATGTTCAGGTAGCCGAGGAGCGGGGAAACAGGCACAGTTTTGATGTGACGACGAAGGGGTTCAGTGATGTTTGTTGTTGTTTGTGATTTGTCTTCTTGGATTCAATTTCAGTACTCGAGTACGCGTGTCTTATTAATATCATTTCGATATGGTTGTATTAATTAACTCGTTGAACCAGTTGGAACCGGTTTTGTAATTTGAATTTCCGTGGTATTGATGGATTATATTTACATTTCTTTTATTTAGCCTTGTAAATCCTTACTTAAAGGGTTTACGGCGCTGTAATTATTCCGAATATCTCGGGGTGTTACAGAATATGGTATCGGAGCTAAGATTCATGGATATCTTGGCAGTCGGGTTTTAGGTTGGGTCTGTTTACGTTATTTGATCTACGGGTCGTTCGTAACATCACTGATCAGCCAAAGTCGTCATGTGGACCGTGGTTGTAAGTCTCCTAATCTCTTATACTACCGTTTTACTTGATTTCTATTTTGTGAGTATTTGACGGGCTTTATTTTTGAAAATTTCATCCTGGATATTGAGAAATTGTGTTTACAGTATGTTGAGAGGAAGACGTGGATGCGGACGCGTACGTGGTAACGCGAGACAGGAGGATTCCGCAACTACCCCAGAATTATCGGCTAGTAGAACCGATTCCCATTCTGGAGGGCAGCAGGGATCGGCGAATGAAGACGCGAACCCTAACATGCCGGGAGTGCTTCAACAGGTGGTGGCTCAGATAAACCAGTTCACTCAGGTAGTTGACCGCATGCAGACGGCGATGGGACAGCAGCACCACGAGGATAACCGAGGAGACAGATGGCTTGCTGAGGTGGTCAAATTGCACCCGCCAAAATTTGATGGATCTGCTCAGGCACTTACTTGGGATCATTGGCTAAAGGAGTTAGAGAAGATATTCGCGGGTATTAACTGTCCCGAGGACCGGAAGGTTTCCATTGCCCAGTATTTTCTGACTGGGGAGGCCTTTGACTGGTGGGAAGCTATTCGACCCGAGAATCATAATGCGGATTGGACGGAATTCAAACTAATGATGGAAGCACAGTATTGTCCTCGTCCAGTTAGAGAGGCAAAAATCCGAGAGTTTTTCTCACCACAGAGTTCGGAAGCAACTGTGACAGACATAATCAAAACTTTTAATCATTAGCTGACTTGTGTGCGACACTTGGTCAGAACGGAGGCAGAAAAGATTTTTCATTTCGATATGCGAATGAAGCCGGAGATTCAGCAGTATATGTCCAGATTCGAGTGTACTACGTTGCGACAGTATCAAGACAAAGCGCTAGCCTACGACATGAAAGAGGCGGCGGTGGAGAAATCGATGGAGGCAAAGAAGCAGAAAGTGACCGGCAACTTCTCGGAAAACAAGAGTGGTGGGCCCCGCAAGGGCCAGTCTTCCTTTTATTCAGCTAGGAAACCTCCACATCCTTCTAGAGGTGGAAAGAAGTTCCGGACAACATCAGCGGTTTCGGACGCATCAAAGAAGTGCTATAATTGTGGTCGAGCAGGGCATATTAGACGTGATTGCCCCGCATTTTCTGTGACTTGTTTCGATTGTGGGCAAGAAGGGCACCATGCGGCTTTCTGTGGAATGGCGGCTAGATCGTTTGGTACTCGCACTCCGGCGCCAGTTCCGAAGGAAATAAGTGTGAACCAGATGCAGCAGAGTGAATTTCAGCAGCAGAATGTTGGGAAGAGAGAGACATCCAGTGCTGGGTCCGTTCCTCCACGCCTGTACGAGATGAGGAAATCTGACGATCAGAACACTGCTGTTGCATCAGGTACGATTCAGATCCTTTTACAACCAATTAGTGTCTTATTCGATTCCGGAGCTACACATTCTTTCATATCATTGAACTGTGTTAATCGTTTGAAAATCTCGTGCTTATTTGATTGTGAACCATATGTTGTGGGCTTGCCGAGCGGAGAGAGAATTGTGGGAACCCTAGAAACTAGAGATTTTCCAGTGTCTATAGAAGGGAGAGATTGGCCATCGAATCTTATTGTAGTTGACATCCATGGTGACGACTTAATTCTCGGAGATGATTGGCTCAACCGTTATGGAGCTATTCTGAATTACCGAAAGAGAGTCATTTCTATCATTGCTGATGACGGATCTGAACACCTATTCAGAGGAGGGAGACCGGGAAGCTCGGGAAAATTGATCAAAGCAATGAAAGCTGTGAAATTACTGAAGCAGGGATGTCATGGAATTTGGTGCTATGCCATGAAGAAAGAAGAAGGAGTAGAACTCTCATCTATTCCAGTTGTGAATGAATTTTCATATGTATTCCCTGTCGAACTACCTGGGTTACCTCCGCAGAGAGAAGTGGAGTTCACTATCGAATTAGAGCCTGGAGCCGCTCCTATTTCCAGAGCACCATACCGCATGGCGCCAACCGAGATGTATGAACTAAAGAAGCAACTGGAGGAATTATTACAGAAGGGTTATATTCAACCTAGCGTTTCTCCTTGGGGAGCGCCCGTTCTCTTTGTTCGGAAGAAAGACGGATCCCTCCGGTTATGTATTGATTACAGGGAGCTTAACAAGGTGACGATTAAGAACAAATATCCTTTACCTCGGATCGATGACTTGTTTGATCAACTGCAAGGAGCAAGGGTATTCTCGAAGATCGACTTGTGATCAGGATATCATCGGTTGAGAATTAAGGAATTGGATATACCGAAATCTGCTTTCAGATCCCGGTACGGGCACTATGAATTCGTGGTGATGCCATTCGGACATACCAATGCTCCTGCGGTATTTATGGAATTGATGAATCGGGTATTCTTAGAATACCTAGATAAGTTTGTGGTCGTTTTCATCGATGACATCTTGATCTATTCGAAAGACACAGAGGAGCATGCCGAGCATTTGCGTGTGGTTTTGAGCACCTTGAGGAAGGAACAGCTCTATGCGAAGCTTTCTAAATGTGAGTTCTGGCTTAGGGAAGTAACTTTCCTTTGGCATGTGATATCAGCTGACGGAGTTCAGGTGGACCCGAAGAAAGTCGAAGCAATCTTGGAATGGGAAGCTCCTAAAAATGTGAAAGAAGCCCGAAGCTTCTTAGGACTTGCTGGATATTATCGCCGTTTTGTTGTTGTGAGGAAATCCCTCACACTATGCCGCAAGTACACGGTGTCAACAAGTAATAAAGTGATGAATAAGATATCGTTCCCTCGAGGACTGATTTCACTAAGTACCAAAATGTAGTCAACTCGTAATTTTATTTTAAGAACAATTGTACGGAGTTTATACCTAAACTAATTGCAGAAAATAAATAATAGTACAAATAATAATAATAATAATAATAAGGGCGTAGGATTATGATTTTCACCTCAAACAATCAGGAATGATATTTATTCAATTCAATTCACTTTTATTCAATTGATTGTAAGCCAGGAATTCCTAAATTATTCTAAAGCCTTTCCCAAGTTCGATAGAAAATACTACGAATTATTAACTCGATATATCCTTATTCGAATTAGATAATTAATAGCTAAAACAGTTCAAGAATTCCCACAAATAAATAGGCTTCACAATCCCCATGAGTATATTCCTATCTCACGAAAATTATGATTCGTCTCACAAGAACTATGCCTAAATTTCATCTCCCGAATCCATAAAGACATTCAAAACAATTCAACTGTTGGCCAGACAATTAAAAAGCATTAAGGACAATGAGAAAAATCCAATTCAATAGAATAACGAATGAATTGAAATAATAATAAATAAATCAAACCGTCATGTAATCGGCTACAATCAAAATCCTACTCGAATAGATCTAGGAACTAAGATGCAGAAAAACTAAGAAAAACCGTAGGCAATCCGTGGTCTTGTCGTCGCCCACAAATCTCCTCCTTGTGTTCTTCGCCCTAGCTATCGATCTACCTCCTAATTCCGATCGATCCCCCCCGGTCTTCAGCCCTTCAAGGCTTATTTATAGCAATCCTAAGCCTCCAAAACGCGTCCGTGTGATTAGGTCGAAAACAGGCTCCAAAACGGCCCAAAAACGCGGAATATTCAGCAAAACCGCCCGGTGGGCCGCGGCTCACTTACTCTGTGCCGCGGCCCCTATCCTTCAGTGCTGATGCCTGGGCGCATTTTTTTTTTCTCCTGGGCTGCGACTCACAGTACAGTCCACTCGGGGCTCGCTGGTTGTCTTCGTGTGCCGCGGCTCACTTGGTTTGTGCCGCGGCTCATGACCAAAAACTGTTGTTTTCGCCCGTTTTTCATCGTTTTGACTTTTGGACTCCGATTTCCTGCAAAACATATAAGAATAGTGCATTAAAACCTCATTTATGCTGAATTAGGCTCAAGATGGATATAAAATAATGACAAATAAGCGTATAAAAATACGCCTAACAAATACCCCCAAACTTGAGCCTTTGCTTGTCCTCAAGCAAAAATTATCAACTTTAAACAAAATGTATCGTGAATAATCATGCAAGTCCGTAGTGCTCAACTTAATCAATACTAACCTGAAAATCTCAAAGAATAGTACAAGTATCGTAATAGTGAGTCACATCCAGGACACTGATTCCACTAAGTAACCAATTTCAGTCCTAATCAATCGTCCATGAAGAAAATCAAGCTAAAAAAATTAACAAGCGTGAATTTAACCGACCGTCAATATGAAGGGTTGGATTAAACAAGCCAATTCGCCCAGTCCCACAGTCTAGTGGCAAAATTCAAGAGTTTCGTTATCAAAATTACTCCTAGGACAACATTCCCTTATGTATGATCAATAATATGATTCGAGTTAACCACTAGGTTTTGGCTCTCGGGATGTTTCATCGGGATGATCCTAGGGTGGATTTCCATTCTCATATATCGGGGAACCGTTTGACGTAAAAGACACTCATGGGGCACATGGATGCTTCTAGTTACTAAGCCCCCCTCTACAGCGGAGAAAAACTCGAATAGCAATTCCCGCATGTCAAGGTTGCTGTTTTACGCGAGAGTAAACAACGGGTCACGTGAATACCCCCGGTTACTAGGCTTCCCATCATCGGTAATGTGATATTTCTAAATTATTAATCTATTCAGGGTCGTTGTTTTACGCGAGAGTAAACAACGGGTCACGTGAACACCCCCGGTTACTAAACTTCCCATCATAGAATAAGCATAATATCACGTCTTTTTGGAAAAACTGTCCGACTCTAAACTCAATTTAAGGGCCAACACGACTCATGTTACTGGATAACTAGCTACGCGAAAAGTATAACCAAACATATAGACGGCGATTTGAAAACACGTATGTCTCCTTTCTTATCTGCTAAGATTTCTACAAAAACGATAAAATTTCGGACCTAATTGAATACTCAACAGCAACAGAAACCGCTGACTGCAACTCGACTAAAAGTCAACCGTTTCTTTAAAGAGAAATCAGTATCGTAACATCAGTTTTACACACGCAAGCACGAAAAATTCACGAAAAGTAAAGCACTGATGAAATCGCAATTTATAACCAAGAAAATTTAAGAAAATATCGCATGCTTCAATTTATTCTACTATACATAAAATCATCAATAATAAAACTCATGTGAAAATAAAAGAGATAAGGAACAGTGAAACTTATTCCAAATGTCTTCTTGAACACCAGCACATGTCTGAGTGGAAATGTCGGTCAATCCATACTTCAAATAACGCTCAGCATCACGAGGGACCCCCAAACTTAGTCTCTAGTCATGAGATAACAATAGATATTAAATCAAGAAAGACTAGAATATGAAGAATAATAACTCATTTGGGGTTAAAATATTAGAGAGATAAGGGCCAACAAGAATACGAATCCAAAAGAAATAACAAAACAAAGAAAAAATTGATAACTAAAAATGAAATAAAAACAACTAACTAGAAAGCAAGTAAAAAATGATGGGTTGCCTCCCATCAAGCGCTCTATTTTACGTCTTGAGCACGACGTGGCAAAAAGAGTTTAACGTGGCTTCTTTCTAGGGAGATTGCCAAATGCCCCCTTCTCGCAATCTATAAGCCTCTTATTCCATAGGGGAGGCTTTGGTTCATGCCCGGTTGCCACAAATAATGAGTAAGAATAATTATGAGGACAACCAAAAAATGATGGAAGAATATAATAATGATAAGGCATGAAAAAATAAGCAGAGTTCGAATGGGTAGATAATAAAGACATATCATGAACAACCTCATTAGAACTCATGGTATCATCCTCAACAAAATCAAAAGTAATGGGGTCAATCTCTCCCATTATGGATTTAGGAAAAATTATGCGTGGCACCGTTAATAAAATTTTTGGCACAAAAATGTTCACATTATTAGTCGAAGTTTGATGACAATTTAATGAAATTTCTTTGGAAACATCATCAATGGTAACTTCTTCTACAGGCTCATCACACTTTATGTAATTATCGGGTGCTGTGGGATCAATCCTAAAACTTAGCATGTCTTTCTTCTCAACCTCCCCCTCAACTTCACTACTAAATATATGAGCTGGAAAATAACCATAGTGAATCTCAAGACCACGACTTGCACATTCTCGCTCAAAAAGAGTACTATCAGGATTTTTGAGAACGTCTACACATTGTTCAAGCATGGTCTTTTATTTTGGGGGAGGGGGCTCACTGACCCTATTTGGCAAATTATTAAGAACATCGAAATTTATGAAATGCCAAGGGCCACGATACTCAAAGGAAAACATAATGAAGAAAATAAAAATATAGAGACTAAAAAAAACTTCAAATTAAAATTAGAGTCGCTTGGTATTGATATTAGCGAAAAATCAGTCCGGCAACGGCGCCAAAAACTTGTTGTGAGGAAATCCCTCACACTATGCCGCAAGTGCACGGTGTCAACAAGTAATAAAGTGATGAATAAGATATCGTTCCCTCGAGGACTGATTTCACTAAGTACCAAAATGTAGTCAACTCGTAATTTTATTTGAAGAACAATTGTACGGAGTTTATACCTAAACTAATTGCAGAAAATAAATAATAGTACTACTAATAATAATAATACTAATAAGGGCGTAGGATTATGATTTTCACCTCAAACAATCAGGAATGATATTTATTCAATTCAATTCACTTTTATTCAATTGATTGTAAGCCAGGAATTCCTAAATTATTCTAAAGCCTTTCCCAAGGTCGATAGAAAATACTACGAATTATTAACTCGATATATCCCTATTCGAATTAGATAATTAATACCTAAAACAGTTCAAGAATTCCCACAAATAAATAGGCTTCACAATCCCCATGAGTATATTCCTATCTTACGAAAATTATGATTCGTCTCACAAGAACTATGCCTAAATTTCATCTCCCGAATCCATAAAGACATTCAAAACAATTCAACTGTTGGCCAGACAATTAAAAGCATTAAGGACAATGAGAAAAATCCAATTCAATAGAATAACGAATGAATTGAAATAATAAATAAAACAAACCGTCATGTAATCGGCTACAATCAAAATCCTACTCGAATAGATCTAGGAACTAAGATGCAGAAAAACTAAGAAAACCCGTAGGGAATCCGTGGTCTTGTCGTCGCCCACAAATCTCCTCCTTGTGTTCTTCGCCCTAGCTATCGATCTACCTCCCAATTCCGATCGATCCCCCCCGGTCTTCAGCCCTTCAAGGCTTATTTATAGCAGTCCTAAGCCTCCAAAACGCGTCCGTGTGATTAGATCGATAACGGGCTCCAAAACGGCCCAAAAACGCGGAATATTCAGCAAAACCGCCCGGTGGGCCGCGGCTCACTTACTCTGTGCCGCGGCCCCTATCCTTCAGTGTTGATGCCTGGGCGCATTTTTTTTTCTCCTGGGCCGCGGCTCACAGTACAGTCCACTCGGGGCTCGCTGGTTGTCTTCCTGTGCCGCGGCTCACTTGGTTTGTGCCGCGGCTCATGACCAAAAACTGATGTTTTCGCCCATTTTTCATCGTTTTGGCTTTCGGACTCCGATTTCCTGCAAAATATATAAGAATAGTGCATTAAAAGCTCATTTATGCTGAATTAGGCTCAAGATGGATATAAAATAATGACAAATAAGCGTATAAAAATACGCCTAACATTTGTAGAGGGATTTTCCAAAATTGCTCGTCCACTCACTCAGCTGTTACAGAAAAATCAAAAGTTCACGTGGAATGAGAAATGCCAGGCTGGTTTTGATGAACTTAAGAAGAGACTGACGACGGCGCCTATATTAGCATTACCAGATGGAACTGATGGATTCATGGTATACAGCGACGCTTCAAATCAGGGTCTGGGATGTGTGTTGATGCAAAAGGATAAGGTGATTGCCTATGCCTCTCGGCAGTTGAAACCGTACGAAGTAAATTACCCGACTCATGATTTGGAGTTAGCAGCTGTGGTCTTTGCCTTGAAAATCTGGCGACATTATTTATACGGTACTCATTGTCAGATCTTTACAGATCATAAAAGCCTCAAGTACATTTTCAGTCAGAAAGAATTAAACATGAGGCAAAGAGGGTGGCTAGAATTGATCAAGGATTACGACTTGGAAGTTCTCTATCATCCGGGTAAAGCAAACGTAGTAGCCGATGCATTGAGCCGTAAACCTGTTTCCCTTTGAGTGTTGGAAGCACTTACATCCCAAACCAGCATTCAACGAGATCTGATCCGCGAAGGGATTGAAGTGTGGTCACCAGGAATCCAAGGGCAACTATACTTGATGGAACTAACTTCTTCACTAGTCGAGGAAATCAAATCTAAGCAGTTGAACGATTCTCTGATCCTTTGGTTATGTGACAAAGTAAAGAAAGGAAAGGCCCCAGGATTCGTGATACAAGATGATGGAGTTCTGAGATTTCAGAGTCGACTTTACGTTCCCGATGATGATGAATTGAGACGGACAATTCTGAAGGAAGCTCATAGCGCGCCCTATTCTATTCACCCGGGCAGCAGTAAGATGTATAAGGATCTAAAACAAAACTTCTGGTGGGGAAATATGAAGAAAGACGTAGCAGAGTACGTTTCGAAGTGTTTGACTTGTCAGCAGGTTAAGATTGAACATCAGCAACCTGCCGGAATGTTAAAGCTGCTTCCGATCCCTGAGTGGAAGTGGCAGGATATCTCGATGGATTTCATCACCAATATACCAAGGACCAAGACGGGAATGAATATGATTTGGGTTATAGTTGATCGACTAACCAAGTCGGCTCATTTACTAGGAATTAAAGACACGTGCTGACCCGAGAAATTGGCACAAGTATTTGTTGCAGAGATAGTCAGATTGCACGGGACGCCGAAGACCATTATTTCAGATCGAGATGGTCGCTTCGTGTCGCACTTCTGGAAGGCAGTTCACAGGGCTTTAGGGACCGAGCTAAACTTTAGCACGACTTATCATCCCCAAACGGACGGTCAGTCCAAAAGGACTATTCAAACAGTAGAAGACATGCTTAGAGCTTGTGCTTTGGATTGGTCAACTGATTGGGAAATTCACTTGCCATTGATTGAATTCACCTATAACAATAGTTGGCATGATTCTATTAAGATGGCACCATTTGAAGCTTTGTACGGGAGAAGATGCCGATCACCCTTGTGCTGGGATGATTCTTCGGACTTGATCGGGACGGAACTGGAATTGATAGTTCAAACTCAAGAGAGGATAGCTTTGATTCGGGAAAGACTATTGACTGCCCAGAGTCGACAGAAGTCTTATGCAGATGTGCGTCGTCGCCCTCTGGAGTTCGACATTGGGGACCACGTACTACTGAAGGTGTCTCCTACACGAGGAATTTTCCGTTTTGGGAGGAAAGGTAAGCTAAGTCCGAGATATATCGGGCCATTTGAGATCCTCGAGAGAGTTGGGGATTTAGCCTACAGATTGGCCTTACCGCCATCGCTGAGTCACGTTCACAATGTGTTTCACGTATCCCAATTACGGAAGTATGTACCAAATCCCAGTCATGTCACTGAGTTCGATGAGATCGAGATAGCTAATGATGCACCTTCGAGGAGAGACCAATCAAGATACTTGAGAGTCGGACCAAACAATTGAGGAATAAACCAATACCCTTGGTTAAAGTACAATGGTCACGGCACGGAGTTGAAGAGGCCACTTGGGAAATGGAGGATAGTATGAAGACTAGATATCCAGAGTTGTTTTCATCTTAAGTTTCGGGACGAAACTTCTTTTTAGGGAGGAAGGATGTAATACCCGAGATTTCTGATATGTATATGAACCTTGTGTTATTGTAATTGTTGCATTTTGATCTGAGTATTATCCTCCGTATTTCATGATCCGGTATTGTTGAACGTATGATTTTATGAATGTGATTTAAATTGTGATTCTGCGCAAGTAGCGCACGCTATCGACTAAGTGTAGCGTACGCTAATTTGGATTTGTAGCGCACGCTGTGCATGAACCTTAGTGCACGCTATACGTAGTCAGCATGATTAAGACAGGGTGGTAGGTGAGATCGGCTGAGGATTTCGGTCGGATCATGTCGGGATGAACCTGGACGGCTTTCGGGAAAAGCCAAGTCAACGCGGTAGCGCACGCTAATGATATGAGGATAGCGCACGCTAAACACTGAATACAGTGAAGTCAGTAAGTTTCGTATGGCCGCTAGCGCACGCTATGGATAGGGACTAGCGCGCGCTAATAACCATTTCCTATATATAGGACAACTTACTTTTTCATTATTCAGATATTTTCACTTCCCTAATCCGATTTTTTGAGCTTAGAGAGTTACTTCCTCCCTCTTCAACCTCTCATATCATCCTCCTAGCACGAGTTTGAAGATTGTAGATCTTTGGAGATTGGTATTCAAGCCCTCGGTGTTGGACTTCCTCAAGTTCCTTCGTGTTCTTCGCTACTTTGAGGTAGGTGATTCTTCACCAATATTAGTAGTATTCTGAAGGACATTTTGATCATGTTTTGGGATTATCTAATCAGTTAAATTCGTAAGTAGTCGAACCTCTTGTGTTAGAAGGATATTTTCGATGTTTCGGTACTTATTCATCTATAATCCATTGAACCTATGAGTGTTTAAACTCCTAGCATATTCAGGAAGCTTCAAAACCAATTATGACCAGTAGATGGAGATTACCAAGTTCTTATGTCTTTACATAAAGGAATCATACGTTTTGGGACATGTAATGGATTGAACTTAGGATATTCCTTGAAATCAAGATGAATTATGGTGTTGTGATGATTATGTGTAACCTTGTATCTCGTAGTCGTTTAATCCATAAAGATCTTTCACAAACCATATGAGCATGATATGCATGGTGATGACATGTATTATCACCATAGGATTCATGAGTTTCATCACCATTAGATCAAGTTTTCTGCCAGTAGTAAACTGCCATGCACGGTTAGCGCACGCTAACATATGTATATTAATGTGCGCTATCGGGAATGAGTTAACGTACGCTACGTTTGGTACGTAACGTACGTTATGTTATCAGTCGAGTCAGTCGGCTGATCAGAGAGAACTGTCAGTACATGGCTAGCGTACGCTACACTTGGTCATTTGCATACGTTAACGGGCAGACTTAGCGCACGTTACGTAGAGTACGTAGCGTACGCTAAGTAGTTCAGGCAGATTGCATATTTAGAGCTTTTGGTCGTTGACCGGATTGATAAGAAGTGTAAGACTTGAGATGAATTCTATACCATTTCTTTTGTTAAGGTTCGAGCTTGCTACGTTGATCGAAGGAGGCGGCCTTCGAGTGTGTTGAGATCATTGGAGTGTTTCGTTCTTGCCATCTTCGACGCAAGTATCGTAATATGTTAATATTGGTATTTTGAGCATGCATGTGGTTTATTCATGTTGTTGAACATGGGATTTATTTCGTTGAAATTGTCATGATATTCGTTATCTAGTGTTTGAATGTTCATGTTGATGGACATAGCGATTTGGCATATATGTATGCATGAGTTGTGTTTGTGCATGTTGTACGATCTATGCTGAGGGCGCTGGATCGGATGTCCACCTCGTGTTGGTCCGACGGGATCATCTTGGGATCTAGGCTGAGGGCGCTGGATCATTGGACGGGTTATTTCCACCTCGTGTTGGTCCGACGGGATCATCTTGGGATCTATGCTGAGGGCGCTGGATCATTGGAATACCCTAGATGTGTTAATGGAATCTTTTGGATTCGCATTGTCGGATTCCGGTAGCGGAAGTCCGTGTGGTGTATCTTATTACGTATTGTTGATGCACATTGGATTTGTTTAATATGATACTTGTACTAGCATCGTTTTGCTAACCCCTTCAGGGGTGGACATTTGTTTTGATGTTCAGGTAGCCGAGGAGCGGGAAAGCGACAAGATGCCGATGTGACGACGAAGGGGTTCAGTGATGTTTGTTGTTGTTTGTGATTTGTCTTCTTGGATTCAATTTCAGTACTCGAGTACGCGTGTCTTATTAATATCATTTCGATATGGTTGTATTAATTAACTCGTTGAACCAGTTGGAACCGGTTTTGTAATTTGAATTTCCATGGTATTGATGGATTATATTTACATTTCTTTTATTTAGCCTTATAAATCCTTACTTAAAGGGTTTACGGCACTGTAATTATTCCGAATATCTCGGGGTGTTACAGCAACCCCGGTAACTCATCAGGAAAAACATCAGGAAATTCACTAACGATTGGAATTGATGAAAGCTCGACTCCACCACTCTCCGCCTCCAAGGCATAGCACCAATAACCAATACACCCCTTTCGCAGGAGTCTCATCGCCTTCAAGGCGTTAATAACAAACTTCTGGTTTCTCTTTTGCCCCGCGAAATAGTGCTCGGTGCCGTCCTCGGCTAGCATGGTGATGTTCCTCGTGTGGTAGTTCATGATTGTACCATGCCGCTCGAGCCAATCATCCCCGAGAATCAAATCCTCACCCTCAATACCCACAACAATAAGATTAGAGAGCCAAGCCCTCTCACAAATAAACACAGAACAGTCCCGGACCTCTCGATCACCAACGATTTTATCACCGCTAGGAAGTTTAACGATGAAAGGCTCGCAAGGCGATAAACAGTCAAGACTCAAATGGCGCACACACTCCAAAGAAACAAATGAATGCGTAGCACCCGAATCAAAAAGCACACTGACAGGATGGGAATGGATGTGAACGGTAACTGTTGCCACAGTAGCCGCTGGATCATCGGCCCTCCTCATCTCATAGATACGCGGGTGGGCGGATCCGACACTGGAAGCTCCCTCTCTAGCGGGCTGACCCCAACCTATCCCTCGACTGGTACTCGGTGGAGACTGCGGAGCAAACGAGCCCTGGTTCACACTCGGCTCCCTAGGTGCTGGAAAAGAAGTCTGAGCACCAAGAAGCTATCTTGCCCGCTAACAAAAGAAAGCCTTGTGGCCCGACTGACCACAAGTATGACAAGTCAGAGGCGGACGAGGACACTCCCAGTTCCGATGGCCCGGATCACCACAGTTAAAACATTTGACATCCTGAACGGAGGCACTGGCAGTACCTCGATAGCCCACAGAGAAACGAGCCGAATTACCTCTAGGAATATTCGCAGACTGAGACTTCTGCTGACCTCCACCCTTGTGACCCGAGAAATTTCCGGCGGATTTCTGTTTCTTACTCTCCCGAACCGCCGCACTGGCTGTCACTGACATATCATAGGCAAGAGCTCGACTCTGATAATCTTTCAAAGTAGTATAGACGAGCCCAGACATGTAGTCCCGAATTGACAGTTACATCCGTCGTGAAAAGTGAAAAATTTTGTCCCTCTCCTCGACAACTTGGGTCTTCACATAGCTCAACTCCTTGTTAAAATCAACAATAGCTTAAGAGACAGGAATATCCCGCGGTTGAGCATCATAGAAAGCATGGACTCGAGCCTGTCTAACCGGCCACGGGCAATATTCAGTCTCCATCAATTCCTGAAATTCGGCCCACGAAGCAACATGGTCTTTGGGCCCAACAGCCTCCCACCAATCCTTAGCGTCCCCAGTGAGAAAGTACTGGGCAATAGGGACCTTACGGTCCTCGGGACAGTTGGTAGCAGTAGTGAAGACTTTAGAAATCTCCTTGATCCACCCCTCCCAGCCGGTCGGGTCCGAAGCTCCCGAAAACTGAGGAGAATGCATCTTGATGACATACTGAAGCCAACGACCCGTTCCGCCCCGATTAGCGTGGGCCGGATCCGGGTTCTGGACCACCTGAGCTATCCCCGCCATTTGATTTACCATTTGCTGCATAACGGCCGCAATACCAAGGTTGGCGCGCTCCTGAGAAGAAGCATGACTGTGACGGTCACCGGTACTGCCGGCTCCCGAAGAATACGACGTGGCCGCCCCACCGGCTGCCCCACGTCCCCGGCCGCGTCCACGACCACGACCACGACCACAGCCTCTCCCAGCATCCATACTGATGCTAAGAGATAGCAAAATAAGTCGATGACAAGTAAGAGGCAAAAAACATCCACAATTCAAGAAACGGAACTACGTTACGAGAAAACACGGAAGAGAGTAAGGAAAACTTACGAGCACTGGAAGTATCGAGATGCTGGCAGCGGTGTGACATTGTGCAACACAAAACACAACTAGACTCAAATAATCGACAAGCCTAGGTATCCATAAACCTAGGGCTCTGATACTATTTTCTGTAACACCCCCGAGATATTCAAGGTATATTATAGTGTCGTGGACCCCTACATGGGACCTACCAGGCTAGACATAACTTACCACAGTAAAAACACACATCATCCAGTTGAAAATCAATGGCAAACATAATTAACTTCAACGAATACAAATCATAATTCGAAGAGAAAAGCCTAAGTACTCGCGAGTACAATCTATAAGTTTCAAAAGTGGACAACAACCATATCGAATGGAATAACGGAAATAAAAGGACTCAAATGCACATGTCAACGACCCTGGCCAACATCCTCGTACTGTCCCAGCGCTCGCTCGTCCGGATGATCATAACCTGAAATCCATAACAAGAATTTCCCCACAACGGGTCCCCAGAGGGGTTAGCAATTATGCTAGTACAAGTAATCAAGGCAAACCAATCGCTTACACATTTCATAGTACAATGCACCAAATTCATTTCAAAACCAAAACCACACATGTCTTTTCCGGAAACAAACAGTCACAATCAATTTGCCTAGGACCGGGACGAAGCCACGAATCCCACTCGAGGCCTCTAAGGTAAGTACTGGGCAGTTCACTTCTGGACTCGGCTGATGTCCAGGTAGCGCACGCTATGGCCGATAGCGCGCGCTACCGAGAGGCTATTAGCGCACGCTACGTTTCGAGTAGCGCACGCTAACGGCCCATAATCTGGCTACTGGTCTGGGACGCTAATTTTCTGGACTGGAGTTTTATCCCGTTAGCGCACGCTAACTTTTGAGGATTAGCGCGTGCTAACGCTCCCTGGCTATATAAACCAGGGAGTTGACCCAGATTTTTATTTTTTTTTCATTCCTTCTCCTCCCCGCGGCGTATAGCTCCTCCAGGCGATTTTCGGGCGATCTCTTCCTCCGATCATCTCAGGCGTCTTCTACCTTGAGTTTTTGAAGTAGATTAACAACACCTACTTGTGTTCTTCATCCTCAATCCAAGGTAAATCTCTTAGAACCCTACTTTTGGGCGATTTGGGGGTTTTTGGATTTTCATCCGTTTCGTTCCATTTTGTTGGTTAATTCATGATGAATATGATTAATCTTGTTGATATCATTAGTTTTCCTACGGATTCATAGTATATTTTCGTGGTTTTGCAAAATCGAAAGGGTTTGGTTGTGGTCCGCCCTCGTTGTCATTTTTATTCGAATATACATGAATCGTAGACGGGTTTTCAGGAGTATTCCATTTCCGTAATCGTTTAGAAGTGGTTGTGATTGTATTATTCGAATTGTTAGGTTCGGTTTCGACGATTCCTCGCGGTTGTGTTTGACTCTTTCTTCCCGTTTGTGTCACCGTCTATTAATCGAGGCAAGTACCCTTATGAACTTACAATCTTAACGTAGTAGTATTGCATGAGAATTGTGTGTGTGTGTGTATGCTCACTATGGGTTAGACCCGACGGGGTCTCGGTAGGGGTCCACGGAGGGGTGGATTCGCGAGCTTGCTTTTAACCACTATGGGTTAGATCCGATGGGATCTCGGTAGGGGTCCATGGAGGGGTGGATCCACGGTTAATTGTGGTGTATTTCACAAATGTGTTTTGATATTGGTGTTTCCGGAAATGTGTGTTTCGACCGAAGTTTTCATTATTGCATGCTTTGACTATATGTGTAAGATGTAAGTTGTTCATTTGGTTACTTGTACTAGTATAATTGCTAACCCCTCTGGGGACCTGTTTTGGGGAAATTCGTTTCATGAATTTCAGGTTAGGTTTATCGAGACGAGCGGGCACTGGACCAGTATGCAGATGATGGTCGTGCGTGATGATTGTGCATGAGTGGTGTCTTATTGTCTTCTATCTTTTTACCTTTTGTGGGTTTGTAAACTAATAGAAGTACTTGAATACTTAAGAGTTCTTGTTTGTCCGGATTGTATCGTTGTCTATTGTGTTTGTGTCGGATGATTGTGTTGTGTTTGACCAGTTGAACCGGGTGGATTATTTTGTTTTGCGTCTTTATGACTAGGTGTTATTTTGTTGTTTCCGCGAGTCGATGAGTATGATGGTTTTTCAGCCTGGTGGGTCTCATATAGGGATTCGCGGCGCTGTAATATATCTCGAATATCTTGGGGGTGTTACAAATCAAAGGGCCAACTGCGTCCACAAATCATATAGTCACATGCTACACATCATAAGATCTTTCAATAAGAAACGAAGACCTTCGTCATCGTGAAGAAACAAGAAGGGCACCACCGACGGAAACCAGATTCCAGCCAGATCACGGAACCAAGCTTTCGTTTGTCAGACCACTCGAGATTTGCAGGTACGATTGGTGTATCGACGTAGTCAAATGCTTCTCCTACGTCGACCTCATCCAAAAATGGCGTTTCTGCAACCACCGACTGGAATTATCAAATCAGCCAAATGCTTCATAGGTGAGTCGGTCGAAGAATCTGAGTATGAATCTTCGACGATTCTTGAGTGTGGCGACAACGATTCGCCCATTAGGTGAGAAGAGATTCGAGAGGAGTGAATGTTCTAGGGTTTTCACGATTCGCCCAGATTTTGGGCTGGGCTTGGTTAAAGACCACTAATTGTGTGTTAAAGGTTTAATTTGGTGAGTTAATTAAGTTTAGATTATGTTAAGCAACGACAATTTTGAAAATAAGAGATAAATGCAACGGTAAAGGTGTTAAAAAAACTTTCCTTTTTGGCAAATTTGAGATGTAAAGGAAATTCGTGGATAGACCAAAATGAAAAATGTAAAGGAAATTCATGGACGGAGGGAGTATCATTTACGGATTGCAATTGGTATAAGATGATAAAAACTACTATTATTTTTTTCTAAACAAAATATGTTTACTCCATGACACAAAGTAATATATTTATGTTATATGAGTTAAATACGAAATTAATATTACATATATATATATATATATAAATTCTGAAATTATTTTGATAAATAGATTTTATGTTAATAAAATTACATTTCTGGTAAATTAGGTAAGTATGAAAAAAGCTTTATTATATGTACACATCAAAAGTATTTTGATATATAGAATTTGTGGTAACAAAATTATATTATGGAATATTAGTTATGAAATAAGTTACACAAAAGAAACTGATGTGGGTGTGTGTATATATATATATATATTCTCCATTCGTCCATCAATAATATGCACAATTGAATTGACCCGTATATACACTTTTGACCATTAATATTTTAATTATACATGAATAAAAATTACAAAAGATACTATTTAAAAAATACATATTAAGATAAATCAAACAAGAACTTATATAACTATAATTTTTTTATATTAGTTGTAATTTATGGTCAAAGATTATGAATTTTTACTAATAAAAGTCAAAATAAGTGTAGATTTAGCTGACGGAGAGACTATACATGTATGTCTTACTGTAAATAAAATAATATTTACGGTGTATATATATATATATTATTCTAATAAAATCATATTTATGATATATTAGTTAAATACAAAGTTATAAACATATATATATATATATATATATATATAAATTAATTCAAAAATTCAATACAAAATTAGTTTAATATATAGCTTTTACAGTATTAAAATTATATTAATGCTATATTACTTAAATACAACCCTTTATAATATTAATTTACATATGTATTCTTTATTTAAAGATCCGTAATAAAAACTACTAGTTATGGATTGCAACCGATATTAGAGGATTTAAAAACTATTATTATATTTTTCCAAAAAAATCATAGATTAATTATTCTCAAACCAATATTTGAAGGTATTAATTTCTCAAATGACGGTAATGCCATTCGGTATTCAAATATTGTTCAAAATTCAGCTGAAACAATTGTCTCTTGTGGTCTCTTATTTTATGATTATAAATACTCTCTCTCTCTCTCTCTCTCTATATATATATATATATATATATATATATATATATATATATATATAAAGGCAGAAAAATTATCAATCGATGGATATAAATTGGTGATAAATTGGTGATTTGAGAAATGATCGTTCTGGCTTACGAACTTTTTTAGTCGATAGTCGTATAAACTCAGAAGAACATAATTGGTGATAGTAGTCTTAACATGGCAACCTCTGAGACATACCTTAAGAATCTGGCCTTGGGTCATGATCAATAACGATATGTGACTGTTTCTCGAGTGACTAATCTTAAAGAATTAAAGATATTTGGTCTGTATCGATGACAACTCAAAAATTATTCAAACGAATAATATTATATATAAAGAAGTATTTTTAGATGGTACATTTTACCTTTATTAGTATAAAATTATATTGATATTTTACACCTCATTTTATACTACATCTCGTGCACCACCGCACGGAGAAAACACTAGGTTTTTGAACAATAATTATCCCAATTTTTAATTTGAGCGTTCGAAAATTTATCTAACATATTATAAATGTAATGGCACTTGACGGACTTGGTCTGGGCCAATTTTGGCCCTAGTATATGATTGGATTGTGCTGGAGTGGGAGTTTGGAACCCTCAAGGAAGACATGATCTACATACATCCTATATAGCCCCAGGTTTGCAAAGAGCCGATATCTTTTTTGGGTAGTTTTGCGATCCACCAAGTTGTGTGAATATACATCAAGTTAAAATATACTTAATTCTCACCGTTAGATTAATTGTAAATATAATGAAATCAGTAGTACTAAATCTTACCCGTATGTATATTTTAAATCTAGTACAAGTACTTTGTTAGAGTCGTACTTTTAGAATTAAGATTACGTATTTAACCTATTATTTTTTATATTAAAAAATAAATTTCACACCTAAATAGTTTTTTTTTATTTTTTTCAATTCGGTAATTTTTTATTTATGAATTGTCTATATTTCACTACGGAATTCTGAAAAATCTAAAAAATCTGAAAAAATCTGAAAAATTCCGGAAAATCTAAAAAATCTGTAAGAAAATAAAAAAAATTCTGAAAATTCTGAAAAATTCTGCAAAATTTAAAAAATCCAAAAAAAAATCATAACTTTTATTTTTTAAGAAAAATTATCTTGAATAATAATATTAAAAATAAGATCTTTTATTTAAAATTCAAAAATAAAAAGTAAACAATAAAAAAATCTGGAAAATTTAAAATAAAATTCTGAAAATTCTGAAAATAATAATATTAAAAATAAGAACTTTTACTTTTTATTTTTAAATTTTAAATAAAAGATCTGATTTTTAATATTATTATTCCAGATAATTTTTTTAAAAAAAAAACAAAAGTTCCAATTTTTTTTTCAGATGTTTTAAATTTTCCGGAATTTTCAGAATTTTTTTATTTTTTACTTTTTATTTTCGAATTTTAAATAAAAAATTCTAATTTTTAATGTTATTCCATATTTTTTTAAAAAAAAATAAAAGTTTCGATTTTTTTGTCATATTTTTTAGATTTTTAAGAATTTTCAGTATTTTTTTTTACTTTTTATTTTCGAATTTTAAATAAAAATTCTGATTTTTATTATTATTCCGTATCTTTTTTTTCTTAAACAATAAAAGCTTCGATTTTTTTGTCAGATTTTTTATATTTTCGATAATTTTCAGAATTTTTTTATTTTTATTTTTTATTTTTTATTTTAAATAAAATATCTGATTTTTAATATTATTCTAGATAATTTTTTCTTAAAAAATAAAATTTCCGATATTTTTTTTAAATTTTTTAAATTTTGCAGAATTTTCCAGATTTTTTTTATTTTTTTTCAGATTTTTTAGATTTTTTAGATTTTTCAGAATTTTTTTTTACTTTTTATTTTTCTGGCGGAAATTCTTAACGCTATCCACAATATTTGTGTGATTTCAAAATTTTTGAAAGCTTTTGGTGTCGGATGAAAAAAAGATTGTGGTGTAACTTCAAATTAACCCAAAAAGCTTTGTGTAAAAAAAATTTATCCAAATATATATATATATATATATATAATGTACTACAATTATAATATATGTGGTTAAGATGTAGTACAATCATTTATGATAAATTTACTATTAATCCAAAAGTTATAATTAAGTACACCTTAAAGTAATGTATGTTAACTAAATACAAGGAAGAGTGAACCCTAGAGTTCCCCATCTTTTTTTCATTATCTATAGTTTGAAACAAGTACTGATAAAATTTCATGTTTCAACTGGAGGAACTACAAATAATGGACGTAAAATCCTCAATTCCCCATTAATGGAGAATAGAAGGGGCAGCACAACTTTATTTTTCTAAGATTTATTGTGCATATTTGAGTGTAACTTTAGTGGTGAGGCCAACGAAAAAGAAGTACAGGTAATGATTGCGGATCAGATCGTACCTCGTACGGATAAGTTCAAGTATTTGGGTTCGATCATTCAGAAGGAAGGCGAGTATGAAGATGATGTCACTCATCATATCAAGTCGGGGTGGCTAAGGTGGAGAGCAGCAACAGGGGTCCTGTGTGACAAGAAAGTCCCTCTAAAGGGTAAATTCTATAGAGCGGCAATCAGACCTGCTGTGTTGTATGGCTCCGAATGTTGGGCGATGAAGAAGTCGCTTGAGAGCAAGTTGGAAACGACTGAAATGAGAATGTTACGTTGGTCGTGTGGTCGCACAATGCTGGATAGAATCTCAAACGGGGTTTTCAGGAACGCGCTAGAAGTGGCGTCCATTTCAGCGAAAGTTAGGGAAGGGAGATTGAGATGATTTGGCCACGTCCGCATGAGGCAGACTTCTGCTCCGATGAGGAGGGTCGAGAGTTTATTGGTTGTCTGGGAGAGGAGGAGAGGCAGACCGAGGAGGACGTGGGAGGAGCAGCTGAGATTAGATTTGAAGGTCTTAAACCTTTCCGAGACTATGACTGTTGATAGGGGCTCTTGGAGGCGCCAGATCAGAGTTGTGGATTCCTTTGTAGGGAGCGATGCTGTAGTTGAGAGCCTCAGGGTTGGGTTGTCTCGGTTAGCTTTGACCTAGAGCATTGCATCTTTTACCTGTATTGTATATTTTATCCTATTGCTTTTTGCATGTGGTGTATTTTTGACAGGGAGCTGTGCGCAGAGTCAACCTCTCTTCTGTTAGAGCAACGTTCATCGAGAGTACAGTTGCCAAAGTCCCATTAGATAAGGCTCATGTGAATTAAGCCATGAGCTCAGGTATGCTTTGGAGCTCTTTCGTATCATATGCTTCTTTGTATATATCACGCTATACTTTGATGTGCACTAAGCTGAGAGTCTTCATAGAAACAGCATCCCTACAGTAAAAAGTAGGGGTATGGTCTGCGTACATCTTACCCTCCCCAAATCATGCTCTGTGCGGGATATACTGGGTATATTTGGTTTTATTTAACAATATAGCCTTCGGTCTGTCTATCATTCCAAGTGGTCTGACCTTTTGAAAGTTGGTTTCATCAATGGGTGGCAGCTTCGATGTTTAGAAATCTGGACCTAAGGTTTGGGTAATTTATATTGGGTTTGTCTAAATATACCATTTTTTTTACTTAATATACCAACTTTTACCTCATGCAGAAAACTGTGCTGACTGCTTGGTGCGGATTCACATGTACTGACTTCACCACATTTAACAAATATATTATATATAAAGAGAGAGAAGGAAAAATACATTTTCAGTATTATTGAAAACTTAAAAGATAGTTATTAAATTATGAGGTGCAAATCTTGGGGTTTAAATAATAATAATAATAATAATATATTTTCAGTAATAATAATACATTTTCAGTATTTGGGTTTTGTCATCACTTTTTATACGGTTTAAAGTAACTTTAATTTTTTAATTTTATGAGTTTTGTCATCACTTTTTATACGGTTCAAGTAACTTTATAATTTTTTAATTTTAAAAGTATTTTATTTTGAGTTAGAATTTACCTATAAAAATAAACTATTTTTTTAAAATAAAAAATTATATATTAAAATTATAATTAAATTAAACATCTTGAAAAGTATAATAACATAAAAAACAAAAATTTAAAATTTTAATTTTTATGTGTCAAAATGTCAAAATCACTTTTCAAATAGGCCGTGAAATCGTCGGATGTTTGAACCGTGAAATCAACCGCATGTAGAATGACTTACTTGATCATAGTTAAGAAAGTTAGATGCCCGCATTTTCTAACCATTAATAATAAATAAATAAAATTAAATAACTCTATTGGTTGTGTTATTTCCAAAGTTGAGATGCTGATCAATTCAGACTGACATAAATATTTCCTTGTATTTGTTCAACCAACTCTCATTTACGTAATTTAAAACACCTGGAAAGTAACGTAAATTTGGATGAGAAAATATATAAGAAAAAAATTTAAGGAAAAAAATACACGATAATAAAATAGTGCAAAATAAAATAAATCGAAAGAAAGTGCTTCATCAATAGCCCACACAATATTCTTCAGGAATATTATTTTGTGTTCTTTATCAGGAATTTTACACGAAATTTTTAGATCTCATAGTGTTCTTCAGGAACACATCATATTCAACTAGAATATGACGAGATAATATCGTATTTGTTCAAGAACTACAACACGTATTTTATCTTAATAGTCTTCTGGACTATTAAGGATTGTTAAATCATGTTTCTTCAGGAAACACTAATGAATCTATTTGTTGTTCTAAATTATCATATATATTATTTATATATGAATATTTAAAATCAAAATAACAATATTATTAACAACATAGGAATTACATAAATTTTGGCTACCCAAAATTAATCAATTAATGTGTTTAATCGAATCAAATCCATTGAATCGATCTTATTATTATTATTATTTTAATTTTGAAAAACTGGTGATAGAATAAAGAGAGGAAAATAAGAGAAAAGAAGAATATTGTGTATCTTATTATGAGGGTCAGATATCTTTGTTGATAGCCCGTCCTACTCAGAACCCACGTAGGCACTCCAGGCAGCTAAACCGGCCGAGCAGAACCCGAAGTCAGACCGGACAAAAAAACCCGATTTCCAACCGGGCTCGCTAAAAACCGGAACGGACAAATAAAAGAGAGAGAGAGAGAGAGAGAGAGAGAGCGCTGCAGACACATTATCACGCTCGGCTCTATGCTATCGAAAGGTCATTAATAAAAATTTAGTGATCAAATATCTTCCACTTTATTTGTTATTTTCTACGTGTCTTCGACCCATTTGTCCCGGTCAGTACACGTGACGTTGACCAAATCAGACGTCAACAATCTTTATTTATAGATACACAATTAGAATTTAGGGAACATAAAAGTCATTAATATATTAATTAGAACCTGCTCTATATTTAGATAAGTCTGTTTTTAGTCGTATCAAATAAAATGGGGGAAATGCGAAAAAGTGGAGGCGCCTGAGCTGCGCGTACGTGGGATAGAGTAGGGAATACGTAAGTATTGTGTGTGGGGTGGGGTCACTGTCACATGCAACCCCACAGCCATCAAGATGCATCTGCAGCGCTCTCTCTCTCTCTCTCTCTCTCTCTCTCTCTCTCTCTCTCTTTTATTTGTCCGATTCCCCATTTTTTTTTCTTTTTTGGTATGTTTAGCAACACCCTTTATATTTTCTTATATAATTTATAAAAGTATTACAAAAATATTATTATATTAAAATAATTACAAAAATTACGATTTGAGTTGGTATCTAATGCAACTAGCGTTTGGTACTTGTTCTGCGTATATTGCAGAGCTTTGCGGGTGCTAGATGGATTGCTTCTTGCTCGGTATCGTGGTTTCTCAAAGGTTGTTTTTTCAAAGGTTGACGTGCAAGTGGACTCTGTGATAGTCATGAATCAACTATTGAAGATTGGAGCAGTGAGTGTCATAGGTGCTGCTATTGTTAATCATATTCGTTCTATTCTGCGTCTCGACTGGGAGGTTCGATTTTTTCATAGTTATCGAGAAGCTAATCGTTGTGCGGATGCCATGGCATCTATAGGTTGTGGTCAGGATGCCATCTTGCGTTTGAGGTTCCACTAGCTCTTGTAAAACCCTTGTGGTTAGCAGATGTTATAGGAGTTTCTACTCCCACAGTTATCTCCATGTAGTCTTTCTTGGGCTTTTTAGCCCTCATTATTACCAAAAAAATGTTTTTACGAAAATTTTATCCAACATTTTATTTTTATAATACATATTATTTATAAAACTTGTTATTATTAATATCAATGTTCTAAAATTTGCGACTCGTATTCGAGGAGTTTTGCTCAAATGAGGCGAATGAAGCAGAAGCCTCAAAATTTTTAGAAGAGAAATTCAAGAACATATAAAAATAAATCAACATAAACTTATAATTAATAATATTCATAGTTCAACAAAAACTAGAATAAAAATGTCAATATCATTGCATCATTCATCATAAATGCTTCTAAAACAAGACAATTTATAGTATGGACCTGAGTTTGATTTCAATTTTTAGGGACCATTTTCAATTTTCTATAGTTTATTTTTAGTTTTGCAAGTTTTTTTTTTAAAACACTGCTTTATAGGAAAGATAATGAATGAAAAAGGCATAATTTATTATATAGGGTTGGTTGTTATTAGTTATCTTATGAGTCTTATTATTTTAAAAATTCATTGGAACTAAGGAGTTCTCCGGCCGAGTTTACTTTTATATTTTGAAGTAGGGTTTTGTTGCATTTAACTCTCTCCCACCGCAGCTTTTCTGTGTCTCATCTATCTGTATCTTCTCACCTTCTCGTCTCATTCTCTCTCAATTGTCCCGGGGCTCGATCTTTGTTTAGAAAAAGGAAATGAGCAAGTATATGTTCTCTGTCCGCAACAAGCAGACGGGGAGAGAAGAGGTGAATGTAAAAAAAGCCCATACTTCTGACTCGTTTGCCTCGGTCGGTCAACTCGTAAACTAGTCAACTCGTCTGCCTCGAAGATCAAGACTCGTATGTTTCTATTTACTAGGGGGCAGCAACGTGCTGTGTACACGTCGTACGTTTTTATTGCGTGTTTGTCTGCGTGGTTAGTGATGTAAGAAAATTGCAAAAAATAAAGAACTAACAAAGAAACTAAAAGTAAGTAAATAACAAAGTGAGAGATAATAAAATCAAATTGAACAAATAGGAACCGAACTATAGTCATATATCAAAAATAAACTCCAAAATAACCCACAAAACATCTAAAGAAGAACTTAGCAGTAGGATTGGTCCAATGATTTTTAACATCTCAAGTAACAAGATTGAAATAAACATACATGAACTATACACTAAAAATATGTCAAATCCATATTAAATAGTAAACATACAAAGTACCATTACTTCAATAGGGAGATAAAATAACAGCGTATTAGAATTCCAATAAACACACAAACACGAAAACGTGAGATAGGAAAATAAACAGAAAATAAAATCTATTTCACAAACAACTGAATCATAATCACCAAACAAACTAAGAACAGTATGACCATAGTATGCAGAAATCAAATCAAGTAGCTCCCAAAAAAGTAAGGAGTGGATCTCATATTCGAGCTGATATTATTTCTCATACAAATGGTCTAAACATTATCAGTTTGAACCACACCTGAAAAAAAAGATACATTGCCATAATTAACTGAAAACTAAGGCCTCACTACATTTTGTCTTCCTTTTTAAGCTTGCACACTAAGTATTCCTCTCATTCAGCAATGAATCCCTCAAGTTGGCGCATATAGATTTCCTTATCAAGACTCCCGTTCAAGAACGCAGTCTTGACATCCATCTGCCAAATCTCCATATTTAAATGCGCAGCTATAGCTAAGAGAATCCGGATCGATTTAAGCATGGCTACCGGCGAAAAGGTCTCATCGTAGTCGATGCCCTCCTTCTGAGTGTAACCTTTTGCAACAAGCCTTGCTTTGAAGGTTTCAACCTTCCCTTTCGATCCTCTCTTACGCTTGTAGACCCACTTGCTTCCAATGGGTTTTACCCCATTGGGTAGTTCTACTAGCTCTCACACTTGATAAGAATCCATAGATCCCATTTTGGATTTCATTGCTGTTTGCAAGGATTCAACATCCTTGTCTTGAATAGCCTGCTTATACGTACATGGATACATTTCATCCTGGTCTGGGGAGTGGTCCGAAGATGCTCCCACGCCAATGAAACGATCAGGTTGACGAACAACCCTCCCACTACGACGAGGCGTGTCCTTGGTTTTCATACCCACAATAGTGTCGATACGTGGTACACTAGGTGTTTGTACAATAAGTATTGTCGAAATCGCGCCCTAAGTTCTTCTAGAATGACCTCACTCCTAGGCTTGTGGCTTACTACATAGTCCTCCTCTAAGAACCAGGCATTGGTGCTAACAATGACCTTCTGATCTTTAGGACTGTAGAACAAACCACCCTTCGTTCCCTTCGGATATCCTACAAACACTCGTACTTTTGTACGAGATGCCAACTTATCAGCTTCCTTATTCAGCACGTGTGCTGGTGAACCCCAAATCCGAACATGTCCTAGACTGGGCTTGCGCCCATTCCACAGTTCTGTGGGTGTTTTTGGAACTGATTTCGAAGACACCAAGTTTAGAATGTACGCCGCTATTTCCAAGGCGTATCCCCAAAACGAAATAGGCAAATCAGAATAACTCATCATTGACCTAACCATCTCTAATAAAGTACGATTCCTTCATTCAGAAACACCATTTTGTTGTGGTGTACCAGGCGCAGTGAGCTGGGAAGTAATCCCCTCATATGCCAAGAAATTCAAAAACTCTTCACTAAGATATTCGCCACCACAATCATATCGTAGTGACTTGATCTCTGTCCATGACGCTTCTCCGTTTCAGCCTTGAATTCTTTGAACTTATCAAAAGATTCAGATTTACGTCGCATTAAATAAATGTATCGATATCTCGAATAATCATCTATAAACGTGATGAAGTATTCGAAACCACCCTTAGCCTGGATGTTCATTGGACCACATACATCGGTGTGTACCAATTCCAATACATTTTGTGCACGATTTCCTTTGCTTTGAAAATCTCTTTTAGTCATTTTTCCTTCTAGACAGGATTCGCAAATTGGAAATGACTCAACTTGGAGTGAATCCAATGGGCCATCGCTCACCAATCTTTGAATCCTTCTAAGGTTAATATGACCCAATCGTAAATGCCACAAATATGTTTGATTTATGCTCGAAGGTTCTTTTTTTATTAGGATTAGTCAAAGAATTAAGCGATTTATAATTATGCAAGGGAGTTGGTGCAACATTAATGATATAAAGTCCTTCATTATAAGTACACGTGCAAACATATTCACCATTTCTTTTAATAACTGCATTATCTCCAAAAGAAACTGAATATCCATCACAACACAATTTAGAAACTGAAATTAAATTCATTCTAAAATCAGGTACTAATAACACATTATTAAGGACTAGAATCCTATCATTGACTTTTAACTGCACGACTCCCACTGCAACAGCCTTCAGCCTGGAATAGTCGCCCCAGCTAATAGTAATCTCATTTGCACTAAGTACTTTAGTTACTTGGAACCCCCGCGAGTCATAACAAACATGATCAGTGGAGATCGAATCTACTATCCACGAAGTGATAGAACATGCAGCCAAACATGTTTTGACTACTACTGCATGAGACGTACCTTTCTTAGGGCAATCACTCTTTAAATGCCCCTTCAGACCGCACTTATAGCATTTGCCCTTCGGCTTTTTGTTTGCCTCGGACTGAGGAGCCTTGGACTGAGGAGCCTTGCCCTTAGCTTTGAAGGTTGCCACTTCCTTCTGGCCAACCTGCTTTTTCTTCTTTCCCCATTTGGGTTTTGAAGAACTAGCACCGGTTGCTGCAAGAATTTGATGATAACCTTGTTTGAAGAGACCTTCGGCAGATTGAAGCTCTGTCAGAAGTTCCGCCAAAGTGTAAGTCCTACGGTTCATATTGTAGTTGAGGCGGAACTGCTCAAAGCTTCATGGCAAGCTGCCCAAGATAATATCGAACTGCGACTCGGCATCAATAATGGCCCCCAGTATGCTCAGTTCGTTCAAATGAGACATCATTTTCAGAACATGATCCCTTACTGGAGTCCCTTCAGACATTTGGGTTGTCATAAACACCCTCATTGCATTTTGACTAGCCACTCGGTTCTGATGACCAAATATCTCAGTGAGATTTTTCATCATTTCCGCGGCTGAGGCTATCGTCTGATGCTGATGCTGCAATACATTTTTCAGTGAAGCCAAAATGCAATAGCGAGCCATCTCATCAGACTTTTTCCATTTTCGGAATTCAGCCAACTCTTCAGGAGTGGCATCCGGTTCTGGTTCCACATGGCTTTCCTCAGTTAAAACAAATTTATGCCCCTCGGCAGTCAGGACAATGTCAAGATTTTTTTTCCAGTCGGCAAAGTTAGTGCCATCAAGTTTATTTATTTTGAGAATGACAGCTAGTGGATTGAAAGACATCTAAGAATAAAATTAAAACACCATTCATCATATAATTCAACGCAAAATATATTGAAAAACCTTAAAACACAATATATATGCAGTCAAACAACACCTCAAAAAAACCGCACATACAAGCCACGTTAGTGTGGACGTTTACATATACATTTTTCAAGTAGATTTTAACCTCTTTAATTTTGCTATCTAGTCAAGATGCGTTTTGACAAGTCAATTTAATAGTTGGTTCCTCTTGGCCATGTATTAAATTAACATAGACTCTGATGGGGAGCTTATTAATTAATACACCTAAGTGAACACCATAATTTAACAAACCTTAGAATATTATTTAATGATAATAGTCCTACAGATGGAGAGGTCCTATCATAAAAAATAATATTCATCTTTCTGTTATCTAATTGAAGTTTAAAACTAGTGAGCTAATAATCAGCACATCCGATGTGGAGGAAGACTCTAATATCAACGTGCATACTAATTATTTCACAATTTAAACCAATTATGGAGGCCAATTTGATTTTGAAAAATCAATTATTAAAATCATTTAGTTATTTTGAAAAATAAGGTTTTTAATTTTCTCATCATAATATGAAAGAAACATATCACGCATAAATGCATACATGCCATTCATCAAAACATTAAAAACCAACATAATAAAAAAATTGGATAATTAAATCCAATTATCATGGCTTTTATTCCTCATTTTGAGCAACGAGAAAATCCTTGGCTCTTTTGCTCCCACTACTTCAAGTATCTCGTCACCTCCTCCCGGTTGGGGCACAATATTGCCAAATTTAGAAACTTTCTTCCTTGCAAAATTAATTGCACAAGATATTTCCAAATTAAAATTATTGTGCTCCAACGGACGCAACGAATGGTGGATAAACGAATAGGACCATAAACCGAACGAACCTGCCCGGACAAAAACCTGACATGCTGCCCGACCCGACCCGCGGCCCGACAGCCTGCCCCTGGCCGACGCGCGGCAGGCCAGACTTTCGGCCGAGGCCGCCTGTTCTGACCGAGTCCCGATCGGCAGCAGCCTGGTCTCGGTCGGTTCATTCGATCAGGACTCCTTTTCACGCTGGACTTCTTTTCCTTCGGTACTTTGTGTATTCCAATTCGATTACAATTTTACAAGAATTAAAATACATCGAATTTACATCAAATTTTACAAGGAAAAAACAAAGTCCTATTCTACCCATGGATTTTCTCACGGGAAAAACTTAATACATACCTCAAAACCGGGTCAAATTACCAAAATGCGTAAATAAATAAAAAAACACATAGCCATGATAATTGGACTATATTCACCTGCAAGACAATTTCTAGCAAAAATATTCCAAACATCACACTATATGAATATTTAAATTGCTAGCAAATTAATCACAAATTAATTAAATTGAACAGAACATAAAGACAGTCTCTGATACCAATAGTTGGAATATAAAACGCAGCGGAAGAGAGATTCATTATTTGAATATATATGGTTTCATAAGCTAACTAACAAAATTGCGGATCTATTTAGGCTTGTCAATTAATTAATTAAACCGATTAATTAACAATTTAAATATACGTATTTACGCAGTAGAATTGGTAATTCATACATTTGAAGTGAAGTGGTAGAAATATCCTTTGAGTCGATCGAGCTACTCCACGTACTCCTCTTCAACCTTCTTGTGTTTCTACCTCAAGATCTTATAGAGTATATCCCGCCTATGATCCAGATATCGTGTGGGCAATAATTTACCGGATTAAACTTGGACTTGCAGTATGGGATCGACCGAAATTTCTTCAAGACCTCACGAATTTTCTCTCTATTTTTCTTGAATATTTTTGTATTTAGAAAAATATTGTGTTAGCTAAATTATGGAATCCAAGACACAAATCAAGATCCACAATTAAACACAAAAATTAGAAGAAAATCGAAAATTTCTTATTTTAAGAAGCAAGTAAAATCGGCCACCCCATATGCTCCTTTTATAGGTGATTTGGGCTACTCTAGGGATCTTAAGGATGATAAGGTAAGAACTCCCAATATGGATCATCTTTCCAATATTAGGACTCTTCCTAATATGATGACTCTATTAATATCAACTTAGTCAACTAAAAGGTTGATATTGCACTTCCTACTAAAATCCCAAATTACGAAATTGGGCTCCTTTTTGAATTAATTATTTCCCATGTTTAAGATATTCTATGTCCATTAATTAATTTAAGCTACTGACAGCTTTTAATTAATTAATGTGTTATACATGAGTATACCACTCGAGCTTTATTATTTTATCGGAAAATTAATTCCACCTTCAGGGTTTAATATAATAATCCTTTCGAGTGCCTCAAGGGACATGATCAACCCGACTGGTCGGGACATGATTCTAGCCATAATATTAATTATTATATAAATAATAATTTTGTCCAAAATATCGAGCATATTGAGTCAATCATTTTGGCTCTCACCCATGATAAATCAAAGCAATAAATATTAAATATATATAATTAAATATTAATCACTAGAATTAAGAAATAATAATTATCCGAGATGTACGTTCTTCTTATAGTCAGTACAGAAGAATCTATCTCTCCTCAATCATGTTCAACGTATGCCGAATATGCTAATATATACTAATGGTCAAGACCAACCAATCTCAAGTATATATTACAACCTCTCACATAACGGTCTAATGTTATATTGGTTGTGAACTAATTATTACTATATAAGGAACCGATAATGTGATCTTCTGTGTGACACGACACACCACATTATCTACAATATAAAGTAATTTAGAAAACATTTGCATAACCATAGCGTGAATAAATATGCAAAATATGTGACAAATGAATTAAATATTCTCTTAGATAAATACCGGGAAATTAGGTAATACAAGCATAAAATATGCTTTGATTTATACAACCCTAACAATACCAACAGGTAACTCCTCTCTTAAGTGCTTTTACTGTCATGAGCCAGGGCATAGGTCATTTGAGTGCCCGAAGAATGGGAAGAGTGTGAACCTTATTCAGGGAGTAGCGGGGGGAGAGCTAGAGGACGACATCCTAGTAGGTAATGAGATGTATAGTCCATATTGACCCATTGGATGACGAGACTGAGCGGAGCCTGCAGACTGTTGGTCGACAGTTGAATGTCATGCGATGCATGTATACTCACGTGAGAGAGGATGATTGGAGGAGGACCTCTATTTTCCATATCTACAGTCGAGTTGGGGGAGTATCGTCTAAGGTCACCATTGATGGGGGCAGTTGTGTGAATGTAGTTGCCAAGATCGCAGTTGCGCAGTTGAAACTGAAGGCTGAACCACACCCACACCCTTATAGTGTTGCTTGGGTCGACAAGACATCTATTCTTGTGACTCATAGATGTATTGTACCGATCCACCTCGAGGATTATGAGGAGAGTGTATGGTGTGATGTCCTCCCCATGAACGTTGCTCATATTCTCCTAGGGAGTCCTTAGTTATACGACCGCAGTGTGACTCACTATGGGAGACAGAACACTTATGTGTTTATGCATAACGGGCAGAAGGTCACTTTGCATCCTAGTAGGCCCCGTGAGATTCCCAGTATTGAGGCGAAGGCAAACAACGTACCCACGTAACCAACTAAATCTCTTCATATTTTGAAGAAAAGTGAGTTTGAGAGATGTGCCTTAGAGTGTAAGGTTGTGTATATTCTAGTTGCTAGAGAGGTGAGAGAGGCACCCATAGATGGGGTAGTGAGCTTCCTAGGGATGTTCAGCAGGTTCATGATGAGTTTGCAGATGTTATGCCCGATGAGCTACCCCAGGGATTGCCACCTTTTAGAAATATCCAGCACGCTATAGACTTAGTCCCTGGATCTTCATTACCTAACCTGCCGCACTATAGGATGAATCCTATGGAGTAGATAGATATGAGGCGACATGTTGAGGAGTTGTTGAGTAAGGGATTCGTTAGAGAGAGTCTTAGCCCTTGTGCTGTACTAGCCTTGTTCACACCAAAGGTTGATGGCAGCTTAAGGATATGCTGTGATAGTCGAGCTATCAACAAGATCACCGTCAAGTATAGGTTTTCCATCCCTAGACTTGACGACATGATAGACATGATCGTTGGAGCTCAGTACGTCACGAATATTGACTTACGGAGTGGATACCATCAGATTCTTATCCGGGAGGGAGATGAGTGGAAAACTGCATTTAAGACAACAGATGGGCTTTATGAGTGGTTAGTCCTACCATTTGGGATATCCAATACCCCGATCACATTTATGCTGGTCATGAACCAGGTGCTCCATCCATTTATTGGCAGATTTGTTGTCGTTTATTTCGATGATGTACTCATCTATAGCTCCACACGTGAGGAGCACCTGTCTCACTTACGTCAGATTCTGGGAGCTCTCTTACATGCGAAGTTGTATGTGAATCTGAATAAGTGCTCTTTCGTGCGTGACTCTGTGATATTCCTTGGATTTGTCGTCTCCAAGGATGGAGTCTCTGCCGACTCGGAGAAGGTGAAGGTTATTCGAGAGTGGCCCGAACCTTCTAACATCCATGAGGTGCGTAGTTTCCATGGATTAGCTACCTTCTATATGAGGTTTATCAGAGGCTTTAGTACCATTATGGCTCCCATTACTAATAGTACGAAGAAAGGGGAGTTTGTTTGGTCGAAGTCAGCTTCAAGAGCCTTTACCGAGGTGAAGGACAAGCTGACACATACGGCGGTCCTTACTTTACCGGATTTTGGTAAGGTCTTTGAGGTAGCATGTGATGCGTCTGGCGCAGGTATATGTGGAGTATTGAGTTAGGAGGGCCATCCTATAGTTTTCTTCAGCGAGAAGCTTAATGAGGCCAGAAGGAGATATACCACCTATGAGAGGGAGTTTTATGTTGTAGTTCAGGCACTTAGATATTGGCGACATTTTTTGTTGCCTAAGGAGTTTGTACTTTACTCCGATCACCAGGAGTTATAGTATATTAACCCCTAGAAAAAGCCTAACCATCTACATGATAAGTAGTTTGAGTTTGTTCAGGAGTATACCTTTGTGCTTAGGCATTGCAAAGGCAGCAAGAACAAAGTCGCTGATGCACTTAGTAGGGTATCCATTCTCCTTAACACTTTGAGTGTAGAGGTAGTAGGATTTGCACATATGATCTAGGATTACCCATTATGTCCAGATTTTGGTGAGATATACGCTAGTTGGCAGGATTCTAATTCCCCACCTTCGAGAGAGTATTGTGCTCATGATGGGTACTTGTTTCGAGGGGTCCGCTTATGTATCCCTAGTACGTCTTTGAGGGATTATCTTGTGAGAGAGTTGCACGTGGGCGGGGGGGGGGGGGGGGTAGCTGGTCATTTTGGTCGGGATAAAACCATTGCTATTGTGAAGGATAGGTTTCATTGGCCTAGCTTGAAGAGGGATGTTGCTCGTATAGTTGGAGGATGCCGTAGTTGTCAGACGGCTAAGGGTAGGAAACAGAATACGAGTTTATACACTCCTCTTCCAGTTCCGCATATTCCGTGGGAGGACCTCAGTATGGATTTTGTATTAGGGTTGCCTAGGACACGTAGTGGACATGATTCAGTCTTTGTTGTGGTGGATCGTTTTACTAGGATGGTTCACTTCATTCCTTGAAGCAAGACTGATAATGCTGCTCACATTGCCACCATCTTCTTTCGTGAGGTAGTTAGGATACATGGCGTTCCATTGACCATAGTTTCTGATAGATGTGTCAAGTTTGTGAGCTACTTCTGGAGGACTCTCTTGAAGTTACTTGGGACTAGTCTCAAGTTCTCTACCACCTATCATCCACAGACCGACGGACAGACTGTGGTTGTTAACAGGAGTCTAAGTGATTTGACTAGGTGCCTTATAGGAGAGCATGTGTCTAGTTGGGATAGGGTTTTACCTACAACTGAGTTTGCCTATAACAGTTCTGTTAATAGGTCTACAGGAGTCAGTCCTTTTGAGGCCTATATTGGCCGTCAACCTTAGGAAACTAGTAGATTTAGTTCCACTTCCACCTGCATATATGTCTAGCGAGTCTGCAGAGTATTTTGCATATCACATTCATGAGTTGCATGCTGAGATATGACAGAAAATTAATTTAAGCAATGAAAATTATAAGTCTGCTGCAGATGTTCATCGCAAGTTTCGGGATTATAATGAGGGTATCAGGTCATGTTGCGACACCGCACTGAGAGGTTACCTCCTGGTGCTTGGAATAAAGTGCATGCTAAGAGGACGGGGCCATTTCGGATTCGAAAGAGAGTTGGTACTAATGCTTATGAGTTGGATCTTATGAGTGATATGCCTATTGGCCTTGTGTTTAATATGGATGATCTTACTCCTTTTCATGGACCAGCTGATATTTACCCATCTTATTCACTTTCTTCACCTGATATGTCCTCACCTTCACCATCACTACTACACTAGCTCCTCGCTCTATTGACCTTATATCTACCCCACCAGTACTTGTGCCCCCTACAACCCCTTATGTTTGTTCACAGCAGACAATTGATGTGTCTGTTGATGTTCTTGATAAGAGGTATGTGCCGACTCGGCGTGGTGGTGGTTATCATCAATATTTGGTTCATTGGAGTGGCAGGTCATAGGATGAGAGCACTTGGATCAGCGCTTCAGAGTTTCGCCAACTTGCGCCCGATCTTTTTGATCGTTATATAGAGTTCAGTTCGACATAGCCGAAATTTTCTTAACCGGGGAGAGTTGATAGGGATTAGTTTGATATATTATTATTATATATATTAGATGTTTTATTTGATATTGGACTTTATGTTAGCCCAAATGTTTAGGGCTTTGGTTTATTATGTGTCGGGCTGTGGTTTGTGAAGCCCATTGGGATTTTGTTTCGGTGTATATATGTCTATATATATATATATATATACCGAGCTGGAGACATATATTACTTAGGTTTTGATTATACACTTTTCTTGGGAATATTATTGAATAAATATTCTTGGAATATCGTATAACTTTTGCATTATCATTGTTTTATATTATTGTTCTACATCAAACAACCTTTCCTCCACGAGCTCCAATACACGGCAAACACTATAAGAATAAACGTCAAAGACCTCGGATAATATCTGAAGTAAAAACGTTATAATTACCGAAGTCTATGTTCGTGTAGTAAAAGGTATACTTTAGACTTCACTTTTTATACAAAGTCTAATATCCTAATAACCGAAGTCTATCTCGGTTTTTTTCTAATTATGATCCAAATGTGGGGGGTAAGTGAAGTAAAAGAATGCTTTTAACTTCGGTTATTTTATAATTGGCGTAGTAAATAAAGAACTTTTTACTTCAGTTATTGTATAAATAATATTAGTATTTTCTGCAGTAATATATATTAATATTTCACATTTCAATTTAAAATTCATTGCCAAAATCTACATTCAACTATAACTAACCATCAACCACAAGAGCTCAATAATATAAGAACCAACAATTTTATATCATCCCATCTTAAAAAAAATAACATGCGTTCCAACAAATTTAAAACCAGATACATATCATAACAAAGACAAAGAATGTGTAATAAGATTCTATCTATTTCATCATGAACACCACAAATAGGACAAACAGGATTAAAAAAGATCATATACTTCGAAACGACAAAGTCTCTCTTCAGCACATCATTGCTTTTCATCAGACGATCATACTTCTTGTTCATGAAATCATCATCTCCTCAACTTTCTTCTTCAAATCTTCAACATCAGCACGTGAAGCAAACAAATCCACATAATCACTTTGTTGCTGGTTTAAGAAATCTTCTTCTCAATAAAGAAATTACAAGGTTTTACCTGAAAGCCAAAATTATATTACCAACTAAAACATATTAGCATAATATGTCGTAACACACATACTACAATATTATCAAACAATCAAAAATAACTTCTACAAAGTATGAACCATAGAAATATTATGATCGACACAATCCAAAATTTTGGCAGCACGTTGATCGATTAAAGTGCGAAACTTCCGATTTCTCTAATATATAATCATATCACCACAGAATAACAATTCTAGTGATACACTAAAAAGTAAATACAAAGAACATAAAATTCACTACTTTATGCAAAACGTTAAGTGGAAATGGTTTTATAAAATTAACTGGACAGTATCTAACAAACAGTTGCCACTAGCAACATAATTCAAGGATTCCAAATTCTAGGTTTGGGAAATTATGTCAGACAAAATGTACAAGCATTATTATTCACTTAGAGATACATTTTCTAGCATAGTAGTTAGCAAAATTAACTATTTAATGAACATAACAGAACAAAGCAGAGTAACATTAATTAATCACACAACACTACACTAATTGGCATTTGGATTCTCATTGCATTAAAATGAATCATCAACTTCACAGTGAGAAAACATAATCAACATCCCTACTTTAGAAAATTATTCTTCTACGAGAAAAGAAGTCAAAGCAAAAAAGGTACCCGTCATGCTAGTAGCCAACAAACCAAGGTACTTAGTGATTGGAAATAAATGGGTGATGCTAGTTTGATCCAAAAGCTTGTCCTATTAGCACATTATTCATACGATGAAATTACTCAAATAATACAAGTAAATTGCACAAATAGATGAAAATAAAAAGCTAAAAAAACCCATTGGAACTTTCTTCTGAGTAACAACACAAACTGAATCTGACCCGCAGACGCCAATCGATGTGATTCCGGCAGCCTTAACAGCCTTCAATTGCTGTTAACATAACTGATGGAGGCACAAAAAAAATTCAAAATGACCCTCATAATTTCCTATATGCTTACTGATTTCTGCTACCATGGTAGGCATGACTGAAACACTTATGTCAACATAACATTTGTCCGGACAATGTAAATAACATAGAGATAAGCCTAGAACTTAGCACCAAATCAGTCAAGTCAGAGATCATTTAAAGCATCAGAGCATCACGGAACACTTGGTTAAAAATAGTTTATCTTCTCGTTTAACTATATTTAGGGGGTGGATCAAATAGACACTTTCTACCCAAGATAACCACAAATCTCTTATGATCTACTCTAGAAATGAACTAGTCAATAACTAATAAAATTATTTCTAGAGTTTTCAGAGCTCTGAATGCAATACAAGCTAACAAAAAAGTATGTACTTCTTATATAACAGATTGGTCACGTGAAAATGATATTAGACATATTTCAATAATATCATTTGATAACAAAAAGTCGGAAAAGAAATATATCTTACGAAACATACAATAGTAGATTTGGGACCAACATAAATGTTAAAAAGGAAGACACGGCCAGGTATCTTATAGTGCCAAGAGTAAGTAAGCTTTTATTTATGTATGAACCTTCTTTTCTCCTTATCCCAGTTGTCTCTATGTTCGAACTTTCAGATCCCGCCAAGCCAATTAAATGCTATAAAAGAACTCAGTTTCCTACCCAAATACTATAACAAATACATATGGAAGAAACTTAAGGATCATTACACACTCAAACAGTAAACTCCGATGAACTGAAAGAGGGAAAGTAGAAGAAAATGTGGCAAGAGAGAAAGGAAATTATGTGCATTGTTAAGTACTGGATGTCAAATATACTCATAGTCAATAAAAATACTAGGAAAAGTAACATAAACATCAAATTCATATATTCCAGTTGTGATAATGTCAAAGTTAATGACCGAACCTCCGAGACACCGAGCTGGAGAAACACTTGGTACACTTACCCTAAATTAACAAGAATATCAAAGTTAATGACCAAAACACAACTCATATTGCAACGCCATATGACATTTACCAGGGCCCACAAGTATTAAATAAAAAATACCAATGAAAGCCATAGGATGCCACAGTATTAAATAAAAAATACCAATCAAAGTTAATGACCAAAACCCAACTCATATTGAGCTGTTTTTTTTTCTCAAGGTAGCGAATGCTGGAGCAAGTAGATATGCCGAAATATCTTAACATTTGGCTATAACAAGAGTCATAATAGTCTCTATAGATGCAAAAATCTTTTCAGCATGATAAGCTCTGAACATAGTAGGATATAATAAAATCAAGCATAAATGACTCATCGTCTCAAGCATAGATTATTAAAAACTATAAATCTGAAAACACCAAACTTCTATGTAAAATATTATAACCCACTATTATTAAAATACAGATCTAACACTTGCCTCATTCCACAGAAAAAGGAAGTAAAACAACAAACGGGCAAAAAGGAGATAGTAGCAGTTGATTGGCACGTGATACAGAAATTACCTAATAGCTTTCATCTGATCGCATTCTAAATCCAACATACTTGGGACAGAGTTTCAGTTTCTAGTATGGTGGCCCTCTTTTCATGAGATCTGCTAGAGACGCCTGAAAACAAACCAGACCACATATATTATTCTATAGAAGCAAGCTCCAATAGCTGATGATTATTATATGACAAAAATAGCAAATAGGAATACATGCATAATTCGAAAGAATATATATCTCTTAAGCCAACCTCTTAGTGTGTCTTCCACCTCTGGTCCAAAATTCCATCTAAGATCAGACTCATGCACAAGGCAATTGTCAGACAATAAGAAAGTTGATTTAAGGCAAGTATGTGCTAACCTAAATATTACGATTTGAACCGTTTTTTCTGCCCGAGCTCGAGTGGAACTCCATCAGCAACTCCCTTTAGTACAAACAGCTAAAAGCTTTTTCTAGAGCGAGGGAAAAGGGTCCGAAGCAGAAATCTAGCAATTTGAATATTGTTGCATGGATCACAAGTGTGAATGCACGTGGGGTTTCAATACTTGATCAAGATCCATTTCTCAAGCTGGGATTCGAGTAAAGGGAGATTTTTGGCCTTATTTTCAAATTATACATTAATGAGATTATTGTTATCTACAATGATGAGAATAGCAGTACCTTAGATAGGGGCTACATGGTGATGATGAAACAGTATTACAAGAAGGTAATAAACGCCGTCTGTTGATGTGTCTGCAATTGAATGATATTGGAGAATTCATGACAAGAGTGGTTGTTTATCCCTAGCTAGGTCAGCTACCAAATGCAACAAGCTTTTGACAACATTAGGTGCCAAGGCTGCCTTCTGGGCTAGTAAACTCACAATCATTAGAGACCCAGCCTGCATATGAATAAAGATAATCTCATTCTCTAAGAATGCAAATCTTAATAGAGTAAAAAAAAGGCACGAAATTAGCATATTCAGATTTGACCTTTTGGTCCTGTCCTTTGGCACCAGGTTGCAGCCCACTCACATATGGAAGAATCCTCTTCACAGTATCACTATCAAGAGTAACAAGCTCCAAAACCTCAAAAATAACAGCTGTGCAGAATCCAATAACATGTTTTGATGATTGACTCTTTTTTACTGGTGTAGCATGAAAAATTCAACACTTTCAGGTACTCATGATAGGATCAGATGTAAGGGGATCAAAGAATCACAAGCCCAAAACAATCTCTCACATAATCTTTTTAACTCAGAACATCTTATTTTAATTAATACCAGATAGGGCAATGTTGAAGATGGTGTCGAGGTCGATATCTGCAGCTGCTTTGGCATCAAACAGAACTGAAGGGCGAGACATAACGGTTAAAAATTGATTTTTAACCTTTCATGTCAATTCTCACAGCAAACTTGTTCGTTCCTCTCAATCGAAGCCCTATCACCGAAGGGATTTATGTCTTTCCTCTAGCCAATGAGTCCCATTTCTGATTCCAAAAGTCACACACACATACACACACAAGTCAAAAACAGGAACCCAACTTCCTCAAATCACTCAATACCAAAAATCCATGTTTGTTTAGAACAGAACCGAAACAAACAAACCTGAAAAAATAAATCCTTGAAGGTCCGCGGCCGTCTTCAGCCCGCAGCCACCGTCAATTCATACCAGAGAAGCGCCGCCGCCGCCGCGCTGAGCGCCGTCGAGACGATATCCACCACCTTCCTTAATTCCATCGGGAGTCTAATCGAGATTTGTGGGGAGGTTCGATTCGTGTCCTTGGAATAAGGTTAGCAGGCAACCACCACTCGGGAACTTAGAAACCGCTGCCGACATTTTCGCCGGGCTGCAACGAGACGGGATGCATAGAGGGAGAGAGAGTTGCGGGGGAAGGGATAGAAGCAGACAATTCCTTCTCTTTCTTTGGGTTATGAACGGGAGGGGGTATGGGATTATGTTAATCGATTAAAACTTGGTTCAGTTGGTCCATTGCTTCTTGTAACAAGGAGGTTGAGGGTTCGACTCTAGTGGGAGTCCGGGTGCATGCGTGTTATCATGGAAATTGGAGTAAAAAATTTGAGGGAGGAAATGGTGGAAACCAATATTTGCTAAGTGTTTTTTTGGAGCCCAAATGAAAAAAAATTGAACCTCAAAATATTAATTCCCGGTCTCAAGACATACATTTCGATATTGTAAATTTTTTTGGTAAAAAATAAAATTTCACACTTTTTACTTCAGTAATTATCAAATTAGCGAAGTCTTTGTAACTTAAAATTTCTAACTAGCTCCTGCTTTTTTGTTTGGTACCATTTACTGAAGTCTATGTGAGTTTTTTACTCCAGTAAATTGAAAAGCGAAGTTGTTGTTTGGTTTTACTTTGCTAATATACATTATCAAAGTGAGACATACCGATCTCTTTGATGTTTATTCTACTAGTAAAAGTTATGATTTTGTTTTTATGCAGACAATCTGACCATTTTGTGCTCGATGGTTTGTAATTGTAAATAGCATTAGAAAATCCATATATTTTGTGGTGATGTTGGGGTCTGTAATCGGTGGAAATCTCATGTTTTTTTTACATATTACGATGTATATATATATATATATATATATATATATATATATATATATAGAGAGAGAGAGAGAACCATGTTTTTATTTGTGAGAATCAATTTTTTAATACCAAATAATAAAATTGACAAGTTTTATATCCCCATTCATAAATGTATAAGTTTTTATTACCATTTTGATTAAAAAGACTAAAATATCATCACAAAGTTGTAATATTGACTTTCTCTTTTCTTTTTGTATTTTATTTAATTTAAACTATTTTTCTTTTCTTTTATCTTTTTCATTTTCCTCATCTGCTCAAAGCCGATCGATATTAATGTCCAACAACCAAAATTTAACTACAACGTATACATCAAAACAACACAGCCATTTTTGACAAAGGGTCACTCAAAAATCTTATACAAATCACAAGATTATTCGAAAAGAAAAATTGACGTTCAAATAGGACTTCATTTGTCGTGCTTCTGGGTTCATAAAGAAGGTATGCATCAACATTTTACCGCTGAAATTTTTTTCCGACAAGTTCTTCCAGACATGATGGCTACACATGATGGCAAGCCACCGTGTGCAACGGTCGTGTCCAATGGCCTTGACATTGTGCGCACAACTAACGTGTCCACGATCGTATACAATCGTGTGCAGCGATCGTGTTGATGGCCATAAACTTGCACACGATCGCTGCACACGGTAGCATCAACCGTGTGCATCGGTCGTGTCCAAGACAGACCATTTTAGAATATTGTTCGCTCAGTTTTCTGAATAGTTATTCATCTTTTTGTAATCAGATGTCGTGGCAGTGTATTTTGATACATCACGGTGGTCATTGGGAGCGATCGACATATGTAGACGGTGACTCCATTTTTGTCTACATCGACACGAGCAAAGTTAGTCATGCAAACCTCGTGGGGGTTATCAGAGAGGGTTTGGGTGGTCCAAATGAGTCTGATTATAAATTATGGTACTTGACACACATGACCAAGGAAAACAAAGTAAAAGTCCTATTACTGTAACACCCCCAATCCGCTCAGGGATATTACACGCCGTAGAACCTTTCCCCAAGGATCTACCAGGCTGATAACAACATAGAACATCTCAATAATGCCTTTAAGGCTAAAATGACTCAGTAGACCGATTTGGTCTTTAAATAAACACATACAACTCAAACTCATTACATGCCCACGCAGGGGTCGAATACAAACACTCCCGTACAACGGGACAGAATACTGCAGCGGAAAATAAACAATAACTAAACCAATGACCTCATACGGATCCTCGTGTGATTAGTATTGTTCATCTTTCATCATCCTTCGTGCCGACCCTGTGTTATGCGCCCAATCCTGAATGCAAAAACAGACATTCAACCCCCGAATACTTGGGGGTTAGCAAAACTCCACTGTTTTGCTAGTGCAAGAACAAAGTGCAAATACGAGCCATACAATTCACATTCCACGAATAACATTAACCAGGAATCCTTAAAAATCCAAACGTAACGAAAAGTACTTCCCGAGGCAAGAATTTGGGTAAACATTCCAAAACCGAAAGACCACAATTAAAGGGAAACAATTTATAAAACAGTTTAAAATGCCATCGAAAGTTTTAATAGAAAACAATTTAGGATTACCGAATCCTTATCTTTCCAAAAATCAATAGGGTCACAGCCCAAAGGTTTTGTTTTCGCAAATAGAAAACCGACAACAGTTCACAGGGCCAAAACCCAAGTCACGTGTCCTCGACGGACATAAAATCAATACCAACTCGTAAAGTTTTTACTCGTGAATTCAGGACTCAACCCTTTGGATTACCCTTCGAGGCCCCGTCGAACCTACCCAAGGTGAGTAAAATATGTTCACTAAATAAACACCAACCCATGAAGTTTTTACTTGTGAATCCCGAACTCAACCCATTGGAATTCCCGTCGTGGCCCCATCGAACCAACACACGGTGAGTAAAATACGTTCACTAAATAAACACCAACCTGTGAAGTTTTTACTCGTGAATCCCGGACTCAACCCATTGGAATTCCCATCGTGGCCCCGTCGAACCAACCCACGGTGAGTAAAATACATTCACCACTCGTGAATCCAGGGCGCAACCCATTGGACTCCCGTCGTGGCCCCGTCGAACCAACCCTCGGTGAGTGAAGTAATCATGCACAAATAACATATCACACCAAGGATATCCAAACAATTCACCCAGAGGCATCAAACACTTAGCAAAACACCACGTCAAACCACAATGCACCGAAATGAAACAATATACGTCCACACGCAAATACCCAGTGCTTCATCAACACGAAGCATATCCATATGATTCACATAGTCACTTACAACCCACACAATTTATAAAACACACGCGTTTGAAAGTGATCTTTTAACGAGGCTAGCCAAATCTTTTGAAAACTCATTTCAAACAAACAAACAAACACACATACCAAGACAATCTCTAATCATCATATCCACAAAACAAGAAATGTATGGACAAGGTACTTGCCTCGAAACCACAATCGCAACAAGACGACGGATGAAATATGGTCGAACGGCCCCGATCTCCCGAACACTATCAAGAACGCGATAGCACCGCAATTACTACGTGAATAACACCACACGAATCGTCAATCACCAACGAGATTCAACATCGGAATCCTCGAACACCTATAAACCTACGGAAGGAACAATAACACATGGTTACGACGAGAATCAAGGCCAAAACAACGGAAATCCCAATAAACTAACGAAGGGAACTCATTCGAACATTTAATGGAACACTCAATGTTCGATAACTCCCAAGAACACTCGAATCACTAATCGAGTTGAAGAAACTCGAAATATGGATATACAACCCATAGAACACGATTAATAACATCATACTACACCAACCGATGTATCAAAATTGGATTAGAATCGAAATCAAGAACAAATTCTCCAAAATGTCAACTTGAAGGAAAATCACGAAATATACCTTGATTCGACGAAACACACGGATTAGATGTTGATATAATCAACAATAATCTTCCAAAACGCCTTGGAATCGATTACAATCGACCAAGAACCCTATTTCCCGTCGCACCCGTCCGATAGCCGCAAGAAAAGTGAAGAAATGAACAAAAACGGGCTGCCAGGCCTTATATAGCCGGACACTGCCGGACACCTACGGCCGTAACCGGCAGTGCCTTACGGACGTAACTCGGCCCATATGGCCGTACTCGGCAGGCCCTTACGGCCGTAACCGGTATTCGTCAAAAAATCTGCCCAGCAACTGTCGGACACTTACGGCCGTAACTGGCACACATTACGGCCGTAACCGGCCTTCGTCCGGAAGATGCCAAACGTTCGTACGGCCGTACCCGATCACGCCTTACGGCCGTAACTGGCACACATTACGGCCGTAACTGGCACCTTACGGCCGTAACTCGGCCAGGCCAGGCCCTGCTCCGGCCGTGACTCGACCGTGGCCACTCCGACGGCCCGGACGACCCCAAAACCCGAACCTGACTAAAAATCGGAGATACGGTTATGAATTACTCGCAAAGACGAATCCAAGCGCTAAGAGAACACATGATTCCGACCACCCGAAGTGTCGGAATTCGACAACGGAAGTAATTACCCCAAACTTTGGGAAATTACAAAAATGGCCCAAAACGTCCGAAATACACGATACATGATCGAAACACCGAACCAAAGATCGCAACATGAATAATAACATTAAATGAACTTACGAGAAACTCGAAACAACAGTTTCGGACGAGATTCACAAGAATCGAGCTCAAGTGCGGAAAAGTCGCTAAAAAGCACGGAACTCAACAAAACGACACCGAAAAGAACTCGGACGTCGAAAAGTGCAGAATTAAATATTCTCAGAATGATGAAACGGTCACAAGCGAGTCGACAAAACGGACTTCCGCCGAAAAAAAGAAAATTACCGGAAATCGAAATTACGTGTATTACACACTACCCTCCTTAAAAGAAGTTTCGTCCCGAAACTTAAAACAAGTAGGGAGAAGCAATATCCTGCCAGGAAAACTCAACGAGATACACAAGAAGCGCGTAACTTACGCCCTTCGGCGAAACGTTACAAGCAACGCAAAGGGATATACGGTGCGAAAACACACTCCACGACGACCAACACAACGCCACCGGTAGAGACATAATAAAACCAACAAGTGACAAGTGTCATCGAACAGATAATACAATCAAGTCGATTATCCGAACAATCACAGAACACAACGAATGAAAATCAATACGATTGACCGACCCAACGGTACATTAATCAAAACGCGAGCCAATCGCTGAACAAATACGGAATTCCACCACCCAAGGGTTGGAAGATCGAAAAGGAGACTAATTTCTCGAACTTAAGGGAATTACGAAGGAGTCTGAATGTTCAACAATCACGAAACGAGATCAACAAATACCGAACAATCAAATGATCGAACACAATGATCGAGACAACAAAAATCGACCAATCATGTTCGAATCACGAAGAACAATAAAATTCAAACAACAACTCCAAGGTTCACATCTCGACTCGAGACAATATATGATCCGATGAAAGCAACAAGATGTGCATTCACATAAGATCCACATGAAAGGGAATAGCAATTGAAAAATCACAACGACATACGAGTTATTTTGAAACAATACCGCACTCGTTCGATCAACAAAAGCAAAGGGCAGGACAGGCTCAGAAAATGTCAACGAACATAAACGAGTCGACAGAGTCGAAAATACAGAAGTTCAAAATCCGATCCACTTCGAATAAAAGAACTAGTAGAACCAAGAGGTGTTACTTCCGAACAAGGTTCACAAGAATCGAACTCAGAAAAGTCACAGCGATAACCAGATTGACCCAAAACAAGATCAAAGCTCGTTCAAACGATGAAACTGAAATACAGAACAAGTTCAGACAGTATCAATGAACACGAGCGAATCGATAGACTTGAGAGAGAGAAAATGCGGAATTCAAAAATGATACGGGCATTACATTCGACCTCTTATAAATGAAATGTTGTTCCCGTAACTCACAACAACGGGAGTAAGGTGACAACACAAAAAGCAGACGACAGAAACATCTCCCATGGGCCTCTCAGAGCCGATCCTCATATCTGCAATGAAGTTCGTGCCCCGAAAGACTCGAAACCCAACTCACAAAACTGGATCCTGTGTCTCTCGGGTGCACACTTTAAAAGTGTTACTGACGAGAAGGACAATTTTCACGTACATGCCCCCGACACAATACGTTCGAAATGCCTCGGCTCGACATATCGAAAATACATATGCTAGGTATAATGGAACATAACATCGCGAAACAACATAGCGGAGATGCCAACTCAGCACAACAAAGAATCATAACACATATCATATACAACGATTACCATCGTAAAGTAATACACACGCAAACACTACAGCAATGACGGTATCGTTCGGCGACCTCAACGGCCCGAACAATAACCAGCACATAATTACAAACATCATGAAACAATCACAGATGTACACAAACGTACAAACCCAAGATATAACAGCTCACACAGGCGCGATAACACGTAAGAGACCACGGAATGAAAACATTAAAGATCATCATCACACCTCCCACAAAGGGCTAACGAAACATATGCATGGCGAACGACTCAACGTTCACACCACCAATTCAATCACAATTCGGAGGGCTAACACCCTAACAACAATACCAACATCATACACACTTTCTCCGACCACAAGCAGGAAATGATGGGTTTTAAAAACGAAAACCACCTTTTGAAAACAGTTTGGAAACACCAGTTGATCTTGAGTATCATTTTACAAAAAGTAGTACAAACACCATTATCGAGACTTTGAAAATCATCTTGCGTTTGAACAAAAATGAGGACACCTTTCTATTAGTGAAAAACTTTCAAAAATATTCGACCCTCAGGCCTAAGCAAAGCATTTCCAAAATTACTGGAAAGAAAAAAAATATATTTTGGTCCTCAAGGTAGAAGAATTTTGAAACAGATAGTTGTGCTAGTAGGCGCCTTGAAAATACAATCCATTTAAAAGTACGTCTCGAATTTTATTTTCTAAGATACTCAAGGTTTTCAAAGATAATTCAATGGGCTAGAATGCCCAAAAATTTCAGGTAATTACACGGAACATTATAGCGCCGTGGGTCCCGCGTCGGAACCCACCAGGATAAAACCATTTACAAAAACGCCAAAAAGGCTGATGACGGTAATATTTCAAAAACTTACAAAAGTCATTTACAAAGTACTAAATACCATCGTAAGAATTTCGCCAAAACGATCAAGGCCATAATGCCAAAAACTCGGTTAAGGGAATCGGTTTTCGAAATAAAACTCAGTCGGTAAAATACCGAAAGCCATTACAAAAGAACTCACGCAGCGGATAAAAGAAATACAGTTCAACATGCACAGTCCAACAACAATACTCCTCATATGAACGAAATATGAGAGTCAAATAACCACATATCATGAAATCAAAATCCATAAGAGGATTCCATCAGTTAACAAATAATCATAAAAATAGCTCGTGTCACACGAGGCACAACACAAAGAAGGGAGACTTACATCCACAGGTCGCACAAAGATGATGATCGCCCACGATACTAATCACGACCAACAAACTCAGACGACGCATCGCGACACGACTCAGTCAGATAAAATCTGACGAGACAAAAACTCAACAGACACCACTAAACCCGACAGCCTAGGTTTCCACAACCTAATCTCCGATACCATTTATGTAAAACCCCCAATCCGCTAAGGGATATTACACACCGTAGAACCTTTCCTCAAGGATCTACCAGGCTGATAACAACATAGAACATCTCAACAATGCCTTTAAGGCTAAAATGACTCAGTAGACCGATTTGGTCTTTCAATAAATACATACAACTCAAACTCATTACAGGCCCACGCAAGGGTCGAATACAAACACTCCCGTACAACGGGAAAGAATACTGCAGCGGAAAATAAACTATAACTAAACCAATGACCTCATATGGATCCTCGTGTGATTAGTATTGTTCATCTTTCATCATCCTTCGTTCCGACCCTGTGTTATGCTCCCAATCCTAAATGCAAAAACAGACATCCACCCTCCGAATACTTGGGGGTTAGCAAAACTCCACTGTTTTGCTAGTGCAAGAACAAAGTGCAAATACGAGCCATACAATTCACATTCCACGAATAACAATAACCAGGAATCCTTAAAAATCCAAACGTAACGAAAAGTACTTCCCGAGGCAAGAATTTGGGTAAACATTCCAAAACCGAAAGACCACAATTAAAGGGAAACAATTTATAAAACAGTTTAAAATGCCATCGAGAGTTTTAATAGAAAACAATTTAGGATTACCGAATCCTTATCTTTCCAAAAATCAACAGGGTCACAGCCCAAAGGTTTTGTTTTCGCAAATAGAAAACCGACAACATTTCACAGGGCCAAAACCCAAGTCACGTGTCCTCGACGGACATAAAATCAATACCAACTCGTGAAGTTTTTACTCGTGAATCCAGGACTCAACCCTTTGGATTACCCTTCGAGGCCCCGTCGAACCTACCCAAGGTGAGTAAAATACGTTCACTAAATAAACACCAACCCGTGAAGTTTTTACTCGTGAATCCCGGACTCAACCCATTGGAATTCCCGTCGTGGCCCCGTCGAACCAACCCACGGTGAGTAAAATACGTTCACTAAATAAACACCAACCTGTGAAGTTTTTACTCGTGAATCCCGGACTCAACCCATTGGAATTCCCATCGTGGCCCCGCCGAACCAACCCACGGTGAGTAAAATACATTCACCACTCGTGAATCCAGGGCGCAACCCATTGGACTCCCGCCGTGGCCCCGTTGAACCAACCTGCGGTGAGTGAAGTAATCATGCACAAATAACATATCACACCAAGGATATCCAAACAATTCACCCAGAGGCATCAAACACTTAGCAAAACACCACGTCAAACCACAATGCACCGAAATAAAACAATATACGTCCACACGCAAATACCCAGTGCTTCATAAACACCAAGCATATCCATAGGATTCACATAGTCACTTACAACCCACACAATTTACAAAACACACGCGTTTGAAAGGAGCCTTTAACGAGGCTAGCCGAATCTTTTAAAAACTCATTTCAAACAAACAAACAAACACACATACCAAGACAATCACTAATCATCATATCCACAAAACAAGAAATGTATGGACAAGGTACTTGCCTCTAAACCACAATCGCAACAAGACGACGGATGAAATACGGTCGAACGGCCCCAAACTCCCGAACACTATCAAGAACACGATAGCACCGCAATTACTACGTGAATAACACCACACGAATCGTCAATCACCAACGAGATTCAACATCGGAATCCTCGAACACCTATAAACCTCCGGAAGGAACAATAACACATGGTTACGACGAGAATCAAGTCTAAAACAACGGAAATGCCAATAAACTAACGAAGGGAACTCATTCGAACATTTAATCGAACACTCAATGTTCGATAACTCCCAAGTACACTCGAATCACTAATCGAGTTGAAGAAACTCGAAATATGGATATACAACCCATAGAACACGATTAATAACATCATACTACACCAACCGATGTATCAAAATCGGATTAGAATCGAAATCAAGAACAAATTCTCCAAAAAGTCAACTTGAAGGAAAATCAAGAAATATACCTTGATTCGACGAAACACGGATTAGATGTTGATATAATCAACAAGAATCTTCCAAAACACCTTGGAATCTATTAGAATCGACCAATAACCCTATTTCCCGTCGCACCCGTCCGATAGCCGCAAGAAAAGTGAAGAAATGAACAAAAACGGGCTCCCAGGCCTTATATAGCCGGACACTGCCGGACACTTACGGCCGTAACCGGCAGTGCCTTACGGCCGTAACTCGGCCCATACGGCCGTACTCGGCAGGCCCTTACGGCCGTAACCGGCATTCGTCAAAAAATCTGCCCAGCAACTGTCGGACACTTACGGCCGTAACTGGCACACATTACGGCCGTAACCGGCCTTCGTCCGAAAGATGCCCAGCGCCCGTACGGACGTACCCGATCACGCCTTACGGATGTAACTGGCATACATTACGGCCGTAACCGGCACCTTACGGCTGTAACTCGGCCAGGCCAGGCCCTACTCCGGCCGTGACTCCGCCGTGGCCACTCCGACGGCCCGAACGACCCCAAAACCCGAACCTGAGTAAAAATCGGAGATACAATTACGAAGTACTCGCAAAGACGAATCCAAGCGCTAAGAGAACACACGATTCCGACCACCTAAAGTGTCGGAATTCGACAACGGAAGTAATTACCCCAAACTTTGGGAAATTACAAAAATGGCCCAAAACGTCCGAAATACACGATACATGATCGAAACACCGAACCAAAGCTCGCAACATGAATAATAACATTAAATGAACTTACGAGAAACTCGAAACAACAGTTTCGGACGAGATTCGCAAGAATCGAGCTCAAGTGCGGAAAAGTCGCTAAAAAGCACGGAACTCAACAAAACGACACCGAAAAGAACTCGGACGTCGAAAAGTGCAGAATTAAATATTCTCAGAATGACGAAACGGTCACAAGCGAGTCGACAAAATGGACTTCTGCCGAAAAACAGAAAATTACCGGAAATCAAAATTACGGGTATTACAATTACGAGGCGATACCGAGATACTTCGATTACTAGTAGAATACAAAGAGGATCCTGAGGTATATGTTGATAACGAAAGTTCCTCCACTCTTCAAGTTAATATGGAACGTAGCAACTTGAGAGTAGAGCCCGGCAACATAAATTATGACATGCCCTCAAAGATTATGAATACGAGGAAGATGAGGAAGACGAGGGAGATGAGGAAGGTGATAAGGTGCATACATCCGAAGATGAATATATTGTTGTTTAATTAATTCTATCACATGTTCTAAAATTTGGTCAAAAAATGCAATAAATGCCTTTGTCCCCAATTACTAAATCATATTTTATTTGGGGGGGGGGCTGGTTTTACAATAGTCTAGAAAGAGTCTTGGGGGATGGTATAGAAACTCGATTATGGGAGAATGTTTGGGTGGGGGAGAGGCTCTGAAACTGAAATTCAGTAGGCTTTATAATATTAGTGTGGATAAGAATAAAATGGTGGGATCATTGGGTGAGTGGATAGGGAATGAGTGGTCTTGAAACTAGAATTAGAGGCGTAATTTTTTTGAGCACGAAGTAAGTGCTTTCAACTCTTTTGCTGCTATGGTGAGCAGATGTTCTATCAAGGAAGGCATAAAGCAGCTGCGAGAGGATTGTACACGACGAATGAGGCTTATAATCGGATGCTTGAAGACAATGACACAAGGCCGGTGTCAAGAGTGAAGAGGCGTCACACTACCAAATGGTGATCGAAGCTGTACTTTTTGTGGAACCAACGAGGAAACTGTAAATCATTTATGTTTTGAATGTGGAGTGTCCTTTGGGTTATGGATGGTGATTTATAGGTGGCTTGATATGCCATTTGTAATTCATCCTAATTTTACAACCCATCTACTGATGCATAGCCGAACATTGAAAGGAAGAAAAGGGTAAATAATCGGTTGGCATTTAGATTGGAGCTGTGTGGTTGTTATGGAAGGTCCGGAATGAGATCATATTTAAAAATGGTGTTTTATCTTTGGAGAGAATGGTTGAGGAACTTAAGGAAAGAGTGTGGAGCTGGTTGGTAGCAAAAGATAGGGGCTATCATGATATAAGATTTAGTGAATGGGTGGTTAATCCTAGAATTTCTCTTTGTGATCAAGTAAGTAAAGAACTTTGTATGGGTATGCCTTATATCCACTCTCTTTTCCCATTAAAATATTTTCATTTTACTGATAAAAAAATCATATTTTATTTTACTTTTAGTATTGTTATATCATATGTTATTTTAGTACAATGTATCATGTGTGCATGTGATCATAAGAATGTACTATATATTTATCTATGTGGGTGTCGACTTTTTAGGTATAGTATGTGTAGTGGAAAAATTTTGTCAATCCAACCTAAGCCCAACAAAGTCTTTCCACCAGCCCAACAAACCCAACAGACTAGACAGTTTATCTGAGATAAATTCGTTGGGCCCTTGGCTTGGAAAGATCCGCAAACCAAACTGGATCCTGGGATTTGCCACGTCAATCACGCGTATTTGAATGGTCAGATAAATTGACTTTTGAATGAGTCAAAAGCCATAAAAGCAGGCTAAAGTAGCGGGCGAATAAAGTTGAGGGCCAAGGAGGTCAACATAACGGACACGTGACGGACAAGCGAATCAATGTGACGGACGAATAAGGGAAAACCCCTAGGGACCCCAAGCCGTCCTATATAAAGACAAGACAACTGAACCAATCGATTCATGGAATCCTAAGTCATTTTCTACTCAATTTACGCTCTCTAATAATTCTCTCTCATCCTCCTGCGCTCTCAACCACTGCCTTATCTCCATCACCAGCCGGACACACCTGACCATCCAATATCACCATTCTCATGCGCTCTCAACCGCAGCCTCACCTCTATCACTCATAGGACGTACCTGACTGCCCAATACCACCAACATCATCAATTGCTCCATTATTTATTATATTTAATTCGTTTATTTCAACTTTATTCAATATAAAATTACTTACTGACTTGAGCGTCGGAGGCTCTTCGGCTGACTCCCCATCAGTGCTCCCTGAGGGCTCTTACGTGTTTTGTGTTGACTAGTTTCTAGTGCCCGATTCAACCAACCTGACTGACGTGCCTGACATCATCATCAATTGTAGAAATTACCCCCTACAATTTGGCGCCCACCGTGGGCCCCTAGCAATCGAGTTAATTAACAATCGTACTATAGAGTCTTTTACTACCAGCCATGTCTGACAGATCCAATACGATGGTTTTGTCCGACCCGACAGCCCAGTTGGATCTCAATACACCGATCGCCGCTCTGACCGAGCAGGTGAACCACGAGCGAGAGAATAGGCTAAAGCTGGAGAAGGAAAATGCCGATCTACTTGTCCGCCTCGAGGCAGCGGCATCCAAGAGCCAGACCGACTCGACCTCTCGCTTCAGGGTTCCAGTCAACCCAATGATATGTCTTGATGATGACATCGTAACCCCTCCTGACGTAGGATCTGAGCAACAAACGCCGAACCCAACCTCATTTGTAAAGAATTCTAACAATTCCGTTTCACAATCTAACACAGGTCGTGTAACCTTCCTTGTAGGTGAACATATCACAACTCCCGAACAACCTATTATAACAAAACAGAAGACTACTGGAGGACAAACGGGCGATGCGATCCTCACCGCAATCGGTTCTAACAATGCCACAACTAGGTATGGCTAGGCAGGGGTAAATTTGGGTAGTGCACCAAGGATCGAACTCGGGGCTACCTGCGCCCAAAGCGAGAATCTTGAAATCACCTATGAGCCAACTCAACTTCCCATGTCAACTTCTTACACAATCAAGGAAGCAGACCTAGCCCGTAATTTGGCTGAGATGGAGGCCCTCATTCAGAGAATTTCGGGTATTCCAGCGCCGATACAAAAGAGTTCAGAGAACTGTTATGCCGACTCACCTTTTGTTGATGAGATAGCACTAGTATAGATGCCCAACAAGTTCAACTTCCCAACCATGCAAATGTTTGACGGAACAACCGACCCAAGCAACCATATTGCGCAATACAAATAGAGGATGTGTAAGGGGTTCGGCAGGCTTGCATGTGTAAGGGGTTCGGTTCTAGTCTGACAGGACCGGCCCTACAGTGGTACACAAATCTACCTAATTACTCCATTTCCAGCTTTGCCCAACTAACAGATATTTTCGTCCAACAATATGCTAGCAGCGGGAAGCTGGAGAACATCTCAGAGGACCTGTACGCGATAGTACAGTGACGCGGAGAGTCCCTCAGGGACTATATCGGGCGTTTCAACAGGGAGAAAGTGTCCATAACTAACTAGAATACCCAAACAGCCGTCAGTGCCTTCAGGAAAGGACTCCTCCCTAATTCGGACCTCTATAAGGACCTCACCAAGTACCCTTGTCGAACTATGGAGGACGTACTCACTAAGGCATGGGTGCAGATTAAATGGGAGGATGACCAGTATAATCATCATCGATCATCTCCCCAAAGGAGCTTAAGAAGAGACACTCGAGTAGAACGAAGGACAAATGACATGAGGGTTGAACCTTACCCACCCCCTCAGCGACAAGAATATCGGAGAAGGGAATACGGACAAATGCCAGAAACACGACCGCATGAAAAAGCAAAGGTTCCAGAATATAACCTGTCCATCTCACTTGCCAAAGCTGTGGCAGCTCTCAAAGGACTCAACAGCAAAGTCAAATGGCTAGAAAAAATGAGATCGCCAGCCAACAAAGAGATAGTTCGAAGTGGTGCTACTTTCATGCCGACCATGGGCATCGAACGGACGACTGCATTGCTCTGAAGTTGGAAGTATCCCACCTACTGAAGCAGGGATACCTGAAAAACCTCTTGACTGACAAGGGCGAGCATACTTACCAGCAAAATCAAGACAGGCGCGATATTCACAGAGAAATCAGTCCACCAAGACCACCAACCCATGAGCGAACAGTAAATGTAATCACAGGTGGCTCCGAAGTTAGTGGAGTCACTCACTCAGCGGCCAAGAGACATACTAGAGAGGCCGGGCGAACTAGAACAGAATCAAGCAAGACTAGAATAAACACAGCCATCCATCCGGCCCAAACCATCAGCTTCACCACATCCGAATCAACAAGACATCTAAATCCTCATCATGATGCTTTAGTTATTTCCTTATTTATTGAAAATTATCAAACAAAACGTGTGTTGATTGACAACGGCAGTTCTGCTAGTATCTTGTTTTTGTATGCTCTCGGGTAAATGGTGATTAATGAATCCAAGATCATCAAAAAGGTCACTATCCTCATCGGCTTCAATGGAGAACAAAAAAGCACGATCGGTGAAATCGAGTTGCCTGTCTATGCTGAAGGTGTCAATCTCACTTGATTCCTGGTGGTGGATTCCCCGTCTGCCTATAACGTCATCTTGGGCCGTCTATACGAAATGGAGGCAGTCCCCACCACCGACCACCAAGTACTCAAATTTCCGACCAAGTGGGGGTGAAAAAGATAAGGGGATACCATAAGGATTCGAGGGCCTGCTACGAGACGATGATAAAAGCCAAGCAAGCTTATTTATAGCAATTACAGGAGGAGGGGTCATCTAACCATCGACCGAGACCGCCGGTCCACGTGGACGAACCCGACATGGTGGAGCTAGATGAAGTCCCCATTATACGGAGTTTCCAAACCACAAAGTTTGGATCGGGGCGCAATTAGACCCCGACCTCAGAGATAGGCTTATTCAATTACTCATTGACCATTACGATTGCTTCTCTTGGTCTCATGCATATATGACTGGAATTAATCCAAATATTATTGTTCACAGGTTGCAGGTCGACCCGGATTACCCTCCCAGAAGACAAAAAAGGAGGAAGTTCGCTCCCGAAACAAATAAAGTGATCAATGAAGAAGTACAAAAACTTCTTGATAGTGGTCTGATCCGTGAGATCCATTACCCAGAATGGCTAGCAAACGTGGTGGTGGTAAAAAATAAGAATGGGAAATGGCGGGTCTGCATAGACTTCACATACTTAAACAACGCATGCCCCAAGGACTCATTCCCATTGCCTCACATAGATATGCTAGTAGACGCAACTGCCGGACATGAACTTCTCAGCTTCATGGACGCCTACTCTGGCTACAACCAGATCCTGATGCATCCAGACGATCAAGAGAAGACCGCCTTCATGACCAACCTGGGCATTTTATGTTACAAAGTGATGCCCTTCGGGCTTAAGAATGCAGGTGCAACTTACCAACGCCTAGTCAATAGAATGTTCAACAACTTTACTAGAAAAACAATGGAAGTCTACATTGACGACATGCTCATCAAGTCACTGCATGCTGAAGACCATATCAACCACCTCAGACAATCTTTTGAGGTACTTAAAGAATATAACATGAAGTTAAACCCCTCTAAATGCTCTTTTGGTGTAACTGCAGGAAAATTCCTTGGATACCTGGTGACGCAACGAGGAATAGAAGCCAACCCAGCTCAAATTGTATCAATCCAGAGGATCACATCTCCAACTTGCGTCAGAGACGTACAAAAGCTGACCGGTCAGACAGCCGCCCTCAGTCGGTTCATCTTAAAGTCCTCAAAATGGTGCCAACCCTTCTTCAACACACTGAGGAGGTCAAAAACATTTGAATGGACAAATGAGTGTGAGGAATCTCTACAACAACTCAAACAGTACCTGACTAGCCCCCCGCTGTTGGCCATGCCAAATGACAGCGAAGTATTGTTTGTCTACTTAGCCGTCTCCGAGACAGCCGTCAGTGCCGTCCTAGTCGAGAGGACCAAGGTAAACAAAATCCTATTTATTATGTAAGTAAGTCTCTTTTAGATGCAGAAACCAGGTAAGGTCAGCTGGAAAAACTAGCATTGGCCCTCGTTCATGCTGCAAGAAAGTTAAGGACATACTTCCAGTGCCACCCAATAGCAGTGCTTACCACCTTTCCGTTGAAAACCAGAGCTATATGGAAGACTAGCCAAATGGTCAGTGGAGTTGAGCGAATATGACATCACTTACAGGCCACGGACCTCACTAAAATCTCAGGTATTGGCCGACTTCCTTATAGATTATACGCCTAACTTCCAAGTGCAGGCTGAAAAGGAATTGTGCTGCATGACTGAAGGAGAGGCAACTGGAACCTGGAAGCTAAGTGTGGACGGATCAAGTAACTTGAAAGGAAGTAGACCCGGACTCATCCTGATTTCACCATATGGAGACACGATTGAACAGGCAGTCAGATGTGGCTTCAAAGCAACCAACAAGGAGGCAGAATACGAGGCCATGATAGCCGGACGTACCTTAGCTAAAGAGATGGGGGTGAAACGGATCAATGTCTACAGTGACTCCCAACTAGTAGTAAACCAGATGCAATGTAACTACCAAGCTCGGGACAACAAGATGATCACCTACCTCCAGAAAACCAAAGAGCTATAGGCATATTTTGAGGAGTTCTCCATCAGCCAAGTACCGAGAGGAGATAACATCCATGTGGACGCACTAGCTAACTTGGGGTTATCAACCCAGACGACGGATCCAAAAACAATCCTATCGTCTACCTGCAATGGCCAGTAGTTTGGAAAGACGCAGAAGAACAAGTTTCAGTCATATCAATTAATCGGACCTGGATGACCGCAGTGATGGAATATATAGAGCAAGATATACTCCCTGATGATAGGAACGAATCATGCCGAGTCAAAGCTCAATCAGCCCAATTCTCCATCATCCGAGGTAAACTTTACAAACGTTCTTATTCGGGTCCATACTTGAGATACATTAACTCCGCAGAAGCAAAATACATCCTGGAGGATCTACACTGGGGGGAGGGGGGAATGTGGAAACCACTCAGGCGGAAGAAGTTTGGCTCACAAAGCTCTGACAAGTGGGTACTACTGGCCTACAATGAGGACTGATTCGACAGACTACGCGAGAAAATGTGACAAGTGCCAACGCTTTGCTCAGGTGTCTCATCTTCATCCAGAGCAAATAACCGCGATCACATCACAATGGCCATTCATGAAATGGGGAATGGATATAGTAGGCAAGTTACCTACCGCGCCTGGACAAAAGGTGCACATGCTGGCGGTAACTGACTACTTTCGCAAATGGATTGAAACAGAATCATTCCATCAAGTCCGAGACAGGGAAGTGAAAGGCTTCATATGGAAGAATGTAATATGTCGATACGGAGTACCTAAAGAAATCGTGACAGAAAATGGCTCGCAATTTATAAGCACTGCATTCTAGGGCTTTTGCCAATTCTGGAACATCAAATTAAGCTTCTCAACTCCAAGGTACCCGCAAGCCAATGGACAGGCAGAGTCATCTAACAAGACGATCATCAACACTTTAAAGAAGAGACTAGAAAAAGCTAAGGGAAAATGGGCAGATGAACTTCCCGAAGTCCTTTGGTCATATCGAACTACAGCCAGGACATCGACGGGAGAAACCCCATTCTCCCTGGCTTACGGGATGGAAACCATCATTCCAATAGAAAGCGAAGTACATACTGCAAGGCACGAACTCACAACAGACGATCAAAATTAGAGGGATATATGTCACGAACTCGACACACTTGATGAAAAGAAAAATAATGCAAGAATCAGAATGGTAGCCTACCAACAAAGTGTCGCCAAATATTACAACAAAAATGTGCGCACTCGTACATTTAAACCAGGAGACTGGGTGCTCAAATGAGTTTTTCAGAATACAAAGGAAGCTGGGTCCGACAAGTTGGCCCTAACCTGGGAAGGACCGTACTAGATCACCAAGGTGGTCGGAGGTGGAGCTTACAAGCTACAAACACCATACGGACGAGATATAAGCAATATCTGGAATGCCAACCATCTAAAACAGTATCACGCTTAAAACTTTTTCATGATTTCAATATATTTTCGGTTTTACGAGACCGGCCCTCCACCCATATTATGTCTAACACTTCTACGCAGGTCCTTCACAGAACTACATCTCGGCTTGATCCCCGAAATAGGGTATGTAGGCAGCTCTACGGAGTACAGCCCATCAATGAAATGCCCCTCAAATAGGCGGAAGATGTTTATACAAGTTGAAAACCCAACAAATATGCGGCCCAACCCGCCGATAACTCATCATACATGAAGTATAAGATAACCAAGACAATCGAAAGAATATAAAAATCTTGAATCATAGATATCAGTCAAAGTCTAAAGCATTACAAACAGAATTAGACTTGAGCTGTGAGAAGATACAAACTACATGGAAAATAAAACCACAGTCAGAAATAAAAACAACAAACAACAAATAACAACAATAATGGCATAAAGATCAATATTTAGGAGGGGGGACGGAGTCTCCATCCTGACCCGCCTGCTCAGCGTCTTCGGCCTGCATTTGCTTGAACTCTTCATATTCAGCTTTGTATCTCGAGACATCCCATGTTCCCGCGGGGCAACTCTCATACTCCTCAACTAACATGCCTCCGATTCTAACTTCCGCTTCGAGGCACATGTCGGTCATCCGATCTTATAACATTTTTACCTTTTTTTAAAGAGCGGCGTAGTTGGTAGCAGCACGCCGGACGTCCTAATCCCGAGCAAACAGCTTGGCCTTCAAATCGGCAATGTCCCATCCGGCTTGTTCATGAAGGGACTTGACTTTTCTTACTTCATTCCGCAGTTAGCTTTTCTCGGATCGGAGCCCAACAACCTGCTCACCCAACTCTTTTATTCTCTTTTTCGCGAAAATAGTCTTCTGAAGAACTTACAATATAAGAAAACAAAGTCAAGACATTAGTTGCACGATAGATTTTTGGTAAAGTAGTGGTAACTAATAGACACACTTACCATGAACACCTTTAAACTAGCAGCACAAAAGGAATCATGGCCTCGAGCTAATCATTGTCTTCGTCAAATAACAACTTTTCAACCTCCCCTACATGAGGAGCAAGTTCAGAATAAGCAGCAGTAGAAGAAGGAAATGACAAAGTGACAGAATCGGACAAGTCCGTCAGATCAAACGCACCATCACGCTTGTTCTTCTTCAGCACGCGAGCCGAGGGAGTAGGAAGAGCAATAACATATTCAATCTCTTTAGGGCCTTCATCACTTGTGTCAGCAACCATCTTTTTCTTGCGGCGCTGGCAATATAGTTCCATGGCATTCTTACCGGCTAGTGGAGGGAGAAAAACGTCAGACATATTTCCGCCTATCAATAACACAATCAGAACACGTTAGGCAAGGTATATACAAATCAACTAAAATAACTACACAAACCTATAGACCGACAATACATGTAAGAAAAGAACTAGTCGAAACACTCTGCACAGATAGAACGTTGCGATAATCACGATCCTCTTCAGAGAATCTAAAGAACCAGGCAGTCTTCTTCTGAGCAGCCTTGGACAGTATAGGATTCCTTCTCTTTAAGCAATCTGCACAAGGAATAAAGGGATGAATCAATCAGACAAATTAGAAGCATATAAGGAAACTTTCTAACTCATCAAAATTGGGCACTCACGAGCAACAGACCATGCTTGCGGAATGCCGTGATCAGTTGGACTCCCCGACCCTCTCACCAGTCGACCCGCTAAACTGAGTTCGGTCAAAGAAAGACATTATGACTAGATGTTCTACTGACAGGTTACCTAATGGTAAAATAAGAGGGAGGGGCGAATGGTATCAGTCGAACGAAGCTGACAAAACTACTTGGATGACCATCCAGACATGTCATTAGTTTAAATCATCACAATTAAACGAAATCAACAAACCAATCATACAAAACAAGTCAACAAGAAGACAACAGAAACACATCTTATGGGTCGACCGAACATAACAAGGCTATACTACCTACGTGGAAGAAGCCATACCAGACCATCGATCTCTTACACTATAAAGCCTCTACGGGATAAACAAGAAAACCGACCTCCTATTTGATTAAGAGCAATCAAACACAAACACATAATTTGGCAAATCATAAAACTTCGAAATGATCAAACAATATGAAGAACAATCAAGAAAGTGAACACATGACGAAAATATGAAGAACATTCAAACAATATAAAGAACATTCAAGAAAATGAAGAGCACACAAAGAAAATATGAAGAACATTCAAACAATATGAAGAACAATCAAGAAAGTGAAGAACATATGAAGGAAATACGAAGAACATTCAAACAATATGAAGAACACTCGAAGAACTGACCTGACAAAGACCTTGCACCTTGCCCTTTTCCTTCTAAACACCTCCTTGCTTCCAAGATCAATGAGGTATCAAGTGAGAAATGAACACATGCTTCATTAAACTCTATAGGAGAGTCCTTCTCGAAGTACGTACAAGTCATTATAAAATATGTTCTGGATCTATCTTATCTCTTCGAACCACGTGCCAAGATACTTATCTTGAGTTGCGCGCCGTCTGGGTAGATAGTCTAACCGAAAGAGAACTCGGAGTCGGAAACCACTGATCCTAGGATTAAATTAATCATATGTATCCGAGTAGACGGACCAACTTCAGTCGAATGGAGCGGATCAAGCACATTCTCTCATTAAAGCCATCACCTGGATTCGTTGTCCAATCGGATCAATCGGACAACATGAGTCGCGGCGGGCTCCAATCAGACATGGTTCAAGGCCGGCTATAATCGGACTACTGGGCTGTAGAGCAGGTCAATCGGACAGGCCATGGGTCGATCGGATTGCTGGACCGTAGATTGGGTCAATCGAACAACATGAGTCGTGGCTGGCTCCAATCAGACGGACACGACTGGCTCCAATCGGACATGGATCAAGGCCGGCTGCAATCGGGCTACTGGGCTGTAGAGCGGGTCAATCGGACAGCCCATGAATCGATCGGATTGGAGGGTCAATCGGCCAGCTCGCGGGTTAATGAGATAACCCAGTCACTTAAATCAGCAAAAATAATTTTGCAGAAAACAGGGATCGAGCTCGCGCGGCCTTTACCTATGGCCAGCGTCCGCACCACTAGGCCAAGTGCCTGATTATGCATATTCAAGACGTTGTTTTGTATATACTCATTTGTCTAGTTTCTTTTCAGAGCCAAAAGATGCTCCGGGCGATCCGAACATCTTTATTCGTGGAATCTAACAACAAAGCCTACTCATAAAAATGCCTTGGAAGCTGCCCGCTCGTCAAGAACAACTTTTTCACTCTTTCTTTCTTTTTTCGATTTATTATCTAAATAAACGAAAATTCACCATGGACGATGCCACAAATGTTTGAACAAACGAACTCCAACGAACGGGCATATTGGACCCAAACGTTGACTTAAATGCTGTAACACCCCCAATCCGCTCAGGGATATTACACGCCGTAGAATCTTTCCTCAAGGATCTACCAGGCTAGTAACAACATCGAACATCTCAACAATGCCTATAAGGCTAAAATGACTCAGTAGACCGATTTGGTCTTTCAATAAATACATACAACTCAAACACATTACATGCCACGCAGGGGTCGAATACAACATACTCCCGTACAACGGGAAAGAAAACTGCAGCGGAAATAAAATACAACTAAACCAATGACATCATACGGATCCTTGTGTGATTAGTATCGTTCATCTTTCATCATCCTTCGTGCCAACCCTGTGTTATGCTCCCAAACCTGAATGCAAAAACAGACATCCACCCCCCGAATACTAGGGGGTTAGCAAAACTCCACTGTTTTGCTAGTGCAAGAACAAAGTGCAAATACGAGCCATACAATTCAAGTTCCAAGAATAACAATAGCCAGGAATCCTCAAAGATCCAAACGTAACGAAAAGTACTTCCCGAGGCAAGAGTTTGGGTAAACATTCCAAAACCAAAAGATCACAAATAAAGGGAAATAATTTATAAAACAGTTTAAAATGCCATCGAGAGTTTTAATAGAAAACAATTTAGGATTACCGAATCCTTATCTTTCCAAAAATCAACACGGTCACAACCCAAAAAGTTTTGTTTTCACAAATGAAATCAACAACAATACACAGGGTTAAAACCCCCGTCACGCGTCCTTGACGGACATAAAATACACACGCACTCGTGAAGTTTCACTCGTGAATCCAGGGTGAAGCCATTGGAATTCCCTCCGTGGCCCCGTCGAACCCTTCCGAGGTGAGCAAACACATTCACAAAACATACACACGCACTCGTGAAGTTTTTACTCGTGAATCCAGGGTGAAGCCACTGGAATTCCCTCCGTAGCCCCGTCGGACCCTCCCGAGGTGAGCAAAATACATTCACACAACACACACAACAACTCGTGAAGTTTTTACTCGTGAATCCAGGATGAAGCCATTGGAATTCCCTCCGTGGCCCCGTCGGACCCTCCCGAGGTGAGTAAAATACATTCACCACTCGTGAATCCAGGGTAAAGCCATTGGAATTCCCTCTGTGATCCCGTCGGACCCCATCGAGGTGAGCGAAGCAATCATGCACAAATAACATATCACATCAAGGATATCCAAACAATTCACCTAGAGGCATCAAACACTTAGCAAATCACCACGTCAAACCACAATGCACCGAAATGAAACAATATACGTCCACACGCAAATTCCAAGTGCATCATCAACACCAAACATATCTATAGGATTCACATGGTCATTCACAAGACACACCATTCACAATACACACACGGTTTGAAAACAAGCCTTTAACAAGGCTAACCCGAATCTTTTGAAAACTCATTCCAATCAAACAAACAAACATACCAAGACGATCACCAATCATCGTATCCACAAAACAAGAAATGTATGGACAAGGTACTTGCCTCGAAACCACGGTCGCAACAAGACGACGGATGAAATACGGTCCCGAACCCCCGAACAATATCAAGAACGCGATAGCACCACGAGTACTACGAGAATAACACCACACAAATCATCAATCACCAAACGGGATTCAACATCGGAATTCTCAAGCACCTATAATCCTCTGGAAGGAACAATAAAAGATGATTACGACGAGAATCAAGGCGAAAACAACGGAAATCCCAACAAACTATCGAAAGGAACTCATTGGGGCATTTAATCGAACACTAAATGTTCAATAATTCCCAAGAACACTCGAATCATCAATCGAGTTGAACAAACTCGATATATGGATATACAATCCATGAAATATGATTAATAACATCATACTACGCCAACCGATGTATCAATATCGGACTAGAATCGAAAGCAAGAACAATTCCCCAAAAAGTCAACTTGAAGGAAAATCAAGAAATATACCTTGATTCGACGAAGAACATGGATTGGATGATGATATAATCAACAAGAATCTTCTAAAATTCCTTAGAATTGATTAGAACCGGCCAAGAACTCGATTTCCCCAATCTCCCGTCGCCAGCCGCACAAAAACGAGGAAAAAGTGAGAAAAAACGAAGTTTGGCCGAGCCCAGGCTATATATAGCCGGCAGGGTTACGACCGTAACCGGCAGTGCCTTACGGCCGTAACCGGCATTCGTCCAAACCCGCCCAGCGCCTGATCGCTTACGGCCGTAACCGACAGGGCCTTACGGCCGTAACTCGGCACTTACGGCCGTACCCGGCAGGTCCTTACGGCCGTAACCGGCATTCGTCCGAACACTGCCTGGCACCCGTACGACCGTAACTGACAGCCCTTATGGCCGTAACCGGCATTCGTCCAGCCATGACTTCCGAGCACATACGGCCGTAATCGGCACCTTACGGCCGTAACTCGGCCAGGCCAGGCCCCTGCTCCGGCCGTGGCCACTCCGACGGCCCGGACAACCCCGAAACCCGAACCTGAATATAAACCGAAGATACGGTTATGAAGTACTCGCAAAGACGAATCTTAGAGCTAAGAGAACACACGATTCCGACCACCCGAAGTGTCACAGAATTAATTACCCCAAACTTTGGGAAATTACGAAAACGGCCCAAAACGCCCGAAAATCACGATATGTGATCGAATAACCAAACCGAAGTTCGCAACATGAATAATAACATTAAATGAACTTACGAGAAACTCGAAACAACAGTTTCGGACGAGATTCGCAAGAATCGAACTCAAGTGCGGAAAAGCTGCTCAAAAACACAGAACTCAATAAAACGATACCGAAACAAACTCGGATGACAAGAAGTGCAGAATTAATCATTCTCGAAATGACGAAACGGTCAAGAGCGAGTCGTCAAAATGGACTTTTGCTGAAAAAAAAATATTACCGGAAATCGAAATTACGGGTATTACACACTACCCTCCTTAAAAGAAGTTTCATCCCGAAACTTAAAACAAGTAGGGAGAAACAATATCTCGCCAGGAAAACTCAACGAGATATACAAGAAACGCGTAATTTACGCCCATCGGCAAAACGTTACAAGCAACGCAAAGGAATAGACGACGTGAAAACACGCTCCACGACGACCAACACAACGCCACCGGTAGAAACTTAATAAAACCAACAAGTGACAAGCGTCATCAAACGGATAATATAGTCAAGTTAATTATCCGAACAATCACAAAACACAACGAACGAAAATCAATATGATTGACCAACCCAACGGTACATCAATCAAAACGCGAGCCAATTGGTGAACAAATACGGAATTCCACCGCCCAAGGGTTGGAAGATCGAAACGAGACTAATTTCCCGAACTTAAGGGAATTACAAAGGAGCCTGAACGTTCAACAATCACGAGACGAGATAAAAAAAACGAACCATCAAACAATCGAACTACAACGATCGAGACAACAAAAATCGAACAATCATGTTCGAATCACGAAGAACAATAAAATTCAAACAACAACTCCAAGGTTCACAAGAATCAAACCGAACTCGGAAAAGTCACAGCAATGACCAGATCGACTCAAAACAAGATCACAGCTCGTTCGAATGATGAAACCGAAGTACAGAACAAGTTCAAAAGGTATCAACGAATACGAACGAGTCGATATAATTGAGAAAGAGAAAATGCAGAAGCAAAAAATAACACGGGTATTATATTCGACCTCTTCTAAAAGAAGTGTCGTCCCCGAAACTCACAACAACGAAATCAAGGTGACAACACAACAAGCAACCGACAGAAACATCCTTCAAAGGCCTCTCAAAGCCGATTCTGATAACTGTGCTGAAGCGCGAACTCCGAAAGTCTCGGTAGCCAATTTGCAAAACTGAATTCGGTGTCCCTCGAGTCCGTACTTGAAACTCATTACTGACGAGAAGGACAATTTACACGTGCATGCCCCGGCACATCACGGTTGAAACACCTCAGCTCGGCAAACCGAAAATACAAATGCTAGATACAATGGAGCATAACGTCGGAGATGCCAACTCAGCACAACAAAGAATCATAACACATATCATATAGAACGATTACCATCGTAAAGTAATACACACACAAACACTACAACGGCGACAGTATCGTTCGGCGACCCCAACGGCCCGAATAATAACCAACACATAATTACAAACATCATGAAACAATCACACATGTACACAAATGTACAGACCCAAGCTTTATCAGGTCACACAGGTGACATAACACGCAAGCCACCACGAAATGACAACATTAATGATCATCATCACACCTCCCACAAAGGGCTAACAAATCATATGCGTGGCGAACGACTCAACGTTCACACCACCAATTCAATCACAATTCGGAGGGCTAACACCCTAACAACAATACCAACATCATACACACCTTCTTCGACCACAAGCAGGAAATGATGGGTTTTAAAAATGAAAACCACCTTTTGAAAACAGTTTGGAAACACCAGTTGATCTTGAGTATCATTTTACAAAAAGTTGAACAAACATCATTGTTGAGACTTTGAAAATCATCTTGCGTTTGAACAAAAATGAGGACACTTTTCTTTTAGTGAAAAACTTTCAAAAATATTCGACCCTCAGGTCTAAGCAAAGCATTTCCAAAATTACTGGAAAGAAAAAAAAATATATTTTGGTCCTCAAGGTGGAAGAATTTTGAAACAGATAGTTGCGCTATTAGGCGCCTTGAAAATACAATCCATTTAAAAGCACGTCTCGAATTTTATTTTCTAAGATACTCAAGGTTTTCGAAAATCTATTAGGCTAGAATGCCTAAAAACTCACATGTAACAATATTCAATTACATATAATCATAATACACGCATCAACTCGCTTAAAATCAAGACAACACCTGTCTTTTACCGGATACAACAGTCAAATATCACAGTCAAAAGGACGTAAATAATGACAATACTCCTCATATAAATGAAACATGAGTCACATAAATGCATCACGAAACCGAGAATCTACATAAAGATTTCATCACTTAATACAAAATCAAACAAATAGCTCGCGTCACACGAGGCACAATACAAAGAAGGGAGACTTACATCCACATGTCGCACGAAGATGATGATCGCCCCACGATACTAATCACGACCAACCAACTCAGACGACGCATCGCGACCCGACTCAGTCAGACAAAATCCGACGAGACAAAACTCAACAGACCCTACTTGACCCGACAGCCTAGGTTTCCACAACCTGGCTCCGATACCATTTATGTAACACCCCCAATCCGCTCAGGGATATTACACGCCGTAGAACCTTTCCTCAAGGATCTACTGGACTGGTAACAACATCGAACATCTCAACAATGCCTATAAGGCTAAAATGACTCAGTAGACCGATTTGGTCTTTCAATAAATACATACAACTCAAACACATTACAGGCCCACGCAGGGGTCGAATACAACATACTCCCGTACAACGGGAAAGAAAACTGCAGCGGAAATAAAATAGAACTAAACCAATGACATCATATGGATCCTTGTGTGATTAGTATCATTCATCTTTCATCATCCTTCGTGCCGACACTGTGTTATGCTCCCAAACCTGAATGCAAAAACAGACATCCACCCCCCGAATACTCGGGGGTTAGCAAAACTCCACTGTTTTGCTAGTGCAAGAACAAAGTGCAAATACGAGCCATACAATTCATGTTCCACGAATAACAATAGCCAGGAATCCTCAAAGATCCAAACGTAACAAAAAGTACTTCCCTAGGCAAGAGTTTGGGTAAATATTCCAAAACCGAAAGATTACAAATAAATGGAAACAATTTATAAAACAGTTTAAAATGCCATCGAGAGTTTTAATAGAAAACAATTTAGGATTACCGAATCCTTATCTTTCCAAAAATCAACAGGGTCACATCCCAAAAGGTTTTGTTTTCACAAATGAAATCAACAACAATACACAGGGTTAAAACTCCCGTCACGCGTCCTCGACGGACATAAAATACACACGCACTCGTAAAGTTTCACTCGTGAATCCAGGGTGAAGCCATTGGAATTCCCTCCATGGCCCCGTCGAGCCCTCCTGAGGTGAGCAAATACATTCACAAAACATACACACGCACTCGTGAAGTTTTTACTCGTGAATCCAGAGTGAAGCCATTGGAATTCCCTCCGTAGCCCCGTCGGACCCTCTCGAGGTGAGCAAAATACATTCACACAACACACACAACAACTCGTGAAGTTTTTACTCGTGAATCCAGGGTGAAGCCATTGGAATTCCCTCCGTGGCCCCGTCGGACCCTCCCGAGGTGAGTAAAATACATTCACCACTCGTGAATCCAGGGTAAAGCCATTGGAATTCCCTCCGTGTGTAACACCCCAAACTAGGCGGATATTACAGTGCCCTGGATCCCCAACTGGGACCCACCAGGCGAATGAAAATGATGAATTAAATAATATAATTGTAGTACCGAACCACATTATAGTACCCAAATACTCTGATGAGGAGTTTAAGTACAACACACCAGGACAATACTGAATACTATTATATTTTATATGAAGATAAAATACACAACACTGAATGAAACGGAGTATCCAAATGAAAGTCTGCAGCGGAAATTAAAGGACAACAACATGAATAACTGAAAGATCGGGGGCCCCTACTAGTATCACTGGGACTCCTCGCCGTCAACATGCTATTCCCGTGCTTTTGCCTTGCCATGACCTGAAAAACAAAATCCCGGGAGTCGATTACACAGAACAACAATCCTCAAGAGTTGAAAATACACAATCATGAGTTATCTATAGTTATGAAATATCCTGTCGAAACATACGCAATCAAACATGCTATATGAATCAACTAATGATACGGCTCAAAGGAATGGCGCCACACTACGTCCGGGATGGAAATGTGTCCGTGCACAAGCCACCAACGAGTATCGATCGAATACACGTGTGGTCTTGTACCTGTCGATCTCACGAAGCCATCAACTCGTGTGCACAGTCCAATGTGAGGCCACCCACCAACACATGACTATAATGTGCCCGACATGAAAATCCTACACATACCAACCGGCACGCCAGTATGACCCGGAATGCCACAATATGACAACAGTGACAACGAAAATGAATAATGACTCACCAAGATTAAATGATGGTGAAATGAATGACAGCTCAATGAAATGATTGGAACCGTCGTTCCTCGTGAATGAAGTAATTAAGTGACAATTACAAGTTTCGAAACGGTTAGTACCTTATGAATGAATTATGATTATGAATGAACAACAACAAAAGGAATGAATATCCTTTTAACCGAGTAAGAATTAACTTACACAATACCGATGACAATGTCCTGCCACGAACAACGTCCTAAATGAGATACCGGTCGCTCGAACAACCGTGAATAACAATAATTACCAACAACCGTTCAATACACGTATCAAGCAACAAAACACGACTAACCCAAAGGTCGAAACAACGATAATCAAACTCATAGGGCATTCTAACGAATACGTAACCAACCACACAACTTCGAAAATATCTAATCCCGAATATGTCGAAACCAACACCAAAATGAGTATTACAAACCATCAAAACACTTCCAATGATATCAATAATCCCATAGGATTCCACAATTCAAGTTTACAACAACAACAATCGGAAAATCCCCAAATTAACCGAAGTCAACCCCAAGGGTTCTTGAAATAATTCCGAAAATAGCTATTAAATCCGTAGGAATATATTTATCCAAGGTAGATAATCCATATCTAACATATTCCAATAATAATCCAAGCTTACACGAAGAAATCGGAAGAAAAAACCCAAAAATCCAAAATTCTAGATCCAAGAGATTAATACCTTGATTCGATGTTAAGGAGATGATGAAGTGATGATAATCCAACTCAAAGACTTGAAGATGATGATGGGTGATAGAAGCTCGAAGAGAACTCTCCAACATGCCCGAAATTGCCCGAAACCGATGAGGGAATGAGAAAGGATGATAAAATGACGAACTCAGGCTAACTGTCCAATATATAGCCAATCCAGGTTAGCGTGCGCTAGCCCTTATGCGTAGCGTGCGCTAACGGGTAATTTGGGTAGTCCAGTACCCACTGTCCGAACACGGTAGTGCGCGCTACGTACCTTTTTGTAGCGTGCGCTACGGCCATACCGCTAGCGTGCGTTAAAACCCATTGTTAGCGTGCGCTAACGAATTATGTGATGCCCAGTACTGGAATCCAGAAACTGTCTGTCCTCTGATCTGACTTCGGTAGCGTGCGCTACAACCAAAAATTAGCGTGCGCTACTACACCGTTTGCGTACGCTAAAACCACTCGTAGCGTGCGCTATGAATTAATTCAATTCAGTCCAGTAGCCACTGGACTCAACCTGATCCGACCTTAGCGCGCGCTACACCGACTGTATAGCGTGCGCTACTCCGTATCACTAGCGCGCGCTACTTACCATTCGTAGCGTGCGCTACCTACAATCCCAACTGCAGTCCAGTGCCTTCTGGACTGCCTGCTCGACTACACTAGCATGCGCTAGTGTTGGGAGGTGGCGTGCGCTACCCGTACTCAATTAGCGCACGCTAAAGAGAGTACGTAGCGTGCGCTACTCCTCACACACAACACACTATGAATATGACAACGGCGGCAAACACGGCACGAAACTCCGTCTAGATTGATGATGAATGACGACTGATACTCGATACAATTACTCTGAACGATGAATACGATGATTGAATATGAGTGAAAAGTGTTCATTAATGAGTGAAAATTACTGAGTGCCAATTACTGAATGATGAATACTGAATAATGACTGAATTACAACCGGGTATTACATACACCCCCCTTTAAAGAGTTTCGTCCCCGAAACTAAGGGTAAACAACTCGGGATATGAACTATCCATCACGATCTGCAAACAATAATGTCCAAATAGTTCTCGGGACCAAATCAATCGCACGCCCAAGTCCCCAAGTCTTGACGTCTCGGATCACAGTGAACGATTTCCCAAATTATCACGAAGTCTCGGTACGACACCAAAAGGAATGCATCAAACGATCTCAAAATCTCAAGATTCTCAAATACGATCATTATAAGATAGATCAACAATAAATGATCCACAACCACGACACATTATTACGGATTGAGTTATATAGTCACCTGAAAGACAAGGCTATATATCAAATGTACCCAACATCGATATCCTCCAAATCACCGATCTCCTCGATCCCAACGATTCAACGAAGACCCAAATCTGAACTCACCGCTTAATATGACCCCGAAAGGTTACCAAAACGAGAGTGACTATGATGAATGATAAATGATTAGAAATCCGACAAGGATCAAGAATAACTCGCCGAGGTGAACTAATAACGAAATGAGTGATAACTCAAATGAAATTATTGGAACCATTGTTCCCCGTGAAGTGAATGATTGGTTGATAAATATAAGTCTTAACGTGATTGATATATGATGAATGACCTATGCGAATAATTGAACGACAATGAAATGAATGATTATCCTATTACCGAGCAAGAATTAACTTGCTCAACACCGGTGATGAATGTCCTGTTGTATCACTGTTAAAGCAAACAACAGTCGAACTCGTAAATGCGAGATGAAGATGCTCTCCCAGCATGAATACGACTAGAAACGATCTTTTGGACGTCGGAGTCCGATGTCCCTCTGAACTCTTTCCATACCGAGGCAGGAAAGTCACGTGATAATTACAGATCTCGTATGAAGATTGCATTATGATTACGAGACGGAATGATAACAATGAGCATACACGCTCTAACAAAATGAATGCATTAATAATGCAATAAAACGATCGTCGACATGACGCCGTAATATGAGAAGATCACATGAAAAATCAAGTGAGGTGACAAGCCTATCTGATGAAATTCCTGAAATGATTACCTTGAACAAGTTCACAAGATTGAAAAATTTGATTCACAAGATCAACAACTGAACCGTGAGATGGACTGAATGGTTAATGAATTGATCGAACAATGAGATTGACTCCGTGATGAATGAATTAATTGAACAATGAGGTTAACTGAGTGATGAATGAATTGACTGAACAATGAGATTGACTGAGTGATGAATGAATTAATTGAACAATGAGGTTAACTGAGTGATGAATGAATTGACTGAACAATTTTAGAAAATCCTTCCACAAACCGCCGATAATAACCGGCTAATCCGAGAAAGCTTCGGATTTTCTTAACATTCTTCGGAGGTAACCAATCTTGGACAGCCTTCGTCTTCTGAGGATCAACACGCACTCCATCTGATGAAATTACAGGTCCGAGAAAAGTCACTTCGGACATCCAGAACTCACCTTTGGAAAACTTTCCATAAAGTTGCTCTCGTCTTAACACGTCGAGAACCTGATGAAGACGTACCTTGTGTTCGTCTCGATCACGAGAATAAATCAAAATGTCATTGATGAAGACAACAAAAAAAACTGATCCAAAAAGTCGATGAAAACCCGATTCATTAACTCCATGAATACCACAGGTGCATTAGTTAGCCCGAACAACATAACTACGAACTCATAATGACCATAGCGTATATGAAACGCCGTCTTAGCGATACCCGAATCTTGAATTCGCAACTGATGATATCCAGATCTTAAGTCGATCTGGGGAAAAATATTGAAGTTCCCTGAAGTTGATCTAAGAGATCATCAATACGGGATAGATGATACTAACCTTGATCATCACCCTGTTCGATTCCCGATAATTGATACACAAACGGAACGACCCATCCTTCTTCTTGACAAACAGCACCGGTGCTCCCAACGGGAACGCACTTGGTCGGAGATAACCTTTCTCGAACTATTCCTCAAGTTGAATCTTGAACTCCTGCATTTCGGTCGGGGCCATCCGGTATGGTGCCTTCGACAACGGGGACGTACCGGGCTCCAACTCGCTCCTGAATTCCACTACTCTATGTGAAGGCAACCAGATAACTCGTCTGTGAATACATCGTCAATCGATGACAATGATACCACGAATGATTGAACATTTCGATTGCCCTAGAATGGTCAATCGATAAAAAGTGATACAATGAATGATTTAATAACTCGATTGCCTTAGGAAGGCCAATCGATGAAAATGATACAATGAATGATTGAATGACTCGATTGTCTTAGAAAGGCAAATCGATGGAAATGATACAATGAATGATTGAATAACTCGATTGCCTTAGAAAGGCCAATCGATGAAAATGACGCAATAAATGATTGAATAACTCGATTGCCTTAGAAAGGCCAATCGATGAAAATGACGCAATGAATGATTGAATGACTCGATTGCCTTAGAAAGGCCAATCGATGAAAATGACGCAATGAATGATTGGATAACTCGATTGCCTTAGAAAGGCCAATCGATGAAAATGACGCAATGAATGATTGAATAATTCGATTGCGGAATTTCTCTGCTTCCGTCATAATAATAATTCTTCTGGAACAACGGGGATTACTTCCCTGAAGCACACATTCGATAACCAACGACGGAAAGATAGCGACCAAACGCTTACAAACACTGAGAATGGCATCATGACAATCCATCTAATTAACACTCAATATTACATCGTCCTTAGATAAATTCACCACGATTAGGTCCACTAACCAATTGCGGTCATTAAGCTTACCTTGGTATGATTTCCGAAAATCTTCCATCGTCAGGTACACCGATGGTATGAGGTCCACAAGTAATAGGACTATCCAAATTAAGTCTATTCAATCATGACTCGAAAATGAATGAATGCGGTGCACCAGTATCAAAAGGTACACACAGGTTGAAATAAAATTACGAGTATACCTGAGAACGTTCGGGCCACCGGATCGTCGATCCTCTTCATCACATGAATCCGGGACCTGCCGGCCCCCGAACCGGACGCTCTCGACTGATAAATATGGGCTCCAACTCTATTTGCTTCCATTGTCTTAAACGACGTTGACAGAGCAGTCTGATTCTGAATCGCTAATTATTTCGGGGCCTGAGATGCCGCCGGAGCCGACTTGGAGTCCTTTCGGCAAAAACGGGCCTTATGCCCAAAATTCCCACAATTATAGCACGTGATAGACGGTTTCAGACACTTAGTGCTGAAATGACCCGGCGTTCCACAATTGAAACAGGTGATGGCCGAACTGGCCGCTCGGAACTGAGATCCCGCACGATTATGCGCCGTAGGAGGTCGTTCAGAAACGATAGGATTCACACGAGGCTTCTTGAAGGTTGACTGACCACCTTCGGATTGATTACGCTTCGTTGATTTCTTGCTGACAGATGAAGGTTGTTGTTCAGCACTTTCCTTAGCAGCTGGCTCATACGGGAGGGTTCTCTCGATTAATCCGGCCAGAGTGGCGCAATGATGATTGAGCAATTGCACATGGGTCATCATGGCCTGCATAAAAGTAAGTGGATCGACCCGAGCATCTTCTGATCGAGCTGAGTCCTGAGCACGATTTCCCGACAGCGAGTGATTATTCCCCGGGTTTCGGCCCGCACCGCGACCTCTCCCCGTGCATCCCCTGACAGCTCTCCCCATACTGAAGTAGGAAGGTCGCATAATGATTATATTTCCCGCATGATTATCACGTTATGATTATGTCATGAGATGATGAAAATGAGTATACATGCTCTACTTAGTGATTATATGAATGATTTACTGAAGTGACATGATTATCTGATGAAATTCTTGAAATGATTATCTTGAACAACTTAACAAGATTAATAATATGATCATATAGATCGACAACTGAGTAATGAAATGAATTGAGTAATTAATGAGTTAACATGATCGTCCTGATCATTAACTGAGTAAAAATGAATTGAGTGATTAATGAGTTAACATGATCGTCCTAATCACAATGAATGATGAGGTTTGAGGATTGTTAAATGATGAATGATGAATGAATGACTATTGCCAGAAATTATACCATGGTGTTAGAAATCTTACAGTTCTTTCGGTTTGATTGGCTCGGCATTTGCACAGGTCACACGTGACGCGAAAGTCCAACGATACTAGTCTGATGACGATGATTTCAAATGAGACACGACTCGGAAGGTAGTATTCAAAACCACGCTCCGATACCAACTCTGTAACACCCCAAACTAGGCGGATATTACAGTGCCGTGGATCCCCGACTGGGACCTACCAGGCGAATGAAAATGATGAATTAAATAATATAATTGTAGTACCGAACCACATTATAGTACCAAATACTCCGATGAGGAGTTTAAGTACAACACACCAGGACAATACTGAATACTAGTATATTTTATATGAAGATAAAATACACAACACTGAATGAAATGGAGTATCCAAATGAAAGTCTGCAGCGGAAATTAAAGGACAACAACATGAATAACTGAAAGATCGGGACCCCCTACTAGTATCACTGGGACTCCTCGCCGTCAACATGCTATTCCCGTGCTTTTGCCTTGCCATGACCTGAAAAACAAAATCTCCAAATGGCCGGGCCATTACGTAACAACAATCCTCAAGAGTTGAAAATACACAATCATGAGTTATCTATAGTTATGAAATATCCTGTCGAAACATACGCAATCAAACATGCTATATGAATCAACTAATGATACGGCTCAAAGGAATGGCGCCACACTACCTCCGGGATGGAAATGTGTCCGTGCACAAGCCACCAACGAGTATCGATCGAATACACGTGTGGTCTTGTACCTAATCAGTCTCACGAAGCCATCAACTCGTGTGCACAGTCCAATGTGAGGCCACCCACCAACACACAACTATAATGTGCCCGACATGAAAATCCTACACATACCAACCGGCACGCCAGTATGACCCGGAATGCCACAATATGACAAAAGTGACAACGAAAATGAATAATGACTCACCAAGATTAAATGATGGTGAAATGAATGACAGCTCAATGAAATGATTGGAACCGTCGTTCCTCGTGAATGAAGTAATTAAGTGACAATTACAAGTTTTGAAACGGTTAGTACCTTATGAATGAATTATGATTATGAATGAACAACAACAAAAGGAATGAATATCCTTTTAACCGAGTAAGAATTAACTTACACAATACCGATGACAATGTCCTGCCACGAACAACGTCCTAAACGAGATACCGGTCGCTCGAACAACCTTGAATAACAATAATTACCAACAACCGTTCAATACACGTATCAAGCAACAAAACACGACTAACCCAAAGGTCGAAACAACGATAATCAAACTCATAGGGCATTCTAACGAATACGTAACCAACCACACAACTTCGAAAATATCTAATCCCGAATATGTCGAAACCAACACCAAAATGAGTATTACAAACCATCAAAACACTTCCAATGATATCAATAATCCCATAGGATTCCACAATTCAAGTTTACAACAACAACAATCGGAAAATCCCCAAATTAACCGAAGTCAACCCCAAGGGTTCTTGAAATAATTCCGAAAATAGCTATTAAATCTGTAGGAATATATTTATCCAAGGTAGATAATCCATATCTAACATATTCCAATAATAATCCAAGCTTACACGAAGAAATCGAAAGGAAAAACCCAAAAATCCGAAATTCTAGATCCAAGAGATTAATACCTTGATTCGATGTTAAGGAGATGATGAAGTGATGATAATCCAACTCAAAGACTTGAAGATGATGATGGGTGATAGAAGCTCGAAGAGAACTCTCCAAAATGCCCGAAATCGCCCGAAACCGATGAGGGAATGAGAAAGGATGATAAAATGACGAACTCAGGCTAACTGTCCAATATATAGCCAATCCAGGTTAGCGTGCGCTAGCCCTTATGCGTAGCGTGCGCTAACGGGTAATTTGGGTAGTCCAGTACCCACTGTCCGAACACGGTAGCGCGCGCTACGTACCTTTTTGTAGCGTGCGCTACGGCCATACCGCTAGCGTGCGTTAAAACCCATTGTTCGCGTGCGCTAACGAATTATGTGATGCCCAGTACTGGAATCCAGAAACTGTCTGTCCTCTGATCTGACTTCGGTAGCGTGCGCTACAACCAAAAATTAGCGTGCGCTACTACACCGTTTGCGTACGCTAAAACCACTCGTAGCGTGCGCTATGAATTAATTCAATTCAGTCCAGTAGCCACTGGACTCAACCTGATCCGACCTTAGCGCGCGCTACACCGACTGTATAGCGTGCGCTACTCCGTATCACTAGCGCGCGCTACTTACCATTCGTAGCGTGCGCTACCTACAATCCCAATCCGCATCCAGTGCCTCGATCGCTGCTCGACTACACTAGCATGCGCTAGTGTTGGGAGGTGGCGTGCGCTACCCGTACTCAATTAGCGCACGCTAAAGAGAGTACGTAGCGTGCGCTACTCCTCACACACAGCACACTATGAATATGACAACGGCGGCAAACACGGCACGAAACTCCGTCTAGATTGATGATGAATGACGACTGATACTCGATACAATTACTCTGAACGATGAATACGATGATTGAATATGAGTGAAAAGTGTTCATTAATGAGTGAAAATTACTGAGTGCCAATTACTGAATGATGAATACTGAATAATGACTGAATTACAACCGGGTATTACACCGTGATCCCGCCGGACCCCATCGAGGTGAGCGAAGCAATCATGCACAAATAACATATCACATCAAGGATATCCAAACAATTCACCTAGAGGCATCAAACACTTAGCAAAACACCACGTCAAACCACAATGCACCGAAATGAAACAATATACGTCCACACGCAAATACCATGTGCATCATCAACACCAAACATATCCATAGGATTCATATAGTCATTCACAAGACACACCATTCACAATACACATGCGTTTTGAAAACAAGCCTTTAACAAGGCTAACCCGAATCTTTTGAAAACTCATTTCAAACAAACAAACAAACATACCAAGACGAGCACCAATCATCATATCCACAAAACAAGAAATGTATGGATAAGGTACTTGCCTCGAAACCACGGTCGCAACAAGACGACGGATGAAATACGGTCGAATAGCCCCGAACCCCCGAACAATATCAAGAACGCGATAGCACCACGAGTACTACGAGAATAACACCACACGAATCATCAATCACCAAATGGGATTCAACATCGGAATCCTCGAGCACCTATAATCCTCTGGAAGGAACAATAATAGATGATTACGACGATAATCAAGGCGAAAACAACGTAAATCCCAACAAACTATCGAAAGGAACTCATTGGGGCATTTAATCGAACACTAAATGTTCAATAATTCCCAAGAACACTCGAATCGTCAATCGAGTTGAACAAACTCGATATATGGATATACAATCCATGAAATACGATTAATAACATCATACTATGCCAACCGATGTATCAAAATTGGACTAGAATCAAAATCAAGAACAATTCCCCAAAAAGTCAACTTGAAGGAAAATCAAGAAATATACCTTGATTCGACGAAGAACACGGATTGGATGATGATATAATCAACAAGAATCTTCCAAAATGCCTTGGAATTGATTAGAACCGTCCAAGAACTCGATTTTCCCAATCTCCCGTCGCCAGCCACACAAAAACGAGGAAAAAGTGAGAAAAAAACGAAGTCTGGCCGAGCCCAGGCTATATATAGGTGGCAGGGTTACGGTCGTAACCGGCAGTGCCTTACGGCCGTAACCGGTATTCGTCCAAACCCGCCCAGCGCCTGCCGATCGCTTACGGACGTAACCTACAGGGCCTTACGGCCGTAACTCGGCACTTACGGCCGTACCCGACAGGTCCTTACGGCCGTAACTGGCATTCGTCCGAACACTGCCTAGCACCGTCACGGCCAGAATCGACCCTTACGGCCAGAATCGCATTCATCCACCATGATCGCGAGTACGTACGGCCGTAACCGACACCTTACGGCCGTAACTCGCCCAGGCAAGGCCCTGCTCTGGCCGTGACTCGGCCGTGGCCACTCCGACGGCCCGGATGACCCTGAAACCCGAACCTGAATATAAAACGAAGATACGGTTACGAAGTACTCGCAAAGACGAATCTTAGAGCTATGAGAACACACGATTACGACCACCCGAAATGTCAGAATTCGACAACGGAAGTAATTACCCCAAACTTTGGAAAATTACGAAAACGGCCCAAAACGCCCGAAAATCACGATATGTGATCGAATAACCAAACCGAAGTTCGCAACATGAATAATAACATTAAATGAACTTACGAGAAACTCGAAACAATAGTTTCGGACGAGATTCGCAAGAATCGAACTCAAGTGCGGAAAAGCCACTCAAAAACACAGAACTCAATAAAACGATACCGAAACAAACTCGGATGACAAGAAGTGCAGAATTAATCATTCTCGGAATGACGAAACGGTCATGAGCGAGTCGTCAAAATGGACTTTCGCCGAAAAAATTTATCAGAAATCAAAATTACGGGTATTGCAAACGCAACACTGATAATCTCGATTACATTAACTCTCCAATAAGATAAATTCTAATTAGAGAGTGGGGGACAAACTGTAGTGGATAAATTTTGTCAATCCAGCCCAAGCCCAACAAAGTCTTTCCAACCAGTCCAACAAACCCAACAGACTAGACAGTTTATCTAAGATAAATTCGTTGGGCCCTTGGCTTGGAAATATCCGCAAACCAAACTGGATCCAGGGGTTCGCCACGTCAGCCACGCGTATTTGAATGGTCAGGTAAAATGACTTTTGAACGAGTCAAAGGCCATAAAAGCAGACTAAAGTAGCGGACGAATAAAGTTGAGGGCCAATGAGGTCAACGTAACGGACAAGTGACGGACAAGCCAATCAACGTGACGGACGAATAAGGGCAAAACCCTAGGGACCCCAAGCTGTCCTATATAAAGACAAGACAACTGACCCAATCGATTCATTGAATCCTAAGTCATTTTCTACTCAACTTACGCTTTCTAATAATTCTCTCTCATCCTCCTGCGCTCTCAACCACTTCCTTATCTCCATCACTAGCCGGACGTACCTGACCGTCCAATATCACCATTCTCCTGCGCTCTCAACCGCCGCCTCACCTCCATCACTCACCGGACGTACCTGACCGTCCAATACCACCAACATCATCAATTGCTCCATTATTTATTATATTTAATTCATTTATTTCAACTTTATTCAATATAAAATTGCTTACTGACTTGAGCGTCGGAGGCTCTTCGGCTGACACCCCATCGATGCTCCCTGAGGGCTCTTACGTGTTTTGTGTTGACAGGTTGCTAGTGCCCGATTCAACCAACCCGACTGACGTGCCTGATGTCATCATTAATTGTAGAAATTACTCCCTACAGTGTGTATATTTTCTAAAATTATCTATCTTATTCCAAAGTTTGGAGACAAGAAGTGCATTAATGGTATGTTGGACAAAAATGTTATTTCATTATGTTACTATTCAAACTTTAAATTCAAAGATCAAGTTTATAGGTAATCATGTCATGTTGGTAGTAATTTCCCACAAGTTCTTATTTTAATAGCTTAATCAATTATATATATATATATATTACCCATTTCTTTTAGATCTTATGTTATTTTATTATTAATGAAATTCAAACTTTGAATTCAAAGTTCAAACCTTGAAGTCATCACTAGTTATCATCATGATATTCTTGTAGTTTATGTTTTTTATTAAATTTTAACATATGCTAAGTTTCAGATTTAGTACTTTAAACTTCAACTAATCATATAGTTAATCTCGATTCTATCGAGTTTATGTAGTTATAGGATATAAATTTTTGTTATATATATATATATATAGATTATTAGTTCTCGATCTTATCTATCCGTTATTATACTTTTATATTAGTGACCCTAATGCTATCGAGTTTAATAGTCAGTCCTAGAACTTTTATTATCTATTATCTATATATAATAGGTATATAGTTCTTGTTATGAAGATTGAGCGAAAAGAGAGGAAAATGAAAGTGAAGAAGAATGATGTCTATTATTATGAAGGCCAAAGGCCTATATTTATAGGTACACCATTAGGGTTTGGGGGGTATAAAAGTCATTCATACATTAATTACAACACTCTCCCTTCAATGACCTTTAATACATGCTGCCTCATTAAAACCTTGTTGGAAAAACCCAGTGGGAAAAAACCCGATCTAAGGAAAAAGAGTACAACTACTCTACCTGAAATCGATTACATAAGATCTTTGAGTTGACGCATATTCTGAATGTTGATGTCGGAAACGCCTTTGTGAACAAGTCCGCCACATTATCACTTGAGCGAATCTGGTGAACATCAATTTTGCCATCCTTTTGCAGATCATGCATATAGAAAAGCTTCGGAGAAATATGCTTTGTTCTATCACTTTTGATATAGCCTTCCTTGAGTTGTATAATGCAAGCCGCATTATCTTCATACAATACAGTTGGATTCTCCGTTGATGTAGTTAATCCACACGACTCTTCAATGTGATGTGCCAGATTTCTCAACCATACACATTCTCGACTTGCTTCGTGGATTGCAATTATTTCAGAATGATTTGAAGATGTTGCTGTTAGGGTTTGCTTCACAGATTTCCAAGATATAGCAGTTTCTCCACGTGTGAAGACATAGCCTGTTTGTGATTTACCCTTATGCGGGTCCGAAAGATAGCCTGCATCTGCATATCCCACTAGAGAACATCCAGAACTTTCTGAATAATATAACCCAAGGTCTATGGTGCCCTTTAGATAATTTAGAATATGTTTGACTCCATTCCAATGTCTTATAGTGGGTGCAGAGCTATATCTTGCCAGGAGATTTACAGAAAAAGCTATATCTGGTCTAGTACAATTAGCAAGATAAGTTAATGCACCAATTGCACTAAGATATGGTACTTCAGGACCAAGTATCATTTATCCATCCTCGAGTGGTCGAAAAGGATCTTTAGTTACATCAAGCGTTCTAACGACCATGAGTGATGTAAGCGGATGTGCTTTATCCATGTAAAAACGCTTTAACACCTTTTCAGTATAAGAAGATTGATGAACAAATAGTCCTCCATCGACATGTTCAATTTGAATTCGTTTTTCCTAAATATTTCATCTCAAATTCAGTTTTCAAATATTCAGCAGTTTTATTGAGCTCTTAAGGAGTCCCAATTAAGTTTAAGTCATCAACATAAACTTCTATAATTGCAAATCTACTGTCAGTTTTATTTAGGAAAATGCAAGGGCAGACAGCATCATTTTTATACCCTTCTTTCAACAGATATTCACTAGGTCTATTGTACCACATTCGTCTAGATTGTTTTAGCCCATACAACGATCCTTGCAGCTTAAATGAGAACATGATTTTGGGATATGAATTACTTACTGCTGGTAATTTAAATCCTTCTGGGATTTTTATGTATATGTCACTATCAAATGAACCATACAGATATGCAATTACTACATCCATAAGGCGCATATCAAGCCTTTATGACATAGCCAGACTAATCAAAAATCTAAAAGTAATCGTGTCCATTACTGGACAGTACGTTTCCTCATAATCAATTCCTGGTCTTTGAGAGAAACCTTGTGCTAGGAGTCTTGCTTTGTATCTCGTAACTTCATGATGTTCATTTTTCTTTCTAACAAAAACCCACTTGTATCCTACTGGGATAACATTTTTCGGAGTTTGAACTACAGGTCCAAACAGTTTCTATTTTTCTAAGGAACTTAATTCAGCCTCTATGGCTTCTTTCCATTTTGGCCAATCATCTCTATTTTGACAGTCTTCAATAGATTTCGGTTCAGGATCCTCATTTGAAACTTCTTGAGCCATATTAAAGGCAAAGATATCATCCATGATGACATTTTCCCTCTCCAATAATTTATTAGAATATGAATAATTTATTGAGATCTCGTTATTTTCAGACACTAACAGTTATTCAGGAACTACATTACTTTCATTTGATTGATCAATCATCATTCCTATTTGGTTCTTATCTTGCACCTTCCTTTTTCTAGGTACAGAGTCCTTCGAACCAATTGGTCGACCACGCTTTTGACATACTTTGGATTGATTTGCTGCTATTACTTGTCCTTCAGGGACATCGATTCTAGTTGGTGCATTTGCAGTAGGTATATATGATTTTGTCACTCTTCGTGTATCAACGAAAGTATCAGGTAGTTGATTTGCAACCTTTTGTAGGTGAATGATCTTTTCAACCTCTTGCTCACATTGACTATTCCGCGGATCAAAATGTGATAAGATTTTTTCATTCCAAGAGATATCCTTTTACTTTTCTAGATGTAGTTTTGTCCCACCTAATGTTGGGTCTGTCATTTCATCAAAATAACAGTCTGCAAATCGTGCAGTAAATAGATCACCTGTTAAAGGTTCAAGATACCTTACAATTGAATGTGAATCAAACCCAATGTATATCCCAAGCCTTCGTTGGGGACCCATTTTTGTGTGTTGTGGGGGTGCAATCGGGACTTGAACAGCACAACCAAAAGTTCGTAAATGAGAAACATCAGGTTCTCGACCAGAGACTGGTTGCATGGGAGAATATTGGTGATAAGCCGTTGGCCTAATACGAACTAATGTTGCTCCATGTAATATGGAATGACCCCAAGCAGAAGTTGGGAGTTTTGATTTCATAAGTAATGGTCTTGCAATTAGTTTAAGATGCCTAATAAGCGATTCTGCTAGACCATTTTGTGTATGGACATGAGCAACTGAATGTTCGACCTCAATTCCAATTGCCATGCAATAATCGTCGAATGCTTGGGATCTAAATTCACCAGCATTTTCAAGACGAATTGCCTTGATTGAATTATCAGGGAATTGAGCTCGTAATTTTATTATTTGAGCAAGTAGTCTAGCAAATGCCACATTTCTAGTTGAAAGTAAGCTCACATGGGACCTTCTAGTAGACGCATCGATTAATACCATAACATATCAAAATGGTCTACATGGTGGATCTATTGGTCCACAAATATCTCCTTGAATTCTTTCTAGGAAAGATGGAGATTCAATGTTAACTTTCGTACTTGAAGGTCTAGTGATTAACTTTCCTTGTGCGCAAGCATCACAAGAGATTTCATTTGCTAATAGAATCTTCTGGTTCTTTATGTTATGCCCGTATGAAGTATTGAGTATTCGACGCATCATAGTTGCTCCAGGATGTCCAAATCTTTCATGCCAGAGCATAAAGCTCTTTGGGTCATTAAACTTCAGGTTCATGACATGATTTGCCTCAATTGCTTTTATGAATGTGTAATACATTCCAGACGATAATGTCGAGAACTTTTCTTTTGTTTGCTTCTGGCCAGACACAAAAGAATTTATACAAATGTACTCATTATTACCTTCTTGCATTGTCTCAATATGGTATCCATTGCAGCGAATATCCTTAAAACTTAGTAAATTCCTTCTCGATTTACTAGAGTAAAGTGCATAATCTATAACTAATTTAGTATTATTTGGTAAAATAATACATGCTCTTCCGGAGCCTTCAATGATGTTTGATGCACCTGATATAGTATTAACATTATCTTCTGCTAATGTTAATTTGAGAAAGTATTTCTTATCTTGGAGAATGGTGTGCGTAGTTGCACTATCAGCTAGACAAATATCACAAGCATCTATTGTAATTTCTGTAATAATTTAAGGGAACTTTTAGAAGTAAATTCATTTATTATGAAATCATTCCAAATATTTAGAAAAAATAACCACTTCAAAAGCAAATCACCATACCAAAAGAAAACATTTAAAAAGTCTTAAACAAAGGAAATAACAGAATACTAATTCTCAAACTAATCAATATCGTCTAACACACCACCCCCAATCAAGTAAATTCATTTATTATAAAATCATTCCAAATATTTAGAAAAAATAACCACTTCAAAAGCAAATCACCATACCAAAAGAAAACATTTAAAAAGTCTTAAACAAAGGAAATAACAGAATACTAATTCTCAAACTAATCAATATCGTCTAACACACCACCCCCAATCAAGTGATCAATATCTCCTTTTAGATGAGTAAAGAAATCAGAAACATCCAAGTGAGTTGGTCCCCAGAAAATGATGAAGACTATCCTCACTGTACCAACACGAGTCTTTTCTAGCGCGCTTTGTCCTCACTCACGTGCATTTTTATGATGAAGACTATCCTTAACTTTGGAGTTTCTATGAGATGGCTACCAGAAAAGAAGATGCATCTTGTTGGTATGAGTAGTCCAAATCAATTCATTTAACCACTTTCTAGTGCAAATCTCACAGGTCGAATCGCAAGCCGCGCCTCGCGCATTTGTAAGCTTATGCAGGCAGGATGCTGGACCGAAGCGCAACACAATCTTTTCTTTTCCCTTGATTGATTTTTGATAAAGGTCCACGAGGTATTTTTCCGTACGACATGTATGTGACCAGTGCCCATTCATGCCACATCTATGGCATTTATCTTCCCCTTTGGATGGGTTTCTATCATTGGATGTTTTTTGCCTTTTGTTGTTGGATATTTCGCTATGTGTTGTGCCACGTCCAAAACCACGTCCACGCTTGTGTCCGCGGCTACGTCCACGCCCATTTCCATGATTGAATGTAGCATTGGCTTCAGGCAATGCTGCGGAACCAGTGGGTCGTAACTCGTGGTTTTGCATGAGCAACTCATTGTTTTGCTCAACGACCAATAAACATGATATGAGTTCAGAGTATTTTTTGAAACCACGCTCTCGATATTGCTGTTGCAAGATCATATTTGAAGCATTGAACGTGGAGAATGTTTTCTCAAGCATATCTTCATCAGTTATTTTTTCACCACTAAGCTTCAAAGTAGAGCTGATTCTGAACAACTCTGAAGTATAGGCACTTACGCTTTTAAAATCTTGCAAGCGAAGACGTATCCATTCGTGTCGGGCTCTAGGGAGGACTACAGTCCTATGATGGTCAAACCTCTCTTTTAAATTTTTCCATAACTCACTTGGATCTTTGACGGTGAGGTACTCAACTTTTAAATCATCATGGAAATGTTGACGAAGGAATATTAGTGCCTTGGCACGATCCTGCTGGGATTCTTTATTTCTTTCTTTTATTGTCTCAACCAGACCCTTTGAGATCAAGTGGATATCGGCGTCAAGAGTTCATGATAAATAGTTCTTGCCGGATATATCAAGTGCAACAAACTCAAGCTTGGTGATATTGGCCATATGTAAATCTACATAGTAAAAATAAAACAAGTCATTTTTAATATAACATAACATTAAAATCTTCTTGAGGGATAAATATTGTTCCATATATCACATTTGTATTTAAAACTTATGCTACTTCAAGAGCATAATAATTTATGATATTATCTTGTATCAATATTCTTCAGGAATATTGTATTATCATGGGAAATTTAATACGAATATTATTTGTTCTTTTAGAATAACTATATTTGTCAATAGTATTGCAATTAATTGTGCTACTTCTGGAGCAATAATTTTAAGAAAAAAATACACGATAATAGAATAGTGCAAAATAAAATAAATCAAAAGAAAGTGCTTCTTTAGGAGCCCACACAATATTCTTCAGGAATATTATTTTGTGTTCTTCATCAGGAATTTACACAAAAATTTTAGATCTCGTACTGTTGTTCCGGAACACATCATATTCAACTAGAATATGTCGAAATAATATTGTATTTGTTTAAGATTCTTTTAACTTAATAATCTTCTAGACTATTAAGAATTGTTAGATCTTGTTTCTTCAGGAGACAACAATTTATCGACTTGATAGTAGATTTCTTAGATCATCATATATATTATTTATGTATGATGATGGTGAAATAAACATAATTAGTGGAAATATGCATATAGTCTACAAAAAATAACTAAATAACTAATTCCAAATTATTGAAGAATTATAAAAAAATTAAGTACGCACGACATAAAAAAATAAAAAGCACAAAACATTGTTTTTGCTACAAAGCAAAGAATTACAAAAGATCTTTCGGTTCTCTCCAATTTTCTATCTTTTTTTTGTTTGAAAAAGAATTGAATGTTTGTGGGAAATGCATACAAATCAAAGAAAAGAAAAAAAAAATCATCCTACCTTGGGAGATTCAGGTTTCGTATAATTAAATTAATTGGTAGGCAGTTCGTGGTGATAACGTGTTATGAAGATTGAGAGAAAAGAGAGGAAAATAAAAGAGAAAAAGAATGATGTCTATTATTATGAGGGTCAAAGGCCTATATTTATAGGTACACCATTAGGATTTAGGGGGCATAAAGGTCATTCATATATTAATTACAACAATTCTTGATTTTTAGCTAGCCTTGATTATTTCTTTTTATCCTATTGAGTTTTACTTATTCAGGTGTAGTTTTATCTTAGGGAAAAGGTACATCCAGGAACCTAAACTATTGCTCTAGGTACAACCAGGACCCTAAACAATTTTTTGATTCAAATAGGCCCTCCAACTATTATTTTAAGAACATCCAAACCCTTCTGTTAAAAAAACACTACCATCCGTCAGTTTATATTATTTAACTGATTGACTAATTCTAATTAATTGACTAATTTTAACTTTAATTCATAATTAAATAAATTTTACTTATTACTATATTTAAATTTAGTAAATTAATTATGTAATTAATGACAAAAACTAAAATTAAGCAAATCAATATATAATTAAAGGAACTATATCATTTAAATTTGGATCTATTCTTTTAACAATCAAACCCCCATTCTTACCATTTTCAGATATGAACACTTGAAAATTGCAGCCCTCACTTTTGCATTTAGCCCATATTCTTTTAGGTCCATTAGGCTTTAGCTGTAAAGGATAATATTTAGAGATGCTATACCTAGCTATTGCCAGTCTTGCCTCATTTGCATCACTAACCTAAGAGAAAATGTGGATTATTATCATCCACATCATACCTCACCCTCTTATTACTCTAATTCATTACATCAAGCTCAATATAGTCACTTTCATTGTCATCCTCGCTTTCTTTTGCACCATCAGATTCTTCTTCTGTCTCAGAAGTCTCACTATAATTCTTACGCCCCTCACTACCACCTCAAAATTAATTTGGTATGGGTTTAAATCATAAATATCAGTAGGGGTATTTTGGTTCTCAACACGCAGCTCCACATAAGGCTCATCAACATCTTGAAATGCATAAATATGTAGATATAGAACTGAAGTTGAGTCTCTTATACATTTTGTAATATCCATGATACCCCCATCATCTTCAATTAACCTAAGCCCTTTTTTTGGCGATTCTCCTGGATTTTGGATGTAAATCTTTGTGACATTTGATAAACCCAATTCTTCATTGTACTTTTTCAGGACGTGGGGATACGAAAGAAAATTTGTATCAAAATCTTCAACTATCTCACTCTCCCCTCCCACATAATGTTAGTTTAGGAGTGAAAATCCACCTACCCAGGTAATGGTACACTAAATGCACAGTCCATGCTTGAAACCAAAACAAAAGAAAAATTAGTTCCAACCTTTGAAATTACACAACGTTCACATTTTAATTTTATACCTAACATAATAAAATTACTATAATCCGTATAAAATATACAATGCATACATTTTAACTGTTTACCTTTTTCGGCGTTGCTGTCGTCTACTACATGAGAAGATCGGCTACATGAGAGTGGAAATCGAAGAATAAAAATTACCAGTGATTAGAAATATTGATCGAGGCAATCAGAATATATGGAGATATGGTAGGGCAATGTTTTTAAATGAACTTTGGGATCATGGGTTTACTGGAGAAAGTATGGAGGCGTGAGTTTAGTCACTTTAGTTGTAGGCGGTGAATGTTTCTTTTATTAACCTAGGGATTAGTTAATTAATTAGACTTAGTCAATCAGTTAAATAATATAAACTGACGGATGGTAGTGTTTTTTTAACAGAAGGGTTTGGATGTTCTTAAAATAATAGTTGGAGGGCCTAGTTGAACAAAAAAATTGTTTAAGGTCCTGGTTGTACCTGGAACCATAGTTTAGGGTCCTGGATGTACATTTTCCCTTTATCTAAAATAGGGGTTGGTAATTTTTGGCTTATAATTAATTATGTGTTATAATATCATTTTGGACTTTAGCATTAATTGTTATCACAAGATAAATAGTAGCAAATTTTGTGATGTAATAGTAACAAAACTTGTGATTGTAATAGTGCCATAATTGTTACTATAAATATGTGGTTATGGAAATGAAGAAATTACACACACAAAAAGAAAGAGTAATAAAAATTCATCTCATTTTCTCTCTACTTGTTCCCTTGTTATTTTTCTATTTTATACTATTATTATCTTCAATAATAGTCTTGCTTAATATTAGTTTTCGTGCGACCCGTGGTTGTAAGTCTCCTTGAACTCTTGTACTTCTGTAATTCGTTTTCTTGTGTTTAAAATTATGAATTGTGAATTTTTCTGATCTTGTTCTTTTCATATTTTCTTCAGTATGTTGAGAGGTCGCGGTAGACCATCTAGGGGACGCGGCCGAGGCCGTGGTCATGGTGCAAATAATTAGGAAGGCTCACTTTCTCAGTCCTCTGCGGATTCGGCTTCTCATTCAGTGCTGTCGGGTAATAACGCCGATGCCGGGGCTACTGCCGTACTTCAGCAGTTGGTAGCCCAACTCACTCAGATAGCTCAGGGTGGATGCCAAAATCCGCCCCCGACTCCAGAGGACGAAGCTAGTAAATGGCTTCATAAAGTAACTAATATGCACCCCCCTCGTTTCACTGGTTCTTCTGACTCCCTCGGTTGGGAGAATTGGCTCTTTCAGTTGGGCAGGATTTTTGATGCCCTAGCCTATCCCGATGACAAGAGGGTACATATTGCTCAGTACCTCCTAGATAAGGAAGCTGCGGAATGGTGGGAGGCTGTGACGCCCAGAGACCGTCAGGCCACTTGGGAGGAATTTAAAGCCGCTATGGAAGCAGAATATTGTCCACCGCTAGTCAAGGAGCTCAAGATTGTAGAGTTCTTCACCGATACACCTCAGGATGTGCCTATTTCTCAGGCCATCATCACTTATAATCACCAATTAAGATTCGTGAAAGATCAGGTGAGGACCGAGGCCGACAAGATCCGTTATTTCAATATGCACATGAAACCGCATATCAGGCAGAGTATGGCACCGCTCATGTGTGTCACCTTGAAGGAGTATCAGGATCGCGCCCTAGCGATCGAGATGGCTGCACCGAAATCAGAGTTGGGTACAGAGGCCAAGAAATAGAAAACGGCTGGCAGTTTTTCAGCCAGCAAGAGTGGCCAATTTTCGAGAGCACAGTCTGCCCCTACACCTGGGAAGAGGCCGTTTCATCAGGTTGGAGGATATCAGGGTAATCGTTCAGTCCAGTTTGTTGCTTCTGGTGGCAGGGTTTGTCTTAACTGCAACCAATATGAGCATTTGATGAAAGATTGCCCTTCTCCTCCAGTTACTTGCTTTACTTGCGGGCAGACCGGACACCGAGCAGCGCATTGTGAGAGAGCCACCAGGGCTGCCAGAGCTCCGACTACCACCGCCGTTCAGAGAGAGCACAGCATGGATCATAAGGCTCAAGTCACTCAGACCCCGCAGAGTACGGGTCGTGGTAGAGGTCGAGTCCAGTTGGACCGCCGGGCTACTTCCAGTTCAGGCTCAGTGCACCCTTGTTTGTACCAGATGAGACGCACGGAAAAGACAGATGTTCCAGTGGCGTCAGGTACCACTCAGATCCTTTCTCATCCAGTTTCAGTGCTTTTCGATTCGGGTGCCACCCACTCTTTTATTGCTCTGGATTGTGTGAGTCGTATTGGTATTGACTGCTTGTTCGAGTGTGAACCGTTTGTAGTGGGTACGCCTAGCGGGGATCGTATGGTTGGGAACCGGGAAGTTAGGGATTGTCCAGTGAGGATCGGGAGCCGAGATTGGCCCTCGAACCTCATTGTTATAGATCTTAAGGGTGAGGATTTGATCTTCGGGGATGATTGGTTGGATCATCACGGTGATATCATGAACTATCGGATTCGTACCATCTCGATAATGGCCGAGGACGGCACCGAGCATACTCTCGTCGATTGTAAACTGGGTAGATCGGGAAGTATGATTAGCGCCTTGAAGGCAATGAAACTTATGAATCAGGGTTGTGTCAGCTATTGTTGTTACGCTCTGCAGGCGGAGGATGGCGGAGTCGACATGTCGTCGATTCCAGTTGTCAGTGAGTACCCCGACGTATTTTCAGATGACTTGCCGGGATTACCACCACAGCGAGAGATTGAGTTTCCTATTGATCTTGAGCCGAATGCGGCTCCGTTTCTCGAGCGCCATACCATATGGCACTGTCGGAGATGTTGGAATTGAAGAAACAGTTGGGGGAATTGTTAGATAAAGGGTATATTCAACCGAGCGCATCGCCTTGGGTGCGCCCATACTTTTTGTTAAGAAGAAGGATGGATCGCTTCGTTTATGCATCGACTACCGAGAATTAAACAAGTTGACCATCAAAAACAAGTACCCTTTGCCCAGGATCGACGACTTGTTTGATCAGCTTCAGGGAGCGACAGTCTTTTCGAAGATTAATTTACGATCGGGCTACTACCAGTTGAGGATTCGGGACATCGATATACCGAAAGCTGCCTTTCGAACGAGATATGGCCATTACGAGTTTGTGGTTATGCCTCTCTGGCCAACCAATGCCCCAACAGTGTTCATGCAGTTAATGAACAAGGTTTTTATCGTCTTTATCGACGACATCCTTATCTATTCCCGGAGTCGAGAGGAGCATGTTTTACATCTCCAGATTGTGTTGGACACTTTGAGAACTGAGCAGTTGTACCTGAAGTTCTCTAAGTGTGAGTTTTGGCTCAAGGAAGCGATGTTCCTTGGGCACGTGATTTCAGCGGAGGGAGTTCGGGTAGATCCACAGAAGATAGAGGCGGTGATGGCATGGGAACCGCGCAAGAATGTGAAGGAATTGAGAAGTTTTTTGGGACTTTCAGGCTATTATCGTAGATTCGTTGAGGGGTTTTCTAAGATCTCTAGACCGCTCACTCAGTTACTCCAGAAAACTCAGAAGTTCGAGTGGACTGCAGACGGACATGATAGTTTTGACGAGTTGAAGAGACGATTGACTACCGCACCCGTTTTAGCATTGCCTCAGGGGAACGAGGATTTTGTGGTGTATAGTGATGCCTCAGGCCCCGGGCTTGGATATGTTTTGATACAGAGAGATAGGGTTATTGCTTATGCATCTCTCCAGTTGAAACCTTATGAGGTAAATTATCCCACGCACGATTTGGAGTTAGTTGCGGTCGTTTTCGCCTTAAAGATCTGGAGGCATTATCTCTATGGGTCGTCGTGTAAGATTTTTACGAATCACAAGAGTTTGAAGTATATCTTCAGTCAGAAAGAGTTGAATATGAGGCAGCGTAGGTGGTTGGAACTAATTAAAGATTACGACCTCGAGATACTTTATCATCCGGGTAAGGCTAACGTAGTTGCTGATGCGTTGAGTCGGAAACCGATGGCGTTATAGATGTTAGAGGTACTTACACCACAGAGCAGGATCCAGTGGGATTTTATTTGTTAGAATATCTAGGTTTGGGTTCAGAGAGTTCAGGGTTAGTTATGTGCATTGGAGATCACTTCGTCCTTGGCTGATGATATCAAGGCGAAATAGTATGATAATCCGTTTTTGGTCCAGTTGAGGGAGGATGTGAGGAAGGGGAAAGCCCCTGGGTTTATGATTCAGGATGACAAAGTTTTGAGATTTCGCGGAAGATTGTGTGTACCGAATGACATTGAGTTGAGGCAGAAGATTCTGAATGAGGCTCATATTACGCCTTACTCCATACATCCTGGTACGAGCAAAATGTACAAGGATGTGAGGAGTAACTACTGGTGGAGAAAATTGAAGACGGACATTAATGAGTTTGTGGCGAAGTGTTTGACCTGTTTGTAGGTTAAGATTGAGCATCAGCGTCCCGCAGGGTTGCTGCGACCACTTCCCATTCCGGAATGGAAGTGGGAAGACATCTCTATGGATTTCATTACCGGGATGCCTAGGACTCGGACTGGAATGAACATGATTTGGGTTATGGTCGATCGACTAACCAAATCAGCTCATTTTCTGGGTATTAAGGATACTTGGGGGCCAGAGAGACTAGCACGGGTATTCATTGCGGAGATCGTGAGGTTGCATGGGACTCCCAAGAGTATTGTTTCAGATCGAGATGGCCGATTCATATCACACTTTTGGCAGGCCGTTCATCGAGCCTTTGGGACTGAGTTGAGACTCAGTACATCCTACCACCCTCAGACAGATGGACAGTCTGAGCGGACGATACAGACGCTGGAGGATATGTTGCGAGCTTGTGCTTTAGATTGGAAGGATGATTGGGAGTCGCACTTGCCATTGATCGAGTTCACGTACAACAATAGTTGGCACGCCTCGATCAAAATGGCACCATTTGAGGCATTATATGGGAGGAGGTGCAGATCACTGTTGTGTTGGGATGATGCGTCCGAGTTAGTTGGTACCGAACTCGATATGGTAGTTGAGACGAGAGAGAAGATTGCTCTGAATCGCGATAGGTTGTTGACGGCCCAGAGTCGGCAGAAGTCTTATGCCGATACGCGTCGCCGGCCGTTGGAGTTTGAGGTGGGGGACCATGCCTTGCTTAAGATGTCGCCGACACAGGGAGTTTACCGCTTCGGCTGGAAGGGTAAACTTAGTCCGAGATATATTGGACCGTTCGAGATTTTAGAGAGAGTTGGAGAGCTTGCATATCAGTTAGTCTTGCCGCCGTCCTTGAGTCACGTGCATAACGTATTTCATATTTCCTAGCTTAGGAAGTACGTACCGGACCCTAACCATATTATTGATTTTGGAGAGATTGAGTTGGGACCCGACATTACCATCGAGGAGAGGCCGATTCAGATTTTAGAGCGTCGGGTGAAGCAACTTAGGCACAAAACCATCCCTTTGGTTAAAGTTCAATGGTCGAGGCATGGATTCGAGGAAGCCACGTGGGAGACGGAAGAGAGTATGAAGTCGAGATACCCCAGTTATTCGCGTTGTAAGTTTCGGGATGAAACTTATTTTTAGGGGGAGAGAATGTAATATTCGTACTTTCTATTTTTGGTAATTTCTATTTTTGGTGCATGTTCGTTTCGGACGACTCCTTTATTACTAGTTTGGAATTCTGAATCTATTTTGTTCTTGGAGTTTTTCCATCTGAACGAGTTTCGAAGATATTTTTACGTATTTTCACCTTGAATTATATTTTGTTGTATGTATGATCGATTCTCATAAAACTCGTTCGATTTCATTATTCCTCTGTTTCTATGAGTTCGTTTGGATGAGTTGCTCATGTTGTGAGTTTCGGATTGTTAATCCGACGTCATATCATGAATTTCCGGATGTTTGGGCCATTTTGTAATTTCCTAGAAGTTTAGGGTGCTTTTATCCTCCTTGTCGTATTTTGGATTCCTCGGTAGTTGGAAGTGTATTTTATTTCAAAACTCAGCTTTGTTGTTATGGATACCTCGTGTTTACACTTTTGATTCTATCCATATGTTGCGTTTCGTCGTTGTATCGACTGTGCAGAATTAAGTGTTTAGCAGCGTGGGACTGCTACATGTATAACGTACGTTATGCATGCTCCTTTACGTACGTTATAGAGGCATCATAATGTACGTTATACCTTATTGGTAACGTACGTTATGGTTTTCACAATAGAGTACATATTGTTTGTTACGTACGTTAACCTGTGAGAAGTTACGTACGTAAACATCATAACGTACGTTAACAACTCGTGTTAACGTACGTAACACACTGTCAGGCATTTTAAATCCTGACTTAACCTCAGTCACGTTATTACATTTCTTCTCATCCCTTTGTGCGCGACGTGAGTTTCCTTGAGCGATTTCGAGCGATTTGTCCAGGGCAATCCATAGAGTTCATCTGAAGATTGATTTTTGTGTATCAAGGGAGGTTAATCATCATCATAATCATCATTCTCTGTCCGAATTGAGGTATACATCGTTGAACCCTAGTTTTTGGGGATTTCGGGACTTTTGACACAATTCTTCCTTTTAATCCGAATTAGCTCCGTCGAATTGTTAGATTACGAATGTGTAGTCGTAGTCCCCTGTTTCCATTATAGTCTAATGAATTTAACCTCGTAGTTTCACCATTGTAAGATTAAAACCATCTACGACTTCGTAGTGACCGACAAATTGTTCCAACGGGTAGAATTAGGATTAATTCTTACCCTTCCGCAATATTGAGACTTGTTTGTATACCGTTATTGTGTTAGGAATGGATTTGGGAGGATTGTTCACCGAAACCTATTCTTTCGTCGTTTCCCTCGCTTCGTCTTATTCAAGGCAAGTACATGTATTACATTCCATTATGTATGTTACGTTTTCGAAATGAATGATAAATTGTGGTTTTCGGGTGCGTGAGTTGTGTTCCTTCCACCCGGAGCGTTCGAAGGGACGTCTGGTGGTCGATACTAATGTAACACCCCCGATATATTCAGAAATATTACAACGCCGTAAATCCTTTACATAAAGATTTACAAGGCTGAAGAACTGAAAAAACATTAACAGATACCAACGTATGAAAATAACGGAAATAAGATACAACAGTTCTGACCAATACTGAAAATACGAATGTTCAACGGAAAAGTATTAATACATCACTAAATACAAATCATCATAAACGACTACGTACTCGAGTACTTATTAAAACAATACAAACAACAGACAAATAAACCCGGCTGAAACATCACTCTGCACCCTCGTCGTCATGGGACTCCAGTGGTTGTTTCCGTGCTCTCCTGGATCCTGAACATAAACAAATGTTTACCCCCGAAGGGGTTAGCATAACGATTGCTAGTACAAGTACCACAACATATTATTCAACATCTCACGAAGAATAATAATAACATAAATGACAAAAGAACCAACGAGTCTTCTCCTGCGAGAAACTCAGTAATAACATACACACATGATAATCACAACATACACATGGTAATTCCAATGATCAAGCGTTCACTGCCTAGCCCCCCCGATGATTCTGTCAAACCAACCCGAGGTGGAAAAACCCGTCCGATGATCCAGCGCACGCTAGCATAGATCCCCCGATGATCCCGTCGGACCAATACGAGGTGGACATATAACAACGACATATATGCACGACAATATGTATAACATCAATATATAAAACAATTAAGGTACTTGCCTCGATTTGAAGACAAGAATACTACTTCCACGAAAAACGAAACACTCAAAGGTCGCCCCTTCGATCAATCACGTAGCAAGCTCGAACCTTAACAAAAGAAATAATATAGAATTTATCTCATGTCGTACGAATGTCTGACAATCCAATTTATGACCGAAAGTTTATAAAACGTAATCTGCCTGAACTGCCTAGCGTACGCTACGTATTCTACGTAGCGTGTGTTAAGCCTGCTCGTTAGCGCACGTAAACAACGAAGCCTAGCGTACGCTAACTATGTATCGAGAGTCCTCTCTGGTCAGCCGACTGACTCGCCTGATGACCTAACGTACGTTACGTACCAAATGTAGCGTACGCTAAAACATGCCCGATAGCGTATGTTAACATGCATAGCTTAGCGTACGCTAAGTGTGCATGGCAGTTTCACTACTGGGCAGCAGACCGTTCTAACGGTGATGGAATTATGAACTCCTCAGTGATTAACGTACGTTATCCGTCTACATGTCATGTTCATAAACTTATGAATGATCTTACGGATTCAAACATCTTTGAATTCAAGTAAATGAATATCATCACAACTCTTATATCCAACTCGATTATCATTCTCATGTGAAGTTCGTGATATCAGGTTGATGCACTAGATTCCATTGTCATTTATACATTCAGACTTCATCTTAAAGATGAACTAACAATTCCAACTACGATGTTTCAACGACGATATTATAAGCATAATCATTCCCACTTCTAAACATGATGTTTGTTTGAATAATTCATCAATGGAGCTCAATATCTTGATAGCATGATCATCTTATTCTTCAGAACACGAGTCTAAGGCTGGAGATAGAATTAACATACCTTAAGATGAAGAAATCACTGAGCCAAAAAGGTAGAATCCGACTCCGGTTGGTTGTATGCCAATCCAAGGTGCTACTCCACTTCAATGATCAATCACAAGTGATATCCAATCTTTATTGAATCAACTAGAGGTATTCTAAGTGTTTAAGGAGGATATAATGCTCTCTGGTCTCTCAAGAACGAAGGATAATCGAAGGAAATGTAAACCAAGTAAAATGAGTTGTTGTCCCATTTATAACATTTCTGCACATACGTTAATTAGCGCACGCTATCTCCATATCTTTAGCGCATGCTAACTAGCGTTGACTCCAAATTTGTCCAGGTTCGTCCGGGGGAATCTTATCCGGATCCACGACCGGCTGGCGCATGTGCTAGCCGCTAAGCTCAATAATTGACTGCCTAGCGCACGCAATTCTTCAATCGTAGTGTGTGCTAGTTTGTAGCCGATAAGGCACGTTAAGCTACATTCTTAGCGTGCGCTATCACGAGTTTGCATGAGAAATTTTGCATGTTGTTATACTTACATGAGAGTGGAAATCGAAGAATAAAAATTACCAGTGATCAGAAATATTAATCGAGGCAATCGGAATATATGGAGATGTATGGTAGGGCAAGGTTTTTAAATGAACTTTGGGATCATGGGTTTACTGGAGAAAGTATGGAGGCGTGAGTTTAGTCACTTTAGTTGTAGGTTGTGAATGTTTCTTTTATTAACCTAGGGATTAATTAATTAATTAGAATTAATCAATCAGTTAAATAATATAATCTGACGGATGGTAGTGTTTTTTTAACAGAAGGGTTTGGATGTTTTTAAAATAATAGTTGGAGGGCCTAGTTGAACAAAAAAATTGTTTAAGGTCCTGGTTGTACCTGGAACAATAGTTTAGGGTCCTGGATGTACCTTTTCCCTTTATCTTAAATAGGGGTTGGTAATTTTTTGCTTATATTTAATTATGATTATTGTATATTTTTATTTTAATGTCGAGGCGAGCCATAGTTTATCTTAGGTGATTTATCTATATGTTATTATTATGTTAATTATTAATGCCATGAATGTGGGAATGATGCATGCATGAGTAGGGAGCGTGTAACCTAGCTAGGTTAGGTTCCTTCGTCTATGTTCGACCATTAATTCTAATTCTAAGTTCAAAACATCGATCATCAAATAGAGTACGTAGCAAAGTAAATGGCAATAACCAGATGATCAATAGAACTTCACATATATAGTCACAATATTCATGAAATAATATAGTTCTAGAATTAAGCAATGTATTTTCAAACTAAAATTGGCGCACTCTTAAGTAATTTAAAAACAAGCCACTAGTATAATAAACATCAAAGACTTCGGTACGTCTCACTTCGATAATCTATATTAGCAAAGTAAAAACAAACAACAACTTCGCTTTTTAATTAGTGAAGTCAAAAATCCACATAGACTTCAGTAAATGATACCAAACAAAAAAGTAGGAGCTAGTTAGAAATTTAAAGTTACAAAGACTTCGCTAATTTGATAATTATTGAAGTAAAAAACACAATGAATTTTTTTGAATAAAAATATATCCCCATTAGTGAAGTAACGTGTATCTTAACCGGGATTTTACCCAAACCCTACTTCTAAGTAACCGCCCTCTCAATCTCTCCCCAGCTCTCGTTTCTCTCTTCTTTCTTCTCTGTGGAGAAAGATAGAGACCGGTCTCCCATGAACTCCTCCTCTAATCACCTAAATCATTAGTAGTTCTCTGAAATCACGAGAAGAAAAGGGAAAGCGATTTCACTCCTTTCCTCTTCAGTTCCAAATGCGGCGAGACAATCTGCAAGGCGGTTTGCAGCGCGAGGCACCCATCTCAATCAAATCGTCCAAGGCATCTTGATAAGCTCCTGGCACTCTCGAACTAGATCTACAAGGTAAGCTGGGGTTTCCACATATCCTTGATCATCTTTAAGCTCATCAATGAATCGACATCCACCTCTAAATTCGGAATTCTTCTTTCCCACACAGCATTGCGGGTTGTTTTAAGAGCGGTAAGCTCGATTTGGTTGATGGGTGCTACCGGAGTTTGCTGGCTCAACCCCCATAACAGTCTCCATTGGAGTCATGTGCAACTCGTTCGATTCCAGCCCGTTGACCGATTGATGGGAGCGATCCATCAATATTGATTTTGACCCATCCAGTCTGCAACTTCTTCCAGGTATGATACTGCCCCGATTTGCTCTTCCCTTTCATGGGTAATTGTAGATCGAGGCTCATTCTTTTGATTTGTAAAACTAGGGACTGTGTGGTGTCGAACGCCCTCTGAAAATTGAAGCATTTCTCGATTTCCATATCTTTATCAGGCTTTGAGCTTGCCTATGAAAATAGGACAGCATGAGACTAAACAAGATTCAAGCTACAGATGATAGCCAAACTTCGAAGAAGTGTAGGTTTTGCTTTTACTGTCCCTACAATAACTAGATATTGATGTTTAAGTTTTCTCCGCATTATGTGTTCCTTTGACTTTATGGAAGCTGTCAACCAAAATATTAAGGCTAAATCTGATGAGCGAAGGACCAAATTTAAAGGTCGTAGCGCAGCTGTAATATCCGTAATTTCGAATTTCGGTAATTTTCTTTTTTCGGCGGAAGTCCGTTTTGACGACTCGCTCATGACCGTTTCGTCATTTCGAGAATGATTAATTCTGCACTTTTTGTCATCCGAGTTCGTTTCGGTATCGTTTTGTTGAGTTCCGAGCTTTTTAGCGACTTTTCCGCACTTGAGCTCGATTCTTGCGAATCTCGTCAAAGCTGTTGTTTCGAGTTTCTCGTAAGTTCATTTGATGTTATTATTCATGTTGCGAGCTTTGGTTTGGTGTTTCGATCGCGTATCGTGATTTTCGGACGTTTTGGGCTATTTTCGTAATTTCCCAAAGTTTTGGGTAATTACTTAGTTGTTGAATTAGAGCCTTGGGTGGTCGGAATTGTGTGTTCTCTTAGCTTTTAGATTCGTCTTTGCGAGTACGTCGTAACCGTATCATCGATTCGTATTCGAGTTCGGGTTTCGGGGTCGTTCGGGCCGTCGGAGTTGGCCCCGTGAGTCATGGCCGGGCAACACGGGCCCAGTGCTTGGCGAGTCACGGTAGTAGTGCTCGGCGGCTTCGGCGAGCGGTCAGTGGGCGCGGCACCTGGCAGGGCGCGGCACACTCTGTGGCATTTTTTCGGCCAAACTGATCAGTCTGGGTGCCGCGGCACACTACGGCCGAGCGGCCTGCTGCCGACCACCAGGAGCCATTTTTGGCCCCGTGCCGCGGCACACTCCCGCCCAGGCGCGGCACCATGCGGCTTATTTATGGTCCCGCACACGGGTTTTGGCCATTTTTCTCCTTCTTCTCCTTCTCTTCCGCGGCTGAGGGTGATTTTACCATGGAGCCATGTTGTTTAACAACAAATCCATGAAGTTCTTGAGTTCATATCATCAATCAATCATCCGTTATCATCCTTTGATCCAGCGAATCAAGGTAATCTTCCTTAGAACCCTAATTTCGTGAATTTGGGGGGTTTTTGCGTTTTTGTCCGATTCGTTCCGTATTATTGATTAATTCATGATGGGTATGATTAATCTTGGTAGTATTATTGTGTTTAACATCATTTAATCCATTGTTCTTCGTCGAATCGAAGTATATTTCTTGATTTCCTTCAAATTGACTTTTTGGGGGATTTGTTCTCGATCTCGTTTTTCATCCGTTTTGAAGGATCGATTGTGGTTAAATGATGTTGTTAAACACATTCTATGGATTGTATATCCATATTTCGACTTGGAATTCCGTTTTCGGGTTTTGACGGAACGAATCGTGTTCTTGGCCGTTTTGGGGGAAACGCTTGAACTTTCGTCATTTGTTCTTTGAATTCAGCGGCTTTGAGTCATATTATGAAATTCATTTTCGTTGTTATTGTCTTCGTTCATAGTTCATTGTTGCGGATTGTCGTTCGGTGGAGTCGGTGAGTTCGTAGTCGGTTCGTGCCAACCTACTTCGGCCGATTCTCGGCGTTGTGGCTATTCGAGGCAAGTATCTTGCCCATACATTACGTGTTTTGTGGATATTATGGTTGTTAATCGTCGATATGTGCTAAATAAATATTAATAGCCATTTTTCAAAAGAATCGGTATATTTACCATCATGGTTTTTGTAAAGGTGACCCGTGTGTGTCGGGAATTAATGTGCTTAGTTGAATATGTGTGCTAGTGTCGAGTATAGAATCACCTTACTTTCTTGTGATGTCATTGCGTATGATTATGTCGTTGGTAAATATAAAGTGTAATTCTTTTGTCAAATTATGTGCTTAGAGTCCCGTGGCTATGGACGAATATGTGAGTTTTTGGGTGATATTGGTTGTGTCGTTCGGTGCTGTTGAAATCTTGTGCTCCCTTGTGAATTGATATAGTTCTGGGTCGTGAGTACGTGTTGGATAATTTGGCCATTCTAGCAAGGTACCTCGACTATATATATATATTGTGTGTTTGACCTTTGAGAGTCGTGGTTTTGTAATCTGTGAGTTGTTACTCTTCCACCTGGGGATGGCATGTGGCCTCTGGGGGCCGATACTAATGGGTACGGCCACGGAAGTGGACTTGGGTGCGTGTGTTGATGTTCTTCCACCTGGGGACGGTTCGACGGGACCTCTGGGGGCCGATACTAATGGGTACGGCCGCGGAAGGGGTTTCCCACCTGGGGACGGTCCGACGGGGCCTCTAGGGGCCGATACTAATGGGTACGGCCACGGGTTACCAAATTTGGTTTCTGTGATATTGATGTTTATGTTTTGATGATTAATTGTGATATTGTCTGTAGTATCACAATGCTTTGCGCTCGGGGTCGAGAGACATTATATATCGAGTCTTGGTGCTTGGCTAGAATGGCATAAGAATAATGTGTTATGTGTAATGTGTCCTTGTAAGTGAATTGAAGTGGATGACCGGGTCGTGGACCCTGTGTTTTGTGACCGAGCAGTTGGGTCGTGGACCCGTGTTTTGTTAAACGGATTTGTATTTTGGAAATTGAACTTTGGGTTTGTGACCTAAATGGCTTCGAGGAATTAAGAACTTTTCAATTTCGATGTTTTCAAAACTCCCGAGATTTGGAAATGTTTTCAAAATGCTTACTTGCTTCGTTTCTGCTTTCAAGACTTGAACTATTTTTTAACTAAATATATCTCGGGAAGTCTTTCGTTATATTCTCGGAATGTGTTGTGTATGGCTCGTATTTGCACTTTATACTTGCACTAGCGAAACAGTGGAGTTTTGCTAACCCCCGAGTAATCGGGGGGTGGATATCTGTATTGTGTCTAGGTACATGCAGGTTTTCGGGAGCAAGACACAAGATCGGTGCGAGGGATGATGAAAGACGAATGATACTAATCACACGAAGGCCAGTTTTAACTTCAGTTAGTCGGAGTCCATTGTATTGTCTTTTCCGCTGTCTTATTGTTCGTCGTTGCAAGTATTTTACCCTTGCATGTGTATGAGTCTGGATGAGTTTATGTATTTTGATTTGTAAGTCAGTGACGGAAGACCAAATCGGTCTATTGATTCGTTATTTTGATTCGTCAGTATGTAATGTAATGTAATGTGTTGTGTTGATGTCTAGCCTGGTGGATCCTCACGGAGAGGGTCTGCGGCGTGTAATATTCCCGATTTGATCTGGGGGTGTTACATTTATGGTATCAGAGCTTAGGTTGCGGAAACCTAGGCTGTCGGGTCCAGTCGTGTATTGTTGGGTCTTGTCTTGTCAAATTGAGTCTGACTGATGTCGTGTCGCGACGCGTCGTTTGGAATGTTGGCCGTGATTAGTATCAGGGTGCAGCCATCATCTTCGTGCGATCTGTGGATGTAAGTCTCCCTACTACAGGTTGTACCACGAGCTATACGAGCCTGTGTGATTTTGTGTTATGTAGTTAATATTTGAAGGTGCATCGTGAGTAAGTGACATATATTTGTTGATTCCCGTCTTGCGCTAAAATGTAGAATGATATTGCTGAATGTATCTTTGTATAAATCATTTTTCTTGCAAGAGTATAAACCTTGGAATTTTAAGTTTTCGAATCCTTTCGGGGAGTCACGTAAAATTTTTAAAATGCCCTCCAAGGGAGGAAAAAGTTGATTTTCGTATGTTGACCTCAAGGCTGAAAGTTCTGAAAACTCGAATTATTGATAATTCTTTTCCACTGTGTACTATAAGTTTTCAAAACACAATATTTGAACTTAAATGAGGTCTACAAATTATACTCAAGATGTGACTCTTGCTTTCAACCTTTCGATTTCATGGTTGCTAGTCAAGAAGCGCATGATCATGTTCTTATTGTTTGGGCAGTGTTGCCAGTTTTAGATCAAAATAGTGATGTGAATGTTAAGTCGTTCGGTATGAGTTAAGATAGTTCTCTTTATTAAAAGATGAAATTTCGATTTTGGATGACAATTGTATTTTGTTTGTTGCTCATGAAGTGTTGAATCGATGGCTTTGAGATTCGAACGTGTTGTTGTTTATTTGTGACCATCGATTCTAGTAATGTTGTATATATGTTCGCAATCATGTTGCTAAAATAGAACCGTTAGCGCACGCTAAGTGTAAGGCTAGCGCGCGCTAATGCAGCATGGGTAGCGCACGCTAAATATGTGTTGTAGCGCGCGTTAGTCAGTCTGGACAGAGGCTAGGGAACTACATTTCTTTTAGCCGTTAGGTCTAACCTTAGCAGTCAATCACCCGGGACTGTATTCTATATGTGTTGTCAAGTAATGACAACTGTTTTGTATGAATGTGCGTTATGATTTTTTTTTTTTCGTTGCGCTAAGTGATAATTGATTGGGTTCGCCAAATTGATAAATTATGTCTGCTGCGAGTGTGTTCGAACACGCTTTTCTAAAACCTTCATAAGTTTGTGCAAGTGCGATTAGCCGGCGGCTTCGTATGAACTTTGGAAATTTTTTGAAATTTGCGAGCCAGCCTAAGATTCTCAAATAAAACCTCGACGGTATTTGAAAGAGTTGATTTAAAGTACCTTGAACATTTTGTAAAATATTACCGTCGTTGATGTTTGTGAAGTGTTGGGAGAATTTTCGAAAATAATTTTAACGTATTGTTGTATTTTCAAATAATTCGAGTGAATGATTTTCAAAAATCTTTCACACCATAAAAAAATATTTTATTTCAAAAACCAATACGATTTTTATTTTCAAAAATATATAGTGAAAGGTGAAAAATCTCACTCGATGTAAAGTTCAAACTCGGATTTGGAAATGTTAGAGTATGTAAGAATGATTTGATGATCTTGCGTGGTTAACTTGTTAGTTGATAACGGTGATGATGATACGTAGAGGCATGATGACTTCAAATGATTTCAAATGAGACGGTTAAAGTATGTTGTTTACAAGTTTTGATGAAACAACCTGAGGTACCAAAAGTACTTTTAAAGTTTATTTTAAATAGCATACAAATCCAAGGATTTTCAAAAGATTTCCTTTAAAAGGATACCTCGTGGATTTTATTTTCGAGTTGTTATTGGTTACCTTATGTGATATGTCATGCTGAGTTGGTACTTTAGTATAATATTTTGCGAAGTTGTGCAATCGTATTGTGTGGGAATCCGCTTAGTATACCGTTGGGCAGAGGACACAGTCGTGACCACGATACTAATGGCCATGAAGATCGGATGTGGACCAAGAGGGTATAGTCGGGGAGGTTGCTATTCCAGCACTTCGTTCTCGTTGTTTAGGTTTCGGGACGAAACCTCTTTTAAAGGTGATATGATGTAATACCCACATTTTTCTTTCTTTCTCTTCTGTTTCGTCCAACCGTATCGACTCGACTGTGTTCGTTGATGCTTCTGACCTGGTGTTGTTTCCCACCTTTGTCATTCGAACGAGTTCTGATTTTGTCCCAAATTGATCTATATATCGTTGTGACCTTTCCAAGTTCGGAAAATTAGTCTCGTTTTCGATCTTCCAACCCTTGGGCGGTGGAATTCCGTATTTGTTCAGCGATTGGCTTGCGTTTTGATTGATGTACTGTTGGGTTGGTCAATCGTATTGATTTTCGTTCGTTGTGTTTTGTGATTGTTCGGATAATTGACTTGATTGTATTATCCATTTGATGACGCTTGTTACTTGTTGGTTTTATTATATCCCTAGCGGTGGCGTTGTGTTGGTCGTCGTGGAGCGTGTTTTCACGCCGTATATTTCTTTGCGTTGCTTGTAACATTTCGCCGATGGGCGTAAGTTACGCGTTTCCTTGCGTATCTCGTTGAGTTTTCCTGGCGGGATATTGCTTCTCCCTACTTGTTTTAAGTTTCGGGACGAAACTTCTTTTAAGGAGGGTAGAATGTAATATCCGTAATTTCGAATTTCGGTAATTTTATTTTTTCGGCGGAAGTCCGTTTTGACGACTCGCTCATGACCGTTTCGTCATTTTGAGAATGATTAATTCTGCACTTTTTGTCATCCGAGTTCGTTTCGGTATCGTTTTGTTGAGTTCCGAGCTTTTTAGCGACTTTTCCGCACTTGAGCTCGATTCTTGCGAATCTCGTCCGAAACTGTTGTTTCGAGTTTCTCGTAAGTTCATTTGATGTTATTATTCATTTTGCGAGCTTTGGTTTGGTGTTTCGATCGCGTATCGTGATTTTCGGACGTTTTGGGCCATTTTCGTAATTTCCCAAAGTTTTGGGTAATTACTTCCGTTGTTGAATTCCGAGCCTTCGGGTGGTCGGAATTGTGTGTTCTCTTAGCTCTTAGATTCGTCTTTGCGAGTACGTCAGAACCGTATCATCGATTCGTATTCAGGTTCGGGTTCGGGGTCGTTCGGGCCGTCGAGTTGGCCGAGTCATGGCCGGCAACTGGCCCAGCCGCAGATCGCCGAGTCACGGCCGTAGTGCTCGGGCCTCGCCGAGTCACGGCCGGCAGTTCGGCAGCTTCTGCCGAGCAGTCCGTGGCCGCGCACACGCCGGGCAGGCCGCGGCACACTCGTGGCATTTTTTCGGCCAAACTGATCAGACGGTGCCGCGGCACACTACGGCCGAGCCGCGCACACCGCCGACCACCGGGAGCCATTTTTGGCCCCGTGCCGCGGCACACTCCCGGCATGCACACCTGTGCACTTATTTATGGTCCCGCACACGGGTTTTCGCCATTTTTCCTTCTTCTCCTTCTCTTCCGCGGCCGAGGGTGATTTTACCATGGAGCCATGTTGTTTAACAACAAATCCATGAAGTTCTTGAGTTCATATCATCAATCAATCATCCGTTATCATCCTTTGATCCAAATGAATCAAGGTAATCTTCCTTAGAACCCTAATTTCGTGAATTTGGGGGGTTTTGCGTTTTTGTCCGATTCGTTCCGTATTATTGATTAATTCATGATGGGTATGATTAATCTTGGTAGTATTATTGTGTTTAACATCATTTAATCCATTGTTCTTCGTCGAATCGAAGTATATTTCTTGATTTCCTTCAAATTGACTTTTTTGGGGGATTTGTTCTCGATCTCGTTTTTCATCCGTTTTTGATGGATCGATTGTGGTTAAATGATGTTGTTAAACACATTCTATGGATTTTATATCCATATTTCGACTTGGAATTCCGTTTTCGGGTTTTGACGGAACGAATCGTGTTCTTGGGCGTTTTGGGGGAAACGCTTGAACTTTCGTCATTTGTTCTTTGAATTCAGCGGCTTTGAGTCGTATTATGAAATTCATTTTCGTTGTTATTGTCTTCGTTCATAGTTCATTGTTGCGGATTGTCGTTCGGTGGAGTCGGTGAGTTCGTAGTCGGTTCGTGCCAACCTACTTCGGCCGATTCTCGGCGTTGTGGTTATTCGAGGCAAGTATCTTGCCCATACATTACGTGTTTTGTGGATATTATGGTTGTTAATCGTCGATATGTGCTAAATAAATATTAATAACCATTTTTCAAAAGAATCGGTATATTTACCATCATGGTTTTTGTAAAGGTGACCCGTGTGTGTCGGGAATTAATGTGCTTAGTTGAATATGTGTGCTAGTGTCGAGTATAGAATCACCTTATTTTCTTGTGATGTCATTGCGTATGATTATGTCGTTGGTAAATATAAAGTGTAATTCTTTTGTCAAATTATGTGCTTGGAGTCCCGTGGCTATGGACGAATATGTGAGTTTTGGGTGATATTGGTTGTGTCGTTCGGTGCTGTTGAAATCTTGTGCTCCCTTGTGAATTGATATAGTTCTGGGTCGTGAGTACGTGTTGGATAATTTGGCCATTCTAGCAAGGTACCTCGACTATATATATATTTTGTGTGTTTGACCTTTGAGAGTCGTGGTTTTGTAATCTGTGAGTTGTTACTCTTCCACCTCGGGATGGCATGTGGCCTCTGGGGGCCGATACTAATGGGTACGGCCACGGAAGTGGACTTGGGTGCGTGTGTTGATGTTCTTCCACCTGGGGACGGTTCGACGGGACCTCTGGGGGCCGATACTAATGGGTACGGCCGCGGAAGGGGTTTCCCACCTGGGGACGGTCCGAAGGGGCCTCTGGGGGCCGATACTAATGGGTACGGCCACGGGTTACCAAGTGTGGTTTCTGTGATATTGATGTTTATGTTTTGATGATTAATTGTGATATTGTTCGGAGTATCACAATGCTTTGCGCTCGGGGTCGAGAGACATTATATATCGAGTCTTGGTGCTTGGCTAGAATGGCATAAGAATAATGTGTTATGTGTAATGTGTCCTTGTAAGTGAATTGAAGTGGATGACCGGGTCGTGGACCCTGTGTTTTGTGACCGGAACGGTTGGGTCGTGGACCCCGTGTTTTGTTAAACGGATTTGTATTTTGGAAATTGAACTTTGGGGCTGTGACCCTAAATGGCTTTCGAGGAATTAAGAACTTTTCAATTTCTGATGTTTTCAAAACTCCCGAGATTTGGAAATGTTTTCAAAATGCTTACTTGCTTCGTTTCTGCTTTCAAGACTTGAACTATTTTTTAACTAAATATATCTCGGGAAGTCTTTCGTTATATTCTCGGAATGTGTTGTGTATGGCTCGTATTTGCACTTTATACTTGCACTAGCGAAACAGTGGAGTTTTGCTAACCCCCGAGTAATCGGGGGGTGGATATCTCAGATTGTGTCCAGGTACATGCAGGTTTTCGGGAGCAAGACACAGGATCGGTGCGAGGGATGATGAAAGACGAATGATACTAATCACACGAAGGCCAGTTTTGACTTCAGTTAGTCGGAGTCCATTATATTGTCTTTTCCACTGTCTTATTGTTCGTCGTTGCAAGTATTTTACCCTTGCATGTGTATGAGTCTGGATGAGTTTATGTATTTTGATTTGTAAGTCAGTGACGGAAGACCAAATCGGTCTATTGATTCGTTATTTTGATTCGTCAGTATGTAATGTAATGTGTTGTGTTGATGTCTAGCCTGGTGGATCCTCACGGAGAGGGTCTGCGGCGTGTAATATTCCCGGTTTAATCTGGGGGTGTTACAGCAGCAACTGCTACTGGAAGGTATGATCTAGAATTTTGAAGTGCCTACTACTGCTTCACTTATTTACCTGATTTCAGACTTGAGATTTTTCTCCTGTATATTTCATTTGATGATTTTTTTTTCCTTTTTTGTTGGTTCCAGAAAACCCATCAGAATTCCTCTCCATCTGACAAGGTTAGAGGGTTAATATTTTCTTTTTCTATTGATCTGTTAATGTGTAAATGAATGATTTGTGCATTGACGTGCCTGTTTTGTTTATGGAAGGAAATCTTTACCAAAGACCAAAGCAGTCACGAGGTGGAAACAAGTGGCACTAAAAAGGTTTTGATGATTCCACAACTAATTTTATAATCATAAACTTCTGTTAATGTGTTGCGAGTATGACACGGTTCTATCACATGCTACTCCAGGACAATTCTGAGAAATCAGATAATTTTAGGGGCAAATATGGATTCCCTGGTGAGCTCTTATGTTAGGGCATAATTCTCAACATTTTACTTCCGTCTAGAATAAATATTGAAGGTGATGCTACTAAATTTTCTTGCTCTCCGTGAAGCCCGGTGTCATTTCAGTGAAGCCCAGTGTCAGGAAAAGTACTGTACCAAAACCAAGCACTTTGAGCAGCCATTCTTGGGGAAATAGAGTTAGTGATGACTTTGTAGTAATGTAAGTCATGTAAGATGTCAGACTATTTTAGACATTTTGGTGGGACGTCTTCTATTTATTAAGAAAACATATTGCTCATTTCTGTTTGTATCTTATCATCAACAATGCCTGGTATACACACTTACTCCTTGATGTTTATGGAAAGATAAGACATAAATCCAGAGATTACAGGATGCGGTTAGAATATGATAGAATGATTAATATATAAGTTTCACTGTATCCGTGCTTCCTGAATGTAGAACACGCTCAATCATGGAGTTGATGGAAATTGGGGATATTCTAGTGATTTAGTGACCCTCATTATTGGAGATAACATTAGTATGTCTCGGAGATTGCTCATTACTTTCTCTTATGGTGATATGATATTGGATGATTTTGCGCATTTATCTCTTAGCCTGTAATTCCGCTATTTTAGTGGAGTATGTGTTCACCTAATTGAGAGTATTCTTGGGGTCAGTTTGTCTATTGATCAATAAATTCTTGAAACTCCTTCAAATTTTGGAAATTATTTCTTGATTCTCCATACGTAACTGAAAGTGATAGAACCAAGGAATGGGGTTTGAAGATTGTCAATTTTTGAAGAAAATTTCCGAGATTTTGTTTAAATGTGTCGGGTTTTTTATTGGCACGTGTTGCTCTGACACTTATGTTTTCTTTTTAGCTTTGTTACACCTCATTAAGTTAGTTGTTCTTCCCAATTTTAGTTGTTTTTTGGTAAACTAACATAAGATATGCTGACAGGTTTTAAAGAACGGGGTTGAGGTTAAGCTCCAAATGAATGCTTTAAGCGTGTTAGAACCTCCTACTGGAAATGAAGAAGATATCGATTTTGATTTTGATGATTCTACTAGTTGCCCTGATATTGGTGAAAAGGACCATCATCAATTTTGTAAGTTGTGTAGCACTGTGTTTCACTTAAAATATCACCACCAGACTCGATAACGTTTTTATGGATCCGTCTTCCGTCTTCTGTTTTTATGGATCCGTCTTCCGCTCATTATGTTACATATGAGAACATGCATTATAGAAGATGTCACTTAACTTTTTCCTAGAGGTTCATTATACTGAAGGGATCACCACTTTGCGAGAGAAGGAAAACCTTTTGTTTCTTGGTTGAGGAACAGAAGATTGTGAAGAAGCTTTTGAAAATACAGAAAGCAAAGGAAAAGCTTGCTGCCAAGAGCTAAAGTGTTTGATTGTGGTGCTGAGATAATTTTGGGATACATTTAATTAGCCAAGGAATGATGGAACTGTGCTAAGGTTTTGAAGCTTAATATCTGTATTTTGTTGGGATTTCTTTGGAGTATCGACTCTTTATTTTCTTCAGGTTGTCGAGAAATCACATGTTTTAGGATTTTCGTTTCATGTTTTAGGATTTTCTCTTTATATCATTTTTGAAGATTTGAAGAAGAAAGTTGATGAGAAGAGGATTTCATGAACAAGAAGCACGATCGTCTGATGAAAAGCAATGACGTGCTGAAGAGAGACTTTGTCGTTTCGAAGTATATGATCTTTTTTAATCCCTTTTGTCTTATTTGTGGTGTTCATGATGAAATAGATAGAATTTTATTACACATTCTTTGGAACGCATGTTATTTTTTTAAGATGTGATGATATGAAATTGTTGGTTCTTATATTATTGAGCTCTTGTGGTTGATGGTTAGTTATAGTTGAATGTAGATTTTGGCAATGAATTTTAAATTGAAATGTGAAATATTAATATATATTACTACAGAAAATACTAATATATATTATACAATAATTGAAGTAAAAAGTTCTTTATTTACTACGCCAATTATAAAATAACCGAAGTTAAAGGCATTCTTTTACTTCACTTACTCCCCACATTTGAATCATAATTAGAAAAAAAACCGAGATAGACTTCGGTTATTAGGATATTAGACTTTGCATAAAAAACAAAGTTTAAAGTATACATTTTACTACACGAACATAGACTTCGGTAGTTATAACGTTTTTACTTCCGATATTATCCGAAGTCACGTTTATTCTTATAGTGGGCACATAATTACTTTCTATAATTTCCACAAAACCATCCTATGATCCAGTGGCGCAGCTATTAAGGGGCGGGGGGGGGGGCGCCCGACCCCCCGAAATTTTTTTTGCAATGTAGGGGGTATATAGTTTTCGTGTAGAAAAATTTCGGTATATTCGGTTTTGACCCCCCAAAATTTCGGTATTACCCGAATAATAGCTTTAGGAAAAAAAAAATTTAGATCCCGACCCCCCACCGAAAAACTTCTAGCTTCGCCACTGCTATGATCGATCCGGCTAGTCGTACAAACTAAACCCTACATTACTCAAAGAAAGGGTTTCCTGAACGATACGGCGGACAAGATCGCCCCGACGAAAGCGCCCTAGATCAAACGGCTCAAAACCGCATAGGGCAAAGCAGCGCGTTAGTCACGCTACACAGACTGATTGAATTTAAACTACTACCTCCGTCCCGCCCAAAGGTTTACATTTCTATCAAAAAGTTGTCCCTTTAGTAAATTTACATATATCACTTTTTACAATCAAATCAAACAATCACTTTTTACTTTTTAATCTCCACCACTCATTCATCATCAATACTTTTTACTTTTTAATCTCCACCACACATTTAATCATCATTACTTATACCAATCATTACTTAAAATACACCAAATATACACCCTCTGTCAACCTTTGGCTGGGACGGAGGGAGTATCATATTATTCCAATACAAATTCTAGGATGAAGGAGTGTGATTGCCTGTCAGAGTTCGATGGCTGAAAAGAAGAAGATAGGCAACTCAAATTTGATGTGTGAATTCCTGGAATTAAGATTGAGGAACAATGAGTTCTGGGGAACGGGTTTAAGAAAAAACGGGCTTTAGCTTTTAATTTCTTATATGATACCCAATAAACTTATTACCGGGAGAGGGAAATAATTAAATTTACTTGATCTTTTCTTTTGTCTCACTATACTAAAATTACCCATTAAAAGAAAAGGAATAATAAAAACTCTAAATACCAAGCAATTATTTTAGAATATTTAATATTGATATTGATTAAAAGGATGAAAACCATAAATGTAAGATGAAACTTGATAATACGAGGCATCATGGCCCGTGCGATGCACGGGCTTTGTGCATCATAATTAAATCATACTTGTATTTCGGGTAAAAAGTATTCGGGTTATGTTGATACGTTGATTTCTTTTGTATACAACATTTAAATGCATCAGTTTACTCATTACAGTCCGTCATCTTCTGATAGACAATACATCTCAACAAAGTTATAACTCACAACTTTGAAACGACAGTTTATTCCCCGAACTCTTAGTTTAAGCAAGATTTTGTCCAATACCTGAAATATTAATTTTCATGCAACAATCTTAGGCAATACTAATATCGATATAACTCCTCATTTAGAAAAAGTATATATATAGTATCGCTCGAGTATGAGTTATATATCCTTTTTTGTAATAATCATACCTAATTCGTCAAACTCTTGTTCTTGTATACTCTTTTAGTCATCAACTATTATGTGACTTCGGCTTACTTATTCAATAAGTTCTAAAATAGTATAGCTAATACGACATTATATCTCGAGATATATGGTTATCCCGTAGTATTTAAATATGAGTTATCCTTGTTTTGTAATATCGTACCTAAATCTTAACCTCTTGTGTACTCTTTTAGTCCCCAGTTATTATGTGACTTCGACTTACCTGATTCAATTAATATCTAAAAGTTGTATCTAACACGCTATTCTATCCCGATATTTGTGGTTCTCTAGAGTATTTAAATATGAGTTATCCTTATTTTGTAATAATCATAACTAAATATGAGTTACAATAAAAAGTTATCTAACACGACATTTTATCTCGAGATTCGTATACAAATTCTTACCCACTTCTAGATAAAATCTATTTATATACTCCCTCCTTATATTATTTGTTCAAAACATTACAAATTAGTAAAAAGTTACTAGTATAAAATATAATCATATTTACATATTGTTACAAAATATATACACTATCATCTTGCTTAAAGAAACATCATTTAGAAGTTCCACGTATAAATTGATATAAGTATAAGTTTTTTTATGGGCATACAACAAATCATATTTTGTGTCGTACCAATTTTTCTTAAGACAAAAAGATAAGATTTTTTATATACAAATTTTCTAATTCTTTTTTACATATAACTTTATATACAACTGTTTACAGGTATATATTGATATTGTAACACCCCCAAAACCATCCGGGATATTACAGCGCCGTGGGCCCTGCGCCGGAACCCACCAGGCTAAAAATCATTTTCAAAACTATTTCAAAAACATTTAAAAACGCCAAGAGGCGGATGACGGTAATATTTTTCAAATACTCAAATATTTCGAAAACATAATTCTGAAATACCGTCATACAATACCATTTGAAAATACAAGGCGAAAATGCCAAAACTCGGTTTAGGCAATCGGTTTTACGAAATAATCCAAGTTTACGAAGTACCCAAAAAGCTATTTTAAAATGTACACACGCAGCGGATAAAATGCAGTTCAAAAATACACATTTGCAGCGGAAATAAAACAACCAGAAAAGAATACCCAATTCACCGAAAACATGCCGCAGCCAGTATCACTCGGAAAGCTCATCTCTTCGTGACCGCTACTAACTCAATTTCCGAGTACCTAAAAATAAAGCCCACGACGGGGTCAGCCACAATACTCAATAATGATATCGATCACATCACATAAATAATTTCATACCAATGTAATAATACTATAAGAATACTACTAACTTAATCTTACCGTCATAGCCTTACCAATCCATAGCAATCCATACCAATTCAATCCTTACCATAATCCACATTTTGCATTCTCAGATGACGAAATGAACTTAACAACAATCATCTGTATTGAATCAAATCAGTACTCAAAATCCTCAAAAATATCATCATAACTCATAAGTGTGAAGTAATCCATCTGTGCCAAATCTTGTCCGTCGGATCGCACAATCAAGTACCAATCTTGATAACAACCAAACATGCACAATGCATCTGTAGATCAACTACCACCAAATAATGATAACAAGTCCCGAAACATCGACGTACAGTCCAAATGCTCATACGATCAATAACAATGATCAACCAACACATCAATCGAGAATATCATCGACATGATAACTCCAATACGACCAACCAAAGGATCAACAATAACTGAGAATACCCTCGACAAGGTAAATTCCAAACGATCAATGAAAGACCAACAACGACCGAGAATACCATCAACAAGGTAAACTCCAAACAAACAACGAAAGACCAACAACGACCGAGAATACCATCAATAAGGTAAACTCCAAACAAACAACAATAATGGATCTCAAAGAAATAACCCCGACTGTCGAACATACCCCTGGGGCGTATGAAACAACCAGTCGCAAACCGTCGAACATACCCAACCATAAATGGAGAATGAACGACCAAACAATATGGCTCAAAGATGGACGTCACAGTACGCCCGATCCGGAAATATGTCCGTGCACAATCCACCCCGTGTATCGATCAAATACATGTGTGGTATTGTACCTAATCAGTCTCACGAAGTAATCTTCTCGTGTGCACAGCCCAATGTGAGGACATGACCCCATCACACGTCTATATGTGCCCGCCCTGAAAATCCTACACATAACCGATCGACACGCAAATATGACTCCAGATATGTCACGATGCAACATGACAACGAAACTCAAAGAATCACATATCCAATTAAGGATCAAAAGACTCACCGAAGTGAACAACAACAGACTGACAATGAAAAATGGACGCGACTAGTCAATATCCAAAACAAACCCTGGGATCCTCATCCCCAATGAATGATCCACACGATCAACGACCTCAATACAACCGTCCTGGGACCAACATCTCTCAACAGCCAATACGAATCTCATCATACGAAACCTCAACATACAACATATACAACAACTCAACTTTATAATGATTATTCTCATGACTGAACAATAATTAAATTACCTCAAGCCGACGATACTATCCTCTCCACTAACAAACCATCATCCCGACAATTTACATTCTAAAAACATTGCTATACGAATTATAAATAAAATGAAAACAAGACCATTCATCAAATATTATAAACTGAACAAGTATAACTTGCCTCAATGTCGATACGACGAAGCTGAATCTGCCCAGTAACGTACAACAGCAATAACTCACGAGCTAGAAGTCCAAATCACGATCCAACCAGACAAAATGAAGGACCATGATTCGGCAACAAGCTGTCTAAAATTCAGTAAAATCGGACCACATCTTGCCCTTCATCGAACTAGTCAATCACGGCTGCTCCATCGAAAATGGAACTCCAAATACGGAAGAAAACCACGATCCACTCAAAAGAGACTTCACTATATGATAAATTTCTACAATCGTATAGGATTTCTTTCTTTTAACTCGACACCCTACACTATTACAAGTCTACATGATTCCCACCCTTCTCACCGCTCTCTTTAAAGAGAATACAAGAAAGGAATTTAATTTGAATCAAATAAGACTAAAGTGTATTACTTGGATGTACTTGTAAGAAAGACACCAAGACTCCTTATATAGAATAAAAAATGTTTTCCCCTTTCATTCTCAACTGATGTGGGACAAAAATATATTCTTATATCATAACCAATGCTTCTCATCTTTATTCTCAACCGATGTGGGATAAAACACATCCTTCAAAACACAACTACTGTCCGAGAGCCATAACTCTTACAAACAAATTTAAATATAATCTTCACCATTCATATTATACCAAAATATTTGATAAATAACATATCCAAAATTTAGCACAATCCAACGGTTAAATCTTCGTAAATCTACAAAATACCGAGACTTCTCAATATGAATCCGAAAACAGGAACCTCTCGTTCTTTTAATTAGTACGGTCACATTGTATATCGAAATCCAATATCCACCGTCCAAAATAGACTTTACGGTGTTTAGAACTGACTGACAAAATTTTATATTAATCCGACGGTTGGATTTTTATGATTTATGTCTGTAACATTAATGCACGGGTGAATGTTCGTTGACGAAACTAAATTTCTGCAAATAGTTTCTACTAATTCGACCATAACTTCTTCGTCCGAACTCCGATTGGCTCGTCGTTTGAACCGTTGGAAATACTGTTAATTTTCAGAATTTTTGAACATCCCAAAAATCCGTGGTGATTTTCCAAAGTCAAACCTTGTGCACAACACTTTCCAAAAAAATATCCAATCTTATTTTCACTAATACTTTCGGTACTTTTTCGTACTTTAAACCATACGAGAACATAATTGCATCTTCAATATATCTATAACAACTCAAGAATCCCTTACTTAATCCAGATAATTTCTCTAACCTTCGTCGAATAATTTATCGGAGAATATAACGTTGTACACCGCTGCATTCTACCAACGATTATTCGAAGGGATTAGAAAATACCATCCGACTTCTTAAATCTCATTCACATGAAATCACGAAAATAAATTCACCATATCAATATTCCAATAAAATCATCGAAGAAAATACTGCCTGAAAATTCAGGATATTACATACTACCCCCTTAAAATAAGTTTCGTCCTCGAAACTTGCAATTCTGTCATAAACAATAGCTCAACCACAGAATCCAAAAATCATCACGAAAACAATCAATCATCACTACAAGTGAATAACCAAAATAGTATCCTTACAGGTGCGTGAAGCCGATGATCTCCCGTGATACTAGCATACGACTCCCATACGAAGTCTCAACAGTCAACACAATACCAACATACACCAATATCGCAATTATAGAAATTTTAAAAATATCTCCAAAAATTTTGGAACCTCCAAAAATCGGTTTGACTCAAAAGTCAGAAAAAAAATCTTTCAAAAGTCACGCTACTACCGTACCAGTAGAGCCCCATAACACACATGCCCGGGTTTCACAAAACCCAAGCTCCGATACCATCTTCTGTAATACCCCCAAAACCATCCGGGATATTACAGCGCCGTGGGCCCCGCGCCGGAACCCACCAGGCTAAAAATCATTTTCAAAACTATTTCAAAAACGTTTAAAAACGCCAAGAGGCGGATGATGGTAATATTTTGCAAATACTCAAATATTTCGAAAACATAATTCTGAAATACCGTCATAGAATACCATTTGAAAATACAAGGCAAAAATGCCAAAACTCGGTTTAGGGAATCGGTTTTACGAAATAATCCAAGTTTACGAAGTACCCAAAAAGCCATTTTGAAATGTACACACGCAGCGGATAAAATGCAGTTCAAAAATACACATTTGCAGCGGAAATAAAACAACCAGAAAAGAATACCCAATTCGCCGAAAACATGCCGCAGCCAGTATCACTCGAAAAGCTCATCTCTTCACGAACGCTACTAACTCAATATCCGAATACCTAAAAATAAAGCCCATGACGGGGTCAGCCACAATACTCAATAATGATATCGATCACATCACATAAATAATTTCATACCAATGTAATAATATTATAAGAATACTACCAACTTAATCTTACCGTCATAACCTTACCAATCCATAGCAATCCATACCAATTCAATCCTTACCATAATCCACATTTTGCATTCTCAGATGACAAAATGAACTTAACAACAATCATCTATACTGAATCAAAACAGTACTCAAAATCCTCAAAAATATTATCATAACTCATAAGTGTGAAGTAATCCATCTGTGCCAAATCTTGTCCGTCGGATCGCACAATCAAGTACCAATCCTGATAACAACCAAACATGCACAATGCATCTGTAGACCAACTACCTCCAAATAATGATAACAAGTCCCGAAACATCGACGTATAGTCCGAATGCTCATACGATCAATAACAATGATCAACCAACACATCAATCGAGAATATCATCGACATGATAACTCCAATACGACCAACCAAAGGATCAACAATAACCGAGAATACCCTCGACAAGGTAAACTCCAAACGATCAACGAAAGACCAACAACGACCGAGAATACCATCAACAAGGTAAACTCCAAACAAACAACAAAAGACCAACAACGACCGAGAATACCATCAACAAGGTAAACTCCAAACAAACAATAATAATGAATCTCAAAGAAATAACCCCGACTGTCGAACATACCCCTGGGGCGTATGAAACAACCAGTAGCAAACCGTCGAACATACCCAACCATAAATGGAGAATGAACGACTAAACAATATGGCTCAAAGATGGACGTCACAGTACGCCCGATCCGAAAATATGTCCGTGCACAAGCCACCCCGTGTATCGATCAAATACACGTGTGGTCTTGTACCTAATCAGTCTCAGGAAGTAATCTTCTCGTGTGCACAGCCCAATGTGAGGACATGACCCCATCACACGTCTATATGTGCACGCCCTGAAAATCCTACACATAACCAATCGGCACGCAGATATGACTCCAGATATGTCACGATGCAACATGAAAACAAAACTCAAAGAATCACATATCCAATTAAGGATCAAAAGACTCACCGAAGTGAACAACAACAGACTAATAATGAAAAATCGACGCGACTAGTCAATATCCAAAACAAACCCTGGGATCCTCATCCCCAATGAATGATCCACACGATCAACGACCTCAATACAACAGTCCTGGGACCAACAATACGAATCTCATCATACGAAATCTCAACATACAACATATACAACAACTCAACTTTATAATGATTATTCTCATGACTGAACAATAATTAAATTACCTCAAGCCGACGATACTATCCTCTCCACGAACAAACCATCATCCCGACAATTTACATTCTAACAACATTACTATACGAATTATAAATGAAATGAAAACGAGACCATTCAACAAATATTATAAACTGAACTAGTATAACTTGCCTCAATATCGATACGACGAAGCCGAATCTGCCCAGTAACGTGCAGCAGCAATAACTCACAGTCTAGAACTTCAAATCACGATCCAACTGGTCAAAATGAAGGACCATGAGTCGGCAACAAGCTGTCCAAAATTCAGTAAAATCGGACCACATCTTGCCCTTCATCGAGCTAGTCACCACGGATGCTCCACCGAAAAAGGAACTCCAAATACGGAAGAAAACCACGATCCACTCAAAAGAGACTTCACTATATGATAAATTTCTACAATCGTATAGGATTTCTTTCTTTTAACTCGACACCCTACACAATTACAAGTCTACATGATTCTCACCCTTCTCACCGCTCTCTTTAAAGAGAATACAAGAAAGAAATTTAATTTGAATCAAATAAGACTAAAGTATATTACTTGGGTGTACTTGTAAGAAAGACACCAAGACTCCTTATATAGAATAAAGAAGGTTTCTCCCTTTCATTCTCAACTGATGTGGAACAAAAATATATTTTTATATCATAACCAATGCTTCTCATCTTTATTCTCAACCGATGTGGGATAAAACACATCCTTCAAAATACAACTACAGTCCGAGAGCCATAACTCTTACAAACCAAATCTAAATATAATCTACACCGTTCATATTATACCAAAATATTTGATAAATAACATATCCAAAATTTAGCACAATCCAACGGTTAAATCTTCGTAAATCTACAAAATACCGAGACTTCTCAATATGAAACCGAAAAGAGGAACCTCTCGTTCTTTTAATTAGTACGGTCACATTGTACATCGAAATCCAATCTTCACCATCCAAAATAGACTTTACGGTGTTTATAACTGACTGACAAAATTTCATATTAATCCGACGGTTGGATTTTTATGAATTATGTCTGTAACATTACTGCACGGGTGAATGTTCGTTGACGGAACTAATTTCTGCAAATAGTTTCTACTAATTCGACCATAACTAATTCGTCCGAACTCCTATTGGCTCGTCGTTTGAACCGTTGGAAATCTAACTTAAATATATATAATTCTGTTAATTTTAAGAATTTTTGAACATCCCAAAAATCCGTGGTGATTTTCCAAAGTCAAACCTTGTGCACAACACTTTCCAAAAAAAATATCCAATCTTATTTTCACTAATACTTTCGGTACTTTTTCGGACTTTAAACCATCCGAGAATATAATTGCATCTTCAATATATCTATAACAACTCAAAAATTCCTTACTTAATCCGGATAATTTCTCTAACCTTCGTCGAATAATTTATCGGAAAATATAACGTTGTACACCGCTGCATTCTACCAACGATTATTCGACGGGATTAAAAAATACCATCCGACTTCTTAAATCTCATTCACATGAAATCACGAAAATAAATTCGCCATATCAATATTTCAATAAAATCATCGAAGAAAATACTGCCTGAAAATTCAGGATATTACAGATATAACCTCATCATTTTATGATTTTGTATATATAAATAAAAAGTGTACATTTTAATAAGAATAAATGTTTATATACACCCACACAAATTCGTATCATATTTAGAAAAATAAAGAAAATCCATAAATTCTAAAACTTTATACAAAATTATACACACAAATTTAAATTGTTTAAAAAATTAAGAAGAAAAAAGGTTAGATTTTCTCAAATATACTAAAGCAATCCTGTTTTTACATAAAAAATAATAATAATAATAATAAAAATAAATAAATAAATAAATAATTAGAGAAAAATATATATTAGAAAAGATATAAGAAACATGGATAGCAAAAGAAACTATTACCTCAACGATTTATCCATTGAACCTAAAAGAAAGAATTAAGAACATTGATAAAGATCATGGATATGGATATCAAGAACAAATTTGTTAAATAAAATCAGGTCACGAAATTATGAACAAATACGAAGAAAAAGAAATACACATAGAAAACACATATATAAAGGATGAAGAAAATATTACCAAAAAAATCATCCATCTTCCTATTGGTGTCCACCATAGCACCACCACTTCTTCCATGAAGATACCTAGAACAATAAACCTCAAATCATAAATAAAAAATATGCATAAAATCAATATATAAAATCATATGAAAACTCACTGATGTATAGTTTGGATGTTAGCACCAAAATCCTCTCACGAATTAAAGCAGTTCTAAGCAATAAATAATTTAAATCACCAATGATTTTGAGAAAGAGAAGAGGCAGATGTTAGGTTGGTGTGTGTAAAAAGGAGATGTTGGGTTTTATAAAAGCAAAGGGAGGAAATAATGTGTGGTTGTCATCGTGTTGAAGTACTATTTCACTGCTGTTATTGCTATGATCCAATGAATATGAATAATAAATTGATACATTTAATGGTGAGCAAGTGAAAGGAGCTGGCATGGTAACTTGAAAAGGTTTGGTGATCGTAGCTTCATTCCTAGCATTTAAAGGTGATTAATATGACGGTTTTTTTTAGACAGATGGAAAGTCATATGGCCCATGAAGACTTGAAAGAGACTTGATGAATCTGTATATTTAACTATCATAAGATAGATTAATGCCTTTATATACAATTGAGTTGATTTATTTGTATAGAGACATAAATGCTCTCATTTATGCCATGAAACTCATTTTTTATATAGATATATAGATAGATATAGATATAGATACTACTCCAAATTTCCTCAATATTTCCATTTTATAATGGATGATAATGACTTGTGGGGAAGACCTCTCATGTGAGATGAGTTGTTTTGGTAGTTATAAAGTGTATAAAGAATGAGAAGAAGACTAACTCTCACATGTCTTCATTTTGGAGCATTTCATACGTGAATAAGAAAAGGAGAGAGAGAGAGAGAGAGAGAGAGAGAGAGAGAGAGAGAGATAGACTTTGAGTTTAACACGCATCTTCTTCATTCACTTTCATTTTTCTTGGAGAAAATTGAGAGAAAATATTAAGAGAGTAAGAAAAGGAGAGAGAGAGCGCTTGTTGGTTCTGACTGCCGATTAATATTATCAAAACATGCTTGCACATTGAGAAAATAGAGAAATAAATCATCACTTGCAGTACTGAAGCTCCATGTAACGGACAATCATGTAAGTCCATATATAAATGAAATATGATTATGTGCAAACTGAATTACAATACTAAAACATATATATAAGACAATTAAACAATTTTAAATATTGAATTTAATTGGAGTTGCAGGTGGAGCTAGATAACGGCATTGTTAAGCTTACATTTCTAAAACCAAGCGGCATTATCAAAAGCATAGGATATCAAGAAGTCGAGAACCTTGTGGAATATCGCTTTAAAGAGAACCATAGAGGGTGAGTTTAGCTCTAATACTTGAAACATAATTTTTCCAACTGTGGAAATTTCAATATTCTGCATCTCACACGACATGATACATCACGTTGCAGTTACTGGCCAGAATAAGTGTTGATGAACAACTCGACAGGCAAAGCTGACATGGAAAGTAGAGATGGACCCGACGTTAGATGCAACAGATAGTAAAATGGGTGCTTACTTGACATAGGAGTATGATTACCGTTGTAGTATTTAGCACTCATCGAAGTCGGGATTATGGGGTAGTTTCCGCAATTATCATGTTTCTTTTTTAGCAGCTCATCTCCTAATTTTCCCCATAACGTCATTTTTAGGTTGGGTATGTTTTGGTTGGAAGTGAAATAATATGGTGTGATTATAGAGTTCTTATGCATACCTTGAGATGCTAGGGCAGGTTGTTAAAAGTCTCTTTATAGACAATGTTTCGTGTGTGATGCTTTAAGTTCTCATCAGTGTCTTCCATCATGAGGATTTTCAGTCCTTTCGGGCTTGTGACTATATATCGCCACATATAGTTGTAAGTGGCTGAATATGGGTGCTGGTAAATACAGGCCTACAAAATTAAGTGATTGGCCTTGACTCTTGTTGATGGTCATCGCATAGCATGGTTTAATGGAGAACTGCCTTCTTTTCATGACGAATGGCCACTGATTTCTGTTTGATGTTAGAGAAATCCTTGGTATCAACACCACCCCGCCGATATTTGAGCCGGTGATGATTTTAGCCTGAATAACAAATTCTCCTAGATGTGTGATAATCATCCTAGTACCATTACACATGCCTTGGGATGGATTTACGTTCCTTAACAGCATAACGGGTAGCTCCCTTTTTAGCTTGAGGCTGTGCGGCGGCATCCCTTGGAACTTCAAAGAGTTTAAAAACTCCGGTGGGTATAACTGCTCCTGATCTAATGAATCGGTTGATGCTTTACAGATTTCGTCCGAGCTTTTATAGGTCATCGATTGACCTTCCATCTTTTTAAACATATATTTGTTGATGTCGTCTGCATCATTATTTTTCGGGATTAATATTGCCCTTTCTCTTAGATAGCCTTCATTTGTTTGCCTCGTGGTGAAGTCTGGAAACGTTTCTTTAACAATTTCGTCTATGGGACACCTCTATTTTTTAATTAGGAAATTTTCTGGAATTTGCATCCAATTTGGTTCATCTTCTCCTTCTTTCATTTTCGCTGGCACCTTTCCATCCCCAACATCTAAAACCCACTGATTAAACTTCTGTTTGTCAGTGTAAATGCGTCTTTGCATGTCATATTCATTAACTCTCATACTTTGTATGAGTTTAAACACGTTACACTTTGCACATAGTTTTGATCTGTTGATGCAAGACTTGATCACTTCTTGTCTTTTCCCTTTTGGGATGACTGGTAAAATTTGTCGAAAGTCACCTCCAAGTAAAATAGTCATTCCTCCGAAGATCCGTTCTCTGTTTTCCACGTTTGGGTATCCTAGTATGTCCCTAAGAGTCTTATCCAGTGCTTCGAAGGCGTACAGTTGAGTCATTGGTGCTTCGTCCCATATTATTAAGCTGACTTGTTTCATCAACTCTGCTAGGTGCGTGTTCTGTTTTATCCCGCACGTGCTATTTTCCATTAACTCGAGCGGTATAACAAATCTGCTGTGAGCCGTTCTCTGTAACACCCCCAGATTTAACCGGAAATATTACAGCGCCGTGGACCCCGAGATGGAACCCACAAGGCTGAAGGAAATTTTCGCAAACATTTACAAATGCCCAAGAGGCCAACGACGGTACTATCTTTAAAAATTCACTAAGACTTATAAAATCCATTTATCAAAAACCGTCGTAAAAACTCATTTGAAATCGCAAGGCCAAACGTCCGACACTCAAAAGTTGAGAAAACGATTTCCAAAGTAATCTCAGTTACCAGATACCAAAAGAGCATTTCAAAATACTCACGCAGCGGAAAAAGACCAACCATAAAGATACTCTAGCAGAGGAATACAAGAACCAATCAAGAAACTCAATGCACAAAACATGTCCTAGCCAGTATCCTCCGGGAAGCTCATCTCTTCACGACCGCTACAAGCTCGATACTCCAAGAACCTAAAAAGAAATCCCACGACGGGGTCAGCCATAATATCCAACAATGATAACCGTCACATCACATTAATAATTACATACCAATGAGAATACAACATAAGAATACGACCAACGTAATCTTACCGCCGTAACTTTACTTACTCAAGTCATTCTCATCAGAATAACCATTATCACATTTCACATCTCGTACTTTATTAACCAATAAAATCGAACCTAATATCTGTATTGTACCTCAAACAATACTCAAGATTCTCAAACTATCATCACCAACTCACGATACGGAAATATACCATTCCTGACCAAAATGATCCATCGAATAACATCATCAAATCCCAAGACGATAACCGATTGTCCATCAAAGACAAATACCAAAAAAAATACGGAACATACCTCGAGATATGAAGTGCCATGACAATCATATCAGTCTAATCCGAGATCAGATCAATGCAATATGGACACGGTCCTAACACAAGACCTACAAATGCATACTCATATGACTACGTCAATATGCTCAAAACAATATCAACAATGTATACTCAATGGAAATCCCATGACCCAGCGCCCTTAGCAGAGGTCCCAAGATGATCCTACAAGATCAACACGAGGTGGATAACCAACAATATACATATGCAAAATAACACAACATTGGGTAATCCAACAATCCAGCGCCCTCAGCATAGATCCCAAGATGATCTCGTCGGACCAACACGAGGTGGAAAAACCCGTCTAATGATCTAGCGCCCTAAGCATAGATCCCAAGATGATCCCGTCGGACCAACACGAGGTGGAAATCTGATCCAGCACCCTCAGCATAGATCACACGATCCCGTCGGATCAACACAACACAAACAACACAATTATGCATACACATATGCAAACCAAAATGTTCATCAACATGAACAACGCAACATGAACGACAATATGACAAATCAACTAAGACGACCTCATGTTCGACAACATGAATGACAATATGCATGATCAAATCACTAACACTAACTGAATCGATATAAGATACTTGCCCTGAGTCCTTCGGGAGAAATCTCGATATCAAACCATCACCGACGATTATCTGCAATGCTCGGCGATCCAAACGTACCATGGACTACAGATACTCATATCCTCATCTTTACCATAATGTAACCTCGATACCCGAATATGCCAATAACCGAAATAAATCATCTACATTATGATTAAACTCCCAGAATCGAAATGACAACATATAATCATTGTTATATGCATTATAAACGAAATGAAACTGAAACCATTCATTAAACATTATAACTGAGCAAGTAATAATTTGCCTCAATACCGATACGATGACGATGAAGCCGCTACCAATCTCATTGTCTTCGTCTATGAGCTCATCGGCCCTGACCAACGCAATTCACGAACGTACTCGAACACGACAGCAACATACGGTTCTAATCACCGATCAATATTCTCAACCTATCGAAGTAATCAAATAACATATGATAACAATTAAAAACCAACATGACCAACCAAATCATCTCAACGATTCAAGGATATCTACAATACAAACTACAACTCGATGATCATAGTCAATCAATGCAACCGATCAATAAACCCCAACGGTTCCATAATATCTCGATTAGACACAAGTCCGGACAATCTAACTCAAACAATTATGAACTCAGAACCATAATGCGATTACGGATACGAACGTAAAGGAAATCATATTCGACGAACAATCACAATCTTTTCGGATTCCAAATTGATATCATGATTCGTATTTCATTAAGAACATACGAATTCTACCACTACAACCAATGAATATTCGATCTTCATATCTAAAAATACCGATAATTCAATATACGATCGTCTTGCTATGTTAAATTCATCAAAAGTTCCTCAAGAACACTAAGGGATTCGAACTCATGTTCATAACCATTAAAACAACATAACTCGATATCCTTTAACATGAAGATAATCTTCCAATTCGTAATCCAAGTCATGAATCATCGTATTCTTCAATATACACTCTACATAACCTCAAGGATTGTAATAACAACTCCCTAATCATCATCATATGGATCAAATGTGGATAATAATACCAAGAACATCAAGAACTCTATGATTTCATAATCATAATCAACATATTCAAGGTATAAACCATCATATCACCATCTTCCTTCAACATATAATTCATATAACCTCAAGAATCGAAACAACAACATCTTAATCCTCTTCATACGAATCATTTATCAATAACAACATCAAAAATCCGAAATGAAAAGGAGGATTATCCAACATACCTCATAGAAGATGAAAAACACTAGAAAACACTTCAAGAATCATCCATAGCTCCATATCCAAGCCTCAAGTCCAAGTCCTCAAGCTCAAAATCGACTTAGGAAGGCCAACATCTCTCTTTCTCTCTCTCTCAAAGTTTGGAGACGAAAAAACGAAAAGGAAAGCTGAAGTGAAATGAAAGACGAACTTCATTATATTAAACTGCATAACTCATTATGTACGTTATCCTTCATCATTAACGTACGTAATGCACTTTAGCGTACGCTATTCGTCCCACATAGCGTACGTAATCATCATCCCAGAACTAACTGAACTGTTTTGTTAACATGCTTACGTACGTAATGTTTCCTTCATAACGTACGTAACATGTATGTTGACTTGCTACAGTACCACCCACATTACGTACGTAATACGCCATGCATAACGTACGTAATGGCCGAGGTTGACTCGTTGTCCACATCCTCTGCCGAAAGCTGCCGACACAGGGTCCTACCTGCCGACCATGACTCATTCGTCTGATTCCCATGTTACGTACGTAATGTTCCGGCCATAACGTACGTAACTCTTGTGATTTAGCGTACGTAAGTCTTCAACATTAGCGTACGCTAAGTATTCTATACTTAGCCAATTTCAATCAAGTACGCTTTGTCTCGACATACCGAAAACACATATACACTTACTGAATACATATACTGAATCCAATAGTATTCTCATACGATATACCTCATATCAAAAGTGCGATGACCTGATACACGATATCCTCAATTGTAACTGTCTACCAAATACGACAATTATACAAGTACAGTTGCCTCAATCTTTCTATTATTTTATCCATACGGCACAGATTCCATCCTGTACAATATAGCTCGGATAAAATAACATTAAACAATCGCAGTAGAATTTGAGGATATTACATTCTACCCCACTTAAAATAAGTTTCGTCCTCGAAACTTGCAATCCGTTCCAAAGACAAACAAACCGTTCAACAAAATATCCCGAAATCAATACGACAACGATTCATCATTATTACTGAATAACCAAAATCGCATACTTACAACTACGCAAAGTTGACGATCTTCTGAGATATTAGCGAGTGAGTCACTGTAAAGCCTCAATACGCTTACAATCACAATTCCACGAGTCTCAACAAAATTATATCATCGTCAGATGAAATAATCTATCCGTGACAAATCCTGTTTGCCTGATCGCATGATCAAGTTCTAATTCCGATAAAACAAATAATATCCGATATATGTGAAACAACTGTCCAAAACAATGACAATCAATCCTGAAACATCGACACAGAATTCGAACGCTTATATGATCATTAACAATGATCAACCAACTAACTAACCGAGAAGATCATCCATAAGATATCTCCAATACGATTAATCCAATGGTCAAAACACAACTGAGATTATCATCAACATGATAAACTCCAATATGACCAACCAGAGGTCAAAACACAGTCAAGAATATCATCAACATGACAAACTCTATTATTACCAACGAAGGAGCAACAATAATCGGGAATACCTTCACACGGTAAATTCCAGCACGTTAAACATAGAACCATAGAGACAGATATACGGAAGAGCAAAATTCTCAAAACGCTAAACAAATCACATACAGTGGATCACAACAAAACACATCCGGTTGGTGAACATACCCCTCGGCATACGAACACCCAATCAAGCCGACGAAAATAACCAATCATACTTGGAGTGGAAACGATCGCTCAACATCTAAAACAACCAACATGGGGTCACCATCCCCAAATCTGCAAAAGAAATCATTCAAAACTCACTATGGTAAAAATCGCGCTATTACCATACCACGGGAATTACATAGCACATATGCCCCGATTTCGCAAAATCCAAAGTTCCAAAATTACATCCTGTGCATGAATTTATAACACGCAGTATATTTCTCTTATCCGATAAATCGATCGATCATCCTTGGATAACCAAACGACCATACCAAAGTTCGGATCCCTATTCATCGTTCCACATTGATATATTATCCAGTTCGTGAGTCGCACTCATAACTTTACCATGATATGTAATATACACTAAATGCGTATGGTTATTAATCACATTTTCAAAACCAGTTTGAAATCATATAGTCTTGTCAAAAGACAGATTTTCGAAAATTCTTTCAAGAGTTTGAAAACTCAAAACATAAATTTTCGTAAGACCACGAAATCAATTTTAAAAATTAAATCGGCTCGCTGGTGCCAAGTTCTCAATAAAAATTCTTTTCGAATACACACGATTAAATAAAATAGAATTTATGCAAATGCTTGTCCATATCCATACTCCTGTATACCACTTCGGCTTGTTACCAAATCCATTGACATTCCAACGAAAACCACACGATCGAGTTCCAAAACCTCAATATATCGACTCCGATAAAAACTCCTTTTCCATATATGACTCGCAACGTCAACCATTTACCCATCCTGGATTACCTCAGTTATGCTATGACAAGACATTGAAACAAATCAACACAGCGAAAGACTTCCCGAGGAGTTTCGTTTGAACAAGTAAACTAAAACCGCGAAAGGCAGAAACGAAATCGATAAAGATTGATAAAGTGATTTACAATTCTCGGGAGTTTTAGAAAACAGAAAAGCTTTTGAAACATTAGGGTCTCAGCCCGTATCTCGTTCCGCATTACAATAAGTTTTTAAAAAAAAGTAGAAACCCCTTTTTCGGATCCCAAGTCCTGAGTTATAAAACCATTTCAAAACCGATTGGGTCTCGGCCCAAAAATCATTTTCCGTAAAACATCCGTGAAACATTTATTTTGAAAAGTATCATTTTCAAATGCTCAAAAACAGTTCGTATATCTCAAGATGAACTAACATGACTACATGTTCTCCTGAACAATCCACAATATTTCTCCCAAATGCACAGCTCCGTTCCGAAACTTAATCGACATATTAATTTCCAAAATCATAACTTCTCAAGAGCATCAATCCTGTCCCAACTCTGTCACCTCATACTGTAATGCATAACTTCTTTCTGTATCTCAAAGCATATCAACTTAGAATGGCAATAAATCTTAATGCAACTCAAAAATCCAAATACTTACAAATCGTGAAGCCGATAATTCCCCGTGATACTAGCACATGTCTCGACTCAAGAAAATACTCGACACAGATATTTCAAAACACACATTTTGCAAACTCAGTTCAACTCAAGAACACAATACATCTCATTCCAGAGAATCACGTTAACACCATTTGGAAAAGTTTACAACAATCCCAATACCACACTGGTAAATCACATAACGCACAAGCCTGAGTGAACGCAAAAACTCACGGCTCCAATATTTGTCAATCGACAACTCGAATGATGCGACAAAAACACGACCCAACTCGACCCGACTGCCTAGGTTTTTTCAACCTAAGCTCCGATACCATATTCTATAACACCCCCAGATTTAACCGAAAATATTACAGCGTCGTGGGCCCCGAGATGGAACCTACAAGGCTGAAGGAAATTTTCGCAAACATTTACAAATGCCCAAGAGGCCAATGACGGTACTATCTTTAAAAATTCACTAAGACTTATAAAATCTATTTATCAAAAACCGTCGTAAAAACTCATTTGAAATCGCAAGGCCAAACGGCCGACACTCAAAAGTTGAGAAAACGATTTCCAAAGTAATCTCAGTTACCAGATACCAAAAGAGCATTTCAAAATACTCACACAGCGGAAAAAGACCAACCATAAAGATACTCTAGCAGAGGAATATAAGAACCAATCAAGAAACTCAATGCACAAAACATGTCCTAGCCAGTATCCTCCGGGAAGCTCATCTCTTCACGACCGCTACAAGCTCGATACTCCAAGAACCTAAAAAGAAATCCCACGACGGGGTCAGCTATAATATCCAACAATGATAACCATCACATCACATTAATAATTACATACCAATGAGAATACAACATAAGAATACGACCAACGTAATCTTACCGCCGTAACTTTACTTACTCAAGTCATTCTCATCAGAATAACCATTATCAGATTTCACATCTCGTATTTGATTAACCAATAAACTCGAACCTAATATCTGTATTGTACCTCAAACAATACTCAAGATTCTCAAACTATCATCACCAACTCACGGTACGGAAATATACCATTCCTGACCAAAATGATCCATCGAATAACATCATCAAATCCCAAGACGATAACCGATTGTCCATCAAAGACAAATACCAAAGGAAATACGGAACATACCTCGAGATATGAAGTGCCACGACAATCATATCAGTCTAATCCGAGATCAGATCAATGCAATACGGACACGGTCCTAACACAAGACCTACAAATGCATACTCATATGACCACGTCAATATGCTCAAAATAATATCAACAATGTATACTCAATGGAAATCCCATGACCCAGCGCCCTCAGCATAGGTCCCAAGATGATCCTACAAGATCAACATGAGGTGGATAACCAACAATATACATATGCAAAACAACACAACACTGGGTAATCCAACGATCCAGCGCCCTCAGCATAGATGCCAAGATGATCCCGTCGGACCAACACGAGGTGGAAAAACCCGTCCAATGATCTAGCGCCCTCAGCATAGATCCCAAGATGATCCCGTCGGACCAACACGAGGTGGACATCTGATCCAGCGCCCTCAGCATAGATCACACGATCCCATTGGATCAACACAACACAAACAACACAATTATGCATACACATATGCAAATCAAAATGTTCATCAACATGAACAACGCAACAAGAACGATAATATGACAAATCAACTAAGACGACCTCATGTTCGACAACATGAATGACAATATGCATGATCAAATCACTAACACTAACTGAATCGATATAAGATACTTGCCCCGAGTCTTTCGGGAGAAATCTCGATATCAAACCATCACCGACGATTATCCGCAATGCTCGGCGATCCAAACGTACCATGGACTATAGATACACATATCCTCATATTTACCATAATGTAACATCGATATCCGAATATGCCAATAACCAAAATAAATCATATACATTATGATTATGTTGGAATATTTATTCCACACATTATTTAATTTGTGTTTTGATGATTAAAGTTGCTAAACAACAAAACAACATTAAGGCGAAGCAAAACGACAATGCAGACGAAGACGCAAAAAGTTGCAATCTGGACTGATTTAGCGCACGCAAGTCATCATACGTTAGCCCACGCTAACGAGGAGTAATCTGCATTCCAGCCAAGTTTCGAAGTAAGCTGAAGTGAAGTCAGCTGATGGGATAGCGCACGCTACACGTTATCATTAACGCACGCTATCGAAGTCTTGTTATCGTTGTGAAGGAATTCAAACACAGAATAACGTATGCAATGAAGTCAGCATTAGCGCACGCTGCAAACAAGGAATAGCGCACGCTAAGCGGTTTGAATCAAGTCAATCAGAACGTTGGGAAAAGCAGGTCAAAGTCAGCATATCAAACGGATACTTTGACAAATCATGCAACGGATATATTGGATTAGCGCACGCTACAAAGGAAGTGGCAGCGCACGCTAACTGTCAAGGACAGTAGCCACTGGACTGAAACATAAAGTGATTAACGCACGCTAAGTGAAAGACATTACGCACGCTAAAGCAAAAATATGCAATAGCGCACGCTAAGAAGGAAGATCTAGTGCACGCTAGCTAGTCAACTGGCAGCAACGGCTAGTAAGGAAGAAGAAGGCTATAAATACCAAGGAGTTGGTATTATTCAAAACAACAACATTGAGCAAAGAATACATACGTGTTATATCATTGTAAACATTATAGTTGTTGTTCTTGAGCTTAATTAAGAGTAATTGAGTGTTATACACAAGATCATACACGAGCGAGAAAAAGAAAAGATACGATTTGATTCGGTGTTATTAGGATCAAGGATCCGGCATTGTTAGAATCACAATCGCTATCTTAGTGAGGTTTATGTAGTACCGATAGAAAGCTAGAGTGGTTGATTCCTTATCCAATAGAAAAGGAAAAACGGTTTTACTCGGACCGATAGAAGACGAGCTTGTGACGGTAATCCCTCGACCGATTGAAGAGAGGCGTAGAGGTTTTGATCTTTAGCCTATTGAAAAAGATACATTGAGAGAGGATGTAGGCTTCGTTAATAGCCGAACCTCTAAAAATCCTTGTGTGATTTATTTTCCACAATTTATTTTTCGCTTCCGCACAAAACGGCGCAAATATCTGATTAAATACCAACAGATTAAACTCCCCGAATTTGAATGACAACATATAATCATTGCTATATGCATTATAAACGAAATGAAACTGAAACCATTCATTAAACATTATAACTGAGCAAGTAATAACTTGCCTCGATACCGATACGATGACGATGAAGCCGCTACCAATCTCATTGTCTTCGTCTACGAGCTCCTCGGCCCTGACCAACACAATTAACGAATGTACTCGAACACGACAGAAACATACAGTTCTAATCACCGATCAATAATCTCAACCTATCGAAGTAATCAAATAACACATATCCGATAACAATTAAAAACCGACACGACCAACCAAATCATCTCAACGATTCAACGATATCTACAATACAAACTACAACTCGATGATCATAATCAATCAATACAACCGATCAATAAACCCCAACGGTTCCATAATATCTCGATTAGACACAAGTCCGGACAATCCAACTCAAACAATTACGAACTCAAAACCACAATGCGATTATGGATACGAATGTAAAGGAAATCATATTCGACGAACAATCACAATCTTTCCGGACTCCAAATTGATATCATGATTCATATTTCATTAAGAACATACGAATTCTACCACTACAACCAACGAATATTCGATCTTCATATCTAAAAATACCGATAATTCAATATACGATCGTCTTGCTATGTTAAATTCATCAAAAGTTCCTCAAGAACACTAAGGGATTCGAACTCATGTTCATAACCATTAAAACAACATAACTCGATATCCTTTAACATGAAGATAATCTTCCAATTCGTAATCCAAGTCATGAATCATCGTATTCTTCAATATACACTCTACATAACCTCAAGGATTGTAACAACAACTCCCTAATCATCATCATACGGATCAAATACGGATAATAAGACCAAGAACATCAAGAACTCTATGATTTCATAATCATAATCAACATATTCAAGGTATAAACCATCATATAACCATATTCCTTCAACATATAATTCATATAACCTCAAGAATCGAAACAACAACATCTTAGTCCTCTTCATACGAATCATTTATCAATAACAACATCAAAAATCCGAAATGAAAAGGAGGATTATCCAACATACCTCTTAGAAGATGAAAAACACTAGAAAACACTTCAAGAATCATCCATAGCTCCATATCCAAGCCTCAAGTCCAAGTCCTCAAGCTCAAAATTGACTTAGGAAGGCCAACATCTCTCTCTCTCAAAGTTTGGAGACGAAAAAACGAAAAGGAAAACTGAAGTGAAATGAAAGACGAACTTCATTATATTAAACTGCATAACTCATTACGTACGTTATCCTTCATCATTAACGTACGTAATGCACTTTAGCGTATGCTATTCGTCCCACATAGTGTACGTAATCATCATCCCAGAACTAACTGAACTGTTTTGTTAACATGCTTACGTACGTAATGTTTCCTTCATAACGTACGTAACATATACATTGACTTCCTACAGTACCACCCACATTACGTACATAATACGCCATGCATAACGTATGTAATAGCCGAGGTTGACTCGCTGTCCACATCCTCCGCCGAAAACTGCCGACACAGGGTCCCACCTGCCGACCATGACTCAGTCGTCTGATTCCCATGTTACGTACGTAATGTTTCGGCCATAACGTACGTAACTCTTGTGATTTAGCATACGTAAGTCTTCAACATTAGCGTATGCTAAGTATTCTATACTTAGCCAATTTCAATCATTCACTTTGTCTCGACATACCGAAAACACATATACACTTCTTGAATACATATCTTGAATCGATAGTATTCTCATATGATATACCTCATATCAAAAGTGCGATGACCTGATACACGATATCCTCAATTGTAACTGTCTACCAAATACGACAATTATACAAGTACAGTTGCCTCAATCTTTCTATTATTTTATCCATACGGCACAGATTCCACCCTGTACAATATAGCTCGGATAAAATAACATTAAACAATCGCAGTAGAATTTCAGGATATCACATTCTCCCTCCCGGAAGAAGCAACGAAGCTATTCCTGTGGCATTGTGTTAATCTGAAAGCAACAAAACAATTTAGTCATTGGTATATTATTTGTTGCAAGTAAGAGTATGTTTTAGGTTGTTGGGTACCTGACGATGCAACGGCAAGAACAATCATTTTCTCCGATCTTAATCAAGAAACGATGGTCTTGTACAGTGATGTTTTTCTCGTGCCCCCGAGTCCATAGACGAAGATAAAGTCTCCTGTTTTTTGCTGCACAGAGGTAATGACTTTGTCGTAGATTACACGTTGATCTGGGTTCAGCGATGCGTGCAGCTTTTCATGTTCAATCTTCAGTTCTTTCATGTTGTAGCTTAACTCTTCCCTGATCATACGGTTGTCCATGTTTGTTAGAAGGGCAGGGTCAGGTTGTGGAAGATCACTAAAATCTGACAATGACTTTCCATTCCTATGCAAGAGTTCCTGTAACTCCACCAAGCAGTAGTTTTAAATTTGTTCCTCCGTTAGTTCTAAGGCTGGATACATGAACTGTTTTCGCTTCTTATACAAAATATCTTCGGAGATAGCTTCCCAGGTTTGGTACCATAATCGTCGCGGGCTATTTAGGTCACAAAATAATAAGATCGTCACAAATAAATCTCTTAGATGTGTACCGGAAGACCAGAAGCTTGCCTCCAGTATAGCTTGCGTCCATTCCTTGTCATCACTGATTAAGCCCCAATCGGAGCAAGCTTCTTTAAATGTTGCATAGCATGTGCCATTGTGTGTCTTAACCTCCTCAAACGACCAAGCACCTTTAACCATGTTTAACATCATTCTTAAATAGTAGCGTTCACGTGATGCGGGGTGACAGTAAATGATGTGACCAATACATTCTCTCTGTTTGCGTGGTTTCCAAATTTTGTCTTGCTCATGTCAAACATATTTTGTAGGTATTTGAGCATACGTGAGTCCCCTCGCATTTTCATCTCATTCGTTTAACTCAAACCACTCTGTGAACATGGTATCTCTGATACTTTCTGTAATATCCTAGAATTTCACTATGAATTTTTGGCATTATTTTATCTGGGATGTACAGTACAGAGTGGGACCGACACGATATGAGTGGATAATTTTGGAAACCGTGACAGTCGTGCTAGTATGTCTATCGAGGTTATTTTGATTCTAGGATATTACATGCTTGGTGTGTTTTCGATGTCGGATATACCGTATGAGTATTTGTATGATTTCCGTACTTGGTCGACAGTCGTAATTGAGGATATCGTGCATCAGACGTACCGTATGAGAATATTTTCGGGATTTCGTATATGTGTTCAGTATGTCATATGTTCATATTTGTTATGTCGAGACGTTGGACAGGAATTGCTGGAAATGGCTAAGTATGGATCTGTTAACGTACGTTAAGACTTTGAGATAACGTACGCTAAGTGGTACGTGTTACGTACGTTATGAGTAAGGTATTACGTACGTAACAAGAGGAATCGGACAGTTGGGCCCGGTGTCGGCAGCTTTCGGTGCGGATGTGGATAGGTGAGTCAATGGATGGAGTTACGTACGTTATACAGTAAGGTAGGCCACGGCCGATTACGTACGTAAGCCCCGGCCGGTTACGTACGTAAGGTTCCGGCAGGTCCCGCCTATATAAGGCCTGGACCGAGCCATCTGCTCATTTTCATGTTTTCTCTTCGTTTCTTCGCGATTTCTTCAGAAAAATGGATGGTTTTGAGTAGAATAAACTTATAACAACATGTTTTGGAAGTTAGAATCATGGATTAACATCATCCTCCACCCGGATTGAAGGTAAGAACACATGAACTTTTGGTTTTTGGATGTTCTTGAGGTTTCTTGGTGTTTTGGCCGATTTGCTTCGTTTTGATTCAGATTATTGATAGAACTTGATTGTATACTCGTAATTATTCAATACTCTTGAAGTTTTGTGGAATGAATTCGAATATTTCTTTGAATAATCGATTGAATTGGACTATGCCTTCAAAGTGTTCGATGAAATGTCTCAATGAGTAGAACTTGGAAAATTCTACACGTTTTCGTATGAATGATGGTTGGATTGATATTGTTGTGATGATTCTTGGTATTTACGAGAATTTTGTTAAGGGAAGATAATGAATTGGTGATCAAATGATTCGATTATGTTGTTATGATTATGGAATCGTAGTATTCTCGATGTTCTTGGTAGTTTGTTGTGATTCATGATGTTATGAGAAGTATATATGTTGAAGACATTGTTAGGACTATTGAACACCGAATTTCGACTTGTATTCGTATTGTTAAGAGTTGATACGGTTTGGTTTCGTATGATCGAGATATCGTTGAACCATCGAGTTTGATTAGTTGGTCATTTCGGTTGTTGATTGTTATTGAACGTATCGTTAATTGATTATTGCATTAGGTTGAGTTTAGTGATCATTGGAGTTAACCGTTGTGTTGCGGATGAGTCGGGGCTGAGGAGCTTGTAGATGAAGACGGCGGGATTGATAGCGGCTTCGTCGAATTGGTATCAAGGCAAGTTATGCTTGCTCAGTTCATAATGTTAATAAATGATTTCGTTTTCATTTCATTTATGATTCATATAGCAATGGTATTATGGAATATATGAATTGTCGGAATGGTGGTATGTATGGTATTTTTGGACTAAGATAAATCATAATGTATATGATTTTAAGGATGCCTAGTGGAAATGGGAACGTGAATTATAATTTGGTCTATTGCATGAGAAGTTGGATATCAAGGTTAGTTATCGTGTCGATGTTGAACTCGAGATGGTGGTTTGGTATTGGTTATGGACTGTACTTCATTTTGGATTTTTCGGATAAACCGTGTATTCGTTCAGGGTGGTTGGTCGTGGAAAGGTTAGCGTCTCCAGCTTGAGGTAAATTATTTTTATTAGAGTATGATAATCATCATGTTGCATTATTGCATGTGTGTGTTGATATTTCATGCGGTGAATGTGCACCATTGTTTGTTACGTTTTGTGAAGTGCTCTTTCTTTGAGCCGTAATCTGTGGGGCCGATGTGTTGGGGATAAAACCTGTATGGTACCCGAATGGAAATGTGTTAGGGGATAAGACCTAAATGGCACCTACGTCCGGATTATTTCTGAGTAGATGCTTTTGTGACCCTCGGCTGCTGCCTTGGGAGTTTATGTGATATTGTCCGGAGTATTCCTGAGTAGATTCTTCCGTGACCCTCGGCTGCTGCCTTGGGAGTTTATGTGATATTATCCGAAGTATTCCTGAGTAGATGCTTCCGTGACCCTTGGCTGCTGCCTTGGGAGTTTATGTGCTATTATTATATGCATTGTTGAGCATGTTGTGAACTGTTATCTGACGGAATACGACATTGTGTTCGTGTCGGTATTTCATGATCGTGTTATTGTTGCCCTTTTGGAAAATCTTCTGATCTTTATTGGATATGCGTTTCTTCGAGATTTGTTGTCATGTTGTATCGTGGCATATCTAGAGTCAGATACGTTCTGATCGTTCATGTGTAGGATTTTCGGGACGGGCACGTGTAGCATATGTTGGTTTCGACCTCATACTGAACCGTGCACACGAGACGTACTTCGTGAGGCTGATTAGGTACGAGACCAGACGTGTATTGATCAATACCCGTGGCTGGCTTGTACACGGACACATGTCCGGATCGGGCATATCGTGACGTCCATCTTGAGTCTATTGATTGGTCGTTCACAGTCCATGCATAATTGGATCTGTTCGATATTCGGGTTGTCTTGAAATCCCATATATATATGATTTGTATATGGTTGATGATTTTATTCTCTCGTGTATCTGTCGTCGTTGAACCTTTACTAATCTCGTTCGGAGTTACCATATCGATGGTCAACTCATTGATATCGATCCTTTATAAATCTCGTTTGGAGTTCACCCTGTCATTGGTCATCTCGTTCATTATTGATCCTTATTGATTCCGTTTGGGAGTTGTCTCACCATTGGTATTCTTGGTTATTAGTCCTTGATTGATGTTATTGGAGATGACTGTGTCGTCGGTATTCTCGGTTGTCGATTCCTTATTGCTCTTGTTGGAGTTTACCGTATCGTTGGTATTCCCGGTTGTTGGTCCTTATTGATCTTCCTAGAGTTTACTGTGTCGTCAGTATTCCCGGTTGTTGACCCTTTATTGATCTTGTTGGAGTTTACCGTATCATTGGTATTCTCGGTTGTTGACCCTTTATTGATCATATTGGAGTTTATCGTACTGTTGGTTTTTCTGGTTGTCGACTCTTATTGATCTTGTTGGAGTTTACCGTATCATCGGTATTCTCGGTTATTGATTCTTCATTGATCCTTACCGTGTTGTCGGTATTCTCGGTTGTTGATTCTTCGTTGATCCTTACCGTGTCGTCGGTATTCTCGGTTGTCAACCTTTTATTGATTCTTCATTGATCTTGTTGGAGTTACCACATCATGGTATTCTCGTTCGTGGTTGATCCTTTGTCGATCTTGTGTGGAAATATCATGTCATTAATATTTCCGTTGTGATGCATCGATTGTTTATCATTATTGATTATGTGAGCATTCATGCTTTGTATTGATATCCGGGACTTGCCATTGTTTCGGGATAGTTGATTTGCAGATGTATCGTGTGATATCAGTTTCTATCAGTATTGGGTTCCGATTGTGCGACCCAGCCGGCAGAATCGAACTTGATCAGATTATTCTATACTTGAGATATGTTTATGTTGGAAATCTTGGTAGTGTTTTGGATACAGTAAAGGTGGTTACTTTTGAATTCATTCATCACTTAAGGACACGGGGCGTGGGTTATGGTAAGAATTGACTTATTATGGATTGTGACAGGTTGGTAAGGCTACTACGGTGAAGTTACATTGGAATTATTCTTACCTTGTAATTACATTGATATGTATTGTTTTTGTGATGTGCTCGTTATCATTATTGAGTATTATGGCTGACCCCGTCGTGGGCTTTATCTTTTAGGTACTCGGAGTTCGAGCTAGTAGCGGATGTGAAGGGATGAGCTTTCTGGTGATACTGGCTATGGCGTAGTTGTTGGGATTCGAGTGTTCTTTCTGGTTTTTATAATTCCGCTGCAAATGTATTTAATTATGTTTTATCCGTTGTGTGTGTATGTTTCTAAATGGCTTTTCGGTATTCTTTGAACTGTGTTTTTATCCGCTCTGTGTGTGTACTTTCAAAAGGGCCTTTTGGCATTTTTTAAACGTTTGCGAAAATGATTTTAGCCTTGTGGGCTCCAATATGGGTCCCACGGCGTGGTAATATTCCCGGTCGGTTTTGGGGGTGTTACACTTTCTCGTCCAAGCAATTCCGGCAGGCTCTCCGAGTCACGAAGTGTGATTGTTTGCTGGTTTGGTAAGTGGAAAATGAGCTTCATGACTGATGGGTAGCAGTGGTTGATATCGAACCAGTAGATACGCCATACTGCCTCACATGGGGCCAAAAAACGACAATCTAAGTAATTCTTTATTTCATCCACTGCCACAACTTTCTCTGACCCTGATTCCGAGGTAACGTTCTCTGTATAACGATAGTGGCTCGGTCTGGTCCCTTGTTTAAATATTTAAACAAATACTTAATCGCCCTAGATCTATTGCACCATTCCACGTTAATGTGTGCATGGTATTTGGGCAAAAGGTATCTATTGTATGGGACGACATATGAGTAGTCATACGTGTATTTACCTTTAATAGTGTAGACTGCATTGTCCCTTTGGTGGTAAATAGGGTACCCATCATCGTCAATCGTTGTTTCTGGGTAGAATGCCTTGGGGAAATATTTGGCACACTTTTCTTCGACCGTGCAAGAAGCACTGTTTGTTTGTGTGCCACATGGACCATGAAGTATGTAGTCTGTAATAGCTCTGAATCCTTCCGGATCACGTGTTGGTGATGGTATTTCAGCTGAGATTATATCAGCTATCTCGCTTGGGGTTTTACATTTGTACATATCTTCAAGCCATAGCAAGACATGGGCATGTGGGAGGCCACATTTTTGGAACTCGATCACGTATAAAACTCTGCAATAGCGCATGGAACGGTGTTTTGTTAATATAGGCTCATTAAAATGACACAATTGGGTAGATAAAGACTTTTATAGTACCTACTTGAGACTTGCCAAAACACTGGTTTTCTGTAATATCATCCAGCAGGTCAGTTAACTTCATCTTGAATACCCTAGTGCCAACTTCCGGCTGATCAGGGGCTTTCTGCCCAGGAATATGAGCCAACATCTCGTCAATTTCTGGCCATTTAGGATTCGAAGTGAAAGTTATGAAGAGGTACGGATTGCCATATGCGCAGCATAAAGCCATTGCATCTTGGTAATTTTGCATCATATACCTTGGGCTCCCTGTGAAACTCGAGGGTAAAACTATTCTTTGGCCAATCGCTTCAGCCCTAGTATATCCTCGCGTGACTGCGTCATATAGATTATGATAGAGATCGACGCGCAAATCACCTTGATTGTTTCTCGCCATCTAAGCTTGTGCTCTTCAATTGCGGTGTAAGCATCCACCAGGAATTGCTGATATAAGCGCCCACCTCTTAGCAAAGTAGTCCCCTCATTATCTCGATATTGAATCACATAACAATAGTACTCTCGCATTGTCAAAAAACCACAGGTTGTTTTCTGCTTGCATGAATTGAAATGGCAAGATATCTTATCATGAAAGTCGTCCTCTCCAAAAGGAAAAAGCAAAGGATATTGTAGCGCCATGTATGATGGATGCAACTCTGATATTCTTTTCGGGCCACTATTCTTGTTGTTTACAATAATATCTCTTGTTTCATTAGCGCCTCCAAAATTATTTGTTATTAGAACCGCCACTTTAGACACAGATGACGCGTTATATTGCCTGGAAATTGTAGCCGCAATTGAAAATCATATGAGTTATTTTGGGCGCACCAGTCTCTAGCCATCCTAAATGCTGGGCAACAGAGCTGAATTCATTCAGCACAGCAATCAGGCTTCGCACTATTGATTCTTTAGGCCCTTCTGTTGTGTGATTGTCAATGAAAGTCGACATACGATCGGCCGTCTCATTTTGTGTGTCAAAGAAGTAAAGTTGAGAGAACTTTGGCTGAACACCCTCTTCCGAAAGCAGAGATCCCATTCGGTGATAATTTTGCCCATTTATTCTAAATGTATATGGCCCCCGCCCTTGATTTACTGAGTGATCTATATTTGCTCCAAAAGACGTGAAGCAAAACATGCCATTATATATTCTGATTTGGTCTCTAAATTTCGATGTTGCAGGATCGTCAAATTTCAGCAATCGTTCGAGTGGTGGAGGGGCATTTTTGAATCTGGGTAGGCGTACTTTACCATCCTCGCAGCACATGGAGAATGTTGGAGTCACAACTTTATTTGCTTTCTTGCTCCTTTCTTCACGCCACATGTATGCCTGATAGTTAGAACACTTTGTAGATGGAGCTCCTAGGTTACGGTAAGAAACGTGGACACCTTGCATATCAAACGATTTACGATACATGTTTAGGTTTAATTTTCAGACAACTATAGTTATAGCACACATAAACTGGATTAATCACCGCTAACAACATATTTGCTTACCTGTTGAACTAAGAGCTGCTTTTTTGGGGACTTTTCGAGGACGACGACTACCGCTTTTACCTATATTAATGGAAGTAAGCCATTATTTAGATTCAAGGTATATATCTCACTGTTTTAATTTTTCTAATAAGGAATGGGCAATATAAGGGACACACGTAAAATATATATGAACTAATGACCTGGTTGTGTATGTTATGTCAATGTTTAATTATGTGATGTTAGCTAAAATAATGGGAATTGAATGCAAACCCAGGAGGCTCTTATGGCCGAAAATATATCCTTATGGGCATTTTTCTAGCATGTCAGTTTGCTCTAGTTATCATTCCTTAACATATGGATCAATATACTCACACATGTATAGTTAGATGAGGATTTAGAGTTCTGAATGAGGAAAGATTTATGATTGAGAAAGTTAGCGTTCTTGACTATAGTTTATAAGCGAGTCAGAACCTAGCGATACTATTATGACATATTTGCTTACCTGTTGAGCTAAGAGCTGCTTTTTGGGGTCTTTTCTAGGACGACTGCCGCTTGGACCTATATTAATGGAAGTAAGCCATAATTTAGATTCAAGGTATATATCTCACAGTTTTAATTTTTCTAATAAGGAATGGGCAATATAAGGTACAAACGTAAAATATATTTGAACTATTGACCTGGATGTGTCTGTTGATGTTTTTTATTCTAGTTAGAATTAGTGCCATATCTTGATGCATGTGATGGTCCAATTCCTGCAACTTCTACATCCGATGCTTAACCTAAATGTTCATCTCAATTTATAAGCATAAATAAAAGCATGTCATTTCCAAAATTTGGTTAGAAATTGGCAACCATTAAGGGAAGCATGAATTTCTTATTTCAACTAGTTGCTGCGTGGACAGGTCTGTTAGCTTGAGCCCAAAAAAAGCACCGACTTTACTATCCGGTCGTATATTTGTCTCCAAATGAATGCTTAGAGAGTTGTTCAGCATGTCGGGGATGGATGAAATGTTGCTGATGTTCATATTTGAATCTGCAGCATAGAAGGACGGCTAAAGCACACAAAGGCTCGTAATTATTTACAATAACATTGAATGGAATGGACTTGTTAGTCTCATGCATCTGGTTAAGGTAACACGGGTAGATGGCAAGTGGTAAGTTTTAGGAATTTATCAGATTTCTAATGCATTGTACACAATTTACCAATCAAGTAACTTACCAACCATTTTCTCCTAATCAGACAATAATTCACATGATGCATTAAAATTCTGCAAGGTCGCACGAAAACTTTTGTATAGAATACAAACCTTGAGCCATCTCTGTAGTAAAGCTTTTAGAGTGTCTACAAAATGATTATACTCACTACAACTCTTGTGTCATGGTCTAACCCAAAGTATGACAGCAGTTATGTTACGAACAGGCCAAGTGACCTTTGGCCCACTTAATAGTCATGTAGGAATTTCAAAAGTTCATGTAACTCATTTGTTACTACTTTTTACCCTCCCTTATTTATTTTATCCATCAATAAGCTGTGATCTCAAGTGGCTGATGACTTTTAAGTCAACGCAATAAACAACACACCTAGTGTAACAGTCCTGTAGGAATTTCCAAAGACCATGTAACTCATTTGTTATTTATTTTATCAATCAATAACACATATACACAGCTGTTAATGCCTTAAATGCAATAAACAACCCACTTAGTGTAATAGCAGAGCAGTTTAGCCCTGTGATGAATTAAATGTGATATCTCTAATGACTATGCAATCCATGTCAATTAGCCCATAGGTCGAAACAGCCCATTTGTCAATGTTTAATTATGGGATGTTAGCTAAAAAAATGGGAATTATATGCAAACCCCAGGGGGGCTATTATGGTCGAAAATATATCCTCAGGGGCATTTTTCTAGCATATGTCAGTTACTCACACGTATATAGTTAAATGATGATTCATAGTTCTAAATCAGGAAAGATTTATGATTGAGAAAGTTAGCGTTCTTGACTATAGTTTATAAGCGAGTCAGAACCCACTGATACTATTATGCTTTTTACATTTAAGGTCAAACGGGGACGATCGGGTTACTTGCGGGTGATATTGAATTACCCTCTATGGGTCATTTTTGGGAGCACTTGACATATATGGCTGCTCGCTTTTATGAGTACTGCACGCTAATGTGGAAGATGACAAATCAATATATGTACTACTACCATCAACTCAATTACTTTGAAGTCTATCATTTGTTTAATATAATGCAAAGCAGAAACGCTGGGCAACTTAAATTGATCTTTTGGAGTTTGTTGTTGCTGTTTTCAGGCATGTAGATTAGAGATTGGAATCAAATGAGCAGGAGGAGTAGCAATCTCCTAGCGAGGACATGGATACGTGCTTAAAGCGGGCCTACATTTGTAATGAAACGCGGTACTTGCAGTGCAAGAGTCCTAGAAATAAGTCAATTTTGCAGAGGGAATTTTTTTTGAAACGGTCTAAGTGACATACATGTATATGTGACCTACGACTGAAAAATGTTTTATGATTGGAAAAATTAGCGACGTAACTGCTCATTCTTTTGGTTTTGTTGCAGATACTTTTTTGCATCACATTGCATTGCGCTTTTTAGAGACATCGTCCTTGGTGTTTAAACAATCTCGCCAAAACCTTGCTTTATGATAGATGCACAGGGTTGGCTATTCAAGACGGTAAGCTTGTAAACTTAGTGGTTCCTAATATTTACAGTTGTATCAACGTAGAGGAATAATATTTACAGTTGTATCAACGTAGAGGAAAACAATACGAATAGGACAAAATTGGACTGAAACGCTATTGCAATCATAACTAACTCCTTTTAAAACATTAACCAAATATAGGGGTATACAAAGAACAGCAGCTCGATCACCGCTTAAAAAAACTCAGGCCAAAATATTAGCCATAACTTATTTTTTATACTTGTTGCATTTAGTCTCTAACATGTTTATCCATCTTCACTCGTGCAACAGGTGCCTCTCACGCAACTGAGTCCTCTTCAATGTACTTAAAATTAAGAACAACACATACAGGAAGCAAAAGACAATCACAAACCAAAACCAAGCTATCTAATCGGACAATACGCAAAGGAAAAATTATTCGGAGTAGAGCAGCTGGACCACCACTTTATTAAGCTGAGCATAAAACATTAGCTGCAGTGTATCGTCTAAAATCTATCCTTAAACTCTCAAAATCAAAACATCTGGCAGTTCATAAATCGCATGAAAAAAAAAACAAATGCAAGAAAAAGCGTTTTTAGAAACATCTATTTATTCATGGAGAGTCATTGTAAGCAGCCCCCATTATATGTGTGATCTTTGTCATGCCTATCCGGCTGAACGGTCGCAACATGTGCTTCTTCCATATCGGAGTCCTCTTCGATGTACCTTAAACAACGTGTAGCAAAATATTTGTGAGTGCATGTAATAATCATATTTAAGCGTGTTATTTTATATTGTAACTTGAAATCTAACCTGCGCTTTTTTTGCCATCATTTGGCTTAGCGGGAGTGGTTAGATGTGGACCCTGCACCAGCCGTTTCATACTGAGATTGACGACCTTGCTGCTGCCTTCAGGCTGGAAATCATCAGAGTTATCAGGCGCATCGTGGACATTCGAAATTATAGAATCATTGATTGGAAACACACCGGTGCAGGTAAAGCTCTCAAATTCCCTGTAGTTATAATATGAGTGTGACCTGATTTCAAACACGTGTTTTGTATTGTACAGGTTTGTCAAAGCATTTGGAAGCACCGGGGCCTCATCTTCAACCTACACATTCAAACGTGTATATATAGATTGCAGACACAGGAACCTATAACTGAAAATCGAATTGCAAAGCTACCTCATCTAACTCATCAAGCAACGCCTTGGCGCTCGACTTTGTCAACTCCGTAGCTGTCTCATCCCACATCACGATCATAACCTGGATGGTCTCATCCTTCACGTCTACCTCAAGCCTATATCTGTCGACATGTGTAAGGAACCCACTAATGGTAAGTATCATCTTTCATACATGCTATATGAAGATTAAGCACACATCATAACTTGGGTTTGGGGTAGTTCGTGTAATATCCGGATTTATTATTGTGTATTTCATCTGTTTTGAACCCTGTATTATTCAGAATTGTGATATCGATAATTGAAGTATGATATTCTCGTATTTGAACCCTTGTACATGAGTATGGCAACATATAAATTTTCCCATGCAAATACGTGATAATGTACGCTAACAAGGATAGCCTAACGTACGTTATCTGTCAGAATTATCGTACGCTACAAATGTAGCTTAGCGTGCGTTAACAGTCAATTATTGAGCTGGGTGGCTAGCACATGCGCCAGCCCGACGTGGGTCCGGATAAGAGTCCCACGGGCGAACCTGGACAGATTTGGAGTCAACGCTAATTAGCGTGCGCTAAGGATATTGCGATAGCCTGCGCTAAATAACGTATGTATAGAAATGTTATAAAAGGGATAGCAACCCATTTTACTTGGTTTACATTTCCTTCACTTGTCCTTCGTTCTTGAGAGACCAGAGAGCCTTATATCCCCCTTAAACACACTTAGACCACCTCTTTTTGATCATTAAAGATTGGATGTCACTTGTGATTGATCATTGAAGTGGAGAAACACCTTGGATTGGCATACAAACAACCGGAGTTGGATTCTACCTTTTTGACTCGGTGTTTTCTTCATCTTAAGGTATGTTAATTCTTTCTCCAGCCTTAGATTCGTGTTCTGAAGAATAAGATGAATAATGCTATCAAGATATTGAGTTCCATTGGTGAATTATTCAAACTAATATCATGTTTAGATGATGGAATGATTATGCTTATGATATCGTCGTTGAAACATTGTAGTTGGAATCCTAGTACGTCAAATGATGAGAGGAGTATTCTGAGATTGATTATCCGTATGAATAACGTTGCCATATTGATCGTAAACTTGGAGTTGATATCACTTTTGTTAAAAGGACCTTAAAAAGAATCATCTTAGGTTGTACCCTTTCTTACAAGTTGGAATTGGTAATTCACCTCTAAGATGATGTCTGAATGTATTATGACAATGGAATCTAGTGCATCAACCTGAGATCACCGAACTTAACATGAGAATGATAATCGATTTGAATATAAGAATTGTGATGATATTCATTTCCTTGAATTCAAAGATGATTGAATCCGTAAGATCATTCATAAGTTATGAATATGACATGTAGACGGATAACGTACGTTAATCACTGGGGAGTTCGTAAGTTTCATCACCGTAAGAACAGTCTGCTGCCCAGTAGTGAAACTGCCATGCACGCTTAGCGTAAGCTAAGCTATGTAGATTAACGTACGCTATCGGGCATGTTTAGCGTACGCTACGTTTTGTACGTAACGTACGTTATGTCATCAGGCGAGTCAGTCGGTTGATCAGAGAGGACTGTCGATACATAGTTAGCGTACGCTAGACTTCGTTGTTTACGTGCGCTAACGAGCAGGCTTAATGTACGTTACATAAAATACGTAGCGTAGGCTAACCAGTTCAGGCAGATTACGTTTTATGAACTTTCGGCTGTAAATTGGATTGTTAGACACGCGTACGACGTGAGATGAATTCTATATTGTTTCTTTTGTTAAGGTTCGAGCTTAGCAACGTGTTTAATCGAAGGGGACGACCTTCCAGCATTTTGATATTCGTGGAAGTCTTTCTTGTCATCAAATCGAGGCAAGTACCTTAATTGTTTTATGTATTGATGTTATACATATTGTTGTACATGTATGTCATTGTTGTATGTCCACCTCGTGTTGGTCCGAAGGGATCATCGGGGAATCTATGCTAGCGTGCACTAGATCATCGGATGGGTTTTTCCACCTCGGGTTGGTTTGACGGAATCATAGGGGGTTCTAGGTAGTGAACGCTGGATCATCGGAATTACCATGTATATGTTGTGATATCATGTTGTGATTATCATGTTGTGATTATCATGTGTGTATGTTATTATTGAGTTTCTCATAGGAGAAGACTCTTTGGTTCTTTGTCATTTATGTTATTATTATTCTTGATGAGATGTTGAATATTATGTTGTGTTACTTGTACTAGCATCGTTGTGCTAACCCCTTCGGGGGTGAACATTTGTTTATGTTCAAGATCCAGGAGAGCGGGGAAACAACCACTGGAGTTACATGATGACGAGGGTGCAGAGTGATGTTCCGGCCAGGTTTATTTGTCTGTTGTTTGTATCGTTTTAATAAGTACTCGAGTACATCGTCGTTTGTGATGATTTGGATTTGGTGATGTATTAATACTTTTCCTTTGGACACTTGTATTTTCAGTATTGGTCAGAACCGTTGTATCTTATTTCAGTTACTTTCGTACGTTGGTATCTGTTATTGTCTTTTCATTTCTTCAGCCTTGTAAATCCCTATGTAGAGGATTTATGGCGCTGTAATATTCCTGAATATATCGGGGGTGTTACAGAATATGGTATCAGAGCTAAGATTATGGATATCTTGGCCATTGGGTTAAAGTAGGGGTCATATATGTCTTTTGAGGTAACCGGCCGCGAATAACATCACTGTACTGCCTACGTCTTCATGCGAGCGGTGGTTGTAAGTTCCTAAACTCTATCTCGTTCTTTACGTGTTGTACCTCTTTATACTTGAACATTTGAACGATATTGTTTCCTGTATATTGAGTATTTATGCTTTCAGTATGTTGAGAGGTGTACGTAGACGTGGTCGCGGTCACGGACACGAACGAAGGAATGCCGAAAGAGAAGCTTCGCCTTCTAATCAGGCCAGCCACAGCTCAGGCGAGCCACAGAGATCTATTAATAATGAACCGGAACCTGCTGTGCCCGAAATTCTTCGTCATGTGGTGAACCAGATGACCCAGTTCGCCCAGGTCGTGGACCGAGTGCAGGTGGCAGTAGTGTTACAACAGGGAGATCGACATCAGGGTATCCCAGACATGGAAAATGGAGGCGACCGATGGCTGCAAGAGGTGGCGAAGATGCAACCACCTAAATTCGACGGTATTTCTGAGACTCCCACCTGGGATCATTGGTTAAAGGAATTGGAGAAAATTTTTGCCGGGATTAATTGCCCATACGACCGGAGAGCCTCTATTGCTCAGTACCTTCTGATAGGGGAAGCATCCGAGTGGTGGGAAGCCATCCGGCCTACAGATCATGATGGGGACTGGACAGAATTTAAATTGATGTTGGAAGCTCAGTACTGCCCTCGTCCTATGAGGGAAGCCAAAGTTCGGGAGTTTTTCTCCGCTCAACCTTCAGATGTTCCAGTATCTCAGGCAATTAAGAAGTTTAACCAGCAACTGGCATTTGTTCGTCATCTGGTCAGAACAGATGCAGAAATGATGATCCATTTTGATATGAGAATGAAACCAGAAATCTAGAGGTACATGTCCGGTTTTTAATGTACCACTCTCCGTCGATATCAGGATAAAGCATTGGCGTATGAAATCAAGGAAGCAGCAATGGATAAATTTACAGAATCCAAGAAGCAGAAAGTCTCTGGTAGTTTCACAGAGCACAAGAGCAGCGGGTCCCGCAAGGCCCAGTCATCCTTCCATTCATTTAAGAAACCTCCGCACCCATCCAAGAGCGGAAGGAACTTCGGAACAGCATCAACCATGACGGATGTCACCAGGAAATGGTTTAACTGTGCCCAGATAGGGCACTATCGACGAAATTGCCCCCTACCTGCCGTGACTTGTTTTGATTGTGGTCGAGAGGGACATCGTGCGGTGTTCTGTGAAGAGGTTGCAAAGTCTTTTAGAGCTCGTACACCACAGCCAGTTCATAAGGAATCCAGTATCCGACAAACGCAGCAAAGTGTTCAGATGCCTCCGAATTTTGGCTGCGGACGAGGCAGATGACAGTGGGACCGAAAGGGTACATCGAGTGTCGGATCTGTTCCCCCGCATCTATACGAGATGAGGAGAACAGACGATCATGATGCTGCTGTCGCATCAGGTACTGTTCAGATCCTTTCCCAACCAGTTAGCGTTTTATTCGATACAGGAGTTACGCATTCATTTATATCCTTGTCTTGTGTAAATCATTTGAATATTTTTGGTTTTCATGATTGTGAACCTTATGTTGTGGGTTTACCGAGCGGAGAAAGGATTGTTGGAAACTTAGTTCCCTGTATCGTTTGGAGGCAGAGAGTGGCTCTCAAATTTCATTGTGATAGAAATGCAAGGAGACGACCTGATACTCGGAGATGATTGGCTTAATCGATATGGAGCTATTGTAAACTACCGAAAGAGGAATATCTCGCTGATCGCCGACGATGGTTCCAAAATAATGTTTGAAGGATGGAAACCAGGAAGCTCAGGAAAGATGATCAAGGCGATGAAAGCTATCAAATTGTTGAAACATGGCTGTACTGGATATTGGGGCTATGCAATGAAGAAAGAAGACGAAATTGTGGAACTTTCATCCATTCCTGTGGTGAACGAATTTCCGTATGTATTTCCTGACGAGTTACCTGGACTACCTCCATGACGGGATGTAGAATTCACCATCGAGGTGGAACCCGGAGCGACACCAATTTCTAAGGCGTCGTATCGTATGGCACATACTGAGATGTACGAACTGAAAAAGCAACTGGAGGAGTTACACAAAGGCTATATCCAGCCAAGCGTTTCGTCTTGGGGAGCACCGGTTCTTTTTGTTTGGAAGAACGATGGATCGCTTCGACTGTGTATTGACTATCGAGAGCTGAACAAGATGACGACTAAGAACAAATATCCATTGCCACGGATTGATGATTTGTTTGACCAGTTACAAGGAGCAACGGTGTTTTCTAAAATCGACTTGAGATCAAGATATCATCAACTGAGGATTAAGGAATCTGATGTTCCAAAATCAGCGTTCAGAACTCGCTACGGACACTATGAGTTTGTAGTGATGCCATTTGGTCTCACTAACGCACCTGCTGTATTCATGCAATTGATGAACCGAGTGTTCAGCGAATATTTGGATAAATTTGTGGTTGTGTTCATTGATGACATTCTAGTGTATTCTAAGATCCAGAAAGAGCATGCACAGCATTTACAGATTGTGTTAGACCTGTTGAGGAATGAACAATTGTACGCCAAAATTTATAAGTGTGAATTCTGGCTAAAGGAAGTAATGTTTCTCGGCCATGTGGTATCAGCTGAAGGAGTCCGAGTAGATCCTCAGAAGATCAAAGCAGTTCTGGATTGGAAGCCTCCAAAGAACGTGGAAGAAGTCCGGAGTGTCTTAGGACTTGCTAGATATTATCGTCGGTTCGTGGAAGGGTTTTCCAAAATTACCCGCCCACTTACTCGACTACTGCAGAAAACTCAAAAGTTTGAGTGGAACGAGTTGTGCCAAAATAGCTTTGATGAATTGAAGAAGAGATTGACGACGGCACCGATTTTAGCACTCCCATGGGGAACTGTTGGATTTATAGTTTACAATGATGCTTCGAACTAAGGACTCGGATGTGTATTGATGCAGAATGATAAGGTGATCGCTTATGCGTCACGATAGCTGAAACCTTATGAAGTGAATTATCCAACGCATGATTTGGAGCTAGCAGCAGTAGTTTTTGCTTTGAAAATCTGGAGACATTATCTGTACGGGACTCACTGTCAGATCTTTACGGATCACAAGAGTCTCAAATACATCTTCAGTCAGAAAGAGTTGAACATGCGGCAAAGAAAATGGCTGGAACTTATTAAAAACTATGACTTGGAGATTCTTTATCATCCAGGCAAAGCAAATGTAGTGGCCGATGCACTTAGCCGCAAACCTGTTTCTATTCAGATGCTGGAGACTCTGACCTCCCAGCTCAGCATTCAACGAGAGATGATTCGAGAAGGAATAGAAGTATGGTTTCAAAGAGTCCAAGGACAATTGTGCGTGATGGAAATAACTTCATCGTTAAACGAAGAGATCAAATCTAAGCAAGTAGATGATCCTTTGATGATTCAGTTACGTGATGAAGTGATCAAGGGAAAGGCCCCCGGATTTGTAATTCATGATGATGGAGTTTTGAGATTTCAGAAATGACTTTGCGTTCCCGATGTCGATGATCTGAAACAGACGATTATGAAGGAAGCTCACAGCACGCCCTATTCTATCCACCCGGGTACCAGTAAGATGTATAAGGACTTGAAGCAGAACTTTTGGTGGGGCAACATGAAGAAAGATGTAGCGGATTATGTTTCGAAATGTTCGACCTGTCAGCAGGTTAAGATCGAGCATCAACGACCTGCCGGAATGCTGAAGCTGCTCCCGATTCCTGAATGGAAGTGGGAGGACATATCGATGGACTTTATCACTAATATGCTGAGAACCAAGATAGGAATGAACATGATTTGGGTGATAGTTGATCGTTTAACCAAATCGGCTCATTTTCTAGGCATTAAAGACACTTGGGGACCAGAGAGGTTGGCACGAGTATTTATTTCAGAGATAGTCCGATTGCATGGTACGCCGAAGACCATTATTTCTGACCGAGACGGTCGTTTTGTATCGCATTTTTGGAGAGCAGTTCATAAGGCCTTGGGGACCGAGTTGAACTTTAGCACAGCTTATCATCCGCAAACAGACGGACAGTCTGAGAGGACTATTCAAACAGTGGAAGACATACTGAGGGCTTGTGCCTTAGACTGGTCAACGGATTGGGAAGTTCATCTACCATTGATTGAATTCACCTACAACAATAGTTGGCATGCTTCCATTAAGATGGCACCATTTGAGGCATTATACGGGAGGAGATGCAGACACGAGAAAAGATAGCCTTGATTCGCGAAAGGTTGTTGACCGCCCAGAGTCGACAGAAATCTTACGCAAACATACACCGCCGCCCATTGGAATTCGGTACTGGAGATCACGTACTTTTAAAGGTTTCTCCTACTCGGGGAATCTTTCGTTTCGGAAGAAAGGGGAAGTTGAGTCCAAGATATATCGGACCGTTCGAAATTCTTGAGAGAGTTGGGGAATTGGCATACAGATTGGCATTACCGCCGTCATTGAGCCATGTTCATAATGTGTTCCACGTATCCCAGCTACGGAAGTATATACCAGACCCTAGTCATGTCATTAATTTCGATGAGATCGAAGTCGCTCAAGATGGTACATTTGAAAAGAGACCGATCAGGATAATCGAGAGCCGAGTTAAGCAATTGAGGAACAAACTGATCGCTTTGGTCAAGGTTCAGTGGTCACGTCACGGAGTGGAAGAAGCCACTTGGGAAACGGAAGATATCATGAGGTCCAGATATCCAGAGTTATTTACGTCTTGAGTTTCGGTACGAAACTCCTTTTTAGTAGGAGAGTATGTAATATCCGGATTTATTATTGTGTATTTCATCTGTTTTGAACCCTGTATTATTCAGAATTGTGATATCGATAATTGAAGTATGATATTCTCGTATTTGAACCCTTGTACATGAGTATGGCAACATATAAATTTTCCCATGCAAATACGTGATAACGTACGCTAACAAGGATAGCTTAACGTACGTTATCTGTCAGAATTAGCGTACGCTACAAATGTAGCTTAGCATGCGTTAACCAGTCAATTATTGAGCTGGGTGGCTAGCACATGCGCCAGCCGGACGTGGGTCCGGATAAGATTCCCACGGGCGAACCTGGACAGATTTGGAGTCAACGCTAATTAGCGTGCGCTAAGGATATTGCGATAGCATGCGCTAAATAACGTATGTACAGAAATGTGATAAAAGGGACAGCAACCCATTTTACTTGGTTTATATTTCCTTCAGTTGTCCTTCGTTCTTGAGAGACCAGAGAGCCTTATATCCTCCTTAAACACACTTAGACCACCTCTTTTTGATCATTAAAGATTGGATGTCACTTGTGATTGATTATTGAAGTGGAGAAACATCTTGGATTGGCATACAAACAACCGGAGTTGGATTCTACCTTTTTAACTCGGTGTTTTTTCATCTTAAGGTATGTTAATTCTTTCTCCAGCCTTAGATTCGTGTTCTGAAGAATAAGATGAATCATGCTATCAAGATATTGAGTTCCATTGGTGAATTATTCAAACAAATATCATGTTTAGATGATGGAATGATTATGCTTATGATATCGTCGTTGAAATATCGTAGTTGGAATCCTAGTACGTCAAATGATGAGAGGAGTATTCTGAGATTGATTATCCATATGAATAATGTTGCCATATTGATCGTAAACTTGGAGTTGATATCACTTTTGTTAAAAGGACCTTAAAAAGAATCATCTTAGGTTGTACCCTTTCTTACAAGTTGGAATTGGTAATTCACCTCTAAGATGATGTCTGAATGTATTATGACAATGGAATCTAGTGCATCAACCTGAGATCACCGAACTTAACATGAGAATGATAATCGATTTGAATATAAGAATTGTGATGATATTCATTTCCTTGAATTCAAAGATGATTGAATCCGTAAGATCATTCATAAGTTATGAATATGACATGTAGACGGATAACGTACGTTAATCACTGGGGAGTTCGTAAGTTTCATCACCGTTAGAACAGTCTACTGCCCAGTAGTGAAACTGCCATGCACGCTTAGCGTACGCTAAGCTATGTAGATTAACATACGCTATTGGGCATGTTTAGCGTACGCTACGTTTGGTACGTAACGTACGTTATGTCATCAGGCGAGTCAGTCGGCTGATCAGAGAGGACTGTCGATACATAGTCAGCGTACGCTAGACTTCGTTGTTTACGTGCGCTAACGAGCAGGCTTAACGCACACTACATAGAATACGTAGCGTACGCTAAGCAGTTCAGGCAGATTACGTTTTATGAACTTTCGGCCGTAAATTGGATTGTTAGACATTCGTACGACGTGAGATGAATTCTATATTACTTCTTTTATTAAGGTTCAAGCTTAGCAACATGTTTAATCGATGGGGATGACCTTCAGGCATTTTGATATTCGTGGGAGTCTTTCTTGTCATCAAATCGAGGCAAGTACCTTAACTGTTTTATGTATTGATGTTATACATATTGTTGTACATGTATGTCGTTGTTGTATGTCCACCTCGTGTTGGTCCGATGGGATCATCGGGGGAACTATGCTAGCGTGCGCTAGATCATCGGACGGGTTTTTCCACCTCGGGTTGGTTTGATGGAATCATCGGGGGTTCTAGGCAGTGAACGCTGGATCATCGGAATTACCATATATATGTTGTGATATCATGTTGTGATTATCATACTGTGATTATCATGTGTGTATGTTATTATTGAGTTTCTCATAGGAGAAGACTCTTTGGTTCTTTGTCATTTATGTTATTATTATTCTTCATGAGATATTGAATATTATGTTGTGGTACTTGTACTAGCATCGTTGTGCTAACCCCTTACGGGGTGAACATTTGTTTATATTCAGGATCCAGGAGAGCGGGTAAACAACCACTGAAGTTGCATGACGATGAGGGTGCAGAGTGATGTTCCGGCCGGGTTTATTTGTCTGTTGTTTGTATCATTTTAATAAGTACTCGAGTACATCGTCGTTTGTGATGATTTGGATTTGGTGATGCATTAATACTTTTTCTTTGGACACTTGTATTTTCAGTATTGGTCAGAACCGTTGTATCTTATTTCAGTTACTTTCGTACGTTGGTATCTGTTATTGCTTTTCATTTCTTCAGCCTTATAAATCCCTATGTAAAGGATTATGGCGTTGTAATATTCTTGAATATATTGGGGGTGTTACAGTTCGCATGCTTATTGCACGCGTCGCACCAAAGATGTCCATCCTTGTGGGTCACCCCCTTATTGCATTTCCCGCCGCCACAGGCCAGGTAGTACCAACTGTTCTTTGTACGGATACCAACGATCTCAGCTTCGCAGTGGAATGTTGCAGCCTGCCAAACAACAGCTTGTTAAAAACAGATAAGGTAACATCATATTACTCATAACACTATGTGTTTCATTTTTTTAAAAAAAGTGCATCTTTTCTTCAGTCACGGCCCAAAGCTAACAATTCCTCTAGTGTAACATATTGTGATTTAGTCGCCCAAATATGCATGGTTGGCTCAGTAGCATCAACCCCGATGCATTTTTTAATCTTTGTTAGTCCTTAACAGTTTTAAGCTATGAATATTGCTATATGTATGATAATGAATACCTTATTTGGGACTTAAAGGCAACGATAGCGGGGATCTCGTCACTATCTAGGATAAGCATTGATGAACAGCTTGATATGCCTAACTAACCTGTAAGATAAACATGGTTAAAAAAGTAGGAGCAACAGTTATTCTAGAATCCGCACAACCTTATACTAACCATTATAATATTTAGCACTCATGGAGGTGAGAATGATAGTGTACTTTCCAGAATGACTCGCCATCATCTTCAATAGTTGATCGCCCAATTTCCCCCATAAAGTAACCCTTAGCGCGCGGCCCCTAATTCAGGAAAACACTGATTATTTATGCTTCCAGTTTAAAAGTTAAGTTCCATCTGTCATCCACGTGTGAATACACAAAGTAGTCAGTACCTTTCATTTATAAGAGGGAAATCAAGGTTCTTTGAGCCAGTCCTTGGCTGTGCAGTTTTTCCCACAGTTGTAACAAACCCAATCACATCTGCCACATACAAACCACACATATAAAGATAACAATACAGACGAAAAAATCACAACAGCCTTATTTGGGACTACATAAAAAAGTTTTTATCAATAAGATATTTTTTCTCTGTAGGTTGAATACTCTCAAAGTCCATGAGCTGGAACGGATGCCTTAAAAAGCCGCCAACTTTGTTGCAAACTTTGCGGACCGCTGTGGAACCATTAAGCTCAAGAAATTAGTCATTCTCTCTGATTATGCGGTACTCATATCTTCGCTGCACAGCAAAAGACCTCATTGAAACCACAGCACCGGGCTGGATCTTGTCAACAAAGCAATGAGATATATTGCTCTTCATAGAACAGTGCATGAAATTTTCCTGAAAAGGAATCAACACACATTAGTTGATCAACCAACGGTAATTAAAACACTTATAATGATGCAACAATGACTGATTATTTTCACCTTCTCATCCGACACAACAAAATCAGTGCTGAGGTATCTGCCATTAATATTATGCACGTCCCACATTCGGCAAATCATCACCACAATGGGACCCTCATCACCCTCCTTCAGCTGATCTAGAGTCTGATTTCGGACTTGCTTTTTGGTTGAATTTGACATAATATGACTACAGGTATAGATAGGAAGTACTGTGACATCAGAAGGCTTATTTATACAGCTCCTGAAAGCTAACTGGTAACATTTAATGCCGAGAAGATGGAAGGAAGAGGCGATGGACAGATGAAAAGGTATTCTTTGAGGCAATTTTTTAACTACATGAATCAGATTGTTGGGCTTCTTATGGAGGTGGACTGGAAGCAGTTTTGTATTTTTTTTCGTTTAAATATTTTTCATTTAAATATCTTGCATAAAGGAGTTTTTTAGCTAAAGGCATAAATGCTCACATTCAATGATGGAACTCAAAAGAGGCGATGAACAGATGAAAAGGTATTCTTTGAGGCAGTTTTTTAACTACAGGAATCAGATTGTTGGGCTTCTTATGGAGGTGGACTGGAAGCAGTTTTATTATATATTTTTTCGGTTAAATATTTATGGTTTGTAATTGAAAGCTATTAAAAGCTTTCAAATTAAGCTTAACATTACCGAGCTTTGGTCACGTCCTCTCTTATAAGAGAAAAGGTCCAGTAGTTTCTCCCTTTCTAAATTTGAAAGATACAGTACTAATCTTTTTACTTTTTTATTTAATTATTGTATTATAAGATACATAGTATTTACTCTTCAAACATTTCAGTCTCTTTTGGGCTTTTTTTTTTCGTTTCTTACTTTCATTATCTTAAAGAGAACATTGGTGTATTTTTTATATATTACACTTTCTTGAGTTTTTTAGCTAAAGACATAAATGCTCACATTCAATGATGGAACTCAATCTTTATAGATATATAGATGTATTTCCGGATGTCCTTTCCTTGTTAGTATCTTGTCTAATACTAGTTGTAGGAAGATACATAGATGGAAGGTTCTAGATCCTTCTAGAGATAGTATGATCTCATTATGTGTCTTACCTTAACTAGGAATTTTATGTATGGAAGGACTCTCATTGTAATGCATATATAAAGGCCCCTTCTATCAGTATTATGAATACAATTGGTTGATTCATCCACGTTATCAGCACGTAGCTCCGATTTTTTTTTACAGAATTCCGACCCCCATGTTCGCCATGCACCGCTGCAGCCCCCACCCGTCCCACACTTCGCCGCACACCACTGCTGCGACCAGTCTGCCGAGGTCCCCGTCGCACCCAAGCCACGAACCGAAACCTACTCGGCTCCACTTCACCGAACCCTAATCCGATCAGCGCCAAACCATAACCGCCGACCGCCGCAACCGATCAGCTCCAGCCATCGTCCGCCGCGATTCGATCAGCGCCAACCACCATCGCCGACCGCCGCAGCCGATCAGCTCCGTTCGCGCAATTCGATCAGCGTCAACCACCGCACCGATCGCCGCAATTGATCAGCTCCGGCCGCCATCCCCCGCGATCCGATCAGGCCCGATCTACCGCCGAGATCCAAGCCAGAAGCCACGATCTGCCCGAAACCACCGTGAATCACCGCCTGCCCGGTCAACCACAACGATCGACCCTGATCGACCCCCCCCCTCCCCGCAACCTGCCGCCATAGCCGAGCCCCGATCCTCGCTGCCCGGATCTTACTGCAACCCAGTCGCGATCCAACCAAGCTCCCGCTTTCACTGCCCGACTGAGTCGCGACGAGCACCGCCTCCCGCATCCAACCCATGCAGGACAGATCATCTGCATCGAGACCTGCTCAGCCCACGCCTCCCGCGTCTGACCCGTGTAGGCCAGATCCTCTGCACTAAGACCTGCTCGGCCCCTACCTTCCGCGTCCGACCCGATCAAGCTTAGATCGCTCGCGCCGACCTCCGCCTCCCGCCGCCTGATCCGACCAACTCCAATACAGTTGCCCGTTGCCCAAAGCCACGACCCAATCCAGCCCAGTCGGTCCGACTCGGTTCAAAGTCTCGGTCTAAAGACCCGAACACCTATTTAATTTATGACTTTTCGGACCAGCCAAAATTACGCCTCCAATTTCACGTCGTCGCATCGAGTACCAGTCGATAGATCGGAGCACATCACCTATTGCTCTATATCACGTGCCTAATTTTATAATCGTGGTAATTATCTAAACTTTTCCCTATTTCAACTCTCTCTTTTCGGGAATTTTTTTTGGAACATGGGTTATTGGTTCTTTATTCCCCATGCCACTTTATGGTGGATGAGACTAGACTTGTCCCTATTTCAATTCTCTCTTTTTGAGAATTTTTTTGGGACATAGGTTATTGTATTCTTTATCTCCCAGGCTACTTTATGGTGGATGAGACTGCGAGAGAAGTCGATATCTCTGCATGTCGAAGAAAACTATGTGACGATCCTGGGGGAGTCACGGAATTGTTGAAAGTCGATACTTGTGGTTGTTGCATACACCACGTATCTGAGTGCGATTTGATATCGTCATTTTTGTCGACTTTAGTAACAATAATTAAGGGAAGTACATCGAGTAACGGTTATGCTACATGCTTTTAAAGTATTGTTTGTGACCGTTAACATTGTCACTGGAAATCCAACAAGATTAACTTCCTCTTGTTTATATCTTGTAGATGACACAAAGCTCCAATATTCACTCGGAGTTTGAAATTCTTGACCACGCTGGTAAGGAGTACCATATGTGGGTCTCAGACGTCCGCTTGGCGTTAGTCGGTAAGAGATTTACTACCGCCATCTCTCCCTATAATGAGCCTGCCGCTCAAGAACCGAGCGAGGAAACCAAGGCTAATGCACTTATTTACATGCATAGACATATATATCCGTTGTTGAAAAAGTTTTATATGAATTTGCATACTCCCAAAGAACTATGGGATACACTTGAACAATGTTTTAATAATGTGCATGATCAGCGCTTCCCCAAATTGCAACTTCAATGGGAGAAAATTCGGTTCTTGGATTATGCGAATGTAGAGGCCTATAATCAAGTCGTCCTCGATCTTCACGCTGATCTTGGTTTTGTGGTGTCAAGAATTCGGATCAAGACTTGATCGAAAAGACTCTTAACATGTTTCCCATGGGAGGAAGTGTGATTGCTCATCAGTTGCGCGTTGCCTACGAGGAAGGGAGAATTAGAAATTTTAGCGACCTTATCTCCCACCTCACGAAAAAAGAAAGGCATCATCAGATCATTCTCAACAGCAATGCGTGTCCAAGTGGTATGAAGCCGATTCTCGAAGTGAATTAGGTTACCCACAGGAAGGCACCACGGCAAAATAGAAAACGCAATGCTGCTCAGTTTTTGCAAGCACCACGAGTGCATGAGTCGAGCAAGCGAGGAAAATATGAGGTCGTCGTTCCAATTTGTAGAAGAGGCAAGGTGGCTCGGCCGTCGGTCCTAGTGGAGCCCGACCACGTGGACCACCTACTGCCGCGGGGAATGGACCCACTCCAAAGGAAGGTCGGAATTGCTATACTTGCGGTTCAAAGAAGCATACTTACCATAATTACTGTAATATCCGGTCGAAAGTCATGTCATTTCAAACCTTTCATATTCTTCGGATCGTGATTTGTTGAGCGAACCCTTGTAATCATTGCTTGGAACCACCGTTTTGGGGTTCCCGTATTTCTATTTCGTGTTATTGTTGTCCAGACATTGAATCATATTGCGTTTATTCTCTTTCCGGGTCAATTTTAATCATTTTAGGACCCGAAGGGGGTGTGAGCCGCGGCACAAGGAGTGTGCGCCGCGGCACACACATTTCCTATATTTGGCCGAGCAGGCTGTACCCGGTGTCGCGGCACACATGAGCTGAGCCGCGGCACATTGCCGAGTCATTGCCGCGGCACATTGCCGAGTCATTGCTGCGGCACACCTACTCTGAGCCGCGGCACAGTGGTGTTGCATCCCCAGCCAAAACCCGCCTGTACCCGGTGCCGCGGCACACCTGAGCTGAGCCGCGGCTTACGTGACTTGTGTGTTCTTCAGTATGTCAGCTGGTAGGGGCCGTGGCAGTGGTCGTGGCCGTGGGCGAGGAAGAGGTCGTGGCGCGGCCGTTTCCATCAGTTCGGTTGCGGGGTCGACCAACCCCAGTTTGTCGAACTCGGTGCACCCCGATACCGAGAGTCAGCACGACCAGTCAAATGGTCAGGGGAACAACACAGACGTTGGAGTGGCGAATGCACTTCAACAATTGGCTACTCAGATGACTATTTTGGCCCCAATTTGAATAACCCGAACCCAAACACGGATGCCACCTTGAGCGTAATCCGTATGCACCCTCCACGGTTTGGCGGTGCCACAGACCCGTTAGCCGGGAGGATTGGCTAGCGAGTTGGAGAAGATTTTCGAGGCGGTTGATTGCCGAGGTGAGGAAAGTACCGATTGCTCAGTATTTCCTCACTAAGGAGGCCGCTACTTGGTGGAAGGTCATCAAGCCACGGATCATATTGCCTCATGGGATGAATTTAAGGAGCTCTTGGAGGCCGAGTTTTGTCCTTGGCCGGTGCGAGAGGCCGAATCCGAGCCTTCTTCGAGGCTAAACCACAAGATATTCCGTTTCGCAGCAATCGTGGAGTATAACCAACAATTAATCCATGTGAAGGATCAAGTACGTAGCGAGCGTGATAAGATCCGTTATTTTGATATGCGAATGAATTTGGACTTGCGGTACATGGCGGATTTGCTTGTACCACCTTGAAAGAGTATCGTGACGAGCTTTAGCCCATGATATGTTGAGCCCCGACAATGATACCGTTGAAGAACCGAAGAAGCAGAAAGTCGGGGGAAATTTTTCTGGCTCTAAGGGTGGCAACTTTCAGAAGTCACAGACGACTAACCGTTTTGCCGGACAGTCGTCACGTTCTAATAAAGGGAAGAGGAGTTATCGTCCCACTTCGGGTACCTCAAATCGCGCGGTGACTTGCTATAATTGTGGTCGTTCAGGCCACATTAATTTGGAATGCCACTTTCCACCGTTGAAGTGTCACACGTGCGGACAGATGGGACATAGAGCGACTTTTTGTTCCGAGCCGAATCAGACTTTGGACACTCGGGCTTCTGCCCCAGCTGGTCAACCTCAGCAGAATTTTGGCAGGGGCCGGGGACGGGGTCAGAACGCTGGAGGGGGGAACTCTAGCGTCGGTTCGGTGCAACCACGGGTTTATGAGATGCGTCAAACAGACGAACCCGATGCGGCGGTGGCTACAGGTACCATCTATATTCTATCCTATCCAGTCCGTGTACTTTTTGATTCGGGTGCTACACATTCCTTTATTTCTTTGGAGTGTGTACGCCGTTTGAATATAACTTGTTTAACTGCTTGCGATCCCTTTATCGTGAGACTGCCTAGCGGGGATAGGATTGTGGGGAATCAGGAGATTAGAGAATTTCCGGTGGTTATATCCAGTATGGAATGGTTATCAAATTTAATTGTAGTTGATATGGAAGGCGAGGACGTAATCCTCGGCGAGGATTGGCTTAATAATCACCAGGCGATTATGAATTACCGTACCAAAGTTATCACTATGATGACTAAGGACGGATCTGAGTACTCATTTTTGGGACGTAAGTTGGGCCAATCCTAGTTACTTATCAGTTCCATGAAGGCCGTAAAACTTTTGAATAAAGGTTGTACGGGCTATTGGTGTTATGCGTTGAAAACGGAAGGAATTGAAGTCGATTTCTCTTCAATTCCGGTTGTTAATGAGTATCCCGATGTTTTAGGACGATCTTAGGATTACCGCGAATCGAGAGATAGATTTTTCCGTGGATTTAGAGCCGGATGCAGCCCCGATTTCTAAAGCACCTTATCGGATGGCACCTTCCGAGATGCAGGAATTGAAGACTCAGTTGGGAGAACTTTTGGAAAAAGGGTACATCAGACCGAGCGCTTCGCCTTGGGGCGCGCCCGTTCTTTTCGTCAGGAAGAAGGATGGTTCACTACGTTTGTGCATTGACTACCGTGAGCTGACTAAAGTAACCATCAAGAATAAATATCCTTTGCCTCGTATAGACGATCTATTTGATCAATTGCAAGGAGCTGCGGTTTTCTCGAAGATTGATTTAAGATCCGGGTATTATCAACTCAGAGTGAGGGAGTCCGACGTTCCAAAGACGGCGTTCCGGACGAGATATGGGCATTATGAATTTGTAGTTATGCCTTTTGGGTTGACGAATGCGCCGGCAGTATTCATGCAGTTAATGAATAAAATATTCATCGAGTACCTCGACAGGTGTGTAGTCGTCTTTATTGACGACATCTTGATCTATTCTCGGGATAAGGAGGAACATGCCCGACACTTGCGTTTGGTCTTAGACATTTTGAGAACCGAGCACCTCTATGCAAAGTTCTCGAAATGTGAGTTTTGGTTGGAAGAAGTTATGTTTCTCGGCCATGTGATTTCGGCCGAAGGGGTTCGTGTAGACCCGCAGAAGATCGAGGCAGTGCTAAGTTGGGCACCGCCTAAAAATGTTAAAGGGGTTCGTAGCTTTTTGGGCCTTACTGGGTATTACCGTCGGTTCGTCGAGGGGTTCTCGAAACTCGCTCGACCGCTTACAAAATTACTCCAGAAGACCGAAAAGTTTATCTGGACGGATGAGAGACAACAGAGCTTTGATGAACTGAAGAGACGATTGACTTCAGCGCCGATTTTAACTTTACCGCATGGTAGCGAGGGCTTTGCAGTTTATAGTGACGCTTCGAGTCAAGGCCTGGGCTGTGTGCTTATGCAGCATGATAAGGCGATAGCTTTTGCGTCTCGACAATTAAAACCTTATTAGATGAATTATCCTACTCACGATTTAGAGTTGGCCGCAATTGTCTTCGCACTCAAGATTTGGCGGCATTATTTGTACGGGTCACCGTGTCGGATTTATACCGATCACAAGAGCCTGAAATATATTTTCAGTCAGAAGGAGCTAAATATGAGGCAGAGACGTTGGTTAGAATTGATAAAGGATTATGATTTGGAGATTCTTTACCACCCCGGAAAAGCCAACGTCGTTGCGGATGCTTTGAGCCGCAAATCGGCATCTCTTCAAATGCTTGAGGTTCTTACGTCTCAGACGAAGATTCGTCAGGATTTAATTGAACAAGGGATCGAAGTGTGGCTTCGAGTACGGAGACAGGTTGTGTACTCTTGAAATTACTTCGTCCTTGGTTGATGATATCAAAGGGAAACAGTGGAGTGACCCGATGATTTCTCAACCGAAGGAAGATGTGATTAAAGGAAAAGCTCTGGCTTTATGGTACACGAGGATAGTATTTTGAGATTTCAGGGCAGGCTTTGCGTTCGAATGATTTGGAATTGAGACAGGATTCTCCGAGAAGCTCATGCTACGCCTTACTCAATCCACCCCGGACGAGTAATATGTACAAAGATTTGAAGCGAAATTTTGGTGGAATAACATGAAGAAGGATGTTACGGAGTTCGTATTACGGTGCTTGACGTGTCAACAAGTCAAGATCGAACATCAACGACCGGCGGGGTTGTTGAAACCACTCCCATTCCCGAGTGGAAGTGGGAAGATATCTCAATGGATTTTATCATCGCATGCCGAGAACTCGGGCCGGAATGAATATGATTTGGGTAATTGTCGATCGATTGACCAAGTGCACACTTCTTGGGTATTAAGGATACTTGGGGACCAGATAGATTGGCTCGAACCTTTATCGCCGAGATCGTGAGGTTACACGGTGCCCCCAAGACCATTGTTTGATCGAGACGGCCGTTTCGTATCGCATTTTAGCGAGCCGTTCATCGGGCTCTGGGTGCGAGTTGAGATTGAGCACTTCCTTTCATCCTCAGTCGGACGGTCAGACAGAGAGGACGATTCAGACGTTGGAGGATATGTTACGGGCTTGTGCCTTAGACTGGAGTAATGATTGGGAGCTTCACTTGCCGTTGATCGAGTTTGCTTACAATAATAGTTGGCATGCGTCGATCAAAATGGCACCCTTCGAGGCTCTCTATGGTAGGCGATGTAGGTCGCCATTATGTTGGGACGAGGCTTCTGAGCTAGTTGGGACGGAACCAGATATGTTGTTGGAGACCAAGGAAAAGATTTCTATCATCCGAGACCGATTACTGACTGCCCAGAGTCGTCAGAAATCTTACGCCGATACTCGTCGTCGACCCTTGGAGTTTGAAGTGGGGGATCATGTCTTGCTCAAAGTATCACCGACCAGAGGAGTTTTCCGCTTCGGTAAAAAGGGAAAACTCAGCCCAAGGTATATCGGACCTTTTGAGATTTTGGACAGAGTTGGAGACTTAGCTTATCGCTTGGCATTACCTCCAGCTTTGAGTCACGTCCATAGTGTTTTTCATGTGTCCCAGTTGAGGAAGTACGTACCGGATCCGAGCCACATTATCGACTACAGTGAGATTAATGTAGCCGAGGATATTACCTTTCCGGAGAGACCCGTGAAGATCCTTGAGCGTCGCGAGAAACAGCTTCGGCATAAGACCATTCCACTGGTTAAAGTACAATGGTCGAGGCATGGAGTCGAAGAGGCGACTTGGGAGACGGAAGAGAAGATGCGGGTGGAATACCCCGAACTATTTATTTCTTAAGTTTCGGGACGAAACTTCTTTTTAGAGGGGGAGAATGTAATATCCGGTCGAAAGTCATGTCATTTCAAACCTTTCATATTCTTCGGATCGTGATTTGTTGAGCGAACCCTTGTAATCATTGCTTGGAACCACCGTTTTGGGGTTCCCGTATTTCTATTTCGTGTTATTGTTGTCCATACATTGAATCATATTGCGTTTATTCTCTTTCCGGGTCAATTTTCATCATTTTAGGACCCGAAGGGGGTGTGAGCCGCGGCACAAGGAGTGTGCACCGCGGCACACACATTTCCTATATTTGGCCGAGCAGGCTGTACCCGGTGCCGCGGCACACATGAGCTGAGCCGCGGCACATTGCCGAGTCATTGCCGCGGCACACCTACTCTGAGCCGCGGCACACTGGTGTTGCATCCCGGCCAAAACCCGTCAGTGCGGTGCCGGGCACACTGAATGAGCCGCGGCACACCGCGAAACAGGAACAATTTTAGGCTGTGCGGCACACCTATGCCGAGCGCACACAATGCGGTCAATGCATAATTCGGCCTTTTAAGCGTGATTTCAGACTTCTTCCTCCATTTCCATCTTCTATCGCGAGAGAGAGTTGAGGGAGGAGCTCTTTTCATAGCTATCACTTGGGTGTTGAAGATTTACCACTTCCAATCGGTTGGGAAGCCCGGATAGTCGATCTAACGCGTATTCCTTGGATCATAGAGCTTGGATATTCAAAAGGTAATTTCTTCGACATCTTGACTTCTCGATTTTGTATGGGTATTGACGTTTTGGATGATGAAATCATGGTGTATGATGTGATATATGCGTGATTATGGACATGATTGGGTATTCATCGGATTATTGAAAGATTATTCAAGAACACTTTGATTTTGTGTTGGTTTTTGGGGATTTTCGTAGATTCGTCCGTTTTATCCGATTGAAGCTTGAGAACCTTGAGATTTTGATATATCTATACCGTATGAGTGTTTTCTTCCGATTTTTCGGGTTGAATTATGTCGTTTTCGGACTTGTGAGGTTTGGACGATTTTCCAACCTCTAGTTGATTATCCGTATATCTTTATGAATCGTAGACGGGTTTCGGGGGTTTCTTCGTGTAATTTGAATATGGATAATTAATTATCATATTCCTTGCGAATCGTTTAGGTGCCGGAAGCGCGTTCTTGGACCTACCAATCTCATACCCCCTTTTTCCGTTCGTTCCTCGATGTCTCAAAGGCAAGTATACATTTATGATTGTATGTTCTCGACTTTGAAAGTATGAAATATTGATGGTATGATTATTTCTAGCCACTCCGGGACGGGCCTATGGTCCTCTGAGGGTTTCGTAGCCTCTGGTGCGATTCCATGGTTGATATGAACGAACCGTTTCTACGGCATTCATATGAAATAATGTTGGCATGTAATGAACGAACCGTTTTGACGGCATTCCTACATGTAGCGGCGTATGATATGAACGAACCGTTTCTACGGCATTTACATACGTCTTGAGATTTTAGTTATTCCGGAATACTAGTCTTAAATTGATGAATTGACGGATATTGATGAATTGACGGATTACATTTACTTTATTGTCGAGAAGTATTATGTTTCATATTGTTATACTTGCACTAGCTATTCGACGGCTAACCCCTTTATGGGGGGAATACGTTTCATGTATTTCAGGTTCCAGGAGAGCGGACGGGCAGGTATCGGGTCGGCATAAAGATGGTGGGCAAGTGTGATACTGTGTCTTTCTTCCAGTTTTATTTCTTTGGAGTTTCCCGTTCAGTGTTGTTGTACTGGATTGGCTATTGAATACTCGAGTATTGTTTTCCTTTTTCCTTGATGTTCCGGCCTGTGTTTGCCGAAGTATTGAATTGAGTTGTGATGTTTGTGAATACATTGGTTATATTTCGAATACCTTTGTATCGTTTTTCATTCCATTGTGCGTAGACCTTATCGGTCAAAATTTATGATTCCGCGTATGTTTAGCCTTGTGGGTCCCACGGCGGGGCTTACGGCGCTGTAATATCTCTGAATAACTTGGGGGTGTTACAATTACAAGGCACCAAAGAACATCCAAGCCTACTACAAGCAGTATAAATAGTACTTGACTCAAGAGTCGAATTATATGGAGGAAGATAATGAGAATATGGAGGTGAACCATGTTGAGATCCCTCATCTCACTATTGCGGACAAAGATCAGCATTTGGATGTTGCTGACTTTGACTAGATCATTGTAGTTTGTCTAGTTTTTATACTTTGGTTTATGTTTGTCTTGTTTCTAGTTTTCATTTGAAAGCTACTCGGGATTTTCTATGAATGTAATAAAGTTGGCCATGATGAATAAAATTCTATTAATTGCTGTGATTGTACAAAAATGAATATTATTTTTCCCTCAAATAGCATGTTTGGTTTGGTTTATCACAAAACAATTGCTTAGTAAGAATTGCTTGGTAAATTGATGCACTAGTGGATTTTATCAAAAACTTTTGGTTTAATGTGAATCTTGGAGTTGTATTGTGTATGTATAATGAAATTTGTTTTACTTTGTCCGACCTGCACACCTGCCCCACCGCGTCGCAAAACACGCTGAAGCAGTCGCACAACGCCAACACCGCACGCACCTCGCCTCACATCAATTCGTCGGCTCATGTTCACCACATACATGGACAACATCGTGGCGGGGGCGAGGCTCACACCAATAGAGCTACTGCTGCGAGCCTTACGAGGACTTTCTGCACCACATGCTTGATAAAACTCGAAGTGTGCATTTAGTTTGCCCCTGAGTGCATCTATGAAATTCTACGAATGCACCCACACAGTAACATGCACTTATGAGGGGCAAACCTAACGCTTAGTTCCCGAGTTTTAGTAAAGTAAAGAAAAGAAATGGAAGGAAAATATGGAAGAAAAGGAGGGGAAGGAAAGGAATAACTAGTTTTGTGTTCCCGAATTCGAAGGAAATGGAAGGAAAATTAAAAAAAAATAACAAATTGATTTCTTTCTCTCCAAAACTCTCCAATTTGGGAGAAAATTTTGGAAGGATGATTATCCCCAAAATCTTTTCTTTTCAATTTGCAGCCTTATATAAATGTTTTTGCCATTTATGCATCAAAGATTTGTTGCGGCGCAGTGGCAATAGGGAAGTGATCTCTAGAGGGGGAGACTTAAAGTTCGATTCCCAGCCCCTTCTTTTTTTACCTTGTTTCTTCTTCTTTTGTTAGCTTTATGTTTTTTCTATTTATGGAAAATATTTATATTATATTGCTTTTGGAATATATTTAACCAAAAATATAGTGTTTTTAGCAAATATCTTTTTGAATAGATATTTAAAAATTTCCAAAAAATAAGTCCAAAATTAATTAAATTTACATTTGTTTTAAAGAATATTGTGATTTTGAGTTCTTAACCGAATTTCTATTGACGAATTAAAATAGTTTCTTAGAAATTTAATTTTGTTTGTAGCTATAACATTGTTTAATGTATATTTACTTCTTTTTATAATTAATTATTGGGTATATCGTTGATGATTTTGTCCCCGACAGTAAATTATGTAAAACTCCGCCACTGAGAGGGCCATTTTTAATATTTGAACAGGGCCTTATAATTGTTTGGGACGGCCCTGTATAGATAATAAAAGTTCTAGGATTGACTATTAAACTGATAGCATTAGGGTCACTAAAATAAAAGTATAATAACGAATAGATAAAATCGAGAACTAATAATCTATATATATATAAATAACAAAAATTTATATCCTATAACTACATAAACTCGATAGAATCGAGATTAACTATATGATTAGTTGAAGTTTAAAGTACTAAATCTAAAACTTAGCATATGTTAAAATTTAATAAAAATCTTAAACTACAAGAATATCATGATGATAACTAGTAATGACTTGAAGGTTTGAACTTTGAATTCAAAGTTTGAATTTCATAAATAATAAAATAACATAAGATCTAAAAGAAATGGGTAATATATATATATATATATATATATATATATATGATGCTGCCAAAACGTATCGGATCATTCCTTATCCAAGCGGTTCGGATAATTCCGGCGAACGAACTTCCTGATCGGACCTACACACAAGAAAATACGTGAACTGAGCTGGGGCTTAATCGGCGAAGGCCCTCCAGCGTGAGAGTAAGTATATTGAATATATGGTGGAAATGAATTTAATTGACTGTATTGAGAGTCAAGAATTCTGTCTGTACCTGTGTAGGAGGAGAATACCTATTTATAAGCATGAATATTACAACCCTAACTTGCGGATAAAGTCACCGAGTCCGTGTTGATATTGGATGTCTTATATATATATATATATATATATAGTAGAATCCTGATATATATGGGAAGTAGAATCCTGATAAGGATTGTGGATATAGTTTCCTTGTGGAGAAGAGTCCTTGTTAGGTAAAGACACCTTTATTTGTCTCTACCTTGGATTTCGTCAGATTTTGTGTACTTGAAGGATAGGACCTTCTTCAACTGACGTGTAGATTTGCTGATCTCGGTTTGTTCTGTCACTGAGCCGAGTCGGTGCAACAATTCGGTTGCCTGAACCAAATCTTGGCTTGAGCCTGAGCTGAGGCATGCTGAGTATGGTCCTGGCTTTCAGGTCGGCCTCGGCGTCATGCTCTATGCCGAGATAATAAGTTTATTTTTGGGCTCTGTAGGGTCTTGATTTATGGGCCTTGCTGGGCCTTACACTCAAGCTCTCCAGATCCATGTAATCAATTCGGTTTATATCGTTCAGTGGCCCCCGAGATTCTATCTTGGCAGGCCGAGTAGGAACTCAATTCTATCCTTTGTGCTTTAGGGTTTTGGTTGCTTCTTTGAAGTCGACTTCGCTTGGTGTTATGTAGGTCTTGACCTGCTTGGATGTCCCACTGAATTTTAAGGATCCTGTCATGCCAATCGCTTCGCCCGTCATATAATTGGACGGCGTGCGCGTGGGGAGGTGAAGAGAATCTCCTGGGAAACCGCGCCCATTAATGCGGTGTAATTATGACACCCGCATGCCCTCTATAAAATTAAATTTTTTTTCTTCATTTTGCGGATTCTGAATGAGAGAGTAGAGCTTGTGACAGCCCGACGACACTTCACACCGTGCCATTTCTGTTCGTTTTTCCGATGATTTACTCCGACCGATTTCTCTGGCGCTGCTTCCATCTGTTATCCTTGCTTTTTAAGGTATTTTTCAGCTCCACTTCCCCTTTATTTTTCCGCCATTGTTGAGTTTTCAGAGCTTCAAACCTCCTCTGTGAAACTTCGCGTCTTTAAGATGTCTAAGCGTTGCTATCTAGAAAAGGATTCCACTTACGGTTTTTACACTAGGAACTCTAGGATTTATGTTAAATCTAATGGGTCTTGGAAGCTCTTATCCCTTGCGGCCATTGGGGAAATGTTTTATATGAACAAAAGCCCTAGAACGTATGTTAGATATCCTTCTGGGTCTTTTGCGCCTAGGACCGTGGACGGTGGCGATGCCGATGTATTGACTCTTGATAGTTTGGACGAAGTCCTAGACAGCATCTTTTTGCATTATGTCAAGGACAAGTCTCAAGCTCGGCTTCGTTTTGGGGGAGGCTTTTCCTCAGCCGAGGTAGTTGAGACGAGGGAGAAGAACACCTCGTCATCTTCAGAGGGTGAGTCTAATCCCTTGTCTTCTTCTACAGGTATAGCTAGGGAGAGTACTTCTAACAGGCCCATCGGGGAGTTCGACTCCGAGGTTGTTGGCTCAAGATGGAGCTGAGGCAAAGACCAGATAAACTCGGGAGGTTCCTCTCGGCCTAAGCATCCCAAGGGGGGACGAGATGCTTGAGGAGCTTTACACCACATATGAGGTGGATAGAAATGAATATAGGTTCTACTATAGTTTTGCCACTCCCTTCGCCGACGAGCATGAAGCTAAGACTTTTTATTACAGTGACGCCATTCTCCCGTTTTATTTCAAGCAATTCCACCTCGGCCTGAGGCTGCCCTTGGACCCTTTCATTAATCAATTTTGGAAGGATTGGGAAATTGTCCAAGCCTACCTCGGTGCCAATGCGGTTAGGTATCTTACCGCCTTCATTATCTTGTGTCGTGGTCTCGGCTTCGAGTCGTGCATGTTTGCCTTCTATCACTTCTTCAACTCGTCTTATAACTCCAAAACCAGAACCATCACCATTAAGTCTGACCCCAACAAACCCAAGCTCATGGCCCCCATTTCAAACACCATCAATAAGGTCACGGGTTGGAACAGGCACGTGATTAAGGTTGAGAGCCGGCATGGCTGGGAATTTACAGTACCTGTTAATTCTCCACATCGCACTTCGCGTGTTCACGGGCCGGACTGGAATGCGGACTTGATTGCGAAGCTCGATCAGTTTTCCTCCGTTGCCATTCTTAACGGGGCCGAGCTGGAGACTGACTTTCGCTACCATGCTCAGGCTGGCCCGATGAGGGGGCCCATAGCTGGGGTTAGACCTTTGGTCGAGGTCCCAAGAGGGGCTCGATTTCCTGATTGGGTTGCCCACCCTAATTTTGTCTTCCACAAGGATTGCTCGACCTGCCGTGCTGAGGACGACAGATGCTTAAAAGTCGTGGATATCGTAGGATGTAATTTTCTTATCTTTCATTGTCATTTTTCTGCCATCTCGTTTTGGTGTTAACATTATTTTTGCGCAGATCTCTCGATGGAGGACATCCAAAAGGTGGGTGAGGAGCATATCAACCCCATAATGGCGGCTCGAAAAAAGAAGAGGTTGTCCTGGTTGAGGGGAGTCAAAAATAGACATGCCGATATGGAGGCTCGGCAAAAAGAGCTACAAGATAAGGGGGAATCGTCGCTTCCTAAGGAGCCGCCCATTATCCAAGCCGGAGCTTCGTTTGAACTTGAAGTGGAAGTTGAGAGGGCGCCCACCTCGGAAGTTAGCCCTACTCTGACTCGTGCCCGGAGTCAAGGTCAGGGACACTCTCAAGGACCGGGCCGAGATCGTGGGCCAGCTCCGAGGCAGAGATTCGTCAGAGACAGAAACGGCCGAGGGAGGATGGAGGCCAAGCTTGAGAAGAACCTTCTCAGAAGAGAACCATTCCCTCGCCACCTGGTTTCTCCTCAACTTTCGCTCTTTCTGACGCCGAGATTAAAAATCTAGTCGACTCTTTCATTGTTGCGCCCATCATGTCTGGGTTTGATTCGACCGTTCGCTCCAGGGCCGCCCTGAATCTTGGGGGACCGGTCATTAAGCGTGCTATGAATACGTCTTATATTGAGCGGCTTGTTGCTAACAAGCTGAGTTTGCTCCAACTCTTCAACAGGAAGGGTTTAATTCTTAGTGAGGTACCCCTTATTCCATGTCGGTTTTCCATACTTCGTGATTTCTTTTCTGCAATTTGCTTGAACTGAGTTTGTTTTCTTTTTGTAGCTCAACACGAGTATGCCGTATTCAGGCAGGTGGTGGATCAGGTGCACAAGAATGAGGCGGCGGCTAAGTCGGCTCAGGAATCCACCGCTAAGATCACTAAGAAGGTTGAAGCCCTGGAGAAGGAGAAGGCTTCTCGTGCTACCGTGCTGAACGAGGCCGAGCTGAAGGTCGAACAGGCCGAGGCGGCCATGAAGTACGCGCTTGAGGATTTGGGGAAGTAAAAGGAGGCGCTGCTTCAATCCGAGACGGCCCATAAGATCGCTGAGGTTGAGGCCGAGGCACAGAGGAAGAGGGTCGAGCTCTTGGTGTTGGAGAAGAATGCCGCGGATGAGAGGCTGGCCTTCCTTGAGGAGAGCTTGCCTGGCAAAGAGGAGGCCGCCGTCGAGCGGTACCGAAAGAGTAAATAGTGTCGGGATGACTTGGCTGATGAAGTGGGCTCCATCTACGGCGATGCTTGGTCCAATTTATCTCGTCTTCTCTACATTGACCCAGAAGTCGAGGTGCCTCTGGAGAAGCTCGCTCGGCTCTTCGTCCAAGATCCTTATAGTGCCGAAGCCAGGGCTACTCACTCCGTAATCCCTTATTCTGAGAATGCTCTAAAAAACATAAGGGCTAGGGACTCTCAGGAGGGAAGCCGACATGAGATCCCCCAACTCCTCAAGAGAACAACTTTGACGACTTGATAGCACTGTCCGAGGAGGAGGATGGCGTCGGGCTGGGATAGTCGGATTTTTGTTTGTCTTGTATGATTCATAAAGCCGATTTGGCTAGGACAATGTAGCCTTTATCTGAATATTTATGATACCTGAACCCGGTCGTTTTGTCGGCTTCATGTTTTCATATATTCTTATATTGTCGGCCAGATTTTCAACCCCGTGTGGGTGTTCTTGCCGTATCTGTCTATGTACATCTATTTATGCAATCTGTGCTTAAGTTTCTCATCTCGCCAACCAAGAATGTACTTGTTCGCGATTAACCAATTGTGAACTGGTTTAACGTCAGGCCGAGCAGTTGATGTCGTCCTTTTGAATGTATCTCAAGAGGAGGTCCCGCCTTACATCGAAGTAAAGCCGAGATGTATATCTTGGTTCATTTATGTTCACTTTAGCCAGTACGAGCCAAGTGTAGACGAGCCAGGGATTGTCTGTCCGTGATCGGCGTGTCGTTTGTCTAATTGTTTAGAATTGGATTCGACCTGTTTGAGTTAGATGCCTTAACTCGGCATGCTGAGTGTCTTGTTATTAAATCTGAGCAGTCTAGTTGTCAAAACTGGGCTCAGATCGTCTTGAGTTAGATGTCTTAATCGTAACTCGGTATGTTGAGCGTTGTGTATTCATTTTTAGATTTGAGCAGTCTAGTTGTCAGAACTAGGCTCAGATCGTCTTGAGTTAGATGTTTTAATCGTAACTCGGCATGTTGAGTTTTATGTATTCATTTTTAGATTTGAGCAGTCTAGTTGTCAGAACTAGGCTCAGATCGTCTTGAGTTAGATGTCTTAATCTTAACTCGGCATGCTGAGCGTTATGTACTCATTTTTAGATTTGAGCAGTCTAGTTGTCAGAACTAGGCTCAGATCCTCTTGAGTTAGATGTCTTAATATTAACTCGGCATGTTTGAGTGTCATGTACTCATTTTGAGCAGACTAGTTGTCAGAAATAGGCTCAGATTGTCTAAGCTAGGTGTCTTAATCTTAACTCGGCGTGTTGAGTGATATGTACTCATTTTTAGATTTGAGCAGTCTAGTTGTCAGAACTAGGCTCAGATCGTCTTGAGTTAGATGCCTTAATCGTAACTCAGCATGTTTGTGACCAAGCATGTTATGTATGTTCTAGCCTTTATAGAGACCAGGCTTTCATCTGAATTTGCAAGAGTTGCCTTGCTTTAAATGTTTAAGTCGGGTGTTAGTACTCCAGACTTGTTTAAATGTTTAGACATTGTTATGTAATGTCTAAGCATGTATTAAGTACTCGGCAGAATGATGAAACGGGTTTTCATAGATAAAAGGTCTTTACACAAAAGTACTCGGATTATAAAGAAAAATAAAAAAAATCCTAGAAGTATAACGTCTTACTTAATTTATTGAAGTTCAAGTTACTCTTTTGTTGCTTCATTTTGTTTGATATTTTGATTGTATCAACTAAACATTCAATATTGTATCTTCACTATCTTGTTTTTAATTGAATTATTGTTGTTTAGAAATTTAAATTGGAGTCAAACTTTGTTTTTAAAGACTATTGTTGTTTAAAATTGAATTTTTTAGATTGAAACAGATGAATAGATTCATATAGACATGAAAAAAATAAAACCGAAATATTATCGGAACCGAACCGAAAATTTCGGTTCGGGTTGTGTTCGGTTCCGAATGAAAAAAAATATGGAACTGAACCCGAATTACACAATTCAGTTCGGGTTCGATTACTGCAAAAAAAAAACGATTTCTGACAGCCCTACACTTTATTACAATATAATTACTGATTCGTACTTATTCGATGTAAGCACACGCTTCAATATGTATCACATATAAAATTTTTATGAATATTTCAAATTGGATTTCAAATTAATAAATCTATGGACTTGTCCACCGACCACGATCGTATTTTTTTTATAATCAAAGAAATTATAAAATATTTGTAATATATTGGATTTCAATTTGTATCACAATATTATCTATAATATTTGTATAATATATTAATATCATTTCTACAATATATTTGAAGACACTCTTTATAGAATATTTATGATTTTACTATAGATTTCTCCCTTTGTTCATGCTAAGAATCTCCAATACTTTCTTATTTTTTTGCTCTTGATATCGCTACCGACCGTTATGGAATAGTGGTTTCGAATATATAATCCAATATTATTATCACCAATTCAAAAGAAACCATCAGGGGAAATTGCCTTTTTCGAGACATAAACTACAACATGTTCACAAAAGGACTGACATTCTTGGTATGAAATATTTGAGTGACAAAATATTAAGGAGTTCGAATGTGGGACATGTAATTATCATGAATAAAAACTGAACCGCCCAGCACCTTTGCAAGGCGTGGTGGGGCGGGGAGGACATGGCGAGTACAATGTAAAACTATTTTTTCTATGCTTTTTTCTTGTTAGATGTGATGCATGGCTGATCAGGATGGATTTAGTGGAAACACGCAATTGCCCCACGAACCTCCTGCGTGATGAGTTGATATTGACATTATAGGTGTTTCATCCCACTATTTTATGATGCGCTACATGATGTTAATAGGATAGTAAATTAATAAAAACTAATATGGTAAAATATTTATTTGGAATGAGTGATTGAATTTAAAAAATAAATAAAAATTTTTAGAGGTAAGTTTTAATAACTTACAAACCAAATATGTTTAATTTCAATTAATAAAAATTTATATGGAACAATATGTTTATTTGTAACGAATAATTTAATTTAAAAAAAGACATACATGATATTAACTGGATTAGAGAATGATTTTAATTATTATAAATTAATAAAAGTTGATATAAAAAATTTATTTGCAACCATTGATCTAATTTAAAAAAATATGAAAATTTTAGTGCTAAGTGTCGATAATTTACACGCCTCATATGAAAATCTAATTTCAATTCATAAAATTGAAACGGGAAAATATTTACTTGGAAAGGGGTGATATAATATGAGAAAAGAAGGCATGTGAGATATTAATTGGAGTAGATAATGATTTTGATTGGATAATAAATTGTTAGTAGCTCAATTGATTGATAAGTATTAATTTAGACTCATTTCTTAGTAATAAAATACAGAGTATTATTCGTATAAAAAGTTTATGTTATTTCTAAAATATATTTGAAAACACTTCCTTATGTAAGATGTTTACAATGTTATTATAGCTTTTCTCCATTTGTCCATGTAAAGAATAACTAAAACTTTCTTACTCTTTACTCTTGATATGACTAAGTAAATTTGACCGTCAGAATATTAGTTTTGGGATACATAACCTAATATTCGATAGCTTTTATTTTTTACTTTTATTATCGTCATTTCAAAATAAACCATCAAAGGAAACTATCTTCTTCGAAACTTAAAAGGCAACATGTCCTCAAAATATCCGAGTATCGATCTTGGTATGAAGTACTCCACTAAAGAAAATATTAAAGAATCCTGGCGTAGGGCACGTCATTATCATAATTGAAAACTGCAACAGTTTGAAGTTTTGCTGGGCTTGACGGGCCGGGCTCAATGAGTACAATGTTAAAAATATTTGTTCTTAAGTGTTTTTTCTGGTTTAATGTGGTGTGTGGCATGAAAAATGAACACGTACTTGTCCTGCGAATTTGCTGAGGGCGAGTTGAAGTTAACATTTTAAACGCCTCATCCGCTATTTTACGTGAGAGAAATGATGTTAACGAGATAACAAATTCATAAAAATTGATAATTAGAAATATTCATTTAGAATAATCTAATTGAAAAAACAGATATGTAAATATTTGTTTAAGTTAGGAATGATTTCAATTTGATAATAAACTATTGATAGTCTAATTAATTTACATGTACTCCCTTTATCCTATTTAAAGAGTGCAATTGGTTAAGGTATAATTTTAATCATTGTAATGACTCGTGTTAAACTATCTATAATCCATCATTTTTAATTCTTTTTCACTGAACTAATATAGTACTTTGTATAATGGAAAACTTTAATTCTAATTTATTAAGATTGTATTTTGAAACATCATTTTCAAGTAAATTATATTTGGATATTATTTCTAAATGAGAAAAAAGAGAACTCCCTGATCGTGTTGCCGAGACGCGTCAAAATTAAATATTAATAAAATTTCCTTGACTTGCTTATACTAAATAGTAGTATTGGTAAGTAAGGGTTGAACCCACGAGGGACGGTTGAATTAATTAAATTTATTGAGTTAAATATTTTTGAGAAACAAAAATAGTAATACTAAATAAATAATAGTATTAAAAATAATAATACTAGATATACAAAGGGGGTTGATCTAAAGTAATCGAGATAAATTAAAATAACAAGTAAGCAAATAAAAAGAGGAACTAAAAATTTGGTAAGGAAAAACGATTGCGATTAATATCCAGTTCTTAGTTTCGTGATTCCCCGTTCTAATTTAATTTTATGAATTAATGCAACACTTTGTCTTTCCTTAATTCTTAATGAACTCCTACTCCGAAGTCAACAACAAGCTCTGTTAACTCCAATAGTTTCTTAAGTTTATTTAATCAAAACAAGCTCTTCAATTAAGCCCATCTAAACGAATGATTCAAAACAAACTCTTCAAATCTTGTTCGTTATATGCATTAGGAACCAAAACGATGGAAATAGACAAGATATTGAGTTCACAAGCTCGACTCAAGGGATCTTGATTTTGTGTTACCCAACTGATAAAAATCAATTGTTGCTACTTGCTATTTAGAATTATAACGATTATGTATTATATTACTAGATCTAGCAAAAGATATAAAAACTCAAATTAAGTTGATCAGACCAATTTAAATTATATCAAAAATTAATCTGCTCAATAACACGAAGATAATTTGTGGGAATTAAGTCAAGAATATGCTACGGGATTAAAACATAAATAATATAGATATGGGTTCAAGTTTTCCTAATAACTGAAAAAGATAAATTAGCCGGCCATAATGGCTCAATAAAACATGAAGCAATAATTAACAGGCATAGAAAATTGGAACCCGGAAATAATTCTTCTCAATCTCTCTTTGGCCGAAATTCTCCAATTGTTGTGCTCCTTTCTCTATGGAAACCATGCCTTTTTTATGGACAAAGGCGGCCGACTCCTACTTCTCTTCTCAATTATTACTGTTCATGCCGTGAGGTGATGATGGGTAGGGGTGTTCAAAATCGGATATCCGAAAATCCGGATATCCGAAAATTCGAATAGTAGATTTTGATATCCGATATCCAGATCCGAAATTTCAGATATCCGAAAAAATCGGATATCCGAAATTTCGGATACGGATATCGGATATCCGAATATCCGGAAAAAAATATAAATTATATTCGGATATCCTTATATTCGAAAAAATATTCGGATTTGGATATCGGATATCCGAATATCCGAAAAAAACTTTGGATATGGATATCGGATATCCGAATATCCGAATACATTCTATTATTTAAAATATAAAAATAAAATTTTTAGGATTTTTCGGCTATTTCGCATATCCGGATATCCGATTTTTCTGAAAAGTACTATCCGATATCCGAATCCGAAGTTCCGGATATCCGAACTTCGGATATCCGAATTTTCGAATATCCGGAACTTTGGATTTTCGGCTATGTTGCACAAAGTGCGGGTGCAAAGTGCGGTGCAGATACGGTGCGGGATACGGTTTTTGAAAATGTTAGGGTGCGATACGACAAGGATATATGTCTGTTTATTTTATATTTTATTATATATAACACTTGTTAAATATAAAAAACAACAATTCAAATATCACCACAAAATCAATTCAAATACATAAAACAAGTCATACAAAAAACAATTCAAAATGGCTTTGAGCAGCGGAGCTTTCTAATGTTGTCCGTGAATACTGCTAAAGGTAAAAGTAATTACTTATTAAATGATTTACTTTTTTGTATTTTAATTTATTTGATTTACTTTTTAAAAATTATAAAAAAATCTAAAAAAAAAAATCGGACTCGCGTATCCTGGCACAGGATACGCGAGTCCGATTTTTTTTTTTTTTTGCACGGATTCGCCACGTGGCGAATCCCGTGCGAATCCCACGCGAATCGTACCCGCACCCGCATCCATGCAGTATCCGATACTGCATACTGCCCAATTTTGAAGAATCCGTGCATTATAGATTTTCGGATATTTTGAATCGAATATCAGATATTTTTGAACACCCCTCATGATGGGTGATATTAATATATGTATTAATGGCGTGAGATATGTCTCTCCTGCCAAGCTACTGTCCTATTTATTTCGGCCGACACTCTTTTTCCTAGTAGGAAGGGCTCTTCTCGGTCCGGTTCGGTCCGGGTATTGTCTTCCCGTGTCTGGACCATTAAGGTATCGAGTATTATCGGTTTTGGTTCTTACCGGTTTCGGGTCCTAACTTCAATACTTGTATCCGGACCACTAACATTTCGGGTGAGTATCGGTCTCGGGTATTTCGGGCGAGTTTTCGGGTATCTTGGATCATTAAAAGCCCTAATCACCAAAACCTCATTATCGGAACAAGAATTGAGGGGTTTTTTCAAATGTATGCTAAGGAAATTAAGAGACGAGGTCTCTTAAGCTTATTTTTTCTATATGTACTAATACTTTATAAAATATTTTGTACAATGTATGTTTATGAAAAATTACCGGTTTTTTTAACATGTTATCGATTTCGCTCCTTATCGGTTTCGATTCTAACTTTGGTACCAGTATCCGGACCGCTAATGTTTCGAGTGAGTATCGGTCCCGGGTATTATCGGACGGGTCTCGGACGGTTCTCGAGTATACTTGGACCGCTAACAACCCTAAGTAGGAGTATGAGTTTTAATTTGGACCAACTCTTCCTTTTCCTATATTTCGGCCGTGAGATTTTTTTTGTTTATAGTAGGACTCTTCTCTTCCGTTTCTTTTGGTGAAGTCTCTTCCTTCAATTGGATATATCTTGTTTGCTCGGTAATTATTTCGACTCCAAAAAGTATAACAAATTCATGAAATAATGAATAAATTCAACTTGCTTACCTTCATAAATCAAATAGGTAGAAAACCATTAAGTTGTGTTAGAATAAAGATAATACAATTATGCAGTTAGCACATATAATTATGCATTATTTTCTACCGATCAAATCTCCCCAAACTTAAACTAATGATTGTCCTCAAGCATAAAAATATCGAAAGATTTGAAAAAAATTCAAAAAAATCGCCCTAGAAGACGGTCGATAAAACTTTAAATTCCATTCACCGACCCAAATTTCTTTCAATTAATTGCTTAAAATAAAAGTTCCTATAATCTCCCCAAACTTAAACCAATGCTTGTCCTCAAGCAATTTAGAATGAGTTGGGTCGAAGCGATAACAAAAGTAGGAATATGATTTGCCTGCCCTGAAATATCCAGCCTTCGTTAACTCAAGCAGTGGTGTAATAATCGCCTCTTCTGCGTAAGTAAGAACACGCTTTGCATAGGCAATTAATAAAAATTACATAGAATTATCACTTGAAAAATGCAATCCTTTTAAACAGTTCCAAGAAGAGAATGGTAAAAAAATTCTCAGCATATAATAAAGACTTTAATCATCTCCCTAAACTTATTATTTCAATTGGTTGTTTATTGATTGGAACTTACGTGAACTCCATGTAACACCCCCAAAACCATATGGGAATATTACACGCCGCAGATCCTTCCCACAAGAATCTACCAGGCTAAACAACATAAAACGATCAAGGGTCTGCCCGATCGAGGCAAATAATATAATGGTACGGACCGTTAAGGTCAATTATAAACAACTACATGGACCGGTGAGGTCGTACGGCTGACGTAAACAGAAAAGTACAACTTTAACAAGGAATGCCCACGCAAGGGTGAAGATACAAAATAGCAGAAGGCGGAATACGACTCTGACGATACAATACAACTCGACTAAACTCCCAACTCCCGGTTAGTATCGTAGCCCGTCACTTCCTGTGCCAATCCCGAGACTGCTCCCCGAACCTGCAAGCACCTGGACACAAAACAGACATCCACCCCGATTACTCGGGGGTTAGCAAAATTCCACTATTTTGCTAGTGCAAGTATAATACGATACGAAATACAACAAGTAAATAGCAACCACGAATTTACTATGGAAATCAACTATCAAAATGTTCTCGAGAAGATTTAGAATTTCGAACTCCAACACGATATATTTGAAAAGGAACTCATTAGCTCGGGGATTTTTAAAGCGAAAATTCTTTTGGGCCTCAAGTCCCAATTTACAAAACCTTTTCGAAAGCATTAGGGCCTCAGCCCGATTCTCATTTCAAAACACACTAGTTAAGATATCATTATGAGTGTGTGACCCATTTTTTTTAAACGCTATCCAAACAATCACTGTTCGTATACATCATGTACCGAACTCCAGAGGCCTCGTCGGACCCTACCTGGAACATACACGTTCGAACACATCATGTACCGAACTCCAGAGGCCTCGTCGGACCCTACCGGGAACATACACGTTGTTCGTACACATCATGTACCGAACTCCAGAGGCCTCGTCGGACCCTACCTGGAACACGCAATCGCTATTCATACACATCATGTACCGAACTCCAGAGGCCTTGTCAGAACCTACCTGGACCACACAATCACTGTTCGTACACATCATGTACAGAACTCCAGAGGCCTTGTCAGACCCTACCTGGATCACACGCATTGACACGACATAACTCATATTGACCAACTCAGCACATCACCACGAGCAACACGCCTTATCATCAACACGTCAAATCGTTCAACAAAGCATTGTAATACATATTCAAGGAAGTAATCAAATCAACACACAATTATCATAATCATCACAGTCACTCATCTATGATTAATCACGCACGACTCGAACCATATGATCATCACAACCAACACGATCCTAAGACATTATCCAAATGAGGACAATATCACACGAAATATATTCACGGAGACAAGCCAAATCATCATAAACCTAACACGAAGTCCCTATTCACAAGACACAAATCGTATAGCAAGATACTTGCCTTATAACCGCTACCGAACACTCCGAAGAACACGGTTCAACCGGGAAGCTCGGATCCCGAAGAAGACAACGAACGGGAGGGTTCCGACTCGAGTTCTTCACAAGGATTTCGTTCCTAAGTCATATCAAAAATAAATCAACAATCGTACGATCAATAATAATCGCGTAACGCCCGAATCCCTCTCTGAGACCTTTTATCGGACACCTTCAAGGCGTCGATTAAGAACTCGACCAAAATGACGAATCTAGACAATCCAACCAAGGAATAACAAGGGGAATGATAGAATACATCTTAAATAATCATCAATCTATCACAAATCTAAGTTATTACGGTTAAGTCGGACAAAACCAGACAAAACCCCCAATTTTCCCAAACTAGGATTTTCAGGAAATCTGACATGATTCGCTCGATCAAAGGATGTTATAGGATGACTAATCAATGATATGAATTCCAGGACTTCATGGATTCATCGCCTGACAACATGCCTCCACGCCCACCAAGACTCCAGCCGCGGAAGGGAAAGAAACGAAGTGAGAAAATGGATGTAAACCCGTCTGCTGGCCTTATATAGGCAGCCTGCCGACCGCCTTACGTACGTAATCGGCCATGGCTTACGGCCGTAACCAGCTATGGCCGAACCTTCTGCCCAAAACTTCCGACAGTGTTACGTACGTTATCGGCCAGGGCGTACGTACGTAACAGGCCTTACGGTCGTAACTGCCGGCCCATTACGGCCGTAACTCGGCCAGGTGTGTTTTTGCCCTAAACGTACGGCCATGACTCGGCCGTGGCCAACTCCGACAGTCCGGTTTGACGTTCGACAATACCTTGATCTCACCAACACACCGGTAATGATTCAAACCAATAGGAATCATAGAGAAACTCCAAAAATTTCGTTAACGGAACAAAATAACCGACAACACCGACAAACAATTCAAGACAACTGAAATAAAAATCTCGGATATTACATTCTCCCCTCTAAAAATAAGTTTCTTCCTGATACTTAAAAATAAGGTCATCACAGTGATACCAAACAAAACACAACGACACAGGATAAAATACCAAATTCATGACCCCGTGGTCCACTGTCACGTCTCCGTAGGTTCAACAACTATGCAGAAACTTATTCGAACAAAGTATCAGTTAACAAGATCCAAACATAAAAAATGTCACATAACATAACTCCACACGAGAAACAATTCGCATTACGCGCACAAAACACTATCGCTGAACAACACTAGGTCCTCTAGAAGCAGGAATGGAACTCTGGTCCCCTATCATCTTGGCAACAATCTCGCAGTACTGAACTCGATGCCCCTCGCATCCAGAATTATAACAAGTCACCGGCGGTTTCTTACAATGCGCATGTTCATGGCCCAGAACGTTACAGTTGAAACACCTTGGAGCATTACCAGAACTCAAAGACACTGGCTTGGGTCTTTTAGATTTCACAGTTGACCAAGAAGGTCCCATACTCGACTGATACGAGTGTCGAGGTTTAGGAATCCCAATTCCCTCACTTCCCGATGCGTCATCGGAAATCTTCTGCTTCTTCGCTACCGATACAGACTCGGTAGACATTATAGCCATTTCAAATGCTAAGGCTCGATCCTGATAGTCCTTCAACATTGTACACATAAAAGGAGCCATACACTGCCGAACCTGAGGTTTCATATGCATGTCGAAATAACGAACTTTTTCTCTCTCACTTCGCACTTGATCCCGAACATAACACAGCTGTCGATTGTAATCGACTATTGCCTGAGATACCGACACATCTTGGGGCATAGCCGAGAAAAACTCGACAATCCTGCGCTCTTTAACAGGCGGCAGACAATACTCGGCCTCCATGGAAATCTTGAATTCGGCCCAAGTAGTTGTGCGATCACTAGGCGTTATGGCCTCCCAACAGTGTGCAGCTTCCCCGTCGAGCAGGTATTGGGCGATGGGTACTCTTCTTTCATCGGGACAAGCTACAACATCGAATGTTCAGTCCAACTAGAAGAGCCAGTTCTCCCAGCCTAAAGAGTCCGAAGAACCTACGAAATGGGGCGGGTGCATTCTCATCACATCTCGTAACCACTTACTGGCTCCGTTATCCCCATCTGGGATCCCATACCGGTGCACGTTCTGATTCATCTGCGCTAATTTGTCAACCATCTGACGAAGGACGGTGGCGGCGCCAACGTCAGCATTACTTTTGGATGATTGCCCCTGATCACGCGACTGATCATCCCGACCATCTGTACTGAGCTGATTGGCACTCGACAGCGAGCGAGTCGCCCTCTCATGCTCCTAATTCCTACCTCTACCACGACCACGCTCTCGGCCTCTACCTCTCAGCATACTAAACGGCCACCGATCAGAACAACAAAACAAATATCGCATAATCAACATAGGGCAACAAACAGTAGCACAATAAAGTATTCACTCCAAATCATCACACGAGTACACGAACTAACACTGCAATAATAGACTTAAATTCATAAGTAATTCGCATGGTTACACCAACAGAGGTGCACAACTTTTACCAAAGTAAACACGGTCAAGACCACATACATGTCATTGAGATCAGGCACTTGTAACATTCTTTAAAAATAAAATTTTTCCCGAGGTATTTGTTCAAATGATAATATTTTAAAATTTGTGAGTTTGGAAGATTTTGCTGAAATGAAATTTTTGAAAGCATTTTTAATACCTCGTCATTTAACCAAAACCATAAACCCATTATCAAAACTGTTTTGCTTGAAGTTATTTACAAAACAACACATTGAAACTTCAATCTTCTCGATAAACGATATCCTCAAAATGGCCTTGTCAATACATATATCATTATCATCGTTAACGACATACAGGATAATCACATGTCACCACTCCAACCATCACAAAGAATAACACACATGATAATCCACGGTCATGCCTCTCAGCATCGACCCCCAAAGGTTCGCCAAACTAATCCCGGGTGGAAAACCTCTTGTACTCGCACTCAACATTTCCACAGATTAACTACCACATCCGTATAATGATATAGAATAGCACGATCAAATCATATTATGCAGTCACAACACTTAAGTGTACAACCGAGATTTCTAGCAAGGATGGTAACGTTCAACAACACGCCAACAATACCTATACAGGGTAACCAACCAAGTGCGACACTATCGATAAAATAGTTAAAATTCACGGTCGTCACAGGCGGTCCATACGACTATGTCTACTGCAATCAAATGATTAGTAGAGGGTGCGGATACAACTATAACGACAAGGTTACCCCGTGGCAGTCAAAAGCTTACGGCCGTAACAACACGTTGTTTACGGCCGTAACATCCATGAGCTTACGGCCATAACATCTATGAGCTTACGACCGTAATGGAAAACATCTTACGGCCGTAATAACTAGCTGCAGGACAGCAGAATTGTCCTAGCAGCCCCGACATGGCTCCAAAGGTTAAGGATAGACTCCTAACAATGTACTCCGACATATAGAAAACACTTCAACATTCTCCGACAAGTATTACAACGTAACAGACTTGCCGCAACGACTTAGTCCCAACACATAAACACATAACATTTTAAATTCCGAAAACCAAAGTTGTTTTGCAAAACAGAAATTTTCCCCAAAATCCTTTCGATCACGACAACAATTGATGGTAATATATCGCAATGCCCGAAGTACTTTAAAACACATTTTCCAATTACTGCCTGATGGTGCGATTTGAAAAAAATACGTGACCATTTGTTAAAATTCGACCGACTTCAAAATCCACACAAACTGTTGTTTAACCGCACCATCAAAATTTAAAAATATAAAAAAATGATTTCCACAAAAATACTCAAACCGGTAGAGTTCTTCAGAAAAACATTTTCAAACCTATTCGCAGCGGGCGCAATTACAACAATCCAATAATGATCGAACTTAAAATCGCATGCCCAAATGGCAAACAGGGTCGCCAATTCAATCATATACATCTCATGGGCATCACGTTTAAAGATACAACAAAACCATTCATCGGAGTCTCTCACGAACTCTACCGTGAAATCCATCAAGGTTCACAACTTTCACATCATCCCACCCCACATGGTGGTTCAAGGGCAAAACATCAATACATCCAGTTCTATACACATACAGTATATCCAAGTATCGAATACAACTTCATTACACAACATCGTGCAAATAAAATTATACACCATAATTATCGCACATAATGGAAATCATGAAACACAGATACTAAGCATAAAAGAGGAGACTAACGTCCACAGGCCGCACGGAGATGACGGTCGCCCACGATACTAATCTCATCCGACAACATATCCGACATGCTGTGACTACGCACAACTCGACTTGTCACCCGACAATTCAAATGACAAGACAACACATTACTCGACAAATCACGTCTCGACTTGACCCGACAGCCTAGGTTTCCACAACTTAAGCTCTGATACCATAAATGTAACACCCCCAAAACCATATGGGAATATTACACGCCGTATATCCTTCCCACAAGAATCTACCAGGCTAAACAACACAAAACGACCAAAGGTCTGCCCGACCGGGGCAAACAATATAATGATACAGATCGTTAAGGTCAATTATAAACAACTATATGGATCTATGAGGTCGTACGACTGACGTAAACAGAAAAGTACAACTCTAACAAGGAATGCCCACGCAGGGGTGAAGATACAAAATAGCGGAAGGCGGAATACGACTCTGACAATACAATACAACTCGACTAAACTCCCAACTCCCGATTAGTATCGTAGACCGTCACTTCTTGTGCCAATCCCGAGACTACTCCCCGAACCTGCAAGCACTTGGACACAAAACAGACATCCACCCCCGATTACTCGGGGGTTAGCAAAAATTCCACTATTGTCCTAGTGCAAGTATAATACGATACGAAATGCAACAAGTAAATAGCAACCACGAATTTAGTATGGAAATCAACTATCGAAATGTTCCCGAGAAGATTAAGAATTTCGAACTCGAACAAGAAATATTTGAAAAGGAACTCATTAGCTCGGGGATTTTTAAAGTAGAAATTCTTTTGGGCCTCAAGTCCCAATTTACAAAACTTTTTCGAAAACATTAGGGCCTGAGCCCGATTCTCATTTCAAAACACACTAGTTAAGATATCATTATGAGTCTGTAACCCATTTTTTTAAACGCTATCCAAACAATCACTATTCGTACACATCATGTACCGAACTCCAGAGGCCTCGTCGGACCCTACCTGGAACATACACATTGTTCGTACACATCATGTACCGAACTCTAGAGGCCTCGTCGGACCTTACCTGGAAAATACACGTTGTTCATACACATCATGTACCGAACTCCAGAGGCCTCGTTGGACCCTACCTGGAACACGCAATCGCTGTTCGTACACATCATGTACCAAACTCCAGAGGTCTCGTCAGACCCTACCTGGACCACACAATCACTGTTCGTACAGATCATGTACAGAACTCCAGAGTTCTCGTCAGACCCTACCTGGATCACATGCATTGACACGACATAACTCATATTGACTAACTCAGCACATCACAATCAGCAACACGCCTTATCATCAACACGTTGAATCGTTCAACAAAGCATTGTAATACATATTCAAGGAAGTAATCAAATCAACACACAATTATCATAATCATCACAGTCACTCATCTATGATTAATCACGCACGACTCGAACCATATGATCATGACAACCAACACGATCCCAAGACGTTATCCAAATAAGGACAATATCACACGAAATATATTCACGAAGATAAGCCAAATCATCATAAACCTAACACGAAGTCCCTATTCACAAGACACAAATCGTATAGCAAGATACTTGCCTTAATAACTGCTACCGAACACTCCGAAGAACACGGTTCAACCGGGAAGCTCGGACCCCGAAGAAGACAACGAACGGGAGGGTTCCGACTCGAGTTCTTCACAAGGATTTCGTTCCTAAGTCATATCAACAATAAATCAACAATCGTACGATGAATAATAATCGCATAACTCCTGAATCCCCCTCTGAGACCTTTTATCGGATACCTTCAAGGCGTCGATTAAGAACTCGACCAAAACGACGAATCTAGACAATCCAACCATGGAATAGTAAGGGGAATGATAGAATACATCTTAAATAATCATCAATATATCACAAATCTAAGTTATTACGGTTAAGTCGGACAAAACCAAATAAAACCCCCAATTTTCCCAAACTAGGATTTTCAGGAAATCTGACCTGATTTGCTCGATCAAAGGATGTTATAGGATGACTAATCAATGATATGAACTCCAGGACTTCATGGATTCATCGCCTGACAACATGCCTCCACGCCCACCAAGACTCCAGCCGCGGAAGGGAAAGAAACAAAGTGAGAAAATGGGTGTAAACCCGTCTGCTGGCCTTATATAGGCAGCCTGCCGACCGCCTTACGTACGTAATCGGCCATGGCTTACGGCCTTAACTGGCCATGACCGAACCTTCTGCTCAAAACTGCCGATAGCATTACATACGTTATTGGCCAGGGATTACGTACGTAACAGACCTTACGACCGTAACTGCCGGCCCATTACGGCCGTAACTCGGCCAGGTGTGTTTTTGCCCCAAAACTTACAGCCATAACTCGGCCGTGGCCAACTGCGATAGTCCGGTTTGACGTTCGACAATACCTCGATCTCACCAACACACCGATAATGATTCAAGCCAATACGAATCATAGAGAAACTCCAAAAATTTCGTTAACGGAACAAAATAATCGACAACACCGACAAACAATTCAAGGCAACTGAAATAAAAATCTCGGGTATTACACGCGCTATCCACAAGCTTCATCATATTTCATAGGTGATAGCTTTCACACTGTTATTTGCTAACGTGTAGCTCTTTTCACCAACACTTTTTTTCCTTTTTTTTAGGTGATAGCTTTCACACTGTTATTTGCTAACGTGTAGTTCTTTTCACCAATTTTTTTCTTCGTGTGAGACGGCAACTACGCACCAATAATGAGTTAGTCCTTTATTTTTTTTTGTTACCTTTTTCACAACATTTTAGGACCCCCAAAATTGGGCAGCTGTTGCTGCTCAACACCTCTCCCTTTTTTTCAACTAGCCTCCTTGCATACGGTAAGCCACAAAAATTCAATGGCCAACGAAATTATAAGAAGAGGGTATATGACCAAGTGCAAATCACAAGTGAATTTTTAATAATAATCTTCCTTCCTGGCTTTTGTAACAGTGTTGCAATTTTCATGTCTCTAACGCACAGAAATATCCCATTAAAAACTAACACAAAACCAATCAATATCTACAGAAAGGCGAACTACGAACACATATTGAGTTAATTCCAACCAATATTCCAGACCAACAAATGATACTAAATACAATTACGCTTTTTACCAACTATTCTCAATTAACTAAATGAAAATCATTACAAATCTAAATCAAAGTACGGGGAAACACAATTTTGGCGGCAACATAAAAAACATCAAAATAAAGCGGAAATCAAGTATATATAAAAAAAAATGCACCGGGCTAGTGTGGTCGGGACTCGATTAGGGCGGTCAATCGAGCCACAATCTCCTCAAGCTCGCGGTGTCCTGTCTCAAGGTCCTCAATCCGTCGTCTTAGCTCTAGCTCAACATTGGAACTCGCCTCGGCTTGTAGTGCAAGGTTTGGTACTGGGTTTGCTGGAGTGAGGGGCAACCTCGGGTGTATCATCTTGATATTAGTTTCGTTGGACGGGGCGGTATAGTCGGTATTCGGCAGGGCGATCGACTCTTTTTCTGAGATTTTCCACACAAAGTGCCCCGTTTTCTCAAGTAGCCCCATTTTGGTAAGCAAAGTCTTATCCAACAGTTCAATTTTTCCCAGGGGCATTTGGGCCCGTAAATCAATACCTACGCATCGAGCTATGCATGTTACGAGGCCACCCATAACAATTGGATTTTTTGTTTCAGTCTCTCCCAGCAACAACATAATTAAATCTTCGGCGCAACGGGCGCGGTTGCCGGTGATCATAGCGTATATCATTTTTAGTTCAAAAATTAGAATCACATTCCGGTTCGTGTAACGGATGGTCACCGTGCATGCCATTAAGCGCTGAAGGTGTCGGATCACTGGATTTCGAATAAAAGTAGCTTTTGTCTTACCGGTGACGAATGAGGCTGCGTTGTGAGAAATCATTCTACATATCACCCTCGTTGGGCAGCCCCATGGTGTCGGCATCTTGGGAAACTCCGAAGGCCTAAATGAACTCGGCCACCTTCCATGTAAAACCTCTTCCATTCAACCGAAAATAATATTCGTGTGCCCCGCACGCTCATACAATTATACCGCTACAAGCTCATACAATTGATGATGCTAAAAAGGGGGAAGAAGCCAGAGAGACAGGTCGGCAATGGACAATAGAGAGAGAAAGAGAGATCGATGCTGCTCTAGAAGAAAGTGTCGCTGCTGCGGTAGGCCATCTGGCTGCGCCTACAAGAGGATACAGGGTATCTGGTTCTAGGCCTGGCAATTCGTGCGTGTCGGGTCGTTATCGTGTCAACACGATAACGACACGACCCGATAAGGGTCGACACGAACACGATCTGTTAAGGTTACGCTAAACACGAACACAACCCACTAAGGTTAGACACGGACACGCACGAACACGACACGATAATTAATGTGTCATATTTTTTTTCGTGTCGACACGACACGATAACTATACGACGACGACACGATACGATAAAAAACTATAATAGCAAGACACGATTGAAACCTGATAATGCATAACACGATAACAACACGATTTACCATAATATCAAACAAGAAAAACAACAAATTAATACACAATATCCGATATCAAATGACGATTACAATAAATCCCAAAGAAATACAAAATATTCTTGGCAAATATTCCATAATCAAATCCAACAGTAAATATATTTCAACTTTCAAACTTCTAAATTCCAAATCTTCAGCCGTATAGCCAAAAGTCCAAAACTTGTTAAGTTCACAAAAAAGAAAGAAAGATAAGTATTATTACGCAGTACAAATATTATAATCTACAAACTATAATCATAACTTACATACCAAGTTTTTGCATTAAATCCTAAGTGACCATGGCAGAGGCAGCGGTGCCGGTGCTCTCTGTTTCAATTGAAGTTTCATCATTGACTTTGATGTTTAAGAAGTCTTCGGTCAACTCAGCAATTGGTAATTCACTTTGAATAGCTTTGAAGGAAAAATATGATTAATAAGAGACAAAGAAAGTTGTTTATAATTGTTAGTGTTATAATAAATATAGAAATCACATTATTAAAAAAACAATACCTTTTTCTCCAAGTAACCAATCTCTAGTGCAAATAATTGCCTCGACTGTGCTTGCCTTAAGTGAGCTACAATATTGATCAAGTACTCTTCCACCAACACTAAACACAGATTCAGAAGCCACCGTAGTTACCGGAATGCTCAAAATATCACGAGCCATGAAAGCAACTATTGGATATTTAAATTGCATCCCTTTCCAATAAGTAAAAATATCAAGATTGTTTTTTACATCCATTCTTGGCTCTTCCAAATACATCTCCATCGGTGATTTTGTTGGCTTAAGCCAAATTCAGCATCTAATGAATTAAACTCCTACAATAAAGAAACAAATAAAAGGGTAAGTATTCAAAGTCAGATGCTGGATCAATAATTGAGTAGTGTACTATACCTCCACTACAGCTTTGGATTCTTCATTCATAAAGTCAGACGCTGGATTAATAATGGCTAGATCTCCCACTTTTGCAATGGAGTTCTTGCAAGTCTTACAATGCTCTATATACAGAGCCATTAACTTATCTTTGACTTGTAAAAGATATTGAAAACAATATTCAGATCCATATAGCCTCTTATATGAAAAGTCCATAAATTGAAGCTTATAGCGAGGATACGACTATAGTCAAGATCATACTAAAATCTGCCCAATACTTCTCAAACTTTGGTAGCATTTGATCCGCAATTTTCTTGATATATTCATCGGCACTATTCTTACTCTCTTTCAATGTAGTGTAGCACATAACAATCGGACGAAAATACAAATTGGCTGCGGGATACTTGCTGCCAGAAAACAAGTTCGAGACATCATAAAAAAAACTCAAAAACCCACGGATCTTTTCAGTCCTATCCCATTCAGCTGTTGAAGGACAATGCTTATAATTCGGATCACTTATCTGAAAATTCATGAAAGCTTTCCTATAATACAAAGCACTGTCAAGCATAAAAAAGGTGGAATTCCACCCAGTGGGCATATCTTGTCTTAATCCTCCTTATTAGTCAAAGATAATTTGCTTACACAATCAAGAAATTTTTGCCTTCTCATTTGTGAACATCGTACATACTTGACACTTTCTCGAACCTTAACAACAATCTTCTCAATGTCCTCCAAACCATCTTGGACAACCATGTTGATTATATGCGCACAACAACGTATATGAAAGAATTCACCATTACAAAGAAGTGAATTATTCATGTTCAATTGTGTAAGCAACAACTCAGCAGACACATCATTAGCACTAGCATTATCCAAGGTTAAAGAAAATGCTTTCTTCTCAATCCCCCATTCACAAAGCATAAAATATATTTTATTGGATAATGCTACACCAGTATGCGGAGATGGCATCAAGAAAAAATTTAACACCTTCTTTTGTAACACCCATTCTTCATCAATAAAGTGGCAAGTTAGGGAAATATAACCATCAGTGGTAATATCCAACAATCAGATGTCAAACATATTCGACCAGGCGCTCCATCCAACATACATTTAACCCTAATCTTCTCCTTTTCATACATTTTTAAGACATCGGCCTTCATTGTGTTTCTAGTCACCATCTTAACATCCCATCTAAGGTACTTAAAGGCAGCTCTAATACGTTCATATTCAACAAACTGAAACGGCAAGTCGTGAACAATAACGACAGAACACAATAACTCTCTAAAATGGTCATGATCAAATTTAGACAAACCACTAGAATTAGACATCATTTCACCAATATCACGTGTCTTCTTTCTTGGGCATTTTTCTATATGGCGTTGTAGATTTCTTGTTCCAGTTCTACTTGAAATTTTGGGATACTTATGTCCATAATAATTGCATGTGCATGACTTGAAACCATCACTCACATCAGAAGAGGTAAAGTGATGCCAAACCTTTGACCTCAGTTTTCTTTTCTGCTTCGGTGCCGTAGACTTTAAGATGAGCCTCTAAGTCAATAACTTTATCTTTGCCATGTTTGTCAACTTCATCCACTATCGCCTCATTGCTACTCCCACAATAAGCAGACATAGTTTCCTAATTAAACAAAAGAAAGAAATGTCATAAATAAAAGCCGAAAACTCACATCTAAAGCTATAAAAATCATCACAAGTTGCACATTTAGAATACATAATTCGAACTATTTTTCTAACAAAGTAAGAAGATTCAATTATAGTAACAACTAACAATCTGCCAAATCATATTTTTCTATCAATAATTAATCTGCCAAATCATATTCTGCAAGAAGATTCAATTTTGAAACGACTGGAGAAAACGAGACGGCGCTGAAAGCTGCTTACCTAAATTATCCGAAAGAGATGGCGGCGGAACAGATTTGTTGCTGCTATACGAGATGACTGGAGATGGGCTCAATTCAAAGGAACAGGGTAGCGGTGTGAAGTCAGAGATAGAGAGTTTCAAAGTAGAGAGAAAAAGGCAAGAAGAAGAAGCGGCATTGCAGATAGAATGAAAATTATGAATGATGTTTTGACTTTTAAGTGAAACCCTAGGAATAATAATAACAACAATAATATAAAAATAAAATAATAATATATTGTTAACAGGTTATACGAATCCGACACGAATTCGACACGAAATTAACGTGTCGTTATCATGTCGACACGAACAGGATAAGGCCAGACACTAACCCATTAATTCCGTGCGTGTTCGTGTCGGGTTATCGTGTCGTGTCAAAAATTGCCACCCCTATCTAGTTCTCGAACGGAGTTCCAAGATCCCAACATCCCCTGGAAGAACAACGTGCGAAAGCCTACCGAGATTCTGCTACCCACAGACCGACAGCCTTCAGCCGATGAACTCAAGAACTAGAAGAAAAACCAACTGATGAGATACTTCTGTACACTCATGTGGGAATCTCCCCTATTCAGCAAATTCAAAACGCTGCAGGATGTTGCGAATGAGTTTTCAAGGTTGTTAGCAGATGGAAAGCTCCCATTGCAAATGCATATGAAGTCAAGGCATCAAAAAGGTGATCAGATCACTCACCTTAAAGACTGGATACTTGCCTATGATCAATCTCCTAAAGTAAGAGACATATATCAGGATCGATGCAGTGACTCACTAGTTAATTGGTGGAAGGGAACCAAACATAATCCTAACAAAAGACCTTGGAGGCATTCACAGTACAAGAGTTAACATGTCTGCATTTTCGCTATAGTTTTGTTTTTCTTCCATAGGCTTATCTTCGCACTATGTGTTTTGTGTTTCTTTCAAGCATTATAATTTCCCCGTTTATTATCAATAAAATTCAATTTCTCTTGAAAGATTATAGCTTGTAATCTAAGCTCACTGTTTTACTGTCTATTTATGAAGCTGTTCCAACATTCGAACAAGTACAAAACTTGCTAAGTCTTAAGCTGTAAGAACTTGTCTGCGAACAGTTCATAGGTGAAGTTGTATTCACCTAGATCACACTGTAAGATTGTGCCTACGCACCAATCATAAGTTTAAGTTGTAATACACAGCCATGTAGGATTCTTCATTTTAGAACTTGCCTGCGAGCAGTTCACTTTCTAGACTAAGTATTGAGATCAGATCATTCGGACAGAAGACTCGATGACTGCCTCTCTGTATCCATGTGAAATCATCTATAGAAGGGTTTTGGCATTATCAAAAAGGGGAAAATTGTTGGGATAAATATTCCTGTTTTGATAATTGCCAACATACAACAAGTAGTCTCAAAGAAGATCATAGATTGTTGGGATAAACATTCCTCATGGAAGCTGTTAGAACTCATCATACAGCCCCAGCATACAACAAAGAGATCATCCGACAGTCTATCCTGCAGAGCCATCCTCATACAGCAAAAGACGCAATATGTTTGATACAACATAAAGGCTAAAGGTGTGTTACTTGAAAAAAGTAAAACGCATCTAATAGGACTGTATATTATTATGCTTTAAACTGTTGTGAGATAAACATTGTTTATTCGATAGGACAATATTTAATGCAGCTGGAGAGAGACAAGTCTGAACGCTCTGAAGAGCATTTAATGCGAAGACAGAAAGCATGTCTGAAGCATTAAAAGCGATCTGCTTTAATTCAAACATTCAGCAGCCGCTATCAAGAGTCCGACATCAACATCTCACCAACCAGCAATGACTTCATTTATAATGGATACATTTCTAAGGTTATAAATACCCCCAATTCAGAGGACTTAAATACACGAAGAACACAAGTTATTCAATATCGCGAAAGCTCTGACAGATCACTCTGACATTCTAGCGATTACAACATAGTATATTTTGTGATCATACAACAAGTATTCAAGCGAAGAAATATATAAGTCCTCAACATAAACAACACTGCATACAACAAGTGTTCATCAAAGATATAGTTGCTGTTTGAGATTTTCTCTACCTTACTGTTGAGATTATCATTAGCCCTGTGTGGACTAAGGATCTGTGCGTATTCTGACCTGTGTGGGAAGAATAGCATTGAAGACGAAGCTTCGATCTGTGTGATAAGAAGCGAGTCGAAAAAGAGCTCAAGCCAATCCGTGTGAATGGCCCAAAGGTGCAGTCCCTATATCAATCTGTGTGAACGGTATAGAGACATGTTTAGTTATAGTCATGTAGTTGTGTACGCAGTGATTATAATGAACGTTTTACTCCTATGTGGAGGACCAGTGGACGTAGAGGAGTTTACTGTTGCGATATTTCTTGAACGCAAGTGCACGTTATCGTATACAAGTAATAAAGTGATGAGTGAGTATCGTTCCCACGAGGACTGAATTACTAACTACCGATTTTTATGTATTCTAGTTTTATTTGAACAATCAAACTTTGGGCTTGCAATTAATTACTAAAAGAATTAATAAAAGACTAAACAGTATAAACAGTCGCTTGAAGAAAGAGAATCAAATGATGAATAAGTCTAGGATTCTGAATCCACCTTGGTTTATCCGAATTTACTCTCGATTATCTGAAGTTAATGATTTTCCCAATTTATTGAAGGCGAAGATTGCTAATATACTCTACCGCCTCTCCCGAGGTCAATAGATTTTTCTAAAGGCGAATAACACACTCTATCCCTAGGTGAATTAATTCGTCAATAGGCAAAAAGCATAAAATCTCCAAAAGGCCATGTAGTTCCTATGAGTATATTCCTATCTCACAAGATAAAACGGTCCTCACCAATAGTTCCTTACCAACTCTCCTCTCCCAATTCGAATTGAATGATTAAAACAATACAACTATTGGCCAGATAATTGAAAGCATTAAACACGATTGGGAAAACTCAATAAAAAGGGAATTAAATAGATAATCTCAAGTAAATTCGTCAAAACAAAGGTTTCACCAAAATCCTAGATTAAGGGTTTTAGCCTGACATGCTAAATAATGAAAATGCAGAATTAATAAATAAAAGCATGAAAATCAAACGCAGATGAAGAGCTCGGATTCCTCCGTTCTTCTGGCTTCGGCCCTCCGCCTTTGATCTCTTCTGCTTCTCTCGTCTGCGATAGTCTTCTGTGATCCTCCTTTTCCCAAGCCTCCCAGATAATTAATTAGGGTCTTAAACCCTTATTTATAGCTCTCAACAGTCTCCAAATCGCGTCCGTGTGAGTAGGTCGAGAACTGGCTTCAAAACGGCCCAAATCCGCGCGGAGCACACCAAAACCGCCCTGTGTGCCGCGGCTCACTTAATCTGTATCGCGGCACATGGCGTCCAGGTTAAAAACTGGGCGCTGTGATTTTCTTCTGGGCTGCGGCTCACTTGGGATCGTGCCGCTGCACATGCAGTCTGATTACTCTGGTGCCCGCTGGTTGCCTTCCTGTGCCGCGGCCCACTTGCCTTGTGCCGCGGCCCACGGCCAAAATTCGCCGTTTTCGCCCGTTTTGCCTCGTTTTAGCTTCCAGACTCCAATCTTCTGTCAAACATACAAGAATAAGACATTAAAAGCTCATTTATGCAATTTTACTCGCCAAAATAATACTAAATAATGATAAATAAGCGTATAAAAATACGCCTAACAAATACCCCCAAACTTGAGCCTTTGCTTGTCCTCAAGCAAAAAGAATTAATTTCAACAAAAGAATATCGTGAATAATCGTGCAACTCATAGTGCTCAACCTAATCAATACTATCCTAAAATTCTCTCTGAATAATACGAGTATCGTAATAGCGAGCTACACTCAGAACACTGATTCCACAAAGTAACCAAGTTCAGTCTTAATCACTCGTTCATGAAGAAAATCCAGCTCAAAGATTAACAAATGCGAATCTAGTCGACCGTCAATATGAAAGGTTAAAATAAACGAGCTAATTCGCCCCGTTCCACAGTCTAATGGCAAAATTTTCACGAGTTTCATAAAAAAAATAACCCTCGGACAGTATTCCCTTATATATATGCTCAAGAAATTGATTTGAGTTGACCACTAGGTTCGGATCTCGGGATGTTTCATCGGGATAATCCTAGGGTGGAACTTCCATTCTCATGTATTGGGAAACCGTTTGACGTAAAAGACACTCATGGAGCACATGGATGCTTCTAGTTACTAAGTTCCCCTCCATAGCGGAGAAACAACTCTAATAGCTATTCTCGCATGTCCGAATCAAGGTCGCTGTTTTACGCGAGAGTAAACAACGGGTCACGCGAGTACCGCCGGTTACTAAGCTTCTTATCATCGGCACATGTGAAATTTCTAAATCACTAGTCTAATCAGGGTCGTCGTTTTACGCGAGAGTAAACAACGGGTCATGTGAATACCCCCGGTTACTAGACTTCCCATCATAGAACAAAAATATCTCGACTTTTGGGAAAAAATGACCGACTCTAAACTCAATCTAAGTGTCAACACGACTTATGTAACTGGATGACTAGCTAACCGAAAAATGTAACCAAACGTATCGATGGTGATTTGAAAACACGTACGTATCCTCTCTTATCCGCCAAGACCTCTACAATCACGAAAAAAATTTCGGACCTAAATGAAGACTTAGCAGAAACAGAAATCACTGACTACAACTCGACTAAAACTCGACCGTTTCTTCAGAGAGAAAAACACTGTCGTAACATCAGTATTACACAAATAGAAGCACGAAAAATTCACGAATAAGAGTAAAATCATGACAAGCAAGGCTATCGACAAAAAGATAACTAAAAATAACAAAAAGTGCAACGAAATAAGTACAGCAGTAAATGTAGCAACAGAAATAGACCCCCCCCCAAACTTAGGACGTACATTGACCTCAATGGACACAATATAATATGCAATAAAAGTGAAAGGTCAAGTACTCCCCTCCAGTCCTCTCACGAGCTGGTGCCGGCGTCATCCGGCGAGGAGGGTGGTGTGGCTGGCCGAGCAGGTGCAATAAATGGCCCGTCCGGATGCAAAATGTGGGCCGTCCATGCGGCAAGGTGCTCCTGATGGTAGGCATCCCTCGCTGCCAGACGCCTCGCCTCACGCCGGTTGGCCCGGCGGGTCTGCTCTCGCATCTCATCCCTGACGGCAGCCATGAAGCTCTCCCTCTCCGTCCGCTGCTCCTCTCTCATGGCAGCCAGCATACTCTCTCTCTCTCCTCATCTTCTCTCTCTCTCTCTCCTCATATCCTCTCTCTCTCTCTCCTCATATCCTCCCTCAGCCCGTCGAACATCGCCTGCAATCTCTCTCTCGGCGACGGCCGCATCCGCCTCGCTCCTATGTCACAGGAAGGCTCTGGGACCCCTCCTGGGCCTCATCCAGTAGAAATCCTCTCCCCCGAGCGTGGGCCGGCGCTCCTCCCCACTGGTCAAAATGTGAGATGATGCGGTGGTCGATCGGGGCCTGGGGAGCAAACATCGGCTCGTCGTCCGACCACGTCAGCCTCGACTGCCGGCACAGAGCGCAGATAAGAGAGGGGTGCTTCAACCTCGTCTTGGCCCCTCCCTGAATACACTGGAATATAGATCGGACCAAGAGAGGGGCCACATCGAATCGCAGCCCGGATGTGATAGCATATAGTGTCCGGGCTCGGGAGAGAAAACAAAGGCGGATCTCGAGAGGTGGGGTGCAGACGAGCGCAGATAAAATATAGCCAGGCACGCCCGAGCCGACTGAGGCGCGAGCTTTTAAAGTGGAAAGTGGAAGAACCCGGTGCGCGCCGCTCCCAGTCGGAGTCGGGCTGCGTAAGAGTCTCGAGCAGAGCCTCCTTCGTGAGGCTAGCCATAACTCAGTCATAAGCCGTCTCATCTACCACCGGCAGCCCAAACAACCTCCGAATAGCAGCTACAGAATAATCAACCGTAATACCTCGGACATCGACCTGAGTCCGAGTGTCCGATCACGCAACATCCGCTCGCCCGAATGTGCTTCAATAACGCGCTGGCATAGAACTCCTGCATTATCGATATCACCACTGGCTCGGGGGGTGCAGCAAAACGGGCCCACCCCATCTCATCTATCATGGTAAGTAGTTCCCCGTCTTGGGGGGCTGGAGTGAATCCCCTCTCCGGGATCAGAGGTCGCGGCCGAATCTTCTCGTTGAAGATTTTGTGGATCTCCGGTCGAAACCGGTGCGCCCGACTCGGCGCGACTACGAGAAGTTTCCCCTCGAGTGGGGGATGACTGAGTCTTGGCCCTCTTGCTCAGCTTCTTAGTCCTAGCCATAGCGAGTCCTGAAAAAAAAAATTAAACACTGGAGTTTACTTACTCAAACAATAACGAGAATAATCATCACTCGGATCAGGATATCCAGCCGTAAATCAAGAATTTAACAAGATAGCACAGTCTTGAGATAAAAATAAAATTTGAACTTTAACGTTTAACCTAGACGTAAGGGTTGGGCTTGTTGTAATTTCAGAATGAATACATTGCACAAAGATTCACAATATTGACCTAACAAAGAAAATTTTTCATTCAGACTTTTCATCAAACACTTAAAGGGCATGAGTTCAATTGAAGAACAAATATGGCAATAGCTCGATTAATTCCCAAAGAACAAAAACAAGACTCATTCATCATGACAAATGATACATTCAACTCATTCATAATCGAAAATAATCATGAAAAATCAACCAAAAACCATCATATCCTCCACTTAACCATCATGGAACTTTTGAAAGAAGAAATAAACACATTCAACCATCAAATGCATAACAAAACTTCACATTTAAATTCATAGAACAATTTAAGATTAGAGATTTAGACTTACCTTGCTTGGATTGTGAAAAGTGCAAGAAAATTGCAAGAAAAAGACGGGAGATGAAGGTTGGCCGATCGCGCGCGCAAGGGAGAAGGAAAGGGAATGAAAGCGTACCTGGGTAGTCGGCTGAATGAGAGTTATAAACTACCTGGGCTGTTCAAATTCCGCAAGGTGTGCCGCGGCACAACTCAAGTGAGCCGCAGCACAGAGTACAGTCCCTTTTTACCTGCTCGTATGTTTTGTCGTGGGCCGCGGCTCAGATTCCGTGTGCCGCGGCTCAGGGCTCAAGTGTGCCGCGGCTCAGTAATGTTGTGCCGCGGCACATAGTACAGAAAGTTTAGCTCTCCATTTCGATTTGTGTGTGCCGCGGCTCACAAGCCTTGTGCCGCGGCTCAGGCATAAATTTCTCCCCTGGGACTTTTCCTGCACAGAATTTTAAGAAGAACACGTCAAGAGTGAGAGGTAAAAGCAAATCAAAGCACAAAATGATGGAAAATAAAAATTCAAGAATGCAAGAAAAATACAGAAACTCAAAAATCTGCAACTACGAACTCGGGTTGCCTCTCGAGAAGCGCTAAGTTTATAGTCTTCAGCCGGACCTATTAAAAAAATCAGTTCGCTTTTCGCAAACTCTATTTGATCTCCGCCCCGTTCATCGAACCGTTGATATGGGTTTTAAAATTTTTACCATCGGTCCTTAATGATTCGATTTTCGGTTCGGACACCCAATGTTGTTTGCAGAAAGGTTTTGACGAGAACAACTTTCCGAAACACCCGTTTTTCTCATGACTAGACGTCCGTTTGACTTCTGGCTTATTTCCCTCTTTCACGAACGAACTTATGACTGCAACAGACTTTTCCGAGTGTGGCTGGTTAGATGGCGATGATTGCATGTTCACATGCTTGAGAAATGCGACTCGTTCTACATCTTTCTTAAAAGTTGGACCATCTGAAACGGAATCTGAATTTTTTGACCGACGATTTTTTCGGTGTCTTTCTTTCGCAACGGCCTCAACACTTTCACTTTGTGAGCTCTTATCAACACCTCCCGGACATGAAAAGGATTTGAATACTTGGAACGTAACATGCTCGTCTTGAACCCGCAGAGTTAATTCCCCTTTTTCCACGTCTATAAGAGTTCTGCCGGTCGCTAAAAATGGTCGTCCCAAGATAATCAGGATATCTTGATCTTCCTCCATGTCGAGAACCATAAAATCCGCTGGAAAGATAAATTTATCCACTTTTACTAAAACGTCCTCAATCACTCCCCTCGGATACTTAATAGATCGATCCGCTAATTGCAAGGAGACCGTCGTCGGTTTTGCTTCTCCAATTCTCAGCTTCTTGAAAATAGACAGAGGCATAAGGTTAATACTAGCACCGAGATTGCACAACGCCTTGTTAAAAGAGAGATTCCCCATGGTGCACGGTATGTTGAAACTTCCCGGATCTTTCAATTTTGGTGGACGCTTCTTCTGAAGAATCGCGCTGCACTCCTCCGTCAAGGCGACTGTCTCAAACTCCTCGAGTTTTCTTTTCTTTGACAAGATCTCTTTCATGAATTGAACATAGCTTGGCATTTGTTCCAACGCGTCGGCAAATGGAATGTTAATATGAAGCTTTTTGAACACGTCGAGGAACTTAGAGAATTGCTTGTCCGCCTTTTTCTATTGTAATCTCTACGGAAACGGGACAGGTGGCACATATGCCTTCGGGTTATCCGGAAACGTTATCGAGGGTCTCCAATCTTGTGATTCCTCCGTTGCTAAATTTTTCTTCTCCTCAATTTCACTTCTCTTTTCACTTTTCTCGGGCTGGTCACACACCTCCTTCCCGCTTTTCAAACTGATTGCATTTAGACTTTCTCTAGGATTTGTCTCGGTTGTACTTGGCAATGCTCCCTCCGGGCGGGCTGTCAACACATTAGCAATCTGGCCCAACTGGACTTCTAAGTTGCGAATGGAGGCTGAATGATTTTGCAATGTTGCTTTAGTACGGGTTCGCAATTGCTTCCTCGAGAGAAACTTTTGGAGCGGGAGGAGGCTGCTATTGGTTTTGAGCGAACGGAGGCTGGTTCGAGTTCTGTCCATTTCTCCATGAGAAGTTGGGATGATTATGCCATCCCGGATTATATGTGTTGGAGTACGGATTATTTTGCCGGTTTCCGTTTCCCACGAATTGAGCTTGCTCCATTGGATGTTGCTCGAAAGGGTTCCCGACTTGGCACTCCGTGCTAGGATGCGATCCGTTACACCAATTACACGATTCAATGGTAACGGGGGAATGAGCATGTGAAAATGCCTGAAGTTGCTGAGTCAAGGCGGCGACTTGAGCTGACAATGTAGATATCGGGTCATTACTCGAAATTTCCATAACTCGCTTCAGCGTTATTCGTTCGGATGGCCATTGATAAGCATTAGCGGCCATAGCTTCCAACAACGAGTGTGATTCAGCCATCGTCTTTCCCATCAAATCTCCACCGGCTGCTGCATCCACGAGAGTGCGTGTGGAAGCACTCAAACCATTGTAGAACGTCTGAATCTGAAGCCAGTCCGGAAGGCCGTGATGTGGGCATCTCCGTAACAAATCTTTGTATCGCTCCCACGCCTCGTGAAGCGACTCCATATCATACTGACGAAAGGTAGTGATCTCGTTTCTCAGTCTCGCCGTCTTTGAAGGTGGGAAGAATTTAGCAAGGAAGGCTTGCGCTAACTCTGCCCATGTCGTGATCGAGCCCGGCGGTAAGGAATTCAGCCAAAATTTCGCTTTATCCCTCAAAGAGAAAGGGAAAAGCCGTAATCGGATAGCATCGTCGGTGACACCATTGTTCTTGAACGTGTCACAAATCTCGAGAAAAGAAGCAATATGTGCGTTGGGGTCATCGTTCGGCAATCCACAAAACTAGCTAGCCTACACCATCTTAATGATCGCAGGCTTGATTTCGAAATTGTTGGCTTGGATTGTTGGACGTCGGATCCCCGAAAAGTTCGCGTTGATCTGTGGCATAGCATAATCTCGAAGAGCCAGTGCCGGTTGAACTTGCTGCACATGGTTATCTCCTCCTTGAATTTCGATATTTTCAGCCATAGTGACTGTTGTCGGTAGCTCTCGTTTCTCCTTCTTCTTTCTCCTAAGAGTGCGCTCGAGTTCGGTATTCAAAGGTAGTAGGCCTTTGTTACCGAGTTTTCTCATGCACTACCCGAAAAAATCCTGAAAGGAAAAACAAATAAATAAATAAAATTAAATACACGAAAATAAGTAAATAAAAACGGGCAAACTAAGACTAGAAATACTGAAATCGATATTAGCAAAAATTTCAGTCCCCGGCAACGGCGCCAAAAACTTATTGCGATATTTCTTGAACGCAAGTGCACGTTATCGTATACAAGTAATAAAGTGATGAGTGAGTATCGTTCCCACGAGGACTGAATTACTAACTACCGATTTTTATGTATTCTAGTTTTATTTGAACAATCGAACTTTGGGCTTGCAATTAATTACTAAAAGAATTAATAAAAGACTAAACAGTATAAACGGTCGCTTGAAGAAAGAGAATCAAATGATGAATAAGTCTAGGATTCTGAATCCACCTTGGTTTATCCGAATTTACTCTCGATTATCTGAAGTTAATGATTTTCCCAATTTATTGAAGGCGAAGATTGCTAATATACTCTACCGCCTCTCCCGAGGTCAATAGATTTTTCTAAAGGCGAATAACGCACTCTATCCCTAGGTGAATTAATTCTTCAATAGGCAAAAAGCATAAAATCTCCAAAAGGCCACGTAGTTCCTATGAGTATATTCCTATCTCACAAGATAAAACGGTCCTCACCAATAGTTCCTCACCAACTCTCCTCTCCCGATTCGAATTGAATGATTAAAACAATACAACTATTGGCCAGATAATTGAAAGCATTAAACACGATTGGGAAAACTCAACAAAAAAGGGAATTAAATAGATAATCTCAAGCAAATCCGTCAAAACAAAGGTTTCATCAAAATCCTAGATTAAGGGTTTTAGCCTGACATGCTAAATAATGAAAATACAGAATTGATAAATAAAAGCATGAAAATCAAACGCAGATGAAGAGCTCGGATTCCTCCATTCTTCTGGCTTCCGCCCTCCGCCTTTGATCTCTTCTGCTTCTCTCATTTGCGATAGTCTTCTATGATCCTCCTTTTCCCAAGCCTCCCAGATAATTAATTAGGGTCTTAAACCCTTATTTATAGCTCTCAACAGTCTCCAAATCGCGTCCGTGTGAGTAGGTCGAGAACTGGCTTCAAAACGGCCCAAATCCGCGTGGAGCACACCAAAACCGCCCTGTGTGCCGCGGCTCACTTAATCTATGCCGCGGCACATGGCGTCCAGGTCAAAAACTGGACGCTGTGATTTTCTTCTAGGCCGCGGCTCACTTGGACTGTGCCGCGGCGCAGAGTACAGATTACTCTGGTTCCCGCTGGTTGCCTTCCTGTGCCGAGGCCCACTTGCCTTGTGCCGCGGCCCACGGCCAAAATTCACCGTTTTCGCCCGTTTTGCCTCGTTTTAGCTTACAGACTCCAATCTTCTGTCAAACATACAAGAATAAGACATTAAAAGCTCATTTATGCAATTTTACTCGCCAAAATAATACTAAATAATGATAAATAAGCGTATAAAAATACGCCTAACATTTATCTCTGTGTGTCATTTACCTTCTGTCTTTATTGTTTTCGTTGTTTTGTGACTTATCAAGTACACTGCTAAAACCCTGTATGCGCCAAGCAAACAGGAGAACGCCTAGTTGCTGTAGTTACAGCAACTCACACCAAAACTTCTACTACGCAAATTAACTTTGAAAATCGTAACTATGCTTCTATATTCTAATCTGTTATTTGTATACTTAGTGTCCAACAATCGGTAACTTGGAAGACTGCCATTTAGGCATCAAGAATTGCGCATTACCTCGCCATTTGATGAGTTGGGAGGACCCAATCATCGTAGTTACCGAGGTTTCATAGGCGACTTATTCGATGAATAGAGCCTAATTCTAGGAACATTCAAGTTTTCCTCGATTCATTCCTTATAAGAGAGTGAAATTTCGAACCATAAGCATTCAAGCATTATTCAGTACTTTGAAATAAAGCTAAAAATCTAACTTAAGTAATATTAATATCTTGTTCATGAAACAACGTTGCATCGCGCCATTATTGAAAAGAAAACACCAACACATTGTCTTGAGGCAACTATACCAAATGTAAACGAGAAAGTAAACATAATTCTAGGATTCAGTCATAAAGGGGGGTGCATCAATATACTGTGGCTCGTATAACTCATTTCGATGATTGATGACTGTGAAATTGACATAGGGGGGCTTGTCTAGATCATATTCCTCCATATAGTGAGTTTCCCATTCTTTGAACTCTCTATATTTCTAGTAGTGAGATGCGACTTGCTCGCTCACATGGTAGTTGTTGTACCATATCCAGCATCTCTACAACGATAGCACGGTTCATCGCTAACTCGAGCCCTAGGGGCGATATGATGGTTAAGTTATTTTTAGTTTCCTTGGCTAGCAGAGCCGGGAGCACCAAGTCTTCACAATACATTGGGAAGAACCCCCCACGTCCTTGACTACGTCCTTGACCACAACGCCTACCACGTCTTGTCCCCTATTCATTGGGGTAGTCTCCATCCTTCAATTTGCCATAATTGACCTCGGGAGTTTTCTTTGTCCCATCCGGCATGGCTTTATTGCTCACTAACACTTCATTATGCCTTTCAACCACTTGCAGTATGTTGATTAACTTACTGAAGGTAGTGATGCATTTATTATCATACTCCAGCCTATACTAGTTCTCTAGTATAAGAGCAGATGTAGGAAAGAAGGAAAGTGTTTTCTGGATCATATCATCTTCTGTGATGTCCTTCCCACAGAAATTCAGGCGTGCCTTGAGACGGAGCATATATTTGTTGAATCGTTGATCTGTTTATAATCAAGCAAGAGAATTTCATTCCACAGCACGGTCAACTCTGGGAGCAAAGTGTTGTGAATGTTCCCTAATCGGCCCTTAAGGGCGCCCCACAGTTCTTTGGGGGATTTCAACTGCAGATATTCCCATCTTAAGCTGGAGTCGATATGTCGCCTATGGAACATTGATCCACTAGCTTTGATTTTGTCAGACAGTGCATCGCCTGCGGTATCAAAGATTGTGGCACTATAGTCCTTAGCAACATATGTGGTCTCGACATCGGTGACCCATCTTATGGTACTCAAGCCCTTTTGAGTCCAAGATATCAAATTTGAGACGAGTCGGATAAGCTATCTTGATACAAGAAAAGAAAAATGACTTTTCACAGTTTGCCATGAGTACTTTCATGATAAAATTTCAATAATGGGAGTGTATTATTTTTCGGAACCAAGATATGATATTGAGGATTACCCATGAAATTGCTTTATCATGGTTATATTTGATATAGTTAGTAGAAATAAGTCTCATAAGTTCTACTAATGATGAAACCTAAATTGTATGCCATATCTATAAATGCATGCAAATTTATATGTATATTTATAGATATAGACATATATTGTAACACCCCAAACTAGGCGGATATTACATTGCCGTGGACCCCCGACTGGGACCCACTAGGCGGGTGCAATTAATGAATTACAAAGTGTAAATATAGTACCGAACCACATTACATCATCAACTACTCCGATGAGGAGTTTCAAGTACAACACACCCATGAAAATACAGAATACATGTATATTTTATATGAAGATAAAATATACAACACTGAATAAAATGAGTAATTCAAATGGAAGTCTACAGCAGAAATAAAATAAAGAAAACACGAATGACTGAAAAGGATTGGGGGCCCCAACTAGTATCACTGGGACTCCTCGTCGTCCACGTTCTCTTCCCGTGCTTTAGCCTTGCCGTGACCTGAAAACAACACCCCCCGACGGGGTCAGTTACACAGAACAACAATCCTCAAGAGTTGCATAAACACAATCATGATATATCTTAATTATGAAATGACGCTGAAGAGAGGCATCATAGTATGCCCGTAATGGTATGTGCAAGTGCACAAGACGAGTGTCCGGACACACCCATCCTTGTACCTAATTAGTCTCACGGAGGTACGTTACCGTGTGCACAGTCCAATGTGTCGGTGAACCCAACACATGACCATCACGTGCCCGACTAAAAATTCCACACATCCCCACCCGGCCGCGCAATATGAACCCAGAAGGTCATATGAACAAGAATGACCATGAAGAATATTAATGAATAACAATTCGACAAAGTCAAGGATGACTCACCGAGATGAATTAATAGTGAAATGAATGATAGCTCAATGAAATGATTGGAACCGTCGTTCCTCGTGAATGAAGTGATTAATTGACAAAGACAAGTCTCGATATGGTTAATACCACATGAATGAGTTATGATTATGAATGAACAACAACGAAAGGAATGGATATCATTTTAACCGAGTAAGAATCAACTTACCTTAACACCGGTGATGATACGTCCTCTCTCGAACAACGTCCTAAGGGAAACTACCGGTCGCTCGAACAACCTTGAATAACACAATTATCAACAACTCGCTTAATATACGAATCAATAGCGATCATAACCAATTCAAGATGTCGATACAATAAATCCAAACTCATTGAGGCATTTCGACAAACACCTTGAAAACAATCTCCCATCCCAAACAACTGATCCAATTTGTATGGAAAACCAACTTCTATTGAATGATCCAATCCACCAAAACACCATCAATACAATGGATAATCCAATAGGAATACTCAAATCGAGTTTACGATAACATTAAATTGCAAAACCCAATTACAAGTCAACCTTCAAAGTGTTCTTGAGAAAAACTTCCAACAATCCGATGATAACTCGTAAAAACTCATAATCATACGTATATCCATCACAAATCATGATTATACCATCCAAAACATCATGCTCCAACTCAAAATCGAATTCAAGGGTTGAAGAAGTTACCTTAGATTAGGATGAAGAATCCACAAATATGTTGTTGATCCACACTACAACTTGAAGAAGATGAAAATATCCGAGTTTTGATGATGTTAAAACACCCCAAAATCGCCCCAAGGAAGAGAGGAAGAAGGGAAATGAAGAAATGAGGATGTTCTTCACAACAAACGCAGAAATACAAAAATTTATACTGTGTGCCGCGGCACGGGCTGAGTGTGCCACGGCACAGGGCCAAAAATGCCCAGCAAAACAGGTTAGTGCCGCGGCCCAGCCAGAAGGGGTCGCGGCCCGCGGTACAGTCCGCTCCAGCATCAAAAGGCACACGGTGCAGTCTTAGCTATTTCGACCATAACTCCTTCGTCCGGACTCCGATTGACTCACCGTTTGAATCATTGGAAAGCTAACTTGATTATCTATAATATTGAAGAGATTCAGAATTTTTGGAGTTTCCAAGAATTAATGGTGATTTTACAAAGTCGAACTCATACGTGGAAAAGTCGCTTAAGAACACGGAACTCAACAGAACGACACCGAGACAAACTCGGATGACAAAAAGTGTAGAATTAATCATTCTCGAAATGACGAAACGGTCACAATAGAGTCGCTAAGATGGACTTCCGCCAAAAAAGAAAATTACCGGAAATCAAAATTGCGAATATTACATACTACCCTCCTTAAAAGAAGTTTCGTCCCGAAACTTAAAACAAGTAGGGAGAAGCAATATTCCGCCAGGAAAACTCAACGAGATACACAAAAACCGCAAATGTACCCGACAATAGCATTACTCAAACAAGAAGGAAATTTGAAATGGCATGAACTCCAAAATTAACATCGATTAATGAAGTAATTATAACGATCAAGATAATATTCTTGTCTCGATTCTCAAGCAAGGTTGAAAAAATGAACGATATCGATACACGACTCAACATTAGTCCGAACGGTGAACACGAACGAATGAACATGAATGATGAATGATTATTAATGAGTGAAAACCCACCGAGTGACAATTACTGAATGAAAATGAATGAATTTACAATCGGGTATTACATACTCCTCCCCTTAAAATATAGTTTCGTCCTTGAAACTAAGGGTGAAACAAATCGGGATAACTCTCCCGCATACTATCCTCGATTTCCCAAGTAGCCTCTTCGACTCTGTGTCTCGACACTAACTTTTAACGAAAGGAATCGTCTTGTTCCTCAACTGTTTGGTTCGCCGCTCCAGAATTCGTACGGGACACTCCTCATACGTATGATCATCTGCTATCTCGATTCCATCAAACTGAAGTATGTGACTAGGGTCTGTAAAACACTTTCGCAATTTGAGAGACATGAAACACGTTATGAATTCGGCTCAATGTCGGAGGTAAGGCCAATCTATAAGCCAGATCGCCGATTCGATTCAAAATCTCAAATGGTCCAATGAATTTCGGACTTAGATTTCCTCGCTCCCCGAAACGGAAAATACCTCGAATCGGGGATACCTTGACCAAAACGTGGTCACCTGACTCAAACTCTAATGGTCGACGACGATTATCTGCATATGAATTCTATCGACTCTGAGCGGTCAACAAACGACTCTTGATCAAATCTACCTTCTCACGGGCGGCTATAAGCATATCGGGCTCGGTGCCGATTGATTCTGATAAGTCATCCCAGCACAAAGGAGATCCGCAACGACGACCGTACAAGGCCTCGTAGGGTGCCATCTTAATCGAAGCATGCTAACTATTATTATACGTGAACTCGATCAACGGTAGTTGGGATTCCCAATCGTCTTTCCAATCGAGAACACATGCTCTCAACATGTCCTCCAATGTCTGAATAGTTCTCTCTGATTGTCCGTCGGACTGAGGATGAAAAGTTGTGCTGAGATTAAGTTGAGTTCCCATGGCACGATGAATTGACTTCCAAAAATGTGACACGAATCGCCCGTCACGATCAGAAACGATACTCTTAGGAGTACCGTGTGTTGTGTCGAGAATTATATGTCTCAACAGGCGATCGCCTCGGAGACCAGGCGACCGAGCCAGAGCCCAGCAGCCAAGGCAGACCGGCCGACCAAAGGTCCCAGGACAAGTCCCGGTGCTGAGCGATTGACATCTAAGGCGATCGTCTCTCGGTACTTGGCGATCGACTCCTGGTGACCGACAAATTGACGACCGCCTCATGCCACGCGAAGCCATCGATTGTCCAGTCGGCAAGGGCCAAAGATCGAAGCAAAGAACCCACGTGCAGATCCGGAAGAGGCGCCACAACACATGGATCATTGACCACAGCCTGTCAGCATCTTTCCACCAACCGACAGACCCGCCGAAAGGTGTACCGTGGGACCGCCCGTGACAGCAACCCAGGACGCATGCCGGCTCCTCATTGGACCGCACAGCTGGCTTCCAGCAGCAGCCGCAAGCTTTAGGCAGACAACCCATGTGACATAAAGACGATCGCCCTTTATTATATTACATGAAAGGCGATCGCCCGCCAGAAAACAGAGCATCTCAGCTCCTATAAATAGAAGGCTGCCTGCACTTGAAAAAACTCTCTGAACTCTCTGACTCTCTGTCTCTCTCTGGTTCATGCCTAATACAGAAGCTCAACTCACAACTTGGCTTTCTCACTCTTGGCAACAGCTATCTCTCAGCTTTTCTTCTCTCTCAGCACCTCTTACAGGAAAGACGGTCGGCAGAGAGCAAGAACACGCAGAGCTTCGCTCAAGAGTTAGATAAATAGGATCTTTTACACTCATTGTAATCGCATTCTTACATTAATACTTGTATCCCCGAATATTTGTATTAATAACATCTCGCGAGAGCATTCAAGCCCGGGCCTAACAAACCCGGCAAATCTTGTGTTATTCATACCCCCACGGACGTGCTCTCGCAATTTGCTGTTGCTCGACCATTCCAGAAATATCTATCTTCGGATAATATTTCGGGCAACAACAATTGGCACTAGAGGAAGGGCATCTAACCCTCATTTTTATTCCTACCGTCAGGAAGAACACTCACTGTTCTCCGGGGCATATACCTGAAGAAACACTCACTGTTCTTCAGAGAAAAGCTTTCAGAATCATGACTTTTGCCTCCACGTTGAAGAAAGCCGTTGGCCGATCTGCCAGACACCTCATCCCGTCTCAGTCCGAGCCACAGCCTATGGCGGAGGGTAGCCGCCGCGGTCCGAGACTCTCGATCCCGCCCCTGAGGGACGGCCCAAGCCTCTCGCTTGATCAGTTCCAAACTGCGGAACATATCGAAAAGGCCTTGGCCATCCTACAGGAGCGACAGAGTGCTCTCGACGCGCCTCCCGCTATAACCCCCTCGGCCATCCGCCGCTTGACCAAATGGAAGTTCAAGGCGTTACTAACCGAGCGATCGCTAGGAGGCTCCCATTCACAACAATAGTTGCTCGCCAGCCGGGGCACCTCTGTTTTCGATCACCTAGGCAGCGACCCATCATGGCGACCGGGGCAGTCCGGCCCCAGCCATGAGACGATGGAGCTCGAGTTCGTCACCAGGAGTTCGGTGTATCCGACTCCCAGAAGGCAGGCCAGCCATCTGGCTCCTCCTCGCCAGAGAACCGAAGTCGGTAATAGCGGAGTCAGGAGATTGGTACACGATCGCCTCGGCTCCCGCTCCAAAAGCCGAGCCACAAGCGACCAAGCTACAGCGATAGCCGTGATGCAATGCCAGCTCGATGACATGAAGGCGCTCCTAGAATCTGGGGCAGGCGCCAAGAGAAAGATTGCCGGGCCGAGCGAGCCACTCGCGGACCACATCGAACTCGCCCCCGTGCAACGTACGATCGCTCCTCCGCAAACACCTTTGTACGAGGGGAGGTCGGACCCCGACACTCACCTGAGCAAGTTACGCATCTACATGACCGGGTGTGGGGCATCAGACGCGACCAGGTGCCGAATGTTCCCACTGACGCTGGACGACCTTGCCCACAGGTGGTACACCTCATTGCCGTCGCGATCCATCAATTCCTTTGATCAGCTGGCGAACAGCTTCACAGCTTACTTCGCCGCCAAGGTCGCTCAGCCGGAAGGTCCCCATCGCATGATGCAAATCAAACAGGGAGAAAAAGAGTCCGACGCAGACTATATCGATCGGGTAGACGAGATCATCCTCAATGGCGCACCCGTAAGCGATGAGATCATCCTCTACTCGGTCCTAGGGGGATTACATGGTCAATCGCCTATGTTCAGGCATCTTACGAAGGACCATCCCCCAACCTACGCGATCTTCCGCGCTAAAGCCGCAGACTTTCTGGCCAGGCAAAGGTTTCTTCTTAGCCTATGAGCAGCGCGATCGGCGCCCGAACGACGATATCCAGTCTTCCAGCCCGATCGCCGATATCAAGCTACATCACCAAAACTGGAGGACTCGCTCGCCATCTACAGTTCATCATCTAACATGTTGGATTAAGGCACGTGATCGCCTCCCCCGCACAACGTACACCGTCGAAGGTCGGTATTTGACATGACGATCTGAGGTGGAAGAGTGTAGCCATGGTCCTGGTGGTCGATGGATCCGACTGCTTAGGCCATGCAAGGTTCCTTTGGGCTGAGATCGCTCGCCCTTCGTTTAAATACGAGGTGGGCATAGTCGAAGGACCCTCCAAATCAATCAGTGGACACGATCGCCCGCCCTCAAAGGTTCATCATCTAACATGGTGAACCCGGACAATGCGACGCGTCACTACCCCCGTCTCAACGTATACCGTCGAGGATTGCCATCTAAAATGACGATCAAAGGTAGAAAAGAGCTAACTAGCTGCGGACGTGGAGTCGAATAATCCGACGACGCCCTGTGCAAGGACTCCTCCAGACCGAGACAGCACACCCTTCGTTTAAATACGAGGCGAGGCGCAGCCTAATGGAGGACCCTCACCATAAAATGAGTCACGATACAGACAATGTCGCTCGCGCACAAGACATGGTCATGGAGTCGGTCCATCGAACTCCGCGACTGTGCACGGTTCCTCAACGACGAAACCATCAAGTTTCTAAGGGGGATCGGCAAAATTGTTTATTGCAGGTACAAGACTGAAGATAGCTAGCCAATTGACCAGATCGCCCAATTCCGAAACCAAAGTCCGCTCAAGGGATCTCCCATCTCGATCCTACACGATCGCCAGCAAGAACCACCTCACCCCATGTCTTCAACATCGGAGCAAGCTGGGGGGCAATTGTTGTGTCGAGAATTATACGTCTCAACAGGCGATCGCCTCAGAGACCGGGTGACCAAGCCAGAGCCCATCAGCCAAGGCGGATCATCCGACCAAAGGTCCCAGGACAAGTCCCGGTGCCGAGCGATCGACATCTAAGGCGATCGTCTCTCGGTACTTGGCGATCTACTCCTGGTGACCGACCAATTGACGACCGCCTCATGCCACGCGAAGCCATCGATCGTCCAGTCGGCAAGGGCCGAAGCTCGAAGCAAAGAACCCACGTACAGATCCGGAAGAGGCGCCACAGCACATGGATCGTTGACCACAGCCTGTCAGTATCTTTCCACCAACCGACAGACCCGCCGAAAGGTGTACCGTGGGACCGCCCGTGACAGCAACCCAGGACGCGTGCCGGCTCCTCATTGGACCGCACAGCTGGCTGCCAGCAGCAGCCGCAAGCTTTAGGAAGACAGCCCATGTGACATAAAGACGATCGCCCCTTATTATATTACACGAAAGGCGATCGCCCGCCAGAAAACAGAGCATCTCAGCTCCTATAAATAGAAGGTTGCCTACACTTGGAAAAACTCTGTGACTCTCTGTCTCTCTCTGGTTCACGCCCAATACAGAAGCTCAATTCACAACTTGGCTTTCTCACTCTTGGCAACAACTATCTCTCGGCTTTTTTTCTCTCTCAGCACCTCTTACAGGAAAGACGGTCGGCAGAGAGCAAGAACACGCAGAGCTTCGCTCAAGAGTTAGATAAATAGGATCTTTTACACTCATTGTAATCACATTCTTACATTAATACTTGTATCCCCGAATATTTGTATTAATAACATCTCGCGAGAGCATTCAAGCCCGGGCCTAACAAACCCGACAAATCTTGTGTTATTCATACCCCCACGTACGTGCTCTCGCAATTTGCTGTTGCTCGACCATTCCAGCAATATCTATCTTCGGATAATATTTCGGGCAATTATACGTCTCAACAGGCAATCGCCTCGGAGACCGGGCGACCGAGCCAGAGCCCAGCAGCCAAGGCGGATCGGCCGACTAAAGGTCCCAGGACAAGTCCCTGTGCCGAGCGATCGACATCTAAGGCGATCGTCTCTCGGTACTTGGCGATCGACTCCTGGTGACCGACCAATTGACGACCGCCTCATGCCACGTGAAGCCATCGATCGTCCAGTCGGCAAGGGCCGAAGCTCGAAGCAAAGAACCCACGTGCAGATCCGGAAGAGGCGCCACATCACATGGATCGTTGACCACAGCCTGTCAGCATCTTTCCACCAACCGACAGACCCGCCGAAAGGTGTACCGTGGGACCGCCCGTGACAGCAACCCAGGACGCGTGCCGGCTCCTCATTGGACCGCACAGCTGGCTGCCAGCAGCAGCTGCAAGCTTTAGGCAGACAGCCCATGTGACATAAAGACGATTGCCCCTTATTATATTACACGAAAGGCGATCGCCCGCCAGAAAACAGAGCATCTCTGCTCCTATAAATAGAAGGTTGCCTGCACTTGGAAAAACTCTCTGACTCTATGTCTCTCTCTGGTTCACGCCCAATACAGAAGCTCAACTCACAACTTGGCTTTCTCACTCTTGGCAACAGCTATCTCTCGGCTTTTCTTCTCTCTCAGCACCTCTTACAGGAAAGACGGTGGGTAGAGAGCAAGAACACGCAGAGCTTCGCTCAAGAGTTAGATAAATAGGATCTTTTACACTCATTGTAATCGCATTCTTACATTAATACTTGTATCCCCGAATATTTATATTAATAACATCTCGCGAGAGCATTCAATCCCGGGCCTAACAAACCCTACAAATATTGTGTTATTCATACCCCCACGGACGTGCTCTCGCAATTTGCTGTTGCTCGACCATTCCAGCAATATCTATCTTCGGATAATATTTCGGGCAACAACAATTGGCACTAGAGGAAGGGCATCTAACCCTCATTTTTATTCCTACCGTCTCGAAGAACACCCACTGTTCTCCGGGGCATATACCTGAAGAAACACTCACTGTTCTTCAGATAAAAGCTTTCAGAATCATGACTTCTACCTCTACGTCGAAGAAGGCCGCTGGCCGATCCGCCAGACACCTCATTCCGTCTCAGTCCGAGCCACAGCCTATGGCGGAGGGTAGCCGCCGCGGTCCCAGACTCTCGATCCCGCCCCTGAGGGACGGCCCAAGCCTCTCGCTCGATCAGTTCCAAACTGCAGAACAGATCGAAAAGGCCTTGGCCATCCTACAGGAGCGATGAAGTGCTCTCGACGCGCCTCCCGCTATAACCCCCTTGACCATCCGACACTTGACCAAACGGAAGTTCAAGGCGTTACTAACCGAGCGATCTCCAAGAGGCTCCCATTCACAACAATTGTCGCTCGCCAGCCGGGGCACCTCTGTTTTCGATCGCCTAGGCAGCGACCCATCATGGCGACCGGGGCAGTCCGGCCCCAGCCACGAGATGATGGAGCTCGAGTCCATCACCAGGAGTTCGGCGTATCCGACTCCCAGAAGGCAGGACAGCCATCTGGCTCCTCCTCGCCAGAGAACCGAAGTCGGCAACAACGGAGTCAGTAGATCGGTACACGATCGCCTCGGCTCCCGCTCCGAAAGCCGAGCCACAAGCGACCAAGCTACAGCGATGGCCGCGATGCAACGCCAGCTCGATGACATGAAGGCACTCCTGGAATCTGGGGCAGGCGCCAAGAGAAAGATCGCCGGGCCGAGCGAGCCACTCGCGGACCACATCGAACTCGCCCCCGTGCTACGTACGATCGCTCCTCCGCAAACACCTTTGTACGAGGGGAGGTCGGACCCCGACACTCACTTGAGCAAGTTCCGCATCTACATGACCGGGTGTGGGGCATCAGACGCGACCAGGTGCCGAATGTTCCCACTGACGCTGGACGACCTTGCCCACAGGTGGTACACCTCATTGCCGTCGCGATCCATCAATTCCTTTCATCAGCTGGCGAACATCTTCATAGCTTACTTCGCCGCCAAGGTCGCTCGGCCGAAACGTCCCCATCGCATGATGCAAATCAGGCAGGGAGAATAAGAGTCCGACGCAGACTATATCTACCGGGTAGACGAGATCATCCTCAATGGCGCACCCGTAAGCAATTAGATCGCCCTCTACTCGGTCCTAGGGGGATTCCATGGTCAATCGCCTATGTTCAGGAATCTTACGAAGGACCATCCCCCAACCTACGCGATCTTCTGCGCTAAAGCCGCAGACTTTCTGGCGAGGCAAAGGTTTCTTCTTAGCCTATGAGCAGCGCGATCGGCGCCCGAACGACGATCTCCAGTCTTCCATCCCGATCGCCGATATCAAGCTACATCACCAAAACTGGAGGACTCGCTCACCATCTACAGTTCATCATCTAACATGTTGGATTAAGGCACGAGATCGCCTCCCCCGCACAACGTACACCGTCGAAGGTCGGCATTTGACATGACGATCTGAGGTGGAAGAGTGTAGCCATGGTCCTGGTGGTCGATGGAACCGACTGCTTAGGCCATGCAAGGTTCCTTTGGGCTGAGATCGCTCACCCTTCGTTTAAATATGAGGTGGGTGTAGTCGAAGGACCCTCCAAATCATCTAACATGGTGAACCCGGACAATGCGACGCGTCACTACCCCCATCTCAACGTATACCGTCGAGGATTGCCATCTAACATGATAATCCGAGGTAGAAAAGAGCTAACTAGCCGCGGACGTGGAGTCGAATAATCCGACGACGCCCCGCGCAAGGACTCCTCCAGACCGAGACCGCACGCCCTTCGTTTAAATACGAGGTGAGGCGTAGCCTAACGGAGGACCCTCACAATAAAATGAGTCACGAGACAGACAATGTCGCTCGCGCACAAGACATGGTCATGGAGTCGGTCCATCGAACTCCGCGACTGTGCATGGTTCCTCAACGACAAAACCATCAAGTTTCTAAGGGGGATCGGCAAAATTGTTTATTGCAGGTACAAGACCTAAGATAGCTAGCCAATCGACCAGATCGCCCAAGTCCGAAACCAAAGTCCGCTCAAGGGATCGCCCGTCTCCATCCTACACGATCGCCAGCAAGAACCACCTCACCCCATGTCTTCAACATCGGGGCAATTGTTGTGTCGAGAATTATACGTCTCAACAGGCGATCGCCTAGGAGACCGGGCGACCGAGCTAGAGCCCAGCAGCCAAGACGGATCGGCCGACCAAAGGTCCCAGGATAAGTCCCTGTGCCGAGCGATCGACATCTAAGGCGATCGTCTCTCGGTACTTGGCGATCGACTCCTGGTGATCGACCAATTGACGACCGCCTCATGCCACGTGAAGCCATCGATCGTCCAGTCGGCAAGGGCCGAAGCTCGAAGCAAAGAACCCACGTGCAGATCTGTAAGAGGCGCCACATTACATGGATCATTGACCACAGCCTGTCAGCATCTTTCCACCAACCGACAGACCCGCCGAAAGGTGTACCGTGGCACCGCCCGTGACAAAGAACCCAGACGCTGCCCGGCTCCTCATTGATCACAATTGCCGCCAAGAAGACCGCAAGCTTTAGGCAGACAGCCCATGTGACATAAAGACGATCGCCCCTTATTATATTACACGAAAGGTGATCGCCCGCCAGAAAACAGAGCATCTCAGCTCCTATAAATAGAAGGTTGCCTGCACTTGGAAAAACTCTCTGACTCTCTGTCTCTCTCTGGTTCACGCCCAATACAGAAGCTCAACTCACAACTTGGCGTTCTCACTCTTGGCAACAGCTATCTCTCGGCTTTTCTTCTCTCTCAGCACCTCTTACAGGAAAGATGGTCGGCAGAGAGCAAGAACACGCTGAGCTTCGCTCAAGAGTTAGATAAATAGGATCTTTTACACTCATTGTAATTGCATTCTTACATTAATACTTGTATCCCCGAATATTTGTATTAATAACATCTCGCGAGAGCATTCAAGCTCGGGCCTAACAAACCCGGCAAATCTTGTGTTATTCATACCCCCACGGATGTGCTCTCGCAATTTGCTGTTGCTCGACCATTCCAGCAATATCTATCTTTGGATAATATTTCGGGCAACAACACCGTGCAATCTCACTATTTCTTTGATGAACAACTGGGCAAGTCTCTCGGGACCCCACGTATTCTTAATCTCAAGGAAATGAGCTGACTTAGTTCGACGATCCATGATTATGCAAATTGTATTCATGCCGCAGCGACTCGTCGGCAAACTCGTGATGAAGTCCATTGAAATATCCTCCCACTTCCACTCTGGAATAGGGAGCGGTTTCAGCATACCCGCCGGTCGCTGATGTTCTATCTTAACTTGATGACAGGTTAAACATCTCGAAACAAATTCTGCGACTTTTCGCTTCATATTACTCCACCAGTAATTTTGTTTCATGTCCTTGTACATCTTGCTAGACCCCGGATGAATAGAATAAGGGGTAGCATGAGTTTCTCTCAAAATCGAGTTTTTCAACTCGTCATTAGCCAATACGCACAAATGATTCTTAAATCGAACAAATCCATCCTCGTGGACCACAAATCCAGGGGCTTTCCCCTGAGCCACATCCTATCGGATACACAAAAAAATGGGTCTGAACCCTGATTCACTCTGATCGCCTCCTCGAGTGGCGATGAAATCTCTAACGTACAAAGTTGCCCCTGTACTTGCTGTAACCAGACCTCGATCTCGGGTCTCAGAAATTCCTGCTGAAGTTCCTTCTGAACTATTAAATGAGTAAGCATCTGCTCCTGAACGGACTTACGGATCAAGGCATCGGCGACAACATTCGCCGTACCCGGGTGATACTGAATCTCGATATCATAGTCCTTGATCAATTCTAGCCACCGTCTCTGACGCATATTTAACTCCTTCTGAGTAAATATATACTTCAACCTCTTATGATCGGTGAAAATCTAACAGGAGACGCCATAAAGATAATGACGCCAAATCTTCAACGTTAAAACAACGGCCGCTAGCTCCAGGTCATGGGTTGGATAGTTGACCTCATAAGATCTCAGCTGCCGTGAAGCATAGGCAATCACTTTCCCGTTCTGCACTAATATACATCCGAGACCTTGTCCGGACGCGTCACTATAAACCACGAATCCTTCCGTCCCTTGTGTTAAAGAAAGGACAGGCGCTGAAATTAAATGACTCTTGAGATCCTCAAAACTCCGCTGACACGCGTCAGACCACGTGTATTTCTTATCCTTTCGCAAAAGGATCGTCATAGGTTGAGCGATTTAAGAAAATCCTTCCACATATCGCTAATAATACCCATCTAATCCGAGGAAGCTTCGGATTTCCTTAACATTCTTCGGAGGTTGCCAATCTCGGATAGCCTCCGTCTTCTGAGGATCGTCGCGTACTCCGTCTGATGAAATTACATGTCTGAGAAACGTCACCTCGGACATCCAGAAATTCACATTTGGAAATTTTTTCCATAAAGCTGCTCTCGTCTCAACACATCGAGAATCTGATGACGGTGAAGCTCGTGTTCCTCTCAGTCATGAGAATAAATCAAAATGTCGTCGATGAAAACGACCACGAACCTGCCTGAAAAGGCGATGAAAACTTGGTTCATCAACTCCATGAATACAGCAGGCGCATTAGTTAACCCAAACGGCATCACTTTAAGCTCGTAATGCCCATAGCGTTCGAAACGCCGTTCTAGCGATATCCGACTCTCGAATCCGCAACTGATGATACCCTGATCTTAAATTGATCTTGAAAAATACTGAAGCTCCCTAAAGTTGATCCAAGAGATCAACGATGCAGGGAAGGGGATATTTATTCTTGATTGTCTCCCGGTTCAGCTCTCAATAATCAATACACAAGCGAAATGAACCATCCTTCTTCTTGACAAACAATACAGGTGCTCCCCACGGGGACGCACTCGGCCGGATATAACCCCTCTCGGTCAAATCCTCCAATTAATTCTTCAGTTCCTGCATTTCGGTCGAGGCCATCCGATACGGTGTCTTCGATAATGGGGACGTACCAGGCTCCAACTCAATCGTGAATTCCACATCCCTCTGTGGAGGCAAACTAGGTAACTCGTCTGGAAAACATCGGCATATTCTCTCACTACAGGAATATCCGCCAACATTACTGATGATTTCTCGGTCTTGGTCATATAGCACCAATAACCAATACACCCTTGATTGAGTAACTTTACAGCTTTCATCAAATTAGTGACTCTATCGGAACAGCTGGGATTACCTCCCTGAAATACGTACTCAACTCCATCGTCTGGAACAATAGTGACCATACGCTTACGAACACTGAGAATGGTATCATGATGATCCATCCAATCAATACCCAATATGACATCGTCCTTAGGTAAAATCCACCACAATTAGGTTCGCCAACCAATTACGGTCATTAAGCTAAATCGGACAATTCTTAACCTCACGATTTCCGATAGTTCTTCTACCGTCTGGTAGACCAATGACATAAGGTTCACAACTAGTAACACTATCCAGATGAAGTCTACTCAAGCATGACTCGAAAATGAATGAATGTGATGCACCAGTATCAAAAAGAGTACACATGGGTTGAAATAAAATTTCGAGTCTACCTGAAATCATTTGGGCCTTCGGATCGTCGTCCCTCTTCATCTCATAAATTCGAGGCTTGCCGGCCCTCGAAACGGATGCTCCCTTCTGATAAGTATGGGCTACGCCTTTAATTGCTCCCATCATCTTAAACGACGCTGACTGAGTAGCCTGATTCTGAACAACTGGTCGCTTCAGGACCTGAGATGCCGTCGGAGTATGCTTGGAGTCTCTTCGGCAGAAACGGGCCCTATGCCTAGCAATTCCACAGTTGTAATAGGTGATAGTCGGCCTTGAACACCTAGTGCTTAAATGACCCGGCGCTCCACAGTTGAAGCAGGTGATGGCCGAACTGGCCGCTCGGAACTGAGATTCCGCAGGTTTAGGCGCCGTAGGAGGTCGCTCAGAAAAAGTAGGGCCCGTACGAGGCTTCTTGAAGGTTGCCTGACTGCCTTCAGACTGACTACGCTTCATGGATTTCTTGCTAACAGATGAAGGTTGTTGATTAGCAATTTCCTTAGCAGTAAGCTCATCAGTAAGAGCTTTCTCTATTAATTCGGTCAGAGCAGCACATCGATGATTAAGCAATTGCATCTGGGCCATCATGCCCTGCATAAAAATGAGTGGATCGACCCGGACACCTTCTGATTGAGCTGTATCTCGGTTACGACTTCCTGACAGTGAGAGATTATTTTCCGGGTTTCGGCCCGTACCTCGGCCTCTCCCCCTACATCCTCTGACAGTTCTTTCCATACTGAAGTAGGAAGGCCATATGGTAATTATAGAGCTTGAATGAGTACCGCATTATGATTACGTTATGAAATGATAATAATGAGCATACGCGCTCTAATACAATGATTATATGAATGATCAACTGAGGTGACATGATTATCTGATGAAATTATTGAAATGATTATCTTGAACAAGTTACATGATTAATGATACGATCCACAAGATCAACAAATGAATAATGAGGTTGAGTGAGTGATTAATGAGTTGACATGATCAACATGATAAAATGAAAATGATGTTTGAGGATTGTTGACTGATGAATGATGAATGAGTGATTCTTATTGCCAGAAATTATACCATGGCGTCATAAATATTACTGTTCTTTGATCTGAGGGGCTCGGCTCTTGCACAGGTCACACGTGACGCGAAAGTCCAATGATACTAGTCTGATGAATGATGATTTCAAATAAGATATGACTCGGAAGGTAGTATTCAAAACCTTGCTGCTCCGATACCAACTCTGTAACACCCCAAACTAGGCGGATATTACAGTACCGTGGACCCCCGACTGAGACCCACTAGGCGGGTGAAATTAATGAATTACAAAGTGTAAATATAGTACCGAACCACATTACATCATAAACTACTCCGATGAGGAGTTTCAAGTACAACACACCAGGAAAATACAAAATACATGTATATTTTATATGAAGATAAAATATACAACACTGAATAAAATGAGTAATTCAAACGAAAGTCTGCAGCGGAAATAAAATGAAGAAAACACGAATGACTGAAAAGGGTTGGGGCCCCCAACTAGTATCACTGGGACTCCTCGCCGTCCACATTCTCTTCCCGTGCTTTAGCTTTGCCGTGACCTGAAAACAACATCCCCCAACGGGGTCAGTTACACAAAACAACAATCCTCAAGAGTTGAATAAACGCAATCATGATATATCTTAATTATGAAATGACGCTGAAGAGAGGCATCATAGTACGCCCGTAATGGTATGTGCAAGTGCACAAGACGAGTGTCCGGACACACCCGTCCTTGTACCTAATTAGTCTCATGGAGGTACGTTACCGTGTGCACAGTCCAATGTGTCGGTGAACCCAACACATGACCATCACGTGCCCGACTAAAAATTCCACACATCCCCACCCGGCCGCGCAATATGAACCCAGAAGGTCATATGAACAAGAATGACCATGAAGAATATTAATGAATAACAATTCGACAAAGTCAAGGATGACTCACCGAGATGAATTAATAGTGAAATAAATGATAGCTCAATGAAATGATTGGAACCGTCGTTCCTCGTGAATGAAGTGATTAATTGACAAAGACAAGTCTCGATATGGTTAATACCATATGAATGAGTTATGATTATGAATGAACAACAACGAAAGGAATGAATATCCTTTTAACCGAGTAAGAATCAACTTACCTTAACATCGGTGATGATGCGTCCTCTCTCGAACAACGTCCTAAGGGAAACTACCGGTCGCTCGAACAACCTTGAATAACACAATTATCAACAACTCGTTTAATATACGAATCAATAGCGATCATAACCAATTCAAGATGTCGATACAATAAATCCAAACTCATTGAGGCATTTTGACAAACACCTTAAAAACAATCTCCCATCCTAAACAACTAATCCCATTTGTATGGAAAACCAACTTCTATTGAATGATCCAATCCACCAAAACACTATCAATACAATCGATAATCCAATAGGAATACTCAAATCGAGTTTACGATAACATTAAATTGCAAAACTCAATTCCAAGTCAACCTTCAAAGTGTTCTTGAGAAAAACTTCCAACAATCCGATGATAACTCATAAAAACTCATAATCATATGTATATCCATCACAAATCATGATTATACCATCCAAAACATAATGCTCCAACTCAAAATCGAATTCAAGGGTTGAAGAAGTTACCTTAGATTAGGATGAAGAATCCACAAATATGTGGTTGATCCACACTACATCTTGAAGAATATGAAAATATCTGAGTTTTGATGATGTTAAAACACCCCAAAATCGCCCAAAATCGCCCCAAGGAAGAGAGGAAGAAGGGAAATGAAGAAATGAGGATGTTCTTCACAACAAACGCAGAAATACAAAAATCTGTACTGTGTGCCGCGGCACAGGGCCAAAAATGCCCAGCAAAACAGCATAGTGCCGCGGCCCAGCCAGAAGGGGCCGCGGTCCGCGGTACAGCCCGCTCCAGCATTAAAAAGCACACGGTGCAGTCTTAGCTATTTCGACCATAACTCCTTCGTACGGACTCCGATTGACTCACCGTTTGAACTATTGGAAAGCTAACTTGATTCTCTATAATATTGAAAAGATTTAGATTTTTTGGACTTTCCAATAATTAATGGTGATTTTACAAAGTCGAACTCATACGTGGAAAAGTCGCTTAAGAACACGGAACTCAACAGAACGACACCGAGACGAACTCGGATGACAAAAAGTGTAGAATTAATCATTCTCGCAATGACGAAACGGTCACAATAGAGTCGCTAAGATGGACTTCCGCCAAAAAAGAAAATTACTGGAAATCAAAATTACGGATATTACATATATAATCCTAGAAATATATCTATACACATAATATGCAATAAAATAGATTTCTTATGCCGCAATATATATTAGTACACGTGAATTACTTTTAATTTAATTTACTTTTAGTAATTTACTTTGATTTAATTAAAATTATTAATGCATCATGCTTTAATTAATTTGATTAAGCATAAATAATTTTATGGAATATAAATATGCAACAAGAGTAATTAAAGCATATAAAATTGCATGTTTTAAATAGTAGGGTTCAGATTTGTGTACCTCACTTCGATTCAGGAAAAGAACTCTGATGTGGTGAAACGGGTACTGAAAACCGGATCGAGCACGATTTACAAAATCTCTCATAAAGATGTAGTTTGTTTCTGGTACATGACCTCCACTCTGGAAAAGTTTCATTAAATATTGAAATTGCCCATGGATATGGCCACAAACTCTGGCCGGACTGTTAGGCTGAATATTCGACCCCTCAATCAAAATCTCCTTCACGTATTCGCAAAGAAGCTGAAGCTTGTCTTCTGAAAAATGTTGTACGTTTATCACCTTTGTTTTATTCACTGGTCCAAATCCTCTTTTCTTTCCTCAATTATAAGAACGGTTGATTGATTGCTTCTCCAAGAAACTAGACCCAATCAATAACACAAAATATGTCAATACGTATAAATCGGAGAAGACGGGTTGATGACCGAGCAAAATTGCAGAAAACGGATGGCAGACTGTTGCTCACGGCAGGTCGTACTGCAGTGGCGGCGACGCGGATCTGTGTGGTGGTGGGGCTTGTAGAAATCGGTTGGGTCGATCTAGCGGGTCGCGATGCGGTATCTCTGGTTTCCGATTTGCAGGAGGGTTGTACGGCTGGAGAATAAGAAGTGAAATTGAGGGTTTCGGGTCGGGCTATCTGAACCGGATTGGGGGACGAGCAGGCCGGAGTTGCAGAGGGAGGTCGGCAGTCTTGCGGCTTGGGTCACAAACGGAGGTCAGATCGGGAATGGGGTCGTACTACAGTGGTGGTGACCGGATCTGTGTGGTGGTTCGAGGTCCGATTGGAAGCAGTGTCAGGGCTGCGGGTCGTACTGCATTGACGGCGGCCGCGGGTTTAGGGTTTCAGAAATTTTTTTTCTTTCTTTTTTTTTGGACGATTTTCAGAAAATTAGGGGTTCCAGAAAAAAATTTCGATTTTTCTATTTTTTTTTTGGAATTTTCATAAATCGGACGAATTTTTTTCTTTCTCAGTTGGGATATTACGTGCTGAACGTGTTGAAGGGAAAATAACTGAGACAAGAAGGAAGGCAAAAGTTGTGTATTCTCATTAATAACATTCCTATTTATAGGAAGAGATTACATACAAACATGCTTAATCCTACCCTAACTAGGAAAGTCCATAAAAAATAGATTTAGACACACATTGAGTATTATTACTTTAACAATATGATAATTATATAAGTATCTAAGTATTAATTGTGATTGTGTGCTATTAGAGTGTAAATTAAAAAGTAAAATAACTAATAGCGAGTATGTTGTGAAGATTGAAAGAAAAAATTTGATAATTTGATGTGATTGACGACGTTTAATTAAATGTGTCTTTTCTATAAAAAACTTTTTCCAATGAAATATAAGGACAAAGAGAATATTAAATTTGATCTCATATAAATTGGGTTACATTTGCAGTGGGTAGAAAAGTACATAGTATTTCATTTGTTGATAAATTACTAAATTTGTTTTTATATTATTTATGAAACTAATTAGCTTGATATTATACTAATGCCGGACTTCTTTTCTATTTATATTATACTCTAGCATATATTTATCAATTTTTTTTAGAGGAGTGATAGGGCAACACTTTGAACCACACCCCATACGTTGTGGGTGTTGTATCGCATGTTTTACAGATAAAATATTCATAATAATATTATAATAAAATTAATAATAAAACACGTAGTACAACATCCATAAAATACAGATGTATTTAGGGGTGTGGTTCCTTCCATATCATTTGTCTTTTTTTTTTATATCTATACTCGGGAAAAAGTAGGTTAACGATCGTTCCTTGTACTCCCTAAAATATTGGTCCGAGTTATATTTCAAAATCAAAATGCTGACGCAGAAAAGCCCCCATTCCAACCGAGGTCAGGTCCCCCAGGTTGGCTTTAACTTTTTCAAACCTCAGTTGACTAATCTCCCATCTCTCTCTCTCTCTAACCCCACAACTCTTTATCAGTTTCTCCAAAGCCTTGACCGTGATGCACTTTGCGTACTCAAGTCTTCAATCCTCATCTCCCAAAACCCCATAGTAAATGTATTTCCGTTGACTGAACAGAGATCAATTCTCACCCCACCCAAGACCCTCATCCCCCGGACCTATACATACACACTTTTGTATATCTACACATAGGGCGGTTCACTCTCCGACGAGCATTTCCGGCACGTGCATCTGGTGCTTATCTCGGCAGGTGCTTCGGATCTATGTTTTAGTCGTAACTAATGGCTCCGACTTTTTTCTACCCAATTGCAGAATCGAGGATTTTGATGAGACTAGGGTCTGGAGAAAGCTGGAGCTGATAAAATCGAACTGTTGCTTATTGCTTTTTTTTTTTTGGTGATGATTCTTGAAAAGCTTCTTTGCATCTTAAGCTCTTACGTCTTGTTAGCTCATTTAGTTGTATGGTTTAGTGTTTGATTTGAATTTTGGGGGTTGATCTGTTTATTTATATTAATTTCAATTTCTTGTTGTATTAGAGTAGACTCCCTTTTTTTTTCATAGGGGCGCGGTTTGAGAGTATTTTTGGGGAAAAAGTGTTTGATGTTCAATATTTGCAATAATTGATTTCGCTGAGTGGAAATTATGAAGAGATTGAGATCAACCAATGATTTCAACTCGTACGGGGAGAAGGGTATTGTTAAAGATTGGGGAAGAAAGGATGATGCTGGATCACAGCGCTCTTCACCGTCTTTGCATAGGAGCACTTCTTATTATAGGCCTTCCGACAGCGGGAGGAAGGTATTATCCTCAGCGACATCTAGGTACGATCGAGTAGAAGATGACAGGGAGAGTCCGAAACTGGTCAGGAAGCAATCGGGTTATGGTTCGGAGAGCTACGACCGAAGAAAGACTCAGGATCGATATAGAGACGGGAATGAGAGAGGGGGTTTGACACCTTCACCAAGGCCTACGTACTGTATGGATCAGATGCACCGATCTGAAAGTTTTTCCGGAACACCAAGGAGAGACTTTCCAAAGGGGTTTAGGTCAGAGAGGGATAGGCCTAAGAAGGAGGGTATTGCTACATCCTGGAGGAGGTTTGGAGGTGGTAAAGATAGCAATGGGACGAGCAGAGGAAGTAGAATTGAATCTAGGGAAGTTGGAAAGTCAAAGTCCCCGAAGGGGTTGAGTGATGAAAAATCCCCGGCTTGGTCCAAGGACTCTGGAAGTGAGCGATCGAAGAGTGTAGAATGCAAGAAATATGAAGATATGCCGGTGGATAGTGGTGGTCCAAGTAGTGAACGGGAAGAAGGTGAACTCGAACCGGACCCACAACTCCATGTGCCTTTGAGTGAGCCAGTTATTGAAAATAAAGCTGCTGTTGAATTTAAGTCCTATCTGAAGGAGGTGGACAATGAATTATGTGGTGGAAATAATGCTTTGGAGGAAGGAGTGAGTTTCTTGTCTGATGAAAAGAGGGATGTGAGTAAACTAAGCAGCTGTGAGGAGCAAGCAGAACGTGAACTATCTAAGGATGTTGAAGATGATCTGAACAAAAATAATAACTTGCCAGATTTTCAAGATACGTCACTCCAAAATGGAGGTGAAAGTAGAGATGAGAATGATATAAATTGTGAAAGCGAAGGTGACAACAATGCAATTGAGGATAGACTAGAAGGCTCTTTGGAGGAGGATGTGGACAGCACATGTGGTGATAAGTTAATTTCACAAGAGCAACTGGGAGAGAGTAGTATTATTGAAAAGAAGGCGGATGATATCGGCATGACTCGAAATGTGGAAGTAACAGCTGGAAGCAAACTGCCTTCTACTGAGAGAACGACCCTGAGTTTGAAGGACAAGGGAAAGAGTGTGGCTTTAGTGCACTCTGATGATGTTTGCTTTACAGAAACTAATTTGGAAGCTGAAAACAGAGCATGGGACCTTGCAACAAGTGGAGACATTGAAATGGAAGGGCCAAGTACCAGGGGATTTCAGTTTTTCTCCACTGATCCAACTAAGAGGCCAGAGAAAGTTGAGGAATTTACTCATACCAAAGCTAAAGATGATAAAATGGCCCTTGAACTTTCCCTTAGCTTGCCAAATGTCTTATTGCCTATCGGGTCTCAGAGTAGAGTACATGCTCCTGGTTCTCCTGGCCGTGCTAGAAGTGTGCAATCATTCGCTAGCTCTTTTCGGACAAATTCTGATGGATTTACAGCTTCAATGTCATTTTCTGGCTCTCAGCAATTCACCCACAATCTCAGCTGTTCCCTGACTCATAACGCACCTGATTTTGAACAATCTGTTAAAAGTAAACCTTTGTTTCAAGGGGTGGATTGGAAAGCTTTGGCTTCAGAAGAGAATAAGAATAATCAGGTTCCTGCTCATCAAGGAATTTCATCAAGAGAAAATGGCTTGTTTCAGCAGTCTCAGTTGTCTCAAGGCAATTCAAGTGGACAAGTTGTGGTGCAGAATATGAGAGTTCCAGGGGGCAGCTCCAAACTACCGATTGCACTCGAAAAACAATTAAGCTTTAATAAACATCTATCTAGAGCACAGAGTTTTAGCTCTTACGAAAATGGAATAGAACGTTCCACGGAGAGGAAGCAATTAATGACCGAATTATGTAGGAGCAATGGCCTAAATGAAAAAGATCAAGCAATGGTGATTGGAGCAGACTTTGCTGAGTCAATTGTTACTATGATAGTTTCTGAACCTCCACACACTATGGCTCGGAATTTTAGTGATATGAATGGTAGACAAAGGGCATGTGTTAAAGAGTTTGTCCTTGACATAATCTCAAATCCCGGTAAACAATGGCAGTTGAGTGCTCTGCAGAAGGCTTTACAAAAGAGGCCGGACATTACCCTTGATATGCTACTGAATGCCAATCGTACTCAGTTGGAGATCTTGGTGGCTTTGAAAACAGGGTTTCGAGATTTTTTAGTGCAGAAATGTGATATTCCATCTTCTGATTTGTCGGAGATATTTTTAAATATGAGATGTAGAAATCTCAACTGCAGGAGTATATTGCCTGTGGATGAATGTGACTGCAAGATTTGTGCACGGCAGAGTGATTTTTGCCGGGAGTGCATGTGTCTTGTGTGCTCGAAGTTTGACATGGCATCTAACACGTGTAGTTGGGTTGGATGTGATGTTTGCTTACATTGGTGCCATGCTGATTGCGGGTTACGGGAGTCTCATATTAGAAATGGGCAGAGTGCAACAGGTCCGCTTGGCACTACAGAAATGCAGTTCTACTGTGTTGCCTGTGATCATCCTTCTGAGATGTTTGGTTTCGTGAAGGAAGTCTTCCAGAACTTTGTGAAGGAATGGACAGCTGAAAGCCTTTCTAGAGAACTTGAATATGTAAGAAGGTTATTTTGTGCCAGTGAGGATGTAAGAGGAAAACATCTGCACGAAATTGCCGTCAGAACACTGTCTAAGTTGGCTAATAAAGCGGATCTTCAGGACGTCCAAAATCATATCATGAATTTTTTCACTGGTAAGATTGCTTTGCCTTTTGTTTTGTTCTCTGCCATTTTCAGCTTTTATCTAAAAGCATTGACTGCATTACCAGTTGAACTGTCAAAAATAAAATATTGTTTTCCTCGAGAATTATATAAAAAACATTTTCCCCCTCCTCGGACATCGGCAGGGTTCTGTAGTAAAAATCCATAATGAAGGGGGTCATTCATATGTCAATACATTACCATTTCTGGCTTGAGAATTGTGAAAATTCAATTCTCAACAAGAGTGATGCCACTTGAATGTTCAGTTTCAGACTTTTAGCTGATTAATGAAAATAGTGATCATATTCGTCTTGTGGCTTGTTTTGACAAAATAATTTACAGAAAGTCTAATTTTGACTAACAATATCTCGAGGAATATTTAATATCTGTAAAAAAATCATGTAAAATCAGTGTTCTTTCTATGGATGAATAGCTAAAAATAACTTCTATCTGCTGAAAAAAGCACGCTCTAACAAGTTTGGCCTTGTTTGTTTAGTTACAGTAATTTATTACTTGCACTTCATTTAGATGTATGTCTGAAACCGTATGCTAATTATTGTGTAATAGAAGTCCTTTTGTTTCCAGCTTTAGTTTATCGATTATTATAATTTTCTGTTTTCATGAATACAAAAAACCTAAAATTTCTGGTAATCAAGAATTTAGTCACGAATCTGACTCAGATAGAACTTCCATGTAGTTTGAGCCTTATTGCTTGAATCGCATGGTGTTTTTTGTGATATTACCTGTTTGATAAGATCATCATCTTTGGATGCAACTCTAAAATGAGAAATAAGTTGAGGCTTACAGAAAGACGGTATTTCCTTGGACATTTGACGAACTTGAAAATATCTTAATGTACTCAAATGCCTGAAAGTTTTGACAGTACTTGTTCCTTTTGGTTGGGATAATGACGATAGATGGCAAGTTTCCATAAATTCTCAAACTACATTGGCATATATAGGTGTTGATTTTTCAATTTTACTGGCACCGGAATTTCTCATAAGAATTTATTTGTTTGATTTTTCCCCATTTTTTTTTGAAGGTATCTTAACTCGCCTTCTATCTACTTATTATGCTCGCTCACATCTCTTCATTTCATTACAGTAACCAATTTAGACAGGCCTGGCAACAATACTTCGATTGAATCCAGAAAGAATGTGCCAACAAAAATTCAAAATGCCAGTAATGCCATTGCTGAATCCAGCCTAGTCGCTGGGTGGTTGAAGCCGGTTTACCCAGATAAGCCTGCCTACCTGGAAAAATCCAAATTACTCCCTGAACACGATAGCAATAGGAATGAGAATAAATTGACAGCGAGCTTGGATCTAGGGAAAAACACTAAAAAAGAACCTGTATTTGATGAATTGGAGAGCATTGTGAGAATCAAACAAGCAGAGGCCAAAATGTTCCAAACACGTGCAGAGGATGCAAGAAGGGAGTCCGAAGCTCTTAAGCGCATCGCAGTGACAAAGAGCGAGAGAATCGAAGAAGAATATATGAGCCGAATCACTAAACTGCGTCTGGTTGAAGCTGAGGAGATGCGAAAACAGAAAGTGCAAGAGCTTCAGGCTCTTGAACGATGCTATCAGGAATATTTTAATATGAAAACGAGGATGGAAACGGATATTAAGGATCTTTTGTTGAAAATGGAGGCAACAAGAAGGAACCTTGCCGTGTGATTTGACAGAGGATCGTTTTTCGTCCCGTGTTGTATGTGTTGTTCGATATTTAGTTTTTTTTTTTTTTGGGGTCTTTTTCTGGGAAGTGCTAACTAGAATTTGTACAAAAGTTAGCCATCTACTTTTTCTATAATGTATTTCTTGTTATGGACTAAATCCAAAATGGAGAAATGGGGGCTATCGAGACTTTGTTAAGTGTAATTGTTTTCATCTGCTTGGAACCGGCATTTGATTTGTTTTTCTTGGAAAATATGTTCGTGTTTTCTTGTTCCTTTTCTGGTTTTGCAGTTTATATTTGTTTTGCTTTTCTTTTTTTTTTTTTGTTCCCTAGAGAAGAGGATTGTCTGCTGTTCTGAGTACCTCCCGAGGCTCTACTTCACACTCGATCTAGAGGTAAGTTTTTAAATTTTCTAGCATGACCTGTTTGCCTCGCGATCCCCCGCTTGGGTTACAGAACCGCACTTACTGGACCCAGTTTTCCGGTTAATGGTTTCATCTCTGGATATTACCTTAAGGTTTCCAGTCGTTCCCCTTGCAGTTTATATTTGTTGCATTTTTGTTAATTGGATATAGCTTTCCATCATACTCTTTTTTTTCCTTCTCTTTCCTTGATTCTTCGAAAGAAGATGATCATTGAGTTCCGGATGGAGTTTATTTTGCAACAAGCCTTGCTTTGAAGGTTTCAACCTTTCCGTCACCTCCTTTCTTTCTCATGTAGACCCATTTATTCCCAATGGCTTGTACACCATCGGGTAGCTCTAGTAGCTCCCACACTTGATTGGAATCCATAGATCCCATTTCTGATTCCATTGCTACTTGTCAGGAGTTAGCATCTTTATCTTGGATTGCCTCCTTGTAGCTCCAGGGATCTGATTAATCTTCGCCTGGGATTGAGTCCGAAGACTTTCCCACGCCTATGAATCGTTCCGGCTGACGAACAACCCTCCCACTACGACGAGGCAAATCCTGAGTTGGTGTAAAAGTTTCATAATCGATACGTGGTGCAGTGTTAGTTGGCACTTATACGATTGGTATAGACGGAGTCACGCTCCTAAGCTCTTCCAGAATTATCTCGCTCATGGGTTTGTGACTAATCATATAATCCTCCTCTAGGAATCGGATATTGGTGCTAACAATGACCTTCTGATCCTGGGGACTATAGAACAAGCCACCCTTCGTTCCCTTACGATATCCTACAAACACTCGCACTTCTGTACGAGATGCCAACTTGTCAGCTTCCTTATTCAGCACATGTGCTGGGGTACCCCAAATCCGAACATGTCCTAGACTGGGCTTACGCCCAGTCCACAGTTCTGTGGGTGTTTTTGAAACTGATTTCGAAGGCACCAAGTTTAGAATGTACGCCGATGTTTCTAAGATATATCCCCAAAACGAAATAGGTAAATCTGAATAACTCATCATTGATCTTAACTATTTCTAAAAGAGTCCTATTCCTTCTTTCAGCCACACCATTTTGTTGTGGAGTTCCCGACGCGGTGAGCTGGGATGAAATCCCCTCATTTGCAAAGAAATCCAAAAACTCTCCACTAAGATATTCGCCACCACGATCAGATCGTAGTGACTTGATACTCTTCCCATGACGCTTCTCCGTTTCAGCCTTGAAGTCTCTGAACTTGTCAAAGACTTCAAACTTACGTCGCATCAAATAGATGTATCCATATCTCGAATAATCATCTATAAACGTGATGAAGTATTCGAAACCACCCTTAGCTGGATATTCATTGGACCACATACATCTGTATGAACCAATTCTAAAACATTCTGAGCACGGTTTCCCTTGGTTTTAAAAACCCTTTTGGTCATCTTACCTTCCAGACAGGATTCACAAATTAGAAATGACTCAATTTTATTTGAAGAACAATTTTATAGAATTTATTTCTAAACTAATTGCAGAAAAATAAATAGAAAATAAAAATAGTAATAATAAAAATAATAATAATAATAAGGGTGTATGATTATGATTTTCACCTCAAACAATCAGGAATGATTTTTATTTAATTCAATTCACTTTTATTCAATTGATTGTAAGCCAGGGATTCCTAAATTATTCTAAAGCTTCTCCCAAAGTCGATAGAAAATACTAATAATTATTAACTCGATATATTCCTATTCGAATTAGATAATTAATAGCTAAAACAGTTCATGAATCCCCACAATAAACAGGCTTCACAATTCCCATGAGTATATCCCTATCTCACGAAAATCATGATTTTTCTCACAAGAACTATGCCTAAATTTCATCTCCCGAATCCATAAAGACATTCAAATCAATTCAACTATTGGCCAGACAATTGAAAGCATTGAGAACAGTGAGAAAAATCCAACTCAATATGAATAACGAGTGAATTGAAATAAAAATAAATAACTCAAACCGTCATGTAATCGGCTACAATCACAATCCTACTTGAACAGATCTAGAAAATAAGATGCGGAAAAATTAAGGAAAACCTTAAGGGATCCGTGGTCTTGTCGTCGCCGACAAATCTCGGATTCTTGTGTTCTTCGATCCCGTCCCACGATGTCTTCGATCCTCCTCCTCTCTTTTTCTCACCTTCAATGTTTATTTATAGCTCTCCTCAACCTCCGAAACGCGTCCGTGGATTCGGTCGAGAACAAGCTCCAAAAACGGCCCAGAAATGCGGCAATTCCATCAAAACCGCCTCGTGGGCCGTGGCTCACTTAATCTGTGCCGCGGCCCTTACTGCTCAGCGCCCCACACCTGGACGCATTTTTCTTCATGGGCTGCGGCTCAGCTTCAACGTGCTGCGGCCGCCGGTACAGTTGGTTCAGCGCCTCTGTGTGTCGTGCGTGTGCCGCGGCTCGCTTTCCTTGTGCCGTGGCCCCAGGCCAAAAATCGTCGTTTTCGCCCGTTTTTCGTCGTTTAGGCTTCCGGAATCCAATTTTCTACAAAACATATAAAGATAGTGCATTAAAAGCTCATTTATGCAGATTTAGGCTCAAAATGGATATAAAATAATGATAAATAAGCGCATAAAAACACGCCTAACAAATACGCCTAACAAATCCCCGGCAATGGCGCCAAAAACTTGTTGTGAGGAAATCCCTCACACTATGCCGCAAGTGCACGGTGTCAACAAGTAATAAAGTGATAAGTAAGATATCGTTCCCTCGAGGACTGATTTCACTAAGTACCAAAATATAGTAAACTCGTAATTTTATTTAAAAAATAATTTTATAAAATTTATTTCTAAACTAATTGCAGAAAAATAAATAAAAAATAAAAATAGTAATAATAATAATAATAAGGGTGTAGGATTATAATTTTCACCTCAAACGATCAGGAATGATTTTTATTTAATTCAATTCACTTTTATTCAATTGATTGTAAGCCAGGGATTCCTAAATTATTCTAAAGCTTCTCCCAAAGTCGATAGAAAATACTAATAATTATTAACTCTATATATTCCTATTCGAATTAGATAATTAATAGATAAAACAGTTCATGAATCCCCACAATAAACAGGCTTCAAAATTCCCATGAGTATATCCCTATCTCACGAAAATCATGATTTTTCTCACAAGAACTATGCCTAAATTTCATCTCCCAAATCCATAAAGACATTCAAATCAATTCAACTATTGGCCAGACAATTGAAAGCATTGAGAACAGTGAGGAAAATCCAACTCAATACGAATAACGAGTGAATTGAAATAAAATAAATAACTCAAACCGTCATGTAATCGGCTACAATCACAATCCTACTCAAACAGATCTAGAAAATAAGATGCGGAAAAATTAAGGAAAACCGTAAGGGATCCGTGGTTTTGTCGTCGCCCACAAATCTCGGATTCTTGTGTTCTTCGATCCCGTCCCACGATGTCTTCGATCCTCCTCCTCCCTTTTTCTAACCTTCAATGTTTATTTATAGCTCTCCTCAGCCTCCGAAACGCGTCCGTTGATTAGGTCGAGAACAAGCTCCAAAAACGGCCCAAAAACGCAGCAATTCCATCAAAACCGCCTCGTGGGCCACAGCTCACTTAATCTGTGCCGCGGCCCTTACTGCTCAGCGCCCCACACCTGGGCGCATTTTTCTTCATGGGCCGCGGCTCAGCTTCAACGTGCCGCGGCCCCCGGTACAGTTGGTTCAGCGCCTCTGTGTGCCGTGCGTGTGCCGTGGCTCGCTTTCCTTGTGCCGTGGCCCCGGGCCAAAAATCGTCGTTTTCGCCCGTTTTTCGTCGTTTAGGCTTCCGGACTCCAATTTTCTACAAAACATATAAAGATAGTGCATTAAAAGCTCATTTATGCAGATTTAGGCTCAAATGGATATAAAATAATGATAAATAAGCGCATAAAAATACGCCTAACAAATACCCCCAAACTTGAGCATTTGCTTGTCCTCAAGCAAAAATTAATTTTCAAATAAAAAGTATCGTGAATGATCGTGCAAATCCATAGTGCTCAACTTAATCCATACTACCCTGAAAATCTCAAAGAATAATACGAGTATCGTAATAGTGAGTCACATAAAGGACACTGATTCCACAAAGTAACCATTTTTAGTGCTAATCAATCGTTTATGAAGAAAATCAGGCTCAAAGATTAACAAGCGTGAATTTAACCGACCGCCAATATGAAGGGTTAGAGTAAACAAGCCAACTCGCCCAGTCGCACAGTCTAATGGTAAAAATTTAAGAGTTTCATCGTCAAAATTACTCCTCGGACAGCATTCCCTTATGTATGATCATAATAAAGATTCGAGTTAACCACTAGGTTCGGATCTCGGTATGTTTCATCGGGATAATCCTAGGGTGGATTTCCATTCTCATGTATTGGGGAACCGTTTGACGTAAAAGACACTCATGGGGCACATGGATGCTTCTAGTTACTAAGTCCCCCTCTACAGCAGAGAAAAAACTCGAATAACAATTCCCGCATGTCAAGGTTGCTGTTTTACGCGAGAGTAAACAACGGGTCACGTGAATACCCCCAGTTACTAGGCTTCCCATCATCGGTAATGCGATATTTCTAAATCATTAGTCTATTTAGGGTTGTCGTTTTACGCGAGAGTAAACAACGGGTCGCGTGAATACCCCCGGTTATTAGACTTCCCATCATAGAACATATATAAATTCTCGACTTTTTGGGAAAAACTGTTCGACTCTAAACTCAATCTAAGTGCCAACAAAACTCATGTTACTGGACGACTAGCTACGCGAAAAGTATAACCAAACGTATTGACGGCGATTTGAAAACACGTATGTCTCCTTTCTTATCTGCTAAAATTTCTACAAAAACGAAAAAAATTTAGGACCTAAATGAATACTCAACAGAAACAGATATCGCTGACTGCAACTCAACCAAAAGTCAACCGTTTCTTCAAAAAGAAATCAGTATCGTAACATTATTTTTACACTCGAAAGCACGAAAAATTCACGATTTTGGCAAAAACCAACAACAGCATGCATGAAAAATAAAGCAATGATGAAATCGCAATTTATAACCAAGAAAAATTAAGAAAATATCGCATGCTTCAATTTATTCCACTACACATAAAATCATCAACAATAAAACTCATGTGAAAATAAAAGAGATAAGAAAAAGTGAATCTTATTCCAAATGTCTTCTTGAACGCCAGCACATGTCTGAGTGGAATCGTCTGTCAATCCATACTTCAAATAATGCTCAACATCACCAGGGACCCCCAAACTTAGTCTCTAGTCATGAAATAACTATAGACATTAAGTCAAGAAAGACTAGAATATGAAGGATAATAACTCATTGGGGTTAACAAAAAAATATTAGAGAAATAAGGGTCAACAATAATACACGAATCCAAACGAAATAACAAAACAAAGAAAAAATTATTAACGAAAAATCAAATAAAAACAAATAACTAGAAAGCAAGTAAAAATGATGGGTTGTCTCCCATCAAGCGCTCTATTTTACGTCTTGAGCACGACGTGGCGAAAAAATTTAACGTGGCTTCTTTCTAGGGAGATTGTCAAATATCCCCTTCTTGCAATCTATAAGCCTCTTATTCCACAAGGGAGGCTTTGGTTCATGCTTGGTTGCCAAAAATAATGAGTAAGAATAATTATGCGGACAACCAAAAAATAATGAAAGAATATAATAATTGTAAGGTATGAAAAAATAAGCAGAGTTCGAATGGGTAAATAATAAAGACATATCATGAACAACGTCATTAGAACTCAAAGAATCAGCCTCAACAAAATCAAAAGTAATGAGGTCAATCTCTCCCAATATTGATTTAGGAAAAATTATGCGTGGCACCGTTAATAAAATTTTAGGCACAAAAGTGTTCACCTTATTATTCGAAGTTTGATGACAATTTAATAAAATTTCTTTGGAAACATCATCAATGGTAACTTCTTCTACAAGCTCATCACACTTTATGTAATTATCAGGTGCTGGTGGATCGACCCTAAAACTCAGCATGTCTTTCTTTTCAACCTCCCCCTCAACTTCACTACTAAATCGATGAGCTGGAAAATAACCATAGTGAATCTCAAGACCACGACTTGCACATTCTCGCTCAAGAAGGGTACTATCAGGATTTTTGAGAGCGTCTACACAATGTTCAAACATGGTCTTTTGTTTCGGTGGAGGGGGCTGACTGACCCTATTAGGCAAATTATTAAGATCATCGAAATTTATGAAATGCCAAGGGTCACGATAATCAAAGAAAAACATAATGAAAAAAATAAAAATATAGAGACTAAAGAAAAAAAAATCTTCAAATTAAAATTAGAGTCGCATGGTAATGATATTAGCGAAAAATCAGTCCCCGGCAACGGCGCCAAAAACTTGTTGTGAGGAAATCCCTCACACTATGCCGCAAGTGCACGGTGTCAACAAGTAATAAAGTGATAAGTAAGATATCATTCCCTCGAGGACTGATTTCACTAAGTACCAAAATATAGTCAACTCGTAATTTTATTTGAAGAACAATTTTATAGAATTTATTTCTAAACTAATTGCAGAAAAATAAATAGAAAATAAAAATAGTAATAATAAAAATAATAATAATAAGGGTGTAGGATTATGATTTTTACCTCAAACAATCAGGAATGATTTTTATTTAATTCAATTCACTTTTATTCAATTGATTGTAAGCCAGGGATTCCTAAATTATTCTAAAGCTTCTCCCAAAGTCGATAGAAAATACTAATAATTATTAACTCTATATATTCCTATTCGAATTAGATAATTAATAGCTAAAACAGTTCATGAATCCCCACAATAAACAGGCTTCACAATTCCCATGAGTATATCCCTATCTCACGAAAATCATGATTTTTTTCACAAGAACTATGCCTAAATTTCATCTCCCGAATCCATAAAGACAATCAAATCAATTCAACTATTGGCCAGACAATTGAAAGTATTGAGAACAGTGAGGAAAATCCAACTCAATACGAATAACGAGTGAATTGAAATAAAAATAAATAAATCAAACCGTCATGTAATCGGCTACAATCACAATCCTACTCAAACAGATCTAGAAAATAAGATGCGGAAAAATTAAGGAAAACCGTAAGGGATCCGTGGTCTTGTCGTCGCCCACAAATCTCGGATTCTTGTGTTCTTCGATCCCGTCCCACGATGTCTTCGATCCTCCTCCTCTCTTTTTCTGACCTTCAATGTTTATTTATAGCTCTCCTCATCCTCCGAAACGCGTCCGTGGATTAGGTCGAGAACAGGCTCCAAAAACGGCCCAGAAACGCGGCAATTCCATCAAAATCGCCTCGTGGGCCGCGGCTCACTTAATCTGTGCCGCGGCCCTTACTGCCTAGCGCCCCACACCTGGGCGCATTTTTCTTCATGGGCCGCGGCTCAGCTTCAACGTGCCGCGGCCCCCGGTACAGTTGGTTCAGTGCCTCTGTGTGCCGTGCGTGTGCCGCGGCTCGCTTTCCTTGTGCCGCGGCCCCGGGCCAAAAGTTGTCGTTTTCGCCCGTTTTTCGTCGTTTAGGCTTCTGGACTTCAATTTTCTACAAAACATATAAAGATAGTGCATTAAAACTCATTTATGCAGATTTAGGCTCAAAATGGATATGAAATAATGATAAATAAGCGTATAAAAATACGCCTATCAGCCATAAACTTGGAATAATCGCCCCAGTTGATGGTAATCTCGCCCGCACTAAGCTGCTTGGTTACCTGAAAACCATGCGAGTCAAAGCAAACATGATCAGTAGAGCCTGAATCAACTATCCACGAAGTGGAAGAACAAGCTGCGAAACATGTTCTGACTACTAGTGCACGAGACATACCTTTCTTAAGAGCAGGGCAGTCCGCTTTAAAATATCCTTTCGGACCGCACTTGTAGCACTTTCCCTTTGGCTTTTTGTTCGCCTCGGGGTGAGGAGCCTTGCTTTTCACCTTGAGGGTTTCCACTTGCTTCTGGCCAACCTGCTTTTTCTTCTTTCCCCATTTGGGTTTGGAAGAAGTAGCACCGGTTGCCGCAAGAATCTGATGATAACCTTGTTTGAAGAGACCTTCAGTAAATTGAAGCTCTGTCAGAAGTTCCGCCAAACTATATGTCCTACGGTTCATATTGTAGTTAAGGCGGAACTGCTCAAAGCTTCTTGGTAAGCTGTCTAAGATAATATCGACCTGCATTTCCGCATCGATAGTAGCCCTCAGTATGCCCAGTTCGTTCAAATGAGACATCATTTTCAGAACATGATCCCTTAGTAGGGTCCCTTCAGACATTTGGGTTGTCATCAACACCCTCATTGCATTTTGTCTAGCCACCCGGTTCTGATGACCAAACATCTCGGTGAGACTTTTCATTATTTCCGCGGCCGAGCCCATCATCTGATGCTGATGCTGCAATACATTTGTCAGTGAAGCCAAACTGTAACAGCGAGCCATCTCATCAGACTTTTTCCATTTTCGGAATTCAGCCAACTCTTCAGGAGTGGCATCCGGTTCTGGTTCTAGAGGGCTCTCCTCAATTAAGACAAATTTATGCCCCTCAGCAGTCAGGACAATGTCAAGATTTCTTTTCCAATCGGCAAAGTTATTGCCATCAAGTTTATTTTATTTGAGAATAACAGCTAGTGGATTGAAAGACATGTGAGATAAAAATTAAAAACATCCATCACATAATGCATAGCAAAATATATCGAAAAACCTCAAAACACAATATATATATGGCAACCAACACCTCAAAAAATCCGCATATGCAAGCCACGACCGTGTGGACGTTTACACACACATTTTTCAAGTAGAGTTTTACGTCTTTAATTTTACTATCTAGTCAACTTACGTTATGACAAGTAAAATTAATAGTTGGTTCCTCTTGGTCATGTATTAATTAACATAGATTCCGATGGGGAATTTATTAATTTATACACCTAAGTGAACACCATAATTTAACATCCTGAAAATATTATCTTTTAAATAATAGTCCTACAGATGTAGAGGTCCTATCATAAAAAGTAATATTTACCTTATGTTATCATTTTAAAATTTAAAACTAGTGCACATCCGATATGAAGGAAGACCCTAATGTCAACGCGCATGCTAATTACTTCATAATTTAAATTAATTATGGAGGCCAATTTGATTTAATTTTAAAAAAATAAATCAATTTAATCACTTAGTTATTTTAGCCTTAAGGTTTTTAATTTTCTCGTCCTAACATGCAGAAAACATATCATGCATGCATTCATACATGCCATACATCAAAGCAATAAAAACCAAACTTAAAGCATGAATAATTAAATTATCCAATAAATACGAGCCTTTCCTCCAGAACCTTGACCTTTGGCCCTTTGGAGATGACAGTTCGAAGATGCATGCACTGGCTCCTTACATCTGTAGCAGACACCTTTTCCATACAGGCACTCCCCTCTTTGATTCTTACCACACTTCGGGCACTCTGGCTTACTGGCTTGAGGCTTAGGTCCCGACTTTTGACCAACCTTTGCTTGTTTATTAGAAACCACAGCCTTATTTTGGTTTTCATTCCAATGTCTCTTACCGGTATTAGGCTTAGTTGACTGTTGTTGATCCAGATTATGGCTAGCCTCAACCTCTTGAGCTCGAAACAATGTCTCCATATACGGTAGCACTACATGACCAGCCACAATGTGACGAATACTCGGGCGTAAACCACTCCAAAACTTAAGAGCCCTCTTTCGATCTGTATCCACCATGTGCTCCATAAAGAAGCTGATTTGGTTGAATTTCCTCTCATATTCTTCAACCGTCATTCCTCCTTGCTCGAGATGCCAAAACTCTCTCTCCATCTTCTCTCGGTAATGTTGTGGGTAGTACCGTTCACTACACCAAAATGGCCGATTTGTCACCTTCAAAAGTAGTGACAAATGGCTTTTGTCACTGCTATTGAAGGTGATATTTCCGGGGGTGACAAGTTCCTTTGTCACTGCTACTGGAGGTGACAAAATTCGATTGTCACCGCTAAATTTACACCTAAAAAAGGGTACATAAAAAACACTAGTCACTGTATTTGTCACTGTCATGGGAGGTGACAACTCTTTTAATTTGTCACTGCCCATGAAAGTGACAAATATGTTTATTTGTCACCTCATATTGTCACCTCTATGAACAATGACAATATCCAACTTTGTCACCGCTGTTGGAGGTGACAAATGTACCGTGACTTCTAATTTTGTCACCTCCTTTAGCAGTGATAAATCGGACATAATTTAACCACAATAATATAATTTTTCTAAATATTTTTTCTTTAATTTTTTTTCATACATGTACAATTATTAACTAATCTACTATAAATAACACAAATTTCAATATCACCACACCCACATCATTTTAATATCACACAATGCACTAATTAAATTCATCATTTGTTCAAATTCATAAACAACACGCAAGTGTTCAAATTCACAAGTTACACACATAGTGTTCAATTTCATAAAAAATACTTAACAAAAGTAAGACTTAACGCTCAAATCATTTTAGCAACCATATAGGCCATACCACCCAACTACCCTCGGTTTCCTTGATATTTGTGGCACACCCTTGACTATGTAGATACAAACTTTGTCCCTCTTCTCCTGGAACAACGTCAATTACTAGAACTTTACGTTCAAAGTCCACCAATGCATGACCATGCACAATCGTTCCCGTAGTTGCTGTTGAAACAATCACTCCAATTGCAATCTTCTTTGATGCATCTGACAAGCTAAAGCAAGTATTCTTCCAGGTGTTCCAACAACGATGTGCGGACATTCATTCTTCAAAAGATCTTTGTGAATTTTGATGTTCACACCACCATAAAAAACAGCAACTTTGACATCCGGTAAGTATGCGCAGAGCCGGAATTGAAACAGATGGTGACGGATGACTACAAAACCAGATTAGAAAAAAAAAAAGAGGAAACAGATGAGTAAGGAAAAGTTTGAAGAGTTCAAAGAATTGATAACCATAAGCATGGCATTTAGGAACAATTATCACATAAATCTGTCACTTACAGTAAAAGCTCAATCAGACGAGGGCATACACCATCCTCGATCACATCTTGGATTTTATCATTAGTACCATCAGATAGATACGAAAGCGCCCAGCATGCATCTGTAAGGATTTCTTCATCATTTGTATGTATAAGATGAGCAAGAGCAATGTGGCTGGTTTGACTCGCTCGTATAACATAAAGCTAATGTTACATAGATCGCGTAACAAGAAACCGCAATATGCATTAAGCATCCAAACAAACTTCAACATAATTTATGGACAAACTCGCTCAATCTGCCGCGCTTTCCCCTACAAAAATTTGACAACGTCCATGTTGCATTTCGCAACATGGACAACTTCACCGATCACTAAATTGTGCTAATAAAGGCATTAAAGCTCCGTAACTAAGGACAAAATCACGACATTTTGGTGAGTCGCCAAAGAACTTTTCCTAAAGCCCAAATAGCTCGCATAGTGCATAGCAATGTAGAACTTTTAAAATCAAGAACTCGTAGCAGAGCCAATTCATTGATATATGGATCACTATTAATGTTAGAAACTGAAGACCCTACAACCAAATGGAGCATGACACGTTAAACTTACCTTTCACAAGACATCATCACTTGGAGAACCAAGAAGTCCCACAAGAATAGGAACAAAGACCATGATCAATCACAACCTTGGTATTTTCGGACGTTCGAAGCAATGTTTGTCGGCGCCAAGTGTCTCAAACTAGATATAGGAAAATTTCAATACATGGAACACATTAAATTTAACAAAAGAGACAACATCGGCTATTTTATCCGTAAATTTATACCGAAGTCGGGATAATCATCTCTTCCAAGAAACTCAACCAAGCGAGGAACAACTCCACATTGTATCACTTCGTCAATTGGTGGGTTTTTCTCTGTGGAAATATAATAATCAGATGAGCCAACCATTACCCCAAAAGAAAGAGTGTCAACCAGAAAATGTAGAAGGAATAGATACCAATCTGGTGTATCTATTATACGCAAATGATAACTACATACCTAGTGAAAGAAGTTTACGGAACTGAGTTGTGGCCTCTAGTTGCAGGGTAGCATCATCCGTATAGATTCCGGCGACCATTGAGGGAGGGCTTTCCAACTGAAAATAATGGGGGAGAAGGAAAATATAGCACATTCAATTCAACTAAGTATGAACAAACGTTTTATAAGAACGATACTTGGGTCAAGGACCAAGCTCGACACAAATGAACCCAAACTGCTACAGAAGATTCAAACAAATAAATCTACCACAAATACAACATGCCAATATGCACGGACCAGCCGCCATGAGAGCATCTAACTATTATGTAACATGACAATATGCACGGACCAGCCGCCGTGAGAGCATCTAGCTACCATACAAATAAAAAAAATACCTTGTTTCCTCGCAAGAAACTTGAAGAATGTTCCCAACTAGTCCAAGAAATCAGTAGCAAGTTCTATTAAGCTATACGAAACAACACAACATTAATTAATTGGTAAGTTCACAAAAAATAGAAATATGAAAATCAATATTAAACAAAAAGTGCAAGAGAAACAACAACATAAAAATTTAGATACATGCAAGATCTATATACATGCTAGTATATTTCCTGAATGTAGTTAGAAATAGAGATACTAAGAACACTAGTTGCAATGCCATGTTCCTTTTGAGGAATCAATTCTCCGTATATGATAAGTACCTCCTGTTTAGAAATAGAGATACTAAGAACACTAGCTGTTATCTTGCTTCTTAGTAAATATAACGAGGAGCTGATTTCAATAGCTCAAGCATGTTCGTTAGATTATCTAGATATTAGTGGACACCACCAAAATTGGGATCTTAGAATAATGGCAACTGATTTTTACAACCTACAACAATAAAAATGTCAAGATTTTCACTTGGTTATTTAGCAAAATGATGATAACAACACTGAGGCAAATTTCCAGCAGGACATACGACTTGTGAAAAAAGTTTTAACAAAATTTCATTTCTTTAAAAAAAAAACATTTATTGTGAAAAAAATTATACAAAAAGGAAAAAGAAATCTGGACACTGGAAAAAAATTATACAAAAAGGAGAACACAAATACACGCAACAAGAGAAAACAGGAACTCATTACAACATGTAACTCGTGATAATTTAAAAAAATAAAAATAAATTAATTGAATTCACACTCGGAGACTCGCTCTGCAGCTAGCTCGGCGAACCAGAAGAAGAGCGGCTTTCAAAACAACAACTACGGTTGAAGACAGCGGTCGCGATCTAGGTTGAAAAATGGGGCCTTCTTTCTTCCTTGAGAGAGTCGCGAGAAGGAGAGTAGCGGAGGAAGACAGCGGTCGCGGTCTAGGTTGGGAGAGGAGGTTTTAATTTTGATTTTTCATATCTGGGCATAACCGATGCCTTTGACAAAAAGAACCGTGACAAAAATTTCTTTAAACTTGTCACGGCTTGTCACGGTTAATAGGCGTGACAAAAATTTCTTTAAACTTGTCACGGTTAAAAGCCGTGACAAACATTTTAATTGTCACTTTTTATCATTTGTCACCGTCATTAGCCGTGATAATATTTATCACGGTCATCAGCGGTGACAAATAGCGTGGATAAAAAGGTGACAAATCGGCCATTTTGGTGTAGTGGTTCCATCACTATTTCCTTGAATCGATCCCAAGTTAATGCAGCACGCTCGGCCGCCGACCTCAGACGCCAATAACTTATCCACCAACGTCCAGCATCCTCCACCATTTGGTATTGGCCGCAAAGAATTCTTTGTGCATCCGTGCACCCAATGAGCTCAAAAGTGCGCTCGAGTGATATGAACCATTCATCAACAAAGGCTGGTCCTTCTCGACCGTTGAATGTTGGTGGGGTGAAACGCCGGAACTGTTGCACGACTTGTGACTGAGTAGGAGCTGGCACGTTATTGTTGTGGTTATCCTGACCTCCGTCACCACCACCAAAGTTGGCATTCTGACCACCGAGATTATCTGCACCTCGGTTAACTGGGCGTCCACGTCCACGAGTTGCCATATCCTAAGGCACACCACACGCAACGATCCTTCAGTACTTACCCAACGAGAGGGAGAAATAAAATGGGGAGTTACATTGCATCTATAGGTTGAGAACTAGAGATTTCTAGCAATGATAATTTACGCATGTCACACACATACTTATGAATTTATAAGAAAACAATTTCATGCCCAAATACTTTATCATAAAATTCTCGTGTACAAAATATACTGAAGATGCATCATTAATGCATGAATTGTGGTCGATCTGGGAAACTGCATTTATCACATGATGAATAATAATAACTTAATGTACCTTGGAGTCGACGTGGAGCGGCATAGGTGGATGATCATAATTGCTAAAAATATTTGACTACTTGGGAAAATAAAATTTCAGTTTAGAAAAAGAAGAAACCATTTTAACGAGTCTACAGAACCGTAGACCCGCTCCGATACCACTTATGTAGCGACCACTTTTCTAAAATATAATTCTTCTAATTTTAAGAAGAATAAATAAAATTTTGCAGCGGAAATACATTTAAAAAAAACAACTTAATAATCGCAAGTATTATCATCATGTCACCATTAAATAAAAACATACTTTGACGTGAAATAAAAATAATTCGAACACTTGTTCATAAAACATGGTTTGAAAAAAAATAACATTGAATAAATAAATATCTAATCATAGGCTTGATCATCCCACCCTCAGTCGAATGCCACATCGAGCTCCTCAACCTGAAAGGGGTAAATAGTGGGGTGAGCTTCCAACTCGCTCAGTGTGGAGAGTACGCAATATGTCTACATTAATTACTAAATATATTAGAACTATAAACAACATGACTGATAAATTCTGAAACCCGTCGGCTAGGCCGGATGCTTTATGCACAATTAAGTGATTTTGACTGATTTGTACATTTAAATGCTTCTGACTGGTTGCACATTTAAGTGCTTCTGACTGATTGCACATTTAAGTGCTTCTGACTGATTTCACGTGCATATACGAGACAATATATAAAACAATTAAAATAAGCAAAAGCGTAATAAATCCCCACACCTGGATAAATTGCAGTTCTGAACTTGAATGTGATGAAGATACTTGATTCGATAATCCTAGGCCCGTAAATCGTGATTATTATCTACAATTAATAATAATAGAGAATTATTATTATCATATGACTGAGAATTAAATTGTACGTGAATAATAATAGTAATTAAAAATGTCAACATTTTAATGTTTGGTCAAAATTAGGATTGAATTGAAGTTTTAACGTTGACTGTGTTAAAAACGAATTAATTTAAATTGTCTGGGGCTGAAATGAAGGCTGCTGAAAATTGAGAGGACTGAAATTCAATGAGTTATAAGGCTGATTGGGGTTAATTCGTAAGAATTAACTAGCTGAGGGCTGGAATTAAAAAAATTATAAATAGACTATGGTCAAAATGAAAGTTTATAGGAGTTAGGGGCTGAGATTGGAATTAGGCCAAATTAAGCAAATAAAAACCCTCGTTCATCGTTGAACATCCATTCCTCATTTTCTCTTCTAACATTGACGCCGCCTTCTTCTCGGTTTCTCTCTCATTTCTTCTCGGTTTCTCTCTCTCATTCTTTCGGCCGGAAATAAAATGGCAGAAAGACACACACACAAAAGCTCTCCGACTTACATACCCATCTCGCGACCGGAGGAATCCGGAATAGGAGGCAGTGGCGGCGGGCGACGATATGCGACCTCAACGGCGGTTTTCCAGTAGCTCGTGGCGGTGGAGATCCTGGGCCGCGGTGTGCGCCTGCAGCGTGGTGGTTCGAACGGTGGTTCACAAACTCAGGTAAGGGTTTTGAATTGAAAACCTGGATTTCTTTTCGGTCTTGACTGGGGTTTAGGGCTTTGAGATTGGATTCAGGCCGAAAACGGGAATGGAAAGTCGTCGTAAATCGAAGGTGGGAGATGATTCGGAGATTCGGGCCAAAAGGAGTTTCAATCCTGGGCTCGATTAAGACTCTGAAATTGGAATTTGAAAATCGGAATGAAAGATTCGGACTGCTCATGGCGGCCGTGGTTCGCCTGCGGAGCTTGTTCCAGACTTCAGGCAAGTTTGATTCTAGTGTTGATACAAACGGGTCGGTGAATTTGGAAGGGCTGAAGGGTCAGGCTCGATTGGTCGCGCTGCTGGAAATTGTTGAAGGTTGGGTTTTGATTGTAGAGTCGGGAGGAAGGTGATGACGCACGAACGGATTGAATTCGTTAAAGTAAATTTTGGTTTTACAAATTTTGAATTAAATACTCGAAGAAAAATATCAGAGATCGAGTATTGAGTTTTACCTAGTCGTAGAAGAGTCTGAGGTGCCGGAAGAGGATTGAACCGGCTGGACTGAGAACGCCCGCTTGAATAATAGCCAGAAGAGAACAGTATTTTGGTTGTTGTTGCAGACGTCTACTCGTTATGGATTTCTGCCCCGAGTTTCTGTTTTGTGTATTCTTATTCTTTTTTTTTTTTTTTTTTTCTGTTTGGATGTTGAACGATTGTAAGGAATGTAAAGAATTTCTGAAGTAGAAGTTGTATAGATTTTTAAGTGTTTCAGTTGAATTAGAATTTGTATGTCGATAAACATTGAAGAATTTGAGGAAAGTGAAAGAACCAAGTTCATCGATCGATTTGGGAAGGTGGAGTTCTTAATTATGATTAATTAAGTTTAATCATAATTAGTTAAATTGAATTATATAATCAAATATAATTGATATAATAATAATAGTAGTATAATAATACCTATAAATATAATAATTTCGGTAATAATAATCATAATAGTAATAATAATAATAAATAATATTATTATTTATTTTGTAAAATATTTTGGGCAACAATTAATATTGCTTAAAATTTTGACTCGGACTTAAAAATGACGAGATGCACAATGAAATAAAGTGACGAGAGTTAATATGACATGAAATGAGATAGTGAATTAATTAATTTGATATGCATCAAAATAAAATAAAATGAAATGAATTTACATGATCATGAGAATTAGATGAATTAAATGACAAAACAGCTCGGGCATTGATTTAATAAAATTGAACATGTTTTCTATAATTTACAATAAATGTATATGCGAAATCGGGGCGTTACAGATACCAATCCTAATCGATTTAGAGTTTCTCCAGCACATGTCTCTCTCGTCTTCACCTATAAATACCCAGTAAGAGGGGTCCGATTTTTTTACTTTTAACGCACGGTTTTCAAGCCTTTTTCAGTTCAATTCTTTTCTTCGTTTTTCTTCTCGGCCGTTCGGTTGTGTCGGTGATAGTATACAAATTTTATTATAGTTCGCTGAAGGTGTAGTGATCATCGATTCAGTGCATCGGGATGTCGTTTTATCTTGGGAGGCAGACGCTATACACTATGGTGAGGGCGAATCTGCTTTAAGGAGACAGATCTTCTGGACTCAACACCGACTTCCATTCGTTTTCGTCATCAGCAAATATTTGTTTTTGCTAACACTTTTTTGCAGGGTTTTAATCAAATAAATTTTCGATTCTGTACTGTTTATTCAAGTATTCATTTTATTTATGCCAACAATATATATATATATATATATTGGTTCAAATGAAAACTACTCCTTAAAATAGGAACATGAGCTCAGTGCATATTTAGTATGGATTCACTGCACATAAAGTATATTGTAATGCTTATTTATTTTTTAGGACTCACTGCATACGTTTACTGTGGATTCGGATTCACTGTTTATTGGGAGAAAAAATGATTATGCATTACAACATACTATGTGTGCGGTGAATCCGTACTAAATATGCACAGACTCACGTTTTCATTTTACAAACTAGTTCTCATTTGAACCAATCCATACAGTACTGAATAATGCATTGAAACTTTGATGCACGAAATGCATATATTTCATACATAATTAGTACAAAACTCATGCATAAATTAGTACTGTAAAGTACTGCATCTAATATTGATACTGCATAGAACGCGCCACTATATATATTCTGGTGAGAATGAGATTTAAGTTGAGAAATAAGAATGAATTTGATCCATATATCTTGATTAAATGGACAACCTAGATTTATTCTTACAAAAACATATGCATGGAACACAATATTTTAGTGCATCGACATTTTGATGCACATAATGCATAATTTTAATGCATTGCAATTTTGATGCACGAAATGCATATATTACATGCATACCAATCTGAACCGTACATCACACAAAAATCATTGATTCAGATTTATTCTTATTTCTTACCCAAAAAGTCATTCTCATTCGATCCACACTCTATAAATATATGTTATATTATATAAATATCGTATGGATAAGGTACTTGTCTCGAATATTTACAAGCGAATCGATGGAAAGGCTCAACCAAGACGACCACGAAACCCCCAATTTCAACGAGAACACCGATACACTAGATCTATTACGAGTACAACAAAAAATGATAGAATCATACCAAAAAACCGAATCTACACTTAAGGAAGCAATAAACCAAGCATCTAGGATTCAAAGTTTCTCAAGAACATCAAGTTCATGAATTAGGTCAAATGAAGTTAAGAAATGGAATCCAAATTCGTGATTTATGATCGATAGAACCAGATAATACCAACCGCTAACAATTTAGAAATAAAAATCTCAAATCTAACACCCCACCCCCACACCCCCACACCCAAAAAAAAAAATAGTCCAAGTAGAGTTTTGGGAGATCTTACCCTTAATCTAATGGAAGAACATAAATGAAGGATGAAGAACTCGAACAAGATCAAGATGTTGCTAGAGGATGATGATTTTCTCAAGGCTCAGACCACACCAGAAATCGCCCGAAACTTAATGGCTGAACCATCTTAAATACTCATCTATATTAGAGTGTTTATTTCCAACTTAATCATCTTAATAATAATACCGATAATAATAATAATATCAATAATAATAATAATAGTACCAGAAATAATAAAAATAATTATAAATAAAATTAATATTACCACCAACAACAATAATGATAATAATAATAATAGTAATAATAAAATAATAATAATAATACCAACAATAACAATAATAAAACCATCAACAATAATATTATAATATAATAATAATGCCAACAATAATTATAATAATACCAGCAATAATAATAAACGAAATTAATATTACCAAACAATAATAATAATAATCGTAATAATAAAATAATAATAATAATACCAACAACAATAATAATAAGATTATCAACAATAATAATATTATATTATAATAATAATACCAACAATAATTAAAATAATACCAGTAATAATAATAAATAAAATTAATATTACCAACAATAATAATAATGATAATAAGAATAATAGTAATAATAAAATAATAATAATAATACCAACAATAATAATAATAAGACCATCAATAATAATAATAATAATGCAAGCAATAATAATAAAAGTAACAGTAATAATAATAATACCAATAATAATAATAGTACTATCAATAATAATAATAATAATAATAATAAAGATAATTAATAATACCAACAACATATCATTGTATTTGGACCTTCTCGGTCAAGTTTTATAGTTCCGCGTATGATTAGCCTTGTGGGTCCCACAATAGGGTTCACGGCGCTGTAATATACCCTGAATAACTTGGAGGTGTTACAACTGGAAGACCATATGATTCTCGAATATGGTGTACCAATGATCTACGTCATACACATACTCGACTTGCTTCATGAAGGGTCAATAACTCTGCATGATTTGAAGAAGTTTGCTGCAAGAGTCTGCTTTTCTAGAGCGTTAAGATATTACAGTATCATCAAATGTGAATATGTACCTTGTTTGTGATCTTTCTTTGTGGGGTCCGAATAATGATAATAATAATAATATAATAATAATAATAAAATATAATACCAATAATAATACCAACATAAATTATAATAATAATAATCATAATAATAAGACCATCAACAACAATAATAATATAAAATAAAAACCCGCAATGGTAGTCAAATTGGTGGAGTAAGTGAGCGCGAGACTGAAAGGTCACGAGTTCGATTCCCCCTACCAACATTTTTTTGGTTGAGCCTATCACACAGAGTTTGTCTAGTGTGGTTTACCTGGTTGGCGTAGTTTGCAGGCTATTACGTCTAGCCCGAGGGGTCATTTCTGTCATTCACATAGTTCACTCAGAACAAAAAGAAACAATGGGATATTTTTTCCAATCAAACAAATTAATCTACTCAGACAATTTAACATATTCAGAGATTAATGGAAAAAAAAAGTAAACCGCCCCTTAATCGAGTCCATGCCAAGCCAAAAGGAATAAAAAAGAATTGTTCTCAAGCAGAAAAACCACCCGTATTTCTTGTAGCAAAAGGCGAAATCCCTCGCCCTCAGGACCCCCACCCCCGGCCCGACAGGGATTGGTGGAGGAATTAAATCATGGTGACTCAACGACCCACTAGGTGGGAGGAACAGTGTCTGGTGCCCACAAGGAGCTATCCTCCACATTGGAGGGATAAAATTCCCACACTGCGGCTGTCAGGACTCGAACCTGCATCCTTGTAGCAATCTGCTACCCAGGAACCAGTTGAGCTGCCCATGCAGACAAACCACCCGTATTTCTTCAACATGTACTTGGTGAATATTCCTCAAAACAGTGTATTTAATTTCAACTATTAAATTAATCATACATTTTAATTTGATATGTTGTACTCAATCAACACGTCTAAATCAAGTACAACAACATATAAGATCGTACCAATGAATAATAAAAAAATAAACGCATATATATTATAGCTTTCTTAATTGATTAAATCAAGGGGGGAGTTATTAAGACCCCCTATATTACTAATCAAACCCTCCCTATTGAGGGTTTGTCCTTTTTTTTTTTATTCTTTTCTTTTTTTGATGTGTGTTATGTTTTTTTTAGTGTTTATTTGTTATGTGTTTTTTGTGTAATGTTTTTTTAGTGTTTATTTGTTATGATTTTTGTATTCGTCTAATGTATTTCTATTTAATTAAACAACAACAACAATAACACGTTAAACATTAACACATTAAACAACTACAACAACTGTTATTATTCAACTAAACAACAACAACAACATGAGTAGAGTTATATTAAATAGCAAACTTTTCTTACATACCAAGGGACTCATCCCCACCATCCATTCAAAAAGAAATCAATGGTTGAGATTAAAAGCATTTAATATTTCACACATTTTTTATAATTTAAATATCTCTTAAACCGTTAATCGTTAAGCGAAAATAATTACACCATCGCGACGAGCATTTAATTATCTTTCTATAGATGGGCACTTTGATATACTTTCGACAAAAAAAAAAAAATTCGTTTTTTTTTCGTGGCCGAAAAAATCATATGTGATATATCATATATGATATTACATATCACATATGATATACCATATATGATATTACATATCATATATGATATGTAATATCATATATGATATGTAATATCATATATGATATATCACATGTGATTTTTTCGGCCACGAAAAAAAACGTGAAAAAAGCGGAAAAAAAATTTGTCGAAAATATATCAAAGTGCTATCTATAGAAAGATAATTAAATGTTCGTCGTAACGGTATATTTTTTTTGACTTAACGATTAACGGTTTGAAAGATATTGATATTTGAAAAAAAATGATGAAAGTGGGTTTTTTAAATTGTTGGGATTAATCTCATCCATTAGATCAAATAAAGATGGAGTGAAGATGGAGGGTGGAGATTAGTCTCTTGGTATGTAAAAAAAGTTTGGTCATCAAATGATCTTAAATCCAACAACATTAACACATTATTTAAAAACAACACCATCAAATATAGTGCATTTACTATGTTTGTACTCTTACATAAAATAAAATATACACATTATAAACTAAAATAAACTTCATTAATTAAAAAAAAACACATTACATAAAAAAAACACATTACATTATTTGCCCATGGAACCCCAAAATATGCATGCCAAATCCATAATTTTTGATCCGCAACCGCTTCCAACATAAGAGTTGGGTATTTATGATCACGCTTTTGAATTGAGGCATAAGCGCCTTTGACAATTTTTCCAATCCCAATGCATACAATCAATACTCCCGAGCATTCCCGAGTTTATATTTTCTTCATGCAATGCATATATTTTTCAATGTCATTGGAAGTCAGACGCTCTATTGTGGGTGAGTATTGGGAGTGATGAATTTTCATCCAATACATAAATGTAGTGAAGACATCGCCGCCTACAAGCAATCACAAGGGGGCCACTAATAACAAAACCGATCACTCAAGCTATATTTTGCACCCAATCAGTTAGTTGCTCCGATCACTAAACCCCCGACTTTTCCTTTTATGCTGGTCTCTAAACGACTTAGATGTGGAGATGGCTATGGCTGATGATAGTCAAAGCTCAAAACGTTTGAAGTCTGTTCGGAAGAAGCTACGGAAGAATATCAAGATAGCCGAAATTAGGGTTGTGCATTTAGTCCGAATTCAAAAATTCGATCCGAAAATTTGAAAAATCGATCCGAATCGATCCGATCCGGTAGGTTCGGATCTGATTTCGGATTATAGATTTTTAGATTTTAGGATTTCGGATCGGATCGGATAAAATCCGCGGATTTTTAGATTAATCCGATCAATCCGAGATATATAAAAAAAACTAAATTTATATTGGACCTGTTAATTGATCCGAAATCCGATCGATCCAATTTTTAATTTCAATGGAATGTAATCGGATTGAACTTGAATTTCGAACTTCTAATACTTTGTGTTCTGTTGATTATTTAGATGTTGCTACTTGTTGTGTTGGACATGGATTTGATTTGGAGTTTGATTATATTTGTTAGTTTGAAATTAAAACTGAAAAAGTTTGTATGTTTTCGCTCATCCTTAAATTCTTGTTGTATTTTGGTAAATGGGGTTATTTTTTTTAAAATAATTTTTTTTTGAAAATAAAATCGGATTTTTCGAATTGAATTCGATCCGATATTTCGGATCGAATTTCGGATTGAGCAAAACCTGGTACGAAATTTCGAATTAATTTAAAATTCGGATCGGATCGGGTCAGATTGATCTGATGCACACCCCTAGCTAAAATGAAGCATCGTGGCATAATGTATAATTTTGTAAATCAAAAGGGATTCATTTTTCAAATTAGAGTGTGTTTGGCGTTTAGCTTGATAAGCTAGCTGATGGCTAATAAACAAGTGTAGTTAGACAACCAAACCACTAAGGTGAGTACATGGTAGATTTTCAATGGGTACATATCACAATAAGTTTTCAATTATAAATATGTTTTCCTCATGATCAAATATTTTTGGTAATTGATCAATACATAATATTTGATAAGTTGTTCTGGGGCATTGCTAATACTATTTGAACACTTATAGCATGCCAATTGTTATTGATTAACTTTACAATTGCTTATTGTTCAAGTTTGGCCAAGTTCCATTGATTGATTATTGAATTTGATTTATAGCTCACTGATTGAGCTTATGTATATGTTTTATGTTATAGATGCATCTATTGTTTTAGAAAGGTCCGGACATGTCCCCGTAACGGAACAAGGAAGACACTACCGGGATGGTACCTCCCGTCGCGAAGTAGTTGTCTTGGCGACCACAAGGGATTAGCGCCCCGTGGTTAGTAAGGAGCCGGAGTGTACCGACAAGGGGTAAGAACTCCCAACATGATGAGTTGTTAGTTACCAACAAGGGGTATAGACTCCCCATATATTATGATATTGATTGTTTTATGATTTGCCAATGTTTTATGAAACTTATTGCTTATATTTCAAATGTTTTGTTGGGCCCATGTATCTCACGAGACATCCGTCTTACGTATTGGTTTTGTTTAAATGCTATGTACTCAGGTTCGAGAGCTAAGGATTAGGAGTCACATGCTAGTGAAGACCTTTTGGAAGACTTAGATTAGTCTTTGTGTTTATGCTCCGTTCCCTTATACTATAGTTTTGATAGGTAATTTGGTAACACCATTTTGTAAAACTCTGATAACTGTTTTCGTTTTTGTGAAACCATAGTTTGTAATCATAACTAAACCTATGTTAGTTATGTAAATCTTAGTATTTTATATGATTTAGAAGTATGAGTGTTATATGTATTACGAAGCTTCTTGATCCCAAGTTTTTAAACCAGTCATTGCCGTCCACGGAGAAGAAAGTTGTCCAGTCGGAAGGAGTTATAACTAAAGTCTTGTTCTTTTGGATTTATTTTTCGCTTTTGATTCGATCGATTCGATTGATTCGATTCGAGTCCATTCAATTGATTCGATTCGATTCGAGTCTATTGATTCGATTCGATTCGAGTCCATTCGATTCGATTGATTCGATTCAATTCGATTCTTCTTCTTCTTCTTCTTATTATTATTATTATTATTATTATTATTATTATTATTATTATTAATCTTAATTATCATTATTGTTATTATTACTAATAATATTACTATTATCGTTGTTGTTGTTAATTACTATTATTATTATTATTATTTACCATTATTATTATTATTATTTACCCTTAATATATATTTGATTCGATTCGATTCGATTCGATTCCATTCGATTCGATTCGATTCGATTCGAATCCATTCGATTGATTCGATTCGATTCAGATTCATTCAGTCCAAAAGAACAGAGCCTAACTCCCGTATCTCGTTACAATAAACACAGTCCCTCGAAACATGACTAAAGAGTTGTTTGGCAGTTGCTGAATGGTTTGGTACTAAATGATCAGAATGATTAAGAGGCTCTTATGATATAGTGCAAAATGAAATACAATTGTTTTTTAATTGTTCAAAATGAAATCAGGAATCTTAATGATTAAGGAAGGGTCATGATACAAACCATTCAGAAGATTCTAGAATCAGAGTCATACATTTTTTCGCCAAACAAGAATGAACTCTTAACAATTCAAAGGTTGCCTCTGAACGCAACCTTTTTAAGAGGTCACATCATCTTCACCTAAGGAAATCGTACTCTGGAAAGAAAATATATTTTTCAACTGTGGATGATAATAGAACAAAGCCCAAATAGCATTCAAGGAATGGGTTCTTTCAGTATCTATCGAACAAACCTACAACCCATTATATCAAATGGCCACACTACCCAATAGCAAAGGGCTCAACCCCGCCGACTAACTTCCTTTCTTTCTTTCTTTACTTTATTTATATTTGGATATTTTCCCTTCCGTTTACTTTTCTTAAGAACGTACATACATGGTCTGAATAAAGACCAAGAATCGAGGAATTTTTGCTTCAATCCGAGACCATAAGATAAAACCCACCTCCTGCAAGATCTTCAACAGAGTACGCTCACTTCTCTCTACGTACTCGCATTCCTATTCGTTTGTATTTGTGCGATTTTTCTTTTGCCTGTGTTTTTTCTGTCAGTTTTCCTTTTAAAATTTCCAAGTATCCGTGAATATATGTAATATGTTAAAGAATTACTTCCTATACTCTCCCCCATAGTTATAATTACGATCCATAAAAAATAAAGTTCATTCCAGTATGCGTAAATTAAATTAAATGGCGGATCAAATATTAAACCATTGTAATGTTGTAGCTTTAATCTGCTTGATTATTCTTATTATGTAGCTCATCAGCCGTTAGACAGCCATATATTCCTGCAAAATGTTGCAAAAAAGTATCCGATTTGGTGTAAATTCGTTGATTTTCGTCAAATAATTTGGTCTGCTCCGAAGGAAAACTTTTATTGATTCTTACTTGGGGGGATCCTTTTTAGGCTGCAATGGCTGACGAGGATGATTTCACATTCTGTCAAGTAAGTGAGTTGGTGATTTGTTGATGGTTTTTTTAAGCAAATTTTACAAGGGTTCAGATTTAGATAATCAGTTGCTTTCAATGACATTTTTTCATTTTTTAATTTTTTTTCTCCGAGAACTTACGAGATAGTTTGCGATAAGGTTGGGCCGCCTGTAGAAGATGCCGGAGCTCGGAAAGCTGCTGATAGGATTAATAGCATTCAAATAAACGATGGGAGTGCTAAAACTGTCGATAAAAGGGTCTCCGATGATATTCGTCAAATTCATATGGATGATGGAAAAGGAAATGCTAGTGATCAGAATGGTGGCGGCATATGGAAAATTGGTACTTCTTCTCATAAGCAGGGAAGAGTGGGTTCGCTGTCGTTTAATGTCGTTAATGCATTATCTGACAAAGAGGTAGATCCACGACCCAAACAAGTGGTAGCAGGAAGTTCAAACAATGCCTCACCACAGGCGAATATTCCTGTGAGGAAGGCTTCTCAGAGAAATAAGGTTCCGTTTGAGAAAGGGTACAGTCAGATGGACTGGCTTAAGCTTACCAGAACACACCCTGACTTAGCCGGTACTCACGACTTTGTGGAAACTTGTTTGGATGCTGTGAATATTTTCTTGTTTTGGGTGTCATATAACAAAAGAAAATCCCAGAAAAAAATCGCTTCATTCAAAATAAAGTAGCTGTCATTTTCATGTGGAGAAATTTATTTGCTCTTGCGTATATGTTGCAAGCAAATGGATTGAACATTGATGGACACGATTTCGTTATGTTTGTTTGGATGCAACGGTTTTCAAATCCTTATTCCCGCATTTTGAGCTATTTTGGTGGATTTTAGATCCATTTTGGACGGAGTTATTTCAAATTCTTAAAATCTGAATGCAATCTTAATGCATTCGGGATGTCTTGTGAAGAGTACATGCAATAGCAAGTTCTTATCTGTTTCATGAACGAGCATGACAAGCAATTATACACATGTCCACCCATACGAAAGAGGGGTAATTGAACTGTCAGTTGTGTTATAAATATTCTATTTATTCCTTGTAATGTCACTCTTCGACCACCAAATTGACAGTTCTTGACCCCGCTTTTCAGTGAGCAACTTGTGTTATTCTTTAGTTGATTTGTGTTCAGTGTTGCAATTTAGGATCAATATCATGTAACCCCAAATGGCATGTTTTAGAGTCACGTTTATTTGGTTTCAAAGCCCATTCAGGAAAATCAATACTGTCAGTTAACCGGATGCTATATTGTCCGTAGTGCATCACACGCTTGTTTCATGTTCATATTATTTTTGTTCTCAGGACTGAAGGGGCAGTCTGATAGAAGACTGATATCTATGAATGAAGTCAAACAACACCAGTCTGAAGGCTCCATGTGGACTGTTCTCAAAGGTCGTGTCTACAATATATCACCATATATGAAGTTTCATCCTGGAGGTAACTATAAAATTCTCGTCGTTTTATTTAATATTGTCTGATTTAAAGTTCATGCGGTCTATCTTGTGTGTATATTCTTACATTATTGAACAATTAGAAGTCGGTCCATTGATATTCAGTTTTAGGTGCTTATGATGTTTTGATAAAGATAAAAAAAATTGTTGCAATGTTGTTTGCCAAGTGAAAAAGAACACCCAAAGGTTTTCAGGCAAACCCCATTCGATGCTTTAAGTCAGATTTCAGAAGAGTAGCAGAGTATTAGTGAATGTAGAGAAAATATGTTTATCCTTAAATCAAACCTGAATGAAGGGTATTTAATATGTATGGATTTAGTTTTTTCATGGTATCAGGTGAAAACAAAACCAGGAAATCCGAGCTCCCGCTGAATAAGGGTTTTAATCGATTTGATCTATTGTACCCTCCCGAGCTCTTATCTCAATTGGGAACATAAGTCGGTGTTATTCAGCATAATTTCCTCGTTGGACGATTTACCACATCTTATTTAGATGACTTAGGTCTATGAAGCTTAACTTCCGGATCTCGTGTATGACTTGCATTTAGTAAAAATAAAAGAAGAGGCGGTTCTTTTGATTTGTATGAGATTTTTTCTTCCGGCTAAAATATCATTCATTTGCTGTTGGCTGCTGCTAGGTGTGGACATGCTGATGAAGACAGTTGGAAAAGATTGCACGTCCTTATTCAGTATCCTTTCCTGGTATTACTTGTATTTTCTTCTGCAGTTTCTGCTAACTAGTAAAACGATTTATCTATGATAACTGGACCAGTGCCATCCTTAAAATTTGATCCATCAGATAAGTACCATGCTTGGGTGAATGCAGAATTCTTATTAGAGAAATGTCTCGTTGGTACGTTAGACGAGAGCCATTGAAGATGATACATATCTAGTACGAGGGACCAAAGTATCGGAACATGTGTGTCGAAGCTAGATGCAAGACACCGAATGTTGAGTATTCATATTTTTCTTCGATAATATAGAAGAAAAAATTGATTCGAAGTATCTTTTTGAATTTCAAACGCCTACCACTACAATGGATCGAAACAAAAACAAGGTAGCTTACACAATTCTCATGACATTGAGTTTATATTACTCCTTCATTATTTATTTTCTTTGCACTATTTTCACCCAACATTTAAAGATTGGGCATATTGCTGCTAATGTATTATTACATGATTTATTTATCCTTGAGCTTTGGTAGAATTCTATTCCATCATCAAGGTGTCTTGTCCCGGCAATCGAGTCGCCATGGACTGGAAATTGAAATGCTGAAACGTCCGTTTCCCTTAGGATCTTAAAAGGAGAGCTTTCATCTTTTGATTTAGATGCAATTATGTAGAGAGCCCTAACTTAACCATGTTCAAAGACTCAATGGTAAAGTATTGACTCCCACTTATATATCCCTCCAGTTCATGTGCGATATCGTACAATCCATTCTCCTTCCAAACTGGACGTCCAACGGACAGCACACTTCGGGTGGCAACCCATTTAATGGCCCATTTCCCGGATGGGAATCCCTCTTGAGTCCACATCCGGGTGGCAACCCCTGGGCCCACCATCGGGTAGCCTCTTTCCGTAGTCCGCTCGAATTCTGCAGGTCGGATCAAATTGTATGGCATATCGAATTGATTCTTTTAATTTTAAAAAAAATGTTTTGGGTTAAGTGATGCAAATTGGTAGGCATATTGAATTGATTCTTCTGGATTAAATAAAAGAAAACGATGCCTCCCGAACTTGCATTCGTACACTAACAGAAATCAGTAACGACATGAAAACCTAAATGCCAATAACATAAAAAACAAACCAAGAAAACAAACAGACAAAGATTCCCCGGTATGAAAAGTTGCTTAATTGCCACAACATCCAACGAAGGGCCACAAGCAGGATTTTCCTCTTGCATTTCAGAATCATGGAAAAGTAAATATTGGAACAAAGATAGTTACTGATTTAGATAATTTTTTCACAACAAAAAGAAAAATTGTCATTCCAAGAAGGAATTATCAACAATGTTTTATTCTAAATGGTTCATTCTTCATAGAAAATGCAGTCCCGACTTGAAGCCGAACTATGTCAACTTCAACTCGAGCTTTGACCTGAGGTCGAACCACGCCGATAGATAATTTTGTAAACTTAATTTCAAATTCTATCACATGGTCAAGCGTTCAACTTCTATGTCGAACAATAAAGGGGTCTGTTTGGTTCAAATGAGAGGAAATAAGTGGGTGGATTTCTATGCAAGGAAGGTAAAGGAAGGGGAGGAGATATAAAATACATTTAATTTGTTTGGAAAGATTGTGTAGGAGGGAAGGAGAGAAGTAGAAACATAATGTTTGGCCGAGAGAAGAGGAGCGAAAATAAATTAAATTATACTATTATACCCTTAATATATTTATATTTACGTCAAAAGTTAAATAAGGGTGTTTAAGTAATTACATAATTGAATTTTCTTTCTCCTCCAAATGTAACGCCCCGATTTCGCATATACATTTATTGTGAATTATAGAAAATATGTTCAATGTTATTAAATTAATGCCCGAATAATTTATCATTTAATTCATATTATTTTCATGATCATGCAAAAATTAATTTATGTCATTATAATTCATGTCAAGTCATGTGATTGCCGTTTCATTTCTCATTTGAATTCGTGTTTTATCTCGTCATTTCTTGACCTGAGTCAAATTTTAAGCGATATTAATCGTTACTCAAAAGATTTTACAAGCCAAATTATTATTATTATTTTTACTTAGCTATTTACTATTATTACTATTATTTTTATTTTTAAGTCCAGTTGCTGAGTTGGCCCAAGTTCTTCTCCTAGCTCAATTAAATTTATTCCTAAACCTAATTTCATATACAATATAAATACATACTGTATTTATGTACTCCTCACACACTACAATTCTTATCTCTTCGTTGAAAAATCGGCTGTTGCGGATCCCCCCTTCTGCACAATAAAATCTCCAACAAAAGAAACCCAGTTTCAGCCTGACATAGAAAAGCATTTGCTGCGAGGTAAGAATAATGTAACTAAGATATTTTCCTTTATTCACTTTACTAATACTCCTTCAAATCAAACTCATCCCGATTTTGGAGTTTAACAAACCAAATCAAGATTTTCAAAACCCATCCACCTTAAATTACAGTGGGCTACCAAATTCTTCAAACCTGACTGCCACTAATTCACTCTAATCAGCCACAATAGCTCGAACCCATAAGACCCACCGATCGAGACCATGACTCTTGCCCGGTCAAAACCGAGAACCGCATCGACGCCGTCGCTATTGATGACTGTATCTGATCTGTGTGAGTTGCGTATGTGTTTAACACCCCCAAGAGATTCAGGGTATATTACAGCGATGTGGACACCATACGGGACCCACCAGGCTAAATAAGAAATACCACTCGTTTAACCGTCTCGGTTAGCGAGAAAACACAAATCACCAACACAAAAATTAAATAAAACGCCTGGTACAACCGGCGAAATAACCATCACCAACAATCATAAATAGCATTAATGATACAAACCACAATCCGAGTAAAAATGCCTAAGTACTCGCGAGTACTATCTATAAGTTTATAAGTTAGAAAACAATCATATCGAAAAGGACAACGGAAATAAAAATACTCAGATGCACACGTCAACAACCCTGACCAACATCATCGTACTGTCCCAGCGCCCGCTCGTCTGGCCGAACATAACCTGAAATTCATTACAAGAAATTCCCCAAAATGGGTCCCCAAAGGGGTTAGCAATTACGCTAGTACAAGTAATCAAGGCAAACCATTCGCTTACACATTTCATAGTACATGCATCAAGTCATTCAAAATCCAAAACTAGACATGTCTTTTCCCGGAAAACAAACAGTCAAAAATCATTTGCCTAGGACCGGGGCTAAACCACTGGTCCCATTCGAGGCCTCTAAGGACACTCCGAGACTGGGCCATAGTTAAAATCAAATCACGCACATGCATCGCCTAGGACCGGGGCTAAACCACTGGTCCCATCCGAGGCCTATATGGACCCTCCCGGACTGGCTAGCCAATCAAGCTCGTGAATCCGGAGCTAAACCACTGGATTCCTCTGAGGCCCCATCGAACCCTCCCGGAGTGAGCAAAACACACAATATATCATGTTAAGCATAAAGGTTTCACGAGAATACTTGTTTTGAGTAATTGACGACACATACAGAAAGGAAACTCAACCACGGCCGCTAGGAACCGATAAACCCGAAGCTAACGATTCGAAGAACACAATTACAACCATTTCTAAACGAGTACAGAAATTGAATACACCCGGAAACCCACCTATGATTCATGTATATTCGTACAAAACAACAACGCAGGCGGATCGCAACCGAACCCTCCCGATTTCACAAATACCACGAAATACACCATGAATCCGTAGGGAAAACAAGAATACCATCAAGATTAATCATATACATCATGGATTAATCAATATTACGGAACGAATCGGACAAAAACTCGAAAATCCCCAAATTTCCCAAAAATAGGGTTCTAGGAGATTACCTCGGATTAAAGACGAAGAACACGAATAGATATTATAATACACTCCAAAAACTCGAGGAAGATGATGACTCGGAGTTACAAGGCTTCAAATAGCCTGTAAATGCTTAGGAATCGCCTGGTGGTCGGAGGAGGGGAAAGAGGAGAAGTGGAAATGACCGAAATCGGTCAACTCCTGGGTATATAAACCCAGGCCACGTTAGGTACGTTAGCCATGGGTAGCTAACGTACGTTAGCTGCTTAACGTACGTAAGGCTTAAGTACTTACGTACGTAATGCATCAGCAGAACCTACTGCCCGATTCCCTACACATCATTACGTACGTAACTCGCTGAGCTTAGCGTACGTAAGGTTCCAACTTAACGTACGTAAGACATACTCGTAGCGTACGTAAGGGGCCAGCAGAGTCTACTGACCAAATTCCTACACACCATTACGTGCGTAACAGCACACGGTTAATGTACGTAATGTCCATACATGAGGCTGACAAGCCGCTACCAACAGGCAAGGAAAGAACCGAAAAATCGAAATGCGACGATGAACAAAACACGAGGGTACGAACGCAAAGGATTCGAGGCGACGAACCTAACTGTTGAAGGAAAACATATTCCCAACTACCCGAAGGTTCGGAAAACAACAACAAACGTAATTACCCCAAAACTTTGGGAAATTACAAAACGGCCCAAAACATCCGAAATGCACAATACATGATCGAAACGCCAAACAAAAACTCACAACATGCATAATAATATAAGGTGGACTTGCGACAACCCCGAAACGGCGGTTCCGAACAACGATTTTGAGACTCAAACGAAATAGCGACGGGATGACACTAAGTGTGGAATTGAGTAGAACGAGCCTGAAATAAACTCGGATGACAAAAAGTTCAGTATTAAATATTCTCAAAATACCAAAACAGTTACAAGCGAGTCACTAAAAATGAAAAATACACTAAAAAGACAATACCAAAAAAGGAAAAAAAATACGGATATTACATTTTACCCCTCTAAAAATAAGTTTCGTCCCGAAACTTAAGAAACAAACAACTCGGGGTACCTAGCCCGCATGCTAGTCTTGGTTTCCCAAGTTGCCTCCTCCACACGATATATCGACCACTGCACCTTGACTAATGGAATGGTCTTATGCCTCAATCGTTTCTCACGGTGCTCCATGATCTTCAAGGGATGCTCCTCGAAGGTAATATCCTCAGCGATATCGATCTCACCATAGTCGATGACGTGACTAGGATCCAGGACATTTCCTCAACTGGGAAACATGGAAAACGCTATGGACGTATCTCAAAGCTGGAGGCAATGCCAAACGGTATGCCAACTCTCTCGAGAATCTCAAAGGGCCCAATAAATATCAGACTCAACTTTCCCTTCTTCCCAAAGCGGAAAACTCCCCTCATCGGCGACACCTTCAGTAAAACGTGGTCTCCTACCTCGAATTCCAAAGGTCGACGATGAACGTCGGCATATGATTTTTTTCGACTCTGATCAGTCAACATCCTTTACCGAATCAATGCCACCTTCCGCCTCGTTTCCAAAGCGATATCCGGTTCGGTCCCGACCAAATCGGATGCCCCGTTCCAGCAAATCTACGATCGACACCACTGCCCATAAAACGCCTCATACGGTGCCATCTTGATCGATGTATGCCAACTATTGTTGTACGTAAACTCGATCAACGACAAATGTTCCTCCCAGTCACTGCTCCAATCGAGAGTACAAGCACACAACATATCCTTAAATGTCTGGATAGTGCGTTCCGACTGCCCATCTGACTGAGGATGAAAAGAAGTACTCAGACGCAAATGAGTACCCAACGCCTTATGTACCGCCTGCCAAAAGTGCGATAGAAAACGGCCATCCCGATCCAAAACAATAGACTTTGGAGTACCATGAAGCCTCACAATCTGCACAATAAACACACGATCCAACCTCTTCGTGCCCCAAGTATCCTTGATGCCCAGGAAATGTGCCGACTTGGTCAGACGATCTACAATCACCCAAATCATATTCATACCAGACTTCGATCTCGGCAAGCTCGTGATGAAGTCCATCGAAATATCTTCCCATTTCCATTCTGGAACGAGAAGCGACTGCAATAACCCGGCCGGTCGCTGATGCTCGATTTTGACCTGCTGACAAGTCAAGCATCTCGCTACAAACCGTGCGACCTCCTCCTTCATATCATTCCACCAAAAGTTCCTTCTTAGGTCCTTGTACATCTTACTCGAACCAGGGTGAACTGAGTAAGCCGTAGCATGAGCCTCATGTAAAATACTTTGCCTCAATTCCGAGTCGTTTGGTACACAAAGCCGACTCTGAAATATCAACACGCCATCCTCATGAATCACAAACCCAAGAGACTTTCCCTTAAGAACATTCTCTCGGATTTGAGTAATCATCGGATCCTCCAACTGCTTCAGTTTAATTTCATCGATCAACGACGACGAAATCTCCAAAGTGCAAAGTTGCCCGACAACTCCTGGCAAAAAAATCTCAACACCCAACCTGATCAAAACCCGCTGAAGCTCAGATTGAGACGTAAGTATCTCAAGCGTCCGCAACGCAACCGGTTTCCGACTCAAGGCGTCGGCCACGACGTTCGCCTTGCCCGGATAATAAAGGATTTCGAGGTCATAATCCTTAATCAATTCCAACCACCTTGTCTGCCTCATATTCAACTCCCGCTGAGTGAATATGTACTTCAGACTTTTATGATCGGTAAAAATCTGACATGCAGAGCCAAAAAGATAGTGACGCCAAATCTTAAGTGCGAACACAACTGCCGCTAACTCCAAATCGTGAGTAAGGTAGTTAAGCTCATACGGCCTTAACTGTCTCGACGCAAACGCAATAGTCTTGTCGTGCTGCATCAACACACACCCAAGACCCTGACCCGAAGCATCGCTATAAATGGCAAAACCCTCGTTGCCACACGACAATGCTAAAACTGGGGCTGAAGTCAAACGCCTCTTCCAAAACTCGACTGTCTTTCGTCATTCCAGACGAATTTCTCAGACTTCTGGAATAACTGCGTAAGTGGCCGAGCTAGTTTCGAGAACCCCTCGACGAACCTACGATAGTATCCAGCCAAGCCCAAGAAACTACGGATCTCCTTCACACTCTTAGGCGGTGCGCAATCCAACACTGCCTCAATCTTCTGTGGATCCACACGGACCCCCTCAGCTGAAATCACGTGACCCAGAAACATCACTTCCTTCAGCCAGAACTCACATTTCGAGAACTTCGCATAGAGTTGCTCGGTTCTCAAAATATCTAACACTACCCGCAGATGATGCGCATGCTCCTTATCGTTCCTCGAATAATAAGGATATTGTCAATGAAGACGACGACACACTTATCCAAATACTCGATAAAGACCTTGTTCATCAACTGCATGAACACTGCCGGCGCATTAGTTAACCCGTATGTCATAACCACAAACTCATAATGTCCGTATCTCATCCGAAAACCTGTTTTCGGAACATCGGACTTCTTCACTCAAAGCTGATAGTACCCCGATCTCAAGTCGATCTTCGAGAATACTGCAGCTCCCTGCAACTGATCGAACAAGTCATCAATCCTCGGCAAAGGATACTTGTTCTTGATGGTCACCTTGTTGAGCTCGCGATAGTCGATACACAAACGCAGTGAACCATCTTTTTTCCGCATGAACAGGACCGGTGCGCCCCAAGGCGAAGCGCTCGGTCGAATATACCCCGACTCAAGAAGCTCACTCAACTGCTTCTTCAACTCGGCCATCTATGAAGGTGCCATACGATACGGCGCCTTCGAAATCGGAGCCGTGCCTAGCTCTAGCTCGATAGCGAACTCTACCTCACGGTCTGTGGCAACCCCGGTAACTCATCAGGAAAGACATAAGGAAACTCACTAACGATTGGAATCGATGGAAGCTCGACTCCACCATTCTCTGTCTTCAAGGCGTAACACCAATAACCAGTATACCCCCTCCGCAGGAGTCTCATCTCCTTCAAGGCGTTAATTACGAACTTCTGGTTTCCCCTCTTTCGCTCCGCGAAAGAGTGCTCGGTGCCATCCTCGGCTAACATGGTGATGATTCTCGTGCGGTAGTTCATGATCGTACCATGCCACTCGAGCCAATCATCCCTGAGAATCAAATCCTCATCCTCACTACCCACGAAAATAAGATTAGAGAGCCAAGCCTTATCACAAATAAACACAGAACAGTCTGGGACCTCTCTATCACCAACGATTCTATCACTGCTAGGAAGTTTAACGATGAAAGGCTCGCAAGGCGACAAATAGTCAAGACTCAAATGACCCACACACTCCAGAGAGATGAATGAATCCGTAGCACCTGAATCAAAAAGCACACTGACAGGATGAGACTGAATATGAACGGTACCTGTAGCCACGGTAGCCGCCGGATCATCGGCCCTCCTCATCACACACACACGCGGATGAGCGGAGCCGACACTGGAAGCTCCCCCTCTAGCGGGCTGACCCCGACTGGCACTCGGAGGAGATTGCGGAGCAAACGAGCCCTGGTTCACACTCGGCTCCCTAGGCGCTGGAAAAGAAGCCTGGGCACCGAGAGTCTTCCCCACACGATCACAAAAGGAAGCCTTGTGGCCCGGCTGGCCGCAAGTATGACAAGCCAACTGTGGACGAGGACACTCCCGGTTCCTATGGCCCAGTTGTCCACAATTATAACATCTAATCTCTCGAGTGGAGGCATTGGGGGTACCCCGAACGCCCCCAGAAAAACGAGCTGAACCACCCGTAGGAATATTAGCAGACTGAGACTTCTTTTGAACTTCTTTCTCGAGCCGCCTCACTGGCCGTCAAGGACATATCATAAGCAAGAGCTCTACTCTGATAGTCCTTTAGGGTGGTGCAGGCGAGCCCAGACATGTAATCGCGAATCTTCGATTTCATTTGCCTCGTCAAGTGGCAGATCTTATCCTCCTCTTCCTTAACCTGGGCCTTCACATAGACCAATTCCCGGTTGAAATCTGCAATAGCCTGAGAAACCAGAATATCCCGAGGCTGAGCATCATAAAAAGCATGAATCCGCGCCTGACGAACCGGCCACAGACAGTACTCCGCTTTCATAAGGTCTCTGAACTCGGCCCAAGAAGCAACATGATCCTTGTAACACCCCCAAATCCCATTGGGTTATTACAGTGCCGTGGACCCCACCTCAGGTGATCCACCAGGCGAACACGACTAAAATACAACAAACTGACCAAAATAGGAAATCACAGACCCTACTATGACGTCCGACATACTATTCCGATATGGAATTTCAACGACAAGGATGGGCCTACATGGCCAAAATAAAAATACAACAACGTTCACGAGCCTTGCTCGGATAATACAAAATGACAACGACTGAACAAAAATGGAGTACTCCAACTGTCTGACCAACATGAACACCAAAATATCTCGGACTAGTATCGCTCGAATGCCTCATCGCCCTCGTCATGCCCCTGTGTCTCAACTCCTTCCTCGCAAGTACCTAAAACATGAAAACATGTTCCGCCACGGGTCACCATCCAAAGATAATGAATATCAAGTACATGCACAACATGATATGCATCCAAAGGCAGAATAAACAGTACAACAATGGTAGTACGAGATGCTCACAAACCAAAGTAAGAATAGAGCATTCGTGGAATATTATGCCCATGGCATACGATCAATACCTGCTCAATAGGTTAGAACATAAGTGCCCAACGGCGAATCATCAATATAGAACACAACAATACATTACCCGAAGGAAAATCAATCCAACCCTGAAATAAAAAAGGATCACAATGCACGAAGGCTCAAACGCAAAAACCGTAACATCACAATGGCAGAAAAGCCCTCGGTAGAAGCCGCCAAAATATCACGATGGCCTGAAAGCCGAACGGCCGAAGCCGTAAAAATATCATGATGGCTCGAAAGCCGAACACCAAGTCGTAAATCATCACAATACGAGATCTCAAAGAAATAAACTCGATCGTCGAACATACCCCTGGGCGTATGAAACAATCGATCACAAAATATCGAACACATCCAATCATACATGGTCTCGTGAACGATTAATACTATGGCTCAAGATGGACATCACAAGACGCCCGATCCGGAAATGTGTCCGTGCACATGTCCACCCCGTATACTAATCCGTAAATATACGTGGGACAATGTACCTAATTAGCCTCACGAAGTAACGCCTCGTGTGCACGGTCCAATGTGGTGATATCCACGCATGACCATCGTGTGCCCGGCTAAAAATCCTACACAATAACCACCAAGACGCAGATATGATTAGGATATGTCACGATACAACATGACAACGAAACTCAAAGGATAAGACATCCAAAACAAATCATACGACTCACCAAGTGAACGATGACGCGAATAATGAAAGATCGACACGACCGACAATGTTCAAACAACCATCCCGGGATCAAAATCCCTAAGGACCAATGAACAACGATCACAACACAACGATGGGAAAATCCTCAACATTCAAAGATCACAAAAATACCGAGAATACAAGAATAAAAGTGTGCTGACTGGAATCGGTTAACACGACAATAAAAATACAACGGATGAGAATTATCGTTGATAATCCCAATTCAATACTTCGATTACCGTAGAATGGCCAATCGATAACAATTATACAATGGATGGGAATTATCTTTTTGACAACAGGTGGAAATTATATTTGATAATCCCAATTCAATATATCGATTACCGTTAGAGCGGACAATCGATAATAATTATACAACGGATGGGAATTATCTTTGATAATCCCAATTCAATATATCGATTACCTTCAGAACGGTTAACCGATAACAATTATACAACGGATGTCTCGGCACCTTTAATCGGTTACCGATAACGAAGATGATAATCGAATACGTCGATGCCTTCAATTGGCCAAAACGACATCAATAGAAAAACATTGATATCCATAACGCATTTATTCACAAAAATATCTTGATGGAACGTCAATCAATAATAATCGATATGTCGATGCCGCGAACCGCTATCGACAACAATATCTCGAAGAAACATCAATCAACAATAAAATCGATATGTCGATACCGCGAACCGGCTATCGACAACAATATTATCAACAAGTACCGCAATGCCTTAAATCGCCATTTACGAACAACAATAATATTTGGCATAATTTGTCAAGGGTATCGTATCAAACAATACCCCGATATCAACAAAATCACAAAGAGACCAAGTCTCGAAATGATACACACATTCATACACATACATGATAACATTAATCTCATTGACCAAGATAAAGATAAAACTTGCCTCAAACCGAAGGCGAGAAAGTCCTTCCACGATCAACGTCCTACCACGAATCGATCAACACGTCCTCCGACAATCACAAGCACTCGAACAACCTTGAATGAAATACAATTCATTCGATAACACGATATCGACCGAAAACAACACAATAGATAATTCCGATTCCAACACGAACACATACTATACTCGTATTTATCCGTATACATACGTATATATATAATATATATATATTACATATATATATATATATACAACTCATATATATATAAATACATAAAACACACAACACACACACTGCTCAACACATATAACTCACGCCACACACTAACACACTACTGTGCACAATCAACACATCTTAACACATATATATATATATATATATATATACATAACAGGTTTATATATATATACATTATATATATATATATACATAAAACACACAACAACATATACAAAAAAAACTTACCAGGAAGGAGCCGATCGGCCGGAAAGAAGGAAGAAAAAAAAAACTCCCATGCCGGAAATCGACCGCCGGAAAAATGACCCGCCGGACTTCGTCCAACTCCGGCCCGTTTCCGTCTATGGCCGGTTTTCACCCGGCTCCGCCTGTAACTCCTCGCCGGAAGTATGTCAAAACTCCGTTCCGCCGTCCGTTCCGGACAAAAACCACCTCGCCGGAAATAATGGAGTTCCGCATCCATGGCCGGAAACCATGAAGACGCCGGATACCCGAGCTCCGCCTCGCCGGAAGAAAAAAAATAATATCGGAACAGTTCAGTTCGACCGGATTTACAATGCCTTCCGGTTCGGAAATTCCGATCGGCCGCCGCCGAGCTCCAGTCGCCGCCAGAGACGTCGGCCCTACCTCCGGTCGCCGGAAAAAAAAATGGAGAAGCTGGCCCGTCCTCAAGCTCCATCTCGCCGGAAAAAATGGAGAAGAGAGAAGAAGTGAGGGAGGTGGCGAGAGGAGAGTGAGGGAGAGAAAGAGAGAAAAATAGTGTGAGAGAGGGACGAGAGGGAGATGGTGATAGAGGGATGATGAAGATGATGATTGATGAGGGGTGATGATTAGTATATATATATATATATATAATATATAGCATGAGAACGTGAGGGAGAGAAGGAAGGTGAGGTGAGGGATGGAGAGAGAGATGATAGGTGGGGGATGATGATGATTGTGATATATTATATATATATTATATATGTATATAACATGGCATGAGGGAGTAATGCATGAGGAGGGAGAGAGGAAATCACGTGGGGGGTGATGACAAAAGTTATCAAAAATATATATATATATATATATATATATATATATATATATATATATATAAATGATACTACAAAGATACCCTCGCCCCGAAAGTTGACTACGAGGAAAGTTCCCACCACCTACCACGCATTACGTACGTAACCTCAGGGCGTGCTGTACGTAATCGCAACAAATTAGCGTACGTAATGCTACACACGTAGCGTACGCTATGGCTATAAACTTAGCCAAAATTCCAATCTCGCCAAACAACAACCAAACGACGACCAGAATAAATATTTCGATCCCGAAATATTTTAATACAATATACATTGTATTGGTCCAAACAACAACACTTGTACAATTCCAAATGAATACGTACAACTCAACAGTAACACGAAAAAAAAATTACCCCCGGATATTACATACTTCCCCCCTTAAAAAGAGTTTCGTCCCCGAAACTCAGGGCGCACAAGTTGGGGCACGGACTATCCATCGGGATAAGAAAAACAACATCTCCAGGAATACTCCTCAATACGAGCAACTCCGCCTAAGCAACTGGGCCGACCCCACGGGTCCCCACGTCTCCTCTGCCTGAACAAGGCGAAAAAATCAAGTGATAAAGGCACTCAATCAAATGCGAGATTAGCCGAATCATGACTCCTCCGCCAGAGACCAGCCAGGAAGTCGCACCAAAAAGAAAAATAACAACACAGACATAGTCCTCGGGACTATATCGAACGCACGCCCAAGTCCTCACGACTTGACGTCTCGAATCACATTGAACGATTACCCAGATCATCACAAAAATCTCGGGTACAGGACCAAAGGGAAAGAAAATCACATCAAATGACTCAAGTGTCAAGATTCTCAGATACAAGGATAACAAGATAGATCAATAATAAATAGCTCACAACCGCAATATTAAAATAAAGACCGAGTCAAACATCAATCCGAAAGACAAAGAAAATACAAATCAAGGTTACATCTCAAATGTACCCGGAATCCACATCCTCCAGATCATCGAGTTCCTCGATCCCATCGACTCGAGGAAAACACAAATCAACTCGCTATTTCCCCTCGGGTGTCCATACCTCTGGCTCCGAAGCCCGATATGACCCCTTGGATGAAGTACGTTTGAAGTGACAAAATCTCTCGAGGCCCATGAGCTCTCTCGAGGCCTACCGGCACTAGAACTCTGCGCAGATTCGAAGGTGTCCCCACCTCCACGAGAAAATAAATAATAGCCGCACCGTACATCGAGTACTAACATGCCCATTGAATCACAATTAAAACAAACAACGGTCGAACTCGTCACAGGAAGAAAATACTTTCCCGATGCGGCCGACTAGGAAATGACCTCTTGGACGTCGGAACTCGATGTCCCTCTGAACGAATCGGCATCCTAGTTCTCTCACCAGAAGAAACTGAAGAAGTCCTTGAAACTTTTCAGTGATAACAATAACACCCTCGTTCTTGACGGATTCGGGGTTCAAAACCTCCGACAACTTGGCTTCACGAAGTGGAGCCGGATAATACCTCTCTAACATGAGAGTCTTGAACTCGATCCGAACACAATCACGATCGGTGGGTTCTCGAGCACAACTCCGAAAATGATTCGTCAGCCACCAAATTATTGGTACGAGGTTTCGGGTGTCGGCCCACTCTGCGGCCTCTACCCCCTCTGTCATGTCCTCTTTCCAGACTGAAAGAATAACGTTCGATCATGACCACATCTCAAATACGCCTCAACGGCTAGAATGCTAGGTCAACGCCAAACATGAGTATACAAACTCAACAGATAAACGATCACATCGATCACGCTAGTCATAGCCGATACAGAGCCCACACGCTCCAAAGCAAATAATCATAAATCAATCGCACCCGATCGCCACATACAAGTGTCAACAAGACAGGTTTAATCAATGACATAATGAATGTATGCACATAAAAGAGAATAGAGTCCTTACACAGGTCATACGAAGCTTCGAGGTCTTGCGATACTAGTCTTCACTGACGACGACTCGATGAAAGAATGACTCATACAGTCGTCCAACTATCACGACTCACAAAACCCGACAGTCCAGATTGTCATAACTTTGACCCCGCTACTACCGCCTTGGTAGAGCCACATAACACACAAGCCAGGGTTTCTCACAACCCAAAGTCTCTGATACCATCTTCTGTAACACCCCCAAATCCCATTGGGTTATTACAGTGCCGTGGACCCCACCTCAGGTGATCCACCAGGCGAACACGACTAAAATACAACAAACTGACCAAAATAGGAAATCACAGACCCTACTATGACGTCCGACATACTATTCCGATATGGAATTTCAACGACAAGGATGGGCCTACATGGCCAAAATAAAAATACAACAACGTTCACGAGCCTTGCTCGGATAATACAAAATGACAACGACTGAACAAAAATGGAGTACTCCAACTGTCTGACCAACATGAACACCAAAATATCTCGGACTAGTATCGCTCGAATGCCTCGTCGCCCTCGTCATGCCCCTGTGTCTCAACTCCTTCCTCGCAAGTACCTAAAACATGAAAACATGTTCCGCCACTGGTCACCATCCAAAGATAATGAATATCAAGTACATGCACATGATATGCATCCAAAGGCGTAATAAGCGATCTGACAATGGTAGTACGAGATGCTCACAAACCAAAGTAAGAATCGAGCATTCGTGGAATATTATGCCCATGGCATACGATCAATACCTGCTCAATAGGTTAGAACATAAGTGCCCAACGGCGAATCATCAATATAGAACACAACAATACATTACCCGAAGGTAAATCAATCCAACGTGAAATAAATAAGGATCACAATGCTCGAAGGCTCAAACGGAAATACCGATACATCACAATGGCTCGAAAGCCCTCACCAATTGCCAAAATATCACGATGGCACGAAAGCCGAACGGCCGAAAAGTCAGTAAAAATATCATGATGGCACGAAAGTCGAATGCAGAATTGTAAATCATCACAATCTGAGATCTCAAAGAAATAAACTCGATCGCCGAACATACCCCTCGGGCGTATGAAACAATCGATCACAAAATATCGAACACATCCAATCATACATGGTCCGTGAACGATTAATACTATGGCTCAAGATGGACATCACAGTACGCCCGATCCGGAAATGTGTCCGTGCACATGTCCACCCCGTATACGGAATCCAGAAATATACGTGGGACAATGTACCTAATTAGCCTCACGAAGTAACGTCTCGTGTGCACGGTCCAATGTGGTGATATCCACGCATGACCATCGTGTGCCTCGCTAAAAATCCTACACAATAACCAATCGGCACGCAGATATGATTCCGGATATGTCACGATACAACATGACAACGAAACTCAAAGGATAAGACATCCAAAACAAATCATACGACTCACCAAGTGAACGATGACGCGAATAATGAAAGATCGACACGACCGACAATGTTCGAAACAACCATCCTGGGATCAAAATCCCTAAGGACCAATGAACAACGATCACAACACAACAGTTCGGGAAAATCCTCAACCTTCAACGATCACAAAATTACCGAGTTTACAAGAATAATAGTGTGCTGCCTGGAATCGGTTAACACGACAATAATAATTCAACGGATGAGAATTATCGTTGATAATCCCAATTCAATACTTCGATTACCGTAGAATGGCCAATCGATAACAATTATACAACGGATGGGAATTATCTTTTTGACAACGGGTGGAAATTATATTTGATAATCCCAATTCAATATATCGATTACCGTTAGAGCGGACAATCGATAATAATTATACAACGGATGGGAATTATCTTTGATAATCCCAATTCAATATATCGATTACCTTCAAAACGGTTAACCGATAACAATTATACAACGGATGTCTCGGCACCTTTAATCGGTTACCGATAACGAAGATGATAATCGAATACGTCGATGCCTTCAATTGGCCAAAACGACATCAATAGAAAAACACTGATATCAATAACGACGATTCACAAAAAAAATATCTTGATGGAACGTCAATCAATAATAACAATCGATATGTCGATGCCGCGAACCGGCTATCGACAACAATATCTCGAAGAAACATCAATCAACAATAAAAATCGATATGTCGATACCGCGAACCGGCTATCGACAACAATATTATCAACAAGTACCGCAATGCCTTAAATCAGCCATTTACGAACAACAATAATATTTGGCATAATTTGCGAAGGGTATCGTATCAAACAATCCCGATATCAACAAAATCACAAAGAGACCAAGTCTCGAAATGATACACACATTCATACACATACATGATAACATTAATCTCATTGACCAAGATAGTATAAAACTTGCCTCAAACCGAAGGCGAGAAAGTCCTTCCACGATCAACGTCCTACCACGAATCGATCAACACGTCCTCCGACAATCACAAGCACTCGAACAACCTTGAATGAAATACAATTCATTCGATAACACGATATCGACCGAAAACAACACAATAAATAATTCCGATTCCAACACGAACACATACTATACTCGTATTTATCCGTATACATACGTATATATATAATATATATATATATTACATATATATATATATATATATACAACTCATATATATATAAATACATAAAACACACAACACACACACTGCTCAACACATATAACTCACGCCACACACTAACACACTACTGTGCACAATCAACACATCTTAACACATATATATATATACATAACAGGTTTATATATATATACATTATATATATATATACATAAAACACACAACAACATATACAAAAAAAACTTACCAGGAAGGAGCCGATCGGCCGGAAAGAAGGAAGAAAAAAAAAACTCCCATGCCGGAAATCGACCGCCGGAAAAATGACCCGCCGGACTTCGTCCAACTCCGGCCCGTTTCCGTCTATGGCCGGTTTTCACCCGGCTCCGCCTGTAACTCCTCGCCGGAAGTATGTCAAAACTCCGTTCCGCCGTCCGTTCCGGACAAAAACCACCTCGCCGGAAATAATGGAGTTCCGCATCCATGGCCGGAAACCATGAAGACGCCGGATACCCGAGCTCCGCCTCGCCGGAAGAAAAAAAATAATATCGGAACAGTTCAGTTCGACCGGATTCACAATGCCTTCCGGTTCGGAAATTCCGATCGGCCGCCGCCGAGCTCCAGTCGCCGCCAGAGACGTCGGCCCTACCTCCGGTCGCCGGAAAAAAAATGGAGAAGCTGGCCCGTCCTCAAGCTCCATCTCGCCGGAAAAAATGGACAAGAGAGAAGAAGTGAGGGAGGTGGCGAGAGGAGAGTGAGGGAGAGAAAGAGAGAAAAATAGTGTGAGAGAGGGACGAGAGGGGGATGGTGATAGAGGGATGATGAAGATGATGATTGATGAGGGGTGATGATTAGTATATATATATATATAATATATAGCATGAGAACGTGAGGGAGAGAAGGAAGGTGAGGTGAGGGATGGAGAGAGAGATGATAGGTGGGGGATGATGATGATTGTGATATATTATATATATATTATATATGTATATAACATGGCATGAGGGAGTAATGCATGAGGAGGGAGAGAGGAAATCACGTGGGGGGTGATGACAAAAGTTATCAAAAATATATATATATATATATAAATGATACTACAAAGATACCCTCGCCCCGAAAGTTGACTACGAGGAAAGTTCCCACCACCTACCACGCATTACGTACGTAACCTCAGGGCGTGCTGTACGTAATCGCAACAAATTAGCGTACGTAATGCTACACACGTAGCGTACGCTATGGCTATAAACTTAGCCAAAATTCCAATCTCGCCAAACAACAACCAAACGACGACCAGAATAAATATTTCGATCCCGAAATATTTTAATACAATATACATTGTATTGGTCCAAACAACAACACTTGTACAATTCCAAATGAATACGTACAACTCAACAGTAACACGAAAAAAAAAAAAATTACCCCCGGATATTACAATCCTGAGGTCCAACAACCTCCCACCATTCAGCAACATCTCCGGTGAGAATATACTGGGCGATCGGGACCTTGCGAGCCTCAGGACATTTAGTAGCAGTAAAGACCTTGGACATCTCCTTGATCCCTCCCTCCCAACCAATCGGGTCTGAAGCCCCCGAAAACTGGGGAGGATTCATCTTGATGACATCCTGAAGCCAACGATCCGCCCCGGCCCTAGCAGCATGAGCCGGAGTCGGGTTTTGAACCGCCTGGGCTATCGCAGCCATTTGGTTCACCATTTGTTGCATCGCAGCTGCAACACCAAGGTCGACGCCATCTTGAGTAGCAGTATGGCTATGACGGCCATCAATACTACCGGCTCCAGAAGAATGTGACGTGGCTGCCCCACTGGCTGCCCCACGTCCCCGGACGCATCCACGACCACGACCATGACCTCTTCCAGCATCCATACTGGAGATAAGAGGTGGCAAAAGCAACTCGATGATAAGTATGAGAGGAAAAATAGTCACAGTTCAAGAAAAGAAAGTACGATACAAGAAAGCAAGGTATCGAATAACGAAAACTTACGTGCACTGGAAGTACCGAGATGATGACAGCGGGGTGACGATGTGCAAGACAAAACACAGCTAGACCCGATTAACCGACAAGCCTAGGTATCCATAAAACTAGTTCTCTGATACCATTTTCTGTAACACCCCCAAGATATTCAGAGTATATTACAGCGCCATGGACCCCCACATAGGACCCACCAGGCTAAATAAGAAATACCACTCGTCTAACCATCTCGATTAGCGAGAAAACACAAATCACCAAGACAAAAATTAAATAAAACGCCCGGTACAACCGGCGTAATAACCATCACCAACAATCATAAATAACATTAATGATACAAACCACAATCCGAGTAAAAATGCCTAAGTATTCGCGAGAACTATCTATAAGTTTATAAGTTAGAAAACAACCATATCGAAAAGGACAACGGAAATAAAGAGACTCAAATACACTTGTCAATAACCCTGACCAGCATCATCGTATTGTCCCAGCGCCCGCTCGCCTGGCTGAACATAACCTGAAAATCATAACAAGAATTTCCCCAAAACGGGTCCCCAAAGGGGTTAGCAGTTACGCTAGTACAAGTAATCAAGGCAAACTATTCGCTTACACATTTCATAGTACATGCATCACGTCATTCAAAATCCAAAACCAGACATGTCTTTTCCCGAAAAACAAACAGTAAAAAATCATTTGCCTAGGACCGGGGCTAAACCACTGGTCCCATCCTAGGCCTCTAATGACCCTATCAGACTGGCCATAGTTAAAATCAAATCATGCACATGCATCGCCTAGGATCGGGGCTAAACCACTGGTCCCATCCGAGGCCACTATGGACCCTCCCGGACTGGCTAGCCAATCAAGCTCGTGAATCCGGGGCTAAACCACTGGATTCCTCCGAGGCCCCGTCGAACCCTCCCGGAGCGAGCAAAACACACAATATACATTACCATTTCATGTTAAGCATAAAGGTTTCACGAGAATACTTGCCTTGAGTAATTGACGACGACACGTACGGAAAGGAAAGGAAACCACGACCGCTAGGAACCGATAAAACCGAACCTAACGATTCGAAGAACACAACCACAACCATTTCTAAACGAGTACGGAAATAGAATACACCCGAAAACCCACATACGATTCATGTATATTCGTACAAAACAACGAGGGCGGATCACAATCGAAGCCTCCCGATTTCACAAATACCACGAAATACACCATGAATCTGTAGGGAAAATAAGAATACCATCAAGATTAATCATATACATCATGGATTAATCAACATTACGGAATGAATTGGACAAAAATTCGAAAACCCCCAAATTTCCCAAAAATAGGGTTCTAGGAGATTACTTCGGACTAAAGACGAAGAACACGAATAGATGTTGATAATACACTGCAAAAACTCGAGGAAGATGATAGCTCGGAGTTTCAAGTCTTTAAATCGCCCAGAAATGCTTAGGAATCGCCTGGTGGTCGGAGGGGAAGGAGGAGAAGTGAAAATGACCGAAATCGGTCAACTCGTGGGTATATAAACCCAGGACGCGTTACGTAAGTTAGCCATGGGTAGTTAACGTATGTTAGCTGCTTAACGTACGTAAGGATTAAGGACTTACATACGTAATGCATCAGCAGAACCTACTGCTCGATTCCCTACACATCATCACGTACGTAACTTGCTGAGCTTAACGTACGTAAGGTTCAAACTTAACGTACGTAAGACATACTCGTAGCGTACGTAAGGGGCCAGCATAGCCTACTGCCCAAATTCCTACACACCATTACGTACGTAACAACACAGGGTTAACGTACGTAATGTCCATACATGAGGCTGACAGGCCGCTACCAACAGACAAGGAAAGAACCAAAAAATCGAAATGCGACGATGAACAAAATACGAGGGTACGAACGCAAAGGATTCGAGGCGACATACCTAAGTGTTGAAGGAAAACATATTCCCGACTACCCGAAGGTTCAGAAAACAACAACAAACGTAATTACCCCAAAAATTCGGGAAATTACAAAACAAGCCAAAACATCTGAAATGCAAGATACATGATCGAAACGCCAAACGAAAACTCACAACATGCATAATATCATAAGATGGACTTGCGGCAACCCCGAAACGACGGTTCCGAACAACGATTTCGAGAATCAAACGAAATAGCGACGGGAAGACATTAAGTGCGGAATTGAGTAGAACGAGCCCAAAACAAACTCGGATGACAAAAAGTACAGTATTATATAGTCTCAAAATACCAATATGGTTACAAGCGAGTCAATAAAAACGAAAAATATACTAAAAAGAAAATACCGGAAAAGGAAAAAAATGCGGATATTACAGTTTGCAGGTTTGTTATGTTGTGTGTGAAATCAGTGTTTGTGTGGAATCGGTCTGTATGTGTGCGTTTGCGTGAGAGAGAGAGAGAGTGCAGTATATTAGTTAGATGAGAAAGAAGAATAAAGTGAGAGAGAGAATAGACAACATGCGAGAGTTGAATGGGGAGATCTAAGGGTTTTCACGTATAAACGGGGTTTCATATCCCCACTTTTCATAAACCTCAATTTCACTCTCTAATTTATATAATTTTCTAATTTAACCCCGAGAATTTTAGACCTTTAGTGTTGGTGCGGGATTGGTCGGTATCGTCGTTTGGAGATAGAGTTGTAAAACTCTTTCGCGTTGCGGAAGCGATTTAAATAAAGGTGCGGAAAATAAACGACATAAGAATTTATAGAGGTTCGGCCAAACGTGCCAACGTCCTTTCTTCGGTATATTTTTCTATAGGCTAAAGATAAGCCTCTGCACCTCTCTTCTATCGGTCGAGGGAAAACCATTACAAACTCGTCTTCTATCGGTCCGAGTAAACAGTTCAATCTCTCTTCTATCGGTCGAGATATTACCGTACACACTTGTCTTTATGTCGGTCCAAGTTAAACCGTTTTTCTTTTCTATTGGATAAGGAATCAATCAATCTAGCTTTCTATGGGTACTAGATAAACCTCACGTAGATATCGATTGCGATTCTAACAATGCCGAATCCTTGATCCTAATAACACCGAATCCAATCACATCTTTTCTTTTACCTCTCGTGTATGTGTTGAATGTATAAACACTCAAATCATCAATATAAGCACAATTACAACAATAAGAATATGTATATTAATATCTGATCACTGAATCGTTTGCTTTGCGTTGTTGTAGGATCAATACCATAGGAAGTGGTATTTATAGGCTCTAAAGCCTCAGCTAGCTGTTAGCCTCTGCACTCTTCATTACGTACGTTAACATAACCACGTTACGTACGTTAAGCTCTTCACAAAATAGCCCAGTAGATTTTGTATTCTGTGTTACGTACGTTATCAACTCTCCCATTACGTACGTTAACAATAGTCAAAATATCCGTTGCTTGCTGATGTAAGCCATGACGTCATCTTCAACGTTCATCTTGTTTGAATTCTGAAACACTTCATTACGTACGTTAAGCACATCGTGCTACGTACGTTAAGCGTGCTCTTTTACGTATGTTATGTTATCAATATAGCATACATTATCTTCCTTCTGTCCAGCTTTTTGCGACTTTGATTTCTTCGTTGTTTTGTTTCGCTTTTTTGTTGTTTTACTTCGTTTAAAAACTTAATCATCAAAACTAGATTAATGAATATTTGGAATAAAAACTCTCCATTTCATTCAATTCCAGTCCTTCAATATTTAGTTTATTCAATTTTACTTCAATCAGCTTTTTAATATCTACAAATCAGTTTCTTTTGGCCAAGCCTTTAACATGTTGACCTTTTCAATTACTATTATTATTATTCACTCATAATTTAATTTTCAGTCATATTATAATAATAATTTTCTATTATTATTATTTGTAGATAATAATAAGAACTTACGGGCCTAGGATTGTCGAGTCAAGCATCTTCATCACATTCAAGTTCAAGAACAGCATTTTATCCAGGTATGGGGATTTATTACGCTTTTGTTTATTTTAATTACTTTATATATTGTCTTGTATGTGCACGTGAAATCAGTCAGAAGCACTTAAATGTGCAAATCAGTCAGAAGCACTTATTTGTGCAAATCAGTGAGAAGCACTTAATTGTGCATAAGCCTTCGGGCTATCCGACGGGCTTCAGAATTTATCAGTCATGTTGTTTATACTTGCTAATATATTTAGGAATTAACTTAAACATATTGCGTATCCTCCACACTGAGCGAGTTGAAAGCTCACCCCATTATTTAACCGTTTCAGGTTGAGGAGATCGATGTGGCATGCGCTTGAGTGTGGGATGATCAAGTTTCATGAATAATTATTTATTTATTTATTTACTGTTATTTTTCTCTAGCTATGCTTTATGAACAAGTGTTCGATTTGTTTTATTTTCACGTCAAAGTATGTTTTGTTTTAACGATGACTCGAGAATATTACTTGGGATTATTAAGTTTGTCTTTTTGAAATGTATTTCCGCTGCAAAATTTTTAGTTATTCTTTTTAAATTTAGAAGAATTATTTTCCTAGAATAGTGGTCGCTACATAAGTGGTATCGGAGCGGGCTTACGGTTCTGTAGACTCGTTAAAATGGTTTCTTTTTAAAAAAAAACTGAAATTTCATTTTCGCAAGTAGTCAAAATTTTTAGCAATTCTGATCATCCACCTCTGCCGCTCTACGTCGACTCCAAGGTACATTAAGTTATTATTATTTATTATGTGATAAATGCAGTTTACCAGATCAACCATGATTCATGCATTAAAGATGTATCTTCAGTCTATTTTGTACATAAGAATTTTATGATAAAGTATTTGGGCATGAAATTATTTTCTTATAAATTCATAAGTATATGTGTGACATGCGTAAATCATCATTGCTAAAAATCTCTGGTTCTCAACCTATAGATGCAATTTAACTCTCCATTTTATTTCTCCCTCTCGTTGGGTAAGTACTGAGGGATCATTGCGTGTGGTATGCCTTAGGGTAATGGCAACTCGTAGACGTGGACGCCCAGCTAACTGAGGTGTAGATAATCTCGGTGGTCAGAATGCCAACCTTGGTGCTGGTGGTAGTGGTGACGGAGGTCAGGATAACCACAATAATAACGTGCCAGCTCCTACTTAGGCATAAATTGTGCAACAGTTCCAGCATTTCACCCCACCATCATTCAATGGTCGAGAAGGACCAGCTTTTGTTGATGAATGGTTCATGTCGCTCGAGCGCACCTTTGAGCTCATTGGGTGCACTGATGCGCAAAGAATTCTTTGCGGCAAATATCAAATGGTGGAGGATGCTGGATGCTGGTGGATAAGTTATTGGCGTTTGAGGCCGGTGGCCGAGCGTGCTGCATTAACTTGGGATCGATTCAAGGAAATAGTGATGGAACATTACTACCCACAGCATTACCGAGAGAAGTTGGAGAGAGTTTTGGAATCTCGAACAAGGAGGAATGACGGTTGAAGAACATGAGAGAAAATTAAACCAAATCAGCTTCTTTGTGGAGCACATGGTGGATACAGATCGAAAGAGGGTCCTTAAGTTCCGGAGTGGTTTACGCCCGAGTATTCAGTACATCGTGGCTGGTCATGGGTGTAATACCCGGTTGTAATTCAGTCATTATCATTCAGTATTCATCATTCAGTAATTGTCACTCAGTAATTTTCACTCGTTAATGATCATTCATCATTCATTTCATTCATTGTATTCACCGTTCGGAGTATATTGGTATCGCGTATCAGTTTTATTCATCATTCAACCCGGTTGGATAGTCGGGCTGAGCGTATCATCATTGTCATCTTCATTGTGGGCTGTGTGTGAGGAGTAGCGCACGCTACGTACTCTCTTTAGCGCGCGCTAATTGAGTACAGGTAGCGCACGCTAATGTTGTCCTGGCTGCAGTCCAGAAGGCACTGGACTGCATGTGAGTTATAAGTAGTGCACGCTACGAATGGTAAGTAGCGCGCGCTAGTGGTTTATAGTAGTGTACGCTAATATTTGGTGTAGCGCGCGCTAAGGTCGGACAGGCAGAGTCCAGTGGGTACTGGACTGAATTGGATTAATTCATAGCGCACGCTATGAGTGGTTTTTAGCGTACGCAAGCGGTGTGGTAGCGCCCGCTAAATGTTGAATGTAGCGTATGCTACCGAGAGCGGATCATAGAACAGTAGGTTCTGGACTCCGGTACTGGGCATCAATAATTCGTTAGCGCACGCTAACCATTGGTGTTAACGCACGCTAATTAAATGGTTGTAGCGCACGCTACAAAAGGTACGTAGCGTACGCTACCGTTGAAGCAGAAGTCTTGGACTACCCAGTACACCCGTTAGCGCACGCTACGCACAGGAGCTAGCGCACGCTAATTGGGATTTTCTATATATAGGACAGTCCAGTCCTTTAACGTCATTTATCATTGTTCTTCGTTTCTTCGGCGGTTTTGGGCGATTCCGGGCGATTTGGAGAGTGTTCTTCGAGGTGTAATCATCAATCATCATCTTCAAGCTTATCATTCGGATTAATCATCATTTCATCATCCCCATCACATCAAATCAAGGTAATAAGCTTCTTGGATCTAGAATTTCGGATTTTGGATTTTTCCTTCCGATTTCTTCGTGTAAGCTTGGATTGTTGTTGGAATATGTTAGATATGGATTATGTACCTTGGATAAATGTATTCCTACGGATTTATTGTCGTATATTTCGGATTTCATGAATATTGGGGTTTCGATTCAAGAACACTTTAGAGTTGACTTTGATATTTTTGGGGGTTTGCGATTAGATGTTGTCGTTAACTCGAATTGTGGATTCCTATGGGATTATTGATATCATTGAAGTTGTTTTGTTGGTTTGAAATACTCATTTTGGAGTTGGTTTTGATATATTCGAGAATTGGATATTATCGAGGGATGTGTGTTTGCTAAGTGTTCGTTAGAATACCTCTATGAGTTTGGATATTGTTGTATCGACGTTGGAGTCGGTTACAATCGTGTTTGATTCGTATATTGAGCATTGTTGGTAATTGTCATTCAAGGTTGTTCGAGCGACCGACATCTCATTGTAGGACGTTGTTCGAGGAAGGACATTCTTCACCGGTTGAGTAAGTTAATTCTTACTCAGTTAAAAGGATATTCATTCCTTTCGTTGTTGTTCATTCATAATCATAATTCATTCATAAAGTACTAACCGTATTGAAACTTGTAATTGTCACTTCATTACTTCATTCACGAGGAACGACGGTTCCAATTATTTCATTGAGCTATCATTCATTTCACTGTCATTTCATCTCGGTGAGTCATTATTGATTTTGATGTCACTTTTGTTATATCGTGGCATTCCGGGTCGCACTGGCGTGCCGGTTGGTATGTGTAGGATTTCATGTCGGGCACATTTAAGTCGTGTGTTGTTTGGTGGCCTCACATTGGACTCTGCACACGAGTTGATGGCTTCGTGAGACTTATTAGGTACAAGACCACACGTGTATTCGATCGATACTCGTTGGTGGCTTGTACACGGACACATTTCCATCCCGGACGTAGTGTGGCACCTTTCCTTTGAGCCATACCGTTAGTTGATTCATATAGCATGTTTGATTGCGTATGTTTCGACAGGATAATTCATAACTTTAGATATATCATGATTGTGTATTTTCAACCCTTGAGGATTGTTGTTCTGTGTAACTGAACCCGTTTGGGGATTTTGTTTTCAGGTCATGGCAAGGCAAAAGCACGGGAATAGCATGTTGACGGCGAGGAGTCCCAGTGATACTAGTAGGGGCCCCCCGTTCTTTTCAGTCATTCATGTTGTTGTCATTTATTTTCCGCTGCAGATTTTCATTTGGATACTCCGTTTCATTCGGTGTTGTGTATTTTATCTTCATATAAAATACACTAGTATTCGGTATTGTCCTGGTGTGTTGTACTTAAACTCCTCATCGGAGTAGTTGGTAATATAATGTGGTTCGGTACTACAATTATATTATTCAATTCATTAATTTTCATTCGCCTGGTGGGTCCCAGTCGGGGGTCCAATAATATCTGCCTAGTTTGGGGTGTTACGAGTTGGTATCGGAGCGTGGTTTTGAATACTACCTTCCGAGTCATGTCTCATTTGAAATCATCGTCATCAGACTAGTATCATTGGACTTTCGTGTCACGTGTGACCTGTGCAAATGCCGATCCAATCAGACCGATAGAACTGTAAGACTTCTAACGCCATGGTATAATTTCTGGCAATAATCATTCATTCATAATTCACTAGTTAACAATCCTCAAACATCATTTTCATTTTAATCATGTTGATCATATTAACTCATTAATCACTCAATTCATTTCATTACTCAGTTGATGATCAGGACGATCATGTTAACTCGTTAATCACTCAATTCATTTCATTACTCAGTTGTTGATCTGGAAGATCATATTATTAATCTTGTTAACTTATTCAAGATACTCATTTCAAGAATTTCATCAGATAATCATGTCACCTCAGTTAATCATTCATGTAATCACTGTGTTATAGCGCATATGCTCATTTTCATCATTTCATGACGTAAATCATAATGCGGTACTCATACGAGATCTATGATTATCATGCGACCTTCTTACTTCAGTATGGACAGAGCTGTCAGGGGATGCACGGGGGAAGGCCGCGGTGCGGGCCGGAACCCGGGGAATAATCACTCACTGTCGGGAAATCGTACCTAGGACTCGGCTCGATCAGAAGATGTTCGGGTTGATCCACTCACTTTTATGCAGGTCATGATGACCCATATGCAATTGCTCAATCATCATTGCACCACTCTAGCCGGATTAATCGAGAGAACTCTCCCGTATGAGCCTGCTGCTAAGGAAATTGCTGAGCAACAACCTTCATCTGTCAGCAAGAAATCAACGAAGCGTAATCAATCCGAAGGCGGTCAGTCAACCTTCAAGAAGCCTCGTGCGGGTCCTATCGTTTCTGAGCGACCTCCTATGGCGCATAATCTTGCGGGATCTCGATCCGGCGACAGATTCGGCCATCACTGTTTCAACCGTGGAGCAAGGTCATTCTGACACTAAGTGTCTGAAACCGTCTATCACGTGCCATAATTGTGGGAATTTTGGGCATAAGGCCCGTTTTTGCCGAAAGGACTCCAAGTCGGCTCCGGCGGCATCTCAGGCCCCGAAGCAATCAGCGATTCAGAATCAGACTACTCTGCCAGCGTCGTTTAAGATGATGGAAGCAAATAAAGTCGGAGCTCATATTTATCAGACGGGAGCGTCCGGTTCGGGGGCCGGCAAGTCCCGGAATCATGTGATGAAGAGGATCGACGATCCGGTGGCCCGAATGATCTCAGGTATACTCGTAATTTTATTTCAACCTGTGTGTACCTTTTGATACTGGTGCACCGCATTCATTCATTTTCGAATCATGTTTGAATAGACTTAATTTAGATAGTCCTATTGTTTGGGGACCTCATACCATCGGTCTACCTGATTATGGAAGAATTTTCGGAAATCATGAGGTTAAGAACTAACTGAATTAAGTTTAAATGACCGCGATTGGTTGATGGATCAAATCGTGATGGATTTACTTAAGGACGATGTATATCAGGTATTAGTGGGATGGATCGTCATGATACCCCCTCAATGTTCGTAAACATTTGGTCATTATCATTTCCGTCGTTGGGGTCGAATGTGTGCTTCAGGGAGGTGATCCCCGTTATTCCGGAAGAATCATTAATATGATGGAAGCAGTGAAATTACTCAATCGACGTGTTCAATAATTCATCGCAGTATTTTCTTTGATTGTCCGTTCTAAGGCAATCGAAGTGTTCAATCATTCACCGTATCATTTTCATCGATTGGCCGTTCTAATGCAATCGAAGTGTTCAATCATTCACTGTATCATTTTCATCGATTGACCGTTCTAAGGCAATCGAGGTGTTCAATCATTCATTGTATCGTTGTCGTCGATTGACCATTCTCAGGCAATCGAGGTGTTCAACCATTCGTGGTATGATCATTATCGCTTGAGGATGTACTCCCAGACGACCTACCTGTTTTACCTCCACCGAGGGATGTGGAATTCACGATTGAGTTGGAGCCCGGTACATCCCCGATATCGAAGGCACCGTACCGGATGGCCCCGACCGAAATGCAGGAATTAAAGAACCAACTTGAGGAGTTGTTCGAGAAAGGTTATATCCATCCGAGTGCATCCCCGTGGGGAGCACCAGTGTTGTTTGTCAAGAAGAAGGATGGTTCGTTCCGCTTGTGTATTGATTACCGGGAATTGAACTGGGTGACTATCAAGAATAAGTATCCTCTACCCCGTGTTGATGATCTCTTAGATCAACTTCAGGGAGCTTCAGTATTTTCCAAGATCGACCTAAGATCTGGATATCATAAGTTGCGAATTCGAGAGTCGGATAACGGGAGGACAGCGTTTCGTACACGCTATGGTCATTATGAGTTCGTAGTAATACCGTTCAGGCTATCTAATGCTCCTACGGTATTCATGGAGTTAATGAATCAGGTTTTCATCGACTTTTTGGATCAGTTTGTTGTTGTCTTCATCGATGACATTTTGATTTATTCTCGTGACCGAGAGGAACACGAGGTTCATCTTCATCAGGTTCTCGACGTGTTAAGACGAGAGCAACTTTATGGAAAGTTTTCCAAATGTGAGTTCTGGATGTCCGAAGTGACTTTTCTCGGGCATGTAATTTCATCAGATGGAGTGCGTGTTGATCCTCAGAAGACGGAGGCTATCCAAGATTGGTTACCTCCGAAGAATGTTAAGGAAATCCGAAGCTTTCTCGGATTAGCCGGTTATTATCGGCGGTTTGTGGAAGGATTTTTTAAAATCGCTCAATCAATGACGAACCTTTTGCGAAAGAATAAGAAATACACGTGGTCCGACGCGTGTCAGCGGAGTTTTGAAGAACTCAAGAGCCGGTTAATTTCAGCACCTGTACTTTCCTTGCCGCAAGGGACGGAAGGATTTGTGGTTTATAGTGATGCGTCCGGGCAGGGTCTCGAATGTGTACTCATGGAGAACGGGAAAGTTATTGCTTATGCTTAACGGCAACTGAGACCTTACGAGGTTAATTATCTGACCCACGACCTGGAACTAGCAGCCGTGGTGTTCGCATTGAAGATTTGGCGTCATTATCTTTATGGCATTACCTGTCAGATATTCGCCGATCATAAGAGTTTAAAGTATATATTTACTCTGAAGGAGTTAAATATGCGGCAGATACGGTGGTTGGAACTAATCAAAGATTATGATATCGAGATACTTTACCACCCGGGCAAGGCGAACGTTGTCGCCGACGCCTTGAGTCGTAAGTCCGTTCAGGAGCAGATGCTTGCTCGATTATCAGTTCAGAAGGAACTTCAGCAGGAAATTCTGAGACCCAAGATCGAGGTCTGATTACAGCGAGTACAAAGGCAACTTTATACGTTGGAGATTTCATCGCCACTTGAGGAGGCGATCAGGGTGAATCAGGGTTCGGACCCATTTCTGTTACGCATTCGAGAGGATGTGACTCAGGGGAAAGCCCTCGGGTTTGTGGTCCACGAGGATGGACTATTGCGATTCAAGAATCGGTTATGCGTACCGGCGAATGACGAGTTGAAAAACTCGATTTTGAGAGAAGCTCACGCTACCCCTTATTCCATTCATCCGGGGTCTAGCAAGATGTATAAAGACTGGAAACAAAATTACTGATGGAGTAATATGAAGCGAGAAGTCGCGGAATTTGTTTCTGTTAGGAATATGCCCTCGAATGCCACTCAGGGGATGAGAGAGTAGGGGCATTGTACTTGTAATTATGGAATAATTATTAAAAAGGCAATACGATTCATTCACTGTTTATTGTATTTCAATTGCATTCTTGACTTGGTAAACATTGAAGTGAAGTCCATGTAAATAAATCGAATATTCCATTCTCGTTATGGGATAAGAGAAAATGCACTGGAAGTGTTTAAAGTTTATTTACGTAAATCGTTCGCAAGTCAATAAACTTAAAATGGGCATTAAGTTTTAATACGACTTGTATAACTGATGCTAGGACATGTGCACGTCTTGATAGCATAGTTATAAGTATATTGGTGGGGCAAGTATACTCGAACACGACTCATACTCGATTCAGTCACACGGTATTCACTCTCGGAGAGTCGATGACGAATCGAAAGGTTGTGATAGTATATGTGGACCTTTGACTTGAGGGTTCAGTAGAAGATGTGCCTGTGACGTTTAGTTTGTCATTAGAGTAGTTAGACTCATTTGCTTAATTGCTGAGTCGACCTCGAAGTGCGGACTATACGGACAGGTAGCAGTCTTTACTGTATGCCAAGAAAGGATTCTATCTCCTGTTAGTGAGCAGGCGAATGTCCTATACGGTTAATGGCAAATAAGATCATAAGTCTTTGGCCAAAGCATTCTGATATAGTCGTATTAGATACACTATTAATCAGTCGGTCTTGATTTGCATTAACACATGTATAGAGTTTAGTCAACGATGAGGTTTGACTTTACCGTGACCGAAGACTTGACGGGACATCGATGAAGGGTCTATACGTATATGGTATTCACGATATAATGGTTACGGAATGATCCCTTCATTCGTTCTCGATCGGGGTTTACGGTGCGGCCGCTAAGTGGCTAAGTCTTGCCGCACTCATTGGCTCCTCCCAATGCCGGCTGAGACGGACCTACGGAGTCGCGCATCAGGAACGTTGACGGATTAATGTGAATTTATTATCTCTCTATTAATATTAGATATTGGATATCTAATTAGATTTATTGGATAAATCAAATAGCGGTCTTATGAATTAAAATTAAGTTACCGGGTAATTAATTTAATTCATAAATTATATTTCTTAGAGAAATATATATGTATTTGATATAATTAATTAATTAGATTAATTAATTAATATAAATACATTGGTGATTAAACGGAATATATTTAACGGAGTCGTTTGACGAACACCCGGTACACGAGCCAAGTGGCTCGGCTCGTTTCTAGGAAATTTCCAATGGGCCGCCCCCTCTCTCACATGGCTTAGTTATACTTGCATGTTATGTTGGTTGTTATATGATTATAATGATGAGATTCCACTCATTTTATAATGTAGGTTGATGAGTTGTTATGTGTAAAATATTGTATCATTCTCATGATGACAATATATAAAACATTTTTCAACTCTCCATATAAACAATGAAACCAGCCCACTGCCGTGAAGAAAGATTGAGGGTGAGAGAATTTTTCATCTTCATTTTTTGTTCATCTTTGAGGTGAAAAGGAGTAAGAAAAATAAGAGAGAAAAAAATTCCTACAACACTTCCTAGCCGTGTTCTACATAGAACGGAGTTTTGTAGATTTTTCCGGGCAACTTCCAACGCGTGTGAAGTATAGGCATCGTATTTTCGGTGTTTGGGACGAAGGATTTTTCGTGCTCGAGCTCGGGTTCGTGATCATCCATTTTTACGAAGATTTATTTCAAAGGCTTCAAGGGTATGATCTTTATCTTCGTATTTATATTTTCGTATATACGTTACTTGATCGATCTTGTTTGGGATTCGTAGTTATTTCCGCTGCGTATTTCGTTTTATATTCGGAATCCCAACAGTGGTATCGGAGCGAGGTCAATGTTTCCGTATATACGATTATTTGTGCATTTTGAATGCTTTTGGATGATGATTATGATTTAGAATCATGTTTGGAATAATCGTAGATTTTAAATTGTTCGTTGTAGCATCACGTTTTGGAAAGCAGCGAAAAGCGAAGACACGGGGTTGCGGCGGTGGTCTTGTGACCTTGCACTGCTGCCCGAGGATGCCGAGCATGCTCGGCCATGCTCGGCCGCAGATGCCGAGAGGCGGCCGATGCTGCCGATCGGGACTCGGCAGTGCTGAGCATGGCTCGGAGCGACCCTCGGGTTTTTGGCCCAATTTTGAATCGGGCATGGTGGGCCTAAAACCGGATTGTCCGGGACTCCGTTTTAAGTTTATATTTCGTTGTAATTATTTTCCAAAATTTAAATTGGATTTTAATTTGACTAAATTAATATTTGGAATATTTTTTTAGTTAAGGGAAATAAATTAAACGAAAATATTATTTTGGCCGGATTACTTCGAATGAATTTAAATGACGATTATTAGTATTAATTGAATTAATACCATTAAAATTGAATAGATTAATTTTATATTGATTGGATTAATATATTAATTGATTATTTAATTTTAATGCCACTTTATATTAATTGGATTAATATAGTAGAAATTGAATAGATTAATTTATAGATTAATTAGATTAATTTATATTAAAATTAATTGTTTAATTTCGTTGCCATTACATGTTGTATGAAATCCTTATGTGATGGTGATATAGCTCGTGGACTTAGTTTTTGATTTGTTCGATTCGATTGGGATGTAAATGCCGTTTTAAGCCTATTTATATTTACTAGAAAAATTTGTATAGGATGCAATTTTTCAATGATGTAATTATTATTTTGGGTATGACGAAGACCGAAGACAACCGACCGAGAAGACGAAGATTCGAAGACTGTGTTTTTTATTTATTGGGTCATTCGCAGCCCAAGATCTTAGGAATTAGGTCCATGAGCTATATGTTGGTAGTAACTAGGTTACTGTTTTTTGTTTTCATTTTGAATGATTGACAAACCAACAAACGCGCGTATAAATGAATTAATGTGCAGTGTAACATTAATCGCGAATTTCTCCCGACTACAAACACACTAAGTTATAAAGGTTACGAGGTTTCCTACCCTCCGTCAAACTCATGGAAAATTGAAATCTAAACCGGAATGTTATTCTTCCGAGTATGTCGGGGTAATATTTTTGGGGAAAGTTGAGAAATTCCTAGAGTGCATTAGATGCCTTTGATTGTGACAAATCAAACCCTTATAAACCGTATGTGTTGCCGGGTAAGATTCAATTGTCAGACTAATAGGAGTTGACGGTTTAAACTTAGATAGTTCAGCGAGCCATAGAAACCGAATGGGTTGAGGGCAAGTGAACTAGGGGTAAAAGAAGATCGAATCATCCATTAGATGGGTTGGTATTAGACACCACTTTATAAAGAATAATAGAATAGAAACCGTATGGGTTGCCCTCTATTAAACTTTGTAAAGAAATCGATCACCACTATGAAGTCACCCAAGACTTCCGGATTTAACATGAGAGTGTGTAAATGCCGATAAAATAGTGGGAGCCGAGTTATGAATAAAGAAAGCCCTTAAATTCTTTACTCGAGTCATAATTAAATAATCACTAACGAATCTTAAATTATTCTCTGCAGTTAACAAAACTCTCAATATGACAATGAACCCACTGGCTATACTACTTGAAAAGAACGTCCTGACTGGTCCGAACTATGTGGATTGGCTTCGGAACTTGAGGATTGTCCTAACTATGGAAATGCTGGGATACGTCTTGGAGGCAGACATCCCATCGACTCCTGCAAGAACCCGAGCCAATCAGGAAGATGTCGATGCCCATGAGAAATGGGTAAAAGATGACATAAGAGTGCGAGGTACATGTTAGGCTCAATGACCAATGAGCTTCAACGTGCCCATGAAAAGATGACGTCTTCGAGAGCCATCTTATCGCACCTGGCTGAGCTCTATGGAGAGCATAGCCGAACTGCTAGATATGAGATATCGAAGCAATTATTCGGCGCCAGGATGAAGGAAGGAGAGAGGGTTGGGGACCATGTCCTCAAGATGATCTCGATGATTGAGAGATTGGAAGCTCTTGATTTTCAGATGCATGCATCTCTCCAAACCGACCTTATCCTGCAGTCACTTCCTGACTCCTTTTCACAATTTGTCATGAACTTCAACTGCAATGAAATTACATGTAACTTAGCTGGGCTAATGAACAAGTGACGATTGCCAGTCTCAGATGAAGACAAAGGGAAAGGAAGATGCACTTGTGATTTCTTCTGGGACTTGGAAGTCCAAGAATAAGAAGAAAAAGAACAAGAAGCAGTTAGGTCCAATAGCCAAGATCGACAAGGGAAAGGGCAAGGCCCCAATGGTTCAAAAGAGCAAGGGGGCCAAGAAAATGTATGTATGCCTCACCTGCGGTGAGCTAGGCCACTGGAAGAGGTACTGTCCAAAGCTTGACCGTAATGCGCCTTCAGGTACGGAACTACTGGTTTTAGAAGCTAATTGTTTTGTAACTGTATATTCTACTTCTTGGATACTTGATTCCGGTGCGAGTTCTCACATTTGTACAATGAATCGGGATGCGGGCAGTAGGAAGCTGGATTCAGGGGAGGTGATGGTCACCGTCGGAAGTGGGCATAGTGTCGAGGCTTCTGATATCGGATCCCTTATGTCGGATTTAGAATCTGGTTTTATTCTTACTTTAGATGATGTACTTGTTTTGCCCAAGGGGCACAAAAATATTGTATCAATTCCGGTCATGGACCGAAAGGGATTTCACTTCTTTATTGGAGATGGGTCCTGTTGTATTTATTTTAGAAATAAATTGGTTGGTACTGCTACATTATTAAATGGTTTATACCATTTAAATCTAAAGAATAAAACAATCGTGAACACTATAACTAGGAAGCGTGGTAGGGATGAAATAAACCAAGCACTTAAGTGGCATCTTAGACTTGGTCATATCGGTCAGACCAAGATTCATAAAATGGAGAAAGATGGGCTTACGAGTCCATTGGGATCAGATCCCTATCTAACTTGTGAATCTTGCCTTCAAGGCAAAATGACTAAGTTACCCTTCGCAGGGACTTTTGAAAGAGCTGCTGAAAAACATGGATTGATCCATACCGACGTCTGTGGCCCTTTTGAAGTGGCACGAGACGGCTTTCAGTATTTCATTACATTCACTGATGACCATACCAGGTATGGATTTGTGTACTTAATGAAACATAAGTCTGAAGCTTTTGATAAATTCAAGGAATTTAAAGCCCTAGTTGAAAATCAAACAGGTAACCGTGTTAAGACTCTTCAGTCAGACCGGGGTGGTGAGTACATGAGTACCGAATTTGATGAGTTCTTATAAGAACTAGGAATAGTGTCACAATTCACTCCTCCAGCTACTCCACAATTAAATGGTGTATCAGATAGAAGGAACCGAACCTTGTTGGACATGGTTCGCTCCATGCTTAACTATACTGATCTACCGATTTATCTGTGGGGTTACGCGCTCCTTCTTTGTGCATATCTTAAACAGATGTCCTTCCAAATCCGTTCCTAAGACTCCCCATGAGATGTGGAGAGGTAGGAAACCAAGTCTTAATCAGATTAGGATTTGGGGATGCCCTGCTTACGTCAAGAAGACTAAAGTAGAGAAATTGGAAACTAGGTCTGTGAAAGGTCGTTTCATAGGATATCCAGGGGATTCCATGGGATATCTATTCTACATGCACGAAGATCATAGGATCATCGTTGCTATACAAGCACACTTCCTGGAAGATCAGTTTATTCGGGAAGGAGGGGCAGGTAGAAATATTTCTTTGGAAGGAATAAAAAAACACCAAATGAGACACCTATGCAAGATATTAGAACCCAACCTTCTGAAATACAAACACAACCTCGCAAGTCTAGTAGAATTTCTCAAATACCTGAGAGGTATGGCTATCTGCATCAATAAGAACTGGGTGTCCATGAGATGACAGAAAGTAGTCAAGAGAATGATCCTTCTACATACGACCAAGCGATGGTAGACGTTGACTCCACCAAGTGGCAAGAAGCTATGGAAGCTGAGATAGACTCAATGCATGCTAATCAGGTCTGGACATTAGTAGATCGTCCTAAAGGCATAGTGCCTATTGGAAACAAATGGATCTATAAGAGAAAAGGCGATGGAGATGGCAAGGTTGATACCTATAAGGCCGGGCTTGTGGCAAAGGGTTATTCCCAAAGAGAAGGAATCGATTACTTGAGACCTTCTACTTTGTAGCTATGATTAAGTCTATTCGCATGATGCTTGCTATAGCGACCCACTTAGATTATGAAATATGGCAAATGGATGTGAAACGGCATTCCTAAATGGATTCCTCGAGGAGGATATTTACATGGAGCGACTAAGGGATTCATATCTCAAACCAATATTCATAAAGCATGCAAACTTCAACGTGCCATTTATGGATGAAGCAAGCTTCACGGAGTTGGAATTTTCGTTTTAACATGAGTCAAAGAGTTTGATTTTGTCCAAGCGAAGAAGAGCCTGTATTTACAAGAAGGTTAGTGGGAGCAAAATTGCGTTCTTAATACTATATGTAGATGACATTCTACTTATATGAAACTACGTAGGAATGCTCGATTACGTGAAAGCTTGGCTTTCTAAAGAGTTCTTAATGAAAGACTTGGGAGAAGCTACCTATATTCTGGGTATTCGTCTCTACCGGGATAGAGCGAAAAGAATGTTAGGTCTTTCCCAAGCCCTCTATATAGAAAAGATCCTGAAGCGATTTGGGATGAGAATGTTTTACTGCAGCGAGTAGACACAGCGAATAACATTGCTGATCCGCTTACCAAGCCACTATCTCAGAAGGTCTTAGAGAGACATCTGGAGATTATGGGTATTAGATATCATAGTTTGTGGCATTGAGTGCAAGTGGGAGATTGTTAGGAATATGCCCTCGAATGCCACTCAGGGGATGAGAGAGTATGGGCATTGTACTTGTAATTATGGAATAATTATTAAAAAGGCAATACGATTCATTCACTCTTTATTGTATTTCAATTGCATTCTTGACTTGGTAAACATTGAAGTGAAGTCCATGTAAATAAATCGAACATTCCATTCTCGTTATGGGATAAGAGAAAATGCACTGGAAGTGTTTAAAGTTTATTTACGTAAATCGTTCGCAAGTAAATAAACTTAAAATGGGCATTAAGTTTTAATACGACTTGTATAACTGATGCTAGGACATGTGCACGTCTTGATAGCATAGTTATAAGTATATTGGTGGGGCCAGTATACTCGAACACGACTCATACTCGATTCAGTCACACGGTATTCACTCTCGGAGAGTCGATGACGAATCGAAAGGTTGTGATAGTATATGTGGACCTTTGACTTGAGGGTTCAGTAGAAGATGTGCCTGTGACGTTTAGTTTGTCATTAGAGTAGTTAGACTCATTTGCTTAATTGCTGAGTCGACCTCGAAGTGCGGACTATACGGACAGGTGATCTTTCTTGTATGCCAAGAAAGGATTCTATCTCTGTTAGTGAGCGATCGAATGTCTATACGGTTAATGGCAAATAAGATCATAAGTCTTTGGCAAGCATTACGATATAGTCGTATTAGATACACTATTAATCGGTCGGTCTTGATTTGCATTAACACATGTATAGAGTTTAGTCAACGGTAGGGTTTGACTTTCGTGACGAAGACTTGGCCGGGACATCGATGAAGGGTCTATACGTATATGGTATTCACGACATAATGGTTACGGAATGATCCCTTCATTCGTTCTCGATCGGGGTTTATAGTGCGGCCCGCTAAGTGGCTAAGTCTTGCCGCACTCATTGGCTCCTCGATGCCGATCGAGACGGACCTCTGAGTCGCGCATCGGGAACGTTGACGGATTAATGTGAATTTATTATCTCTCTATTAATATTAGATATTGGATATCTAATTAGATTTATTGGATAAATCAAATAGCGGTCTTATGAATTAAAATTAAGTTACCGGGTAATTAATTTAATTCATAAATTATATTTCTTAGAGAAATATATATGTATTTGATATAATTAATTAATTAGATTAATTAATTAATATAAATACATTGGTGATTAAACGGAATGTATTTAACGAGTCGTTTGTGACGCTTACACGAGCCAAGTGGCTCGGCTCGTTTCTAGGAAATTTCCAATGGGCCGCCCCCTCTCTCACATGGCTTGGTTATACTTGCATGTTATGTTGGTTGATATATGATTATAATGATGAGATTCCACTCATTTTATAATGTAGGTTGATGAGTTGTTATGTGTAAAATATTGTATCATTCTCATGATGACAATATATAAAACATTTTTCAACTCTCCATATAAACAATGAAACCAGCCCACTGCCTTGAAGAAAGATTGAGGGTGAGAGAATTTTTCATCTTCATTTTTTGTTCATCTTTGAGGTGAAAAGGAGTAAGAAAAATAAGAGAGAAAAAAATTCCTACAACACTTCCTAGCCGTGTTCTACATAGAACGGAGTTTTGTAGATTTTTCCGGGCAACTTCCAACGCGTGTGAAGTAGAGGCATCGTATTTTCGGTGTTTGGGACGAAGGATTTTTCGTGCTCGAGCTCGGGTTCGTGATCATCCATTTTTACGAAGATTTATTTCAAAGGCTTCAAGGGTATGATCTTTATCTTCGTATTTATATTTTCGTATATACGTTACTTGATCGATCTTGTTTGGGATTCATATTTATTTCCGCTGCGTATTTCGTTTTATTTTCGGAATCCCAACAGTTTCGAGATACTTGACCTGTCAACAAGTCAAGATAGAGCATCAACGACCGGTGGGTATGCTGAAACCTCTCCCTATTCCAGAGTGGAAGTGAGAAGATATTTCAATGGACTTCATCACGAGTTGCCGACGAGTCGTCGTGGCATGAATACAATCTGGGTAATTATGGACCACTTAACTAAATCAGCTCATTTCCTTGAGAGTAAGGATACATGGGGTCCCGAGAGACTTGCCCAGTTGTTTATCAAAGAGATAGTGAGACTGCACGGTACTCCTAAAAGTATCGTTTCCGATCGTGACGGACGCTTCGTGTCACATTTTTGGAAATCAGTTCATCGTACTATGGGAACTCAGCTTAATCTCAGTACCGCTTTTCATCCTCAGTCCAATGGACAATTAGAGAGGACTATTCAGACATTGGAGGACATGTTGAGGGCATGCGTCCTCGATTGGAAAGACGATTGGGAAGCCCAACTACCGTTGATCGAGTTCACGTATAATAATAGTTGGCATGCTTCGATTAAGATGGCTCCTTACGAGGCCTTGTACGGTCGTCGTTGTCGATCTCCTTTGTGTTGGGATGACTTATCAGAATCAATCGGCATCCAGCCCGATATGCTTATAACTGCCCGTGAGAAGGTAGCTTCGATCAGGAGTCGTTTGTTGGACTCGAGTCGGCGAATCATATGCAGATAATCGTCGTCGACCATTAGAGTTCGAGACGGGTGACCATGTTTTGGTCAAGGTATCCCCGAGTCGAGGTATTTTCCATTTCGGAAAATGGGGAAAGTTGAGTCCGAGATTCATAGGACTGTTTGAGATTTTGGATCGAGTAGGCGGGCTAGCTTATCGATTAGCCTCACCTCCGGCGTTGATCCGAATTCATAATGTGTTTCACGTCTCTCAGTTACGGAAGTATGTTGCCAACCCGAGCCACATACTTCAGTTCGAAGAAATCAAGATCGCCGATGATCATTCATACGAGGAGCGTCCTATGCGAGTCTTAGAGCGGCGAATCAAACAGTTGAGGAACAAGACGATTCCTTTGGTGAAAATTCAGTGGTCTATACATGGAGTCAAAGAGGCTACTAGGGAAACCGAGGATAGTATGCGGGAGAGTCATCCCGAGTTGTTTGACCCTTAGTTTCGGGGACGAAACTCTTTTAAGGGGGGGTGTATGTAATACCCGGTTGTAATTCAGTCATTATCATTCAGTATTCATCATTCAGTAATTGTCACTCAGTAATTTTCACTCGTTAATGAGCATTCATCATTCATTTCATTCATTGTATTCACCGTTCGGAGTATATTGGTATCGCGTATCAGTTTTATTCATCATTCATCCCGGTTGGATAGTCGGGCTGAGCGTATCATCATTGTCATCTTCATTGTGGGCTGTGTGTGAGGAGTAGCGCACGCTACGTACTCTCTTTAGCGCGCGATAATTGAGTACAGTTAGCGCACGCTACCACTCAGCATTAGCGCACGCTAATATTGTCCTGGCTGCAGTCCAGAAGGCACTGGACTGCAGGTGAGTTATAAGTAGCGCACGCTACGAATGGTAAGTAGCGCGCGCTAGTGGTTTGTAGTAGTGCACGCTAATATTTGGTGTAGCGCGCGCTAAGGTCGGATAGGCAGAGTCCAGTGGGTATTGGACTGAATTGGATTAATTCATAGCGCACGCTATGAGTGGTTTTTAGCATACGCAAGCGGTGTGGTAGCGCCCGCTAAATGTTGAATGTAGCGTACGCTACCGAGAGCGGATCAGAGAACAGTAGCATCTGGACTCCGGTACTGGGCATCAATAATTCGTTAGCGCACGCTAACCATTGGTGCTAACGCACGCTAATTAAATGGTTGTAGCGCACGCTACAAAAGGTACGTAGCGTACGCTACCGTTGAGAACAGAGGGTACTGGACTACCCAGTACACCCGTTAGCGCACGCTACGCACAGGAGCTAGCGCATGCTAACTGGGATTTTCTATATATAGGACAGTCCAGTCCTTTAATGTCATTTATCATTTCTCTTCATTTCTTCGGCAGTTTTGGGCGATTCCGGGCGATTTGGAGAGTGTTATTCGAGGTGTAATCATCAATCATCATCTTCAAGCTTATCATTCGGATTAATCATCATTTCATCATCCCCATCACATCAAATCAAGGTAATAAGCTTCTTGGATCTAGAATTTCGGATTTTGGGTTTTTCCTTCCGATTTCTTCGTGTAAGCTTGGATTGTTGTTGGAATATGTTAGATATGGATTATCTACCTTGGATAAATGTATTCCTACGGATTTATTGTCGTATATTCCGGATTTCATGAATATTGGGGTTTCGATTTAAGAACACTTTAGAGTTGACTTTGATATTTTCGGGGGTTTGCGATTAGATGTTATCGTTAACTCGAATTGTGGATTCCTATGGGATTATTGATATCATTGAAGTTGTTTTGTTGGTTTGAAATACTCATTTTGGAGTTGGTTTTGATATATTCGAGAATTGGATATTATCGAGGGATGTGTGTTTGCTAAGTGTTCGTTAGAATACCTCTATGAGTTTGGATATTGTTGTATCGACGTTGGAGTCGGTTACAATCGTGTTTGATTCGTATATTGAGCATTGTTGGTAATTGTCATTCAAGGTTGTTCGAGCGACCGACATCTCATTGTAGGACGTTGTTCGAGGAAGGACATTCTTCACCGGTTGAGTAAGTTAATTCTTACTCAGTTAAAAGGATATTCATTCCTTTCGTTGTTGTTCATTCATAATCATAATTCATTCATAAAGTACTAACCGTATTGAAACTTGTAATTGTCACTTCATTACTTCATTCACGAGGAACGACGGTTCCAATTATTTCATTGAGCTATCATTCATTTCACTGTCATTTCATCTCGGTGAGTCATTATTGATTTTGATGTCACTTTTGTTATATCGTGGCATTAGAATGTCTTGGCGTGCCAGTTGGTATGTGTAGGATTTTCATGTCGGGCACATTTAAGTCGTGTGTTGGTTGGTGGCCTCACATTGGACTGTGCACACGAGTTGATGGCTTCGTGAGACTGATTAGGTACAAGACCACATGTGTATTCGATCGATACTCGTTGGTGGCTTATACACGGACACATTTCTATCCCGGACGTAGTGTGGCGCCCTTCCTTTGAGCCATACCGTTAGTTGATTCATATAGCATGTTTGATTGCGTATGTTTCGACAGGATAATTCATAACTTCAGATATATCATGATTGTGTATTTTCAACCCTTGAGGATTGTTGTTCTGTGTAACTGACCCCATTTGGGGATTTTGTTTTCAGGTCATGGCAAGGCAAAAGCACGAGAATAGCATGTTGACGGCGAGGAGTCCCAGTGATACTAGTAGGGGGCCCTCGTTCTTTTCAGTCATTCATGTTGTTGTCATTTATTTTCCGCTGCAGATTTTCATTTGGATACTCCGTTTCATTCGGTGTTGTGTATTTTATCTTCATATAAAATACACTAGTATTCGGTATTGTCCTGGTGTGTTGTACTTAAACTCCTCATCGGAGTAGTTGGTAATATAATGTGGTTCGGTACTACAATTATATTATTCAATTCATTAATTTTCATTCACCTGGTGGGTCCCAGTCGGGGGTCCACGGCACTGTAATATCCGCCTAGTTTGGGGTGTTACAATGGGGTGCTACCTTATACCGATACAGTGTTTTGAGCCCAAGAGGTTGAGGCTAGCCATAATCTGGATCAACAACAGTCTACGAAGCTTAGTACCGGTAAGAGGCATTGGAATAGAAAGAAAAATAAGGTTGTGGTTTCTAATAAGCAAGCAAATATTGATCAAAGGTCGGGACCTAAGCCTCAAACCAGTAAGCCAAAGTGCTCGAAGTGTGGTAAGAATCATGGAGGGGAGTGCCTGTATGGTAAAGGTGTCTGCTACAGATGCAAGGAGCCGGAGCATTCATCTTCGAACTGTCATCTCTAAAGGGCCAAAGGGCCAAAGGTCAAGATTCTGGAGGAAAAGCTCGCATTTATACTTTGACCCAAAAGGACGCAAATGAGAATCCCTGCACAGTGTCACGTATGCTTATGATCTCTAATGTGCCTGCTTTCGCTTTATTTGACACTGGTGCCACACATACTTTTATGTCTGCAAAGTTTTATCATGCCATTGGTCATAGAAGCGTTAGAACTGTTGAGTCTCTTGAGGTTAGCTTACTGTCAGGAAATATGATCCTCACTAATAGAATGATTGGCGAGAATATTGAGATAGAAGGAAGAGAATTTGACGCTAGCTTGTATTTGATTAACTCGATGGATTTTGATGTGATCCTTGGTATGAACTGGCTCAATAGACATGATGCTGATATAAGGTGCCGTGCCATGAGAAGAAGGTGACATTGAGGTGTTTCGAAGGTGAGTCGATCACCATTTATGGTACTAAGAGTAGGACAGTACCGAGAGTAATCACAACCATAAAAGCACTAAGAAGTCTAAGGAAGGAGAAATGTCAGGGTTACTTGGTGAGTTTGGTCGAAATAAATTTATCTTGAAATAACCAAATATTATATCACTACCATAAGAGTTTCAAAGATACTTACCATTTTGCACACAAAATTATTTACAACTAATTTAATATTTAACTACTATTAATATTTATCTATTTGTAAAAATTTGAATGATGATTTTTTTTTAAATAATGAAGATTTTTGTAATATTAATTTATTATTAAATGAATTCACCATATTGATTATATTATTAACCAATTAAATATTTTAAAATCTTTATTATTCATTTTACACAATCAAGCAACTATCAACTACCATATGTGTGCTAAATATGTATATTCATGAATAGCTAATATAATAGGTTAGTTAAACTAGTTATCATGTATCAGCTAATACAATATGCTATCAGCCATCCGCTAATCGCGAAACATGACCATATTCATATTTTGCATACATCAAAGAACAACTAATATTGTATAAAATACAACAAAATAAAAAAAATAATATATATATATATATATGGATGACAATATGTAGGCACTCATCCTTTTACGGATATATACATACTTTATCCATTTATGGGTATACAAACGCAAACTGATTAATATACTAATATTTTAATTTTTATTTATCATGAAATACCACCACCGAGAACCACCATTAATCTCTGAGAGTATATTGGATTGCAAAAGAAAATTTAGACAATTTTTGTTGTTAGCGTGTTGATGATGCTCACTCCAATTTTATTAGATTATTTTCTCTTTCACTAACGGAGGCTTCTCGGAGATATATATTTATTCAGTTTCTTAGTTGTTGTAGGCTTAATAAATATATAATTTTTACGACTCCAATTATGCAGTTGGATGATTTGACACAATTCTCCACTAATTTTTGAGAATTTGAATGTATAATTATGCATTTGGATGATTTGACACAATTCTCCACTAATTTTTGAGAATTTGATTGTACGTACAGAGAGAATATTTTTGCATATTTTTACAAATATTATATATTTATCTGAATGTTGCATCTTTATTATTATGGTTGTTCTTTTAAAATTTCTTAACTATTAAAATATGATATTTAAGTTAATCATTAATTAATTATGTATTTAATCATATAAAAAACTAAAAATTTAAAAATTTAGTAGTTTATCTTATATTTGATAAGTTACTAATTAATTAAAATTAAATTAAAAATAAATATCAATCTTAATATAAAATATTTAAGTAGCCTTCAACTAGAATTGTTGTTTTAACAAAAAAAATATTTGATCATTGAATTTACACTCTTGCGTGTCTCAATTATCAAAATATTTTAATTACCATATAAAAATCCAAAATTAAATATTTTATTATAAAACGTCCAAGATTTTAATTATCAAAATCAAAGATCTAAAGTATCTTAAATTAAATATCAATCTTACTAAAATATTGAGCATTGAATATATAAAAGTGTATGTCTTATTCTAAATATATGATAATTTAGTATACATTAATTGGTATTTATAAATGTGATAACTATAATAAAATTTTCATCCATAGAATTTGTTCTATTTCAATTTAATATAAATTATAAATAAATTAATTGTTATGTGGCAGTAAGAAGTGATATAATAATTTGTGAGATTTTATTGGACAATTGAATATAATTTGGAAGATGAGCATTCAATTTTTTAACATGTATCAAATTGATTACAAAATTAGTATATATATAAGAGATGATAACTTTTTTCACACAGCGGATGAGTCGTAGTGCACGTAGGTTGATGCCCTATTTTTTCATACAGTATTTCACAAAATAAAGACTTGCAAAAATTCAAAATAACTCAAATTTGATATTTGAAGTAAATGATGTCATGATTTTGTAACACCCTCGATCCCCTCGGAAATATTACATCGCCGTAGACCCTCTCCGTGAGGATCTACCAGGCTAAATACAGAAACAAGACATCACATTACATACGATATGGCTGAATAAGACCGATTTGGTCTTCACCACAAACATACAACTTAAAATTTCAAATACATCTCTCACTCAAAACTCATACCCGCACAGGGGTCAAATACGCTCACAAACCCATACAATAGATAATACGACAGTGGAAAGTCCTGTCATTCATGTTGTATTGGCCGATTGAAGGCATTGTCGTATTCATTCTCATCTTCGTCATCGGTAACCGATTAAAGGTGCCGAGGCGTTCGTTGTATCATTGTTATCGATTGGCCGTTCTAAGGCAATCGAGGTGCTCAATCATTCGTTGTATCATTGTTATCGATTGGCCGTTCTAAGGCAATCGAGGTGCTCAATCATTCATTGTATCATTGTTATCAATTGGCCGTTCTAAGGCAATCGAGATACTCAATCATTCGTTATATCATTGTTATCGATTGGTCGTTCTAAGGCAATCGAGGTATTGAATCATCTGCTGCATCATTGTTATCGGTTGGCCATTCTAAGGCAATCGAGGTATTGAATTGGGGCTGTCGAGGATAGTTCCCATCCGTTGTGTCGTTGTTATCGATTGACCATTCTAAGGTAATCGAGGTATTGAATTGGGACCGCCGAGGACGGTGCCCATCCGTGAATCATCATTGTCGTGCTGGCCGACTCAAGGCAACACACTATCTTTCGGTAATTTTCGGATCGTTGTCGTTGTGATTAATTATGTTTTGGAGGCTAGTCTCGGCTAGTGCTCATTATGAGTAAGTTTGGGGCTTGAACCTTCACGGTTGGGGTTCCAACACCTACAATTCAGTAGGTCACGGCCATTGGACGGCCCTAATTATGATACGGCTTCGTGCCGTGGCTTCGGCCCTAATTATGATACGGCTTCGTGCCGTGGCTTCGGCCCTAATTGTGATACGGATTCGTGTCGTGGCTTCGGCCCTAATTGTGATACGGCTTCGTGCCGTGGCTTCGGCCCTAATTGTGATACGGCTTCGTGCCGTGGCTTCGGACCTAATTGTGATATGGCTTCGTGCCGTGGCTTCGGACCTAATTGTGATATGGCTTCGTGCCGTGGCTTCGGCCCTAATTGTGATACGGCTTCATGTCGTGGCTTCGGCCCTAATTGTGATACGGCTTTGTGCCGTAGCTTCGGCCCTAATCGATACAGCTTCGGGCTGTTTTGGCTTCAGGTGATTGTGATATTTGACAGCTTCGACTGAGTGGTTTTAAGGCCTTTGTGATGTCTCGATAATTTCATTGGAGCCTTCGGGCATTGTGATTCATAATTAATTTAGTTCTGGTTTGGTTCATGTCGTGTAATACATTATGGTTCTCTATGATTATGATTCGTCATTGGGCACTTATGTTCTAACCTGTTGAATAGGTATTAATAGTATGTCGTGGGCATAGTGTTTCACGAATGCTCGGTTCTTACCTTGGTTTGTGAGCATCTCGTATTATTATTATCATTGTACCTTTTCATTCTGCCTTTGGATGCATATCATGTTATACATGTATTTGATGTTCATTATCTGGATGACTGACCCCGTAGGGGCGGATCATGTTTTCATGTTTTAGGTGCTTGCGAGGAGAGAGTTGAGACACAGGGGCATGATGATGGCGACGAGGCATTCAAGCGATACTAGTCCGAGTTGTTCATGTTGGTCAGTCAGTTGGGATGTTTTCCAGTTTGTCAGTCATTGTCATTATGTATTACCCAAGCAGATGCTCGTGGATGTTGTTATATTTTATTTTTGTCCATGTAGGCCCATCGTTGTCATTGAAATTCCCCATCGGAATATTGTGTCGGATATCATAGTAGGGACTGTGATCTCCCTTGTTAGCTAATTTGGTGTAATTTAGTCATGTTCGCCTGGTGGATCTCCTGGCATGGGGTCCACGACACTGTAATGACCCAATAGGATTTGGGGGAGTTACAGAGATGGTATCAGAGATTTGGGTTGTGAAATACCCTGATATGTGAGTTATGTGGCTCTACCGACGCGGTAGTAGTGGGACTGTCAGGTTATGACAATCTGGACAGTCGGGTTTTGTGAGTCGTGGAATTTGTACGACTGCTCGAGTCATTCATTCATCGAGTCGTCGTCAGTGAAGACTAGTATCGCAAAACCTCGAAGCTTCATATGACCTGTGTAAGGACTCGATTCTCTTTATGTTCATACATTCATTATGTCATTAATTATACATGCTTTGTTGAAACCTATATGTGATATTATTGTTATGATTGATTCATGACTAATTATTTTCGAGCACGTGTGACTTGTGTAAGTGATAAGGATCAACTCATTCATCAGTTAACAATCCTCAATCATCATTTTTATCTTGTCGATCATATTAATTCATTCATCACTCAGCCAACCTCATTGTTCAGTTAATTCATTCATCACTGAGACAATACAATGAACTCCGACTAACTGCACCCAAAATTGGCCTTCATGTGATTAGTATCGTTTTTCTTCCATCATCCTTCGTACCGATCCTGTGTCTTGCTCCCCAAGCACCTGCATATACCTGGATGCAATATAAACATCCACCCCCGATTTCTCGGGGATTAGCAAAATTTCACTATTTTGCTAGTGCAAGTATAAAGTGCAAATACGAGCCATACACAACATCCTCCGAGAACATAATAATCGAGAACATCTAACCAGTTAATCATAACAAAGATTTTCCGAATTAGTTCACTTGACTAAAACCCCTCGAACCATTAAAGGTAGGAGTGAAATCATTGTACATCTTACAAAACAATTTAAGATCAAGGAAGTTTTAAAAATATTTAGAATTTAAGAATTCTCATCTTATCGAAAACCACTTAGGGACACAACCCAAAGATCATTTTAGAAAATACAAATCTGATAACAAAACACGGGGTCCACGACACAATCATCCATATCAACATATTTCCAAGGATTATTCGCGTACCGTGCTCGCAAGCCACGAACCTCAGAGCCTCCTCGAGACATACCCGAGTGAATAACCCAATGGAAAACCACATAATATCACGTCACCGTGACAACAGTCACCATAGCCACAACCATGACATATGTTCATCGTTATCCCGGCATCAGGCTAGCAAGCCACGAATCTCAGAGTCTCCGCAATACATACCCTATTGGATAACCTATGACACGTACGTCACACAACCAAACCACAACCATAAGTTATCCTGGCATCACGCTAACAAGCTACGAACCTCGGAGTCTCCGCATCGACATACCCGGTTTGGATAACCCCACAAGTTATCCCGGTATCGGGCTAGCAAGCCATGAACCTCAGAGTCTCCGCAAGACATACCCGATTGTATAACCCCATGGTCACGCCCGATTCGTACTAGAAAGGACGGATCCCGAAGATTCAACAATATTATCCGGTGGCACATCACTATACAACAATCACACAACAACAAGAAAGTACCATTTCCAAACAACACTGAGCATCATAACCTCCTTACAAAGAAGTAACAACTAATATCACACAACATCACATATTCACCGAACGAGTACACGTATCAATACATAGTCCTCGACAAGTGATTACGGTCTACTATATTCACGTAATATGATTACAACATCTTCCAACATACAACACTAATACACATATACAGAAAAAACATTTATTCACGAAGCATACGAGTTATCTTCGAAGCGAAACCATTATCGAGAATATGCCGATTCTTTTGAAAGTTCATTAAAAACATTCAAATTGCACATATATTCAATTACCAACTATTACGTCTATGGAACACGAAGTGTATGGGCAAGATACTTGCCTCGAAATCGGCACGCAAATACTCCCACAAACACGGCACAACCCGAAAAACCTCGAACATCTACAATCGTTCGTGAAAACAACTAAAACACGATCACGACAAGGACCAAGACCAAGACCAATGGGAAACACCTCAAATCAACGAAGGAAAACTCATGAACATCTAATCGAACACTAAATGTCCACGGTTCCTCAAGAACACTCGAATCATCAATCGGGTTGAAAGAATCAAGGAAATGGATATACAATCCATAGAACATGATTCACAACATCATTAAACACGAATCGATTCATCAAAAATCAGTTTGGAAAGGAGATCAAGAACAAGATCTACAAAATGGTCAACTCAAGAAAAATCGAAAGATTACCTCGATCCGACGAAGAGTACTAGATTAGATGATGTTATAATCACCTAGGATAACTCCAAAACACCTTGGAATGGGACAAAATCGGCCAAGACCACGAACCCTAATCGCCCACGACTCACACCCGCGGAGAGAACAGAAAATGAGGAAGAAATGAAGAAATACGACTGCTATCCGGTTTTTATACTGGATAGATTAGCGTGCGCTAACACCGAGGAGTAGCGCGCGCTAATGAAACACATACAGTTAGCGTGCGCTAACTACAATCGTTAGCATGTGCTAACGAGACATGCCGACCCAGTCTAGTAGCTTCTGGACAGTTCCGCACTTACCAGGTAGCGTGCGCTAGAATGAGCAATAACGTGCGCTAAAACAATGGATAACGTGCGCTAACTACCAACCTTAGCGTACGCTATCGAGATCCCAGTTCCAGTCCAGTAGCTCCTGGGCTGCCTCCGGACTGCCAGTTAGCATGCGCTAACTGGAAGATAGCGTGCGCTATCAATACACAAATAGCGTGCACTATGAGGAAATGTAGTGTGCGCTACGCCTGCTTCACAGGTGATAAAATCACACCAAAATTGAATGCAACAACGATCGAAATCACAACCGAACATGTGTCCCAACATGGTACGCCCAAACATGGTACACGATTCCAAATACATGGACGACAACAATCCACTAAACCGTAGAAAAATTCAACGAAATCGGAACGAAGATCTCGGGTATTACATTTTACCCCCTAAAAATAAGTTTCGTCCTGAAACTTAAAACATGGAACACTCAAGGCAGGGGAACTCTACATAACACCCGTTATCTATTGCTGGCAGCTCACAACAAACCTCATGAACTACAGAATTGCTACAGTTCAATTTGCTACGCCAGAGCGACAACGAAATGCAATGAACAACATCACTACGGTAGACTATTTTGAACAGCATAACGACCAAAACACAAGTCTAACGCTGAACAAGTATGAATTTATGATAGCCCCAAAGATTTGGAAGATCCAATACCAAGACCATCCGTTGAAACTCTGGAAAATTACGAAAATGTTCAGATGCTCAATAATCACGATACGAAATCTAACGATAGCAATCGGGCAATAAAAATCGAACAACAACGATCGAACAACAATGATCAAAGCAACAACGATTGAACAACAACGCTGAAGTTTACACCCCACTCAAGACATGAATTGATCTTGTAATAATTACAAGATATTCAATCACATAGGGTTCACGAGAATCGCACCAAAATCACAACGATAAATGGATTAATCCGAACAATATTAGGACTTGGTCGAAAAACAAAAACAAGGAACAGAACAAGTTTATAAAATACCAAAGAGCACAAACGAGTAGATAGAATTGAGAATACAGAAGTTCAAAAATCCGACCCACTTCTAATAAAAGAAGTTCGCCCGAGATTCGAAACAAAGAAACAAGAAAATAACATAACAGACAACGGGTAAACTATACCTATCACGGACTTCTCAAAGTCGATCCTGATATCAGTGCTTGAGTTTGTGCCTTGGAAGACTCAGAGACCAACTCGCAAAACTGAATTTGGTGTCCCTCGAGTCCGCACTTGTAACACGTTACTGGCGGGGAAGGATAATGTGCACATACATGCCCCGACATATTACAGTTAAAACACCTCCTGGCTTTACCAGGAGTCAAAGCTGACAACTTGGAACTCTTAGTCCCACTTATTGAGCGATGGAGCTTCACAACAAAAAGACTACGGCGTTGCAGCTTAGAAACACCAACTCCTGTACTGACCATAATATCATCAAATTTCCTCTGTTTCCTCGAATCGGGAACACGTTCCGATGATAACGAAACTAGATCGTAGGCTAAGGCTCAATTCTGATAATCTCTCAACGTAGTGCAAGTAAATCCTTCCATATACTTGCGAATCTACGGCTTCATCCACATGTCAAAATGATGGATCTTCTCTTCTTCAGTCCTTACCTGATCTCGCACATAACTGAGTTGTTTGCTATAGTCGGTGATAGCTTGCGACACCGATATATCCTGCGGTTCTGCCAAATAAAAATCATGAATCCTCTGATCTCTAATCAGTTTCGGACAAAACTCAGCTTCCATAAAATCTATAGAGATATCTTCCCACTTCCACTCGGGAATGAGAAGCGGCTTCAACAACCCCGCCGGTCGTTGATGTTCAATGTTGACTTGTTGACCCGTCAAGCATCGTAGTACAAACTCCGTGACATCTTTCTTCATATTATTCCACCAATAATTTCGCTTCAAGTCTTTGTACATCTTACTCGTTCCGGGGTGGATTGAGTAAGGCGTAGCATGAGCTTCTCGGAGAATTCTCTGCCTCAACTCTAGATCATTCAGAACACAAAACTGGTCCTGGAATCTCAGAATACTATCTTCATGGATCATAAAACCAGGGGCTTTTCCTTTAATTACATTGTCTTTTAGGTGAGAGATCATCGGGTCACTCCACTGTTTCCCTTTGATGTCGTCAACCAAGGACGAAGTAATTTCGGGAGTGCATAACTATCCTTATACTCTTTGAAGCCAAACTTCTATTCCTTGCTCGATTAAATCTTGACGAATCTTCGTCTGAGATATAAGAACCTCGAGCATCTGAAGTAATGCCGATTTGCGGCTCAAAGCGTCCGTGACGACATTGGACTTTCCCGGATGGTAAAGAATTTCCAAATCGTATTCCTTGATCAATTCCAACCAACGTCTTTGCCTCATATTCAGCTCTTTCTGACTGAAAATATACTTCAAACTCTTATGATCGGTGTAAATCCGACATGGAGAGCCATATAAATAGTGCCGCCAAATCTTAAGTGCGAAGACTATTGCGGCCAACTCCAAATCATGAGTAATATAGTTCATCTCATACGGCTTCAATTGTCATGACGCAAAAGCTATCATCCTATCATGCTGCATAAGCCACATCCAAGCCCTTGTCCCAAAGCGTCGTATAAACTGCAAATCCTTCACTACCCTGTGGTAAGGTCAGAATCGGCGCCGAGGTCAAACGTCTCTTCAGCTTATCGAAGCTCTGCTGTCTTTCAGCCGTACAAGCAAAATTTTCTGTCTTCTGGAGTAATTTCGTAAGCGGTCGAGCAAGTTTTGAGAACCCCTCGACAAACCGACGGTAAACCCAGCAAGACCCAAAAAGCTACGAACTTCTTTAACATTTCTAGGCGGTGCCCAATCTAGCACTGCCTCAATCTTCTGCGGGTCCACACGAACCCCTTCGGCCAAAATCACATGGCCAAGAAACATAACTTCTTCCAACCAGAACTCACATTTTGAGAATTTTGCATAGAGATGCTCGGCTCTCAAAACATCTATTATCAAACGCAAGTGTCGAACATATTCCTCTTTATCCTGAGAATAAATAAAGATGTCATCAATAAAGACGACCATGCATCTGTCCAGGTACTCGATGAATATCTTGTTCATTAATTGCATGAATACTGTCGGTGTATTAGTCAATCCAAAGGGCATGACCATAAATTCGTAATGTCCGTACCTCGTCCGAAATGCAGTCTTCGGAACATCAGACTCTTTCACCCAGAGCTGATAGTATCCTGATCTCAAATCAATTTTTGAGAATACTACAGCTCCCTACAACGGATCAAATAAATCGTCTATACGAGGCAAATGATAATTGTTCTTGGTGGCCACTTTATTTAGTTCCCGGTAATCAATGCATAAACGTAGTGAACCATTCTTCTTCTTCACAAAGAGAATAGGCGCGCCCCAAGGCGAAGCGCTCGGTCTGATGTACCCTTTATCTAATAGTTATCCCAGCTGCTCTTCAATTCTTGCATTTCGGAAGGTGCCATCCGATAAGGCACCTTAGAAATTGGAGCCGCGTCAGGCTCCAAGTCCATAGAAAATTCTATCTCTCTATCAGACGGTAATCCCGGGAGGTCGTCTGGAAAAACATCTGGATACTCATTAACAACTAGGATAAAAAAGAAATCAACTTCGTTCCCATCCGTCTTTAAAGCATAACACCAATAGCCCGTGCAACCTTTATTCAAGAGTTTTACGGCCTTCATGGCGCTGATAAGCAACTTATGTTGGTCGGATTTGTGTCCCATAAATGAGTACTCAGAACCGTCTTTAGTCATCATAGTAATAACCTTAGTGCGGTAATTCATAATCGCTTGCTGACTATCAAGCCAATCCTCGCCCTCCATATCAACCAAAATCAAATTCGATAACCAATCAAAATCAACTATGCTCACCAAAAAATCTCTAATCTCCCGATTCCCCACGATTCTATCCATGCTAGGTAGTTTCACAATGAAAGGATCGCAAGCATTCAAACAAGTTATATTCAAACGGCGTACACACTCTAAGGAGATGAAATAATGTATAGCACCCGAATCAAAAAGTACACGGACTGGATGAGATAGGATATGAATGGTACCTGAGGCCACCGCCGCATCGGGCTCATCTGCTCGACGCATCTCATAGACTCGTGGGTGTGCCGAACTGACGCTAGAATCTCCCCCTCTAGCATTCTGACTCCATCCCCGGCCTCTACCGTAACTGTGCTGCGACTGACTAACTGGTTACCGCTGATTCATACTCTTATCTAAAGACACTGGGGAAGAATCCCGAGTGCCCAAAGTCTGATCTTGTTTGGAGCAATAAGCTGCTCTATGACCCATCTGTCCACAAGTGTGACACTTCAGAGGTGGAAAATTACACTCCATATTGACGTGGCCTGGACGACCACAATTAAAACAGGTTACCGAGCGAGTTGAGATGCCCGGAGTATATCGGAAACTCCTCTTCCCTCTAACAGAACGTGACGACTATCCGGCAAAACGGTTAGTCGCCTGAGGTCTCTGAAAGTTGCTACATTTAGAGTAGAAAAGTTACCAATGATCTTCTGCTTCTTCGATTCTTCCGTGGTCTCATTATGGGGACTCAACATGTCATAGGCCAACCCTGTAACACCCCAATTATCAAAAGGAACGTTACACGCCGTAGAACCTTAAAAAGGTCTACCAGGCTGATTCATAACTCATAATACACCAATGTATACCCATAGGACACAATAATAGTAATAAGATAGGGCCGTGGCCTCAGCCAAAACATTTTAATCAGGCATCATAAAATATAAATCCACACGAATCTATTGCCCACGCAGGGGACTTTAACCAATTTATAAAACAATCAGTCTAACTCCAACATCAAGGTAAATGCAATAGTAAAACATAAAACACGACTCGAGCCTCATCATCATGCTGGGCCATCCTTTGCATGCATATACCGTGCCAGCTTCTCGGCTCGACCAGTACCTGAAATACATAAAACGTATTTCCCCCATTTAAGGGGTTAGCATTCGAATAGCTAGTGCAAGTACACAATTACACTACATTATATACATACACGATTCGACACAAGCAATCCATTTGAGAAAACATTTGAAATCAATATTCCGGAATATCACATTAACACCAAAAATAGTATATCCTCAAGTTTTCCACATCACAACTATCTACGCTTGGTAACCCGCGGCCGTACCCATTAGTATTAACCCCCATAGGCCCCGTCGGACCGTCCTCGAGTGAGAAACCACTTACTCAGCCGTACCCATTAGTATCGGCCCCCATAGGTCCCGTAGAACCATCCCCGGGTGGAACAACAACAACACACGCACCCAAGTCCACTTCCATGGCCGTACCTATTAGTATCGGCCCCCAGAGGCCACATATGCCATCCTCGGGTGGAAGAACGACAACCACATCCATTCAATAGCGAATTTTCATCATTCACATCAAAACTGTACACACATAATGAAATGTAATACATGTACTTTCCTTGGACAACACGACGTGAAGGAAAACGGTGAAAGGAAAGGTTTCGGCCCGAATAATATTCACAAATCTGATCCTAACACAATAACGATATACAACCAATCTCAATATTGTGAAAACGTAGGAATTCATCCTAGTTATACCCGATGGGACAATTCGTCGAACACTACGCGGTCATAATAGATCCTAATCTATGAATGGTGAAACCATTGAAGTTTAATCCGTTAAACTATATTGGAACAAGGAATCACGACTATACAATCGTAATCTAACAACTCATCGAAGCTGGATCGGTTTCAAATGAAAAATCATGTCAAAATCCCGAAATCCCCAAAAACTAGGGTTCTAAGGAAATATACCTTGATTAGACGATGAACAACGGATGATTTGGGGGTTAGAGTGATGATATGATGCCCCAAGATGCTTCTCAACTGAAGTTTGTACGAGATCGGACGAACCCATGCTAGAGAAGTCGCTCCCGTCGCGAAGAAGGTAAAAGGGATGAAAAAAATGAGAAAGAAAACCGCTGCCTAGTCTAATATGCTGGGCAGCGTTACGGCCGTAACACCAACACCATTACGGCCGTAATGGTGTTCACGACTTTACTGCCCATTTTCCTCACACTCGTTACGTCCGTTATGTAAAGGATATTATGGTCGTAATGTATGAAGATTTACGGCCTTAATACATATCAACTTACAACCGTAATGCACATCAACTTACGGCCGTGACGCATGCCTGGCAGCAGGCCAGCCTGATCTGAAATGCCAACAACCAGAATGAAAACACGAGGAACGAAGCCATAGATATATGAGGATTTTACAGACGAGATAGACATAAAAACAAACACAAGACTCCGGTCGTCCGAAAGTCGGAATAGAACGAGTATTAACAACGACACCCAAAATAATAAGAATTTACAAAAATGACCCAAACGTCCGAATTTCACGATACAACGTCGGATTAACAATCCGAAACCCATGACATGAGCAACTCAACCATACGAACTCATGGAAATAGAGAAATAATGAAATCGAACAAGTTTTACGAGAATCGAACGTACATGCGACAAAATATAGCTCAAAATAAAAATACGTAAAAACATCTCCGAAACTCGTCTAAATGGAAAAACTCAAAGAACAAAATAGATTCAGAATCCAAAAACAGTAACAAGCGAGTCGTCTGAAATGAACATACCCCAAAAATAGAAATTACCAAAAATAGAAAGTACGGATATTACATTCTCCCCCTAAAAATAAGTTTCATCCCGAAACTTACAACGCGAATAACTCGGGGCATCTCGAATTCATATTCTCTTCCGTCTCCCACGTGGCTTTCTCGGATCCATGCCTCGACCATTGTACTTTAACCAAAGGAATAGTTTTATGTCGGAGTTGCTTCACCCGACACTCTAAGATCTGAATCGGTCTTTCTTCGATGGTCATGTCGGGCCCCAACTCGATCTCTCCAAAATTAATAATATGGCTAGGGTATGGTACATACCTCCTAAGCTGGGAAACATGGAACACGTTATGTACGTGACTCAGGGACGGCGGCAAGCCTAGCCGATATGCAAGCTCTCCAACTCTCTCTAAAATCTCGAACGGTCCAATATATCTCGGACTAAGTTTACCCTTCCGGCCGAAGCGGTAAACTCCCCATGTCGGCTACACCTTAAGCAATACATGGTCTCCCACCTCAAACTCCAACGGCCGACAACGCGTATCAGCATAAGACTTCTGTCGACTCTGGGCCGTCAACAACCTATCGCAAATCAGAGCAATCTTCTATCTCGTCTCAACTACCATATCGAGCTCGGTGCCAATTAGCTCGGATGCATCATCCCAACACAACGGTGATCTGCACCTCCTCCCATACAATGCCTCCAATGGTGCCATTTTGATCGAGGCGTGCCAACTATTGTTGTACGTGAATTCGATCAATGGCAAATGCGACTCCCAATCATCCTTACAATCTAAAACACAGGCTCTCAACATATCCTCCAGCGTCTGTATCGTTCGCTCTGACTGCCCGTCTGTCTGAGGGTGGTAGGATGTACTGAGTCTCAACTCAGTCCCCAAAGCTCGATGAATGGCCTGCCAAAAATGGGATATAAATCGGCCATCTCGATCCGAAATAATACTCTTAGGAGTCCAATGCAACCTCACGATCGCCGCAATGAATACTCGTGCTAGTCTCTACGGCCCCCAAGTATCCTTAATACCCAGAAAATGAGCTGATTTGGTTAGTCGATCGACAATAACCCAAATCATATTCATTCCAGTCCGAGTCCTAGGCATACTGGTAATGAAATCCATGGAAATGTCCTCCCACTTCCACTTTGGAATAGGAAGTGGTCGCAATAATCCCGCGGGTCGCTGATGCTCAATCTTAACCTGCTGACAGGTTAAACACCTCGATACAAACTCGTTCACGTCCGTCTTCAAATTGCTCCACCAATAGTTACTCCTTACATCCTTGTACATTTTGCTCGTACCAGGATGTATGGAGTAAGGTGTAGTATGAGCCTCACTCAAGATCTTCTGTCTCAACTCAAAATCACTCGGTACACATAATCTGCCATGAAATCTCAAAACTCCATCATCCTGAACCACAAATCCAGGGGCTTTTCCCTTTCTAATGTCATCCCTTAACTGGACCAAGAACGGATCATCATACTGTCTTGCCTTGATATCATCAACCAAGGACGAAGTGATTTCTAACGCACATAACTAACCCTGGACTCTCTGAACCCAAACCTCGATATCCTGACAAAATCAAATCCTGCTGAATTCTGCTCTGAAGTGTGAGTACCTCTAACATTTGTAGAGCCATCGACATTAGTCTTACCCGGATGGTAAAGTATCTCGAGGTCATAATCTTTAATTAGATCCAACCACCTATGCTGTCTCATGTCCAACTCTTTCTGATTGAAGATATACTTTAGACTCTTGTGATCCGTGTATATCTTACACGACGACCCATAGAGATAATGCCTCCAGATTTTTAAAGCAAAGGCGACCGCAGCCAACTCTAAATCATGCGTAGGGTAATTTGCTTCGTGAGGTTTCAACTGTCGGGATGCATAAGCAATAACCCTACCTCTCTGCATCAAAACACATCCGATCCCGAGGCCCGAAGCATCACTATACACCACGAAATCCTCGTTCCCCTGAGGCAATGCTAAAATGGGTGCGGTAGTCAACCGTCTCTTCAACTCGTCAAAACTATCCTGTCTGTCTGCGATCCACTCGAACTTCTGAGTCTTCTGGAGTAACTGAGTGAGTGGTCTAGCGATCTTAGAAAATCCCTCAACGAATCTACGGTAATAGCCTGCAAGTCCCAGAAAACTCCTCACTTCCTTCACATTCTTAGGCGGTTCCCGTGCCGTCACTGCCTCTATCTTCTGCGGATCTACCCGAACTCCCTCCACTGAAATCACATGCCCGAGGAATATCACTTCCTTGAGCCAGAACTCACACTTAGAGAACTTCGCGTATAGTTGCTCAGCTCTCAAAATGTCCAGCACAATCCGTATATGTGAAACGTGCTCCTCCTGGCTCCGGGAATAGATGAGAATGTCGTCGATAAAGACGACTACAAATTTGTCTAGATACTCAATAAAAACTTTGTTCATCAACTGCATGAACACTGCTGGGGCATTGGTTAGCCCGAAAGTCATAACCACAAACTCATAATGGCCATATCTCGCCCGAAAAACAGCTTTCGGTATATCACTATCCCGAATCCTCAACTGCTAGTAACCCGATCGTAAATCAATCTTTGAAAAGACTGTCGCTCCTTGAAGCTGATCAAACAAATCGTCGATCCTGGGCAAAGGGTACTTGTTTTTGATGGTCAACTTGTTTAATTCTCGATAGTCGATGCATAAACAAAGCGATCCATCCTTCTTTTTAACAAAAAGTACAGGCGCACCCCAAGGCGATGCGCTAGGTCGAATATACCCTTTATCTAATAACTCCCACAACTATTTCTTCAACTCTAACATTTCCGACGGTGCTATACGGTACAACACTCGAGAGACAGGAGCCGCGTTCGGTTCTAGATCAATAGGGAACTCAACTTCCTGCTGTGGTGGTAGTCCCGGCAAGTCATCCAGAGATACGTCAGGATACTCATTCACAACTGGAATCGACGACATGTCAATTCCACCATCTTCTGCTCTCAGGGCATAACACCAGTAGCCTACACAACCCTGGTTCAGAAGTTTCATCGCCTTCAAGGCACTAATCACGTTTCCCGATCTACCCGGCTTACACCCAACAAGTGTATGCTCTGTGCCATCCTCAGCCACTATCGAGATAGTACGGGTCCGATAGTTCATGATGGCACCATGACGATCCAACCAATCATCCCCGAGGATCAAATCCTCACCCTTAAGATCTACAACAATGAGGTTCGAGGGCCAATCCCAGCTCACGATCCTCACTGGGCAATCTCTAACTTCCCGGTTCCCAACCATACGATCCCCACTAGGCATACGCACTACAAACGGTTCACACTCAAACAATCAGTCAATACCGATACGACATACATAGTTCGAAGCAATAAAAGAGTGAGTAACACCCGAATCAAGAAGCACCGAAACTGTATGAGAAAGGATCTGAGTGGTACCTGACGCCAATGGAGCGTCTGTCTCCTTGGTACGTCTCATCTGATATAATCGAGGGTGAACTGAGCCCGAACTCGATGCTGCACGGTGATCCGGCTGACCCCGACCCCTACCACGACCCGAACTATGAGGAACATGAGTAACTGGACTCTTCTGATCAATACTGTGCTCCTTCTGAACGGCAGTGGTAATCGGAGCTGTGGAGGCCCTAGAATACCTCTCGCAACGAACTGCTCGATGACCGGTCTGTCTGCATGTAAAGCAAGTAACCAACGGAAATAGACAATTCTTCATCATATGTTCGTACTGACTGCAATTAAAACAAACTCTGCCGCCAGGTGTAGGAGACTGGACTGAACGGTTATTCTGAGATCCCCCGGCCTGATGAAATGGACTCTTCCCAGACGCCGGAGCAGACTGCGACCTCGAAAACCGCCTACCCTTAAGTAGTCTTCTGCTTCTTAGCCTCGGAACCTGACTCTGATTCCAGGACAGCCATCTCGATCGCTAGGGCGCGGTCTTGATATTCCTTCAAGTTGGCATACATGAGTGGTGCCATACTCTGCCTGATATGCGGCTTCATGTGCATATTGAAATAACGGATCTTATTAGCCTCGGTTCTCACTTGGTCTTTCACGAATCCCTGCTGCTGATTATAAGTGATGATGGCGTGAGAAATCGGCACATCCTGAGGTGTAGCAGTAAAGAATTCCACAATCCTGTGCTCCTTGACTGGCGGTGGACAATATTCTGCTTCCATAGCAGCCTTAAATTCCTCCCAAGTGGCTAGGCGGTCTCTGGGCGCCACAGCCTCCCACCATTCCGCAGCTTCCTTATCCAGGAGGTACTGAGCAATATGTACCCTCCTGTCATTGGGACAAGCTACGACATCGAAAGTCCTGCCTAACTGGAAAAGCTAATTCTCCCAACCGAGGGAGTCAGTAGAACCAGTGAAACAAGGGGGGTGCATCTTGGTCACTATCTGAAGCCATTTACTAGCTTCATCCTCTGGAGTCGAAGGCGGATTCTGGCGTCCACCCTGAGCTATTTGGGCAAGCTGAGCTACCAAATGCTGGAGTACAACAGTATCTCCGGCGTCAGTATTATTACCCGATGGTTGGTCCTGACTGACTGACAAGTTCTGCTGCCCGTCAGAACTCAGAGGTAGAGTACTCGGCACTGAATGAGAGGCCTAATCTGCAGAGGACTGAGAAAGCGAAACTTCCTCATTATTAGCACCACGACCACGGCCTCAGCCGCACCCCCTAGCTGGTCTACCACGACCTCTCTACATACTGAAGAAAACAATTGAAAAGAACAAGATCAGAAATATTCATAGTTTACAAGGTTGGTACCACATTTCACGATTCCAATATACACAAGGGAAATGAATTACAGAAACATAAGAGTTCGAGGAGACTTACAGTCACAGGCCGCACGAAGAAATGGTAGCAAGATGATATTAGGCTCAACAACTGACTCTTACGACACTACTGACAGACCCACAATTAACCAACAGCCTAGGCATTTGTAACACCCCCAAAACCGACCGGGAATATTACAGCACCGTGGGCTCCATATTGAAACCCACAAGGCTAAAATCATTTTCGCAAACATTTAAAAATGCCAAAAGGCCCTTTGAAGTACACACACACAGCAGATAAAAACACAGTTCAGAAGAATACCGAAAAGCCATTTAGAAACATACACACACAGCGGATAAAAACATAATCAAATACATTTGCAGCGGAATTAGAAAAACCAGAAAAGAATACACAATCCCAACAATCACGCCATAGCCAGTATCACCGGAAATCTCATCCCTTCACGACCGCTACTAGCTCGAACACCGAGTACCTAAAAGATAAAGCCCACGACGGGGTCAGCCATAATACTCAACAATGATAATGATCACATCACAAAAACAATACATATCAATGTAATTACAAGGTAAGAATAATTCCAATGTAGTCTTACCGACATAACCTTACCAACCCATCACAATCCATATCAAATCAATCCTTACCATAATCACATCTCGCGTTCTTAAGTGACGGATGAATTCAAGAGTAACCACCTGAGCTGTATCCGAAACGATACCAAGATTCTCAAACATAAACATATCTCCAATATGGAATAATCTGGCCAAGTCCGATTCTGTCCGCGGGATCGCACAATCGGATTCCAATTATGATAAAACTGATATCACACGGTACATCTGTAAACCAACCGTCCCGAGACAATGGCAAGTCCCTGATATCAATGCAAAACATGAATGTTCACACAATCGATAATGATAAACAACCAATGCATCAAAACGGAATACCAATGACATGATAACTCCACACAAGATCGACAAAAGATCAACCACGAATGAGAATACCATGATGTGGTAACTCCAACAAGATCAATGAAAGATCAACCACCGGGAATGCCAACAATACAGTAACTCCAACGAGATCAATAAAGAATCGACAACCAGAAATACCAACAGTACGATAAACTCCAATAAGATCAATAAAGGGTCAACAATCGAGAATAATGACGACACAATAAACTCTAACAAGATCAATAAGGACCAACAACCGGGAATACCAACGATACGGTAAACTCCAACAAGAGCAATAAGGAATCGACAACTGAGAATACTGACGACACGGTAAACTCCAATATAGATAATAAGGGATCAACAACCGTGAATACCGATGACACGGTAAACTCCAATAACATCAATCAAGGACTAATAACTGAGAATACCAACGGTGAGACAACTCCCAAACAGAATCAATAAGGATCAATAACAAACGAGATTACCAATGACAGGGTGAACTCGAAATGAGATTAATAAAGAATCGATATCAAATGAGTTGACCATCGATATGGTAACTCCGAACGAGTTTAGTAAAGGTTCAACGGCGACAGATACATGAGAGAATAAAATCCTCGACCATATACGGATCATATATACAGAATTACAAAGACAACCCGAATTCCGAACAGATACGATTATACATGGACTGTGAACAACCAATCAATAAGACTCAAGATGGACGTCACGATACGCTCGATCCGTACAGGTGTCCGTGTACAAGCCAGCCACGGGTATTGATCAATACACGTATGGTCTCGTACCTAATCAGCTTCACGAAGTACGTCTCGTGTGCACGGTTCAATATGAGGTCGAAACCAACATATGCTACACGTGCCCGTCCCGAAAATCCTACACATGAATGATCAGAACGTATATGACTCCAGATATGCCACGATACAACATGACAACAAATCTCGAAGAAACGCTTATCCAACAAGGATCAGAAGATTTTCCAAGAGGGCAACAATAACTCGATCATGAAAGACCGACACGACCACAATGTCGTATTCCGTCAGACAACAGTTCACAGCATGCTCAACAATGCATATAATAATAACACATAAACTCCCAAGGCAGCAACCAAGGGTCACGGAATCATCTACTCAGGAATACTCCGGACAATATCACATAAACTCCCAAGGCAGCAGCCGAGGGTCACGGAAGCATCTACTCAGGAATACTCCGGACATAGGTGCCATTTAGGTCTTATCCCCTAACACATCGGCCCAACAGATTAATGCTCAAAGAAAGAGCACAGTACAAAATGTAACAAACGATGGTGCACACTCACCACATGAAATATCAACACACACATGCAATAATGCAACATGATGATTATCATAATCTAACAATATTAATTTACCTCAAGCTGGAGACGCTAACCTTTCCATGACCAACCGCCCTAAATGAATACACGGTTTATCCGAAAAATCCAAAATGAAGTACAGTCCATAACTAATACCAAACCACCACCTCGAGTTCAATATCGACATGATAACTAACCTTGATATCCAACTTCTCGTACTACAGACCAAATATGATTCACATCTCCGTTTCCATTAGACATCTTTAAAATCATATACATTACGATTTATCTCAGCCCAATCATAATATATATACAATCATTCTGACAATCCATATTCCACGATACCATTGCTATATGAATCATAAATGAATGAAAAAGAAATCATTATTAATGTTATGAACTGAGCAAGCATAACTTGCCTTGATGCCAATTCGACGAAGCCACTATCAATCCTGCCGTCTTCATCTACAAGCTCCTCGGCCCCGACCAAGACGATTCATGCATTCTCCAACCTCAACCGCATCGCAACGGTTAACATCAACGATCACTAAACGCAACCTAATGCAATAATCAATTAACGATACGTTCAATAACAATCAACAACCGAAATGACCAACTAATCAAACTCGATGGTTCAATGATATCTCGATCATACGAAACCAAACCATATCAACTCTTAACAATACGAATACAAGCCGAAATTCGATATTCAATAGTCCTAACAATGTATTCAACATATAGTTCATGTAACCGCAAGATTCGTAACAACAAAACCATAATCATCTCCATACGAATCATTCTTCAATGATAACATCAAAATCCTAATTCAAGGAGAGGATTACCCAACATACCTCTTAGAAGATGAAATACACAAGTAATCACTCGTTTTGAATAACACGGTGCGAAGAAATCGACGAAAGGAAAGGGTATCGATTCAACCTCCTTCAAAAGTTCATTCCTAAATCACAATAATATCAATTCAATCACCATTCATACGAAAACGTATAGAATTTCCCAAGTTCTACTCATTGAGGCATTTCATTGAACACTTTGAAGGCATAATCCAATTTAGTCGTTTAACGAAGAAATACTCGAATTTGTTCCACAAAACTTTAAGAGTATAGAATGATTACGAGTATACAATCAAGTTCTATCAATAATATGCATCAAAACGAATCAAATCGGCCAAAACACCAAGAAACCTGAAGAACATCCAAAAACCAAAAGTTCATGTGTTCTTACCTTCGATCCGGGTGAAAGATGATGTTAATCCATGAATCAAACTTCCAAAACATGGTGTTCTATGTTGTTCTTACTCAAATCCATCCATCTATGGTGAAAAATTGCGGAAGGAACGAAGAAAAATGAAAAATGCCCAAGATGACTCGGTCCAGGCCTTATATAGGCGGGACCTGTCGGTACCTTACGGCCGTAACCGGCCGTGGCTTACGTACGTAACCGGCCCTTACTGTCTATTTTGGCCGACACCCTTACGTACGTAACCGGCAGCTGGCTTACGTACGTAACTGGCCCTTACGGCCGTAACCGGCCACAGCCTTACGTACGTTATCAGCCAGTCCTTGTCCCCAGCGAGTCACTGCCGACCGTGCTCGGCCATCCCTCCGAGTCACTGCCGACCAGGATCGACCACTGCAGGTCCTCTCGGCCACGACTCGGCCAGCCGCCCCGTAACGTACGTAACACTTATTCTGTTGCGTACGTAATATGTACGTTGACTTGCTACAGTATTATACTCGTACTACGTACGCAATACACCCTGTATAACGTACATAACTCCATCCGTTGACTCACCTGTCCACATCCGCACCGAAAGCTGCCGACACCGGGCCCAACTGTTCGATTCTTCTTGTTACGTACGTAATGCCTTATGCATAACGTACGTAAAGCTTATAATTTAGCGTACGTAAGTCCTTAACGCCAACGTACGTAATGACATTCTATACTTGGCCAAAATCCAACTGTTCCTGTCCAACGTCTCGACATACATAATACAACCATACGGCATACTGAATACACATATACTCAACCCAAAGATATTCTCACACGGTACATCTGATGCACGATATCCTTAATTACAATTGTCGACCAAGTACGGCAATCATACAAATACTCATACGGTATATCCGACATCGAAAAACACACCAAGCATGTAATATCCTAAAATCAAAATAACCTCGACAGACATACTGGCATGACTATCACAGTTTCCAAAATTATCCACTCATATCGTGTCAGTCCCACTCTGTACAGTACAACTCAGATAAAATACTGCGAAAAATTCATAGTGAAATTCTAGGATATTACAGCATTCATAACCTAAGCTCCGATACCATAAATGTAACACCCCAATTATCAAAAGGGATGTTACACGCCGTAGAACCTTAAAAAGGTCTACCAGGCTGATACATAACTCATAATACACCAATGAATACCCATAGGACACAATAATAGTAATAATATAGGGCTGTGGCCTCAGCAAAAACATTTTAATCAGGAATCATAAAGTAGAAATCCACACGAATCCATTGCCCACGCAGGGGACTTTAACTAATTTATAAAACAATCAGTCTAACTCCAACATCAAGGTAAATGCAATAGCATCATGCTGGGCCATCCTTTGCATGCATATCCTGTGCCAGCTCGTCGGCTCGACCAGTACCTGAAATGCATAAGATGCATTTCCCCCATTTAAGGGGTTAGCATTCGAATAGCTAGTGCAAGTACACAATCACACTACATTATATACATACACGATTCGACACAAGCAATCCATTTGAGAAAACATTTGAAATCAATATTCCGGAATATCACATTAACACCAAAAATAGTATATCCTCAAGTTTTCCACATCACAACTATCCACGCTTGGTAACCCGTGGTTGTACCCATTAGTATCGACCCCTAGAGGCCCCGCCGGACCGTCCCCGGGTGAGAAACCACTTCCTTGGAAGTACCCATTAGTATCGGCCCCCAGAGGTCCCGTCGAACCATCCTCGGGTGGAAGAACAACAACACACGCACACAAGTCCACTTCCGTGGCCGTACCCATTATTATCGGCCCCCAGAGGCCACATATGCCATCCCCGGTTTGAAGAATGATAACCACATCCATTCAATAGCACAATTTACATCATTCGCATCAAAACCGTACACACATAACGAAATTTAATACATGTACTTGCCTTGAATAACACGATGTGAAGGAAAACGGTGAAAGGAAAGGTTTCGGCCCGAATAATCTTCACAAATCCGATCCTAACATAATAACGATATACAACCAATATCAATATTGTGAAAATGTAGGAATTCATCCTAGTTCTACCCGATGGGAGAATTCGTCAAAAACTACGCGATCATAATATATCCTAATCTATGAACGGTGAAACCCTTGAAGTTTAATCCGTTAAACTATATTGGAACAAGGAATCACGACTATACAATCGTAAGCTAACAACTCATCGAAGTTGGATCGGTTTCAAATGAAAAATCATGTCAAAATTCTGAAATCCCTAAAAACTAGGGTTCTAAGGAAATATACCTCGATTAGACGATGAACAACGGATGATTTGGGGGTTAGAGTGATGATATGATGCCCCAAGATGCTTCTCAACTGAAGCTTGTACGAGATCGGATGAACCCAGGCTAGAGAAGTCGCTCCCGTCTCGAAGAAGGTGAAAGGGATGAAAAAAATGATAAAGAAAACCGCTGCCCAGTCTAATATGCTGGGCAGCGTTACGGCTGTAACACCAACACCATTACGGCAGTAATCGTGTTCACGACTTTACTGCCTATTTTCCTCACACTCGTTACGGCCGATACGTAAAGGATATTACAACCGCAATGTATGAAGATTTACGGCCATAATACATATCAACTTACGATCGTAATTCATGAAGACTTACGGCCGCACATCAACTTACGGCCGTAATGCATGCCTGGCAGCAGGCCAGCCTGATCTGAAATGCCAACAACTGGAATGAAAACACGAGGAACGAAGACAAAGATATACGTGGATTTTACAGACGAGATAGACATAAAAACCAACACAAGTCTCCGGTCGTTCGAAAGTCGGAATAGAACGAGTATTAACAACGACACCCAAAATAATAAGAATTTACAAAAATGACCCAAACATCCGAATTTCACGATACAAAGTCGGATTAACAATCCGAAACCCATGACATGAGCAACTCAACCATACGAACTCATGGAAACAGAGAAATAATGAAATTGAACGAGTTTTACGAGAATCGAACGTACATGCGACAAAATATAGCTCAAAATGAAAATACGTAAAAACATCTCCGAAACTCGTCCAAATGGAAAAACTTAAAGAACAAAATAGATTCAGAATCCCAAAATAGTAACAAGCGAGTCGTCCTAAATGAACATACCCCAAAAATAGAAATTACCAAAAATAGAAAGTACGGATATTATAAACCCCTTGTCTTGGTATTCATTCAAAGTAAGGCAAGCAAACCCGGCCATATAATGCCATAAATCCATGTTCATTTTCGTATCAAAGTAACGGATCTTGTCACGCTCATCCCGCACTTGATTCTTCACGTGGATCAGCTGTTGGTTGTAGTCTACTACCGCCTGCGGGACTGGAATGTTCTGCGGCTTAGCCTCGAAAAAGGCTCGGATCCTGCCTTCTTGCACTGGCCAAGGATAAAACTCAGCCTCCAGTAGTTCTTTAAATTCTTCCCATGAAGCACCATGATCCTGTGGCTTGATAACTTTCCACCAAGTCGCGGCTTCCTTGGTAAGGAAGTAGTGAGCAATCGGTACCTTCCTCACTTCCAGACAATCAGCCGCTTCAAACACTATCTCTAAATCTGCCAACCAATTCTCCCAACCCATCGGGTCTGTAGCACCATTGAACTGCAGGGGGTGCATGCGGATCACATTCTGAAGCAAGGCATCCGATGTTGGGTTCAGATTGTTCAGCTGAACAGCTTAGGCAAGGATGGCCATCTGGTTAGCCAATTGTTGAAGGAAATTCGTAACTCCAATATCTACATTATTCCCTTGGACGGCCGACTGGTCGTGATGACCCTCGGTATCAGGATGCACTGAGTTAGATAAACTGGGGGTATGTTACAACGCCGTGAGCCCCGTCGTGGGACCCACAAGCCTAGGTATACATAAAGCTAAGCTCTGATACCATATTCTGTAACACCCCAAGTTATTCAGGGTATGTTACAGCGCCGTGAGCCCCATCGTGGGACCCACAAGGTTATTCATATGCGGAACTACGAATTTTGACTGATAAGGTCCAAGTACAATCAAATGGAAGACAATAAATATGGTAATCAAAACATGTCCAATAAATCTGGACACAACACATCACGAATCAATGTCATGGCAATACAGGCCGGAACATCAAGGAAATCAAAAACAGTACTCGAGAACTCAAAAATCATCCAAATACAACATCACTGAATGGAGGAAAAACAAAACATAACCAAAGACAAGACACAACATCACACTTGCCCATCATCTTCATGCCGACCCGGTACATGCCTATCCGCTCTCTTGGATCCTAAAATACATGAAAGCTATTTCCCCCATAAAGGGGTTAGCCGTCGAATAGTTAGTGCAAGTATATCGAATATGAAACACAATACTCTTCAAAAATAAAGTAAATGTAATCATCATCTCATCAATCCAAGGCTAGTATTCCGGAATAACTAAATCTCATAGCATCACATTCAATACATACATGATTAACCGTGGAACCGCACCAGAGGTTACGGAACCCTCAGATGACCCATCGGTCCGTCCCAGAGTGGTTAACCCAAAATATCCGCGGAACCATACCAGAGGCTACAGAACCCTCAGAGGAGCCGTCGGTCCGTCCCGGAGTGGATATATACAATCATGCCATTCATATATTTTACTTTCAAAGTCGAGAACGTACAATCATAAACATATACTTGCCTTTGAGACATCGAGAATCGAAAGAAAAAGAGTATAAGTTCGGTAGATCTGAGAACGAACTTCCGACACCTAAACGATTTGTAAGGAACATGATAATCAATAACCCATATTCAAAACACACGAATAAACTCCCGAGACCCGCCTACGATACACGAAACTACAACGATAATCACCTAGAGGTTTGGAAATCATCCAAACCCTCTCAAGTCCGAACTAGGTATCCCCGAAAATTCCCAAAACTAGGGTTCTAAGGAATTTACCTTGATTCGAAAGATAGAAATGGATTAGATGTTATATAATCTTCGTTATTCAACCAAAGATGATGATAATTGAAGAAGGATCGCCTCAAAATGCCCCAAATCGCCTTTCCCCGTGCTCCCGACGGAAAAAGAATGAAAAATGATGGAAATGACGAAGACAATGGTTGACCCGCCCTTATAAACCATACCAGGTTAGCGCGCGCTAAAATCCAGGATTAGAGTGCGCTAACGGGGTTACCCGGTAGTCCAGTGGCTTCTGTCTTGAGACGTTAGCGCGTGCTACCACACCTTAGCGTGCGCTAACTGGTATCCTGCAAAAATTCCAGTTCACTGCCCAACTCCGCTAGCGTGCGCTACATCTGGCACTAGTGCGCGCTGAACAACATCAATAGCGTGTGCTGGCTCGGACCTAGCGCGCGTTACCTGATAGTCCAGTAAGTAGAAATACCCCACTGCCTCTACCGACTAAGCCCATTAACGTGCGCTACGGACGATGTTAGCCCGCGCTACACAACACGAATAGCGTGCGCTAGATAACGCCTAGCGTGTGCTAATTGCTATTCGAGAGAGCAGAATTTGCTACTGTAATATCCGGAATTTCTAATACTATTGTTTAATATTATTTTATCCGAGTCATATTGTACAGCGTAGAATCTGTACAGTATGGATAAAATAAATTAAGGATTGAGACATCTGTATTGGTTGAAAATTGTATATGAGAATATTATTGGATTCAGTATATGTATTCAGTATGTGTGTATGCGTTTTCGGTATGTCGAGACAAGCAGGAACGGTTGGAAATGGCTAAGTATAGAGCTCTTAACGTACGTTAAGATTTTGAGATTACTTACGCTAAGTTGCTAGTGTTACGTGCGTTATGACCAAGGCATTACGTACGTAACAAGAGGAATCAGACATGACCAAGTCATGGTCGGCAAGTGGGACCTGGTGTCGGCAGTGGATGTGGACAGGCGAGTCAACCCCGACCATTACGTACGCTAAGGATGGATCATTACGTACGTTAACGAGAATGTTACTGTAGAAAGTCAACGTACGTATTACGTACGTTATGGAGCAAGGGTTACGTACGTAAGGCATTGAACGAAATGAGTCAGTTAACTCTGGACTGTCGTTACGTACGCTACCAAAGTCAGATAGCGTACGTAAATGGTGGTTACTTACGTTAACACGGACATGTTATGTACGTAACGAACTGGAATGTTTTATAAGTAAATGCCCGTCTTTCATTTCTCTTCATTATTTCACTTCGTTCTTCGCCTCCAAACACTGAGAGAGGGAGTTTTAGCTCTGCTAAGTCGATTGTGAGCTTGGAAACCTGGGATTGAAGCTTGGATACGAGGATATTGAGGATTCTTCAAGTATTTGCTTATGTATTTCATCTTATAAGAGGTATATTGGATAATCCTCTCTTTCAATTCAGATTTTGATGTTGTCGCTGATGAATGATTCGTACGAAGATGATTATGATGTTGTTGTTACGATTCTTGAGGCTATATGAACTATATGTTGAAGGATATGCTGGTTTATGTCTTGATTATGTTGTTTTGATGGCTATGAATAAGGTTTCGAACCATTTAGTGTTCTTGAGGAACTCCTTGATGAATTTAACATAGCAAGATGATCATAGGTTGAATTTTCGGTATCTTTAGATATGAAGATCGAATGTTCGTTGATTGTGGTGGTAGAATTCGTATGTTCTTGATGAAATATGAATCATGATATCAATTTGGAATCCGGAAAGATTATAGTTAATCTTATAACAAGATTATCAATGGTATTGAACTATTTGGATAGTTCGGATTGTCGATTATGTCGATAGTATTATTCCACTACGAAATTTACAATTATAATCAAGGAGGAATCATGTTAATTCGTATGAATTCGGAATAGAGTGTGTTACGTAATCCTTGTTATCGAGATGAGTTGATCGTTGATACGATTACCGGATTATGGAAACGTATCGTGGTAATGAGTTCATGATTGATTGATTCGAGTTGTTCGGATTCATGTTTAATCGGGATAATTATGGAACCATTGGGTTTATTGATCGGTTGTATTAATTGTTAAGTATGATCGTCAAGTTTCGGTTTGTATTGTAGATATGAGTTCGTATTTGTTGAGTTGGAATTTTTGGTTTTGTGTATGATCGAGAGATCATTGAACCTTGAGATTTATTGATTGGTCATGTCGGTTGTTGATTGTTATCGGATTTTTGTTAATATATTATTGCAATAGGTTGCGATAATTGACCATTGATAAGAATCGTGCCTTACGGTCAAGTTCGAGGATGCTCGTGGATTGCATTGATTGGGGCTGAGGAAATTACAGACGACGGCAAGGGATTGGTGACGGCTTCATTGGTATCGAGGCAAGTTATTACTTGCTCAGTCATAATGTTTAATGAATGGTTTTAGTTCATTTCGTTTATAATGCATATAGCAATGATTATTACAGCGAATTCTGGAGATTTGGATTTTATGTCACTTTCCGATTCTGGGAGTTAAATCATAATGTATATGATTTATTTCGGTTATTGGCATATTCGGGTATCGAGGTAACATTATGATAAAGACGAGGATATGAGTATCTATAGTCTATTATACGTTTGGATCGCCGAGCATTGAGGATAATCGCCGGTGATGATCTGACATCGAGATTGCTCCTGAAGGACTCGGGACAAGTATCTTAATTTAATTTCGGTTTAATGTTGATTATGTTGACCATGCAGGTCGCCACTTATGTTTCTAAACATGAGGTTGTCCTAGTTGTTTTATCATTGTGTCGTTCATGTTATTGATTCATATGTTGTTCATATTGATTTGCATATGTGTATGCATGATTGCATTGTTTATGTTGTAAATGATCCGATGGGATCATGAGGATCTATGCTGAGGGCGCTGGATCGGATGTCCACCATGCGTTGGTTCGACGGGATCATCATGGGGATCTATGCTAAGGGCGCTGGATCGTTGGATAGGTTTTCCACCATGCGTTGGTCCGACGAGATCATCATGGGGATCTATGCTGAGGGCGCTGGATAGTTGGATTACCATGTGTTGTGTTGATGGAATCATGTGGATTCGCATCATTGATTTTATCATGTGTGGTTGTGCATATGTATATTGTTGGTTATCCATCTCATGTTGATCTAGTAGGATCATCAGAGGATCTATGCTGAGGGCGCTGGATCATGGGATTTCCATTGAGTATACATTGTTGTTATTGGTTTGAGTATATTGACATTGTCATATGAGGATGCATTTGTAGGTTTTATGTTAGGACCGTGTCCGTACGTTGCATTAATCTGATCTCGGATTAGACTGACATGATTGTCATGGTATTGTGCATATCGAGGTATGTTCCGTAATTCCCTTGGTTATTGCCTTTTGATGGACAATCGATTATTGTGTTGAGATGTGATGATGTCACCCAATGGATTGGGATTGGACCGAGTTAGTAGATTTCGTAACAGTGAGTTATGATGATGTTTTGAGAACCTTGGGTTCCGTTTGAGATACAGTACAGATGATTAGATACGAGCTTATCGTGTTGTTGAGGATACGAAATGTGAATTTTGGTTAAGTGATGACGATAAGATTATATTGATCGTATTCTTATTTTTTTTATTCTCATTGGTATGTATTTATTAATGTGATGTGATGGTTTGATCGCTGAGATTCGCGTAGTAAGGTTTTCAAATCCGATCAATTTTAAAATTTGTAAAACCTCGGAGTATTTCCAAGGTGTCGAACCCAAGGGAATTGATGTGTCGAAAATAAAGGAAGTAACTCTACTCAAAATTTGACTGCTATTTAGGAATCCGAAAGTTTGTTTTGATTCTAATTATCTAACTTTAAAAATCGAAAAATAAAAATTAAATAAAAGATGAATTAACTAAATCAAGCAATAAACAAATTAGCAAGATAAAATCACAAGTCTAAAGGTAATTGATCCTAGGGTAGTATCATCTAATTGAGCTCACACAATCCATTCACTTGATTCCTTTTCCCCAAATTTTAATTCAATCCTAGAAATAATCACTCAGCCGATCTAGAATTCCGATCAAGGCAACCTAGAAAGATAGTTAATTTAAACCCTTTTCCCCGCCAGGGCTCAAAGAATTTAAATCACTTAAAAAGTGCCAACTTATTTATCTATGATTTATCTTTCTCCGTCAGGTCTCAAGATTAAATCATATTGTGCATCAAGTAGTTCCACTAATTAATTACTCCTTCCGGACAAAATTAATTAGCTAACATGCATCGATTAAGGGCCCTTTAATCTAACATGAGATTTAACACAACTTGAACACAAGCCTAGGATGAAAGGTCAAAAGGTAATCAAAGGAACATCATGTGAACTTCAATTAAAATTACTAACCCTAGAATCAATCAATGAATTAGCCAGACATAATTGAAATTAAACAAGAAATTGATGAAGAATGCATATTATTAATATGAAAAGAGAGATTACAACCCTTACGGATGAACTCCGAGTCTTCAATCTCTGAAAACCAATAATAATTCTCCTCCAAAAAGTTCTTGCATCAAAGAAATAAATCTTGCTAAGTATTTAGTAAAAATCTGCTAAAGATAATAATAGATGAAAAGGGCTGATGAAAGATTGATTCAAAGATGATAAAAGATAGTAAAACTAGGTCTACAAGGAGGTTTATATAGCCTAAGGGGGTTAAACTCCCGATTAGCCCTAATCTAGGAAACAAAAACTATCCAAAAGAGTCATAATTCGTCAAAACACGAGAGTCCGCTGGGCAGCATATCGGCCTGGCCTATCGGCCGATAGGCTGGCCGATAGTTGGTTCGTCGATCTCTTCACTCGGTAGGGCAGGAACTCCTTTCGGCCGCACCTATCGGCCGATAGGCTGGGCCGATAGGGTGGTCTGTCTCTTGCAAAAATCGTTTCTTCCGTCCGTTTGACTCGACTCTCGGTCCTTTGTCTCGTTTTGGGTCCTTTTGGCTCTAAAAACCTGCAAACACACTAAAACCAACCCAAACGCATAATATGGCTCGACTAATCATAAATAAGACAAATACGAGCACATTAATCACGAAACGAGATAAAACCTAGTATAAAATCCTAGAAATATGTGATAAAATTACCACTTATCAAACCCCCCCAAACTTAAGCCTTGTTCGTCCCGAACAACAAAAAGAAAAGAAAAAGAAAGTCGTGAATCATCGTGCAACTCATAGTGTTCAACCTAATCAATACTATCCTGCAATTCTCTCTAAATAATCCGAGTGTCGTAAAAGCGAGCTGCACTCAGAATAATGATTCCGCAAAGTAGTCAAGTTCAGTCCTAATCATTCGTTCATGAAGAAAATCCAGCTCAAAGATTAACAAAACGTGAGTCAAATCGACCGTCAATATGAAAGGCTAAAATAAACAAGCTAGTTCGTCCCGTTACACAGTCTAGTGGCACAATTTTCACGAGTTTCATAACAAATAAACCTCGGACAGTATTCCCTTAAATATATGTTCAAGAATTTGATTCGGGTTGACCACTAGGTTAGGATCTCGGGATGTTTCATCGGGGTAATCCTAGGGTGGAACTTCCATTCTCATGTATTAGGAAACCGTTTGACGTAAAAGACACTCATGGGGCACATGGATGCTTCTAGTTACTAAGTTCCCGTCTACAGCGGAGAAACAATTCGAATATATAATTTTCGCATGTCCGAATCAAGGTCGCCGTTTTGCGCGAGAGTAAACAGCGGGTCACGCGAATACCCCCGGTTACTAGGTTCCCTATCATTGGCACATGTGAAATATCTAAATCACTAGTCTAATCAGAGTCGTCGTTTTACGCGAGGGCAAACAACGGGTCACGCGAATGCCCCCGGTTACTAGACTTCCCTTCATAGAACAACATTATCTCGAATTTTGGGAAAAACTGACCGCCTCTAAACTCAATCTAAGTGCCAACATGACTAAAGAAACAGTACGACTCACTATCCGGAAGATGTAACCAAACGTATTGACGGTGATTTTAAAACAAGTATGTATCGTCTCTTATCTGCCAAGACCTCTACAATCACGAAAAATTTTGGACCTAAATGAATACTATGCAAAACAGAAATAACTGACTACAACTCGACTAAACTCGACCGTTTCTTCAGAGTGAAAAACAGTGTCGTAACATCGGTATCACACAAATAGAAGCACGAAAAATTCACTAATAAAGAAAAACTAAGACAAGCAAGGCTATCTAAAAAAAAATTAAAACTCTACCCAAGCAAGGCACCAAAGCAAACAACGAAAAGCAAACACGAAAGCAAAACACTACTACGACCTAAAAAAAAATAGAAACTAGCAAACACACCAAACGAAAAATGAACATAAAAATCTAAAAACTAAGCAACAAAAGCTAAATCCACGCAACACCAATATGAGAAGCACAAATAATAACAACGGGTACCAACACAAGCAAATAATGATACAAGGCAAACAAGGTACTCACACGTAAAGAAATTAACAAAGCCGCACTTCTCCCCCCCCCAAACTTATTTCGCATCCTAAAAGAGGAATAAGTTTGAAAAGAGAAAGGAGTGGCTTTGTTAACGGAGTACCTGATCACTGTGGCGGAAATGGCGGGTTTGTCGGCGAGCTCGGAGTGGATACTGGGCCGGGTATGTCCTATCGGGCTGGTCTTTCGGCCGATAGGCTGGGCCGATAGGAACTTCTGTCTCTTACGTACCTCATATCGGGTGGAATATCGGTCGATGTGCTCTGCCTATCGACCACTGCTTGTAACATAAATTTTTTTTAATTTTCCTCAGCCTATCGGTCGGGCCTATTAGGCTCAACCGATATGATCGTCTGTCTCAAAAATTTTCCAGCTTTTTCTCGTTCGCAAACTTGGTCCCGTTTTTGCTTGGATATGGCGATTAAAGACCTGCAAGTATCCAAAACTCGGCGTGCATGGATTAGAACTAAACAAAACTAACAAAGCTACTACGAAACTAGAAACTACAAAAATCACGCAGACGAAAAATCGAAAACAAACGAATAAAACGAACTAATATACATACGTTGGGATACCTCCCAACAAGTGCTACGTTTAACGTCTTTAGATAGACGATACCTCATTCATTCCGGGTCTTCAGCGACAACTCCCCCTTGAACGGGTTTGTTGATATCAAGATAGCATACGTCCCTCTCATTAGATCGACTCTCGTTCGCCTCCAACATTCGAACATACTCTGGCAAATCCTCGAAAATCTCATCAACATCAGAATGTGAGTAAATGGAGTGTGAAATGCAATGCTCCAACAAGTCGGTCGGGAGCGGCATAATAGACTCAATTTCATAACATTCCTCGGGCGCATCCTCGGGCTTCTTCATCGCGTCATAGATGGAAATTTTCAGATTTTGATCATTAACCCGGAAGGTAAGATCACCCTCTTGGACGTCTATAAGTGCTCTCCCCGTCGCTAGAAACGGTCTCCCAAAGATCAATGGTTGATTCTCGTCCTCGGGCATGTCAAGAACTACGAAATCGGCCGGGAAGACTAAGTGTTGGACTCTAACGAGCACATCCTCCACAATTCCCCTTGGATAAGCGATCGACCGGTCCGCCATGAGTAGAGAAATGGTAGTCGGCTTCATCTCCCCAGTCTTCAACTTCTTAAAGATGGATAGAGGCATAAGATTGATGCTTGCCCCGAGATCACACAACCCATTACGGAACGTTTGGTCGCCAATCATGCATGTCAAAGTAAAACGTCCCGGATCCTTCTGCTTGAGCGGGAGCTTGTTTTGAATGATAGCGCTACACTCCTCTGTCAAATTTATTGTTTCAAACTTTCCCAACTTTCTCTTGCTTGCCACAACGTCTTTCAAGAATTTCACGTACCCCGGCATGTCTCTCAAAGCGTCTAGAAGTGGAATGTTGATATTCACCTTTTGAAACATGTCGATAAATTGTTGAAGCTTTTCATCATATCTCGACTTGGCCAATCGCTGTGGAAATGGAGCTTTTACCTCAAAATCCTTCACATTCGAACTTCCAGGAGCCTTTCGACCGATACGGGGGTCGATAGGCTTAACTGCCGGCATTCTTTCTGGGTATCGGTTGGGCCTATCGGCCGATAGGCTACCCGATAGGTTCTGCTGTGTTTCATCTGCCTTCTCGTTCTCTGCTCCCGTTTCTAGTACATCCTCGTTTCCAGATTTCTCAACTTCAGCCCCATGATTACTGTACCTTGTCCCACTCCTTAGCTCGATTGCGTTGCATTGTTGCGTCTTCGGGTTGGTCTCGGTGCTGCTCGGAAAATGCCCCGGCTTATGAAATCCGGCTTGGGTGTTCGCCATTTGACTCATTTGGGTCTCCACTATCGACATCTGCTTTGTCAAGGCTATCACTGAGTTTCCAATAGATGTCACACTATGCTCGAGAGCCCCGAACCTCTTGTCTACTTTATAAATAAAATCTTTTTGACTCGCCTCCAATCGTTCCAACATCTCTTCCATAGGTGTCTTAGCAATCGGCTCTTGAATAACCCCGTTTTTCACGTTAAATCCCGGTGGTGGCTGAAGAGCATTGTTCGGGTTGGCGTAGGAGAAATTAGGGTGGTTTCGATTGTTCGGATAATAGTTCCCCATATTTCCCCCTTGCCGGAAGTTTCCTCCTTGCACGTAATTTACATCCTCCTTAACTGCAATAGGCTCGTTTATCTCTTCAAAACCGAATTGACTCCCAAAGTATTCTTTTTTAGCATCTCAAGTTCTTTTTGTTGTTTTTCAAATTTTGCCTTCAAATCACCGTAGGCGTCCTCGTCACCGGATGGGACCTTTCTTCTCGTCATCTTCCTATCGGTCACCTCCTCGTAATCATTGTTGACCGCTAGCTCAATGAGATTCTTGGCCTCTTCATAATCGTTAGCAAGAAATCCCCCTTTCGATGAATAGTCCAACTCTCTTCTAGCCTTCCTCGTCAAACCCCGATAAAACCGAATGTAGATTTCCTCCTTGTCAATTCCATGTCAGGGCATTTGCGAAGTAGCTTCTTAAATCGGATCCATGCCTCGTATAAGTATTCATCCTCATATTGCTCGAATTGCAAGATATCGTTGATTTGTTTTTGCACCTTCGAGGGAGGATAGAACTGTGCTAAGAACAACCGGGTCATCTCTCTCCAAGTACCAATTTCCTTCCGATCTAGGCTCTTGTACCAATCTAGCGCATCGTATTCTAAGGAGAACCGGAATAGGCGGAGCTTAATGACATCCGGAGGCACTCCGTTTTGCTTGATGGTGGCACATATGTCCAAAAACGACTCAAGGTGAGCGTTTGGATCTTCATTAACTCCTCCTCCGTATGTTTGAGACTTCACCGTAGCGATGAGGGACGGCTTCAGCTCGAAGTTGTTGGCATCAATCTTTCCCCAACCTCCTTCTTGATAATCATCCAACTTAGGTCAGAAGCGGGCATTCAAAGGGATTTTCTCGGGACGAGCGAGTTCTCGTGGTGGGTCACCAATGCCGGCCATGGTATCAACGAAAGGTATAGAAAGAGTCTCGGTTCTCGCTTCTTTCTTCTTCCTCCTCAAAGACTTCTCGATTTCCGGATCCAAAGGAAATAAGTCCTTTCCTTGGGATCTTGTGATCATGCACCGCCTACAAGGAAGAGAAAACAAGATGTGAGGAAACGAGATCGAAAATTAATAATAATAGTAAACAACCTAAAGTAACAATCTCTTCTTTTTCAAATTATCCCCTTAAGTTTTCTATCAATTCCCCGGCAACGGCGCCAAAAATTGATCGCTGAGATTCGCGTAGTAAGGTTTTCAAATCCGATCAATTTTAAAATTTGTAAAACCTCGGAGTATTTCCAAGGTGTCGAACCCAAGGGAATTGATGTGTCGAAAATAAAGGAAGTAACTCTACTCAAAATTTGACTGCTATTTAGGAATCCAAAAGTTTGTTTTGATTCTAATTATCTAACTTTAAAAATCGAAAAATAAAAATTAAATAAAAGATGAATTAACTAAATCAAGCAATAAACAAATTAGCAAGATAAAATCACAAGTCTAAAGGTAATTGATCCTAGGGTAGTATCATCTAATTGAGCTCACACAATCCATTCACTTGATTCCTTTTCCCCAAATTTTAATTCAATCCTAGAAATAATCACTCAGCCGATCTAGAATTCCGATCAAGGCAACCTAGAAAGATAGTTAATTTAAACCCTTTTCGCTGTGGCTCAAAGAATTTAAATCACTTAAAAAGCGCCAACTTATTTATCTATGATTTATCTTTCTCCGTCAGGTCTCAAGATTAAATCATATTGTGCATCAAGTAGTTCCACTAATTAATTACTCCTTCCGGACAAAATTAATTAGCTAACATGCATCGATTAAGGGCCCTTTAATCTAACATGAGATTTAACACAACTTGAACACAAGCCTAGGATGAAAGGTCAAAAGGTAATCAAAGGAACATCATGTGAACTTCAATTAAAATTACTAACCCTAGAATCAATCAATGAATTAGCCAGACATAATTGAAATTAAACAAGAAATTGATGAAGAATGCATATTATTAATATGAAAAGAGAGATTACAACCCTTACGGATGAACTCCGAGTCTTCAATCTCTGAAAACCAATAATAATTATCCTCCAAAAAGTTCTTGCATCAAAGAAATAAATCTTGCTAAGTATTTAGTAAAAATCTGCTAAAGATAATAATAGATGAAAAGGGCTGATGAAAGATTGATTCAAAGATGACAAAAGATAGTAAAACTAGGTCTACAAGGAGGTTTATATAGCCTAAGGGGGTTAAACTCCCGATTAGCCCTAATCTAGGAAACAAAAACTATCCAAAAGAGTCATAATTCATCAAAACACGAGAGTCCACTGGGCAGCATATCGGCCTGGCCTATCGGCCGATAGGCTGGCCGATAGTTGGTTCGTCGATCTCTTCACTCGGTAGGGCAGGAACTCCTTTCGGCCGCACCTATCGGCCGATAGGCTGGGCCGATAGGGTGGTCTGTCTCTTGCAAAAATCGTTTCTTCCGTCCGTTTGACTCGACTCTCGGTCCTTTGTCTCGTTTTGGGTCCTTTTGGCTCTAAAAACCTGCAAACACACTAAAACCAACCCAAACGCGTAATATGGCTCGATTAATCATAAATAAGCCAAATACGAGCACATTAATCACGAAACGAGATAAAAACCTAGTATAAAATCCTAGAAATAAGTGGTAAAATTACCACTTATCATGGTTATCATTGTTGGATATTATGGCTGACCCCGTCATGGGCTTTATTTTTAGGTTCTTGGATTTTCGAGCTTGTAGCGGTCGTGGAGAGATGATATTCTCGGAGGATACTGACTAGGACATGTATTTGTGTATTGAGTTTCCTGATCAGTTCTTGTATTCCGCTGCTAGAGTATTTTTAATCGTTTATTTTTCCCGCTGCGTGAGTGTTTTAAATGGCCTTTTGGGTGTCTGGTAACTTAGGTTACTTTGTCAATTGTTTATAAACTATTATGTAGGTACGTGTAAGCGATAGCTTAACGTATGTTTTTAAACTGTTGAGTTCTGGCATTTCAGGCCTTGTCTTTTCAATTGAGATTTTACGACGGTTTAATAAACAGATTTTATATAGTCTTCAAATATTTTTAAAGATAGCACCGCCGTTGGCCTCTTGGGCACTTTTAAATGTTTGCGAAAATTTTTTTTAGCCTTGTGGGTTCCCTCTCGGGGCCCACGACGCTGTAATATTTCCGGTTAAATCTGGGGGTGTTACATAATATGGTATCAGAGCTTAGGTTGAGAAAACCTAGGCAGTTGGGTCGAGTTGGGTCATACTTTTGTCATATCATTCGAGTTGTCTATTGACGAATATTAGAGCCCTGAGTTTTTTTTGTTCACTCGGGCTTGTGCATTGTGTGATTTACCAGTGTGGTACTGGAATTGTTGTAAACTTTTCTAAATGGTGTTAATGTGTCTCTTCGGATAGAGCTGTGTGTGTTCTCGAGTTGAACTGAGTTTGCAAAATGTGTGTTTTGAAAATATCTATGTCGAGTATTTTTTAGAGTTGAGACATGTGTCAGTATCACGGGGAATCGTCAGCTTCACGATCTGTAAGTATTTGGATTTTTTTAATTGCATTGAGATTTATTGTCGTTCTCAGTTGATAATGCTTTGAGATTTAGCAAGATATTATGTGTCACAGTATGAGGTGGCAGAGTTGGGACAGGACTGGTGATCTTAAGAAACTGTGATTTTGGAAATCAGTATGTTGGTTAGATTTTGGAACGAAATTGTGCATTTGGGAGAAATGTTGAGGATGGTTGAGAAAAACATGTAGTCATGTTAATTCATCTTGAGATATATGAACTATTTTCGAGCATTTAAAAATGATATTTTTCGAAATGAATATTTTACGGATATTTTACGGAAAATGATTTTGGGCCGAGACCCAATCGACTTTGAAATAGTTTTATAATTCAGGACTTGTGGTCCAAAAACGGGCTTTCTACTTTTAAACTTCTTGTAACGTGGAACGGGATATGGGCTGAGACCCTAATGTTTCAAAAGGCTTTTCTGTTTTCAAAAGAATGCCCGAGGTTTGTAAAACACTTCGTTTATGCATTTCATTACTACCTTTCGGGGTTTCGATTTATTTGTTCAAATGAGACTTCTCGGGTAGTCTTTCGCTGTGTTTGATTTGTTACTTATTTATTATTTTGTCATAGCATGGTTGAGGTGATCCAGGATGGGATAATGGTTGACGTTGCGAGCCATATGTGGAAGAAGAAGTTTTTATCGGAATTTATACAATGAGATTTTGGATTCTATCGTGTGGTTTTCCGACTAAATGTCAGTGGAATTGGTGACGAACCGAACTTGTATACAGGAGTATGGATGTAGTCGAGCATTTGCATAATTACATTTTATTTAGTCGTGTGTATTCGAAAGGATTTTTCATCAAGAACTTGACGTAAGCAAGTTGATTAAATTTTTTGAAAATCGATTTCGTGGTCTTACAAAAATTTGTGCTTTGAGTTTTGGAACTCTTAAAGAACTTTCGAAAATTTGTCTTCTTGACAAGATTATATGATTTCAAACTCGTTTTGAAAATGTGACTGATATACATACGCATTTTGTGCATAGTGCATATCATGGTGAACTTATGAACGTGTCTCACAAACTGGATAACATATCAGTGTGGAACGATGAATAAAGAGATTCGAACTTTAGTATGGTAGTTTGGTGATCCAGGGATGATCGCTTGATTTATTGGATAAGAGAAATATGTTGCGTGTTGTAGATCCATCCGCAGGATTTAATTTTGAGACTTTGGATTTAGAAAATAGGGACATATGTGCTATGTGATTCCATTGGTATGGTAGTAGCGTGATTTTTTACTATAATGATTTCTTGTAAATGTAGATTTGGGGATGGTGACCCATGCTGGTTGTTCTAGATATTGAGTGGTTGTTCCCACTCCATGTATGGTTGGATATGTTCATCGGTTTGTGATTGGTTGTTCGCATGCCGAGGAGTATGTTCACCGGTCGGTTGTATTTCGTTGAGATCCACTGTATATGATTTGTTTAGCGTTTTGAGAATTTGGTCCGTTCGTATATCGGTCTCTGTGGTTTTGTGTTCGTCACATTGGAGCTTACCGTGTGAAGGTATTCTCGATTATCGTTGATCGTTCATTGGTTATACTGGAGTTTATCATGTTGATGATATTCTCGATTGTGTTTTGACCCCTGGTTGGTCATATAGGAGTTTATTATGTTGATGATATTCTCAAGATGCGTGTGCACATTGGATTGGTCGTATTAGAGTTTATCATGTCGATGATATTCTCGAGTAATTTATTGGTTGATCATTGCTGGTGATCATCTGAACATTCGGATTTTCTGTCGATGTTTCGGAATTTGTGGCATTGTTTTGGGCAGATTATTTCATCCGAAGATGATATAATTTTGAGACTCATGAAATTGTGATTGTAAACGCGTTGAGGCTTTACAGTGAAGTCGCTTGCTAGTATCTCATGAGATCGTCAGCTTGGCGCATATGTAAGTGTACTGTGTTGGCTATTCGTTAACGATGATGTTTGATCGTTGTTGTGATAGTTTCAGAATATTTTGATTGAATGGTTTGTTTATTTTTCTATGACGGATTGCAAGTTTTGAGGACGAAACTTATTTTAAGTGGTGTAGAATGTAATATCCGGAATTTCTAATACTATTATTTAATATTATTTTATCCGAGTCATATTGTATAGCGTGGAATCTGTATAGTATGGATAAAATAAATTAAGGATTGAGACATCTGTATTGGTTCACAATTGTATATGAGAATATTATTGGATTCAGTATATGTATTCAGTATGTGTGTATGCGTTTTCGATATGTCGAGACAAGCAGGAACGGTTGGAAATGGCTAAGTATAGAGCTCTTAACGTACGTTAAGATTTTGAGATAACGTACGCTAAGTTGCTAGTGTTACGTACGTTATGGCCAAGGCATTACGTACGTAACAAGAGGAATCAGACATGACCGAGTTATGGTCAGCGGGTGGGACCCGGTGTCGACAGCGGATGTAGACAGGCGAGTCAACCCCGACCATTACGTACGCTAAGGATGGATCATTACGTACGTTAACGAGTATGTTACTGTAGCAAGTCAACGTACGTATTACGTACGTTATGGAGCAAGGGTTACGTACGTAAGGCATTGAACGAAATGAGTCAGTTAACTCTGGACTGTCGTTACGTACGCTACCAAAGTCAGATAGCGTACGTAAATGGTGGTTACGTACGTTAACACGGACATGTTATGTACGTAACGAACTGGAATGTTTTATAAGTAAATGCCCGTCTTTCATTTCTCTTCATTATTTCACTTCGTTCTTCGCCTCCAAACACTGAGAGAGGGAGTTTTAGCTCTCCTAAGTCGATTGTGAGCTTGGAAACCTGGGATTAAAGCTTGGATACGAGGATACTGAGGATTCTTCAAGTATTTGCTTGTGTATTTCATCTTCTAAGAGGTATGTTGGATAAATCTCTCTTTCAATTCGGATTTTGATGTTGTTGCTGATGAATGATTCGTATGAAGATGATTATGATGTTGTTGTTACGATTCTTGAGGCTATATGTTGAAGGATATGATGGTTTATGTCTTGATTATGTTGTTTTGATGGCTATGAATAAGGTTTCGAATCATTTAGTGTTCTTGAGGAACTCCTTGATGAATTTAACATAGCAAGACGATCATAGGTTGAATTATCAGTATCTTTAGATATGAAGATCGAATGTTCGTTGATTCTGGTGGTAGAATTAGAATGTTTTTGATGAAATACGAATCATGATATCAATTTGGAATCCGGAAAGATTATAGTTAATCTTATAACAAGATTATCAATGGTATTGAACTATTTGGATAGTTCGGATTGTCGATTATGCCGATAATATTATTCCACTATGAAATTTACAATTATAATCAAGAAGGAATCATGTTAATTCGTATGAATTCGGAATAGAATGTGTTATGTAATCCTTGTTATCGAGATGAGTTGATCGTTGATACGATTACTGGATTATGGAAATGTATCGTGGTAATGAGTTCATGATTGATTGATTCGAGTTGTTCAGATTCATGTTTAATCGGGATAATTGTGGAACCATTGGGTTTATTGATCGGTTGTATTAATTGTTAAGTATGATCGTCGAGTTGTGGTTTGTATTGTAGATATGAGTTCGTATGTGTTGAGTTGAAATTTTTGGTTTTGTGTATGATCGAGAGATTGTTGAACCGTGAGATTGATTGGTCGTGTCGGTTGTTGATTGTTATCGGATTGTTGTTAATATATTATTGCAATAGGTTGCGATAATTGACCATTGATAAGAATCGTGCCTTACGGTCAAGTTCGAGGATGCGTGGATTGCATTGATTGGGGCCGAGGAAATTACAGACGATGGCAAGGGATTGGTGATGGCTTCATCGGTATCGAGGCAAGTTATTACTTGCTCAGTTATAATGTTTAATGAATGGTTTCAGTTTCATTTCGTTTATAATGCATATAGCAATGATTATTACTGCGATTTCTGAATATTTGGATTTTATGTCACTTTCCGATTATGGGAGTTAAATCATAATGTATATGATTTATTTCGGTTATTGGCATATTCGGGTATCGAGGTAAATTATGATAAAGACGAGGATATGAGTATCTATAGTCTATTGTACGTTTGGATCGCCGAGCATTGAGGATAATCGCCGGTGATGATCTGACATCGAGATTGCTCCTGAAGGACTCAGGACAAGTATCTTAATATAATTTCGGTTTAGTGTTGATGATGTTGACCATGCAGGTCGTCACTTATGTTGCTAAACATGAGGTTGTTCTAGTTGTTTTATCATTGTGTCGTTCATGTTATTGATTCATATGTTGTTCATGTTGATGAACATATTGATTTGCATATGTGTATGCATGATTGCATTGTTTATGTTGTAAATGATCCGATGGGATCATGAGGATCTATGCTGAGGGCGCTGGATCGGATGTCCACCATGCGTTGGTTCGACGGGATTATCATGGGGATCTATGATGAGGGCACTGGATCGTTGGACAGGTTTTCCACCATGCATTGGTCCGACGGGATCATCATGGGGATCTATGCTGAGGGCGCTGGATCGTTGGATTACCATGTGTTGTGTTGATGGAATCATGTGGATTCGCATCATTGATTTTATCATGTGTTGTTGTGCATATGTATATTGTTGGTTATCCATCTCATGTTGATCTAGTAGGATCATCAGAGGATCTATGCTGAGGGCGCTGGATCATGGGATTTCCATTGAGTATACATTGTTGTTATTGGTTTGAGCATATTGATGTTGTCATATGAGGATGCATTTGTAGGTCTTGTGTTAGGACCGTGTCCGTACGTTGCATTGATCTGATCTCGGATTAGACTGACATGATTGTCGTGGTATTGTGCATCTCGAGGTATGTTCCGTAATTCCCTTGGTTATTGCCTTTTGATGGACAATCGATTATTGTGTTGAGATGTAATGATTTCACCCGATGTATTGGGATTGGACCGAGTTAGTAGATTTCGTAACAGTGAGTTATGATGATGTTTTGAGAACCTTGGGTTCCGTTTGAGATACAGTACAGATGATTAGATACGAGCTTATCGTGTTGTTGAGGATACGAGATGTGAATTTTGATAAAGTTATGACGATAAGATTACATTGATCGTATTCTTATTTTTGTATTCTCATTGGTATGTATTTATTAATGTGATGTGACGGTTATCATTGTTGGATATTATGGCTGACCCCGTCGTGGGCTTTATTTTTAGGTTCTTGGATTTTCGAGCTTGTAGCGGTCGTGGAGAGGTGATCTTCTCGGAGGATACTGGCTAATACATGTATTTGTATATTGAGTTTCCTGATCAGTTCTTGTATTCCGCTGCTAGAGTATTTTTAATCGTTTGTCTTTTCCGCTGCGTGAGTGTTTTAAATGGCCTTTTGGTGTCTGGTAACTTAGGTTACTTTGGCAATTGTTTATAAACTATTCTGTAGGTACGTGTAACCGATAGCTTAACATATGTTATTAAACTGTTGAGTTCTGGCATTTCAGGCCTTGTCTTTTCAATTGAGATTTTACGACGGTTTAATAAACAGATTTTATCTAGTCTTCAAATATTTTTAAAGATAGCACCGTCGTTGGCCTCTTGGACATTTGTAAATATTTTCGAAAATTTCTTTTAGCCTTTTGGGTTCCATCTCGGGGCCCACAGCGCTATAATATTTCCGGTTAAATCTGGGGGTGTTACAGCTACTGCCTCTGCCAAGCCCGGACCGTTAGCGTACGCTAAGACCCAACGCTAGCGCGCTACTCAAGCAGAGTTAGCGTGCGTTAGCTTGGCATAGCGTGTGCTATCAGCCTGCCTCAACACCACCGAAAGGTCCACAAATTACGAACATGATCCGAAGGGTTCGAAATTCTAAAATCAACATCGATAACATCCCAATAAGCGCATACAGAGCGATAAAAGTGAAAGAACGTCAAGGTCAATGATTCAATAAAAAGTACGGGTATTAGACGCTAACGGGACTGAATCCATCTACTGACCTCTGAATCTGTTGCTCGATAGCGTGCGTTAAGTCGATCCCTGAGCGTGCGGTAATGCACCCAGAAACTACAGCAGTAGTGCTCTCAAAACGGGTACAACGACGGACTCCTCCGATCAAAATATCAAGTTCACGATACGCACGGAAAGCTCCAGAATAAAATCATACTAAGAGCTTGAACTATAATCAAACTCACACGTGACCATGAAAAGGGTCGAGACAACAAATACGAATGCGGATACCCACAACTTTGGAAAATTACAAAATGGCCCAAAACACCCGAAAATCACGATGCATGATCGAATAACCAAAACAAAGTTCATAGCACGTCTAACAAAGTTGTTGGGATAACAAATACCCTGTATCGAAATTGTTGGGATAACAATATCCGGTATCGAAACAGTCAGGATAAACAATCCCTGTATCGAGATATATTGTTAAGATGTTTTGACAAATAGCCAATCCTCAATACAGTAAGGAAACTGTATCGAAAAGTTGTGTCAACCTGTATCGAAGACCTCTCGTAAGATCCAGCATACAGTACAACAAAGAAGTCTCATAAAGAGTAAGTATGGAAGCTGTCTCGAATTGACAATACGTAATCCTTCCATACAGCTCTCAACAGGACAAAGAAGAAATCTTCAGTATTCACTAGAAGTCAAGTCCCGTTGATAAAAAAAGTATTTAAATACTAAAGGATAAAGTATTTAAATACTGTAAGTCAACAGATCTTCAAACCCCACAAAATCCGGATCGTGTTTTTCATCCCGTTGGAACAGAATCTTGTTCAACGAATTTATCTCAACGGATATATTTCAGAGACTATATATATCTCCAGAGTTTGAAGATTGAAGACTACTGAACGATCAAGCTTACAAAGAAATATTCAGAGCAAAACATATCTCCAAAGCTTACTGCTATTCAGATCTAAAAGATATACAGTGCTCAACAACTTGAACAACACATCATCAGCTAAAAGCTCAGAAAGTCAAAGCTGTTGTTCATACCCTGTTCTATCCTTGAACAAACCCAGATCAGCCCTGTGTGGACTGAGTAATCTTTGCTACTCCGGAACTGTGTGTGAAGGATTTGCATCGAAGAAGACGAAGCTTCAGAATTGTGTGTGAAGAAGCCAGTCAAGCATTAGCTCAAACCAATCTGTGTGAACGGTTAAAGCTAAGATCTTTATATCAATCTGTGTGAACGATATATTGATTAAGTGTTGTTATAGTTACGTAGTTATGTATGCAGTAATTATAATAAACATTTTTACTCCTGTGTGGAGGACCAGTGGACGTAGAGGGGTTTACCTCGAACCACTTTAAATATTGTGTTATTTACCTTCTACCCTTTACTGTTTTAATTACCGTGATTATTTAAGTATACACTGCATATCAAGTTGCTGTATCCACAACAACTTATTGTATTTAAGACTTCCGCTACGCACTCAGATTTTAAATCAGTACAGCTTGTTGTTTAAAACGCTTTCCAGGCTGTATCCAGTATACTTAGTGGCCAACAAGTGGTATCGGAGCGGTTGATTCTAAAAAGAATCAGTTGTATTTTTAACCGAATCAGATCTATAATCACTGAATTTTCAAAACAGTCTTTTTCATTCCTTTATTCTCACATGGATACATCAATGATCAACAAAGTACCTATGTTCTCTATTAACGAATTTGATGACTGGAGAATCAGGATGGAGGCTCATCTTGCAGCTATGCACGAAGAGATGATTTTTTTTTTTATACATGATGGCCCCATCAAGATAATGAAGGTAAACACGGCCGCAAGGATTGAAGGCCAAGCTCATGCTGAGATGCTCGAGAAGGAGCGCGAGCAATGGACTACAGATGAAAGAAAGCGTGCCAATCTCGACAATGTGGATAAGAGCACGTTATTTGCCACTCTTGACAAAGGCACGTTCTCGAAGGTAAAGAGCTGTAAAATAGCCAAGGAAATCTGGGATAAACTCAAGTTAATTTGTGAGGGAACTGAGCTCTCAAAAGAAAACAAAATTTCAAAACTGACTCAGCAATTTGAATCTTTTGAAATAAAATCAACTGAGACACTTGAGGAACTTGACCTCAGATTCACTGGTATTGTTGGTGAACTTGAAGCTTTGGGCAAAATTTATACCCAAAAGGAGAAGAATTTAGATATTTTCAGATCTCTCCCTGCCCGATGGGACATTAAGACCACAGCTATGCGTGTGTCATGTAATTTAAATAAAATATCTACTTTTGATCTCTTTTCTGACCTCAAAGCTTTTGAGTATGATATTGACACAAGAGAGAAAGCTGAAGAATCTCCTTCAAAGGTCACAGCACTAGCCAGACGAACCGTCGACACAAAGATGCCCACCACAAAGCCTAGTCACAAGAATGCTGACAGTGATGACGACATCCTGTCTCAAGATGAAATGGCGCTTCTTATGCAGAAGTTCAAGAAGTTCATCAAGCAATCGGAAAAAACTCCCTACAGGCCCAAACTTGTCCACAAGGTAAGTATCGAAACTTCATCCGGTGATGCTAACCTGTGCTATAATTGCAGGAAACCGGGATATTATGCAAATAAATGTCCTCATCCCAAAGTTCAAAGGTTGCCGGAGGCCGAACAACAAGAGAGAGATGAAAGAAGACGTGCTTGGAAAAACAAGCTCAAGGCCCTGATTGGAGAATCAGAAGCCTTCCCCGCACCATCAAAATCCGAAGAATCTCTTCAGGTGGTCACTGAAAGTGATTCATCTGACGATGAGTTCGATGATAAAGCATATATGTGCTTTATGGCCAAGGACATTCCGGACGGTGAAGATAGCGACGATGAGGACATCCTAGAGGAAGACATCTGGTACTTTGATAGTGGATGCTCTCAGCACATGACCGGAGATAGAAGCAAGCTATCAGATTTCGTAGAAGGTCGCGGTCCAAAAGTTCACTTCGGTGATAAATCTAAAGGAAGAACAAGAGGGAAAGGAAACCTTCTGTTGGGAACGGGATTGGATATTGCGCCTTGTTGCGGAAGCGTAAATATCAAGTGCGGAAAATAAAGGGCACGAGGATTTATAGAGGTTCGGCTATAAACGAGCCTACGTCCTCTCTCGGTATATTTTTCAATAGGCTAAAGAAAAAACCTCTTCTCCTCTCTTCTATCGGTCGAGGTATAACCGTTACAATCACGTCTTCTATTGGTCCGTGATAAACCACTCGTACTTGTCTTTGTTTCGGTCCAAGTTAAACTGTTTTCCTTTTCTATCGGACAAGGAATCAACCGCTCTAGCTTTCTATGGGTACTAGATAAACCTCACTTAGATAGCGATTACGATTCTAACAATGCGGGATCCTTGATCCTAATAACACCGAATCCAATCGTATCTTTTCTTTTACCACTCGTGTATATTTTCGCGAACTCTCACTCAAACACTTACAATTAAGCTCAATATCAACAACAAGAATGTGTGTAATAATGTCACAAGAATAGACTATTTGCTCAAGGTTGTTGTACTCAAACAATACTGTAGGGATGGTATTTATAGGCTCCATCATCAAACTAGCCGTTAGCTGCCAGACTGCACATTACGTAAGCTATCATCTCCTTAATACGTACGCAAGCCTCTTTACGTACGTTAACCACCACGAGTTACGTACGTAAGCCTCTTCCAGATTCAGTTCAGGGAGTTTCGTCATTCTGATTACGTACGTTAACAATTTCTGCATTACGTACGTTAGGCCTTATGTCACTGCTGACGTCATATGTCCGTTGCATGCTTTTCTGACTTTGACTCCTCCGGCGTTCACTTGTTTGAACTGAGTTACGTACGTTATCTCTCATCCATTACCTACGTAGGTTTCATTATATTACGTACATTAACATTGTCTTGTTACGTACGTTAGCTTTGTTTTTCTCCAGCATTTTGCACTTCGTTTTCCTTCGATGCTTGCTTCGTCTCTACGTTGTTTTGTTTTGTTTGGCAACTTTAATCATCAAAACATTATTAATTTATGTATGGAACAAAATGTTCCAACAATCTCCCCCTTTTTGATGATTACAAAACAACACTCCGTCAATGGGATTTACCTGCAAAAATACAAATATATGTATATGTGTACAGACCAAAGTTTTCGACTTTGTCCGTTTCGTTAGTTCTTCTCCCATTTATTTTTCAACTCCTTCTTTCTTTTCTCCTTTCTTTTTTTTTTATTTTTAATTTTTCATCGTCTTTTCGACGTCTCCTCATTTTTCTTTTCCTTCATTTTCGACTTCTCCTTATTTTTGTTTAACTCCTTCGTTTTTCCAATTCTTTTTGTATGCTATCGACTTTCTTCGATTTTTCTCCCCCTTTCACGGTTAATCACATTTTCGACTTATTTATCCATTCTCCTATCTCTCCCCCTTTTTGTATTCATCAAAAAAATGCAATAAAGTACCAATAAAAAAATTCAATAAATAATGAAATATGCAAAAATAAATACAAGGGTATTAACTCCCCCTGAAAATGCTATCCGGTTTTTAAAAAAATTACTCCCCCTGAGTAAATACCAAAAATCAATGTTTGGGGATCCAACCTATAGTTGGTTTTTGTTTAGAAATATAGACGATAATTGAAACGATTGTTCCTTTAGGAACCCAAATTTTCTTAATTTTTATCGTCCGTCTCGGGCTTTTGCAACTTGAAATATGATGCCCGATTTTTAAATACTTTTCGCAATGGGGTATCTTGAAATTGACGGGTTCGTTTTTCAAACGAGTTTTGAATCCTAACCCCTCTTTATTCAAAGTAAATTTTTGAACACCAATCATTTGTTCAAATTTCTCGTTTCCGCACGAGAATTTCTTTGTTAAAGATTTAAGCTCGGTTTGGATTTTAGCGAGATCATTCTTCAAAATATTTTCATTTTCAATACACTTTGAATGATCGATTTCAACAAATTTTCCCTTCTCGATAATTTTGGAATTTTCAATTTTCAAAGATTTAATTTTAGACTTGAGGGATTTGATTTCCGATCATGCATTTTGAAAATCCATATGAAGTAATTCAAATGCATCAAAAAGTTCATCACGGGAGGATGTACTTACTTGGCTTTCGACGTCACTGTCGTCGAACGAACTTCGGGCCATGAGAGCGGGATTATTTTGATTGATAAATTCGTCGTCTTCGTCTTCATCGCTCCAAGTTGCCACGAGAACCTCTTTCTTGGGTTTAGCTCGGCAATACTTAGCGAAGTGGCCTGGTTTTCCACATTGTCGACAAGAGTTGTCGAATTTCTTCGTTTCGCTCGAGATATCCTTCTTCCTCCGGTTTAATAAAGTTTGGAATTTATTAATATTCTTGGCATAATATGCCGCTTCTTCGTCGCTTTCTTCCACCGGGGTTTCATCTTTCTTTTTCGACATCTTAGCCTTCATGTCTAATGATCGTTCCTTCGGCTTTGGCTTGACACTTCGTGATTTTAATACAATCTCATAATTGATTAGTGAACCAATAAGGGCACTAAAATCGAGCGTGTTGAGATCTTTGGATTCCATAATCGCGGTCACGGTGCCATCCCATTCGCTAGGTAGTGATCTTAAAATTTTCTTAACTTTTTCACTACTAGATAATGGTTTTTCGAATGACGCAAGTCCATTTGTGATGACTGAGAATCGGTCGAGCATATTGGTGATGGACTCATCACCTTTCATCATAAATAACTCGTGGTCATGGAGAAGCATATTGATTTTCGTCTCCTTGACTTGAGTCGTCCCTTCGTGGGTGATTTCTAGAATTTTCCATATTTCTTTCGCACTCTCACACGACGAGATTCGATTGACCTCTTCGGGATTTAAGGCACAAAATAAAAGTTGGGTGGCCTTACAATTAAGATGGTCATTTTTCCAATCGGCATCGTCGTATTCTTCAAAGGATTTGAGCGTACCGTCGGATTTGATAGGAACTTTTGGGCCGAGACAAATAATCTTCCAAATCTCTATATCGTAGGCACGAATAAAGACCGACATCTTTTTCTTCCATGTCAAATAATTTGAGCCATCAAAGAATGGTGGTCGGTTGAGAGCAAGGCCTTCGACAGCAGCAAATTGAAATGCCATTGGATCGTCTCCTTGGATGTTAAGCCGCGTATTGGAGTACCGCTCCGATACCAATTGTTGGGAACGGGATCGGATATTGCGCCGTGTTGCGGAAGCGTAAATATCAAGTGCGGAAAATAAAGGACACAAGGATTTATAGAGGTTTGGCTATAAGCGAGCCTACGTCCTCTCTCGGTATCTTTTTCAATAGGCTAAAGAAAAAACCTCTTCTCCTCTCTTCTATCGGTCGAGGTATAACCATTACAATCACGTCTTCTATTGGTCCGTGATAAACCACTCGTACTTGTCTTTGTGTCGGTCCAAGTTAAACCATTTTCCTTTTCTATCGGACAAGGAATCAACCGCTCTAGCTTTCTATGGGTACTAGATAAACCTCACTTAGATAGCGATTGCGATTCTAACAATGCCGGATCCTTGATCCTAATAACACTGAATCCAATCGTATCTTTTCTTTTACCACTCGTGTATGTTTTCGTGAACTCTCACTCAAACACTTACAATTAAGCTCAATATCAACAAGAATGTGTGTGTACTCAACCAATACCATAGGGATGGTATTTATAGGCTCCATCATCAAACTAGCCGTTAGCTGCCAGACTGCACATTACGTACGCTATCATCTCCTTATTACGTACGCAAGCCTCTTTACGTACGTTAACCACCACAGGTTACGTACGTAAGCCTCTTCCAGATTTAGTTCAGGGAGTTTCGTCATTCTGATTACGTACGTTAACAATTTCTGCATTACGTACGTTAGGCCTTATGTCACTGCTGACGTCATATGTCCGTTGCATGCTTTTCTGACTTTCACTCCTCCGGCGTTCACTTGTTTGAACTGAGTTACGTACGTTATCTCTCATCCATTACCTATGTAGGTTTCATTATATTACGTACGTTAACATTGTCTTGTTACGTACGTTAGCTCTGTTTTTCTCTAGCATTTTGCACTTCGTCTTCCTCCGATGCTTGCTTCGTCTCTACGTTGTTTTGTTTTGTTTAGCAACTTTAATCATCAAAACATTATTAATTTATGTATGGAACAAAATGTTCCAACAATCTCCCCCTTTTTGATGATTACAAAACAACACTTCGTCAATGGGATTTACCTGCAAAAATACAAATATATGTATATGTGTACAGACCAAAGTTTTCGACTTTGTCCGTTTCGTTAGTTCTTCTCCCATTTATTTTTCAACTCCTTATTTCTTTTCTCCTTTCCTTTTTTTTTTATTTTTAATTTTTCATCGTCTTTTCGACGTCTCCTCATTTTTCTTTTCCTTCATTTTCGACTTCTCCTTATTTTTGTTTAACTCCTTCGTTTTTCCAATTTTTGTATGCTATCGACTTTCTTCGATTTTTCTCCCCCTTTCACGGTTAATCACATTTTCGACTTATTTCTCCATTCTCCTATCTCTCCCCCTTTTTGTATTCATCAAAAAAATACAATAAAGTACCAATAAAAAAATTCAATAAATAATGAAATATGCAAAAATAAATACAAGGGTATTAACTCCCCCTGAAAATACTATCCGGTTTTTAAAAAAATTACTCCCCCTGAGTAAATACCAAAAATCAATGTTTAGGGATCCAACCTATAGTTGGATTTTATTTAGAAATATAGACGATATTTGAAACGATTGTTCCTTTAGGAACCCAAATTTTCTTAATTTTTATCGTCCGTCTCGGGCTTTTGCAACTTGAAATATGATGCCCGATTTTTAAATACTTTTCGCAATGGGGTATCTTGAAATTAACGGGTTCGTTTTTCAAACGAGTTTTGAATCCTAACCCCTCTTTATTCAAAGTAAATTTTTGAACACCAATCATTTGTTCAAATTTCTCGTTTCCGCACGAGAATTTCTTTGTTAAAGATTTAAGCTCGGTTTGGATTTTAGCGAGATCATTCTTCAAAATATTTTCATTTTCAATACACTTTGAATGATCGATTTCAACAAATTTTCCCTTCTCGATAATTTTGGAATTTTCAATTTTCAAAGATTTAATTTTAGACTTAAGGGATTTGATTTCCGATAATGCATTTTGAAAATCCGTATGAAGTAATTCAAATGCATCAAAAAGTTCATCACGGGAGGATGTACTTACTTGGCTTTCGACGTCACTGTCGTCGAACGAACTTCGGGCCATGAGAGCGAGATTATTTTGATCGATAAATTCGTCGTCTTCGTCTTCATCGCTCCAAGTTGCCACGAGAACCTCTTTCTTGGCTTTAGCTCGGCAATGCTTAGCGAAGTGGCCTGGTTTTCCACATTGTCGACAAGAGTTGTCGAATTTCTTCGTTTCGCTCGAGAAATCCTTCTTCCTCTGGTTTAATAAAGTTTGGAATTTATTAATATTCTTGGCATAATATGCCGCTTCTTCGTCGCTTTCTTCCACCGGGGTTTCATCTTTCTTTTTCGACATCTTAGCCTTCATGTCTAATGATCGTTCCTTCAGCTTTGGCTTGACACTTCGTGATTTTAATACAATCTCATAATTGATTAGTGAACCAACAAGGGCACTAAAATCGAGCGTGTTGAGATCTTTGGATTCCATAATCGCGGTCACGGTGCCATCCCATTCGCTAGGTAGTGATCTTAAAATTTTCTTAACTTTTTCACTACTAGATAATAGTTTTCCGAATGACGCAAGTCCATTTGTGATGACTGAGAAACGGTCGAGCATATTTGTGATGGACTCATCACCTTTCATCATAAATAACTCGTGGTCATGGAGAAGCATATTGATTTTCGTCTCCTTGACTTGAGTCGTCCCTTCGTGGGTGATTTCTAGAATTTTCCATATTTCTTTCGCACTCTCACACGACGAGATTCGATTGACCTCTTCGGGATTTAAGGCACAAAATAAAAGTTGGGTGGCCTTACAATTAAGATGGTCATTTTTCCAATCGGCATCGTCGTATTCTTCAAAGGATTTGAGCGTACCGTCGGATTTGATAGGAACTTTTGGGCCGAGACAAATAATCTTCCAAATCTCTATATCATAGGCACGAATAAAGACCGACATCTTTTTCTTCCATGTCAAATAATTTGAGCCATCAAAGAATGGTGGTCGGTTGAGAGCAAGGTCTTCGACAGCAGCAAATTGAAATGCCATTAGATCGTCTCCTTGGATGTTAAGTCGCGTATTGGAGTACCGCTCCGATACCAATTGTTGGGAATGGGATCGGATATTGCGCCGTGTTGCGGAAGCGTAAATATCAAGTGCGGAAAATAAAGGACACAAGGATTTATAGAGGTTCGGCTATAAACGAGCCTACGTCCTCTCTCGGTATCTTTTTCAATAGGCTAAAGAAAAAACCTCTTCTCCTCTCTTCTATCGGTCGAGGTATAACCATTACAATCACGTCTTCTATTGGTCCGTGATAAACCACTCGTACTTGTCTTTGTGTCGGTCCAAGTTAAACCGTTTTCCTTTTCTATCGGACAAGGAATCAACCGCTCTAGCTTTCTATGGGTACTAGATAAACCTCACTTAGATAGCGATTGCGATTCTAACAATGCCGGATCCTTGATCCTAATAACACCGAATCCAATCGTATCTTTTCTTTTACCACTCGTGTATGTTTTCGTGAACTCTCACTCAAACACTTACAATTAAGATCAATATCAACAACAAGAATGTGTGTGTACACAAACAATACCATAGGGATGGTATTTATAGGCTCCATCATCAAACTAGCCGTTAGCTGCCAGACTGCACATTACGTACGCTATCATCTCCTTATTACGTACGCAAGCCTCTTTACGTAAGTTAACCACCACAGGTTACGTACGTAAGCCTCTTCCAGATTCAGTTCAGGGAGTTTCGTCATTCTGATTACGTACGTTAACAATTTCTGCATTACGTACGTTAGGCCTTATGTCACTGCTGACGTCATATGTCCGTTGCATGCTTTTGTGCCTTTGACTCCTCCGACGTTCACTTGTTTGAACTGAGTTACGTACGTTATCTCTCATCCATTACCTACGTAGGTTTCATTATATTACGTACGTTAACATTGTCTTGTTACGTATGTTAGCTCTGTTTTTCTCCAGCATTTTGCACTTCGTCTTCCTCCGATGCTTGCTTCGTCTCTACGTTGTTTTGTTTTGTTTAGCAACTTTAATCATCAAAACATTATTAATTTATGTATGGAACAAAATGTTCCAACAATCTCCCCCTTTTTGATGATTACAAAACAACAGTTCGTCAATGGGATTTACCTGCAAAAATTCAAATATATGTATATGTGTACAGACCAAAGTTTTCGACTTTGTCCGTTTCGTTAGTTCTTCTCCCATTTATTTTTAAACTCCTTCTTTCTTTTCTCCTTTCCTTTTTTTTTATTTTTAATTTTTCATCGTCTTTTCGACGTCTCCTCATTTTTCTTTTCCTTCATTTTCGACTTCTCCTTATTTTTGTTTAACTCCTTCGTTTTTCCAATTCTTTTTGTATGCTATCGACTTTCTTCAATTTTTCTCCCCCTTTCACGGTTAATCACATTTTCGACTTATTTCTCCATTCTCCTATCTCTCCCCCTTTTTGTATTCATCAAAAAAAATACAATAAAGTACCAATAAAAAAATTCAATAAATAATGAAATATGCAAAAATAAATACAAGGGTATTAACTCCCCCTAAAAATACTATCCGGTTTTTAAAAAAATTACTCCCCCTGAGTAAATACCAAAAATCAATGTTTGGGGATCCAACCTATAGTTGGATTTTATTTAGAAATATAGACGATATTTGAAACGATTGTTCCTTTAGGAACCCAAATTTTCTTAATTTTTATCGTCCGTCTCGGGCTTTTGCAACTTGAAATATGATGCCCGATTTTTAAATACTTTTCGCAATGGGGTATCTTGAAATTAACGGGTTCGTTTTTCAAACGAGTTTTGAATCCTAACCCCTCTTTATTCAAAGTAAATTTTTGAACACCAATCATTTGTTCAAATTTCTCGTTTCCGCACGAGAATTTCTTTGTTAAAGATTTAAGCTCAGTTTGGATTTTAGCGAGATCATTTTTCAAAATATTTTCATTTTCAATACACTCTGAATGATCGATTTCAACAAATTTTCCCTTCTCGATAATTTTGGAATTTTCAATTTTCAAAGATTTAATTTTAGACTTAAGGGATTTGATTTCCGATAATGCATTTTGAAAATACGTATGAAGTAATTCAAATGCATCAAAAAGTTCATCACGGGAGAATGTACTTACTTGGCTTTCGACGTCGCTGTCGTCGAACGAACTTCGGGTCATCAGAGCGAGATTATTTTGATCGATAAATTCGTCGTCTTCGTCTTCATCGCTCCAAGTTGCCACGAGAACCTCTTTCTTGGGTTTAGCTCGGCAATGCTTAGCGAAGTGGCCTGGTTTTCCACATTGTCGACAAGAGTTGTCGAATTTCTTCGTTTCGCTCGAGATATCCTTCTTCCTCCGGTTTAATAAAGTTTGGAATTTATTAATATTCTTGGCATAATATTCCGCTTCTTCGTCGCTTTCTTCCACCGGGGTTTCATCTTTCCTTTTCGACATCTTAGCCTTCATGTCTAATGATCGTTCCTTCGGCTTTGGCTTGACACTTCGTGATTTTAATACAATCTCGATTAGTGAACCAACAAGGGCACTAAAATCGAGCGTGTTGAGATCTTTGGATTGCATAATCGCGGTCACGGTGCCGTCCCATTCGCTAGGTAGTGATCTTAAAATTTTCTTAACTTTTTCACTACTAGATAATGGTTTTCCGAATGACGCAAGTCCATTTGTGATGACTGAGAATCGGTCGAGCATATTGGTGATGGACTCGTCACCTTTCATCATAAATAACTCGTAGTCATGGAGAAGCATATTGATTTTCGTCTCCTTGACTTGAGTCGTCCCTTCGTGTGTGATTACTAGAATTTTCCATATTTCTTTCGCACTCTCACACGACGAGATTCGATTGACCTCTTTGGGATTTAAGGCACAAAATAAAAGTTGGGTGGCCTTACAATTAAGATGGTCATTTTTCCAATCGGCATCGTCGTATTCTTCAAAGGATTTGAGCGTACCGTCGGATTTGATAGGAACTTTTGGGCCGAGACAAATAATCTTCCAAATCTCTATATCGTAGGCACGAATAAAGACCGACATCTTTTTCTTCCATGTCAAATAATTTGAGCCATCAAAGAATGGTGGTTGGTTGAGAGCAAGGCCTTCGACAGGAGCAAATTGAAATGCCATTGGATCGTTTCCTTGGATGTTAAGCCGCGTATTGGAGTACCGCTCTGATACCAATTGTTGGGAACGAGATCGGATATTGCGCCGTGTTGCGGAAGCGTAAATATCAAGTGCGGAAAATAAAGGGCACGAGGATTTATAGAGGTTCGGCTATAAACGAGCCTACGTCCTCTCTCGGTATCTTTTTCAATAGGCTAAAGAAAAAAACCTCTTCTCCTCTCTTCTATCGGTCAAGGTATAACTGTTACAATCACGTCTTCTATTGGTCCGTGATAAACCACTCGTACTTGTCTTTGTGTCGGTCCAAGTTAAACCGTTTTCCTTTTCTATCGGACAAGGAATCAACCGCTTTAGCTTTCTATGGGTACTAGATAAACCTCACTTAGATAGCGATTACGATTCTAACAATGCCGGATCCTTGATCCTAATAACACCGAATCCAATCGTATCTTTTCTTTTACCACTCGTGTATGTTTTCGCGAACTCTCACTCAAACACTTACAATTAAGCTCAATATCAACAACAAGAATGTGTGTAATAATATCACAAGAATAGACTATTTGCTCAAGGTTGTTGTACTCAAACAATACCATAGGGATGGTATTTATAGGCTCCATCATCAAACTAGCCGTTAGCTGCCAGACTGCACATTATGTACGCTATCATCTCCTTATTACATACGCAAGCCTCTTTACGTACGTCAACCACCACGGGTTACGTACGTAAGCCTCTTCCAGATTCAGTTCAGGGAGTTTCGTCATTCTGATTACGTACGTTAACAATTTCTGCATTACGTACGTTAGGCCTTATGTCACTGCTGACGTCATATGTCCGTTGCATGCTTTTCTGACTTTGACTCCTCCGACGTTCACTTGTTTGAACTGAGTTATGTACGTTATCTCTCATCCATTACGTACGTAAGTTTCATTATATTACGTACGTTAACATTGTCTTGTTACGTACGTTAGCTTTGTTTTTCTCCAGCATTTTGCACTTCGTTTTCCTTCGATGCTTGCTTTGTCTCTACGTTGTTTTATTTTGTTTAGCAACTTTAATCATCAAAACATTATTAATTTATGTATGGAACAAAATGTTCCAACAATCTCCCCCTTTTTGATGATTACAAAACAACACTTTATCAATGGGATTTACCTGCAAAAATACAAATATATGTATATGTGTACAGACCAAAGTTTTCGACTTTGTCCGTTTCGTTAGTTCTTCTCCCATTTATTTTTCAACTCCTTCTTTCTTTTCTCCTTTCCTTTTTTTATTTTTAATTTTTCATCGTCTTTTCGACGTCTCCTCATTTTTCTTTTCCTTCATTTTCGACTTCTCCTTATTTTTGTTTAACTCCTTCGTTTTTCCAATTCTTTTTGTATGCTATCGACTTTCTTCGATTTTTCTCCCCTTTCACGGTTAATCACATTTTCGACTTATTTCTCCATTCTCCTATCTCTTCCCCTTTTTGTATTCATCAAAAAAATGCAATAAAGTATCAATAAAAAAAATTCAATAAATAATGAAATATGCAAAAATAAATACAAGGGTATTAACCCCCCCTGAAAATACTATCCGTTTTTTAAAAAAATTACTCCCTCTGAGTAAATACCAAAAATCAATGTTTGGGGATCCAACCTATAGTTGGTTTTTGTTTAGAAATATAGACGATATTTGAAACGATTGTTCCTTTAGGAACCCAAATTTTCTTAATTTTTATCGTCCGTCCGGGGCTTTTGCAACTTGAAATATGATCCCCGATTTTTAAATACTTTTTGCAATGGGGTATCTTGAAATTAACGGGTTCGTTTTTCAAACGAGTTTTGAATCCTAACCCCTCTTTATTCAAAGTAAATTTTTGAACACCAATCGTTTGTTCAAATTTCTCGTTTCCGCACGAGAATTTCTTTGTTAAAGATTTAAGCTCGGTTTGGATTTTAGCGAGATCATTCTTCAAAATATTTTCATTTTCAATACACTTTGAATGATCGATTTCAACAAATTTTCCCTTCTCGATAATTTTGGAATTTTCAATTTTCAAGGATTTAATTTTAGACTTAAGGGATTTGATTTCCGATAATGCATTTTGAAAATCCGTATGAAGTAATTCAAATGCATCAAAAAGTTCATCACGGGAGGATGTACTTACTTGGCTTACGACGTCGCTGTCGTTGATCGAACTTCGGGCCATGAGAGCGAGATTATTTTGATCGATAAATTCATCGTCTTCGTCTTCATCGCTCCAAGTTGCCACGAGAACCTCTTTCTTGGGTTTAGCTCGGCAATGCTTAGAGAAGTGGCCTGGTTTTCCACATTGTCGACAAGAGTTGTCGAATTTCTTCGTTTCGCTCGAGATATCCTTCTTCCTCCGGTTTAATAAAGTTTGGAATTTATTAATATTCTTGGCATAATATGCCGCTTCTTCGTCGCTTTCTTCCATCGGAGTTTCATCTTTCTTTTTCGACATCTTAGCCTTCATGTCTAATGATCGTTCCTTCGGCTTTGGCTTGACACTTCGTGATTTTAATATAATCTCATAATTGATTAGTGAACCAACAAGGGCACTAAAATCGAGCGTGTTGAGATCTTTGGATTCCATAATAGCGGTCACGGTGCCGTCCCATTCGCTAGGTAGTGATCTTAAAATTTTCTTAACTTTTTCACTACTAGATAATGGTTTTCCGAATGACGCAAGTCCATTTGTGATGACTGAGAATCGGTCGAGCATATTGGTGATAGACTCGTCACCTTTCATCATAAATAACTCGTAGTCATGGAGAAGCATATTGATTTTCGTCTCCTTGACTTGAGTCGTCCCTTCGTGTGTGATTTCTTGAATTTTCCATATTTCTTTCGCACTCTCACACGACGAGATTCGATTGACCTCTTCGGGATTTAAGGCACAAAATAAAAGTTGGGTGGCCTTACAATTAAGATGGTCATTTTTCCAATCGGCATCGTCATATTCTTCAAAGGATTTGAGCGTACCGTCGGATTTGATAGGAACTTTTGGGTCGAGACAAATAATCTTCCAAATCTCTATATCGTAGGCACGAATAAAGATCAACATCTTTTTCTTCCATGTCAAATAATTTGAGCCATCAAAGAATGGTGGTCGGTTTAGAGCAAGGCCTTCGACAGGAGCAAATTGAAATGCCATTGGATCGTCTCCTTGGATGTTAAGCCGCGTATTGGAGTACCGCTCCGATACCAATTGTTGGGTACGGGATCGGATATTGCGCCGTGTTGCGGAAGCATAAATATCAAGTGCGGAAAATAAAGGGCACGAGGATTTATAGAGGTTTGGCTATAAACGAGCCTACGTCCTCTCTCGGTATCTTTTTCAATAGGCTAAAGAAAAAACCTCTTCCCCTCTCTTCTATCGGTCGAGGTATAACCGTTATAATCACGTCTTCTATTGGTCCGTGATAAACCACTCGTACTTGTCTTTGTGCCGGTCCAAGTTAAACCGTTTTCCTTTTCTATCAGACAAGGAATCAACCGCTCTAGCTTTCTATGGCTACTAGATAAACCTCACTTAGATAGCGATTGCGATTCTAACAATGCCGGATCCTTGATCCTAATAACACCGAATTCAATCGTATCTTTTCTTTTACCACTCGTGTATGTTTTCGTGAACTCTCACTCAAACACTTACAATTAAGCTCAATATCAACAACAAGAATGTGTGTAATAATATCACAAGAATAGACTATTTGCTCAAGGTTGTTGTACTCAAACAATATCATAGGGATGGTATTTATAGGCTCCATCATCAAACTAGCCGTTAGCTGCCAGACTGCACATTACGTACGCTATCATGTCCTTATTACGTACGCAAGCCTCTTTACGTACGTTAACCACCACGGGTTACGTACGTAAGCCTCTTCCAGATTCAGTTCAGGGAGTTTCGTCATTCTGATTACGTACATTAACAATTTCTGCATTACGTACGTTAGGCCTTATGTCACTGCTGACGTCATATGTCCGTTGCATGCTTTTCTGACTTTGACTCCTCCGACGTTCACTTGTTTGAACTGAGTTACGTACGTTATCTCTCATACATTACGTACGTAAGTTTCATTATATTATGTACGTTAACATTGTCTTGTTACATACGTTAGCTTTGTTTTTCTCCAGCATTTTGCACTTCGTTTTCCTTCGATGCTTGATTCGTCTCTATGTTGTTTTGTTTTGTTTAGCAACTTTAATCATCAAAACATTATTAATTTATGTATGGAACAAAATGTTCCAACAGCTTCCTGTAGGAAAATTCAAAGTCACCGATGTAGCTTATATTGAAGGCTTACAGTTCAATCTACTTAGTATTAGCCAGTTCTGTGACAAACAGTTCTCGGTAAAATTCTATATAGATCGCTGTAGAGTCAAGAACATCCAGAGCAAAGAAGTTTTGCTTACAGGAAGCAGATCAGGTAACATGTATATTGCTGACTGGAAGCCTATGAGCTCCTCAATTCCATGCTTTGTTGCCAAAGGCACTGCAGATCTAAGCTGGTTATGGCACAAGAGGATGTCTCACGTCAACTTCAAGACGATCAAAAAGTCTCAAGACAGGGAATGGTAAGAGGATTGCCAAACATGTCATTCAAAAAGGACAGCGTCTGCGGACCATGTCATAAAGGCAAGCAAATCAAGTCAACCCTGAAGAGCAAATCCTACCTTTCAACCCAAAGAGTGTTGGAGATGATACACATGGATATCTATGGTCCTGTCAACCCAGTAAGTTTGGGAGGTAAGAAATACTGCCTTGTTGTTGTTGATGATTACTCCAGGTATGCTTGGACGATTTTCCTAAGCAAGAAGAAGGAAACAACATCAAAGCTGCCCGAGCTCCTGAGAAAGCTTCAAAATGAAAAGGCATTGAGTATCGTGTGAATTCGTTCTGACAGAGGTACATAATTTACTAACCGCTTTTTAGAGCAATACTGTTCGGAGAATGGGATATAGCACGAATACTCAGCTGCCCGTACACCTCAACAAAATGGTGTTGCCGAGCGAAAGAATAGGACGTTGAAAGAAGCTACAAGGACAATGATTGCTGCAAGCAAGTTGCCACAGCGTTTCTGGGGTGAAGCAACCAATACAGCATGCTACACTCAAAACCGCTGTATCGTCAACAAGCACCACAACAAAATAGCATACGAGGTATGGAACAACAAAAATCCGTTAGTTTCATATTTTCACATTTTTGTATGCAGGTGCTATGTGTTGAATAATGGGAAGGATCAACTTAGAACCTTTGATGAGAAATCAGATGAAGGAATATTTGTAGGATACTCCCCCGTCAGCAAAGCTTACATGATCTTTAATAAAAGGAAGCTGACGATCGAGGAATCAGTTCATGTAGTGTTCGACGAACCCCACCATGACCCTACAGGAATAGAAGATGTTACTCAGAACATCCAACAACTTTCCATCCTAGATCCACCGACTCCCATAGAACCTATTGTTGACCTAGAAATCAACCCCGCAACTGTAAGATGGTTGAGAGATCACCCGCAAGAGATGATCATTGGAAACATTGATGCTGGTGTTTCTACTCGAAGGAGAATACAGAGTACACAAGGAAATGCACTGTGTGCACAAGAAGAACCAGATACTGAGATATCACCATTTCCTGAATGGAAATCTCAATCTGAACTTAGAAGACTCAACATGTGCGCTATTGCTATATTCTTAGCCCAGTCCAAACCTGTTTCTAGCATAGACGCTCTAAATAACTCTCATTGGATAACATCTATGGAATAAGAGCTTAACGGTTTCGAAAGAAACAATGTATGGTATCTTGTACCCAGACCTACACATCAATCGGTTATAGGAACCAAATGGGTATTTAGAAACAAAAAGGATCGAAATGGACTTATCATAAGGAACAAATCAAGGCTAGTCGCACAAGGCTATAGACAGGAAGAAGGCATAGACTACGATGAAACTTTTGCCCCTGTAGCCAGACTAGAAGCCATTAGGATATTTTTAGCCTTTGCCACCCATAAGAGCTTCATTGTATATCAAATGGACGTCAAAATTGCATTCCTGAATGGAGACCTTGCAGAAGAAGTTTATGTTGAACAACCACCATGGTTTGCCAAAACAGACGGCATCGATCTAGTATACAGGCTAAGGAAAGCACTGTATGGACTTAAGCAAGCCCCTAGAGCCTGGTATGAGACCATGTCCCAGTATCTAACCAATAATGGATTTGAGAAAGGTGCTGTAGACAAGACCTTGTTCAAAATACAGGAAGGTGATGACCTTATAATGGTTCAAATCTATGTAAATGATATAATTTTTGGTTCAACTAACCTTGCTCTGTGTCAAAGGTTCTCTCATCTCATGCAAAGTAAATTTGAAATGAGTATGATGGGAGAACTAAGTTATTTCCTAGGTTTGCAGGTAAAGCAGTTGCCTACAGGAATCTTCATCAACCAGGAAAAATACAGCAAGGAGCTTCTCAACAAATTTGGAATGAACACTTCCAAATCATCGTCAACCTCCATGAGCACTTACGTGCAGATTAGTGCTGATGAAGCCAGAAAGTCAGTTGACCAATCACTCTACAGGAAGCTTATTGGCTCGCTCCTGTACCTAACAACTAGCAGGCCCGATATCCAGTTTGCTGTTGGAGTGTGTGCGAGATATCAAGTAGCACCCAAGGAATCACACTTCAATACAGCTAAACGAATCCTAAAATACATTAAAGGAACAGTCGATGTAGGACTGTGGTATCCTAAAGAAGGCGGATTCGATTTAGTTGGATACATCGACTCGGATCTCGGAGGCTGCAAGTTAGATAGGAAGAGTACAAGTGGAACTTGTCACTTTTTTGGACCTAGACTTGTTTCTTGGTTCAGTATGAAGCAATTGGCAAACTCACTTTCCACGGCTGAATCAGAATACTATGCTGCTGGTAGTTGTTGTATGCAGATCCTCTGGATGCATCAACAGTTGTCAGATTATGGGATTGAAGCCAGAGAGACGCCGATCATGTGTGATAGCACGAGTGCAATTGCAATAACGCACAATCCTGTCCTGCACTCGCGCACTAAGCATATCAACATGAAGCATCACTTCATAAGGAATCATGTCGAGAACAAGGATGTTCGGCTCGAAAAGGTTCATACAGTTATTCAGTTGGCCGACATCTTCACCAAGCCTCTCGACACAGCAAGATTCAACATGCTTAGACAAGAATTGGGAATGCTACATCCTGACTCCCTATAACTATTTACTGCTTTTACTCAACAATTGAGGGGGAATGTTGTAAGACCCAAGAATACAGTATCCACCATTAATTATCTGTACACTCGTAACTCAATACAAAGATCAGTAGTGAACAAAGTGATATGAATCATCCTACAGCTGATGTGTGCAATAATTATGGGGGAATACAGTATGACCCATGAATACAGCATTAATCCAAAAGTTGTTGTATGGAATTAAAACCTATATGTACCTTTTAAGGGGGAACACAGTATCGTCGCAGATACAACACATACTATAGGATTTCGATTCAGTATATATATATTATAATATTTCATTTTAAAATAATTTTTGTCCGCGTGCCCTGTTTTCATGTCAAACGTCATTTACATTAAATGCCTTACACGACATCTGGACAACTGAATCTCAAAAGCCACGATGTTTTTAAATTGTTTAATATTTTAAAACCGTCGTTTCAGGCATTAAGGGTAACAACAAATGTCAGAAGTGGGACCCACTCATATTTTAACATTTTAATGGATAAGTGTACTAGTTACACTCAGTTCATCGTGACCGTTCATTTCAAAAGCCGGTTCCCATCCCTTAAATCTGACCATTCGTTCTCTGAGAAACCCTTCTTCGCCGCCCACTATAAAAGGACTGAAATTGCCATTTGAGACTCTTTACGCCTTCTGGATATTCTTAGAGCACTCAAGCAAAAACAGCCTACAAGTTTTCTTTGCGTTTTACTGCAAATTTCTTTTAATCTCTTTCATATTTTCTTGAGAATCATCAATGGCTGCTCAGACCTCTACCACCGCCCTCAAGAAAACCTCAAACATCATTGACGGACGGATCTTCTCCAGATCTGTTGTCATCGAGCGAATTCTCGCTGAAACAAATCACGTCGAACCCATGGAGTTCATCAACACCAGGATACGTCAGCAAGGCCTCTACCGCCTTGGGAGTCACACCGCCGGAAATACGACGTTCAATTAGTTGAGGACTTCTACCTCAACGCTGCCGTTCGCTTTCTGTCGCTGGCTCATAGAGGCCACGTCGCTGATATCACCGTTGTTATTCGTGGAGTGGAGATCTGCATCGACCGAGATCTTCTCGAGAAAATCTTCAGGCTGCCCGCTGATGGCCTGACCATGGAAGAACTTGAGACTTTTGGGTCTCAAGAGCTGATGACCAAGTACTATGGCCTGTTCACAGGTTCACCTACGGTTGAAGTGGTTCACACCACCTGTCACAAAAAGAATTTCTGTCTGCCATACATGGACTTGCATGACTTTTGTTGCAGAATCATTGAGAATTGCACTGGTGCATTTGAAATGTGCACAAACCTTAGATTTAGGATGATGGTTGCGATTTTGACCTGTGAAAAAGTCAACTGGTGCCAGATAATTCTGAAGCGTCTGCAGGAAGAAGTATCCAAGCCTGCCACTCAAAAGAAATCATTTGGTCTGTTTCCAAACTACATTTTGATGAAATGCAGATTACCACAATCCGCAGATACTAAGAAAATCAGTTCCCGGATCTACTTAGGAGGCGTCAAGCCTTCAGCTTTTAACCAGAGCACCCTGGTCAGCAACTAACCAAAAATCCACAGTATGCCTGTTTCTGAAGATTCAAGGGATGTTTCTTCGAAATCCCAGAGTGTGGAATCTTCCAAGAAACGCAAAAGATCTCACATCAAGACACCTATTGCTGTTGAGAAGCCGAAAAGGAAGCTAAGGAGGCTTTCTAAAGCTAAATCCACAAAAACCTCCGAGGAAGCTTCTACCGTGGCGCAACCCACTGAACAACTACCCCAGGGCCAACCCTTGCGGAAGAGATGCCCGTTATTGTCTCGATAGTAAATACTGAGCCTTTGGCGGCAACGACGGATGAAAGGACATCTGCCAACTTAGAAGACTCTAGCGAGTCGGCTGCCCCTTTGGAGCCAACAGCTAACTCTCCTATGCGGGATTCCACACCCGTACAGGATCCACCTTCCTTCGGGATACCATCCCCTGTAAGGAATCCCTCTTCCATACAGGATCCCACACCTGTACAGGAACCCCTCGCTACAGCGGATACACATGTTGTACGAAGTCCCTCCCCGGACGCGATTATCAATGAAACCCTTCTGTCTGTGCAGATTGATCAGGCTTATGAAAGATTCCTTCAATGGAAAAGCTACCGTCTAGCTCCATACGACACCTTATACAACTGGAGTGACTGGAGCGATGAATAAAGTTTTGTATTGGAAGTGACGGACTCGACAGAAGTTAAAGCCCTGATCCAATGGGACAATCTCTACTGCAAAGAATTGATTGAAAGCCATTTTTGCAAAAATCAGATGCCAGAAGAAAAGGAAAAGATAAGTCCGAGGACTCTCCCCAAGTTCCAAAAGAAGACCACGACTCAGACGACAACGACGATGCCTTTCAGGCAGGTCTGAGAATGAGTCGTGAGGAGGCTCAGGAAAGAGATCTCCCCCAAGCTCAACAAGATGACGAAGGCCCATCAAGCCGAAGTGAGCCCCCTTCGCCACAGCAAGAAAATATTCCTGATGATAAGGAATCAGTCCCTCATGTCGAGGAAGAAGATCATGTTTCGAAACAGTCACCCGAGCCTACCGCAGAAGAAGAAGAAGTATCACGCACCGTCCAGCAAGAGGAATCAGTCCCTCTGCCGGAACAGGCGGAAGCTGAGAGACAACAAGAGGAATCAGTCCCTCCTGTACCCATGTCTACACACACCTCTTCGCAACAGGAGGATACAACATCTCCTGCCGCCGAACCCGCATCAGCTACTCCCGCCCCACCAACCATTTTGGAATTCGATGACGGTACTATACCTGAGGATGTCCAACTCAATTCACGCCCTACCGTGAATTTGAGAAGGTTGAACGGATCCGAAGATTTTGCCAAGCTGGATTCTCCAAGCACTGTTGCTAGGAAAGAGCGATTGCGTGCTCTTGGCCTTCAAACCGTCTTTATCCAGGATGCAGTTAATGCCTTTTATTCAGTAGAAAAAGCTCTGAATTGGATACATACATCTGCTGTCGAAGAGATGACTGGATTACAGCATGAAGTTTCTTGAGTAGTCGAAGCCTTCACTGTATTGCCAGAAGTCTTCAAGCAAGCTCTGAAGAATCTGCAAGAAAAACAAGAGCAACTCCTGAGACAAGAGGCATCCAAAACTCGCATATCCGAGGCCAAGACAGCAGCTGCCATGATCGAAACAACTTCTCATTTGCGAGCCCACGACAAAAATATCAAAGATATGTCGCAGGTGCTCTCCTCCCTTGTCGAGAGAATGACAAACATTGAGACGAAATAGGATGCCGCACTAGAAATCCTAGGACATCTTGATGACGCCAAAAAGGGGGAAGAAGCAAGAGAAGCAGCGAGGAGAACAAGGCTCCAGCATGAAAGGGAATTTAATGCTGCTCAAGACAGCATTACTGCTGAATTGAACAAATTAGCTCCACCCTCTCAAAGTTTCAAGATTTCAGGTTCTCGACCTGAGTTCCATGACCCCAATGTCCCCTGGCAAACCTTGATCCAAAGACCTTCTGAGATTCGTCTGCCAACCAACCGCCATCCCACTGCCGAAGAAGTGAAGCAATGGAGGAAAAATGAACTGATGAGATATTTTGCAAAACTCGTCAGGGATTCCGCCATCTTCAAAGGTTATAAAACATTAGCAGAGGCTGCAGACAAATTCATGAAGATGTTAGAAGAAGGAAAGCTTCCTCTTCAACAAGAAATGAAATCCAAGCATCGAAGATGAGATCGGATCACCCATCCAGAAGACTAGATTCTTGCCTTTGACAGATCATACGATGGTAGAGCTATCTATTTAGATCGAGGCAACGACTCCCTACAGCACTGGTGGCGTGGAACCGAGCATGATCCAAAGAAAAGGCCATAGAGACATGCTGATTATAGGAGCTGAAATCCTTGTATTATTTGTTTGTATTTTTTCTTTCAAAACAACAATCCTTGTACTCTACTTTTGAATATCAATAAAAATGTTTGCTTGTCTTGAAAGATTACAACTCGTAATCTACTGTGTTGATGTATGATTACATAACTTAAATTGTTGGGATAACAATCACAAGTATAGAAACTTGTTTGAAAAATAAGCTGTACGAACTTGTCTATGAACAGTTCATAGATTCAGTTGTATGCATCTAGAATACATTGTAAGATTGTGCCTGTGCGCCAATCATAAGCTTAAGTTGTAAAAATTCTTAGCTGTATCGAACTTGTCTGCGAGCAGTTCATAAATTAGTCTAAGTTACTGAAAGTCAGATCATTTGACAGAAGACCAAGAAATATGCCCGAAGTCATCAAGAAAGTCATTTGCTTCCTGAAGAAGGTTGTTAGGAAAAACAAACACCCTGTATCGATTCAGCCGGGATACCCGATCCCTGTATCAATTGTTATTTGTTATTGAGAAGGTTTTGACATATATGCCAAATACAGTAAAGGAAAACTGTATCGAGGATTCAAGGATTTATCATGTATCGAAGACCTGCCTCGAATCAGCATAAGTGAAGCTCACAAGATGCAAGAAGACTTGTAAGAAGACCAAGTATGGAAACTGTCTCGATGCCCTAATACAGTCATTCTCCATACAGTTCACAAAAGGACAAGAAAGAACACAAGTCAAGTTCCGTTGAAACAAAGAAGTATTTAAATACTCAAGGATAAAGTATTTAAATACTGTCAGTCTTCAGATCTTCAGAATCCCGCGAAATCTGGATCATGTCATATTCCCGTTGAAGGAAATCTTATTCAAACGGACATCTCAACGGATACTTTCTTCAGAGGCTATATATATCCTTGAAGACATTGAAGATTAAGAACACACGAAATCTACTGAAGTAACCCAACTCTCAAAGATATCAAAGTAATCATCTGAGCAAACATATCTCCAGAGCAAACTGCAAGTTAAAACGAAAGAGATATACAGTGCTCAAACATCAAGAACAGCTATCATCAGATCTTGATATTCAAAGTCATTGTTCTTACACGGTTACCTAACCTTTTACCTCTGTAAAACCGAGCTCTGTGTGAACTCAACAAGTTATTCCGACTGTGGGACGAATAAGGACGAAGCTTGAACCGTGTGTGAAGAAGCTAGTCAAGAAGGAAGCTTCAACCAACTGTGAACGGTTGAAAGTGATATTCTTTGTATCAACTGTGTGAACGATACAAGGATAGGTTTGTTTATAATTACGTAGTTGTGTACGCAGTAATTATTTAATAAACTTTTTACTCCTGTGTGGAGGACCAGTGGACGTAGAGGGGTTTACCTCGAACCACTTAAATTACTGTGTCATTTACCTTCTGCTTTTACTGTTTGAAATAACTGTGATATATTAAGTATACACCAAGTACTCTGTTGCTGTATCCACGGCAACTAACTGTATCCAAGACTTCCGCTACGCACTCAGATTTAGACTCCATACAGTTTGTTGTTTAAACTACTTTTCCAAACTGTATCCAGTATACTTAAGTGGCCAACAAGTGGTATCAGAGCGGTTGATTCTAAAAAGAATCAGTCGTATTTCTTTTCACGAATCAGATTCAAATTACTTATTTTCAAAACAGTCTCTTTCATTCCTATATTATCAGTATGGATACTTCTATGATTAACAAAGTCCCTATGTTCTCTATTAACGAATTTGACGACTGGAGAATTAGAATGGAAGCTCATCTTGCAGCAATGCACGAAGAGATGATCTTTATTATACAGGATGGTCCGATCAAGATTATGAAGGTCAATCCACCAAGAAGGATTGAGGGCCAAGCCCATGCCGAAATGCTCGAGAAGGAACGCGAGCAATGGACAACCGATGAAAGGAAGCGAGCCAATCTAGACAACGTGGCTAAGAACGCGTTATTTGTCACTCTTGACAAAGGCACGTTCTCAAAGGTAAAGAGCCGCAAAACCCAAAGAAATGGGATAAACTCAAGTTAATTTGTGAGGGAACCGAGCTCTCAAAAGAAAACAAAATTTCAAAACTCACTCAAGAATTCGAATCTTTTGAAATGAAACCAACGAAACACTTGAGGAACTTGACCTCATTTCTTGGTATTGTTGGTGAACTTGAAGCGTTAGGCAAGATTTACACCCAAAAGGAGAAGAACTTAAAAATTTTCGATCTCTCCACCCGATGGGACATTAAGACCACGGCTATGCGTGTATCATGTAATCTTAATGAAATATCCACTTTTGATCTCTTCTCGACCTTAAAGCATTTGAGTATGACATTGTGAAGAGAGAAAGTCAAGAATCTCCTTCAAAGGTCACGCTCTTCTTTGTATCGAACTGCCGACACGGCTTGCCTAGCTCGTCAAGCCTTGGTCACAAGAACGGCCGGCAATGACGACGACATCTGTCACAAGATGAAATGGCGCTTCTAATGCATAAATTCAAAAAGTTTATCAAGCGATCTGAAAGACTCCTACAGCCCAAACACATCAACAAGGTAAGTACCAAACATCATCCGGTGATGCTAACTCGTGTTATAATCTGAGAAAACCAGCCATTATGCAAACAAATGTCCTCATCCCAAAGTCCAAAGGTTGCGGAGGCCGAGCAACAAGAGCGAGATGAAAGAAGACGTGCTTGGAAAGACAAGCTCAAGGCCCCGATTGGAGAATCGAAGCCTCCCCACACCATCCAAATCAGAGAATGTCTTCAGTGGTCATGAAAGTGATTCATCCGACGATGAGTTCGATGATAAAGCATACATGTGCTTTATGGCTAAAGATGTTCCGTAAGGTGAAGACAATGACGATGAGGTAAGTTCAACCTCGGTCATTCCATCTAATGCATCTCATACTTTGAAAATATGATGAATGAATTCAAAAACATTCAAAAGGCCCATGAGACTCTAAAATCGAGAATATACACTTCAATTAACAAATCTAGAGCTGAAAGATGAAAATGACTTGCTGAAAATAAATTATGAAAATATGTCTCTTGATTGTGAAACCAGCAAGGTCGATTTTGAAAAACTCATGGAGAGCAATCATCAAATTGCTCATGAACTAAATGAGGTTAAAACCCATAATGAGAGCAAGACAAATGATTTGGTTCTACTACAAACCAAAATTACAACTCTCGAGAAGCGAGAAAATGAACTTGAGACCATTCTGAAGTCTTTTGAAAAATCGTCCAAAAGAATGGAAGAAATTGAGCACTGGGCAACATGCTCATGATAAAAGTGGCTTAGGATACAGCTCATGTTCGAATAAAGGTAAAACTAGTACTGTGTTCGTCAAGAGTGTGGAACACATTCCAGAATCGGAAGATGTTCCTAGTCCCATAAAAGAACCTGTTGTACCGAGAAAACCAAAAGCTGCCATTCCGCCTCCACAACTCTACAATTCGAGACAGTGGAACCAACAACCACTCAGAAGGCGTAATCTACAGCATGCTCCCCAAGCATATCATCAAAGCCGAAAGTCATTCAGAAAGAAGACGGTATCCAACCACCAAAGGCCCGCATGCCAGTACCCAAGATGGTGCACCTAGGTATTGGATACGAGCCCCGTTATCCCTCAAGACGGCAGATGCCAGTTCAGTATCAACAACAGCATTGGGAATCCAACTGGAGACCCAGAAGACAAGCTGTTAGGCCTAGGAAAATGGCTCCACCTCCTAGACGGCACTCGTACTGGAATAATAATAATAATAACCCTGATTTTTACATGCATAGTAATTATCATGATTATAACAACTACGGATATGCCCCCCGTAGATACCGCAATACTGTACCGAGTACATCCTACAGTAAACCAATTGCTGTCAGGAAAATCTGGGTACCTAAAGGAACTAACATATATGGACCCAAAAATCAAAGGGGACCTAAATCTACCTAATTTCTTTGTTACAGGACATCTTGGAGGAGGATACCTGGTACTTCGATAGTGGATGCTCTCGTCACATGACCGGAGACAGGAGCAAGCTATCTGATTTTGTAGAAGGTCGCGGTCCAAAAGTTCGCTTCGGTGATAAATCTAAAGGAAGAACAAGAGGGAAAGGAAACCTACTTGTCGGGAAATTCAAAGTCACCGATGTTGCATATGTTGAAGGCTTACAAGATAATCTACTTAGTATCGGCCGGTGCGATAAACAGTTCTCGGTGAAGTTCTATATAGATCGGCAGAGAGTCAAGAACATCCAAACCAAGGAAGTTGTACTTACAGAAGCGATCAGTAATATGTACATTCCGATCGAAGCCTATGAGCTCCTCAATTCCATGTTTTGTTGCCAAAGGCACTGCAGATCTTAGTGGCTATGGCACAAGAGGATGTCTCACGTCAACTTCAAGACGATCAACAAGCTTTCAAGACAGGGTATGGTAAGAGGTTTGCGGATGTGTCATTCAAAAGGATGCGTCGCGGACCATGCCGAAAGGCAAGCAAATCAAGTCAACTCAAGAGCAAATCCTACCTTTCAACCCAAAGAGTATTGGAAATGCTACACATGGATCTCTACGGTCTGTAGACCCGGTAAGTTTGGGAGGTAAGAAATATTGTATGGTTGTTGTTGATGATTATTCGGGTATGCTTGGACGATCTTTCTTAGCAAGAAGAAGGAAACAACATCAAGGCCGCCCAAGCTCTGAGAAAGTTGCGAGAATGAAAAAGCATCGAGTATCGTGTGCATTCGTTCCGGCAGAGGTACTGAATTTACTAACCGCTTTATAGAGCAATCTTGTTCGGAGAATGGCATACAAAGAGTACTCAGTGCCGAACACCTCAACAAAATGGTGTTGCCGAGCGAAAGAATAGGACGTTGAAGGAAGCAACAAGGACAATGATTGCCGAAAGCAAATTGCCGCAGCGTTGCAGGGTGAAGCAACCAATACAGCGTGCTACACTCAAAACCGTGTATCGTCAACAAGCACCACAACAAAGCGACTTACGAGGTATGGAACAACAAAACTCCACTAGTTTCGTATTTTCACATTTTGGATGCGGGTGTTACGTATTGAACAATGGGAAGGACCAACTTAGAACATTTGATGAAAAATCGGATGAAGGAATATTCGTAGGATACTCCTCCGTCGCAAAGCTTTGAATCTTTAATAAAAGGAGGTGACGATCGAGGAATCAGTTCATGTAGTGTTCGACGAACCACACCATGACCCTACAGGAGTAGATGATATCACTCAGGACATTCACCATCTATCTATCTTGGATCCACCTACACCCATTGAACCTGTAGTTGATTTAGAAATCAATCCCGCAGCTGTAAGAATCGATGTGGATGAAGCTGACGCTGTACAAGCTGAAGCTGTACCCACAGAAACTTTCGATACAGTACGGGACCCTGAACTAGAACCCGACCGAAGATGGTTGAGAGATCACCCGCAAGAGCTGATCATTGGAAACATTAATGCAGGTGTTTCTACTCGTAGAAGAATACAGAGTACACAAGGAAATGTACTTTGTGCACAAGAAGAATCTAATCTCAAGTCTCACGCTTCTGAATGGAAATCTCAATCCGAACTTAGGAGACTCAATATGTGCACTATCGCTGTATTCTTAGCCCAATCCGAACTGTTTCGACCATAGACGCTCTTAACAACTCTCATTGGATTACATCTATGGAAGAAGAGCTTAACGGTTTGAAAGAAATAATGTATGGTATCTTGTACCTGCATCGACACACCAATCGGTTATAGGAACCAAATGGGTATTTCAAACAAAAAGGATGGAAATGGACTTATCATAAGAAACAAATCCAGACTAGTAGCACAAGGCTATTGTCGGGAAGAAGGAATCGACTATGATGAAACCTTCGCCGTAGCGAGACTAGAAGCCATCAGGATATTTTTAGCCTTTGCCGCCCATAAGAATTTTATCGTATACCAAATGGACGTCAAGAGTGCTTTCCTGAATGGAGAGCTTTCAGAAGAAGTTTATGTTGAACAACCACCAGGGTTTGCCAACACAGACGGTATCGATCTAGTTTACAGGCTAAGGAAAGCGCTATACGGACTTAAACAAGCCCCTAGAGCCTGGTACGAAACCCTATCCCAGTATCTAACCAACAACGGATTTGAGAAAGGTGCTGTCGACAAAACATTGTTCAAAATACAGGAAGGTGATGACCTTCTAATGGTACAAATTTATGTCGATGATATTATTTTTGGTTCAACTAACCTTGCTCTATGTCAAAGGTTCTCTCATCTCATGCAAAGCAAATTTGAAATGAGTATGATGGGGGAACTTAGTTATTTCCTAGGTTTGCAGATAAAGCAGATGCCTACAGGTATATTCATCAACCAGGAGAAATACAACAAGGAGCTTCTCAACAAATTTGGAATGAACACTTCCAAATCCTCGCCAACCCCCATGAGCACTTCCGTGCAAATTAGTGCTGATGAAGCCGGAAAGCCGTTTGACCAATCACTCTACAGGAAGCTCATTGGTTCGCTCCTGTACCTAACGGCTAGCAGTCCCGATATCGATTCTTTGTTGGAGTGTGTGCGAGATACCAAGTTGCACCTAAGGAATCACACTTCAATACAAACTAAACGAATCTCGAAATACGTTAAAGGAACAATCGATGCAGGATGTGGTATCCTAAGGAAGGCGGATTCGATTTAGTTGGATACTGCCGACTCGGATCTCGGAGGTCGCAAGCTAGATAGGAAGAGTACAAGTGGAACTTGTCACTTTCTTGGACCTAGGCTCGTTTCTTGGTTCAAGAAGAAGCAATTGGCAAATTCTCTTTCCACGGGTGAATCGAATACTATGTCGGGCTGTAGTCAGCTGTATGCAGATCCTTTGGATGCAAAGAACAATCGCCGATTATGGAATCGATGCTAGAGAGACTCCAATCATGTGTGATAGCACGAGTGCAATGCAATCACGCACAATCTGCTTTTGCACTCGCGCACTAAGCATATCAACATGAAGCATCATTTCATCAGAATCATGTCAAGAACAAGGATGTTCGCTGAAAAAGTCCATACGGACATCCAGTGGGCCGACATTTTCACCAAGCCTCTCGACACAGCAAGATTCAACATGCTAAGAACAGACTGGGAATACTACACCGGACTCCTGTAAGTAAATTTCTTGCTTTTACTCAACAATTGAGGGGAATCTTGTAAGACCCGTGAATACTGACTCCAACATTAATTATCATGTACACTCGAAACATCAATACAAGATCGTAGCGAACGAAGGCATATGAATACTACGGTGATGTGTGCAATAATTAAGGGGGAATCTTGTAGGACCCATGAATACGGATTAATCCAACTATTCCGTATGGAATTTAAAACCTATTAGTACCTTTTTAAGGGGAGCAATGTATCGGCGGAGAACAAGACATACTATAGGATTTCGATTCGGTATATAATATAATATTATTTCCTTTTAAAATAATTTTTGTCCACGTGCCTGTTTTATGTCAAACGTCATGTTCATTAAATGCCTTACACGACATCCGACAATCAATCTCAAAAGCCGCGATGTTTTCAAATTGATTATTATTTTTAAACCGCCGTTTTAGGCATTTAGGGTAATCAACCTATGTCGAAGTGGGACCCATTGTATTTTAAAACCTTTTAATGGATTAGCGTACAGTTATACTAAATCCATCCCGACTGGCCGATTTCAAAACGGTTCCCATCCCTTAAAATCGACCATTCGTACTGCAAACCCTATTTCGCCGCCCAAGTATAAAAGGATCAGATTCGCCATTAGAGACTCTTTACGCATTCGCAATTACAAGAGATCTCAAGCAAACGACTACATATTTTCTGCATATTCACTGCGAATTTCTACTGTTTTCTTCCACCTTCGTTTTAAGAAAACATCCATGGCTAGTCAATCTTCATCCCCGCTCAAGAAAACCTCCAACATCATTGATGGCCGGATCTTCTCGAAACCCGTCATCATCGAGCGTATCATCTCTGAAATCAACGACACTGAACCGATGGAGTATATCATTACTCGTGTTGAACAACAAGGTCTTTATCGCTTTGGAAGCAAAATCGCCGACAAATACGACGCTCATCTAGTTGAGGAATTCTACCTCAACGCCGCTGCTCGCTTTATCTCACTAGCCCGGGGAGGACATGTTGCGACATCACCGCAATACCCAAGGAGTGCAAATCGCATAAATACCGACCTACTTGTAAAATCTACAGCCGCCATGACGGCTGACCATGGACCGCCTTGAGGCGTTTGGGTCTCAAGGGCTGATTACCAAGTTTTATGGACTATTTACCGGGTCCAAAGTGGTTGATATGGTGACAACCACGTGCCACAAGAAAATTTTCTTCTTCATTTCGTTTATCTCCACGATTTGTTCCAGGATCATTGAAAATCGAACCGGCGTTGCTCGAGATGTGCACGAATCTAAGGTTGAATGATGGTAGCTATCTAGACCGGTGAAAAGGTCAACTGGTGTCAAATCATTTTGAAACGACTTCAGGAAGAGGTGTGCAAACCGGCCACCCAAAAGAAATCATTCGGTTTAATGCTAAACTACATTCTGACAAGGTGCGGAGTCAAGCAATCCGCCGATGCCAAGAAAAACAGCTCACGGATATATTTAGGAGGCGTCAAACCCTCTGCCTATAACCAGAGCACAATGCATGCCAATCACCCGAGAACAAGTCACATGCCTATTTCTGACAATCCCAGAGACGAAACCGTGAAGGTCCCTGAATTAGAATCTTCAAAGAAGAAGCGCAAGCGTTCTCACAGCAAGAAGCACTCTGCGGATGAGAAGTCGAAGAAGAGACTCCGGAGGCTCTCAAAAATCAAAGCCAAACACTCCGAGGATGTCTCGCCCGTGGCGCAACCCACTGATATAGCACCCTGTGGCCCAACCCTGCGGAAGAGGTGTCTCCTACCGCATCGACGGTAGATCCCGAGCCCTTGGCGGCTACGACGGATTTAGAGACATCGCCAACATTCAAGACGTTAGCACGTCTACGCCCATTCGAGCCAAAAGCTACTTCTCCTCTACGGGATTCCACACCCGTGCAGATCCAATTTCCTTCGGGGCACCATCCCTGCAAGGAGTCCATCTTCCGTGCAGGATCCCATACTGCATCTGGAATCCTCAAACAAAGATCTCCGGACGTGATTCAAGTCCCTCCCTGCACTCAATTATAAATCAAACACTTCTTTCAAGACAAATTGAACAGCGATTTAAAGATTTGCAATGGAAAAGCTTTAGGCTAGCTCCGTACGACACTCTGCATAACTGGAGCGAATGGAGCCACGAAGAGCGATTTGTCTCAAGTAACTGACTCAACTGAAATTGAGGCCCTGCTTCGATGGGACAACGCTTCTTGCAAAGATCTCATTGAAAGCCACCTGCTGCACAAATCCGACGCCAGAAGAAAAGGAAAGAAGAAGTCAGAGGACTCTCCCATCAATCCAAAAGACGACGACGACCACGACTCAGACGACGACTACGATGCTCTTCAAACAGGTCTGAGATTGATCCGTGAAGAGGCTGAAGCCCAAGCCACCTCTCCACCCAGAAACGACGAAGGACCATCTACCCAAGATAATCCACCTTCGCCACAGCCGGAGAACATTCCCGACCAGGAGGAATCAGTCCCTCCAGTCGTGGAAGATCAAGAAATTTTGGAACAGGCACCCGAGCCTGTTGCGACCAAAGAAGCCAGTCCTACAACCCAACAGGAAGATTCAGTCCCTCCTGCATCCTTATCTGCCGAAGAACCTTCGCCACAGGACGCTTCTGAACCAACTGTCGCCATTCCACAAGAAGCTACTCCCGCCCCTGCAACCTTCGAATCCGAGGACGGTAACGAACCTGAGGATGTCCAACTTACTTCACGTCCATCCGTGAACGTAAGAAGGTTAAATGGTGCTGAAGACTTCGCCCAGCCTGACTCTCCTATCTCTGCTGCACGCAAAGAGCGCCTGCAAGCTCTTGGCCTTCAGATGTATTTATCCAAGATGCGATTAACGCTCTCTCTTCCGTAGAAAAGGCATGAACTGGATGCACACCTCTGCAGTTGAAGAAATGACAACTCTTCAACACGAAGTATCTCGAGTTGTCGAAGCATTCATCATCTTGCCAGAAGTGTTCAAGCAAGCCTTGAAAATCATGGAAGATAAACAAGCGCAACTGCTGAAGGAGGAAGCTTCGAAGACAAGAATTGCTGAAGCCAAGACCGCCTGTGCAATGATAGAGAATACTCTCACTGCGTGCGCATGACAAATCCATTCAAGAGATGTCGCAGACTCTTTCCTCCCTCGTTGAAAGAATAAACAGCATCGAGACCAAACAGGACGCCGCTCTTGAAATCCTGCAAAGTCTTGATGAGGCCAAAAAGGGGGAAGGAGCTCGAGAAGGGAATAAGACTGCAACAGGAAAGGGAATTTGAGGCTGCTCAGAGCAGTATAGCTGCCGAATTGAACAAGCTAGCACCTCAACCCCAAAGTTTTAGAATTTCAGGCTCCAGACCAGAATTCCATGACCCAAATGTCCCTTGGCAAAATCTTGTTCAAAGACCTTCGGAAATACGTCTGCCAACCAACCGCAACCCAACTGCCGAAGAAGTGAAGCACTGGAGGAAGAATGAACTGATGAGATATTTTGTCAGACTCATCAGGGAATCCGCCATCTTCAAAAATTATAAGACATTGGCGGAAGCGGCAGACAAATTTTCAAAGATGCTAGAAGAAGGTAAGCTCCCTCTCCAAATCGAGATGAAATCAAAACATAGAAGAGGAGATCGGGTCACCCATCCAGAGGATCGTTCTTATGAAGGAAGAGCAATTTATCAGGAACGAGGCAATGATTCACTTCAAAACTGGTGGCGCGGCACCGAGAATGAGCCAGGAAGGAGACCTTGGAGGCATGCGGATCAAAGATAAAGAGCTGAAATTTATGTATATTATTGTTGTTTTTGTAATTTCTATTCGACACAAACTTTGTACTCAATCTTTTTGAATATCAATAAAACAGTTTGTTTGTCTTGAAAGATTACAACTCGTAATCTACTGTGTTAATATATGATTACTTAAAATTGTTTGATAGGAATCTCAAGTTAGATAACCTTGATTGAAAAATAAGGCATTTGCGAACTAGTCTACGAGTTCATAGTTTGATTGTAAACTTAGAATACATTGTAAGATTGTGCTGCGCGCCAATCATAGGCTTAAGTTGTAATAAATCTCAAATCAGATCGAACGTGCTGCGAGCGATTCATTATTGTAGACTAAGTCACTAAGTCGACCTATTGACAAAAGACCAAGAAATCGCGAAGTCATCAAAGAAGAACGCTTCATGAAGTAGGTTTTGGCATCATCAAGTAGACTCGTAGAGTTTTAGTTAAGACTTGGCATATTGTCAAAACGGGGGAAATTGTTAGGAAAAACAAACACCTGTATCGATTCAAAGGATACCCGATCCTCGTATCGATTGTTATTTGTTATTGAGAAGGTTTTGACATATATGCCAAATACAGTAAAGGAAAACTGTATCGAGGATTCAAGGATTTATCATGTATCGAAGACCTGCCTCGAATCAGCATAAGTGAAGCTCGTCAGTACAGCAAGAAGACTTGTAAGAAGACCAAGTATGGAAACTGTCTCGATGCCCTAATACAGTCATTCTCCATACAGTTCACAAAAGGACAAGAAAGAACACAAGTCAAGTTCCGTTGAAACAAAGAAGTATTTAAATACTCAAGGATAAAGTATTTAAATACTGTTCTTCAGATCTTCAGAATCCCACGAAATCCGGATCATGTCATATTCCCGTTGAAGGAAATCTTATTCAAACGGACATCTCAACGGATACTTTCTTCAGAGGCTATATATATCCTTGAAGACATTGAAGATTAAGAACACACGAAATCTACTGAAGTAACCCAACTCTCAAAGCTATCAAAGTAATCATCTGAGCAAACATATCTCCAGAGCAAACTGCAAGTTAAAACGAAAGAGATATACGGTGCTCAAACATCAAGAACGACTATCATCGATCTTGATATTCAAAGTCAGCTTTTACCTGGTTACCTAACCTTTTACCTCTGTGTAAAAACCGAGCTCTGTGTGAACTCAACAAGTTATTCTGACCTGTGTGGGACGAATAAGGACGAAGCTTTGGAACTGTGTGTGAAGAAGCTAGTCAAGAAGGAAGCTTCAACCAATCTGTGTGAACGGTTGAAAGTGATATTCTTTGTATCAATCTGTGTGAACGATACAAGGATAGGTTTGTTTATAATTACGTAGTTGTGTACGCAGTAATTATTTAATAAACTTTTTACTCCTGTGTGGAGGACCAGTGGACGTAGAGGGGTTTACCTCGAACCACTTAAATTACTGTGTCATTTACCTTCTGCTTTTACTGTTTGAAATAACTGTGATATATTAAGTATACACCAAGTACTCTGTTGCTGTATCCACGGCAACTAACTGTATCCAAGACTTACGCTACGCACTCAGATTTAGATTCCATACAGTTTGTTGTTTAAACTACTTTTCCAAACTGTATCCAGTATACTTAAGTGGCCAACAAAGGTTTTGGCATCATCAAGAAGGACTTGAAAGATTTTAAGTCTTGGCAAATTGTCAAAAGGGGGGAAATTGTTGGGATAACAAATACCCTGTATCGAAATTGTTGGGATAACAATATCTGGTATCGAGACAGTCAGGATAAACAATCCCTGTATCGAGATATAGTGTTAAGATGTTTTGACAAATAGCCAATCCTCAATACAGTAAGGAAACTGTATCGAAAAGTTGTGTCAACCTGTATCGAAGACCTCTCGTAAGATCCAGCATACAGTACAGCAAAGAAGTCTCATAAAGACTAAGTATGAAAGCTGTCTTGAATTGATAATATGTAATCCTTCCATACAGCTCTCAACAGGACAAAGAAGGAATCTTCAGTATTCACTAGAAGTCAAGTCCCGTTGATACAAAAAAGTATTTAAATACTAAAGGATAAAGTATTTAAATACTGTAAGTCAACAGATCTTCAAACCCCGCAAAATCCGGATCGTGTTTTTCATCCCGTTGGAACGGAATCTTGCTCAACGGATTTATCTCAACGGATATATTTCAGAGACTATATATATCTCCAGAGTTTGAAGATTGAAGACTACTGAACGATCAAGCTTACAAAGAAATATTCAGAGCAAAACATATCTCCAAGGCTTACTGCTATTCAGATCTAAAAGATATACAATGCTCAACAACTTGAACAACACATCATCAGCTAGAAGCTCAGAAAGTCAAAGCTGTTGTTCATACCCTGTTATCCTTGAACAAACCCAGATCAGCCCTGTGTGGACTGAGTAATCTTTGCTACTCCGGAACTGTGTGTGAAGGGTTTGCATCGAAGAAGACGAAGCTTCAGAACTGTGTGTGAAGAAGCTAGTCAAGCATTAGCTCAAACCAACCTGTGTGAACGGTTAAAGCTAAGATCTTTATATCAATCTGTGTGAACGATATATTGATTAAGTGTTGTTATAATTACGTAGTTGTGTACGCAGTAATTATAATAAACATTTTTACTCCTGTGTGGAGGACCAGTGGACGTAGAGGGGTTTACCTCGAACCACTTTAAATATTATGTTATTTACCTTCTACCCTTTACTGTTTTAATTACCGTGATTATTTAAGTATACACTGCACATCAAGTTGTTGTATCCACAACAGCTTACTGTATTTAAGACTTCCGCTATGCACTAAGATTTTAAATCAGTACAGCTTGTTGTTTAAAATGCTTTCCAAGCTGTATCCAGTATACTTAGTGGCCAACAAAATTTAAACGGACTTACGGGAAACTCTAAACAACAGCTTCGAACGAGATTCGTTAGAATCGAACTCAAGTGCGGAAAAGTCGCTAAGAAGCACAGAACTCAACAAAATGACACCGAAACGAACTCAGATGTCAAAAAGTGCAGAATTAATCATTCTCAGAATGACGAAACGGTCACACGCAAGCTGTCAAAACGGACTCCTGCCAAAAAATGAAATTTACCGAAAATTGAAATCGCGGATATTACAACATTAGCGCGCGCTAGCTTCATACTTAGCGTGCGCTAACTGCTCTAATTCAGTAACACGTTTATGAACATATGCCAAACAAAACTAGGACCGAATGTTACAAATAAACAACAATATACGAATCCAAACGCCATCGATTCACATGATTACAACATCCCACGATCAACCATCAAAAGACAATTAACATTCAAAACCGGAATTCCACCTCTCAGTAAAGAGGACTATCTCAACGAGTGCATACCGAATGACTCACTATTCACACCACCATTTTAATCATAATTTTGGGCACTATTGCCCAAACAACGGTAACATCATCACCACACATCTTTTGTCTGACAATCATGAAACCGAAAAATTACAAGTGAGAGTCACGTCTTGAGTAAAAAAATTTGTAGACCTCATTTGAGTTTAAAAACAATCGCGTTTTGAAAACTTATAATACTATATAAAAATGAAATATCAATAGTTTGAATTCCCAAAAAAAATTCGGCCTTGAGGTCATCATACGAAAATCAAAAATTTTGTCCTCCCTTGAAAGATGTTTTAAAATATAATTTACGTGACTCCCCAAAAGCATTTAAAGCTTTAAAATATCACACTGATGAACTTTCCTTGCATAACCACACTAAAGCCATTACTCCAGTAAAAACGATTTATACAAAGATGTACATATATACATATACACCGGCACCACTTTTTATTCCAGTACACTACAAGAATCAAACAAGCATATGTCACATAATCACAATTCACATTTAAACACCACTTCACAACATGCAATCACACAAGCTTGTATAACACAAGGCACAATATAGTATGGAGACTTACATCCACAGGTTGCACGAAGATGATGGCTGCACCTTGATACTAATCACGACCGACATCTCAGACGACGCGTCGCGACATGACTCAGTCAGGCACAATCCGAAAAGACAAGACTCGACAACACTCAACTCAACCCGACAGTCTAGGTTTCCACAACCTAAGATCTGATACCATTCCCCTTGAGAATATTACAGTGCCGTAGACCCTCTCCGTGAGGATCTACCAGGATAAATACTGAAACAAGACATCACATTACATACGACAGGGATGAATAATGAACCATTGGACCGATTTGGTCTTCACCACAAACATACAACTTAAAACTTCAAATACATCTCTCACTCAAAACTCATACCCGCACAAGGGTAAAATACACTCACGAACCCATACAACAGATAATACGACAGCATAAAGGACAATACAATAAACTCCGACTAACTGCACCCAGAACTGGCCTTCATGTGATTAGTATCGTTTGTCTTACATCATCATTTGTACCGATCCTGTTTCTTGCTCCCCAAGAACCTGCATATACCTGGACGCAATACAAACATCTACCCCCGATTTCTCAGGGGTTAACAAAATTCCACTATTTTGCTAGTATAAAGTGCAACTACGAGCCATACACAACATCCTCCGAGAACATAATAATCAAGAACTTCCAGCCAGTTAATCATAACAAAGACATGCCGAGATAATTCACTTGATTAAAACCGTTCGAACCACGAAAGGTAAGCATAATCAATGTACATCGTACAAAATATTTAAGATCTCGAAAGTTTTAAAAACATTTGGAATTTAAGTATTCTCATCTCATGGAAAACCACTTAGGGACACAGCCCAAAGATCACTTTCCAAAATATAAATCTGATAACAAAACATGGGGTCCACGACACAATCATACCATTCCAATCACAAAACATAGGGTCCACGACACAATCATTCATATCAACATATTCCTAAGGATTATTCTCGTACCGTGCTCGCAAGCCACAAACCTCAGAGCCTCCTCGAGACATACCCGACTGAATAACCCAACGGGAACCACACAATATCACATGTCACCGTGACAACAGTCACCATAGCCACAACCATGCCATACGTTCATAGTTATCCCGGCATCGGGCTACCAAGTCTCGAACCTTGGAGTCTCCACAAGACATACCCGATTGGATAACCCATGACACGTACGTCACATAACCAAACCCCAACCATAAGTTATCCTGGCATCGTGCTAACATGCTACGAACCTCGGGGTCTCCGCATCGACATACTTAGTTTGGATAACCCCACAAGTTATCCCGGCATTGGGCTAGCAAGCCACAAAACTCGGAGTCTCCGCAAGACATACCCGATTGGATAACCCCATGGTCACGCCTGATCCGTACCAGCAGGGACGAATCCTGAAGATTCAACAATCTTACCCGGTGGCACATCACTATACAACAATCACACAACAACAGAAAAGTACCATTTCCAAACAATACTGAGCATCACAACCTTCTTACAAAGGAGTAACAACTAATATCACACAACATCACATGTTAACCGAATGAGTACGTATCAATACACAATCCTCAACAAGTGATTACGGTCTACTATATTCACGTAATATGACTACAACATCTTCCAACATACAATACTAATACACATATTCAGAAAACACATTTATTCACAAAGCATACGAGTTATCTTCGAAGGCAAACCTTTATCGAGAATATACCGATTCTTTTGAAAGTTCATTAAAAACATTCAAATTGCATATATATTCCATTACCACTATTACGTCTACGGAACACGAAGTGTGTGGGCAAGATACTTGCCTCAAAATCAGCACGCAAATACTCCGACGAACACGGCACAACCCAAAAAACCTCGAACACCTATAATCGTTCGCAAAAAAAATGAAAACACGATCACGCAAAGGACCAAGACCAACACCAGTGGGAAACGCCTCAAATAAATGAAGGAAAACTCATATGAACATTTAATCGAATGCTAAATATTCACGGTTCCTCAAGAACACTCGAATCTTCAATCGGGTTGAAAAATCAAGAAAATGTATATACAATCCATAGACATGATTCACAACATCATTAAACACCAATCGATTCATCAAAAATCGGTTTGGAAAGGAGATAAAGAACAAGATCCACAAAATGGTCAATTCAAGAAAAATCAAAAGATTACCTCGATCTGACGAAGAACACTAGATTAGATGATGTTATAATTACCTAGGATACTCCAAAATGCCTTGGAATGGGACAAAATCGGCTAAGACCACGAACCCTAGTCGCCCACGACTCACACCCGTGGAGAGAAAAGAAGAAATGAAGAAATACGACTGATGTTCGGTTTTTATACCGGATAGATTAGCGTGCCCCAACAGTGAGGAGTAGCGCGCACTAGAAAAATACATACAGTTAGTGTGCGCTAACTACAATCATTGGCATGCACTAACAAGACTTGCCGACCCAGTCCAGTAGCTTCTTGACAGTTCCGCACTTAACAAGTAGCGTGCGCTAGAATGAGCAATAACGTGTGCTAAAATCAACTATTTACCCTGTATGCACTGCACAAGTGTGTTGGCCACTAAGTATACAGGATACAGCTTGGAGAGTGTTTTAAACAACAAGCTGTACGGTTTTCAAATTTGAGTGCGTAGCGGAAGTCTTGTTAAAGTAAGTTGCTATATATAAAGCAACTAGATATGAAATGTATACTTAAAGATAATCACAAATATTAAAACAGTAAATAAAGAAGGTAATAGACACAGTAATTAAAGTAGTTCAAGGTAAACCCCTCTACGTCCACAGGGCCTCCACACAGGAGTGAAAAATGTCTATTATAAATACTACATACACAACTACGTATTTATAATTAAACATAATCAGTATATCATTCACACAGATTGATATAATGATCTTAGCCTTCAACCGTTCACACAGATTGGTTTGAGCTTTCACTTGACTGACTTCTTCACACACAGTTCCGAAGCTTCATCTTCTTCAATGCAAGTCCGTCACACATAGTTTGGGAAGAGCAAGGATTCTCAGTCCACACAGGGCTGATGGGTTTGTTCAAGGGTTAGAACAATATTTGAACAACAATTTTGACTTTCTGAGCTTTTAGCTGATGATGTGTTGTTCACGGTTTTGAGCACTGTATATCTCTTCTTTTAGAATAGAAAAATGCTTTAGGAGATATGTTTGCTCTAAATATTAGTGTAAGCACTTGTTTTAATTGCGTATATATTCGATCGTTTGTTTGCGAGTTTGCGTGTATATCTCTGTTGTAGATCTTCAGAGGTTGGGGATATATATAGCTTTCTGAAATATATCCATTGATATAAATCCGTTGAGCAAGATTCCGTTCCAACGGGATGATGTGTTTGAATAAAACACGATCAGGATATTTCGCTAGATTGAAGATCTCTGATGGCTGGATATTTAAATACTTTATCCTTTAGTATTTAAATATATCTTCTCAAACGGGACTTTGACTTAGTGAATGGCAAAGATTCCTTCTTGTCCTGTTTGGATGCTGTATGGAATGATAGTTGTATTGTCGATTCGAGACAGCTTCCATACTTAGTCTTTATAAGACTCCTTTGCTGTATGATTGATTCTGTATGCTGGGGCTACGAGAAGTCTTCGATACAGGTTTATATCTTTTGATCAGCTTTTCGATACAGCTGCTTGCTGTATGCTGGATTGGCATATTTATCAAAACATTATGTCACGTTCTTTTCGATACATGGATTGATTATCCTGACAATCCCGATACAAAGATTGTTATCCCAACAATTTCCCCCTTTTTGATAATTTCCCAAGTCCTTCCAAGTCTTCTTTTTAAAGCTAAGTGATGTTATCCAAAACATCCTTGATGATGCCAAAACTTTGACATTTAGGGTCTTGAAGGATGGCAGACTTCTTGGTCTTCTGTTCGAATGATCTGGTCTTCAGCATTTAGCCTAATACTAAGAATTGCTCGCAGGCAAGTTCAGCTTTTATCAAAAGAGTGATACATGTTTGAGCTTATGATTGCTACGCAGGCACAATCTTACATTGTATTCTAGATACATACAACTTAAACTATGAACTGTTCGCAGGCAAGTTCTTTACAGCTTATGTATTAAGATAGGTTTTATATATGAATACAGCAAGGATAAATTTAAGTGTTTGTAACATACAATAACACAGTAGATTACGAGTTGTAATCTTTCAAGACAGGCAAAAATTTAATTGATAATGAAATGAAGAGTACAAAATTTTGCTGTTCTGAAAATAAGATTACAAAAATAATACAAGGAAATTTAACTTCTGTAGTCTGAATGCCTCCATGGCCTTTTAGGGTCATTCTTGGTACCTTTCCACCAGTTTTAATGTGCTTCCCTGTCTCGATTCAGATATAAAGCTCGACCTTCATATGATTTATCGAAGACTAAGATCTAATCCTCTGGATGGGTAACCAAGTCACCATTCTTGTGCTTTGACTTCATCTGCAGATATAGCGGGAGCGTTCCTTCTTCCAGCTTCTTCTTGAACTCCTCTGCGGCTTCCTGTACCGTCCTGCATCTATTGAAAATTGAGGAATCCCTGATAAGTACAACAAAGTATCTTAGCAGTTCATTTCTCCTCCAGTTCTTGATCTCCACAGCAGTAGGTTGTCGGTCGGCCGGGAGGTTCATAGCTTGCGGCTTTCGGACTAGGCTCTTCCAAGGATATTTAGGATCCTGGAATTCTGGTCGATCTCCCTGTATCCTAACATTTGGAGATGTGATACGGCCTATATCAGCAGTGATGGAGTCTTCAAAAGGAGCTAACATTTCTTTCTCTTGCTCCAACCTCGTTCTCCAAGCAGCTTCCCTCGATTCTTCCCCCTTTTTGGCGTCATCAAGGTATGAAATTTTCATCAAGGCGTTCCAGGATTTGCAAATCAGCATCCTGTTTCGTCTCAATATTAGTCATTTTCTCAACAAGTGAGGATAGCACCTACGACATATCTTGAATTTTCTTGTCATGAGCTCGAAGTTGGGAACCGGATTCGATCAGAGCAGATGCTGTCTTGGCCTCAGACACGCGTAGCTTTGATTGCTCTTCTCTCTGGATCTGCTCCTGTTTTTTCTTACAATTGGCTCAGTGCCTGCTTGAAGACGTGTGGTAATACAGTGAAGGCTTCTACCACTCGAGAGACTTCGTGCTTCAGTCCTGTCATTTCTTCAACGGCAGATGTGTGTAACCAATCAAGAGCTTTTTCCATAGAGTACAGGGCATTGACAGCATCCTGGATGAAAACAGTTTGGAGGCCAAGAGCAGCTTCCCTCGATTCTTCCCCCTTTTTGGCGTCATCAAGGTATGACACATTTTCATCAAGGCGTTCCAGGATTTGCAAAGCAGCATCCCGTTTCGTCTCAATATTAGTCATTTTCTCAACAAGGGAGGAGAGCACCTACGACATATCTTGAATTTTCTTGTCATGGGCTCGAAGTTGGGAACCGGATTCGATCAGAGCAGATGCTGTCTTGGCCTTAGACACACGTAGCTTTGATTGCTCTTCTCTCTGGATATACTCCTGTTTTTTCTTGCAATTGGCTTAGTGCCTGCTTGAAGACGTGTGGTAAGATAGTTTAGGCTTCTACCACTTGGGAGACTTCGTGCTTCAGTCCTGTCATTTCTTCAACGGCAGATGTGTGTAGCCAATCAAGAGCTTTTTCCACAGAGTACAGGGCATTGACAGCGTCCTGGATGAAAATAGTTTGGAGGCCAAGAGCATGTAATCGCTCTTTTCTTGTGGCAATTCTAGGAGAGTCTGGCTGGCCGAAATCCTCGACTCCGTTCAACCGTCTCAAATTCACATTGGGGCGTGAATTGAGGTGGACATTCTGTAGGTCCCAAGAATGATGAAGACTATCCTCACTGTACCAACACGAGTCTTTTCTAGCGCGCTTTGTCCTCACTCACGCGCACCCTGAGAAACTTCCCAAGGGGTCACCCATCCCATAACTACTCCAGGCCAAGCACGCTTAACTTTGGAGTTTCTATGAGATGGCTACCAGAAAAGAAGATGCATCTTGTTGGTATGAGTAGTCCAAATCAATTCATTTAACCACTTTCTAGTGCAGATCTCACAGGTCGAATCGCAAGCCACGCCTCGCGCATTTTTAAGCCATGCAGGCAGGATGCTGGACTGAATCCCAACAATCCCCCTCCCAGTACCTGCCAGCATCTCAGCCCCATAGTCTGGAAACCTCCGCGAACTAGATTTGATCACACAGCCCTCTAGTGGATGGATTCATTCACACAGTCCTCCAACACTTGATATCAGCATCTGTTCCAACTCCGTTTACTTCTGCTGCGCCAGTATCTCAGTTCCAGCATACTAAATTTGATCACATAGCCCTCCACCACCTGACAACCTCCACTGCGCCAACATCTTAGTTCCGGCCAACTGGCAACATTTGCTGCATGCCCGCCTCTCAGTTCCAACACTCTCGTAGCCTCCACTGTAGGATACTTCGAGGGAATCTGCACCCGTGACCTGCTCTGATACCAATTGTTAGTCCCAAGAATGATGAAGATTATCCTCACTGTACCAACACGAGTCTTTTCTAGCGCACTTTGTCCTCACTCATGCGTACCCTGAGAAACTTCCCAGGGGGTCACCCATCCCATAACTACTCCAGGCCAAGCACGCTTAACTTTGGAGTTTCTATGAGATGGCTACCAGAAAATAAGATGCATCTTGTTGGTATGAGTAGTCCAAATCAATTCATTTAACCACTTTCTAGTGCAGATCTCACAGGTCGAATCGCAAGCTGCGCCTCGCGCATTTTTAAGCCATGCAGGCAGGATGCTGGACTGAATCCCAACACATCCTCAGGTATTATACCTTCGTCGGATTCCAAGGCGGTTGAAGGTGCGGGAGTATCAGATTCGGGTTCGGCGACAGGGGGTGCTGCATCCTCCTGTGCTGAAGTGGGTTCTGAAGACATAGATACATGAGGGATTGATTCCTCCTGCTGTCTCTCAGCATCCGCCTGCTTCGACAGAGGGACTGATTCCTCGTGCGGGATGATGCTGGATTCTTCTTCTACCTGGGCGGCGACAGGCTCGGGTGCCTGTTGCGAAACAGATTGTTCCTCCTCGACATGAGGGGCTGAATCCTCGTTGTCGGGAACAGAGTCTTGTTGATGGGGAGGTGATTGATGTTGACTTGAAGTTCCTGCACCCATCTGAAATTCAGATTCTTCCCGACTCTTCCTTAGACCACTTTGTAAGGCATCGTCATCATCGTCTGAGTCGGGATCTGACTTTGGACTTTCGGGAGATTCCTCGGACTTAGCTTTACCTTTCTTTTGTGCTTCGGCTTTTTCAAAAAGATGGCTCTCAATCAACTCTTTAACGCATAGGTTGTCCCATTGGATCAGGACAGCAGTATCTTGAGCGTCCGTCACTTCCAAAACAAATATTTCTTCGTTACTCCACTCACTCCAGTTGTACAGGGTTTCGTACGGAGCAAGTGTGTAACTCTTCCATTGGACAAACCATTCGTAAGCCTGTTCGATTTGCACAGAAAGTAGGGTTTTGTTAATAATTATGTCCGGGGAGGGGCTGCATACAGCGCCTGGGTTCGCTGTAGGCATGGGTTCCTCTACAGGTGTGGAATCCTGTATCGGAGAGGGATTCCTTCTAGGGATTGGTACCCTGATGGAAGATGGATCCTGAACGGGTGTGGGATCCCGTATAGGAGAAGTAGCTTTTGGCTCCAAAGTGGCAGCCGACTCGCCAGAGTATTGTATGTTGGCAGATGTCTGAGCATCCGTCATAGCTGTCAAAGGCTCGGGATATACTGTATCGACAGTAGCAGGTATCTCTTCCACAAGGTTTGGGCCCTGGGGGAGTTGTTCAGTGGGTTGAGCCACGGAAGAAGCGTCCTTGGAGGTTTCTGTTGTCTTAACTTTTGAAAGCCCCCTTAGCTTCTTTTTCGGCTTCTCAACAACAACTGGAGTTTTGCTGTGAGATCTTTTTCTTTTCCTTGAAGTCTCCTCACTATGAGACTTCGAAGATACGTCCCTTGGATCGGCAGAAAGCGGCAAATTGCGAACGTAGGGCCTGTTTGCAATGAGAGGTCCTTTCATGAAGACGGTGGGTTTGATGCTTCCCATATAAATGCGAGAAGTGATCTTCTTGGCTTTTTCGTCTTGCGGGACACCGCATTTGGTCAGAATGTAGTTCAACAGTAGACCAAAGGATTTCTTCTGCGAAGCAGGCTTAGAAACTTCTTCCTGCAACCATTAGAGGATGACTTGACACCATTTTACCTTATCACAGGTCATTATTGCAACCATCATCCTAAACCTAAGATTGGTGCACATTTCAAAAGCACCTATTCTGTTCTCAATAATACGACAACAAAAATCATGTAAGTAGACAAAAGGTAAACAGAAGTTTTTCTTATGGCAAGAGGTGTGAACCGTTTCAACCGAGGATGAACCGGTGAACAAGCCATAGTAAGCGGTTAACAGTTCCTGGGACCCAAAGGTTTCAAGATCTTCCATTGACAGGCCATCAGCAGGTAGCCTGTAGATATTCTGGAGTAGGTCTTGGTCAACGCAAATCTCAACTCCGCGAACGACGGCTGTGATGTCAGCGACATGTCCTCCTTGGGCCTGTGAAAGGAAACGAACGGCAGCATTGAGGTAGAACTCCTCAACGAGATGAACATCAAATCGTTCAACAGAGTGGGTGTCAAGGCGATAGAGGCCTTGTTGACGAATCCTGGTGATGACGTATTCCATCGATTCGACATCACCCACTTCGGCATGAACACATTCAAGCAAGACAGATCTGGAGAAGATCCGTCCGTCGATGATGTTGGATGTTTTCTTGAGTGAGATGGAAGAGGTCTGAGAAAATGCCATTGTTGATACTTGAAGAAAAGTTAAAAAGGTTTCGAGCAAGAATGCAGTAAACACAGAAAACTTATAGGCTGTATGCTCAAGAACTCTTATAGTATGCAGAAAGCGTAAAGAGTCTCAAATGGCATTTTCAGTCCTTTTATAGTGGGCGGCGAAGAAGGGTTTTCAGAGACTGAACGGTCAGATTTAAGGGATGTGAACCGTTTGTTTAAAATGGACGACCACAATTGGATTGAGTGTAACCAGTACAACTTATCCAACTTATTTAAAATAGGAGCGGGTCCCACTTCTGACCTTTCAAATTACCCTTATTGCCTGAAACAGTGGTGTACAATTAATAAAAAATTAGAAAACATCGCGACTTGAAGATACCAATGTCGAGATGTCGTGTAAAGCATTTAATGCAAACGGCTTGTAATGATAACAGGGCACGTGGACCTAAAATATTTTAAAATAAATAACATGATAATTGATTTCCCATTATATGTGATGTATCCACGAAAATACAGCGTTCCCCCTTAAAAGGTACATACGGGTTTCAATTCGATACAGCAGCTTTCGGATTAATGTTGTATTCTTGGGTCGTACGGTATTCCCCCTTAATTATTGCACACGTCAGTTGTATGATAATTCATATCACTTGGTTCCTACAGTGTTGTTCTGATGGACTGAGTGTATAGATAACTAACGGTGGATACTGTATTCTTGGGTCTTACAGCATTCCCCCTCAATTTGCTGAGTAAAAGCATTAAAAACTTACAGGGAGTCAGGCTGTAGCAATCCCAATTCATGTCGAAGCATGCAGAATCTTGCTGTGTCGAGAGGCTTGGTGAAGATGTCGGCTAACTAGATATCTGTATGAACTTTTTCCAGCTGAACATCCTTGTTCTCAACATGATTCCTAATGAATTGATGCTTCATGTGAATATGCTTGGTGCGAGAGTGCAATACAGGGTTGTGAGTGATAGCAATTGCACTCGTGCTATCGCACATAATCGGCATTTCTTTGGCTTCAATTCCATAATCTGACAGCTGTTGTTGCATCCAAAGAATCTGCATACAGCAACTACCAGCAGCATAGTATTCTGATTCAGCTGTTGAAAGCGAGTTAGCCAATTGTTTCTTTCTAAACCAAGATACAAGTCTAGGTCCAAGAAAGTGACAAGTTTCACTTGTACTCTTCCTATCTAGTTTGCAACCTCCGAGATCCGAGTTACTGTAGACAACTAAATCGAATCCGCCTTCTTTAGGATACCACACTCCTATATCGACTGTTCCTTTGACGTATTTCAGGATTCGTTTAGCTGTTGCGAAGTGTGATTCTTTAGGTGATACTTGATATCACGCACACACTCCCACAACAAACTGGATATCGGGCCTGCTAGCCGTTAGGTACAGGAGTGAGCCAATAAGCTTCCTGTAGAGTGATTGATCAACTAGATTTCCATCTTCATCAGCACTAATTTGCACGGAAGTGCTCATGGGGGTTGACGATGATTTGGAAGTATTCATTCTAAATTTGTTGAGAACCTCCTTGCTCTATTTTTCCTAGTTGATGAAAATCCCTGTAGGCAACTGCTTTACCTGCAAACCTAGGAAATAACTAAGTTCTCCCATCATACTCATTTTTACTTTGCATGAGATGAGAGAAACTTTGACATAAAGCAAGGTTAGTTGAACCAAATATTATATCATCTACATAGATTTGAACCTTCAGGAGGTCATCACCTTCCTGTATTTTGAACAACATCTTGTCCACAGCACCTTTCTCGAATCCATTATCGGTCAGATACTGGGACAGGGTCTCATACCATGCTCTAGGGGCTTGCTTAAGTCCATACAATGCTTTTCTTAGCCTGTATACTAGGTCTTCGCCTTCTGGATTGACAAACCCTGGTGGTTGTTCAACATATACTTCTTCAGCGAGGTCTCCATTTAGAAATGCACTTTTGACGTCCATTTGGTATACAATGAAGCTCTTATGGGCGGCAAAGGCTAAAAATATCCTAATGGCTTCTAGTCTGGCTACAGGGGCAAATATCTCATCGTAGTCTATGCCTTCTTCCTGTATGTAGCCTTGGGCGACTAATCGGGATTTATTCCTGATAATGAGTCTATTTCTATCCTTCTTGTTTCTAAATACCCATTTGGTTCCAATTATTGATTGATGCGTAGGTCTGGGTACAAGATACCATACGTTGTTTCTTTCAAAACCGTTGAGCTCTTCTTCCATAGATGTGATCCAATGAGAATTGTTGAGAGCTTCTTTGGTAGAAACAGGTTCGGATTGGGTTAAGAATACAGCAATAGTGCACATATTAAGTCTTCTAAGTTCGGATTGAGATTTCCATTCAGGAAATGGTGATATCTCAGTATCGGGTTTTTCTTGCGCACATAGTACATTTCCTTGTGTACTCTGTATTCTCCTACGGGTAGAGACACCAGCATCAATATTTCCAATGATCAGCTCTTGCGTGTGATCTCTTAACCATCTTCTGTCGGGTTCTAATTTGGGGTCCTGTACTGTATCTTGAGTTGTTGTAGTTTCGGCTTCAGCTTGTACAGCATCGGCTTCATCTACATCGGATCTTACAGCTGCGGGGTTGATTTCTAGGTCAACGACAGGTTCGGTAGGAGTTGGTGGATCTATGATGGAAAGTTGTTGGATGTTCTGAGAAAGGTCTTCTACTCCTGTAGGATCATGGTGAGGTTCATCGAACACTACATGAACTGATTCCTCAATTGTTAGCTTCCTTTTATTGAAGATCCCGTAAGCTTTGCTAACAGTGGAATATCCTACAAATATCCCTTCATCCGATTTCTCATCGAAGGTTCTAAGTTGATCCTTACCGTTGTTCAAAACGTAACATCTGCATCCAAATATGTGAAAGTACGAAACTAACGGAGTTTTGTTGTTCCATACCTCGTATGCTGTTTTGTTGTGATGCTTGTTGACGATACAGCGGTTTTGTGTGTAGCATGCTGTATTGGTGGCTTCGCCCCAGAAACGCTGTGGCAACTTGCTTGCGGCAATCATTGTCCTTGTCACTTCCTTCAGCGTCCTGTTCTTTCGCTCGGCAACACCATTTTGTTGAGGTGTACGGGCAGCTGAGTATTCGTGCTGTATCTCATTTTCCGAACAGTATTGCTCTATAAAGCGGTTAGTGAATTATGTACCTCTATCGGAACGAATGGGCACAATACTCGACCCTTTTTCATTTTGAAGCTTTCTCAGGTGCTCGGACAGCTTTGATGTTGTTTCCTTCTTCTTTCTTAGGAAAATTGTCCAAGCATACTTGGAATAATCATCAACAATAACGAGACAGTATTTCTTACCTCCCAAACTTACCGGGTCTACTGGACCATAGAGAACCATATGTAGCATTTCCAACACTCTGTGGGTTGAAAGGTAGGATTCGCTTTTCAGGGTGGTCTTGATTTTGCTTGCCTTTCTGACAGGGTCCACAAATGCTGTCTTTCTGGAATCACTACTACAAAAACAAGCAAAGAGACCCTTAATAAAAGACTTGTTGGTTAAGATAACGGGTCTGTTTAATATAAGAGACCTACCATTAGAAATAACAGGTCTCTTATATGCCAAAAGGGCCCATCATATTTTTATGAGTAAAATAAGAGATCTATTGTTTGATGCAACAGGTCTCTCATGTGTAAGAAAACAAACCCATTGTTTGATTTAACGGATCTCTAATTTGTGAAACATAAAAAATACCGGTTGTCTAAATTAACAGGTCTCTTACTCAGCCACACCCCATAAAAAGAAAATCTCATAAAAAAATCTAATAGCGTTCGAATCTTTTTTTCTACTTCACACACAAAATCTCTCTCTCTCTCTCTCCACTGTCTCCCCTCTCTGCTGCACTCTCTCTCTCTCTTCTCAGTCCAAATTCAAAACACACACATATACGCAGTTGATTAACTGGCAAATCCGTTGAAGGGTGGTTGATCATAGTTCTATCAGCTAAAATGGGTATTTTGATCCTGTTGTCCGAATCCTGGTCTATCCGGGTGAATTCCTCATGTTCTGTTTCTCGCTAGCTGAGAGAAAGATTGATTTATCTAGATCGAATCGTATCAAGGTCTTGAAGAGCCTCTTGTTTGTTAGTGATTGATGTCAGAAGAGGGAACTTCTTCTTTCTTATTTGTTCCGCTAGGCTCATTGGCTTTCGAGAATTCGTCCCAAGTAGGGCTTCACTAGCAGAGCCTTCCAAAGAGGAAGGGAAGGGGAATTTACCATTTCATTACCATACGAGATTAGGTGAGTTCCGATTTTATTTTTATTTTTAATTGAGCTAGCGATGTTGAAAATTCAGGTTTCATTTTTCTAATGTTGGTTTGTGATAATTTTTGTGGACTGATTTGGATTTGACACTGTTCAGCTATACAGGCTGAATCTGATGTTTGAAATGGGTGCTACGGATTCAACCATGTCCTGGATTTGGTGTTTGCATTAATTTTTTGTTGTGGGTTTTTTGGATGAGAAGAACGATGTACGATGTTTTAATGTTAGATCAGGAAACTTGGGACCGAGTTTGTGTGATTCTGGTGTTTGATGACTATCAAGGTATGAGAAAATATGAAAAAATTGAAGTTGATGCGCTCTTTCAGAAGAAAACACTTCATTTTCGTTGTTGCTAATTTCCATATCAGTTTTTACTTCTGCATCTTTTATTATACAGTTGAAGAATCCATCTCATCCTAGCCGTGGCGTTCCCACCGCTATTAATTGCCTTGCAGCCTATGGTAAGATCTTCATTTGTTCAAGCAGATGGGGTTAACTTGCTCATTCGCCTCATTTTTCCAGCATCCACTCAACAATCCATCCAGGTAACTGCATTTCAGCATTTTCTATGTGGGAAAATATTACACTTTATAATACTAATGCATGTATCAAATTATATTAAGTATGAAGTTTATCGCAATATACTTATTAATCCTCTAGTCATGTGCAGCTAGTATTGGCTTTTTAATTACAATATCTAATCTTTAACTTTTCGTTTTAACTTTGAAACAGCTCCTCTATGAGACCTGCTTTTGTGTATGGCTCCTTTCGTACTGTGAACCTGAAATCGAGTACTTGGCCACTTCTAGATCCTTGCCACGGTTGATAGAAGTTGTTAAAGGATCCACAAAGGAAAAAGTAAATGCCTTCATAGAATAAATTTTGAGATTACTTATTTCTACCTTTTTTGGTGCCTACCCATTTATATTTTAGTTGCATCATGGTTTGCCTCCTCATTATTGGTTGTACCTGTATTATCAGTTTATATACACCGGGATTCCTTCATGGAAATTTTATTAAGATGGAATATCCCTCTGAGAATGACTTTCGATCAACTTATGCACGTTGTCAGGGTAGTTATCTTGACTCTGAAGAATTTGCTGCACAAAGGGACATTTGGTGTTCAGATGGTAGACCTAGGATTGCCGCAGCTTGTTCAGAATTTAAAAGCTCAGGCATGGAGTGACGAGGTGAGAAAATACTTTCCTAGGATCCCTTATATTTGTTATTTATTTCTTGCATAAACTGAGTAAATGTAAACAGGATATCACAGAGTAGGGATTGTTATTTTAATCACTAATTATTAGGAAGAATACAACCAATAATCTATTTACCTTAATTTAGATGGGCACAGTGCCTTTAAATTATTTTCTGTCCTAAGCAACTAAGACAGTTTTAATAATCCTTTTCTCCATTTAAATGTAAATATGTAATATCTGTAAGAATGAACATCGTAAGTGTCTATTCGGTGTTGCAGTTGTAAACTTATTTAATTATTTTATGCCCTTTTAAAGTGATATATGGCTTCACTCCCGTACTACTGGCCGTCTGTTGAGTATCTCCCCAATCCCTTCACAGCCGTGATATATTTTTCCTCACAGGATCTGCTGGAAGCTCTGAATCAATTAGAAGAACAACTGAAGGTTAACATCAAGCAGCTAAGTTCTTTTGATAAGTACAAGCAGGAAGTCCTCCTTGAACATCTTGATTGGTCGCCGATGCATAAAGATCCAATATTCTGGCGTGACAACATTTCGAATTCCGAAGAACACGATTTCCAGGTATCATCCACGTTCGTCTCTATTGCAACTATATTTTAGCTCAATTGCTGCTAATGCAGCACTTTCTATGTGAGATCATGTCCTTTGTAATTATGGATTAGGAATTGTACACACAGACGATAAAGAGGGAGATTCATGTCTGACAACTTTTTTAGCAGTAAAATTTCGTAAATTGGCGGACTACTTTTCTAATATTTTCTGGCGCAAAATTGATAGTTTGTTGGGTTTTGCTGCAGATCTTAAGGGTCCTGATCACAGTTTTGGACACATCCTCTGATCCTAGGACACTTGCTGTTGCTTGCTATGATCTCTCACAGTTCATTCAGTACCATCCATCCTGCTGGTCGTATAATTGTGACCAACCTCAAAGCAAAAGAGCGCGTGATGAAATTGATGAACCATGAGAATGCAGAGGTTACTAAATATGCATTGCTCTGCATCCAGAGGTATTATAATCCAAACTCGAAAGCTGATTTTTCCCTTAAATTCTTTCTAAGGCATCTGAATTCTTGTTTTCCCATCATCCTTATGATAAGAAAGTTCACTATTTTGTTCCGTTATTTCATTTACTGCAACATTTCCACCTCTTATTTGAAAATCATCCGTCGGTAACTCTTTTTCTCGAGAGGAGTTAACATTTTTGTATAATCAGATGATAAAAGCTCCAGGTGCAAATTCTTCAAATGAATTTGCCTTCGTCAGATATCTAAGCATTTTTTATTATTTTATGTTTGTTGGACTAATCTTGTAGTATCTCTTAAGTGAAAGAGCTGAAAACTTGCCATAGAGAGACGGATTCCTACCGAAAAGCTCATATGATTATAATCAGTAGTAAACAAGTAGTTGTGGATAGACAAGTTTTTCTGAACTTGTGCTGCTGGCCTTTAAGACTTGGTTGATGGATATCTGATCAGTGTTTATTGGTTCAATTTCACATTCATATTAATTGGTGTTAAATTTCGAGTATAACTTCATAATTGCTCGATACTTGATCGACTTTTCACATTAAAATGTTTATGAATATTTGATCAATTGATGGACTTTTGTTAACTTCGAGACATTTGATATGGAAAAACCTTATTCGAAGGATGACATCGGTCACGAAGGATGACACCGGTCACGAACGAAGACGTTGAACTCGATATCTTTACCAGTCAATTAATGTTGTGAATGATTAGATTTTGGAGCATTATTTTTATCATTTTTATGTTTTTTGAGATTACAACTGATGTGAAGTTTGTATGGCTTTGGAGATTATAGTTAGAGAATTTTTTTGTGTTCTTTTTATGTTTTGGAGACTATATGGTATAAATTATTGGGGTGCATTTTTATTTTTTATAGTGTAAATAATCACGGATTATCAAGTAGGTTTATGCTGATATTTTTAAAAAAAATGATAAGAGACCCGTTAGGTATGCAAACGGCTCTCTCAAGTTTTATAATAAAAATATTTAAAAATTCAAAGAGACCCGGGTGGGAAATCGGCTCTCTAAGGTTTTATAATAAAAAATATTAAAAAATCAAAGAGACATGTCACGTGTGAAAACAGCTATCTTATGCTTTACATAATAAACATTAAAAAATTCAAAGAGACCCCATATCTCTAATAACCGGTCTCTTACCCTTTTAAAAAAAATTTCGAAGTAATTACCTAAGAGACCTAATTTCTATAATAACGTGTCTCTTATGTCTGAAAAAAAAGACCCCCTCTAATGAAGCGGTCTCTTTATCAAAGAGACCCCTGAGATAGAGACTTGTCCGGAGGGGGTCTCTTAGCCTTATATGGACGGGTCTCTTTGTCTATTTTTGTAGTAGTGAATGAAACATTTGGCAATCTTCTAACCATTCCATGTCTGGAGAGTTTGTTGATAGTCTTGAAGTTGATGTGTGACATCCTTTTGTGCCATAGCCAGCTTAGATCTGCAATGCCTTTGGCAACAAAACAAGGAATTGTGGAGCCCGTAGGCATCCAGTCAGCAATATACATATTACCTGATCTGCTTCCTGTGAGCATAACTTCTTTGGTCAGGATGTCCTTGACTCTACTGTGATCTATATAGAATTTCACCGAGAACTGTTTGTCACAGAACTGGATAAGACTAAGTAGATTGTATTGTAAGCCTTCAACATAAGCTACATCGGTGACATTGAATTTTCCGACAAGTAGGGTTCCCTTCCCTCTTGTTCTTCGTTTATATTTATCACTTAAGCGCACTTTTGGACCGCGACCTTCTACGAAATCTGATAACTTGCTTTTATCTCCTATCATATGCCGGGAACATCCACTGTTGAAGTACCAGATGTCCTTCTCCAGAATGTCCTGTAGCAAACAAATTAGGTAGATTTAGGTCCCCTTTGATTGTTGGGTTCATGGATGTTAGTGCTTTTAGGTACCCAGATTTTCCTGACATCAATAGATTTATTGTAGGATGGTTTAGGTCCGTAATTGCGATTTCTATGTGGGGCATATACGTAGTTGTTATAACCATGATAATTATTATGCATGTAAGATTTAGGGTTATTATTCGTCCAGTACGAATGCCGTCTTGGAGGTGGAGCCATTTTCTTTGGCCTAACAGCTTGCCTTCTGGGTCTCCAGTTGGATTCCCAACGCTTTTGTTGATACTGTGTGGAAACTTGCTGTCGCGATGAATGACGAGGCTCCTATATCCAATACCTAGGCGTGCTGTACTGAAAGTACTGCCGTGCGGGCCTTTGGTATTTGGATACAGCCTTCCTTCTGAACGGCTGTTGGCGCTGCTGATATGCTCGGGGAGCATGCTGTTGGATACGCCTTACAGGTCTGAATGGCTGGTGATTCCGCTGTCTGGAATAGGACTGAGGTGGCGGAATGGCAGCTTTTGTTGTTCGCGGTGCAACGGGTTCTTTCACATGACTCGGAACTTCTTTCGGTACAGGAATGGGTTTCACACCCCTGACGAACACAGTACTAGTTTTTCCTTTATTGGAAAATGAGTTGTATCCTAAGCCACTTTTATCATGAGCATGTTGCCCAGTGCTTAGAATTTCTTCCATTCTTTTGGATGATTTCTCGAAAGATTTCAGAATGTTCTCAAGTTCTCCTTCTCGTTTCGAGAGTTTTTACTTTGGCTTGAAGCAGAACAAAATCATTTGTATTGCTTTCACTATGAGATTTAGTCTCACTTAGTTCATGAGCAAGTTGATGATTGCTCTCCATGAGTTTTTCAGACTCGACTTTGTTGTTTTCACAATCAATAGACATATTTTCGTAATTTACTTTCAGCAAGTCGTTTTCTTCTTTCAGCTCTAAGTTAGAAAGTTGGAGCTGTATATTTTCATTTTTCAATGTCTCATGGGCCATTTGAATGGTCTTAAATTCATTCATCATGTTTGCAAAAGTATGAGATGCATTGGAGGGAATAGTTGAAGTTGAGCTTACCTCATCATCGCTATCTTCATCTTCCGGAATGTCCTTGGCCATAAAGCACATATAGGCTTTATCTTCAAAGTCATCATCAGATGAATCACTGTCAGTGACTACCTGAAGACATTCTTCGGATTTAGATGGAGCGGGGGCGGCTTCTGATTCACCAATCAGGGCTTTGAGCTTGTTTTTTCAAGCACGTCTTCTTTCATCCTTTTCTTGTTGCTCGGCTTCCGGCAACCTTTGAACTTTGGGATGAGGATATTTGTTTGCATAATGTCCGGGTTTCCTGCAATTATAACACAGGTTAGCATCACCAGAGGAAGTTTCAGTACTTACCTTGTGTACAGGCTTGGGCCTGTATGGAGTCTTTCCCGATTGCTTGATGAACTTCTTGAACTTATGCATGAGGAGCGCCATTTCGTCTTGCGACAGGATGTCATCATCGCTGTCAGCATTCTTATTAATGGGCTTTGATGAGCTCGGCATGCTGTGTCTTCGATTGGATACAGCGGCTAAGGTTGTAGTCCTAGCGGGAGATTCTTCAGCTCTCTCTCTCCTGTTTATATCGTACTCAAATGCTTTAAGGTCAGAAAAGAGATCAAAAATAGATATTTCACTAAGATTACACGAGACACGCATAGCTATGATCTTAATGTCCCATCGGGCAGGGAGTGATCTGAAAATTTTTAGGTTTTTCTCCCTTTGAGTATAAATTTTTCCTAATGCTTCAAGTTCACCAACGATCCCAGTGAATCTGAGGTCAAGTTCCTCAAGTGTTTCGGTTGGTTTCATTTCAAAAGATTCAAATTGATGAGTTAATTTTGAAATCTTGTTTTCTTTTGAGAGCTCAGTTCCCTCACAAATTAACTTGAGTTTATCCCAGATTTCCTTGGCTGTTTTGCAGCTTTTTACCTTTGAGAACGTGCCTTTATCAAGAGTGATAAATAACGCGTTCTTAGCAACATTGTCGAGGTTGGCGCGCTTTCTTTCGTCAGAAGTCCATTGTTCGCGCTCTTTCTCGAGCATCTCCGCATGAGCCTGGCCTTCAATCCTTGGGGCCGGATTTACCTTCATAATCTTTATGGGGCCATCCTGTATGACAAAAATCATCTCTTTGTGCATTGCTGCAAGATGAGCCTCCATCCTAATTCTCCAATCATCAAATTCATTAAGAGAACATAAGAACTTTATTGATCATAGATGTATCCATATGAAGATATAAGGAAGAAAAAGATTGTTTTAAAAGAATAAGTGATTTAAGGATCTCATTCAATCAAAAATACGACTGATTCTTTTTAAAATCAACCGCTCCGATACCACTTGTTGGCCACTAAGTATACAGGATACAGCTTGGAGAGTGTTTTAAACAACAAGCTGTACGGTTTTCAAATCTGAGTGCGTAGCGGAAGTCTTGTTAAAGTAAGTTGTTGTATATAAAGCAACTAGATATGAAATGTATACTTAAGTAATCACAAATATTAAAACAGTAAATAAAGAAGGTAATAGACACAGTAATTAAAGTGGTTCGAGGTAAACCCCTCTATGTCCACTGGTCCTCCACACAGGAGTGAAAAATGTTTATTATAAATACTACGTACACAACTACGTATTTATAATCAAACCTAATCAGTATATCATTCACACAGATTGATATAATGATCTTAGCCTTCAACCGTTCACACAGATTGGTTTGAGCTTTCACTTGACTGGATTCTTCACACATAGTTCCGAAGCTTCGTCTTCTTCAATACAAGTCCGTCACACACAGTTCGGGAAGAGCAAGGATTCTCAGTCCACACAGGGCTGATGGGTTTGTTCAAGGGTTAGGACAATATTTGAACAACAGCTTTGACTTTCTGAGCTTTTAGCTGATGATGTATTGTTCACGGTTTTGAGCACTGTATATCTCTTCTTTCAGAATAGCAGAATGCTTTAGGAGATATGTTTGCTCTGAATATTCGTGTAAGCACTTGTTTTACTTGCATATATATTCGATCGTTTGTTTGCGAGTTTGCGTGTATATCTCTGTTGTAGATCTTCAGAGGCTGGGGATATATATAGCTTTCTGAAATATATCCGTTGATATAAATCCGTTGAGCAAGATTCTGTTCCAACGGGATGATGTGTTTGAATAAAACACGATCCGGATATTGCGCTAGATTGAAGATCTCTGACGGCTGGATATTTAAATACTTTATCCTTTAGTATTTAAATATATCTTCTCAAACGGGACTTTGACTTAGTGAATGGCAAAGATTCCTTCTTGTCCTGTTTGGATGTTGTATGGAATGATAGATGTATTGTCGATTCGAGACAACTTCCATACTTAGTCTTTATAAGACTCCTTTGTTGTATGATTGATTCTGTGTGCTGGGGCTACGAGAAGTCTTCGATACAGGTTTATATCTTTTGATCAGCTTTTCGATACAGCTGCTTGCTATATGCTGGATTGGCATATTTATCAAAACATTCTGTCATGATCTTTTCGATACAGGGATTGATTGTCCTGACAATCTCGATACAGGGATTGTTATCCTAACAAAGTTCATACCGCTAAAATGAATGGATCCTAGGGTGTTCTTCAGTTTTCTATTTTTTGAGGTTTTCCCTTGAACCTCCATATATATATATATATATGGGTGGATTCAAACGAGAACGGTAACTATTTAAAAGAATAAAGGAACAACTCTCAGCCAATCATGACACAAAATCACTGGTGATTTCCTTCATACTGACCAAAAACACGCGCGACTTTCAAGCTCGCGCCCAAAACCGCCCGCGTCCAGAAATTCAAATCACCAGTTATTTTGTACGTGAAATCAGCCGTTCTCGTATTCTTTTAAATAGTTATCATTCTTGTTTGAACCTACTTATATATATATATATATATGTACTAGTTGTCTACCCGCGCGATGCAGCGCGGGTGATGACAATTCGGAAGCAAATAACTTTTCTTACACTAATGTTTTTTGTTCATATTATTCTCATTTTCTCTCAATTTTTATAGGCTAGTTAATTGGAAAACGGTTATTACCATAAATTATGTTTATCAACAAGATATATAGAAAAATAATTACAAAAGTATCAAGTTCCCAAATTCATAAATTCACAGCTCATTTAGAATTTGAGGATAATGACTAAACAAGAGTGACATTACAAACATATGTAAAAATGCACATCTGAAACTTCATAATATAATAAGACATGTGAAGCATCAATCCGTAAGCATGTTCTGCAAAAAAATAAACATAATTATTTTAAATAGAAACATATTGTAGCAGTTGTGTAATACTCCCTCCGTCCGCCACCCATATGCACACTTTTGACCGGCACGGATTTTAATATTTGAGTTGACTTAGTTGATAGGATGTGTTGTGAGTGGAGTAAGTGCACCCACTTGTGTTGTGAAAGGGTAAAAAAATTGCCAAAAATAAACAATGCACATAGGTTGCTGACGGATAAAAAAGGAAATTGTTGCACATGGGTGGCGGACGGAGGGAGTAGTAATTAGTTGGTTGTACCTTATTCATCACGTTAAACTTCTTTATAAATGACGTTTGATGTGTAGACTCCAACACGATTGAATTTTTCATAGGCTTCACTAATACCTTTGTATTGCCCCGTGATATCCCTCTAGATAATGCCACATAAAGTTGCCCATGCGAGAATACTGATTCTGGTAGATAAATACCTACATTTTGATTTGATATCCAATTGCAATTGGATCATGTTGGCCACTAAGTATACAGAATACAGCTTGGAAAGTGTTTTAAGCAACAAGCTATACGATTTTCAAATCTGAGTGCGTAGCGGAAGTCTTGTTAAAGTAAGTTGTTGTAAATACAACAACTAGATATGAAGTGTATACTTAAAAGTAATCACATATATTAAAACAGTAAATGCAGAAGGTAAATGACACAGTAATTAAAGTGGTTCGAGGTAAAACCCTCTACGTCCACTGGTCCTCCACACAGGAGTGAAAATGTTTATTATAAATACTGCGTACACAACTACGTATTTATAATCAAACCTATCAATGTATCGTTCACACACAGATTGATACAAAGATCTAGGCTTTCAACCGTTCACACAGATTGGTTTAAGCTTTCACTTGACTGACTTCTTCACACACAGTTCCGAAGCTTCGTCTCTTCAATGCAAATCCGTCACACACAGTTCAGGAAGAGCAAGGTTTCTCAGTCCACACAGGGCTGATGGTTTTGTTCAAGGTTTGAATGTTGGTTGAACAACAACTTGACTTTCTTGAGCTTTGAGCTGATGATGTGTTGTTCAAGGTTGAGCACTTGTATATTTCTTTTCTCAGAGTAGCAGTATGCTTGGAGAAATATGTTTGCTCAGATGTATGCGTTTTTAGTTCTTGGTTTTGGTTGGTAACGTTGATAACTTCGTGATCGTTATCTTCAAACTCTGGGGATATATATAGCCTCTTTGAATAGATCCATTGAGAAAGATCTATTGAGCAAAAGTCCGTTCCAACGAGATGATTTATTTGAATAAAGCACGATCCGGATTTTGCGCTTATTTGAAGATCTCTGACGACTTAATATTTAAATACTCTATCCTTTCAGTATTTAAATACTTCTTCTCAAACTGGATTTTGACTTTAGCGAATAACAAAGATTCCATCTTGGAATGTCTTGTCCTGTTTGGATAAGTATTGAATGTCTCAATACTTATAGACTGATACTGTATGGAAGGATGTTGTATGATCGATTCGGAACAGCTTCCATACTTAGCGTTTATGAGTCTCTTTGCTGTATAATCAGTTAGATGTATGTTGGCATTACGAGAAGTCTTCGATACAGGATTGACACCTTTGATCAGCTTTCGATACAGCTGCTTTGCTATATGTTGGCACAATATCAAAACTTCGGTAAAGGATTGTTTTATCCCAACAATTTCCCCTTTTTTGATATTTTGCCAAGTTGTCCTCAAGTCCTTTTGATGTTTTTACAAAAGTATTCTTGATGATGCCAAAACTCTTTGAAACCTTCTTGAAACATCTGACAGGAGAGCAGTCTTCTTGGTCTTCTGTTCGAATGTTCTGGCCTTCAGCAAATATTCGAATACTATGAATTGCTCGCAGGCAATTTCACCTTTGAAAGAAAAGAGTATTACATCTTAGACTTATGATTGGCGCGCAGGCACAATCTTACAGTGTATTCTAGATACATACAACTTAATCTATGAACTGTTCGCAGACAAGTTCTTACAGCTTATTTATTTAAACAAGTTTTATACTTGTAAACAGCAAGAATTAATTGAATGTTCGTAAACATACAAGAACACAGTAGATTACGAGTTGTAATCTTTCAAGACAGGAAAATATTTTATTGATATTTGAACAAGGATTACAATATTTTGCTGTTCTTAAAAAGATAAAATTACAAAAATACAGGAGTCTAACTCCTATAATCCGAATGCCTCCAAGGTTTTTTAGGGTCATTCTTGGTACCCTTCCACCAGTTTTGATGAGTGTCCCTATCTCGATTTAGATAGATGGCTCGACCTTCATAGGATTTATCGAAAACTGGGATCCAATCTTCTGGATGGGTAACCAAGTCACCTTGCATGTGCTTGGACTTCATCTTCTGCTGAAGCGGGAGCGTTCCTTCGTCCAACCTCTTCTTATACTCCTCTGCGGATTCCTGTACCGTTCTGAAACTATTGAATATTGACGAATCCCTGATAAGAACTACGAAGTATCAGGCAGTTCATTGTTCCTCCAGTTTTTGATCTCTTCTGCAGTTGGCTGTCGGTTGGCCGGGAGGTTTATAGCTTGCGGATTTTGAACGAGGTTCTTCCAAGGAAACTTAGGATCCTGGAATTCTGGGCGATCTTCCTGTATTCTTACATTGTGAGCCGGAGATGATAGTCGAGCAATTTTGGCAGTGATGTTGTCCCTAAATCTAGCTTCCAATTCCTTCTCAGGCTCAAGCCTTGTTCTTCTCGCAGCTTCCCTGGCTTTTTCCCCCTTTTTGGCGTCATCGAGATATGAGACCTTTTCATCAAGATGTTCCAGGATTTGCATAGTAGCATCCTGTTTGGTCTCAAAACTTGTCATTTTATTCAATAGGTAGGTGAGCACCTGCGACATATCTTGAATATTTTTGTCGTGGGCTCGAAGTTGGGAGCCGGATTCGACTATAGCGGATGCTGTCTTGGCCTCATACATACGGAGCTTTGATTGTTCTTCCTTCAGGATCTGCTCCTGACGCTGTTGTAATTGGCTAAGGGCCTGCTTGAAGACTGAAGGCAGGATCTTGAAGGCTTCTTCCACTCTGGAAATTTCGTGCCTTAGACCTGTCATTTCTTCCACGGCTGATTGGTGTAACCAATCAAGAGCCTTTTTCAACGGAGTGCAGGGCGTTCACGACATCCTGTATGAAGACAGTTTGAAGGCCAAGAGCATGTAATTGCTCTTTCTTCTCGACGGATCTTGGAGAATCTGGCTTGGTGAAATCTTCAACTCCATTCAACTATCTCAAGTTCACATTGGGATGTGAATCGAGTTGGACATCCTCAGGTATTATACCGTCGTCGGATTCCAAAACAGTTGAGGGTGTGGGAGCATTAGATGCTGGCTCGGCAATAGGGATTGTTGAATTTTCTTGTTCTGAAATAGGTTCTGAAGACATAGGTACAGGAGGGACTGATTCCTCCTGCTGTCTCTCAGCGTCAGCCTGTTCCGGCAGAGGTGTTGATTCCTCCTGCGGGATGGCACTGGTTTCTTCTTCGGCATGGGGAGCGACATGCTCGGATGTGGGTTGTTCCTCCGCTACAGGAGGGACTGATTCCTCACTGTTGGGAACATTATCTTGTGGATGGGGAGGAGTTTGCTATTGGCTTGAAGTTCCTTCGCCCATCTGAGTTTGAGACTCTTCGCGACTCATTCTTAGACCAGCCTGTAGGGCGTCGTCGTCATCGTCCGAGTCGTGATCAGATTTAGGACTTGCGGGAGCTGGATCAACGGATTTGGCTTTTCCTTTCTGACGGGCGTCTGCTTTGTCCATCAGGTGGCTAGAGATCAACTCCTTACAGCTTAGGTTGTTCCATTGGATCAGGACTTCAACATCTTGAGAGTCCGTCACTTCCAGTATAAACCTTTCTTCTTCGCACCAATCGCTCCAGTTGTACAGGGTGCTATACGGAGCGAGCCTGTAGGTTTTCCATTGAACAAACCGTTCATATGCTTGCTCAATTTGCACAGCAAGCAACGTTTTGTTGATTATGGTGTCTAGGGAGGGGCTGCGTACAGCGCATGGGTCCGCTGTATGTACGGGTTCCTCGACAGGCATGGGTTCCTGTATTGAAGCTGGATCCCGAACAGGGGTTGGTACCCCGATGGGAGATGGATCCTTAACGGGGGTGGAATCCCATACAGGAGATGTGGCTATTGGCTCCATAGGGGCAGTCGACTCGCCAGAGTCTTTAAAGTTGGCAGACTTCTGAGTATCCGTCATATTCGCCAAAGGCTCGGGATCTAGTAGGCATCTCTTCCACAGGGGTTGCGCCATGGGGGATTGATTCGATGGGTTGGTCCATGGAAGGAGCATCCTCGGAGATTTCTGTGGCTTTAACTTTCGATATCCTCCTTAGCTTCCTTTTAGGCTTTTCACCATCAATTGAGGTCTTGCTGTGAGATCTCTTTCTCTTACTTGAGGACTCCTCGCTCATTGATTTTGAAGATACGTCCCTCGGGTCAGCAGACAGGGGCATGGTTCGAACAAACGGCCTGTTGGCAATCAGGGGTCCCTTGTTGAACACGGACGACCGAATGCTTCCTATGTATTTGCGAGAGGTTATTTTCTTCGCATCTTCGCCATACGGAACACTGCATTTTGTCTAAGCATAGTTGAGAAATAGTACAAAAGACTTTTTCTGAGAGATGGGCTTGGAGACTTCTTCTTGGAGCCTCTTCAAAATGATTTGGCACCAATTGACCTTTTCACAGGTCATGATGGCGACCATCATCCGGAATCGCAGATTTGTGCACATCTCAAAGGCACCTGTCCTATTTTCAATAATACAGCAATAGAAGTCATGTAAATAGACAAAAGGTAAACAAAAGCATTTCTTATGACAAGACATATGGACATTCTCATCTGATGCGGAACCAGTGAAGAGTTTCCAATATTTGATGAGAAGTTCTTGGGACCCAAAGGTCTCAAGTTCTTCCAAGGATAGGCCATCAGCAGGAAGCCTATACAGGTTGTGAAGCAGCTCTTGGTCCATGCGGATCTCCACTCTGCGACGACAACCGTGATGTCAGCAACGTGTCCTCCCTGTGCAAGAGAAAGGAAACGAACGGCGGCGTTGAGGTAAAATTCCTCAACCATTTGCTCGTCATAGCACTCCGGGTTGTGGCTTCCAAGGCGATAGAGGCCTTGTTGACGAATCCTGGAAACGACGAACTCCATTGATTCAATGTCATCGCCTTCAGCACGAACTCTTTCGCCAACTACGGATCTGGCGAAGATCCTTCCGTCGATGATGTTAGAGGCCTTCTGTGATGATGCCATTTGTTTGTTTCTAGAAGAAAAGTAAGGAATCTCAAAGAAAAATTGCAGTTAAAAGCAAGAAAACTTGTAGGCTGTATGCTCAGGGACTTGTTCAATATGCACAAAGCGTAAAGAGTCAACAATGGCATGACCAGTCCTTTTATAGTGGGTGGCGATTAAGGGTTTTGATAATGAACGGTCAGATTTAAGGGATGGGAACCGTCATTTTAAAATGAGCGAACAGGATGTAACCGGTACATCTCATCCATAGGTTTTGAATTGATAGTGGGTCCCACTTCTGACGTTTTGTCCTCCTTAATTTCCCAAAACGGTGGTGAAAATATTAAATAATTTTAACACATCGCGGCGTTTGATAAAATTGTCCAGATGTCGTGTAAAGCATTTAATGTAAAAGACGTTTGAATGAAATAGGGCACGTGGAGTAAAATCGTTTTTGAAATAATAGCTATCAGACTATGGAATTGAAGCCAAAGAAACCCCGATCATGTGCGATAGAACAAGTGCCATTGCAATCACGCACAACCCTGTATTTCACTCGCGCACAAAGCATATCAACATGAAGCATCACTTCATTCGGAATCACGTTGAGAACAAAGATATTCGGATTGAAAAGGTTCATACTGATATAGAGTTAGCCGACATCTTTACCAAACCTCTCAGCACATCACGATTCTGCATGCTTCGACAAGAATTGGGATTGCTACAGCTTGACTCCCTGTAAGTATTTAATGATTTTACTCAACAGTTGAGGGGGAATGCTGTAAGACCCAAGAATACAGTATCCACCGTTAATTATCTGTACACTCAGACTATCATAATAGCACTGTAGGAACAAAGTGATATGAATTATCCTACAGCTGACGTGTGCAATAATTAAGGGGTAATACAGTATGACCCATGAATACAACATTCATCTGAAAATTGCTGTATGTAATTGAATCCCGTATATACCTTTTAAGGGGCTGCATACAGCAACTACCAACAGAATAGTATTCTGATTCTGCCGTGGAAAGCGAGTTTGCCAATTGCTTCTTACTGAACCAAGATACAAGTTTAGGTCCGAGAAAGTGCCAAGTACCGCTTGTACTCTTCCTATCTAGCTTGCAGCCTCCGAGATCCGAGTCGCTGTAGCCAACTAAATCAAATCCACCTTCTTTAGGATACCACAGTCCTACATCGACTGTTCCTTTGATGTATTTAAGGATTCGTTTGGCTGTTATGAAGTGTGATTCTTTAGGTGCTACTTGATATCGCGCACACACTCCTACATCAAACTAGATATTGGGTCTTCTAGCCATTAGATACAGGAGTGAGTCAATTAGCTTCCTGTAGAGTGATTGATCAACCGGATTTCCGGCTTCATCAGCACTAATTTACACGAAAGTGCTCATGTGGGTTGACGATGATTTGGAAGTATCATTCCAAACTTTTTGAGAAGCTCCTTGCTGTATTTTTCTTGGTTGATGAATATCCATGTAGGCAACTGCTTTACCTCAAACCTAGGAAATAACTAAGTTCTCCCATCATACTCATTTCAAATTTGCTTTGCATGAGATGAGAGAACCTTTGACACAAAGCAAAGGTTAGTTGAACCAAATTATATCATCTACATATATTTGAACTATTAGAAGGCCATCACCTTCCTGTATCTTAAATAGGGTCTTGTCCACTGCACCTTTCTCGAATCCATTATCGGTTAGATACAGGGACAGGGTCTCATACCAGGCTCTAGGGGCTTTGCTTAAGTCCATACGACGCTTTCCTTAGCCTGTATACTAGATCTCCGCCTTCTGTATTGACAAACCCTGGTGGTTGTTCAACATAAACTTCTTCGGCAAGGTCTCCATTCAGGAATGCACTTTTGACGTCCATTCGATATATAATGAATCTCTTATGGGCGGGAAAGGCAAAAAATATCCTAATGGCTTCTAGTCTAGAAACAGGGGCAAATGTTTCATCGTAGTCTATGCCTTCTTCCTGTCTGTAGCCTTGTGCGACTAGACGGGATTTGTTTCTTATAACAAGTCCATTTCCATCCTTCTTGTTTCTAAATACCCATTTGGTTCCAATTGCGGACTGATGAGTGGGTCTAGGTACTAGATACCATACATTGTTTCTTTCGAAACCATTAAGCTCTTCTTCCATAGATGAAATCCACTGAGAATTATCTAGAGCTTCTTTGGTAGAAACAGGTTCGGATTGGGCTAAGAATACAGCAATAGTGCACATGTTAAGTCTTCTAAGCTCAGATTGATATTTCCATACAGGAAATGGAGATTTCTCAGATTCAGGTTCTTCTTGCGCACATAGTACATTTCCTTGTCTACTCTGTATTCTCCTACGAGTAGATACTCCAGCATGAAAGTCTCCTATGATCAACTCTTGTGGATGATCTCTCAACCATCTTCTGTCGGGTTCTAGTTTGGCGTCCCATACTGTATCTTGAGTTGCTGTAGTTTTAGCTTCAGCTTGTACAACGTCAGCTTCAACTACGTCTGATCTTACAGCTGCGGGGTTGATTTCTAAGTCAACGACATGTTCTATAGGAGTTGGGTCATTGATGGTGAGTTGTTAAATATTCTGGGTAAGGTCTTCTACTCCTGTAGGATCATGGTGAGGTTCATCGAACACTACATGAACTGATTCCTCGATTGTTAGCTTCCTTTTATTAAAGATCCTTATGCTTAACAGAGGAATATCCTACAAAAATTCCTTCATCTGACTTCTCATCGAAGGTTCTAAGTTGATCCTTCCCATTATTCAAAACATAACACCTGCAACCAAATATGTGAAAGTACGAAACTAAAGGAGTTTTGTTGTTCCATACCTCGTAGACTGTTTTGTTGTGGTGCGTATTGATGATACAGCGGTTTTGTGTATAGCACGCTGTATTGGTGGCTTCGCCCCAGAAACGCTGTGGCAAATTGCTAGCGGCAATCATGGTCCTGGTTGCTTCTTTTAGAGTCCTGTTCTTTCGCTCGGCAACACCATTTTGTTGTGGCGTACGGGCAGCTGAGTATTCGTGTTGTATCCCATTTTTCGAACAGTATTGCTCTATAAAGCGATTAGCAAATTCGGTACCTCTGTCGGAACGAATGGACACGATACTCAACCCTTTTTCATTTTGAAGCTTTCTCAGGTGCTCGGGCAACTTTGATGTTGTTTCTTTCTTCTTGCTTTGGAAGATTGTCCAAGCATACCTGGAAAAATCATCAACAATAATGAGACAATATTTCTTACCTCCCAAACTTACCGGGTCTACAGGACCGTATAGATCCATATGTAGTATTTCCAATACTCTATGAGTGGAAAGGTAGGATTTGCTCTTCAGGGTAGACTTGACTTGCTTGCCTTTCTGACAGGGTCCACAGACACTGTCTTTTTTGAATGACACATCTGGCAATCCTCTTACCATTCCCTGTCTGGAAAGCTTGTTGATAGTCTTGAAGTTGATATGAGACATCCTCTTGTGCCATAACCAACTTAGATCTGCAGAACCTTTGGCAACAAAACACGGTATAGTGGAGCTCGTAGGCATCCAGTCAGCAATATACATGTTACCTAATCTGCTTCATGTAAGAACAACTTCTTTGGTTTGGATGTTCTTGACTCTACAGTGATCTATATAGAATTTTATCGAGAACTGTTTGTCACAGAACTGGATAATACTAAGTAGATTGTACTATAAGCCTTCAACATATGCAACATCGGCGACTTTGAATTTTCCGACAAGCAGGTTTCCTTTTACTCTTGTTCTTCCTTTAGACTTATCACCGAAGCGCACTTTTGGACCGCGGCCTTCTACAAAATCTGACAGTTTGGTTATGTCTCCTGTCATATGCCGAGAACATCCGCTGTCGAAGTACCAGATGTCCTTCTCTAAGATGTCCTGTATGCAAGGAAATTAAGTAGTTTTATGTCCCCTTTGATTGTTGGGTCCATGAATATTAGTGCCTTTTGGTACCCATATTTTCCTGACAGCAATAGGTTTACTGTAGGTTGCGTGAGGTACATTCTTGCGGTATCTATGTGGGGAAGACACGTATTCGCTATAACCATGATATCTATTATGCATGAAAAATTCAGGGTTATTATTATTGGTCCAGTACTTATGTCGTCTCGGAGGTGGATCTATTTTCCTTGATCTTACAGCTTGCCTTTTGGGTCTCCAGTTGGATTCCCAGAGCTGTTGTTGATGCGCTGCGACTTGCTTCCTTGATTGATACTGGGGTTCCTGTATCCAATATCTAGGCGAGTTGTACTTAAAGTTCTACTGTGCGGGCCTTGGATAATTTGGTACAGCCTTCCTTCTAAATGGCTGTTGGCGCTTATGATATGCTTGTGGAGCATGCTGGTGCTTGCGCCTTACAGGTCTGAACTTTTGTGAATTCCACTGTTTAGAATAGGAACTTGGTAGTGGAATTGCGGCTTTTGTTGTTCGCGGTGCAACAGGTGCTTTGACAGGAGTCGGAATTTCTTCCGATACAGGAATGGGTTCCACACCCGTGACGAACACAGTACTAGTTTTCCCTTTGATGGAAAAACGAGCTGTATCCTAAGCCATTTTTATCATGAGCATGTTGCCCAGTGCTTAGAATTTCTTCCATTCTTTTGGATGATTTCTCGGAAGATTTCAGAATGGTCTCGAGTTCTCCCTCTCGTTTTTCGAGAGTTTTTGCTTTGGCTTGTAGTAGAACAAAATCATTTGTCTTGCATTCACTGTGAGATTTAGCCTCACTTAATTCATTAGCAAGTTGATGATTTCTCTCCATGAGTTTTTCGTGATCGACTTTGCTGTTTTCACAATCAATGGACATATTTTCATAGTTTACTTTCAGCAAGTCATTTTCTTCTTTCAGTTCTAAGTTAGAAATTTGGAGCTGTATGTTTTCATTTTTCAATGTCTAATGGGCTTTTTGAATGGTTTTAAATTCATTCATCATGTATTCAAATGTATGGGATGCATTTGTAGGAGTAATTGAGGTTGAGCTTACCTCATCATCGCTATCTTCATCTTCCGTAATGTCTTTGGCCATAAAGCAGATATATGCTTTATCTTCGAAATCATCATCAGATGAGTCACTGTCAGTGACTACCTGAAGACATTCTTCGGACTTTGATGATGCGGGGGTGGCTTCTGATTCACCAGTCAGGGCCTTGAGCTTGTTTCTCCAAGCACGTCTTCTTTCATCCTTCTCTTGTTGCTCGGCTTCCGGCAACCTTTGAACTTTAGGATGAGGACATTTATTTGCATAATGTCCTGGTTTCCTGCAATTATAACACAGGTTAGCATCACCAGAGGAAGTTTCAGTACTTATTGTTGGGATTCGGTGCCTAAAAACGAAGGCCCAGCAGAAGTGGTAAAATAAAAATTAATTCGATATGAATCCCTACGAAAATCGATCGAGCTACGTATATACGAATATAAAACGAAACACAAGATGATACGAGAGACATACCCTTGTAGTCCGTTGATTAAATGGTATCCGTCTCTTGAGCTATTCCCCAAGCTTTAGTTGCTCTCCACGAATCCAATCCGCTTGAAGCTCTTGGATGATCCAACGCCGAAATACCGCGTCTCTACTTGTCACGCGCTGGAGAAACGAACGGAATGACGATCACTCGATTAACCTCTAAGTTTACGGCTAGAATCAAGTGATGAAGCTTTGTATGTTAAGATTATTACACTCTAAGTGTTTTAATCTTACTCTCTTTATCTCTATATAATTTTCTCCAAGAAAATATATCAAGTTGAACAAGAATGTTGAAGAACACTTTGAGAAACTCTTTTCTCTCTCTCAAACTCTAATTTACAGTTGGAATGAATTTTTCAAGAGCGAGGAATAGTCTTCATTATATTCTTCTAACAAATCCCACAAAATCAACTATTCCTTATTTTAAGAGATCAAATCTCTAAGGTCATTAGTCTTCACCCACCAAAGCAAGACTAAGACTAAAGGTAAGAGATCAAAAGTCGGGCGGCCTCTAGAAGGAATCGGACGAGTTCGGTTCGTTTCGGACTCCCGTGAGTCCAAACAGATAAACTCTGATTCTGTTCCGATGTATTTATATCAATTAATTAATCCAATTAATTAATCATATCAAATACATAATAACATAATTAATTTCTCCTAGAAATAATTATATTCATGAATTAAATTAATCACCCAGTAATTTATTTAATTCATTAGGCCGTAAATCAATTTATCCAATAAATAGATTTAGACATCTAATGTCCCAAATTAGATATCCAATATCTAATATTCATAATGAGAGAACAAGCTCGATTCATTCCGTCGTCAATCCTATTGCGCGAGTCGGTAGGTCCGTCTCAGTCAGCAATGAGAGGAACCAAAGAGTAGTAGCACCACCTATGTAATATCCGGATTAATTATTGAGTATTTCATCTGTATTTGAACCCTGTATTATTCGGATTTGTGTTATCGATAAACGAAGTATGATATTTCTCGTATTCGGATCCATGTGTATGATAATATCAACATGTAAATTTTCCCATAGATTACGTTATAACGTACGTTAAGAAGGAAGCTTAACGTATGTTATCTGCCAAAGTTAGCGTACGCTACGAATGAAACGTAGCGTACGTAAGGCAGCCAATAATTGAGCTGGGCGGCTAGCACATGCGCCAGCCGGACAATGGGTCCGGATAAGATTCTGCGGATGAACCTGGACTATTTTGAAGTTAACGAGTGTTAACGTACGCTAAGGTATGTGTCTAGCGTACGCTAATGGGTGTTGATTATGTACGTAACACTGATGGTGTAGAGTACATAATCGAGTACAAAATGAGAACAGTTAACTATATTGAGTGATAGCGTACGCTAAGAATGACGAGTAGCGTACGCTAAGAAGCTAACGTACGTTATGCATGGAGGCTAACGTACGTAAAGACAGAAACATTATAAAAGGGATAGCACCCCATTTTATTTTGTTTACGTTTTCTTCACTTGCCCTTCATTTCTTTTAAGTCCATAGAACCTCCCCTCTTTCATAAACGTCCATAAGCCATCTATACTTGATCTTGGGAGATTGGATATCACTATAGCTTGATCATTGAAGTGGAGAGACATCTTGGATTGGCACACAAGCAACCGGAGTTGGACTCTACCTATTATTTCGGTGTTTTTCTTCATCTTAAGGTACGTTATGGTATTCCCCAATATTGGATTCATGTTCTTAAGGATGTTATGATCATACTACTGAGAATAGTGGATCACATAGACGACTTATGCAATCAAATACCATGTTTAGACGTTGGGATGATTATGATTGAATTATCATTGTTGGGAACATCATATATTGGAATCTTGTTATGTCAAATGATGAATATAGTGTTCTGAGATTGATAATCCGTATCGAATGTTATCGTCATATTGATCGTAGACTTAGTGTTGATGCCACTTTTTCTAAATGGACTTAAGAAAGAAACATCAAAAGTTGTATCCTTTCTTATAGGTTGGATTGGTTAGTTCATCTTTAAGATAAAGTTTGAATGTAATGATGATATTGGATATAAGCGCATCAACCTTAGATCACCCAAACTTCACATGACAATGGTAATCGAGATTGAATGTAAGTGTTGTGATGATATATATATATATATCCTTGAATTCAAAGATATTTGAATCCGGAAGATCATTCATAATTGTATGAGCATGATATGTAGGAGAATAACGTATGTTAATCACTGAGGATTTCGTACGCTTCATCACCATTCGAGACAATCGTATGTTCAGTGGGAAACTGTCATAGGTGTGTTTAGCGTACGCTAAGCTCTATAACTTACGTATGCTAACGGGCAGGATTAATGTACGCTACGCTTGGTACGTAACGTACGTTATATCATCAGACGATTCAGTCGACTGATCAGAGAAGAACTGTCCATGCATGATTAGCGTACGCTAGACTTCGTAGTTTACGTACGCTAATGGGAAGTCTTAACATATGCTACGTTGAATACGTAACGTACGTTACGCAGACCAAGCAGGATTCGTTTTGTGAACTTTCAACCATAGTCTGGGTTGTTTGATGCCCGTACGTTAGTTATTTAAAGTGAGATGAACCCTATATTGTTTCTTCTGTTTAAGGTTCGAGCTTGCGACGTGGTTGATCGAAGGGAGCGACCTTCGAGTGTATTGATATTGTCCAAGTTCTATTCTTTTCATCAATTCGAGGCAAGTACTTTAATTAGAATTGTTCGCATTATGTCGGTTATGTTATAATTATACTGTGTACATGTATTGTGAATGATTGTCCACCATGCGTTGATCCGACAGGAATCAACATGGGAAATCTATAGATGTGTGTGCTGGATCGTTGGATAAGTAGTTCCACCATGCGTTGATCTGACGGGATCATCATTGGAATCAGTAGCTGTGTGCGCTGGATCGTTGGAATACCATGAGTATGTTGAGATTGACGTGATGTGTTATGTGTTGTTATTATTTCTCGTTGGAGAAACTTGTTGTGATTATTGTTGATTAAATCATTGTTGTATGATACCGGTACTGGTACTAGCATCGTTATGCTAACCTCTTCGGGGGTGAACATTTGTGTATGTTCAGGATTCAGGAGATCAGGAAAACAACCACTGGAGCTGCACGATGACGAGGGTGCAGAGTGATGTTCCGGCCGGGTTTATTGTCAAATGTTTGTGTTGTTTTTAATAAGTACTCGAGTACATTGTTTTTGTGATGTTGGATTTGGCCATGTATTAATATTCAGTCGTGGGGTGTTTGTATTTTTAATACTGATTCAGGATCATTGTATTTTATTTCAATATTTATCATTTGTGAGTATTCGTTATTGTCTTTTCGTTTCATCGGCCTTGTAAATCCTTATGTAAAGGATTTACGGCGCTGTAATATTCCTGAATATATCGGGGGTGTTACAGAATATGGTATCAGAGCTAAGTTTATGGATATCTTGGCCGTTCGGTTAAAATAAGGGTCGTATATGTCTTTTGAGGAAACCGACTGTGGATAACATCACTGTACTGCCTACGTCTTCGTGCGGGCGGTGGTTGTAAGTTCCTAAACTCTATCTCGTCCTTTACATGTGATACTTCTTTATGTTTGAACGTTAGAACGATATTACTCACTATATATTGAGCGTTTATGTTTACAGTATGTTGAGAGGTGGATGAGGACGTGGTCGCGGTCGCGGACGCCGGCGTAGGAATGTCGAAAGAGAAGCTTCGCCTTCAAATCAGGCTAGCCACAATTCAGGCGAGCCACAGGAGTCCACTAACAACGAACCAGAACCTGCGGTTCCCGAAATCCTTCGTAAAGTGGTTAACCAGATGACTAAGTTTGCTCAGGTCGTGGACCGAATGCAGGTGGCAGTAGGGTTACAACAGGGAGAAAGACAACAGGGCATCCCAGACTTGGGAAATCGAGGCGACCGATGGCTCCAGGAAGTGGCGAAAATGCATCTGCCAAAGTTTGACGGTTTCTCAGAGACGCCGACGTGGGATCACTGGCTTAGGGAACTGGAGAAAATATTCACAGGGATTAATTGCCCAGACGACAGGAGAGCCACTATTGCATAGTACTTTCTGATAGGGGAAACATCCGAGTGGTGGGAGGCCATTTGACCCATAGATCATAATGCTGACTGGGAAGAATTTTAATTGATGATGGAAGCTCGGTATTATCCCCGTCCGCTGAGGGAAGCAAAAATTTGGGAATTTTTCTCCGCACAGCCGTCAGACGAGCCAGTCTCTCAGACGATTAAAACTTTTAATCAGCAAATGGCATTTGTTCGACATCTGGTCAGAACAGATGCAGAAATGATGATCCATTTTGATATGCGAATGAAACCAGATATTCAGAGGTACATGTCTGGTTTTGAATGTACCACTCGCCGCCAATACCAGGACAAAGCATTGGCATATGAGATCAAAGAAGCAGCAATGGAAAAGTTTACAGATTCTAAGAAGCATAAAGTCTCTGGTAATTTCTCAGAGCACAAGAGCAGTGGGCCCCGTAAGGCCCAGTCGTCTTTTCATTCTTTCAAAAAAAACCCGCACCCATCCAAGGGTGGAAAGAATTCCGGAGCAGTATCAGCCACGACGGATGCAGCTAGGAAGTGCTTTAATTGTGGTCGGCCAGGCCACATTGGCGTGATTATTTCCGTACTCCAGTGACATGTTATGATTGCGGACAAGAGGGGCATCGTGCGATGTTCTGTAAGGATGCCACTAAGTTTAATGGAACTCGTACCGCACAACCGGCCCAGAAGGAAGCAAGTTTTCAGCAGACGCAGCAGAGTGTCCAGCTACCCTAGAGTTTTGGTCGGGGACGAGGCAGAGAACAGTTCGACTGAAAGGGGACATCGAGTGCCGGATCTGTTCCCCCACGTCTATACGAGATGAGGAAGGCAGACGATCAGGATGCTGTTGTCGCATCGGGTACTGTTCAGATCCTTTCGCAACCAGTTAGCGTTTTATTCGATACAGGAGCTACACATTCATTTATATCCTTGTCTTGTGTGAAACGTTTGAACATTTCTGGTTTTCATAAATGTGAGCCTTATGTTGTGGGTTTACCGAGTGGAGAGAGGATTGTGGGAAACCTAGAAACTAGAGATTTCCCTGTATCAATTGGAGACAGAGAGTGGCCCTCAAATCTGATTGTGATAGAAATGCAAGGCGACGACCTGATTCTCGGAGATGATTGGCTTAATCGATATGGAGCTATTGTAAACTACCGGAAGAGGAATATCTCGATGATAGCTAACAATGGTTCCGAAATATTGTTTGAGGGATGGAGACCAGGAAGCTCAGGAAAGATGATCAAGGCAATGAAAGTTGTCAAATTATTGAAACATGGCTGTACTTGATACTGGTGCTACGCAATGAAGAAGGAATGGGGAAAATTAGAACTTTCATCCATTCCTGTTATGAACGAATTTCTGGATGTATTTCCTGACGAATTACCTGGACTACCTCCACGAAGAGATGTAGAATTCACCATCGAGCTGGAACCAGGAGCTACACCGATTTCTAAGGCGCCGTATCGTATGGCACCTACTGAGATGTACGAATTAAAGAAGCAAATGGAAGAGTTACTAGACAAAGGCTATATCCATCCAAGCGTTTCGCCCTGGGGTGCACCAGTTCTTTTCGTCCGGAAGAAGGATGGATCGCTTTGATTGTGTATTGACTTTCGAGAGCTGAACAAGATGACGACCAAGAACAAGTATCCATTGCCATGGATTGATGATTTATTTGACCAACTATAAGGAGCAACGGTGTTTTCTAAAATCGATTTGAGGTCGGGATATCATCAGTTGAGGATTAAGAAATCCGATGTTCCTAAATCAGCGTTCAGAACTCGCTACGGACACTATGAGTTTGTAGTGATGTTGTTTGGTCTCACTAACGCACCTGTTGTATTCATGCAACTGATGAACCGAGTGTTCATAGAGTATTTAGACAAGTTTGTGGTCGTATTTATTGATGACATTTTGGTTTATTCCAAGAGCCCGGAAGAGCATGCACAACATTTGCGGATCGTTTTAGACCTTTTGAGAAACGGGCAGTTGTACGCCAAACTTTCTAAGTGTGAATTATGGCTAAAGGAAGTAATGTTCCTCGGTCATGTGGTATCAGCAGAAGGAGTCCGAGTAGATCCTCAGAAAATCGAAGTAGTTATGGATTGGAAGTCTCCTAAGAACGTGAAGGAAGTCCGGAGTTTCTTAGGACTTGCTGGGTATTATCGTCGGTTCGTGGAAGGGTTTTCCAAAATTACCCGCCCACTTACTCGACTACTACAGAAAACCCAGAAGTTTGAGTGGAATGAGATGTGCCAGGCCAGTTTTGATGAACTGAAGAAGAGATTGACGACGGCACCAATTTTATCACTACCACAGGGAACTGGAGGATTCATAGTTTATAGTGACGCTTCAAACCAAGGACTTGGGTGTGTATTGATGTAGAATGAGAAGGTGATCACCTATGCATCACGACAGCTGAAGCCTTATGAAATAAATTACCCAACACATGATTTGGAGCTGGCACCAGTAGTTTTTGCTTTGAAAATCTGGAGACATTATCTGTATGGGACTCATTGTCAGATCTTTACGGATCACAAGAGTCTCAAATACATCTTCAGTCAGAAAGAGTTGAACATACGACATAGGAGATGGCTGGAATTGATTAAGGACTATGACTTCGAGATTCTTTATCATTCAGGTAAAGCGAATGTGGTGGCCGGTGCACTTAGCCGCAAGCCTGTTTCTATTCAAATGCTAGAGACTCTGACCTCCCAGCCCAGTATTCAATGGGAATTGATTTGCGAAGGAATCGAAATATGGTTGCAGAGGGTCCAAGGACAGCTGTGCGTGATGGAAATAACTTTATTGTTAACCGAAGAAATCAAATCTAAGCAATTGGATGATCCTCTGATGATTCGGTTACGCGACGAAGTGAACAAGGGAAAAGCCCCAGGATTTGTAATTCATGATGATGGAGTATTGAGATTTCAGAGCCGACTTTGTGTTCCCGATGTCAATGTTTTGAAGCAAACAATTCTAAAGGAAGCTCACAGTACGCCATATTCTATCCACCCGAGCACCAGTAAGATGTATAAGGACTTGAAACAGAATTTCTGGTGGGGCAACATGAAGAAAGACATAGCTGATTATGTCTCGAAATGTTTAGTCTGCCAGCAGGTTAAGATCGAGCATCAACGACCTGCCGGAATGCTAAATCCGCTTCTAATTCCTGAATGAAAGTGGGAGGACATATCAATGGACTTCATCACTAATATGCCAAGGTCCAGAACAGGAATGAACATGATTTGGGTTATAGCTGATCGTTTAACCAAATCGGCTCATTTTCTGGGCATCAAGGACACTTGGGGACCAGAGAAGTTGGCACGAGTGTTTATTGTAGAGATAGTCCGATTGCATGGAATGCCGAAGACTATTATTTCTGACCGAGACGGTCGCTTTGTGTCTCATTTTTGGAAAGCAGTTCATAAGGCCTTGGGAACCGAAATGAACTTCAGTACAGCTTATCATCCGCAGACAGACGGACAGTCCGAGAGAACTATCCAAATAGTGGAGGACATGCTAAGAGCTTGCGCGTTAGACTGGTCAACTGATTGGGAAGTTCATCTACCTTTGACTGAATTTACCTACAATAATAGTTGGCACGCCTCCATTAAGATGGCACTGTTTGAGGCATTATATGGGAGAAGATGTAGATCAGCGCTGTGTTGGGATGATGCGCCAGACTTGATCGGGACAGAACCAGAATTGATCGTGCAGACACGAGAAAAGATAGCCTTGATTCGCGAAAGACCGTTGACTGCCCATAGTCGACAGAAATCTTATGCAGATGTACGCCGTCACCCATTAGAGTTCAGTACTGGAGATCACGTGCTTTTGAAGGTTTCTACTACTCGAGGAATCTTTCGTTTTGGGAGAAAGGGAAAGTTGAGTCCGAGATATATCGGACCGTTCGAGATTCTTGAGAGAGTTGGAGAGTTGGCATACAGGTTGGCATTACCGCCGTCATTGAGCCATGTTCATAACGTTTTTCAGGTATCCCAGTTACGTAAAAACATATAAGATCCCAGTCATGTCATTGATTTCGGCGAGATCGAAGTTGCTAAGGATGTCATGTTTGAAGAGAAACCGATCAAGATACTCGAGAGTCGAGTTAAACAATTGAGAAACAAACCGATCGCTTTGGTTAAGGTTCAGTGGTCGCGCCACGGAATGGAAGAAGCCACTTGGGAGACGGAGGACAGCATGAAATCCAGATACCCAGAGTTATTTTCTTCTTGAGTTTTGGGATGAAACTTTTTTTTAGTAGGAGAGTATGTAATATCTAGATTAATTATTGAGTATTTCATTTGTATTTGAACCCTATATTATTCGGATTTGTGTTATCGATAAACGAAGTGTGATATTTCTCGTATTCAGATCCATGTGTATGATAATATCAACATATAAATTTTCCCATGCATTTACGTTATAACGTACGTTAAAAAGGAAGCTTAACGTACATTATCTGCCAAAGTTAGCGTATGCTACGAATGAAACGTAGCGTACGTAAGGCAGCCAATAATTTAGCTGGGCAGCTAGCACATGCGCCAGCCGGACAATGGGCCCGGATAAGATTCTGCGGATGAACCTGGACAATTTTGAAGTCAATGAGTGTTAACGTACGCTAAGGTATGTGTCTAGCATATGCTAATGGGTGTTGCTTACGTACGTAACACTGATGGTGTAGCATACATAATCGAGTACAGAATGAGAACAGTTAACTACATTGAATGATAGTGTACGCTAGATAGGTAGCGTACGCTAAGAAGCTAACGTACATTATGCATGGAGGCTAACGTACGTAAAGACATAAACATTATAAAAGGGACAACACCTCATTTTATTTTGTTTACGTTTTCTTCACTTGCCCTTCATTCCTTTGAAGTCCAGAGAACATCCCCTCTTTCATAAACGTCCATAAGCCATCTATACTTGATCTTGGGAGATTGGATATCACTATAGCTTGATCATTGAAGTGGAGAAACATCTTGGATTGGCACACAAGCAACCGGAGTTGGACTCTACCTATTGTTTCGGTGTTTTTCTTCATCTTAAGGTACGTTATGATATTCCCCAATCTTGGATTCATGTTCTTAAGGATGTTATGATCATACTACCGAGAATAGTAGATCACATAGACGACTTATGCAACCAAATACCATGTTTAGAAGTTGGGATGATTATGATTGAATTATTAATGTTGGGAACATCATATATTGGAATCTTGTTATGTCAAATGATGAATATAATGTTTTGAGATTGATAATCCGTATCGAATGTTATCGTCATATTGATCGTAGACTTAGTATTGATGCCACTTTTGCTAAATGGACTTAAGAAAGAAACATCAAAAGTTGTATCCTTTCTTATAGGTTGGATTGGTTAGTTCATCTTTAAGATAAAGTTTGAATGTAATGATGATATTGGATATAAGCGCATCAACCTTAGATCACCCGAACTTCACATGACAATGGTAATCGAGATTGAATATAAGTGTTGTGATGATATACATATCCTTGAATTTAAAGATGTTTGAATCCGGAAGATCATTCATAATTGTATGAGCATGATATGTAGGAGAATAATGTACGTTAATCACTGAGAGGATGTTGAGTGAGGGCAATGTACTTGTAATTATGTAAATCATTTATATAAGGCAATGAATGATTCTTTATTTACTGGTAGTTACTGGCATTCCTAACTCGTAAATATACATATAGAAACTAGTCTGTGTATTTGAGAGCAAAACGTTCCACTCCTTATTGGATAAGGGGGTCGGCAATGGAAAGGTTTATAGCTCAAATACATAATCGTTCGCAAGTCGATGAAACTTGACTGGGCGTTAAGTTTATGTGAAGACTTGTATGACGTGTTCTTTGACATGGAGGGTGCCCGTCGAACGCTAATGGCTAGTGGGAGCACATGTTATAGGTATGATAATTGGATTAGTATACTCGAACCGACTCACCCTCAATTCGTCACATGGATTTCACTCCGGGATAGTCAATGACGGAATCGAAAGGTTGTGATAGGTATTCGTGAACCTTCGACTTGAGGATTTAGTAGGGATGTGCTTGTGACGTCAAGATTTTCATTAGAGTAGTTCGACCTTGTAAACCGGAAGGCGTGGGTCAACCTCGACATGCATCTTGACAGGCAAGTAGCAGGTTTTACTGAATACCAAGATAGAATTCTTTCTCCCGTTAGTGAGCGGTTATATGTCCTATGTAGTTATTGGCAGATGAGATCATAAGTCTTTGGCCAAAGCATTGGAGCTAGTTGTATTGGATACACGAGAGCTCGATGATCTCAATTTGCATTAACGCATGCATAGAGTCAAGGACAGATAGGTTTTGACTGACCGTGATCCTATAACTTGATCGGGACATTTGAAAGAAGGGTTTATACGTATACTGGTATTTACGACATAATGGTTCCTGAATGATCCCAATAATTCGTTCTCAGTTGGGGTACGGTGTAGGCCGCCAGGCTGGCTAGGTGGTGCTACTACTCTTTGGTTCCTCCCATTGCTGACTGAGACGGACCTACCGAGTCGCGCAATAGGATTGACGACGGAATGAATCAAGCTAATTCTCTCATTATGAATTTAGATATTGGATATCTAAATTTGGGACATTGGATGTTTAAATTGATTTATTGGATAAATTGATTTACGGCCTAATGAAATAAATAAATTACTGGGTGATTAATTTAATTCATGAATATAATTATTTCTTGGAGAAATTAATTATATTATTTTGTATTTGATATGTTTAATTAATTGGATTAATTAATTGATATAAATACATCGAAACAGAATCGGAGTTTATCTGTTTGGACTTTCGGGAGTCCGAAACGAACTAAACTCGTCCGTTTCATCCTGATGGTCGGCCACCCCCCCTAATATACATGTGTATGTATTGACTTGTCCAAATCATGATGTTTGGAATATCATGTGTTGAGGGGACAAGTATCATACACATTATATGGTGGGTTAGATTCTCTTTGTATGAGTTGTATTCTTGTGAGTTGAACATGCATAAGAAGAGGACTTTGATCTCTCATTCTCAATACATTATTCCTTACATGAGTTGTAGTGAGAGAAAGTGAGAAAGGAGTTCTTCTTCATAGTCATCTTCTTCATCAACTTAGTTCTTAATTGTTCTTAGAGAAACATCAAGAAATATTGAGAGATCAAACATTAAAACACTTAAGAGTGTTACAATCAAAAGGTTCATCACTTGATTCTAGCCGTAATCTTAGAGGTTAATTGGGTGTTGTCATTCCGGTCATTTTTCCGGCGCGTGGCAAGTAGAGACGCGGTGCTTTCGGCGTTGGATCGTTCAAGGGCTTGGAGCGGATTGGATTCGTAGAGATCAAGCAAAGCTTGGGAATAGCTCAAGAGAAGGATACCATTTAATCAACGGACTTCAAGGGTTAGTTTCTTACAACTCTTGCTTTTCAGTTATATATTCGTATATACGTAGCTCGATCGATCCTCGTAGGGATTCGGATCGAATTAATTTTCGTTTTACCTCTTCCGCCGGGCCTTCGTTTTTAGGCACCTAATCCCAACAGTGGTATCAGAGCGTAGGTCTTGCGATCGTATATATGATATTGGAATTTGGAATGCTCAATTAGGTGGTGAATGATTTGAAATCATTTTAGTCATAATCGTGGTATATGTCTTTCGGTTCGTTATAGTTGTATTTTTCGTAAGTTTATGTCTAAATATAAATATTCATTTTCTAGGAAGTATGATTTATATTGAAGATATGAATGTTGAAAAATATAGATATTGGATATCCGGTCGAAAAACTAGCCCCGAATTGCCGTTGGACGGTCCGGGAGTGGTCCGGAAGTAGGGGACGCGGCCCAGGGCTCGGGGGCCGCGGCCCAGGGCTGTTGCAGCCCTGCTGGAATGTTTCTGTACTGTGGGCCGCGGCCCAGGGCTGTTGGGCAGCCCTACTGCTGCCCAATGTTGTTTTCGGGCGGTTAAGCCTATTTCAGACCCGTTTCGGGCTTGTTTTCTTCGTGTATTCCTAAAAATGATTTCCCACATTTTAAATTAGATTTAATATGATTAAAATGATTTATGGTATTTTATTTTATAAGATAAAATTGATTTATTGGAATACTTGTGATCGATCGAATTATTTGAACGTTTTTCATATTACCGATTATGTGAATCGATTGGATCGGTTCGTATTGTTGATTGGGTCAATGTATCTCTACGCTTTCCGTTTATATAGTATTTATTGGATGAATGCTTTTGAATGGGAATGTGGTTCGTGGACTTAGTTTTGAATCGTTCGTTTTATTCGATTGGATTGTAAAGGCCATTTTGAGCCTATTTATTTTACTAGAAATATTTGTATCTAGGATGGAGTTTTCAATATAAAATTTATATGTAATGACGAATACTGGAGGAAGATCCGTTTCGAGAAGACTAAGATTCAAGACGAAGACTTGTAATTAGATTATGGAGTTTTTATTTTCTAGGAACGGTCCATGAACCACATGTTGGTATCAATTAGGTTGTGTATGGTTGTTTCATATTGTATGAATACCACAAACGCACTTAAATGAATTAATGTGTAAAGTGTAACATTAATCGTGATAATTCTCCCACAACAAATTATTAAGTTTATAAGGTTTCAAGGTTTTCCTTCCCTCCATCGAGCTTTCGGGAAATTGAAATCCAAACCGGATGTACTATGCTTCCGAGTTATCGGGGTAGTCGTTCGGGGAGGACGGATAAATTACCGGGAGCGCATTGGTTGCCTTCGGTTGGAGCAAATTTTATCCCTAGAAACCTGATAGGTTGCCGGATAAGATTTAATTGTGAAACTGATTTACGTCGATGGTATAAACTTAACTTGTTCACGAACCATAGAAACCGTATAGGTTGAGGGGAGTGAACAAGGGGAAAAAGAAGATCAAATCATCCATTAGATGGGTTGGTGCTGGACACCACTTTATGAAAATTAATAGACTAGAAACTTGTTCGGTTGCCCTCTATTAAGATTTATAAAGAACTCGATCACCACTATGAAGTAGAGTGACGATACTTCCGGATTTCACATGGGAATGTGTTATTCCGATAAAAATAGTGGGAGCTGGGTAACAAGAATAGAAAAGACCTTAATTCTATACTCAGATCATAATATAACAAGTCACTAATTAATCTGTCGTACTTAATGCAGACATAACTGTCAATATGACAATGAATCCACTCGCAATTCTACTCGAAAAGAACACCTTGATGGGACCTAACTTTGTGGATTGGCTCCGCAATCTGATGATTGTCCTCAGTATAGAGGCACTGGGATACGTCTTGGAGATGGACATTCCTGCGCCTCCAGTGCAGACCTGAGCCAATCAAGAAGAGATCAAAAACCACAAAAAGTGGGTTAAGGATGACGTAAAAGTCTGTGCATACATGATGGCTTCTATGTCTAATGAGCTTCAGAGAGCTCATGAGAAAATGACTTCTGCTAGGCAGATTCTATCTCACTTAACCGAGCTTTATGGTGAGCACAGCAGAACTGCTAGATATGAGATATCCAAGCAACTGTTCAGTGCAAGGATGAAGGAATGTGAGAAGGTTGGGGAACACGTCCTCAAAATGATATCCATGATCGAGAGATTGGAGGCTCTTGATTTTAAAATGGATATTTCTCTCCAAACCGACCTTATCCTTCAGTCTCTCCCTGATTCCTTCTCACAGTTTGTTATGAACTTCAACTGCAATGAGATTGCATGTAACTTAGCTGGGCTAATGAACAAACTGGTGACTGCTCAGTCTCAGATGAAGACTCCGCGGATGAAGGAGTCCGCTCTTGTGATTTCTTTTGGACCTCGGAGGTCTAAGAATAAGAAGAAAAAGACCAAGAAGCAGACTGGACCACAATTAAGGACCTTAAGGGTAAGGGCAAGGCCCCGATGGTTCTGAAGAGCAAGAAGAAGGACATTTGTCTCAAGTGCGGTGAGCTGGGCTACTGGGCAAGAGACTGTCCGATTCTTCATGACGCTTCAGGTATAGAACTTTTAGTTTTGGAAACAAATTGTTCTGCTACTGTATTTTTTACTTCCTGGATACTGGATTCTGGTGCAAGTTCTCATATTTGTACCGTGAATCAGGATCTGGAACAAAGTAGGAAGTTTGGAGCTGGAGAAGTTATGATCACATTCGGAAGCGGGCATAGTGTCGAGGAGACCGACATAGTATCACTTCTTTTGGGTTTAGAATCCGGCTTTGTTTTGACTTTAGAAGATGGACTTGTTTTGCCCAAGGGGCAAAAAACCATTGTATCCATTCCGGTCATGGACTGAAAAGGCTTTTCATTTTTCATTGGTGATGGTTCCTGCAAAATTTATTTCAGAAATAAACTAGTGGGTACTGCTACATTGTTAAATAGATTGTATCATCTAAATCTCAGCAACAAAGTAGTTGTGAATACTATGACTAGAAAACGTGGTAGGGATGAAACCAATCAAGTTTTGAAATGGCATCTTAGACTTGGTCATGTTGGTTAGAATAAGGTTTACAAGATGGAAAAAGATGGACTTATGGGTCCATTGGGATTAGATCACTTTCCTACTTGTGAATCTTGCCTTAAAGGCAAAATGACTAAGTCCCCCTTCACAGGGACTTTTGAAAGAGCCGCTGATAAACTAGGATTAATCCATACTGATGTATGTGGTGCTTTGGAAGCAGCACATGATGGATATCAATATTTCATTATGTTTACAGATGATCATACTAGGTATGGTTATGTATACTTAATGAAACATAAATCCGAGGCCTTTGAGAAATTCCAGGAATTCAAGGCCCTAACCAAGAAACAAACTGGTAATCATATCAAAGCACTTCGGTCAGACCGAGGTGGCGAGTATATGAATACGGAGTTTGATGAGTTCCTTAAGGAACATGGAATAGTTTTACAACTAACACCTCCACGTACTCCTCAGTTAAATGGTGTGTCAGAAAGGAGAAACCGGACCTTGTTGAACATGGTCCATTCCATGCTGGGCTATACTGACTTAGCGATTTACATGTGGGGTATGCACTCCTGACTGCCGCTTACATCTTGAACTGATGTCCTTCCAAATCCGTTCCTAAAACTCCACATGAGATGTGGGATGTCCCGCCTATGTCAAGAAGACTAAGGTCGAGAAGTTGGAAGCTAGGTCCGCGAAGGGACGTTTCATTGGATTCCCGTCTGGGACGATGGGATATCTATTCCACATGCCCGAAGATCGAAAGATCGTTGTTTCTTTACAAGCACACTTCCTGGAAGATGAGTTCATTCAGGAAGGCGGAGCAGGTAGAAGTATTTCTTTAGAAGAATACAATGAAACTCCTCGGGAGACACCTGTGCAAGAAACTGGAACCGAACCTTTTGAAACACAAGTACAACCACCTCGTAGGTCTAGTAGGGTGTCTCATTTACCTGAGAGGTATGGGCTTGTGCACTTGGAAGAGCTGGGTATCCATGAGGTTCCAAGTGATAGCCAAGAGACTGACCCAACGACCTATGACCAAGCGATGGTGGATGTAGACTCCGCGAAATGGTGTGAAGCTATGGAAGCTGAGATAGACTCGATGCATGTCAATCAGGTCTGGACTCTAGTAGACCGCCCCAAGGGCATAGTGCCTATTGGGATCAAGTGGATCTACAAGATAAAGACTGATGGTGATGGCAAGGTTGACGCCTATAAGGCCAGGCTTGTGGCAAAGGGTTATACCCAGAAGGAAGGGATCGATTATCACGATACCTTCTCGCCCATAGCCATGATCAAGTCTATTCGCATGATGCTTGCTATAGCTGCCTACCACGATTATGAGATATGGCAAATGGACGTAAAGACGGCTTTCCTTAATAGATTCCTCGAGGAGGAAGTCTATATGGAACAGCCTAAAGGCTTTGTGTCCAAAGTCGATATTCAGAAAGTGTGCAAACTTCAGCGTTCTATTTATAGACTGAACCAAGCATCGCGTAGTTGGAACCTTCGTTTTGACGAGGCAGTCAAAGAGTTTGACTTCGTGCAAAATGAAGAGGAACCTTGTGTATATAAGAGGGTTAGTAGGAGCAAGATCGCATTTTTAGTACTATATGTAGATGACATTCTACTAATAGGAAATGATGTGGGAATGCTCAGTTCTATGAAAGCTTGGCTTTCGAGTAATTTCTCCATGAAAGACTTGGGAGAAGCTACCTATATTCTTGGTATTCGACTCTACCGGGATAGAGCGAAGAGAACAATAGGTCTTTCCCAAGCCCTCTATATAGATAAAATCTTAAAGCGATTTAAGATGGATGATTCTAAAAGAGGGTTCCTACCGATGCGATATGGAATAAAATTCTCCTTGAAGATGTGTCCTTAAAGTGAGGAACAACGAAAGGAAATGAGTAATATACCATATGCTTCGGCCATGGGTAACCTTATTTATGCTATGTTGTGTACGAGACCTGACATTGCGCATGCTGTAAGCGTGGTGAGTAGGTTTCAGACAAACCCAGGTAGGAAACATTGGACTGCCGTAAAGAACGTTCTCAAGTACTTAAGAAGAACTAGAGATATGGTTCTGATGTATGGCGGTGGAGAATTGGATGTGGTGGGATTCACTGATTCGGACTTCCAAGGACTGAAGGACGACTCGATGTCTACTTCTAGCTACATATTTACTCTTAATGGAGGAGCAGTATCTTGGTGTAGCGCCAAGCAAAGCGCGACTGCTGATTCCACCTGTCAGGCTGAGTATCAAGCAGCCTCGGAGGCTTCTAAGGAAGGGTTCTGGATTAAGAATTTTCTGGGAGAACTTTAAGTGATATCATGTGCTGAGCTGCCTGGTCTGTTATACTACGACAACGACGAAGTTGTAGCGCAGGCCAAGGAGCCGAGGTTTCACAACAGCACCAAATATATTGAGAGGAAGTATCATCTCGTAAGAGAATTTGTTCGTGAGGGATACATTGTGCTGCACAGAGTAGACTCGGCCGACAACGTCGCCGATCCACTGACCAAGCCACTTTCTCAGACTAGCTTGGAGCGTCATCTGGAGAACATGGGTATTAGATACCATAGTGTGTGGCATTGAGTGCAAGTGGGAGATTGTTAGGAGTATGCCCTCGAATGCCACTCAGAGGATGTTGAGTGAGGGCATTGTACTTGTAATTATGTAAATTATTTATATAAGGCAATGAATGATTCTTTATTTACTGGCATTCCTAACTCATAAATATACATATAGAAACTAGTCCGTGTATTTGAGAGCAAAACGTTCCACTCCTTATTGGATAACGGGGTCGGCACTGGAAAGGTTTATAGCTCAAATACATAATCGTTCGCAAGTCGATGAAACTTGACTGGGCATTAAGTTTATGTGAAGACTTGTATGACGTGTTCTTTGACATGGAGAGTGCCCGTCGAACACTAATGGTTAGTGGGAGCACACATTATAGGTATGCTAATTGGATTAGTATACTCGAACCGACTCACCCTCGATTCGTCACACGGATTTCACTCCGGGACAGTCAATGACGGAATCGAAAGGTTGTGATAGGTATTCGTGAACCTTCGACTTGAGGATTTAGTAGGGATGTGCTTGTGACGTCAAAATTTTCATTAGAGTAGTTCGACCCTGTAACCCGAAAGGCGGGGGTCAACCTCGACGTGCATCTTGACGGGCAAGTAGCAGGTTTTACTGAATACCAAGATAGAATTCTTTCCCCCGTTAGTGAGCGGGTTATATGTCCTATGTGGTTATTGGCAGATGAGATAATAAGTCTTTGGCCAAAGCATTGGAGCTAGTTGTATTGGATACACGAGAGCTCGATGATCTCGATTTGCATTAACACATGTATAGAGTCAAGGACATATAGGGTTTGACTGACCGTGACCCTATAACTTGATCGGGACATTTTAGAAAAGGGTTTATACGTATACTGGTATTCATGACAGAATGGTTCTTGAATGATCCCAATTATTCGTTCTCAGTTGGGGTACGGTGTAGGCCGCCAGGCTGACTGGTGGTGCTACTACTCTTTGGTTCCTCCCATTGATGACTGATACGGACCTACCGAGTCGCGCAATAGGATTGACGACGGAATGAATCAAGCTAATTCTCTCATTATGAATTTTAGATATTGGATATCTAAATTTGGGACATTGGATGTTTAAATTGATTTATTGGATAAATTGATTTACGGCCTAATGAAATAAATAAATTACTGGGTGATTAATTTAATTCATGAATATAATTATTTCTTGGAGAAATTAATTATATTATATTGTAATTGATATGTTTAATTAATTGGATTAATTCATCGATATAAATACATCGAAACGGAATCGGAGTTTATCTGTTTGGACTTTCGGGAGTCCGAAACGAACTAAACTCGTCTGTTTCATCCTCATTGCCGCCCCCTGCCCCCTAATATACATGTGTATGTATTGACTTGTCCAAATCATGATGTTTGGAATATCATGTTTTGAGGGGACAAGTATCATACACATTATATGGTGGGGTTAGATTCTCTTTGTATGAGTTGTATTCTTGTGAGTTGAACATGCATAAGAAGAGGACTTTTATCTCTCATTCTCAATACATTATTCCTTACATGAGTTGTAGTGAGAGAAAGTGAGAAAGGAGTTCTTCTTCATAGTCATCTTCTTCATCAACTTAGTTCTTAATTGTTCTTAGAGAAACATCAAGAAATATTGAGAGATCAAACATTAAAACACTTAGAGTGTTACAATCAAAAGGTTCATCACTTGATTCTAGCCGTAATCTTAGAGGTTAATTGGGTGTTGTCATTCCGGTCATTTTTCCGGCACGTGGCAAGTAGAGACGCGGTGCTTTCGGCGTTGGATCGTTCAAGGGCTTGGAGCGGATTGGATTCGTAGAGATCAAGCAAAGCTTGGGAATAGCTCAAGAGAAGGTTACCATTTAATCAACGGACTTCAAGGGTAAGTTTCTTACAACTCTTGCTTTTCGTTTATATATTCGTATATACGTAGCTCGATCGATCCTCGTAGGGATTCAGATTGAATTAATTTTCGTTTTACCGCTTCGGCCGGGCCTTCATTTTTAGGCACCGAATCCCAACACAGACGAGTCAGTCGATTGATCAGAGAAGAGCTGTCCATGCATGATTAGCGTACGATAGACTTCATAGTTCATGTACGCTAACGGGAAGTCTTAACGTAAGCTACGTTGAATACGTAACATAAGTTACGCAGACCAGGCAGGATTTGTTTTGTGAACTTTCAACCGTAGTCTGGGTTGTTAGATGCTCGTACGTTAGTTATTCGATGAACCCTATATTGTTTCTTCTGTTTAAGGTTCGAGCTTGCGACGTGGTTGATCGAAGGGAGCGACCTTCGAGTGTATTGATATTATCGAAGTTCTATTTTGTCATCAATTTGAGGCAAGTACTTTAATTAGAATTGTTCGCATTATGTCAGTTATGTTATGATTGTACTGTGTACATGTATTGTGAATGATTGTCCACCATGCGTTGATCCGACGGGAATCAACATGGGAAATTTATAGCTATGTGTGCTGGATCGTTGGACAGGTAGTTCCACCATGCGTTGATCTGACGGGATCATCATGGGAATCTATAGCTGTGTGTGCTGGATCATTGGAATACCATGAGTATGTTGAGATTGACGTGATGTGTTATGCATTGTTATTATTTCTCGTTGGAGAAACTTGTTGTGATTATTGTTGATTAAATCATTGTTGTATGATAACGGCACTTGTACTAGGATCGTTGTGCTAACCCCTTCGGGGGTGAACATTTTTGTATGTTCACGATTCAGGAGATCAGGAAAACAACCACTGGAGCTGCACGACGACGAAGGTGCAGAGTGATATTCGGGCTGGGTTTATTGTCAAATGTTTGTGTCGTTTTTAATAAGTACTCGAGTACATTGTTTTTGTGATGTTGGATTTGGCCATATATTAATATTCAGTCATGGGATATCTGTATTTTTAATACTGATTTAGGATCGTTGTATTTTATTTCAGTATTTATCATTTGTGAGTATTCGTTATTATCTTTTCATTTCACCAGCCATGTAAATCCTTATGTAAAGAATTAACGGCACTGTAATATTCCTGAATATATCGGGGGTGTTACAACCTAGCCAGCCTGGCAGCCTACACTGTACCCCAACTGAGAACGAATCATTAGGATCATTCAAGAACCATTCTGTCGTGAATACCAGTATACGTATAAACCCTTCTTTCAAATGTCCCGATCAAGTTATAGGGTCACAGCAGTCAAACCCTATCTGTACTTGACGCTATGCATGTGTTAATGCAAATCGAGATCATCGAGCTCTCGTGTATCCAATACAACTAGCTCCAATGCTTTGGCCAAAGACTTATGATCTCATCTGCCAATAACCGCATAGGTCATATAACCCGCTCACTAACGGGAGAAAGAATTCTATCTTGGTATTCAGTAGGACCTGCTACTTTCCCTTCAAGATGCACGTAGAGATTGACCCCCGCCTCCCGGTTTATAGGGTCGAACTACTCTAATGAAAATCTTGACGTCACAAGCACATCCCTACTAAATCCTCAAGTCGAAGGATCACGAATACCTATCACAACCTTTCGATTCCGCCATTGACTGTCCCGGAGTGAAATCCGTGTGACAAATCGAGGGTGAGTCAGTTCGAGTATACTAATCCAATTAGCATACCTATAACGTGTGCTCCCACTAACCATTAGTGTTCGACAGGCACTCTCCATGTCAAAGAACACATCATACAAGTCTTCACATAAACTTAACGCCCACTCAAGTTTCATCGACTTGCGAACGATTATGTATTTGAGCTATAAACTTTTCCTGTGCCGACCCCCTTATCCAATAAAGAGTGGAACGTTTTGCTCTCAAATACACGTATTAGTTTTTATATGTATATTTACGAGTTAGGAATGCCAGTAACTACTAGTAAATAAAAAAACATCCATTGCCTTATATTAATGATTTACATAATTACAAGTACAATGCCCTCACTCAACATCTTCTGAGTGGCATTCGAGGGCATACTCCTAACAATCTTCCAATTCCACTCAATGCCACACACTATGGTATCTAATACCCATGTTCTCCAGATGACGCTCCAAGCTAGTCTGAGAAAGTGGCTTGGTCAGAGGATCAGAGACGTTGTCGGCCGAGTCTACTCTGTGCAGCACAATGTATCCCTTGCGAACAAATTCTCTTACGAAATGACACTTCCTCTCAATATGTTTGGTTCTGTTGTGAAACCTCGGCTCCTTGTCCTGTGCTACAGCTCCGTCGTTGTTGCAGTACAGCGGAACAAACAGCTCAGCACATGGTATCACTTGAAGTTTTCCCAGAAACTTCTTAATCCAGAACCATTCCTTGGAAGCCTCCGAGGCTACTTGATACTCAGCCTGAAAGGTGGAATCAGCAGTCGCGTTTTGCTTGGCGCTACGCTAAGATACTGCTCCTTCATTAAGAGTAAATATATAGCCACAAGTAGACATCGAGTCGTCCTTCAGTCCTTGGAAGTCCGAATCAGTGAATCCCACCACATCCAATTCTCCACCGCCATACATCAGAACCATATCTCTAGTCCTTCTTAAGTACTTGAGAACGTTCTTTATGGCAGTCTAATGTTCCCTACCTGGGTTTGCCTGAACCCGACTCACCACGTTTACAGCATGCGTAATGTCAGGTCTCGTACACAACATAGCATACATAAGGCTACCCACAGCCAAAGCATATGATATATTACTCATTTCCTTTCGTTGTTCCTCACTTTGAGGACATATCTTCAAGGAGAGTTTTATTCCATGTCGCATCGGTAGGAACCCTCTTTTAGAATCATCCATCTTAAATCGCTTTAAGATTTTATCTATATAGAGGGCTTGGGAAAGACCTATTGTTCTATTCGCTCTATCCCGGTAGAGTCGAATACCAAGAATATAGGTATCTTAACCCAAGTCTTTTATGGAGAAATTACTCGAAAGCTAATCTTTCACAGAACTGAGCATTCCCACATCATTTCCTATTAGTAGAATGTCATCTACACATAATACTAAGAATGCGATCTTGCTCCCACTAACCATCTTGTATACACAAGGTTCCTCTTCATTTTGTACGAAGTCAAACTCTTTGACCGCCTCGTCAAAATGGTTCCAACTACGCGACGCTTGCTTCAGTCCATAAATGGAACGCTGAAGTTTTCGCACTTTCTGAATATCGACTTCGGACACAAAGCCTTTAGGCTGCTCCATATAGATTTTATCCTCGAGGAATCCATTAAGGAAAGCCGTCTTTACGTCCATTTGCCATATCTCATAATCGTGGTAGGCAGCTATAGCAAGCATCATGTGAATAGACTTAATCATAGCTGCGGGCGACAAGGTATTGTGGTAGTCGATCCATTCTTTCTGGGTATAACCCTTTGCCACAAGCCTGGCCTTATAGGCGTCAACCTTGCCATCACCATCAGTCTTTCTCTTGTATATCCACTTATTCTCAATGGGCACTATGCCCTTAGGGCGGTCTACTAGAGTCCAGGCCTGATTGACATGCATCGAGTCTATCTCAACTTCCATAGCTTCACGCCATTTCGCGGAGTCTACATCCACCATCGCTTGGTCATAGGTCGTTGGGTCGGTCTCTTGGCTATCACTTGGAACCTCATGGAGACCCAGCTCCTCCAAGTGCATAAGCCCATACCTCTCAGGTATGTGAGACACCTTACTAGACATACGAGGTGGTTGTACTTGTGTTTCAGAAGGTTTGGTTCAAATTTCTTACACAGGTGTCTCCCGAGGAGTTTCATTGTATTCTTATAAAGAAATACTTCTACCTGCTTCGCCTTCCTGAATGAACTCATCTTCCAGGAAGTGTGCTTGTAAAGCAACAATGATCTTTCGATCTTCGGGCATGTAGAATAGATACCCCATCGTCCCAGACGGGAATCCAATGAAACGCCCCTTCGCGGACCTAGCTTCCAACTTCCCCACCTTAGTTTTCTTGACATATGCGGGACATCCCCAAATCCTAATGTCATTAAGACTTAGTTTCCTTCCCTCCCACATCTCATGTGGATTTTTAGGAATAGATTTGGAAGGACATCTGTTCAATATGTAAGCGGCAGTCAGGAGTGAAAACCCCCACAGGTAAATTGGTAAGTCAGTATAGCCCAGCATGGAACGGACCATGTTCAACAAGGTTCGGTTCCTTCTCTCTGACACATCATTTAACTGAGGAGTACCTGGAGGTGTTAGTTGTGAGACTATTCCATGTTCCTTAAGGAACTTGTCAAACTCCGTACTTATATACTCGCCACCTCGGTCCGACCAAAGTGCTTTGATATGATTACCAGTTTGTTTCTCGACTAGGGCCTTGAATTCCTGGAATTTCTCAAAGGCTTCGGATTTATGTTTCATTAAGTATACATAACCATACCTAGTATGATCATCTGTAAACGTAATGAAATATTGATATCCGTCACGTGCTGCTTCCAAAGCACCACATACATCAGTATGGATTAATCCCAATTTATCAGCAGCTCTTTCAAAAGTTTCTGTGAAGGGGGACTTAGTCATTTTGCCTTTAAGGCAAGATTCACAAGTAGGAAAGAGATCTGATCCCAATGGACCCATAAGTCCATCCTTTTCTATTTTGTAAACCTTGGTCTGACCAACATGACCAAGTCGAAGATGCCATTTCAAAACTTGATTGGTTTCATCCCTACCACATTTTCTAGTCATAGTATTCACAACTACTTTGTTGCTGAAATTTAGATGATACAATCTATTTAAAAATGTAGCAGTACCCACTAGTTTATTTCTAAAATAAATTTTGCAGGAACCATCACCAATAAAAAATGAAATGCCTTTTCAGTCCATGATCGGAATGGATACAATGTTTTTGTGCCCCTTGGGCAATACAAGTACATCTTCGAAAGTCAAAACAAAGCCGGATTCTAAACCCAAAAGAAGTGATCCTATGTCGGTCGCCTCGACATTATGCCCGCTTCCGACTGTGATCATAACTTCTCCAGCTCCAAGCTTCCTACTTTATTCCAGATCCTGATTCACGGTACAAATATGAGAACTAGCACCAGAAACCAGTATCCAGGAAGTAGAAAATACAGTAGAAGAACAATTTGTTCCCAAAACTAAAAGTTTTGTACTTGAAGTGCCATGAAGAATAAGACACTCTCTAGCCCAGTGGCCCAGCTCACCGCACTTGAGACAAGCGTCTTTCTTCTTGCTCTTTGGAACCGTTGGCGCCTTGCCCTTGCCCTTGAAGTCCTTGACATATGGTCCAGTCTGTTTCTTGGTCTTTTTCTTCTTGTTCTTAGACCTCCGAGGTCCAAAAGAAATCACAAGAGCAGACTCCTTCATCCGCGGAGTCTTCATCTGAGACTGAGCGGTCACAAGTTTGTTCATTAGCCCAGCTAAATTACATATAATCTCATTGCAGTTGAAGTTCATAACAAACTGTGAGAAGGAATCAGGGAGAGACTGTAGGATAAGGTCGGTTTGGAGAGAAGTATCCATTTTAAAATCAAGAGCCTTCAATCTCTCGATCATGGATATCATTTTGAGGACGTGTTCCCCAAACTTCTCACCTTCTTTCATCCTTGCACCGAACAGTTGCTTGGATATCTCATATCTAGCAGTTCTGCTGTGCTCATCATAAAGCTCGGTTAAGTGAGATAGAATCTGCCTAGCAGAAGTCATTTTCTCATGAGCTCTCTAAAGCTCATTTGACATAGAATCCATCATGTATGCACGGACTTTTACGTCATCCTTAACCCACTTTTTGTGGTTTTCAATCTCTTCCTGATTGGCTCTGGTCCGCACAGGAGGCGCCGGAATGTCCGTGTCCAAGACGTATCTCAGTGCCTCTATACTGAGAACAATCATCAGATTGCGAAGCCAGTCCATAAAGTTAGGTCCAATCAGGGTGTTCTTCTCGAGTAGAATTGCGAGTGGATTCATTGTCATATTGAGAGTTATGTCTGTATTAAGTATAACAGATTAATTAGTGACTTGTTATATTATGATCTGAGTATATAATTAAGGTCTTTTCTATTCTTGTTACCCAGCTCCCACTATTTTTATCGGAATAACACACTCTCATGTGAAATCCGGAAGTATCCTCGCTCTACTTCATAGTGGTGATCGAGTTATTTATAAATCTTAATAGAGGGCAACGAACAGTTTTTTAGTCTATTAATTTTCATAAAGTGGTGTCCAACACCAACCCATCTAATGGATGATTCGATCTTATTTTTCCCCTTGTTCACTCCCCTCAACCTATACGATTTCTATGGTTCGTGAACAAGTTAAGTTTATACCATCGATGCAAATCAGTTTCACAATTGAATCTTATCCGGCAACCTATCAGGTTTCTAGGGATAAAATTTGCTCCAAACGAAGGTATCCAATGCGCTCCCGGTAATTTATCTGTCCTCCCCGAACGACTGCCCCGATAACTCGGAAGCATAGCACATCCGGTTTGGATTTCAATTTCCCGAAAACTCGATGGAGTGAAGGAAAACCTCGAAACCTTATAAACTTAATAATTTTTTATGGGAGAATTTTCGCGATTAACGTTACATTTTTCACATTAATCATTTAAGCGCGTTTGTAGCATTCATACAATATGAAACAACCATTCACAACCTAGTTGCTACCAACATGTGGTTCATGGACCGTTCCTAGAAAACAAAAACTCCGTAATCTAATTACAAGTCTTCGTCTTGAATCCTCGTTTTCTCGAAATGGATCTTCATCCGGTCTTCGTCATTACATATAAATTTTACATGGAAAATTGCATCCTAGATACAAATATTTCTAGTAAAATAAATAGACTCAAAACGGCCTTTACAACCCAATCGAATAAAACGAACGATTCAAAAACTAAGTCCACGAACCACATCCTCATTCAGAAGCATTCATCCAATAAATACTATATAAATGGAAAGCGTAGAGATACATTGATCCAATCAACAATACGAACCGATCCAATCGATTCACACAATCGGTAATATGAAAACGTTCAAAAATAATTCGGTCGATCACAAGTATTCCAACAAATAAATTTTCCCTTGTTAAAATGAAATACTATATTCCATTTTAATCAATCTAAATCCAATTTAAATCGCGGGAGATTAATTTTCAGGAATACACGAAAAAACAAACACGGACAGCCCCTGGTGACTGACACGTTCGTGTCACTGGCCGTGTCCCAGGCCGTGTCACTGGGCAGGAGGTTGACACGGCCGTGTCACTGCCCGTGTCACTGGGCAGCTCCCCGGTTGTCCGTCCAATGACAACCCGGGGTTTGATTTTCGACCGGATATCCAATATTAATATTTTCCCATATTCATATCATCAATATAAATCACATTTCCCAGAAATAAAGATTTATATTTAGATATAAACTTACGAAAAATATAAGTACAACAAACATAAAAACATATACCATGATTATGACTAAAATGATTCCAAATCATTCACCATCTAATCGAGCATTCCAAATGCCAATATCCTATATACGATATCGCAAGACCTACTCTCCGATACCACTGCTGGGATCCGGTGCCTAAAATCGAAGGCCCAGTGAAAGTGGTAAAACGAAAATTAATTCGCTCTGAATCCCTACGAGGATCGATCGAGCTATGTATATACGAATAAAAAACGAAACACAAGATGATGCGAGAGACATACCCTTGTAGTCCATTGATTAAATGGTATCATTCTCTTGAGCTATTCCCCAAGCTTTAGTTGCTCTCCACGAATCCAATCCGCTTGAAGCTCTTGGATGATCCAACGCCGAAATACCGCGTCTCTACTTGCCATGCGCCGGAGAAACGAACGGAATGACGATCACCCGATTAACCTCTAAGATTACGGCTAGAATCAAGTGATGAAGCTTTGTATGTTAAGATTATTACACTCTAAGTGTTTTAATCTTACTCTCTCTATCTCTCTATAATTTTCTCCAAGAAAATATATCAAGAGGAACAAGAATGTTGAAGAACACTTTGAGAAACTCTTTTCTCTCTCTCAAACTCTAATTTACGGCTGGAATGAATTTTTCAAGAGTGAAGAATAGTCTTCATTATATTCTTCTAACAAATCCCACAAAATCAACTATTCCTTATTTTAAGAGATATCAAATCTCTAAGGTCATTAGTCTTCACCCACCAAAGCAAGACTAAGACTAAAGGTAAGAGATCAAAAGTGGGGCGGCCTCTAGAAGGAATCGGGCGAGTTCGGTTCGTTTCGGACTCCCATGAGTCCAAACAGATAAACTCCGATTCCGTTCCGATGTATTTATATCGATTAATTAATCCAATTAATTAATCATATCAAATACATAATAACATAATTAATTTCTCCAAGAAATAATTATATTCATGAATTAAATTAATCACCGAGTAATTTATTTAATTTATTAGGTCATAAATTAATTTATCCAATAAATCGGTTTAGACATCTAATGTCCCAAATTAGATATCCAATATCTAATATTCATAATGAGAGAACAATCTCGATTCATTCCATCGTCAATCCTATTGCGCGACTCGGTAGGTCCGTGGGTCGAACTACTCTAATGAAAATCTTGACGTCACAAGCACATCCCTACTAAATCCTCAAGTCGAAGGTTTATGAATACCTATCACAACCTTTCGATTCCGTCATTGATGGTCCCGGAGTGAAATCCGTGTGACGAATCGAGGGTGAGTCGGTTCGAGTATACTAATTCAATTAGCATACCTATAACGTGTGCTCCCACTAACCATTACTGTTCGACAGGCACTCTCCATGTCAAAGAACACGTTATACAAGTCTTCACATAAACTTAACGCTCAGTCAAGTTTCATCGACTTGCGAACGATTAAGTATTTGAGCTATAAACCTTTTCACTGCCGACCCCCTTATCCAATAAGGAGTGGAACGTTTTGCTCTCAAATACACAGACTAGTTTCTATATGTATATTTACGAGTTAGGAATGCCGGTAACTATCAGTAAATAAAGAAACATCCATTGCCTTATATTAATGATTTACATAATTACAAGTACAATGCCCTCACTCAACATCCTCTGAGTGGCATTCGAGGGCATACTCCTAACACTTACCTTCTGAACAGGATTGGGCCTGTATGGAGTCTTTCCAGACTGCTTGATGAACTTTTTGAACTTATGCATGAGGAGTGCCATTTCATCATGTGACAGGATGTCGTCGTCACTGTCAACATTTTTTTGGGTAGACTTTGATGTGCTCGGCATGATGTGCCTTCGGTTGGATACAGCAGCTAATGTTGTAGTTCTGGCGGGAGATTCTTCGGCTTTCTCTCTCCTGTCTATGTCATACTCAAATGCTTTGAGGTCAGAAAAGAGATCAAAGGTAGATATTTCATTAAGATTGCATGACACACGCATAGCTGTAGTCTTAATGTCCCATCGGGCAGGGAGAGATCTGACAATTTTTAGATTCTTCTCCTTTTGGGTATAAATCTTGCCTAATGCTTCAAGTTCACCCACAATACCAGTAAATCTGAGGTCAAGTTCCTCAAGTGTTTCAGTTGGTTTCATTTCGAAAGATTCAAATTGCTGAGTCAATTTTGAAATTTTGTTTTCTTTTGAGAGCTAAGTTCCCTCACAAATCAACTTGAGTTTATCCCAAATATCCTTGGCTGATTTACAGCTCTTTACCTTCGAGAATGTACCTTTGTCAAGAGTAGCAAATAATGCGTTCTTAGCAACATTGTCGAGGTTGGCGCGCTTTCGATCATTAGAGGTCCATTGCTCGCGCTTTTTCTCGAGCATCTCGACATGAGCTTGGCCTTCAATCCTTGGGGCTAGATTAACCTTCATGATTTTTATGGGGCCATCCTGTATAACAAAGATCATCTCTTCGTGCATTGCTGCAAGATGAGCCTCCATCCTAATTCTCCAATCATCAAACTCGTTAATAGAGAACATGGGAACTTTATTGATCATTGATGTATCCATATGAGAGTAGGGTTGCAAACGAATCGAATCAAAGCGAAAATTCATGAATTTTATTCGAATTCTGGAAATTTGTCTACTATTTGTATTCGTATTCGATAACAAATCGAATATTATTTCTGATTCGTATTCGATTCGAGTTTAGTTACAAATATATTCGAATTATTCGAATATTCGAAATTCGAAAATCACTAGCTTTTTTTTTCCACTTAATTTTGATTCTATTAATTTTTGTTGTATGATATATTGATATCTGTTCGATATTTCGATTGAAAAAAATAGATAATCAAAAAGTACTATAGAAAGAACATTAGGTAACCAAAAATTTCCACAAAATATTAGATAACCAAAAAATTCCACAAAAATTGTTGAAGGATATTAATAAACTAAACTTAAATACAATATAATCATGAACAACCAAAGCCACACATATGCTTAGATAATCAAAAAGTTCCACAAAACAATAACATTACATAAAGATAATAAAATCTAAAACAATCTTCAACTTAAACATCCACAAAAATTACAAAACACCAAGTTTTTGCTGGCAATTATAAAAAAATAATTAGAAAATGGTCTGTGCCAAATCCCTCATGGAAGTGATGCTTTATCAAAAAAAAAAATAGCAAACTTGCTGCTCCCAGACTTGTTATCATCATGCTCCCAGACTTTCTACTATCATGCTCGTAAGATGACCTCGATTGGCTCTTCCTCCTCCTATACAAAATTTAAATACATTAATAAATCAACATATTATCATAATCACTAATACATATAAAGTGTAGGAATTGAATTTAAGAAAGATAACTTACATGTGATTTAAGGGCTTTCTCAATCCCGTGAAGTTTACGAACCCAATCTCCTCCACAAATCAAAATTTCTACCATATCGGATGATAAGTTAGCACGAAAAGGATCTAAAACTCGGGTTCCTGCACTAAAAGTGGCCTCCGATGCTACTGTGCTAATAGGAATAGCCAAAACATCACGAGCTAACTTAGACAAAATATTAAACTTCAACTCTTGAGATTTCCACCAGGTTAATGCATCAAAGTCAGAGGCTACATCCCCTTCTTGACCTCTAAAAACTCCTTCTTCCAAGTAAATATCCAACTCCGACTTTGTAGGAGCATGTTCTTCTACGGTGTTCAAATAATCATCAAACATAGACAAACCGGATGGCACTAGTCTTCCTTTAGACATTGAGCTTGTAGTAGAAACAGAAGAGATCGTATGGTCCCGAGAAGAACTACCTTTTTGAGCCCTCATATTGTTAATTTCAACATACTCAAAAAATAATTCATATAATGCATCTCGAACCTTCATAATATTTACACGAGCATCACTCTCATTGTATATCTTGTTGAAAGAAAACTCAACCAACCTCATCTTAAATCTAGGATCAAGTATTGCTCCAATCGCCATTAAAAGATTACAACTTCCCCAATATTTATCAAATTTTTCCTTCATCTTTTTAACCATATTTCTAATGAACTCACTAGGATGATTTTTTTCTTTCTCATCTAATACATGTTTGACTCTCCAAATGACAGCAAGAAAAACATTAGAAGTAGGATAATGACTTCCAGATATAACATGAGTGGCTTCATAATATACCCTAGACGTCAACAACGTCCTCCACTTTTTTCCAATCTTCCGAACTAGGACAACACTTGTATAAAGTCTCTCTTTGTGCAAATATAGGAAATGCATCTTTAACCTTAATAGCTTCAGTCAACATTTCAAATGTAGAATTCCAACGGGTAGGACAATCTATGATTAACTTTTTCACTGGAATTCCTAAATGATGCACAATATCAGAGAACTTTAACAATCTAGCCTCTGATTGATTAATGAACCTCACACTATTTTTAACATCTTCAATGATGCATTGAATCTCAAAAAGACCATCTTGAACAATAAGGTTCAAGATATGAGCAGCACATTTCACATGGAACAACTTACCATCCAATGGCAACTTACGACTCCTTGAGAAGGTATCCTTTGCAATTCGAAGTGCAACATTATTATTTGAAGCATTGTCCACCGATATAGTGAAGATTTTATGCTCTATCCCCAAGCTTTTGTACACTTCATAAGCCCGTCAAAGATATCAACACCTAACAATTATAAAAAATATATCGAATCAATAGTGTACATAGAATATTTCTACATTAACTAAATGTTTTGATATGAGATAATTAAGTATAACAATACCCGTATGTGGAGGAGGAAGTGGCATAAAACTGAGAACTTGCTTTTGAAGTTGCCATTGTGAATCAACAAAGTGGCGATGACACACATATAAGAAATCTTTTGCACTTTCGACTTCCAAATATCGGTGGTCAACGAAATTTTATTGATGTTTTTCAACTTCAATCGTAACTTGTTCTTCTCCAAGTCATAAACCGTAATAACATCATTTCTTGTTGTGGTACGGGAGATCTTTTCAAATTGTGGGAGATTCACTTTGAACATGAAAGAAAAGCCATAGGCCTCCACGACATTAAATGGCTGCTCGTGCATTAAAATCGATGAGCAACGACTTCTCTTTGTTTCAAATGATCATATACGCCATCCGATAAGAGATTCATCTCAAATTTGGATTTTGAAGGCTGAAATTGCGAGGTCTTTTGTTTCTTTGCTTCAAGTTTCTTTTGAACACATCTAGCTATATGATTCAAAAGTTGAGATGTTGTACTGCATTGGTCGACAGAGAAGTTTGCTACAATATTTACATTTAAATTTCGGTGTTCCATCCCCAAGAGTCACTTCCTCAAAATCCTTATGAACTTTTGAATTCTTTGCTCTCTTCTTCCTCTCAAATTTTTAGTACCATCTGATTATTTTCACCAATATTATCATCGCCAACACCAAGCTCGTCTTCCATATTCACGTCTTGCATTTGCGACCATCATCAACTTCATTTTCCACATCACATTCATCATCATTTATGTTGGTTCTTGGACTCATCACTGGTGAATATAGATTATAAATTACATGATATACAATATACAAAACTTATTGACATATTTAATAAGTTGTATTTACCTCTTCGAGATTTTCCACTATAATATCGTCTTTGTGAGGTGTTTGCATTGCTAGGTTTGAAGGATCCATATTATATTTCTGTTAAAAATGTAATAATAATGTAATGAAAAAGTTAATCTATACACAAAGTAAAAAAATGCTTATCAAATGTTTTTAAAGCACATAACTATATTGCGGTTTCAGCACCTTTAAGTACATGGTAAAGCGGTGAAGAAAATTTCTTAATTTTTCAAGTACAAGAAAAACACATTTAACATTAAAGGTTCGAAATAATATAACTAGGAGCACCAATATTAGAGCAAGTACTAAATATAGTAGATAAGTTATCACCACTACAAGCAGTAATATTAGAGCAAGTAATAACAAAAACAATATTCCAGTCTCAAACTTCAAAACACACACATAGACACTAACTAAACTAAGTAATACATCTTCAGTTTTTCTTAACAAAAAATGAAAAAGAAAAAGAGAATGACGATATTAGGGACCAAGATTTACCATATAATCATTTTTTTCAACGTACTTCATATTTATCCATAAACAAAAATTAATCGAGCCTACAGAAATCAAGGAGATCAAGGGAAAAAAAAGGCAAGAATCATTTTTAAAAAAAGATTTTACATTTAATATATCCTCAAGAGGACTTCACTTTTCAATATAATTTATTATTAAGACATACCACTGAATTTATAGGATCGACGGGCTGAAAGAGGACTTGGCGGTGCGGCTTCAGATCGAGGAAGACTTACAGATCCACGGTGAGGACTTTCGGATCGATGGAAAGATGTCGTCGGGCAGCAATTTTCTACGAAAGAAGGCAGTAAGGGAAAAGAAAACAAAGAGAAATGAAGAGAGCGGCGGAAAAGCTGGAGCAGGAAGGAAATAGGGATCTTGGGAATTGAAGTTAGGGTAATTTGTATTTCTTTTTCTTTTTGACGTTTCCTGTGTTAGTTAGTGTATTAGAAAAAAGGATTGTTGCACTTTCAAAGTAGCAACTTATCTCATAAATATTAAATAAAGAATATTTACATAAATATAAAATAATATAAAATATAAGAGAGAAATAAATAAACGAATCAAATATTCGTATATATTACGAATCGAATATTTAGCTATTCGTATTTGTATTCGAAAACTATACGAATATAAAATATTATTTATATTTGGATTCGAATTCGGATTATTCGAATACGAATCGAGATAATCGAATACGAATATCGAATCGAATCAAAATTATTTGATTCGTTTGCAACCCTATATGAGAGTATAGGAATGAAAAAGACTGTTTTGAAAAATAAGTGATTTTGGATCTAATTCAGGCAAAAATACGATTGATTCTTTTTAGAATCAACCGCTCCGATACCACTTGTTGGCCACTAAGTATACAGAATACAGCTTGGAAAATATTTTAAGCAACAAGCTGTACGATTTCCAAATCTGAGTGAGTATCGGAAGTCTTGTTAAAGTAAGTTGCTGTAAATACAACAACTAGATATGAAGTGTATACTTAAAAGTAATCACATATATTAAAACAGTAAATGTAGAAAGTAAATGACACGGTAATTAAAGTGGTTCGAGGTAAAACCCTCTACGTCCACTGGTTCTCCACATAGGAGTGAAAATGTTTATTATAAATACTGCGTACACAACTACGTATTTATAATCAAACCTATCAATGTATCGTTCACACATATTGATATAAAGATCTTAGCTTTCAACGGTTCATACAGATTGGTCTAAGCTTTCACTTGACTGACTTCTTCACACACAGTTCCGAAGTTTCGTCTCTTCAATGCAAATCCGTCACACACAGTTCAGGAAGAGCAAGGTTTCTCAGTCCACACAGGGCTGATGGTTTTGTTCAAGGTTTGAACGTTGGTTGAACAACAGTTTGACTTTCTTGAGCTTTGAGCTGATGATGTGTTGTTCAAGGTTGAGCACTTGTATATTTCTTTTCTCAGAGTAGCAGTATGCTTGGAGAAATATGTTTGCTCAGATGTATGCGTTTTTAGTTCTTAGATTTGGTTGGTAATGTTGATAACTTCGTGATCGTGATCTTCAAACTCTGGGGATATATATAGCCTCTTTGAATAGATCCATTGAGAAAGATCCATTGAGAAAAAGTCCGTTCCAACGGGATGATTTATTTGAATAAAGCACGATCCGAATATTGCGCTTGTTTGAAGATCTCTGACGACTTAATATTTAAATACTCTATCGTTTCAGTATTTAAATACTTCTTCTCAAACTGGACTTTGACTTTAGCGAATAACAAAGATTCTTTCTTGGAATGTCTTGTCCTGTTTGGATAAGTATTGAAGGCCTCAATACTTATAGACTGATACTGTATGGAAGGATGTTGTATGATCGATTCGAAACAGCTTCCATACTTAGCGTTTATGAGTCTCTTTGCTGTATAATCAGTTAGCTGTATGTTGGCATTACGAGAAGTCTTCGATACAAGATTGACACCTTTGATCAGCTTTCGATACAGCTGCTTTGCTGTATGTTGGCACAATATCAAAACTTCAGCAGGATTGTTTTATCCCAACAGATCGGATCAGATCGAAAAGTTTGACATCCAATTGGATCGGTTCGGTTGTTGGATGGCAGTCCAGAACCTATGTGAGCTACCCAATCCGATCCGAGTTAAGAACCGAACCAAACCGACCGATAAAATTCAATTATATAATATTATTTAGGATTTATTATTTGGGAAATTAATTAAAATGCCACAAGTTTGAATTGAAGTTTCCGAAATGCCATAATCATTTTCAAACTTACCGAAATGCCATAATCCCCTGCGATGGGCACTGTTCGCCCCCGCGATCGCGGGCCATTAAGCCACGTGGCACATGGTTTGGCCCGGGTTGGCAACTCTGGCCCCTCAAGTTTGCCCGCGTTGGCAACTTTGGCCCCCGCGATCGCGGGCAAACTTTAAAAAATTTCAATTTTGGTCCTTTTTGTTTTCTTTGATTTTTAAAACTGCATATTGACAAAAATAATAAAAGAAATTTTAGCAAAACTGAGCTGCGTGAGCATGAGATTTTGGAGCTGCATTCGTGTCCGCAGGTCGCGCTCGCACACAAGTTCATTAGCCTATATGAGACTATAATTTTTAAAGAATTTTGGTCACATTTAAATATATATATATATATATATATGTGTGTGTGTGTGTGTGTGTGTGTGTGAGGTATATATAATTCACTGTTAGTGGGTTTATGTTCTCCTATATGAGAGCTTCGAAACGATATATAATGCATCCAAACGGAGTACGTGTGAATGAGATATCGATGCTCAAAGTTGAGTAAAAACCATGAAATTTGCAAAAACCATATATATATATATATATATATATATATATATATATATGGTTTTTAGGGAACTTTGGAGACATTTAAATATACATATATGTGGTATATATAATTAACTCTTAGTGGATTTATGTTCTCCTATATGAGGGCTTCGAAACAATATATAATGCGTCCAAAACGGAGTATGTGTGAATAAGATATCGATACTCAAAGTTGAGTAAAAACATGAAATTTGCAAAAATCATGTCGTGTGTGGGAAGTTGTCCCACATAGGAAGAAACATTAAAACTACATTGGTTTATAAGGAAAGATGTGTGAGGAGTAGACAAGCTCCTTGCATGGTTTTACTCCAACTCCTACTCGCGCGCAGGGGGGTGCCGATGGACGATTTCGCAAGCAAAAATCGTAACTTGTGTGCGAGCGCGACTAGCGGACACGAATGCAGCTTCAAAATCTCGTGCTCACGCAGCTTGATTTTGCTAAAATTTCTTTTATTATTTTTGTCAATGTGCAATTTTGAAAATTAAAGAAAAGAAAAAGGACCAAAATTGAAATTTTTAAAAGTTTGCCCGCGATCGCGGCGGCCAAAGTTGCCAACGCAGGCAAACTTAAGGGGTCAGAGTTGTCAACCCGGGCCAAACCATGTGCCACGTGGCCTAATGGTCCGCGATCGTGGGGGTGAACAGTGCCCATCGCGGGGGATTATGGGATTTCGGTAAGTTTGAAAATAATTATGGCATTTCGAAAACTTCAATTCTCGATCAAACGCACACAGATTTGCATATTTGATTATTTGGTATTGGTTTATTTCTCTTATCTGCATATTTGATTTTGCTTTCATAAACCTTGATCTTGATTGCTTGGTATTTGCCTATTTGGTATTTGGTAATTGTCTAATTGATTAAATATGTTTCCTAGATCACTATCGTCCGGTGCTCAAAATTGAAAAAGAAAGAAAAAACAACAAAAAAATTGCACAATCTTTACATGGATCATTAAATAAAATTTTTGTTAGGCAAGAAAGGCCGTTGAAACTTCTATTTCTAATGAAAATATTGATGAGCCACATGTTGATGAGCATCGCGTTGATGAGCTTAATGTTGATTTAAATATTTTTAAGCCAAGTGTGGGGGATAATTTGAATTCAAAAATGAAAGATTTTTTAGCCACATGTTGATATTGAAAGAAAATACTTGTTTACGGAGTTACAAATTTTGCAAGGCATGATACCATATGAAGCATACGAGAAAAAAGCATTGGATGTCTATTCAAGTTATGGAGTTTGTAAGGAAGGTGGATATGTTCCCACACGTGTTGCTTGCCTACAAGATTTTGTTGACTGTACCAGTCACGGTAGCATCTGCCGAAAGAAATTTTTCAAAATTAAAGCTATTGAAGTCATATTTGCGGACTACGATGAGTCAAGAGAGGCTTAACGGATTAGCAGTTTTGAGCATCAAAAGTAAGTTTCTAGCAAATGCTGACTATGATAGATTAATTGATGATTTTGCTTCACGAAATGCACGAAGATAACATTTTAGGTGATACTGTATTTGTTTTGTTTTTAGGGATTTTGGTTTATGTCCCCCGCCCCCTTTCCCGTTGTAACTTTTATTTTTTTAATAATAATCGGCGTGGGGATGAGTCGCCTGGCTTGACTAGGTTCCAAACTCCTTTAAAAAGGTCGTGTTCTTAGTTCATTGGATTAGGGACATTTTTTACTCTCCGCCCAGAGCATCCAAAACCATTGGGCCGGCCCTGCTTATGGAGATGGTGTTCAATAAATATCATAATTGCAACGAACATCGTCAATGATTAAGTAATCCATTGGCGTGGTTGTGAACAATCATTTGTCATGGATATAATTGATTGTCGGGATATACTCTTCCTCCGTTTATCGTAGTCGGTCGCTATTATGAAATTTTAAGCTAATTATAGACACGTTTGAATAAGAATGCCAAATATTATAAGAAGATAATAAAAGAAGGATAATAAAGAGTATTTAGTCAAATACAACCACAAGGGTTGTGTCCTACCGGTTAAAGCATTGGAGATGTAGTGGAATATCAGATTTGCCCAGGGTTCTAATCCAGCGTACACAACAATTATGGCCACTGAGGTTTAATCAGGCTGATATCTTACGGTCATAATTTGCTAAAGGGATTAGTTTTCTTGTTTAATCAGCCTAAGACACCCCTCCAAAAAAAGTATTTAGTCTTCTTGTTTAAACCCAAGACGAAAATGTACTAAATTAGAACAAGAATATTATGATAAACACATCAATTATAGTTAATATTCCTGAAGAATATTAAACAAAAAAGGCATTATTTTGAATATTTTTTATATGGCCTTATGTTATTGAATTGCTTTTATTATCACCATATTGATATAAATTATTGCTCATGACGTAGCATAATTAATATTTTTAATTAATATTTACATACTCTTTACAGTAATTTATATTTTGGGTGTTATATGCTTATAAATTGTTGCTCCCAATGTAGCATAATTGATACTTTTGAAAAATATCACATACTCTTGATGAGTACTTCATATTTTCGGTGATATATGATTATATTTGATTTAAATTGTTGCTCGTGAGTTAGCACAATTAATATTTTTGAAGAAAAATACATGCTCCTGGAAAGCAATTTACATTTGAAGTTGCATGTATTTATTTCAAATGAAAAATACATAACTTTATGTCATATTGATTTGTTCAATTTCTACTTGAGGAATGGAAAGACAATCCCCGAAGGATTGGTATAATTTCATATGGCAATATTTGTTGTTGCCCAAAATATTTATCCGAAGATTAAATACTGCTGGAATGAACGGACAACAAACAAAATTTGCGGGAGCACTTCCGAGAGAATATGAATAACACAAGATTTGTCGGGTTTGTTAGGCCCGGGCTTGAATGCTCTCGCGAGATGTTATTAATAAAAATATTCGTGGATACAAGTATTAATGTGAGAATCTAAGTACAATGAGTGTAAAAAGACTCTGTTAATCCAGCTCTTGAGCGAAGCTCGGTGTTCTTCGACCCTGCCGATCGTCTTCTTGATGAGAGAGGCCGAGAGAAGAAAGAACCGAAAGATAGTTGTTGCCAAGAGTAGGAGAAATCCAAGTGTTGTATATTGCTTCTGTATTGTATGCTGAAATCGCGATAATGCAGAGAGTTGGCCGAGTGCAGGGAGCCTTCTATTTATAGGGGCAGCGGAGCCTTGTCTTTTGGCGGGTGATCGCCTTCCGGCCAATATAATAATGGGGCGATCGTCTGCCGGCCAATATAATAATGGGGCGATCGTCCTTAAGTCACACGGCCGGGCCTAAAGTCGAAGGTAGATCTTTGGCCACTGTGCGGTCCAATGAGGAGCCAGCACGCGTCCGGAGTCACTGTCACATGCGGTCCTACTGACACCTTTCGGCGGGCCTGTCGGCTGGTGGGAAGATGCTAACAGGCTGTGGTCAACGATCCGTGATATGCGGAACTTGTCTCGGCTCTGCACGTGGTGTCAGTCCTGAGGCTCGGCCTTTGCCGACTGGATGACTATCGGCTTCGAGCGGCATGAGGCGGTCGTCTCTAGCTGGTCACCAGAGGTCGGCATCGGCCAGTTGCGAAGGGTCGGCATCGGTCGGTCACCAAGGGTCGGTCGGCAAGTGCCGGGAGATGATCGTCTGCTAGTCGGTCGCCAGGAGTCGATCGCCAAGTACCGAGAGACGATCGTCTTTGATGTCGATCGCTCGGCACCGGGACTTGTCCTGGGACCTTCGGTTGGCCGATTTATCTTGTCTGTCGGGCTAAGGCTAGGCCGCCTGGTCGCTGGTCGGCAGTTCTGCCTCGGCTGCTCGGCAGTGGCTAGGTCTCCCGATCTCCGAGGCGATTGCCGGTCGGAGAGTATAATTCTCGACACAACAATTGCCCCCCAGCTTGCTCCGATGTTGAAGACACGGGGCGAGGTGGTTCTTGCTGGCGATCGTGTAAGATGAGGACGGGCAACCTGTTGAGCTGACTTTGGATTCGGACTTGGGCTATCATGGTCGATTGGCTAGCTATCTTTCGGTCTTGTATCTGCAAAAAACAACATTGGCCGATCCCCCTCAGAAACTTGATGGTTTCGTCGTTTGAGGAATCGTGCACAGTCGCGGAGTTCGATGGACCGACTCCATGACCGTGTCTTGTACGCGAAGACATTGAGTGTCTCGTGACTCATTTTATTGTGAGGGTCCTCTGTTAGGCTGCGCCTCACCTCGTATTTAAACGAAGGGCGTGCGGTCTCGGTCTAGCGGAGTCCTTGCGCAGGATAGCGTCGGATGATTCAACTCCACGCCCGCGGCTTGTTTAGCTCTGCTTCCACCTCGGCCCACCATGAAGATGGCGAACCTCGACGGTGTACGTTGAGACGGGGGTTGTGGCACGTGTCGCATTGTCCGGGTACATCATGTTAGATGGTGAACCTTGAGGGCGGGCGATCGTGTCCACTGATTAATTTTGGAGGGCCCTCAGACTACACCGGTCTCGTATTTAAACGAAGGGCGGGCGGTCTTGGCCCAAAGGGACCTTGCATGGCCGAAGCAGCCGGTTCCATCGACTACCAGGACCATGGCTTTATGATGTGCGGTGGAGGCGATCTCATGCCTTAGTCCATCATGTTAGATGGTGAACTGTAGATGGCGAACGAGTCCTCCGGTTTGGTGATGTAGCTTGATGATCGGCGATCGGGCTGGAAGATTGGTGATCGTCGCTCGGCTGCCGATCGCATTATTCATAAGTTGATATCGGCGATCGGGCGGGAGATCGTCGTTCGGGCGCCGATCGCGCTGTTCAAAGGTTGAGAAGAATCCTTTGTCTGGCAAGGAAGTCTGCGGCCTTATCTCGGAAGATCGTGTAGGTCGCGGGTTGGTCCTTCGTGAGATGTCTGAACATAGGCGAAAGATCATGAAATCCTCCTAGGACCGCGTAGAGGGCGATCTCATCGCTTACGGGCTCGCCGTTGAGGATGATCTTGTCTACTCGGTGGATGTACTCCGAGTCGGACTCTTCTTCTCCCTGCCTGATTTGCATCGCGCGAAGGGGACCTTCTGGCCGGGCGACCCTGGTGGCGAAGTACGATGTGAAGACGTTCGCCAGTTCGTTAAAGGAGCCAATGGACCGAGGTGGCAATGAGGTGTACCACCTGTAGGCGAGGTTTTCCAGCGTCATGGGGAACATTTGGCACCTGGTCGCGTCAGATGCCCCACACCCGGTCATGTAGATGTTGAACTTGCTCAGGTGTATTTCGGGGTCCGATCTCCCCTCGTACAAAGGTGTTTGCGGAGGAGCAATCTTGTGCTGCACGGGGGCGAGCTCGACGTGGACCTCGAGCGGATCGCTCGGCTCGGCGATCGTCTTCTTGGCGCCTGCCCCGGATTCTAGGAGCACCTTCATGTCGTCGAGCTGACGGTGCATCGCGGCCATCGTCGTGGCTCGGTCGCTTGCGGATCGGCTTTGGGAGCGGGAGCCGAGGCGATCGTGTACCGATCTCCGGACTCCGCTGCTGCCGACCCCGGCTATTTGGCGAGTGGGAGCCATACGGCTGGGCTGCCTTCTGGGAGTCGGGTAGGCCGAGCTCCTGTTAACGGACTCAAACTCCGTCGTTTCGTAGCTGGGGCCGGACTGCCCCGGTTGCCAGGACGGGTCACTGCCCAAGCGATCGAAAACAGAGGTGCCCCGGCTGGCGAGCGCCTCTCCTTGCGGATAAGAGCCTCCTGGCGATCGCTCGGCCAGTAACGCCTTGAGCTTCCGCTTGGACTTCCGGCGGATGGCCGAGGGGGTGATAGCGGGAGGCGCGTCGAGGACACTCCGTCGCTCCTGTAGGACGGCCATGGCCTCGTCGATCTGTTCCTTGGTTCGGAACTGATCGAGCGAGAGGCTTGGGCCGCCCGTCAGGGGCGGGATCGAGCGTCTCGGACCGCGGCGGCTACCCTCCGCCATCGGCTGTGGCTCGGACTGAGACGGAAAGAGGCGCCTGGCGGGCTGGCCAGCGGCTTTCTTCGACGCGGAGGCGGAAGACGTGATTTCTGAAAGATTTCTTTGAAGCGCAGTGAGTGTCACTTCAAGTATATGCCCCGAGAACAGTGAGTGTTCTTCGGGACGGTAGGAATAAAATTGAGGGTTAGATCCCCTTCATCTAGCGCCAATTGTTGTTGCCCAAAATATTTATCCGAAGATTAAATACTGCTGGAATGAGCGGACAACAAACAAAATTTGCGGGAGCACTTCCGAGAGAATATGAATAACACGAGATTTGCCGGGTTTGTTAGGCCCGGGCTTGAATGCTCTCGCGAGATGTTATTAATACAAATATTCGTGGATACAAGTATTAATGTGAGAATCTAAGTACAATGAGTGTAAAAAGACTTTGTTAATCCAGCTCTTGAGCGAAGCTCGGTGTTCTTCGTCCCTGCCGATCGTCTTCTTGATGAGAGAGGCCGAGAGAGTTGGCCGAGTGCAGGGAGCCTTCTATTTATAGGGGCAGCGGAGCCTTGTCTTCTGGCGGGCGATCGCCTTCCGGCCAATATAATAATGGGGCGATCGTCTGCCGGCCAATATAATAATGGGGCGATCGTCCTTAAGTCACACGGGATGTCGGCCTAAAGTCCAAGGTAGATGCTGGCAGCCAGCTGTGCGGTCCAATGAGGAGCCAGCACGCGTCCGGAGTCACTGTCACATGCGGTCCTACTGACACCTTTCGGCGGGCCTGTCGGCTGGTGGGAAGATGCTGACAGGTTGTGGTCAACGATCCGTGATATGCGGATCTTGTCTCGGCTCTGCACGTGGTGTCAGTCCTGAGGCTCGGCCTTTGCCGACTGGATGACTATCGACTTCGAGCGACATGAGGCGGTCGTCTCTAGCTGGTCACCAGAGGTCGGCATCGGCCAGTTGCGAAGGGTCGGCATCGTTCGGTCACCAAGGGTCGGTCGGCAAGTGCTGGGAGATGATCGTCTGCTAGTCGGTCGCCAGGAGTCGATCGCCAAGTACCGAGAGACGATCGTCTTTGATGTCGATCGCTCGGCACCGGGACTTGTCCTGGGACCTTCGGTTGGCCGATTTATCTTGTCTGTCGGGCTAAGGCTAGGCCGCTTTGGTCATTGTCGGCGATTCATCTGCCTGCTCGCGGTGGCTAGGTCGCCCGATCTCCGAGGTGATCTCCGGTCGGAGAGTATAATTCTCGACACAACAATATTCTTATTGTCGGCTCTAAAAGGAGCTTTATTCAATGAGTCTCGAATTAATTATAAGCGATATATTATTTTAGACAATGATCATGTTGCGATAAATTTCAAATTCAAGTATCCATATCAAAGGCACAATATTTGGGTCACCCCCTCTGTTATTAGTGCACCTCCTGAAGAGGGTTGATTTTATAATCCAATTCCAACTTTCTCCGACATTAGGGGGAGATATGAAATATAACTAAGAGAAAGTCGGAAAATTCTCGTTGGGTTGGATATTTAAATTTACGCACTATGAACTCGAAGTTCAACAAGTTATTGATTGCCAAATGAGTGATGAAATCTCATATACGAGTTGTATATGTACCATAAAGAATTAAAGTCGAATGTGAACGAAATATATTTGTTGATACTCTTCGACGCCAGAAGCGTGAGAGACGTATTTTTTATTGGTATTAAAGATAAAATCCGCGGAATACAAATCGTTTAAACTATAACATCACTTCAAAAACCTCCTGAAAAGGATCGTCTCGAATACGAGAATCTCAGTACCTTAATTTGCACGTGCACTAAATAATGACAGTATTGGGATTATGGAACAACCAAATTAAATGTTATGGGAAATGTTTAATATTTGATTTTGTTGAAGTTGTTATGGACTTTGTGAATATGCGAGAATATTTATAGGAATGATAGTTGTCGACAACACATTGTGTCTCAACAATTGCTAGTGGACTGCCTGAAGCACTAAATAAAATATAAGCAATTGAGACAGAGCTTAACTCGCAGAATAAAATAAAGTGGTGAAAGATAAGCGAGATCAGCATATCAAGGGTTTAAGCGCATACCCGAAACATATTCTCCTGTTGAAAAAATATATTTCATCATTTAATATATATATGACAATTATTATGAATATAAATATTCAATTAGTGACGTCATCACCACATTTGTCTATGGGTCATTGGACGCGAATATCTATATGAAAGTCCCTAGCAGACTTGAGGTTCCTAAAGTAATAGGAACATGAAATTCGCATCATGTACTATTTTGAGTTATAAATATTTACACATTTTGAAATAGTCTGGTGGATCAACCGACTAAGTGAATTCCTCCTGAAGAGGATATATGTAAATTATTTGAACTCGTGTCTAAAGACAAGTTCAAAATGAAAAACTTAGATAAAACTAAGTATTAGTATTGTCTCGACTTGTAGATCGAGCATATATGATGGAAAGTTTTTATCCATTTAGCTACCTAAAGGTTGTCTTACCACTTGAAGTGGATACCGACTCATATAGATCTCAAGAAAATAACAAAGATATAAGAGGACCAGAAGTTCTGTACTTGTATGCTATTGAAGCATTACATTATCAGGCCTGATATACAATTTGAAGTTAACATGCTAGCAAAATTTAATATTTCTCCAGGAATGAGAATGTGGAATGGTGTTAACCATATTGGTTTATTACATGAAAGAGATCGAGATTCGATATTGGTGGCTATTAGGGATTATGATCTCATATTTGTTCTCATACTGCCTATTTATTATGATGATAAATATTCTCCATTTATATGTTGCATATAATGTTTGGGCAAGTAAGATGAAATTTATTTCCACACGAGCTTCAAAAGAGCAATAATGACAATCTAGCAGATTTATTCACTAAATCTCTCCATGTGAAAATTATATTCATGGTATTGGAGTGCAAGATTGTTATCTTGAGGGGAAAAGTGATAACTTTTAAATCAGTTTGAAGATTATGTTGACCCTGAAGGTCAGAAGGTCCTGAAGACCAAATGGTTGTACTCTTTTTCCCTTTCTAAGTTTTTTCTCACTGGGTTTTCTTAGTTAAGGTTTTTAACGAGGCAACCAATGCAACACATGAGCAAAATTATACTATGTACTCTTTTTCTCTATCGGTTTTTTCCCACAGGGTTTCCGAAGGAGTTGATGAGGCATGAACATCATAATATTCAAGAGAAAATATTGTATGAAGACGATGTCACTTGTATCTCAAAGGTAGATACATCAAATATTCACTTAAGTGATTAGTCGGCGAACTTATTCACAAAGGTGTTGCCGACATCAACATTCAGAAGACTAGTACACAAGATCAGAATGCGTCAACTCAAAGATCTTATGTAATCGATTTTAGGGGAGTAGCTGTACTCTTTTTCCTTCGATCGGGTTTTCCCCTAGGTTTTAAAAGGTTTTAATGAGGCAGCATGTATTAAAGGTCATTCAAAGGGGAGTGTTGTAATTAATGTATTTATTAATGAATGACCTTTATACCCCTGAAACTCTAGATGTGTACCTATAAATAAAGGCTTTTGACCCTCGTAAGAATACACACATTATTCTCCTTCTCTTCCAATTTCTCTCTTTTTCTCTCAAGTTTATAACAATTTCTACTTTTTACAAATTATACCATTGTAATTGTTTCCTCAATGTCTTCGAAATAAGTCCACTATTGAATATTTTTGTATTTAATTATATTATTAATTATCATTAATATATACGAATTAATGTATTATGATTAGTATGAGATTTGTTGAAATTAGTATGAGATTTGATACAAATATATTAATTTTTTTATTAAATTCATAAATATATACGAATTAAGGAGTCACGATTACCAAGTCACACCATCTTACTAGATGAATAAATATAAAAGGACCAAAATTTACTCAAAATTTATAAACCTAACTTCTGAATGGACAAAAAAATGAAAATATGATTGACATTTTAATTTTTAGGTTATCGATTTTAAATTCATATACACACCGCTGCATCGCGTGGGGACATGACTAGTTAATATATAATTCGTTTTAATTTTTCAAAATTATAGAGTTGGTCTTACCTAACGTTTGACCAACGGGATAATGGGATATGTTAAAAAAATCCTTATCTATACTATAATACTATATAATACTTATCCCTCTTGATTTAATGTCGAAGAGGGATTTAATTTTAACTTTTAATTGTAAATATATGAAGAGACTATTTTAATTGTAATTTTTAATGTAAATAAACTAATTTAAATACAAAAGTTATGATAAACATCACAATGCAAATACACCTTCTAATACACAATGTGATTAAAATGAACTTTTAAATGATAGTATAAATTACAAGATGGTTAAATTTTATATATGAAATCTTAGATACAATCGGTGCATCGCACGGGTTGAATAAACCAAAAACAATCCCGGAGCAACATACGGTTTAGTAAAGCCTCATTTCATATAACTAATTACATAGACTAAAATAAAAGAACAATAACAATTAAAAAAACATATAAACTTCTCTAAAAGACATTTAAATTCTGCCATCTGTTCATTCAACCGTCTGCCCCAACATTACGTACAAAACACGTGCACCTTCTAATACACAAGGTGATTAAAACGAACTTTTAAATGATAGTATAAATTACAAGATGGTTAAATTTTAGCTATAAAATCTTAGATACAATCGGTGCATCGCACGGGTTGAATAAACCAAAAACAACCCCGGAGCAACATACGAGTTAGTAAAGCCACTACCAAAAAAAGAACTTTAGCCGACGACCCGAAAAAAAACGGCCGACGACTTTAAAGTGTCGTCGGCTAAACTTTGCACTTTAGACGACGACTCGTGTTGCCGTCGGCTAAACAGTTTTAGCCGACGACTTGATCTAGGTCGTCGGATATAGTACAACATAGTCGTCGGCTATAGTAAAGAGGTTTAGCCGACGACCTAGATATTATTTAGCCGACGGGAAAAAAAAGATGTTTTAGCGGACGACTTGATCTGGGTCGTCGGCTAAACCTTTTCCAAGAAAAAAAAGGTTTTAGCCGACAACTTGATCTGGGTCGTCGGCTAAACCCTTTCCCAAAAAAAAAAATCAAATTTTAGCCGACGGCAAGATCTAGGTCGTCGGCTAAACCCTTTCGAAAAAAAATGGGGTTTAGCCGACGACCTAGATCAAGTCGTCGGCTCCAAGTGAAAATTATATATAGTTAACGGAATACCAACCCAATCTTGCCCCTCTCCCCGCTAAAGAGCACATTTCTATTCTCGATCCTGTCAGTTATTCCCGAAAAAAGCTTGTGAGTTGCTACTTTGAGTATTGCGACCTTGCGAAAAAGATCAACCCGGTTTTTGGAAATCCCTTTGTGTATTTTTTTAGTTTGTGTTGCTACTTTGAGTTGTGCTAGCTGGAGTGACGAAGGTTTCTACCGGTTGTTATAATCACCATTTCGATTAAGGTACGTATTTTATTGTATTTTTTATTGTGATTTCGAAACTTTATATTATTCATGTTGTACATTCGAAAGCTTTTATGTATAACGATTAAGTTTTATGATGATAATCATTATGATTAATTGTTTGTTGTTATTTCATTTATAATTTGAACAATATTAGTTAGTTGGATTAATATTGGAAAATTTATACATTTTCAGGATGGACAAGAGTTGGATTGGGTTACGAAAATGGGATCCAAGTGTAATAGATGGGATGAAGCAGTTTATGAGATTTGTAAAAGCGCACGGCAGTGGTAATACGTTGCACTATTGTCCGTGTAATAAATATAGATGTCGCAGTGATATGTATCGTTTTCCATTTGATGAGGTCTGGGAACACCTAAAGAAGAATGGTTTTTGGAGTAAATATACATGTTGGATATACCACGGTGAAGCACCGACTCATTATTCCGTATGATCACGGACAATTTAGTGGTAACGACGGGTTCACCGATCCGAAGAGGAGGTTGATTGATGATGTGTTTGGTTTTTCCGAGATGTTTGTACCAACTGAGCCAATCCCACGACCCCGTAGACCGTTGCCTTGCAATCGGGCTGGCTTGACAGTACAACAAGCTAATTCAACTCCAATGACCCTCTATACCTGTGGTGTAACATGACTGTTCTTGATTGTGTCATGGAAACGATGAGATTAAAGGTGGAAAACAGATCATCCATCAAGTCTGTGGATGATTACTTGGAGATTACGAGTAACATGCTTCCACAGGGTCATCATCTTCCTAATACATATACAAAAATGAGACGAATTTTGAAAGATCTTGGTCTTTCCTACATTAAGATCCACGTCTGCATGTATGATTGTGTTCTATTCTGGGGGCATCCTAATGAAGACCTCACGAGATGTCCTGTATGTGATACAGAGAGATATAGGATCACTCCTTCTGGAAAAGAGAAACCGGTGAAGGTACTTTGGTATTTTCCACTGAAGGACAGGTTGGAACGGCTTTTTATGTCTCCTCACACGGCAAAAGCAATGAGATGGCATGCCGATCCGCGCACTAATGACAGGGATACTATGATACACCCTTCGGATGGAGAGACGTGGAAGCATATAGATAGGGAGTATCCAGATTTTTCTTCAGATATCCGAAATGTGAGGCTCGGGATTGCATCTGATGGTTTCAACCCTTTTGGTAACATGAGTCTTTCATATACCATATGGCCTGTTGTAGTGATTCCTTACAATCTTCCTCCGTGGATGTGTATGCGGAAGGAGTATAATATGTTGACCTTGTTAGTCCCAGGGCCAGGATATCTGGGAAAGTGTATCGATGTGTATATGAGACCTTTGATAGAGGAGCTGAAATTGTTGTGGGAGCAAGGTCATCCCACGTACGACAGTTATTCGTCCGAGACGTTCTACTTGCACGCCATGTGTATCGGCACTATTAGTGATTTTCATGCATATGAAATGCTGTCTGGATCTGTTATTAGCGGATATAGAGGTTGTCCAGTGTGTTTGAATACAGATTGTGCTAGGTACCACTGTAGGAAAGTTATCCGAATGCATCATCGGATATGGCTTGAGAGGGAACATGAGTGGCGTATGGATGCTGCAGCATTTGATGGCACTGTAGAAATGGGCGAGCCACCACGACAGTGAACAGGTGATGAAATACTATCGATTCTTAATGAGTACGATTTTGGTCAGCTTAGCAACCATCCTGATGTGATTGCAGCAACCCCTGAAAGGCCCGACAGGTATAAGTATTGGTCACACAAAAGTATATTCTGGGAATTGCCTTACTGGTCCAAGTTACTGATAAGGAACTTCTTGGATGTCATGCACATTGAAAAGAATGTTTGCGAAAGTGTGGTTGGGACAACCTTAGGTTGGGATTGAAAGACCAAAGACGGGCCAAAAGCACGCAAAGGTTTGGAAGAAATGAGCATAAGAAAACATTTGTGGTTGAAAACTGTCAAGGGAAAACAAAAAATGCCTAAGGGAGCTTACACCATCACTGCCGAGCAGAGAACTTAGATATTTTGGTGGATAAAGACTTCTAGGTATCCTACCGGGTATGCTGGAAATATAGGAAGATGCGTTAATTTCAGGGAGAACAAGTTAACTGGTTTGAAGAGTCATGATTGTCATATCCTACTCCAACGCCTATTTCGGGTATTTATTCGACCGTACTTACCAAAACAGGTGGTCGAGCCGTGTGTTGCATTGTCAAGATTTTTCCAGAAATTATGTACGAGAGAAGTGAAGAGATCTGATTTGCGAAAAATGCAAGATGAGATCATCTATATCTTGTGCAAGTTTAAGCGAATATTTCCTCCAAACTTTTTTGACCTCATGCCTCACCTCATGATCCACCTTCCCCGGCAGTTATTGGTCACTGGTCCAGTGCACTACACGTGGATGTACCCGGTTTAAAGGTAATATATATATATATATATATATTATCAAATTAAGTATGATTTCTAACACAATGACAATATTACAGGCAACTCGGTGATTACAAAGACTCCGTGGCCAATAAGTCTGCACCGAAGGATGCATTGCAGAATCTTACCTTGCATCGGAGTGTATTACGCATATCAAGTTGTATTTGGGCACCTTCGAGCCCCCTACCCGCTCTATTCCAGCAGATAAAATACAATTCAATTTTTCTATCATATCCATTGAGGTTGACGTCTATGGGAGGATGCCAGGAAGACAATTAGACCCGTACGAGTCACGAATTGCACATTGGTGGATATTGCTCAATTGTCCAGAAGTTCAGTACTGGAAAGACATCCACTTGTCATGCGATATGGTGCGAGGTGACACTAGATTCCACAATGACAATTTTGCCGACTATTTTGGAGAATGGGTACGTATACATTCAGTTGCTATTGATTATGGACTTAAGATATTTTTTTACATAAAAGGTTTATTTACGACAGATGACACACATACAAGATGACGGACACCCTAACTTGTCGCGTGAACTTATGCTTCTTTCTATGAAGCCGGTTATGTCAAGAATTTATTCGATGGCCAAAGTCAACGGTGTCACATTCGTATGCCTTGAGAGACCAAAAAAGAAGATGTCAAAATTCTGGGGTTATGATAGATGGTGGATATTACGGTGTTCTTTTGGAAGTGGTAGAACTAATTTACGGGGAAGGCATGACAATTTACTTGTTTAAGTGTCGATGGTACGACACCAGTCTTGGAACCGATATGCAAGACGACTACGGGCTGTTATCTGTTGACACTTCCACTTCATGGTATGAAAGTGATACTTTTGTATTTGCTACATCAGCAAAGTCGGTGTATTATTTGGACGACTTGGTGAAGAAAGGCACATGGAAGATAGTTAACGTTGTGACAACGAGGAATATTTATAGTGCTGCTATACTGGGAGAAACAACAGGTACTGATGATGATGATTAGGGGTGAAAACTGGGCGGATATTTCCCGCCCGATCCGGAGCCGTATCCGATCGGAATCGAATTCGGGATTAAAAATAGGTATCCGGTCGGATTCGGAAAGTTGAATTCGGATACGGGTTCGAATTCGGATAATGCAATATCCGCCCGTATCCGAGTTTTCCCATATTTTTTCGGATATTATACGGATACCAATCCGGATAATAAATCCGGATATCCATATTTTTAAATTTTAAATACACTTTATTTTATATATATAAACACTTTTGGACTTCAGTGTAATAAATTTTCAAACTTTCAAGAAAAAAATATTTTTTTCAAAATAAAAAAGTATTTTCTGGAAAAATATAATATTTTTTGAAAAATAAAAAAAAAAATTTCTAGGAAAAAAAAATATCTTTTCAAAAAACATTATTTCTGGAAATTTTTTATTTCTTCGAAAAAATTAAAAAAAATATTTTTTGGAGAAAAATTATTTTTGGCAAAAAAAATATTTTTTCGAAAAAAAATTATTTTTTGGAAAAAATATATTATTTTTTCAAAAAAATAAAATTATTTTCTGATTTTTATATTTTTTGAAAAAATAAAAAAATTACTTTTTGCGAAAAATAAAAAAAATATTTTCTGGAAAAAAATTATATTTCGAAAAAAAATAATATTTCGAAAAAAAATTATTTTCTGAAAAAAAATATATTTTTTAAAAGAAATGTATTAGCCAAACACTTTAATACTAACTTATAAGCTATTTGTTTCAAATGAAATGTATTTTAAAAGAAATATTCTATTCAAGTAAATAGAGGGGCAATTATATATATTATAATAATTGTTAAAAACAATTAAATTAACACTCTTTAGTCTTTGCTAAGTATGGAGCTTATGTTTTTTTATGGGAGAGACTGAATAAGTAAAAATGAGGGAACCTTATTATGAAACGATTTTTAAAAAAAATACTATAGTTTGCATTAGAACTTTTATGAAATATTGTGTAGGTAGTTTTTTTATATGCTGCAATCACTTCCAAACTATTGTTGTATGACACGTATTATCCGATTATATTTATTCGAATCCGGCTCGAATCCGTCCTGTATCCGTCCCGTGTCTGTATCCCGAATAATCCGAATTCGTATCCGTATCCGGCCTTCCCGTATCCGACTCCGAATCTGAGAGAAAAATATGGGTTAGGATACGGGAAGAGCACTATCCGCCCGTATCCGATCCGTTTTCACCCCTAACGATGATGCTTATCAAGAGCCAAATACAGAAAATATTCCACCATCAACGACAATTATAATGAATAATGTTCCTGAAGGATGAGTCGTCCGACTCCGTGCGGATGCTCGCGGGTACGTTGACGTTGATGCAAACAAATTACTTGAAAATTCTGATGACGATAATTTGGACGACTTGAGGCATATGTTGCCGGATATCAACTCAGATAATGAGACAGACTGTAGTGATGACTCAAACTATGAGCCATAAATTTATTAGATGTATATTTTCACATGTTAAATATAATTAAAAAATAGTACTAATAATAATCAAAACATTAATATAATATTAATAATATTATTAAAAAACGGGGAGTTTAGCCGACGACAAGATCCACGTCGTCGGCTAAAGTGTTTTTAAAAAAAAATATTATACTTTAGCCGACGACTTTTTAATAGTAAATGGCTAAAAGTGTTATAAAAAAAAATTATTATACTTTAGCCGACGACTTTTCAATAGTCGTCGTCTAAACCCCAACTATGACACGGTCGGGTCAGGATACAGTCTGTTTTCACTTTCTGAGCAGGTGCGACACGTCCCGTGTCATTTGACACGGTTGGAGGTTTAATAAGCGACTTTATATAAGTCGTCGGCTAAAGTTTTTTTAAAAAAAAATGGTATACTTTAACCGACCGTGTCAAATGACACGGCCCGTGTCGCACCTGCCCAGAAAGTGAAAACACACTGTATCCTGACCCGACCGTGTTAGACTACACGGCCCGTGTCATACTTGGGGTTTAGCCGACGACTATTGAAATGTCGTCGGCTAAAGTTTAATATTTTTTTAAAACACTTTAGCCGACGACGTAGATCTTGTCGTCGGCTAAACCCCCTACATTTTATACGTTTTCTCCTTCTTTCTTGTATTATTTTCTCCTTCTCCCTCACCCAGCCCGATCGTCCCAAGCCCCAAAATCTCGTCCGACATCCGCCCATCACCTAGCCCCCGTCCCGCCACCCGTCACCCAGTCCCCAACCCCCGTCACCCAACTGTCGCCCGCCCGGCCGCCGTCCCGCCGCCTGTACGACAGCCCCCGTCCCGTCGCCCGCCCGCCTGCCGTTCGACCGCCTCCCGACAGGTAACCCTTTTCCTTTTTTTTTTGTTTTGTTTGATGAATTTATTGTATTTGTTTGATGAATTTGTTTAGATTATGTGATGAATTAGGTAAGTTGTTTAATGAATTGTGATGCAATATTTGATGAATTTAGTATTTTCTTCATCGAATGTGTTTAATGAGTTGTGAATTTGATGAATTTGTTTGAGGAGGAATGGATTGTATAGCCGGCGTTAATCGAAAGATTAACGTGGTATGGCATTGATAATTACTGTTGTGTTGAGTTGTGAATTTGATGAATTTGTTTAGATTATTTCATGAATAAGGTAAATTGTTTAATGAGTTTTGATGAAATATTTGATGAATTTGTTTGAGGAGAAAGGAATTGTATCGATGGCGTTAATCGAAAGATTAACGTGGTATGGCATTGATAATTACTGTTGTGTTGAGTTGTGAATTTGTTTAGATTATGGATAGAATAAAGAATAAAAAAACTAATAAAAAATAAAAATCTGAATATTATATTTTTATTTATTAAAAAAACTACTAGTATTTAATAAAAATTAATAATATTTTAGTTTTTATTTTTTTGAATTCTAAATATAAACTCGATTCTAAATAATATTTTTTGAAGGCGACTATCTTGACCAACACGACCAATCGTGCTGGTCTGACCGACCATCACAGTCTGGGTTCTCGGTCGTTAGGCAGAGTTGCGCACGAGGCAATTTCTTCTGATTCGTTGGACGCATTTGCCTACGTGACTCAGAAAGCATATCCGAACCGTCCCGAGGAGCATGTAAGTCTTTTTTTATTTTATTTTGGTAATAAAATAAATGCCTTTGTATCATACTTTTATTGATATTGAAATATTTATTTTCATATTAACTTAGGAGCGTGTGCGGGAGGAGTCTCAGAGGATGCTTGCTGAGATTGCTCGGGAGCAGTATCTGGACTTAGCGGAGACCGACCTCGATTCTGCCATTGGACAGATCGATGAGGCCGATCTTTATGTTCGCGCTAGGGTGTGGGGTACCGTCTACCCTCCTAGAGGTAGTCGGTACCGCACTAAGATGATGGGAGCTGAGGGTCACCATGTATTGAAAGATACCCCCGGCTTCCAGCGCCCTCGCGAACGGGATGCATGGACTGCCTATCTCGAGGAGCAGTTGAGGGCGGAGTGTAATATCCGCATTTTTCTTTCCCTTGTATTTTTTTCTTTTCGGCGTATTTCCCGATAGTAGTGACCCTCGTGTATCTTTCAGTGTATCTTTCCTATTATCTATGGATTTTATTCCCATTATTGTCTTGCGGAACCGCCGTTTCGGGGTTGCCGTGGATCCATTCTACGTTATGATGCCTGTTGAGATGTTCCGTTTGATGTTTCGTTCACATTCCTGTGTTTTTGGACCGTTCATATTTCGTACCTAGCGCACGCTACTCTTTCTGCATAGCGCACGCTAGGGGTCCCTTAGTAGCGCACGCTACGTTTGTTTCGTAGCGCGTGTAATACCCACGATTTTCGTTCCGGTTATTTTGGATTTTTTTTTCCGGATATTTCCCGGTTGTCGAGTTCCGGTATTATTTTCTCGACAACTGATTTTGGCATCTAAGACCGTAGGTGATGATTTGTTATCCGTTGTTTTCATTTCAGACCGATGATGTTGTCCCCGAGTATTTTGTCGTGTTCGTTCCGTGCGATTTCGGAAAATCGAGTCGTCGAATCATGGTGGTCGGACACTGGCCGGACGGTTGGGGACGGTGGCCGGACGGCTGCAGGCACTGGCCGGACGAGTGCGAGCTGGCCGGGCGGTTGCGGCAGAACCGGCGTAAGCGCCTTCTGGCCGGAAAGTAGCGCTGCCTTCTGGCGGAAAGTAGCGCACGCTACGGCCGGAAAGTAGCGCGCCTTCGGCCGGGAAAGCGGCGCACGCTATGGCGGAGTTAGGCTGCGTGCGCTAGTCGGCCGAGGCGATAAGGCGAAAGGTTACGGATCGGAGATCGGCGAGTAGCGCACGCTCTGCCGGACATGCCTGCCTTCTGGCCGGCGGTAGCGCACGCCTTCTGACTTTGAAGGCTGCGACGCTACTGGCCGAGCAGAAGTCTGGAATGTGGTGGGCGGCAGCGCACGTGTTCGGCGCATGATGGTGGGCCCGGCCGAACATTCTCGACCATGACCGCCCGCTAGCGCCACGCTAGCCCGATCTAGCGCCTGCGCTAAGCGCACGATATAAATATTAAGCGATCCTGTTTGCACTCATTTTCATTTTCTCCTTTTCTCTTCCGCGTTTGGGTTCTTGGAGGTGACGAAGACATGTTATTATACAACTAATCCACGAAGTTTTGGAGCTCATATCATTGATTAATCACTCCATAACATACTTGATCAATGAATCTAGGTTAGTTTTCCTAAAATCCTAGTTTTGGGAAAATTGGGGATTTTGGTTGTTTTCGCCCGTTTGATCCGTGATAACTTATAATTGTGATGGATTGATGATTATTAAGTCATATTATACCAATTTCCTTGTTGATCCATGGTTCGATTTTTAAAGATTCTTCGTTTTGTTGAGTTCCTAATCGGTGCCTTGAAGGTGTCGGTGAAAATCCTTAGAGGGGGTTTTGGGCGTTCTACGATTATTCTTCCTCGTAAGATCGTTGATTTTGACGGTATTATGTTAGGGTCAGGTTCCTTGCGAAGAACTTGAGTGGAACCCTTCCGTTCGCCGTTCCCGATCGGTTATGTTACCGTCGTTTCTTAGGAGGGTTGAGGGCATTCGAGGTTTCCTGGTTGAGCCATGTTCGTCGGAGTGTCCGGTATCGACTATCGAGGCAAGTATCTTGCCCATACATTACGTGTTTTGTGAATATGATGGTTGAAAGTTGACGATACGTGCTAAACGAATTGTTTACAACCATTTTTCTAAAGAATCGGTATATTTACAATTATGGTTTTCTTAAAAGATGAATCTTGCGTTCGAGACTTAATGTGATTATTTGACTATGTGTGTTAGTGTTGCGTATAGGAACTCCCTACCTTCGGATGATGTCATTATGTGTGAATATGTCGTCGGTAATTTGTGGTTAAATCCTTTTGTTATGAATTGTGCGTGGAATCATATGGTAATCGGTGGTTACATGAGTCGTGTGATACGGGTTGTGTCGTTCGGTGTTGTTGAGATAAGTGTGTTTCTTTGTGGATAGTATAAATTTTGGGTCGTGGGTATGTGTTGGATAATATGGCCATTTTAGCAAAATACCTCGACTATATATATTGTGATTGACTCTTGAGGATTGCGGTTTTGGAAATGTGAATTGATGAGAGTTGTAAGGTTTATCTCGGGTACTCTCACTCGGGGATTGACTCGGCCAGGGTCACACGGGGACTGGTGGCTTAAGCGGTGCAGACGGGTCGCGAGAGTTACCAGTGGGCATTCTCACACAGGGATTGCTCGGCGGGGCACACGGGGACTTGGTGGCCTTACGGCGGGACCGGAGGGCTGGACCGGTCGCGAGAATTGCAGTGTTTATCTTGTTGATCTAATTGTGATATGTCCGGAGTATCACAATGCTTGTTGCTCGGAGTCGAGAGACATTATATATCGAGTCTTGGTGTTTGGCTACAATGGCATAAACATAATGTGTTATGTGTAATGTATTTTTGGGAAGTGAATTGAAGTGAATGAACGGTCGTGGACCTGTGTTGGTGATCGAAATGGTTGGGTCGTGGACCCTGTGTTTTGTATTTGGAATGAATTGGGTTGTGAACCTGTGTTTTGTTAATCGGATTTGCATTTTTGGAAAATGAGTATTGGGCGGTGACCACTAAGTGGCTTTGAAGAATTAAGAACTTTACTATCGCAAATGTTTTCGAAAACTCGAGATTTGAAAATGTTTTCAAAGTGCTTTCTTGTTTTGTTTTCTACTTTCAAGACTTGAACTATTTCAATTATCAAATAGCTCGGGAAGTCTTTTGTTGTATTCTCGGAATGTGTTTTGTATGGCTCGTATTTGCACTTTATACTTGTACTAGCAAAACAGTGGAGTTTTGCTAACCCCCGAGTATTCGGGGGTGGATGTCTGTTTTTGCATCCAGGTACATGCGAGTTTGGGAGCAAAACACGGGATCGGCGCGAAGGATGATTGAAGGCGACGATACTAATCATACGAAGGCCGAGTGTTGGATCTGATCGGTCCGAGTTTGTGTATGGTCTTTCTTCTGTCGTACTTTTGGTTTGTGAGTGTATTTTACCCTTGTACGGGTATGAGTCGAGATGGAAATGTGTATTTTTGACTTGTATGTAAGTGACGAAAGACCAAGTTGGTATACGGATTTGGCATTTTATCATGTCGGTATGTAATTTATTGTGTAGTTTTGATGTCTAGCCTGGTGGATCCTCACGGAGAGGGTCTGCAGCGTGTAATATTCCCGGTTTAATTCTGGGGGTGTTACATTTATGGTATCGGAGCTTAGGTTGCGGAAACCTAGGCTGTCGGGTCCAGTCGGGTATTGTCGTGTCTTGTTCTGTCAGATTGTGTCTGTCTAAGTCGTGTCGCGACGCGTCGTCTGTGATGTCGGCCGTGATTAGTATCGAGGTGCAGCCATCATCTTCGTACGACCTGTGGATGTAAGTCTCCCTACTATATTGTGCCTTGTGATATACGAACTCGTATGATTTTTTGTTATGATGTGGAGTTAAAGGTGATTTGTGAGTATGTGGCCTATGTTGTTTCATTTTCGTATGATGACCTCAAGGTCAAAATTTTTAGAGAAATCCAATTACCGATATTTTATTTTCATTTGATATTATAAATTTTCAAAACACGATTTTTGAATCCAAGTGAAGTTTACAAAACGTAGACAAGACGTGACTCTCGTTTTCAACTTATCGGTTTTATGGCTGTTAGTCGAGAAATACGTGATGATGTTCTTGTTGTTCGGGCAGTGATGCCAGTTTTAGATTAAAACAGTGATGTGAATGTTAAGTCGTTCGGTATGAGTTAAGATAGCTCTCTTTATTAATAGATGGAATTTCGATCCTGGATGTCAGTTGTCCTTTGATGGTTGCTCGCGAAATGTTGTAAGCTTGTGAATCGATGGCATTTAAATTCGTATGCTGTCGTTGTTCATTTGTAACTATCGGTTCTAATAATGTCGTATATATATTCGCAATCACGTGCTGAATTTGAGCTGTTAGCGCACGCTAAGTACAAGGCTAGCGCGCGCTAATGTGGCATGAGTAGCGCACGCTAATGTGGTTGTAACGCGCGCTAATGCAGCATGAATAGCACACGCTAAATAATTGTTGTAGCGTACGTTAGTTAGCTGGGACAGAGGATGTGGAATCGCATTTTTGCCGTTAGGCCTAACTTTCTGCAGTCAGTCATCTGTGATTGTATCCTATGTGCGTTGTCTAGTGATGACAACCGTTTTGTGTGAACGTGTGTTGTGACCCTTCATTCGCACTCAGTGGTAATTAATTTTGTTCGGTGAAGTTGATAAATTATGTCTGTTGTGTGTGTGTGTGTTCAAAATGTTTTCCTAAAACTTTCATAAGTTTGTGCAAGTTGCGGGAATCAATTTTTGAAATTAATTTGACGTTGCGATTAAGCCGGCGGTTTCGTATGAACTTTGGAAATTATTTGAAATTGTGAGCCGGCCTAGGATTCTCAAATAAAACCTCGACGGTATTGAAAGAGTTGTTTTAAAATACCTTGAACATTTTGTAAAATGTTACCGTCGTTGATTCTTGTGTAGTGTTGTGAGAATTTTCAGAAATGACTTTAACGTACTATTGTATTTTTAAATAATTCGAGTACATGATTTTCAAAAATCTTTCACATCATAAAATATTTTTTTTCAAAGACCAATACGATTTCTTTTTCAAAAATATATAGTGAAAGATAAAAAAAATCTTACTCGATGTAAAGTTCAAACTCGGATTTGGAAATGTTAGAGTAGGTAGGAATGGTTTGATGATCTTGCATGGTTAACTTGTTGGTTGTTAACGGTGATGGTGATGAGTAAAGGCATGACGATTTTGATAACGCCGGTTACAAGGAATTATTATTTTGGCAAATGATTTCAAATGAGGCGGTTAGAGTATGTTGATTACAAGTTTTGATGAAATAACCCGAGGTACCAAAAGTACTTTCAAAGTTTATTTTGAATAACATACAAATCCAATGATTTTCAAAAGATTTTCTTTAAAGGGATACCTCGTGGATTTTCTTTGCGAATTGTTATTGGTTACCTTATGTGATATATCATGCTAAGTTGGTAGTTTAGCATATTTATTTTTGCGAAGTGGTGCAATCGTATTGAGTGAGAATCCGCTTAGTATGCCGAGGGATAGCGGGCCTTGGCCGTGACCATGATCTGATTGGTTATGGAGACTAGATGCGGGACCAAGAGGATATGGCGGGAAGGTTGATATTCAAACACTTCGTTTCGTTGTTTAGGTTTCGAGGATGAAACCTCTTTTAAAGGTGATATGATGTAATGCCGCATTTTTCTTCTTCTTCGTTTCCGTTTTGTTCGACCGTATTGAGGCGATTGTGTTTGTTAATGCTTCTGACCTTGCGTTGTTTCTCTCATTTGTCATTCGAGCGAGTTCTGATATTGTTCCAAATTGATGTACATATCGTTGTGATCTTTCCAAGTTCGGATCGATTTCTTGTGAACCGTGTTCGAAACTAACACCTCGTGCTTCCTACAAGTTATTGATGTCTTGAATTGAGGTATGTACTTCAAAGGTTATCGTTGTTGTTCGATCATTGCTATTCATTCGTCGTTGTCCAATCATTATCGTTTGACCTCAAAATCGTGATTATTGTACATCTGGGCCATTTTGCGATTTCCATAAGTGTTGGGAAATTGTCTTCGTATTTGATCTTCCAAATCTGTGAGTTATTGGAATTTCATACCTTTCAGCGTTGGGATCGTGACTTGATTTTTGTATTGCTCGGTTTTATCAACCGCAACGATTCATGCTCGTTGCTTTTCGTAAACATTCTTGCGTATTGAATCGGATCGTAGTGGCTTTATCGCATGGAGTTACGTGTGTTGTCGAGAGTCGCCTTGCTTTTGTTTTAAGTTTCGGGACGAAACTTATTTTTAGGGGGGTAGAATGTAATACCCACGATTTTTGTTCCGGTTATTTTGGATTTTTTTTTCCGGATATTTCCCGGTTGTCGAGTTCCGGTATTATTTTCTCGACAACTGATTTTGGCATCTAAGACCGTAGGTGATGATTTGTTATCCGTTGTTTTCATTTCGCATCGATGATGTTGTCCCAGTATTTTGTCGTGTTCGTTCCGTGCGATTTCGGAAAATCGAGTCGAATCATGGTGGTCGGACACTGGCCGGACGGTTGGGGACGGTGGCGGACGGCTGCAGTAATCGGCCGGACGAGTGCGAGCTGGCCGGGCGGTTGCGACAGAACCGCGAGCGCACGCCACGGCCGGAAGTAGCGCACGCTACGGCCGGGAGGCCGCACGCTATGGCGAGTTGGTCGCGCGCTAGTCGACCGAGGCGAAGGGCGAAGGTTACGATCGGGAGATCGCGGCAGTAGCGCACGCCATCGCGGACATCTGACGCTACGGCCGCCGCAGAGCGCACGCCACGGCGGCGGTCACAGACGCTTCTGGCCGAGCCAGGAAGTCTCGGAATGTGGATGGGCCGACAGCGCACGTGTTCGGCGCATGATGGTGGGCCCGGCCGAACATTCTCGACCATGACCGCCCGCTAGCGCACGCTAGCCGGCGATCTAGCGCCACGCTAGCACCCGATATAAATATTACCGAGCGATCCTGTTGCACTCATTTTTCATTTTCTCCTTTTCTCTTCCGCGGCTGGGTTCTTGGAGGTGACGAAGACATGTTATTATACAACTAATCCACGAAGTTTTGGAGCTCATATCATTGATTAATCACTCCATAACATACTTCAATCCAGCGAATCAAGGTTAGTTTTCCTAAAATCCTAGTTTTGGGAAAATTGGGGATTTTGGTTGTTTTCGCCCGTTTGATCCGTGATAACTTATAATTGTGATGGATTGATGATTATTAAGTCATATTATACCAATTTCCTTGTTGATCCATGGTTCGATTTTTAAAGATTCTTCGTTTTGTTGAGTTCCTAATCGGTGCCTTGAAGGTGTCCGGTGAAAATCCTTAGAGGGGGGTTTTGGGCGTTCTACGATTATTCTTCCTCGTAAGATCGTTGATTTTGACGGTATTATGTTAGGGTCAGGTTCCTTGCGAAGAACTTGAGTCGGAACCCTTCCGTTCGCCGTTTCCCGATCGGTTATGTTACCGTCGTTTCCGCCGGAGGGTTGAGGGCATTCGAGGTTTCCTGGTTGAGCCATGTTCGTCGGAGTGTCCGGTATCGACTATCGAGGCAAGTATCTTGCCCATACATTACGTGTTTTGTGAATATGATGGTTGAAAGTTGACGATACGTGCTAAACGAATTGTTTACAACCATTTTTCTAAAGAATCGGTATATTTACAATTATGGTTTTCTTAAAAGATGAATCTTGCGTTCGAGACTTAATGTGATTATTTGACTATGTGTGTTAGTGTTGAGTATAGGAACTCCCTACCTTCGGATGATGTCATTATGTGTGAATATGTCGTCGGTAATTTGTGGTTAAATCCTTTTGTTATGAATTGTGCGTGGAATCATATGGTAATCGGTGGTTACATGAGTCGTGTGATACGGGTTGTGTCGTTCGGTGTTGTTGAGATAAGTGTGTTTCTTTGTGGATAGTATAAATTTTGGGTCGTGGGTATGTGTTGGATAATATGGCCATTTTAGCAAAATACCTCGACTATATATATTGTGATTGACTCTTGAGGATTGCGGTTTTGGGAATGTGAATTGATGAGAGTTGTAAGGTTTATCTCGGGTACTCTCACTCGGGGATTGACTCGACGGGGTCACACGGGGACCTGGTGGCTTAGCGGTTGGACAGGGTCGCGAGAGTTACTTCGAGTGGGCATTCTCACCTGGGGATTGCTCGACGGGGCACACAGGGACTTGGTGGCCTTACGGCGGGACCGGAGGGCTGGACCGGGTCGCGAGAATTGCCAGAGTGTTTGTACTGTTGATTAATTGTGATATGTCCGGAGTATCACAATGCTTGTTGCTCGGAGTCGAGAGACATTATATATCGAGTCTTGGTGTTTGGCTAAAATGGCATAAACATAATGTGTTATGTGTAATGTATTTTTGGGAAGTGAATTGAAGTGAATGAACGGGTCGTGGACCCTGTGTTGGTGATCAAAATGGTTGGGTCGTGGACCCTGTGTTTTGTATTTGGAATGAATTGGGTTGTGAACCACGTGTTTTGTTAATCGGATTTGCATTTTTGGAAAATGAGTATTGGGCGGTGACCCTAAGTGGCTTTTGAAGAATTAAGAACTTTAATATCGCAAATGTTTTGAAAACTCCGAGATTTGAAAATGTTTTCAAAGTGCTTTCTTGTTTTGTTTTCTACTTTCAAGACTTGAACTATTTCAATTATCAAATAGCTCGAAGTCTTTTGTTGTATTCTCGGAATGTGTTTTGTATGGCTCGTATTTGCACTTTATACTTGTACTAGCAAACAAGGTGAGTTTTGCTAACCCCGAGTATTCGGGGTGGATGTCTGCTTTTGCATCCGGTACATGCAGGTTTGGGAGCAAAACACAGGGATCGGCGCGAAGGATGATGGAAGGCGAACGATACTAATCATACGAAGGCGGTGTTGGATCTGATCGATCCGAGTTTGTGTATGGTCTTTCTTCTGTCGTACTTTTGGTTTGTGAGTGTATTTTACCCTTGTACGGGTATGAGTCGAGATGGAAATGTGTATTTTTGACTTGTATGTAAGTGACGAAAGACCAAGTTGGTATACGGATTTGGTATTTTATCATGTCGGTATGTAATTTATTGTGTAGTTTTGATGTCTAGCCTGGTGGATCCTCACGGAGAGGGTTTGCGGCGTGTAATATTCCCGGTTTAATTCTGGGGGTGTTACAGCGCGCGCTAGCGAGTAGCCCTGGGAGTGGCAGTGCTTTTTTTCCAGCCTTCTGGACTAGCGTATTAGCGTACGCTACATATGCTAGCGCACGCTAATGTCGAGAGGCTAGCGCACGCTGATGGTGCCCGGTAGCATGCGTTAGCGTGAGTGTCCAGTACTGGACAGTTTACTACTGAACCCGGTTAGGTGCCAGTTAGCGCACGCTACGCTTGTATGGTAGCGCACGCTAACGGATCAGTTAGCGCACGCTACGCTTGTATGGTAGCGCACGCTAACGTATCAGGTGGGTTCTGGGCAGTTACCACTGGACTCGACTGATGTCCAGGTAGCGCACGCTATTGGTCGATAACGCGCGCTACCGAGAGGTTATTAGCGCACGCTACGTTTCGAGTAGCGCAAGCTAACGGCCAAAAGTCTGGCTACTGGACTGGACGCTAACTAGTTTGGCCTGTAATTTTTCCCCGTTAGCGCACGCTAACCTTAAGGATTAGCGCACGCTAACACTCCCTGGCTATATAAACCAGGGAGTTGACCGAGATAAACACAATTTCTCATTTCTCTCCTTCTTCCGCGGCCGAGCGACTCCAGAGGCGATTTGAGGCGATTTTCTTCTTCCAATCACTTCAGAGATTCTTTTGCTTGAATTCTTGGTGTAGATTAACATCATCCACTTGTGTTTCTCATCCTAAATCCAAGGTAATCTCTTAGAACCCTACTTTTGGATAATTTGGGGGTTTTGGGATTTTCTTCCGATCTGTTTCGTTTTGTTGATGGATTCATGATGAATATGATTAATCTTGTTGGTATCCTTAGTTTCCCTTCGGATTCATGGTATATTTCGTGATTTTTACGGAATCGAGAGGGTTTGGTTGTGGTCCGCCCTCGTTGTCGTTTATATACGAATATACATGAATCGTAGGCGGGTTTCGGGTGTATTCCAATTCCGTATTCATTTAGAAATGGTTGTGATTGTATTCTTCGAATCGTTAGGTTCGGTTTCATTGGTTCCTAGCGTTCGTCGGTGACCTTCCTTTCCGTTCTTCACGTCGTCATTAATTCAAGGCAAGTAATTCTTGGAAACCTTTATGCTTAACGTGAATTGGTAATGTATAATGTGTGTGCTTTACTCACCCTGGGAGGGTCCGACGGGGCCTCGGGGGAATCTATGACTTCACTCTGGATTCATGAGTTTGTTTCGCTAGCCTGCTCGGGAGGGTCCTTAGAGGCCTCGGGTGGGATTCGTGGCTTCGTCCCGGTCTGGCGATGCTGTGCGTGATTTGTTTTATGAAATGGCCACCGGGAGGGTCCTTAGAGGCCTCGGGTGGGATTCGTGGCTTCGTCCGGTCTAGGCAAATTGTTTATTGTTTGTTTAGGAAAAGACATGTCCGGTTTTGGCTTTTGAAAATGATATTGGTGCATGTACTATGAAATGTGTAAGCGATTGGTTTGCCTTGATTACTTGTACTAGCGTAATTGCTAACCCCTTTGGGGACCCGTTGGGGAAATTCTTGTTATGGATTTCGGTCATAATTATCCGGACGGCGAGCACCGGACAAGACGAGGATGTTGGCCAGGGTCGTTGACATGTGCATTTGGGTCGTCTTATTTCCTTTGTCTAATTCGATATGGTTGTTTCCTATATTTCTGAACTTATAGATTGTACTCGCGAGTACTTAGGCTTTTCCTTTCTGGTAGTGTTTGGACTTCGTTGGAGTTACCATGTTTGTCGGTTGATGTTTATTATGCCGGTTGTATCGGGCGTGTTGTTTTATGTTCTTGTTGTTAATAATTGTCTCCTTGTTAACCGAGACGGTTAGTCGAGAGGTGTTCTTTTGTGTTAGCCTGGTGGATTCCATGTAGGGGTCCACGGCGCTGTAATACACCTCGAATATCTTGGGGGTGTTACAGAAATGGTATCAGAGCTCTAGGTTCATGGATACCTAGGCTTGTTGGTCATTTGGGTCTAGTCGTGTTTTGTTTTGCACATTGTCACGCGTGCCCGCATCCGGTACTTCGGTGCTCGTAAGTTTTCCTATTCGGCTCTTTTGTTTCTTGCATTGTATTTCTACTCAATCGTAATTGCTTTTCCCCTTACTCATCATCGATATACTTCTGTTATCTCTCAACATCAGTATGGATGCCGGAGGAAACCGTGGTCGTGGTCGTGGCCGTGGGCGCGGCCGAGGACGTGGGGCAGCCGGTGGGGCGGCCACGTCGCATTCTTCGGGAGCCGGCAGTACCGGTGACCGTCACAGTCATGCTTCTTCTCAGGAGCGCGCCGATCTTGGTATTGCGGTTGTTATGCAGCAAATGGTTAACCAGATGGCGGCTATAGCTCAAGTGGTCCAGAACCCCGATCAGACCCACGCTAATCGGGGCGGAGCGGATCGCTGGCTTCAGAATGTCATCAAGATGCATCCTCCTCAGTTCTCGGGAGCTTCGGACCCGATCGGCTCGGAAGGGTGGATCAAGGAGATATCCAAAGTCTTCACTGCTACCAACTGTCCCGAGGACCGTAAGGTCCCTATTGCTCAATACTTTCTCACGGGAGATGCTACAGATTGGTGGGAGGCCGTTAGTCCCAAAGATCATGTTGCTTCGTGGGCCGAGTTTCAGGAGTTGATGGAAACCGAGTATTGTCCGTGGCCGGTCAGACAGGCTCGAGTGCATGCTTTCTTCGATGCTCAACCTCGGGATATTCCCGTATCCCAAGCTATTGCTGATTTCAATAAGGAGTTGGGTTATGTGAAGACCCAAGTTGTCGCTGAGAGCGACAAAATTTTCCATTTTTCCAGGAGAATGAAACTGCCCATTCGGGATATATGCCTGGACTTGTATGTACTACCCTGAAGGATTATCAGAGTCGAGCTCTTGCCTACGACATGTCGGTGGCGGCCAGTGGCGGTTCGGGAGAGTAAGAAGCGAAATCCGGAAATTTTTCGGTCACAGAGGTGGAGGCGGCGAAGTCTCGATCTGTGAATATTCACGGAGGTAATTCGGCTCGTTTCTCTGGGGCTATCGAGAATGCGGTGCCTCCGTTCGGGATGCCAAATGCTTTAAGCTGCGGCGGCCGCCATCGGAACCGGAGTGTCCTCGTCGCCTCTAACTTGTCACACTTGTGGTCGGTCGGGCCACAAGGCCTTCTTTGTGAGCGGGTAAGAAAGCTTCCCGGTGCTCGGGCTTCTTTTCCAGACCTTTGGAGCCAAGTGTGAATCGGGGTTCTTTTGCTCGCCGCCACCTCCGAGTGCCGGTCGAGGTAGGGGTCGGGGTCAGCCCACTAGAGGAGGAGCCCGGTGTCGGCTCGCCTGCCCGCCGCGTATCTACGAGATGAGGAGGGCCGATGACCCAACGGCTACGGTGGCGGCAGTGCACCGTTCATATCCATTCTCATCCTGTCGGTGTGCTTTTCGATTACGGTGCTACACATTCGTTCATATCATTTGGGGTGTGTGCGCCGTTTGAGTCTCATTGTTTGTCGCCTTGCGAGCCTTTCATCGTTAAACTTCCTAGCGGTGGCAGGATCATTGGCGGCGAGAGGTCGAGGCATTACGTGTTTATTTGTGAGAGAGCACGGCTCTCTAATCTTATCGTTGTTGATATTGAGGTGAGGATCTAATTCTCGGGGATGATTGGCTCGGCGAATGGCGCAATCATGAACTACACGAGAATCATCACTATGTTAGCCGAGGATGGCACCGAGCACTCGTTCGCGGGCGAAAGAGGAAACAGTTCGTTATTAATGCCTTGAAGGCGATGAGTCTCTGCGAAAGGGTGTACTGGTTATTGGTGCTATGCCTGAAAGACGGAAAATGGTGGAGTCGAGCTTGTCGATTCGATCGTTAATGAGTTTCTGATGTTTTTCCTGACGAGTTCTGGGATTGCCAGCGGATCGTGAGGTCGAGTTTGCTATAGAGTTTGTGCCGGGTGCGGCTGCTGTTTCGTAGGCGCCGTATCGCATGGCACCTTCAGAGATGTCAGAGTTGAAGAAGCAGTTGAGTGAGCTTCTTGAGTCGGGGTATGTTCGACCGAGCGCCTCGCCTTGGGGCGCACCGGTCCTGTTTGTGTGGAAGAAGGATGGTTCACTACGTTTGTGTATCGACTATCGCGAACTAAACAAGGTAACCATCAAGAACAAGTATCCTTTGCCGAGGATTGATGACTTGTTCGATCAGTTATAGAGAGCTGCGGTATTCTCGAAGATTGATTTGAAATCGGGGTACTATCAGATTCGGGTGAGAGAGTCCGACGTGCCGAAAACAGCTTTTCGGACGAGATACGGACATTATGAATTCGTAGTTATGCCTTTCGGGTTAACTAATGCGCCGGCGGTGTTCATGCAGTTGATGAACAAAGTCTTTATCGAATATTTGGATAAGTGTGTCGTCGTCTTCATTGACGATATTCTTATCTATTCGAGGAATGAGGAAGAGCATGCCCATCATTTGCGGATAGTGTTAGACATTTTGAGGACCGAGCAACTCTATGCGAAGTTCTCGAAATGTGATTTCTTGCTGTAGGAAGTGATGTTTTTGGGACACGTGATTTCGGTAGAAGGGGTTCGTGTGGATCATGAGAAAATTGAGCGGTATTGGATTGGGCATCGCCCACAAATGTGAAGGAGGTCCGTAGTTTCTTGGGTTTGGTGGCTACTACGTAGGTTCGTCGAGGTTTCTCAAAACTAGCTCGGCCACTCACTCGGTTGCTCCATAAATCAGAAGTTAAATGGACCGATGAGAGGCGATCGAGTTTCGAGGAGCTGAAGAAGCGTTTGACTTCAGCCCGGTCTTGGCGTTGCCACGTGGCAACGAGGATTCGCCGTTTATAGCGATGCTTGGTCGGGGTCTTGGGTGCGTATTAATGCGGCACGGCAAGACCATTGCCTATCTTGTCGAGGCGATTAAGGCCGTATGAACTTAACTACCCTACTCACGATTTGGAGTTAGCGGCGGTAGTCTTTGCACTCAAGATTTGGCGTCACTATCTTTTCGGCTCTACATGTCAGATTTTTACCGATCATAAAAGTCTGAAATATATATTTACTCAGCGGGAGTTGAATATGAGGCAGAGGAGGTGGTTAGAGCTGATTAAGGATTATGACCTTGAAATCCTTTATCATCCGGGCAAGGCGAACGTCGTGGCCGACGCCTTGAGTCGGAAGCCGATTGCGTTGCGAACGCTTGAGGTCCTTACGCCTCAGTCTGAGCTTCGGCGGGCTTTGATCGGGTTAGATGTTGAGGTTTTGTTGCCTGGAGCTGTCGGGCAACTTTGTCCTTTAGAGATTTCATCGTCCTTGATCGATGAAATTAAACTGAAGCAATTAGAGGACCCGATGATTACTCAAATCCGAGAGAACGTCCTTAAAGGATAGTCTCCTGGATTTGTGATTCACGAAGATGGTGTTTTGAGATTCCAGAGTCGGCTTTGTGTGCCGAACGATCCAGAGTTACGATAGAGTATTTTGCGTGAGGCCCATTCCACACCTTATTCCGTTCATCCTGGTTCGGGTAAGATGTACAAGGACCTGAGGAGGAACTTCTGGTGGAATGATATGAAGGAGGAGGTCTCACAGTTTGTAGCGAGATGCTTGACTTGCCAGTAGGTCAAAATCGAGCATCAGCGACCGGCTGGGTTATTGCAGTCACTTCCCGTTCCGGAATGGAAATGGGAAGACTTATCGATGGATTTCGTTACGAGTTTGCCGAGATCGAAGTCGGGCATGACCATGGTATGGGTGATTGTTGATCGTCTGACCAAGTCGGCACATTTTCTGGGCATCAAGGACACTTGGGGCCCGGACAAGTTAGCTCGTGTGTTTATCGCGCAGATTGTGAGGCTTCACGGTACTCCGAAGTCTATTGTTTCGGATCGTGATGGCCGTTTCGTATCGCACTTTTGGAAGGCGGTGCATAAGGCGTTAGGTACCCGTTTGCATTTGAGTACCTCTTTTCACCCCCAGTCAGATGGACAGTCGGAACGCACCATCCAGACATTCGAGGATATGTTGCGTGCGTGTGCCCTCGATTGGAGTAGCGACTGGGAGGAGCATTTGCCATTGATTGAATTCACGTACAACAATAGTTGGCACGCGTCGATTCGGATGGCACCGTATGAGGCACTTTATGGGCGGCGATGTCGATCGCCGATTTGTTGGAATGAGGCGTCCGATTTGGTCGGGACCGAACCGGATATCGTTTTAGAGACGAGACGGAAGATAGAATTAATTCGAGAACGGATGTTGACTGCCCAGAGTCGATAGAAGTCATATGCCGATGTTCGTCGTCGACCTTTAGAATTCGAGGTGGGGGACCACGTTTTGCTGAAGGTGTCGCCGACGAAGGGAATTTTCCGTTTCGGGAAAAAGGGGAAGTTGAGTCAGAGATTTATTGGACCCTTCGAGATTCTCGAGCGAGTCGGTGGGTTGGCATACCGTTTGGCGTTGCCCCCGGCCCTGAGTCATGTTCATAGCGTTTTTCATGTTTCCCAGCTGAGAAAATACGTCCCGGACCCTAGTCACATCATCGATTATGATGAGATTGACGTCGCCGAGGATATTACTTTTGAGGAGCACCCTTTGAAGATTTTGGAACATCGGGAGAAACGACTAAGGCATAAGACCATCCCTTTGGTCAAGGTGCAGTGGTCGAGACACGGTGTCGAGGAGGCAACGTGGGAGACCGAGGATAGCATGCGTGCTAGGTACCCGGAGTTGTTTGTTTCTTAAGTTTCGGGACGAAACTTGTTTTTAGAGGGGTAGAATGTAATATCCGCATTTTTCTTTCCCTTGTATTTTTTTCTTTTCGGCGTATTTCCCGATTGTAGTGACCCTCGTGTATCTTTCAGTGTATCTTTCCTATTATCTATGGATTTTATTCCCATTATTGTCTTGCGGAACCGCCGTTTCGGGGTTGCCGTGGATCCATTCTACGTTATGATGCCTGTTGAGATGTTCCGTTTGATGTTTCGTTCACATTCCGGTGTTTTTGGACCGTTCATATTTCGTACCTAGCGCACGCTACTCTTTACGCATAGCGCACGCTGAGTCCCTTAGTAGCGCACGCTACGTTTGTTTAAATGGCCGCGCTAGCGGTAGCCACAGGAGTGGCAGGTCTTTGTTTTCCAACCTTATGGACTAGCGTATTATCGTACGCTACATATGCTAGCGCACGCTAATGTCGAGAGGTTAGCGCACGCTGATGGTGCCCGGTAGCGTGCGCTAGCGTGAGTGTCGATGCGAGGCAGGTTTACTCACGAACCGGTCAGTGCGGTTAGCGCACGCTACGCTTGTATGGTAGCGCACGCTAACGGATCGATTAGCGCACGCTACGCTTGTATGGTAGCGCACGCTAACGTATCAGGTGGGTTACGGGCGATTACCACTGGACTCGGCGATGTCGAGGTAGCGCACGCTATTGGTCGATAACGCGCTGCACGAGAGGTTATTAGCGCACGCTACGTTTCGAGTAGCGCAAGCTAACGGCCAAAAGTCGCTCTTTGGATCGACGCTAACTAGTTTGGCTGTAATTTTTTCCCGTTAGCGCACGCTAACCTTAAGGATTAGCGCGCTAACACTCCTGGCTATATAAACCAGGGAGTTGGCCAAGATAAACACAATTTCTCATTTCTCTCCTTCTTCCGGCGAGCGACTCCAGAGGCGATTTGAGGCGATTTTCTTCTTCCAATCACTTCAGAGATTCTTTTGCTTGAATTCTTGGTGTAGATTAACATCATCCACTTGTGTTTCTCATCCTAAATCCAAGGTAATCTCTTAGAACCCTACTTTTGGATAATTTGGGGGTTTTGGGATTTTCTTCCGATCCGTTTCGTTTTGTTGATGGATTCATGATGAATATGATTAATCTTGTTGGTATCCTTAGTTTCCCTACGGATTCATGGTATATTTCGTGATTTTTATGGAATCGAGAGGGTTTGGTTGTGGTCCGCCCTCGTTGTCGTTTATATACGAATATACATGAATCGTAGGCGAGTTTCGGGTGTATTCCAATTCCGTATTCATTTAGAAATGGTTGTGATTGTATTCTTCGAATCGTTAGGTTCGGTTTCATTGGTTCCTAGCGTTCGTCGGTGACCTTCCTTTCCGTTCTTCGCGTCGTCATTAATTCAAGGCAAGTAATTCTTGGAAACCTTTATGCTTAACGTGAAATGGTAATGTATAATGTGTGTGCTTTACTCACCCTGGGAGGGTCCGACGGGGCCTCGGGGGAATCTATGACTTCACTCTGGATTCATGAGTTTGTTTCGCTAGCCAGCTCGGGAGGGTCCTTAGAGGCCTCGGGTGGGATTCGTGGCTTCGTCCGGTCTGGCGATGCACATGCGTGATTTGTTTTATGAAATGGCGGCTCGGGAGGGTCCTTAGAGGCCTCGGGTGGGATTCGTGGCTTCGTCCCGGTCTAGGCAAATTGTTTATTTGTTTAGGAAAAGACATGTCTGGTTTTGGCTTTTGAAAATGATATTGGTGCATGTACTATGAAATGTGTAAGCGATTGGTTTGCCTTGATTACTTGTACTACCGTAATTGCTAACCCCTTTGTGGACCCGTTTTGGGGAAATTCTTGTTATGGATATCAGTTCATAATTATCAGGACGAGCGAGCACCGGACGATGCGAGGATGTTGGCCAGGGTCGTTGACATGTGCATTTGGGTCGTATTATTTCCTTTGTCTAATTCGATATGGTTGTTTCCTATATTTCTGAACTTATAGATTGTACTCGCGAGTACTTAGGCTTTTCCTTTCTGGTAGTGTTTGGACTTCGTTGGAGTTACCATGTTTGTCGGTTGATGTTTATTATGCCGGTTGTACCGGGCGTGTTATTTTATGTTCTTGTTGTTAATAATTGTCTCCTTGTTAACCGAGACGGTTAGTCGAGAGGTGTTCTCTTGTGTTAGCCTGGTGGATTCCATGTAGGGGTCCACGGCGCTGTAATACACCTCGAATATCTTGGGGGTGTTACACGGAGAGGGAGCTCCGAGCTGAGAATGAAAGGAGGACTCAGACGCAGTTACATGAGAGAGAGCAAAGGACTGGGTCGCGGTTAGAGAGTTTCCAGAGACAACAGCAGACCATGATGGACTATATGATGACGCTGACTCAGACCATTACTCAAGCTGGACTGCAGGCACCTGCTCCACCGCCCTCTCTCTTCGGACAGACCCCATCTTCACAGCCTCGTGACGAGGATCTAGGGGATGTGGTAATCCTTCTACTACTACATTTCGACATTTAGATGATTTTGGTAGTGGATTGTAGTTGTGTTGTTGTAGTACTCTTGTATATTTATATTTGTGTTACAATTGTGTAAGTGATTTTGTTGACGCTACTAGTATGTTGATGAAATTAATGTTCTTGAATGTGTTGTGCGTTGCATATAATGTTGGGCATATTATTGATGGTATTAGTTGAATGTGTTGCGCGTTGATTGTTGTTGATAATGGGAGCTGGTGTATAAAAATTGCAGGTGCAAAAAATACAGGTTTTGGGATCCCAAAATCTGAATTTTTTTTATATTAGGTTTGAGTAACTGACTTTCCAAAGTCGTCGGCTAAAGTAAATTATTATTTTTTTCAAAAAGTTTTAGTAGCGACATTTAAAACCGTCGTCGGCTAAAGTGTCTTTTTTATTTTTTTTAAAACAGGTTTTAGCCGACGACATTTAAAACCGTCGTCGGCTAAAGTGTCCTTTTTTATTTTTTTTTTTAAAACAGGTTTTAGCCGACGACATATATAAAAGTCGTCGGCTAAATTTTTATTTTTATTTTTTAATAATCAGGTTTTAGCCGACGACATTTGAAAAGGTCGTCGGCTAAAGTTTTTTTTTTTTTTTATCAACAGGTTTTAGCCGACGACCTTGTCGTAGTGGTCGGCTAAACTTTGAACTTTAGTCGACGACTAACAAAAAAGTCGTCGACTAAACCTTGGCCGACGAATATCGGCCGACGGTTTTTTAGCCGACGACTGGTGGGATTAGCCGACGACATTGACCTTTAGCCGACGACTTTAAGTCGTCGGCTAAACCCCCGATATTGGTAGTGAGCCTCATTTCATATAACTAATTACATAGACTAAAATAAAAGGACAATAACAATAAAAAAACATATAAACTTCTCTAAAAGACATTTAAATTCTGCCATCTGCTCATTCAACCGTCTGCCCCAACATTACGTACAAAATACGTAGATATTTAACCAAAGATCGTGCATCGCACGGGTTGGATAATGCCTCGTTTATTATAAATTTTGAATATTTCTCAAAGCAACATTGATATAACAATTTTTTAAAAACAGGAGTTAGAATTATCATATTTTTAAATTGTTATTTTCCCATCGTAAATTATTAACAGTTAACTCTATCAGTTTTTTACAAGAGTTAACTAGTTCCAAGAAAATGTTATAAACATTTACTATGGGTGATAACTGATATGATATGTTTCGGATTGGATTTTGGAATGGGTCTAACGAATATTTTAACGGGTCTAATACAGCAACGTGAGCCTTTATTTGATAGTGTGCCTTTATTTGTTCAATGAAAATTGTTCCTTCTATCACCTATTTTTCTTAATTTTAAACTTGTTGTTTCTTTTATGTATGTAAAGTGGTGATTATTAAAACAAACGTATGTCCATGATTTTTTTTTACTAGGATCCCTTTTAAGATAGTTTAAATGTCAGTAAAATTATCCGGTACATTTTTAGCTTAAATCAAACGTTTCGAGGGTTTTTAAAGTTTTTATGGTAGATTTTAAAAGATTTTAAAGTTTTTTTGTCGATTTCGATAGACATTTTTTTATTTTTTAGTCGATTTTTAGAGTTTGGTTGATCTTGAAACATTTTTTGGTTGATGGGATCCGCAAGAAAAATTACTGGAAAGATATCAGGGTAGAAAATTGAAAATTCTGTATTTTTAACCTAAAAAATTCAAAAATTTCTTCTTTTATTGGGGTCCCATCCCCCACTAACCATTAACCACACACTACATCGACCACTGGTTAGAATTGATCCACATAATAAATCCGTTTAGCAAAAGGACGCAAACCATCTTTTCCACTTGCTCATATTAATGTATTTAAGGGTTATATTTTTCAAAATTATTGAAAATAAAAGCAGTCATGATTTAACATTTATGTTAATCAATTAAGTTTTATTTTGATATTTATAAATGTAATGGTTTATTTTATATATTGATGTATTTTAAAAGGTTTATTATCGTCATGATGGTTGAAGTTATAATATAAGAAATAAATTATAATAATAATCCAATTGATGGAAAATGAGATTGACATAAACAATATTTAAATAAAATGCATTAGGGTGGTGGCAGTGGCTCGGTATGAACCTTCGGTATGGTTCATACCGCTCGGCAACACTGTTGCAACTCATGCGGCATGGATGAATCATGGGGTCGGCAATGTTTACCGAAGAATTATGGAGTTGCTCTTTCAAAAACTAGTCGTTGGTTCCTTAAATGTTGTGACCGTTTGATGCTTTTACAAAAAAAAAAAAAAAAAAAAACTTATATAAATCACATACAATTCACACTATATTTTCACACAAATAATTCACACAATATTTATCATATTTCCACACAAACAATTCACATTTTATTAACCATGTCTTCATCCTCATCTTCTTCATCTGAGGACGAGTTAATTATTCCCGCCGACTCTTCCGAACTATGTTTATCCGGTAGTGCCTTAGAAACATTTTTAGCCGCGTACGATTCCATTGAAGACACGGCAAGCACTACCGAAATCGGGGAGTATGTCACCCGTTTTCGTGAAAAAGCTTTACAAACTTTAATGAGTGACTATTTCGTCGAACGACCAAAGTTTCCCGAACATATTTTTCGTGACCGTTTTCGTATGAATAAAAGCTTGTTTTTAAAAATTGTTGGTGATATTGAAGCGAATTTCGAATGGTTTCAAGAGGGTCAAGACGCGAGGGGAACGAAAAGTTTCACGGTGTTACAAAAATGCACATAGGCCATTCGACAACTCGCAACGGGTGAACCTCCGGATAGATTTGATGACTATTTAAACATGGCACGAAGAACGTCACGTTAACATTGTCATTTTTATTTATTTAATTTGGTTTTTTTATAAAGTTTTTGTTTTTTTTATTTACTATTTAATATTTTGTAGGTGAATGCCTTGATAATTTTGCGATGCGATAATTATATTATATAGTCGAGAGTTCTTACGTAGGCCGACAACCCATGACGTTGCACGCTTATTCGAGGCACATGAAGAAAAACATCACATTCCTGAAATGCTTGGTAGCATTGATTGTACACATTTAGTTTTGCGAAATTGTCCTAGATATTTGAGAGGCCAATATAAGAGAGGTGATCACCAATACCCGACTATTATGCTTGAAGCCGTCGCTTCAAATGATTTGTGGATTTGGCATTCGTTTTTTGATCCTCCCGGTTCAAACAACGATATCAATGTTTTGAATCAGTCTCCATTGTATCTTACGGAGCGAAATGGAACGGCGCCAAACAGTTCATTTTTTGTAAATGGACGGCTTTACAAACGTGGATATTATCTTACCGATGGAATTTATCTTAAATATTCAACGTTTGTTAAAGCATATCCGTATCCCACTGACCCGAAGGAAAAGAGATTCAAGAAGCTACAAGAGTCTGCAAGAAAGGATGTTGAACGAGCTTTTGGTCGTCTTAAGGGAAAATGGTTTATTCTCAATCGTCCTCTCCGGGCTATGTCGGTCGAAAAGATTCGAAAACTCGTTTATACGTGTATTATATTTCACAATATGATTTTAAAAGACGACCAGATGGCAATATCACCTGTTCATATAATGGATCAGCCGGTCGCGCCAGTTTATGACCCGAATGTACTACCAGAGTTACTTGACGAAGATATCCATAACTGTCTCCGATATGATCTTACGGAGCACGTAGCGGCTCAAGACTTACCATACCTCGATGACTAGTGATTTCCTATTTTTTTCTAAGTATTATGTAATTTTCTTTGAATTATTAATGAAATATAATGTTTTTATTAAATTGTTTAATATAATTATGAATATAAAAAATAAAAAATAAAATTAGTTGCGGCATGAAATCATGGTTGTCACTAAAAAAGTATGGCGAGGCATGGTTGAATCATGAAATGAGGTGGCAGGATATTATTGGTTAGTGGTGAATCATGAGGAGACATCGAATCATGACTGCTACCCCTTATTATCAAGGGGACTAAACGATGGCGGTTGTTCACCGAAATTAGATTAGTTTTTTTTTTAAAAAACCGAGCAGCCATGGAATATTTCTCATTTAATTTTTCATATATATATATATATATACTAATGCTGAATTTTTAAAACTTAAATTGTATTTAAAAAGATTGTAAATAATTTTTAATTGCCGTTAACATAGATTATAATATATTTAACATAGTTGTTAAACAAAATCCTCGATCCAAAATACAGTAAATTAGAATATAGATAAAATACTCTTAGGAAAACATTTCACGGGTCTTGATGTACTTGGTCAAATTTTTTTTTTTTCCTTTACTCCTCAATCTTTCCGTAAGTTGTGGCGGCAAGTCCAGGCCCCAAATATTCACTCCAATTTTGGTAGAGAGCGCTAATATCTTCTTTTAAGAATTTATTCCGTCTATTGAAGTCAAGGTTGTTCTCGGTTCGGTTTGATTCGGGTATTGTCTTTTTGGGTTTGGACCATTAAGGTATTGAGTATTATCGATTCCGGTCCTTATCGATTTCAGATTCCAACTTTAATACTTGTATTCGGACCACTAACATTTCGGGTGAGTATCAGTCCCAGATATTACGTGCGGGTTTTCGGGTATCTTGGATCATTAAAAGCCTAATCACCAAAACCTCATAATTGAGACAAGAATTGAGGTTTTTTTTTCCAAATGTATGCTAAGGAAATTAAGAGATAAGATCTTTTAAACTTATTTTTTCTATATGTCATAATACCTTATACAATATTTTGTAAAATGTATGTTTACGAAAAATTACCGGTTTTTTTATCGGGTTAACGGTTTCGGTCCTTATTAGTTTCGGTTCTAACTTCTGTACCAGTATCTAGATTGCTAACGTTTCGAGTGAGTATCGATCCTGAGTATTATCGAATGATTCTCGAGTATACTTGGACCGCTAACGACCTTAGTCAAGACGCTGCAATCTGCAAAATTCTTTTTCTTCCGCATCGTATAATCGAGTTTCTATCAGATTCTTTTTTTTTTTTAAAATAACAGGTCAATTATCTTTTATATAAATTAAATAGATATATTCATTATCTGTATTTTAAAAAGTATGCATCTCCCCTCTTCTACGGTCTTGTGTACAAGGAGTTGTTTGCCTTTGTCTGGATAAGACAGGAAAGATTAATATGCAACTTTTTTGGGGCAAAATTTAATGTCTATTTAATTTATACAGGATGTGGGCCTCATTAGATAAGCAATTTTTTGAAGTTAAAATTAGAAATTTAAAAAAAATTAGAGATTTGAATTTATAAAACTCTATTTCTTTATGTTTGGTTGAGAAATTTTTGAAGTAGATAATTAAGTTCAATCCACTAATTTTGAAAATGTGTTGTAGAGAAAGCACACAAGACAAGAAATTAGGACAGAAGATATATTTATTTTCATTGATATGGTCCCTTTAAATAGGGAGAGATTACATATTCTCGAATATTCTAACAGGCCTAGCCCTATACTAGTTGGGAGAAGCCCAATAGCCCGTAGACTAAGACACACATGTGTATTTACTTTAACACTCCCCCTTGTGCCGAGTCTTCAAAGCATGTCAAGTTGTCTCGTTAAAAACCTCGTCAAGCAAAAAACCATGTGGGAAAAATGCCTTGATCGTAGGGAAAAGAGTACAACATACATATATATATATATATATATATATATATATAGGTTACGCTAATTTCGTTAAGCCAAAATCTCTATTGATCATTTCGTCGATCAATATGCTCAAGAACGTGATCAATTCGTTGATCAGTGAGCTAAACGTCTAGTTACCTCGTCGTTCTTATATCCCCTTCCAATCAAGTAGTCACTTAGGCGGGTATACCACATCCGCTCGGATTGTTTTAATCCGTAAAGTGAGCATTTCAATCGGACTGAATACGCACTCCGTGGCCCAGAGTTACTTGACTTGGGTAGGGAAATGCCATCAGGCACTTTCATGTATATCTCTCTATTAAGATCCCCGTAGAGATACGCAGTGACCACATCCATTAGCTTCATTTCCAGTCCTTCGGAAACTACTAACCTAATTAAGTAACGGTACGTTATCACATCCACTACGGGAGAATACATCTCCTCATAGTCAATTCCAGGACATTGTGAGAAGCCTTGGGCGACAAGTCGTGCTTTGTACCGAAGGACCTCTTTCTTCTCATTTCGCTTTCTGACAAAAACCCATTTATGTCCAACAGGTTTTACACTTGGCGGGGTTAGCACTACCAGACCAAATACCTGGCGTTTTGTCATAGAATCAAGTTCTGCCTGGATTGATTCTTTCCATTTGGGCCAATCTGCTCTACGTTGGCATTCGGCCACGGAGCATGGTTCGATATCGTCATGCTCCATGATGTCATGGGCGACAGAGTAAACGAACGCATCATCAATGCGAGTTGTCGACCTATCAACTAGATCGCACACACTCTCGTACAAGGAGATTTCTTTGTTCTCTAAGCTTGAATCAGACCTCGGGGCGTCCCCCGGAAATGATTCATGGACATAGCTATAGTCAGAGATAATCTCGTGGGAAGGATTCCCAGCATTGATGTTTATGGGATTATTATGTGCCTCACCAGCCCGTTTCTTCCTTGGGCGGGTGTTAATCGAACCAAGTGGTCTTCTCCGCTGCCTTTGGGGAGCCACGGCCTCAGCCGCACCGCTACCAGGTACGACAGCAGCACTCAGTTCGTCGGTGTTGCGCCCCTTCCTGGGGACTTCTAACCTTGCAGACATGTTTGCAACAGGTATGTGTGATCTTGTCACTTTCGCGATATCAGTAAACGCATCAGGCACCGAATCTGCTACGTTCTGAAGATCGAGAATTATTTTCACTTCACTATCACATAACGAAGTTCTGGGACCAAAATGAGACAGAGTAGGAACCGACCACAACAATTCCTGTCGTTCCTGGAGAAAGTTCGTCTTCTCCCCTCCCCCTTAACGACGGGAACGTTGTCTCATCGATGTGACAATCTGCAAATCGAGCGGTAAATAGATCGCCTGTCGAAGGTTCTAAGTAGCGGATAATTGTTGGTGATTCGTATCCAACATAAATACCTAAATGTCTCTGCGGACCCATTTTATTGCGTTGTGGAGGCGCAATTGGCACATAAGCTGCACAACCAAATATTCGCAAATGTGAAATGTCAGGCTCATATACAGTTACCAACTGGTATGCAGAAAATGATTGGTTAGCTGTGGGTTGGAAACGAATAAGTAAAGCTGCATGCAAGACTGCATATCCCCAGGCAGAAACAGGTAAATTGGTGCCCATAACCAATGCCCGGGCCACCATTTGAATTCGTTTGATGGTTGCCTCTGCGAGACCGTTTTGTGTATGCACGTGGGGGACGAGATGCTCTACGTCGATCCCGATCGACATGCAGTATTCATCAAATACTTTAGATGTGAACTCTCCAGCATTATCCAGTCTTATTGACCGAATAGGGTGGTCAGGGTGGTGAGCCCTTAGACGGATAATCTGTGCTAGAAGTTTTGCAAAAGCATCATTTCGAGTGGACAATAGGGCGACATGTGACCAACGTGTCGAAGCGTCAACCAGAACCATAAAATATCTGAATGGTCCGCATTCTGGTTGAATAGGTCCACAAATATCACCTTGAATCCTATACAAGAATGGAATGTTCTCAGTTGCATCTTTAGCGTAGGAATGTCTCGCTCCTACTTTGGCTAAAGAGCAGGCTTTGCAGAAATGACGATGTGCATTTGACAAAGTCAAGTTTGTATAATGGGATGATGCCTCTGGTACTTCGGACGACGTGTTGTGGGGAACACCGACAAAGTTCGTTATGTTAGGTTGTTGTCCTTTTCTACTTTTTGTGCGAAAGAAAGGATGTCCGTGCGTATTCTTAAGTATGCAAATCATCATGTCACGCCCTGGATGTCCTAATCTATCGTGCCAAAGCCTATACGAGTCAGCATCCCAAAGTTCGTTTTGGGTAATTGCATAGGATTCAACGACCCTAATCGTAGTGAGGTAAAGTCCACTCGATTGACTCGCAAGTTTTTCTAAGATGCATTTTCGTCCGCATTCGTTAGAGGTGATATAGAGAAATTCTATTCCATTCTCACAATGTGTTTCAATGTGAAAACTATTGCTACGTATATCCTTGAAGCTTAGTAATGTTCGGGTTGCTCTTGGTGCATAAAGAGCGTCGGTGACGGTAAAAGCTGTGCCGTTAGGCATCAAGAACCGGGCAGTGCCGCGTCCTTGAATGAGTTGAGATGATCCAATCATCATGGTCACTGATGTGCGATAGGCTATTAGTTCGATGAATAATAACCTATTTTTGAGGATAGTATGGGTCGTCCCACTATCTACCAAACATTCAAGTTCCCCACGATTCATTCTTACGTAAAGTGGAGAAACTATGAACTTACAAACTCAAGCATAAGGAGCAATATTCAAGACGTAGAATAAAGCCAATCACATGTATAACGTAAGCAACAATAATATCTTGTTCAAAAACCAAAATGCATCACACTATTATTGAATAGAATCGTTTAGGGCAAAACAGCCAAAATACGAAAAATGTCAACTGAAACATGAACATAAATTAGTCATAGAGTGGGGAATCTAATGATTCCGACTCGTATGTGTTATCAGTGACTGTGAAATTGACATTAGGTGGAACGTCGTAATCATTTTCCTCCATATATTGAGCCTCTGCTTTGGTCTCTCTATATTTCTTGTATGCAGCTGCGACGTGCTTGCTTGCGTGGCAATTTCTGAACCAATGGCCAGTCATTCCACAGCGAAAGCATAGGGTGTCGTGTACTCGTTCTGTGGGAGCATGAGTCTTAGGAGGTGCTTGCTGCTTGGTTCAATGACCGGGGGCATTATCTTTCCTTTCCCCGCTGGAAGAGCCTCCACGAGCTCGACCACGTCTTCGACCGCCACGTCCCTTACCACCATGCGGTTTCGTTCCATGTGGTTTAGGATTACCGCGTCCAGTACCCTATTCGTCGGGTTGCCTTCCACGTTTCGTTTTCCCAAAATTCGCCTCAGGAATTTGCTTTGTCCCGGTTGGCCTGACATTATTGTTCACCAACACCTCATTATGCCTTTCAACCACCTGAAGGAGGTTGATTAGCTTATTGAATGTGGTGATACGCTTGTTATCGTACTCCAATCGATACTGGTTCATTAGTATCAATGCTGAAGTAGGAAAAGTGGAAAGTGTTTTCTGGATCATGTCGTCCTCTGTGATTTCCTTTCCACAGAAGTTGAGACGTGCCTTGAGGCGGAGCATATCTTTGTTGAAATCGTTGACTCGTTTATAATCAAGTAAGCGGATTTCGTTCCACTGCACGGTCAATTCGGGAAGTAAGGTATTGTGTATATTCCCGAAACGGCCCTTAAGGGCATCCCACAGTTCTTTGGGGGATTTCAACAGAAGATACTCCCACCTTAGGCTAGGGTCGATGTGCCGCCTAAGGAACATTAGCGCACTCGCTTTCACCTTATGAGACGGTCCGTTGGCCGTAGGATCAAGGAGCGTTGCGCTATAGTCCTTATCGACCAAAATGGCCTCGACGTCGGATACCCATCGATGGTACTCAAGTCCTTCTGAGTCCAGGATGTCGAATTCCGGACGAGTCGGATCAGTCATCTATACAAGATGAGAAAATGAATTAGTTTCACATTATCATGAGTTCGTCCATGATAAATTATTCAATAATTGGGATTATTTTATTTTAGAACCAAGATATATGGTCATGATTTCGATGTGACACACATGAAATTTCGTTATCATGGTGTTATGAGTAGTAGGTATACGTTCATCTAAATAAGCTAGGTATGTAGCCTAATTGCATTCCATATCTAAATATGCATGCAAATTATATATATATATATATATATATATAATTTATATATAGATGAACATATAGTTCCTATGTGGTATAACTAGATACACATTATGCACACAAATAGGTATCTTATGACGCAATTATGATTGGTTATTAAACTAAGAGTATGAATTAAATAATTTTATTTCAAATGGTTAATAAATTTATTTGATTTCATTAGACATAATTAAATCAACTGATAAATCATATTATGCTATTAAAATCACATAGAGCATACAAGTATGTACACGAAGCAGATAGTAGAGCCGAGTTCGTGTACCTCACTTTGCGAGTTGGGTTAAAAAAAACTGAGCGGGTGAATCGATTCAAACGTGTCTTGAACTGACTGGATCGCAATCTGGAACCGGTTGAAATTTGGAAAAAAAAGGCGGGCCGGGCGCGTACTGGACAGCAAAGGTGGACTGTAGAGCGGGTCGGGTTGGAAAAGAGAAAGGTGTGAACGGGTCGGGAGCGGCCGACAAAGATGGGAATCCGTCTGGCATGCGGTGGCAATTGCAGGGTTCTGGAAATCGGAACCGTTCAAACGCGGTACGCTGTTTGTACTCAGTGAAGACAGCGACGATGTTTGGTGCGGCTGGTGAAGACAGAGAATACGCTATTTGTAGTTGGTGAAGACAGCGACGACATCTGGTGAGAGGGGCGGCGTGCGGGTCGGGACTGGTGAGAGGGGCGGTGCGCGGGTTGGGTCTGGTGAGAGGGGCGGCGCGCGGACCTGCTGCTAGGGTTTTTCGATTTTTTTCGTTTTTTTTTTCAGAATTTCGGACGGAATTTTTTTTTCTCTCAGTGGTAGAATACGTGCGGATAACGTGTTGTAGAGAAAGTACGCAAGACAAGAAATTAGGGCAGAAGATGTATTCATTCTCATTGATAGGGTCCCTTTAAATAGGGAGAGATTACATGTTCTGGAATATTCTAACAGGCCTAGCCCTATACTAGCTGGGAGAAGCCCAATAGCCCGTAGACTAAGACACACGTGTGTATTTATTTTAACAAAATGTTCATTTTAAAAGCTTTCAATTAGCTTAATCAATAAATGAGTTGAAAAGACTTATTTATCGCTATATATTTATAAAATGATAATATTTTCCTTAATCATAAATCTCAAACCAAAATTTGAACTAATAAACTAATATAACGCAAATATGATTACATAGTGGTGATACATTTCTATCTCAATTTTATAGAGTTGTATTATTACAATAATTATTAAAATATTTTATTATTACTACATAAATAATTAGATATTAGGAAAAAATTTGTGTACTAAAAAATAAAGTAATATTTAAATTTGTTTTGTTCAATTATATTTTGTTCAAATTGAAAGGATTATTTTCTATTCCACTAAAACTCCGAATTTTAAGAAATAATTTTATTTTAATGAAATATGTAAATTTAAAATAGAGTGGTAATCCACAATTCGCCCCCTGTATTGCTCACTTTTTATTTTCCTAAAATTAAAGAAGTGGAAAAAGATAGCACGTACTATTGATAATCAGGATCAGCCAACTCAATTTGAAGAAAACGAACCCTTTTTTTTTTTGAAATGAAATAGTAAAGTAATTAATATATGCATGAACCAAATGTCGGAAATATCGAATATAATAGAGAAAATGGGTTGTTTTGAGCAGCCCATTTGAGAGGAAATTTTGAGTGGGCTTGACTATGAGTTAACGTCGGGACTTAGTTGGAATACGTAGTACTCCGTACAAGGTTTCGAAAACATATAAGAACACTCAAAATGATTGAGGTATGAATGAGATATAATGTTCCAAAGTTAACCCTTTAGAAATGGGTTTGGGATGCTATCCCACGTTGGAAAAAGAAGGGAAAAATCGTGAGTATATAAGGAGATGTGAATAAAGTCATGTTCAAAAAGTGATACATGGGTGGATATGTGACTAGGCGCCCCTCGCGCACACACACACATGCGCGCGCCGCCGCCGCCGCCCGTCCATCCCGGCCTGGCCCTGGTCGGGTCGGTCTCGGTCGAAGGGCGAAATGTCTCGGCATCTGGAAGTTATCTTTTTACTGCAATTTTATTCGGTAAAAATTTATTTTACTGAAAAATACCTCAATTATAAATTCCTAATTTTTCGGATCCGGATAAACATCAATTAATTGATAATTATCGAATTAAACAGATCTGGATAAGTATTGAGATACCAATCCTGATCGGTTTAGAGTTCCTCCAGCACACAACCTCCTCCAGTCTTCACCTATAAATACCCGGCTTGAGGGGCTCGTTTTTTTTACACTTCAGACGTACGATTTTTCGAGAGTTTTTCAGTCAGTTTTTTCCTTATTTGTTTTTCGTCTTCTTTCAGTCGGTGATAGTAGACAGAGTTGTTCTAATTCGTTGAGGGTGCAGCGGATCATCAGTTCACTGCATCGAGCTGTTGTTTTATCCGGGGAGGCAGACGTCATATACCGTGGTGAGGACGAATTTGCTTTAAGGAGACAGATATTCTGGACTCAACAGCGACACTTCCACTCGTTTACGCGAACGGAAATTTCTGTTTTCCTAACCAATTTTTGTTTGAAGGATTTAGATAAAATATATATTCGATATATATTTATATTCTGTTATTTTTCAAGTAATCGTTTTTAAATTATTCAACAATCTTAAAATAGCTTTTTTGTTTACTTGATTAAAACAGATCTATTTTCGAAAGTTAAGCTAATATGGATTCTCAAAACCTAATACTGTCTACGGACGTTTCTGGATGTGCGTCTCAGAAAATCGGCTCGGGTTTAACGACTGGAGCTGCGCCTCTAACTGGACCGGGTTAAGCGAACCAATCTGCCCCGGTTCCGATAACTAATTCGGTTTCGGTTCCGGTTAACCATGCGGACAAACCAGAGAAATTCCACGGGCAGAATTTCAAGAGATGGCAGCAGAAGATAATGTTCTATCTGACCACTCTAGGCTTGTCTCGATTCCTCAAGGAGGATGCGCCAAAATATGACGAAGACAGTGACCAACAAACTTTGATGGCCATTGACGCTTGGAAAGCTTCTGACTATCTGTGTCGGAACTATGTGATGAATGGCCTTGCCGATTCAGTGTACAACGTGTACATCAGTGCTAAATCAGCCAAGGCATTATGTGCCTCACTAGACCATCAGTATAAGATCGAGGACCCCGACGCCAAGAAGTGGATTGTTGGAAGGTTTCTCGATTACAAGATGATGGACTCCAAGACTGTAGTTAGTCAGGTACAAGAGCTACAAGTGGTCATTCACGAAATCCATGCTAAAGGAATGGTCATTAGCGAATCCTTCCAAGTGGTTGTTGTGATCGAAAAACTGCCCTCGACTTCGAAAGACTTCAAGAATTATCTCAAGCACAAGCGCAATGAGATGAGCATGGAAGATCTGATCGTTAGACTTAACATAGAGGAAGACAACCTAGGATCAGAAAAGAAGGTAAATGCTGCTATGGCAAAGGCCAATGTTGTAGAAACTGGGCAGACATCCAAGAAAGGCAACACTGGAAAGGGAACCAAGTTGGGACCTAAAGGAGGAATTGGGAAAAAGAAGGAAAAATTCCTTGGAAAATGCTACAACTGTGAAAAGATGGGTTATAGGGCGGCTGACTGCAGCCTGCCAAAGAAACCAAAGAAAAAGGAAGGTAATGCAGCACATCTGATTACCGAACAAGTGGAAAATCTTGACTTATGTGCTATGATCTCCGAAGTGAACCTAGTTGGCTCAAATCCTAAAGAGTGGTGGATCGACACTAGAGCAACTAGGCATATATGTGCCAACAAGACAATGTTCTCCTCCTTGGAAGAAACGGATGCCGGCGATATGCTGTATATGGGAAATTCTGCAACCTCAACTATCTTGGGCGAAGGCATGATGATTTTGAAGATGACGTCTGGAAAGAAAGTGACTCTTAAACGAGTGTTATATGTGCCCGATATCCGCAAGAACCTTATTTATGGTACCTTATTGATGAAGCACGACTTTAGATCAGTTTTTGAGTCCGATAAAGTTATTTTGTCGAAAAATGGTGTGTTTATAGGCAAGGGATATGAATGCGATGGGCTAGTCAAGCTCAATGTAATGACTATAAATAATAATGAAATGAAGAATTCTTCTGCTTACTTGCTTGAGTCTCCTAATTTATGGCATGCTATATTAGGACATGTTAATTTTAATGCAATGCATAGACTAATTGCATTAGATCACATACCAAAGTTTAAAATTGATTTAAACCACAAGTGTGAAACTTGTGTAGAGGCAAAATTAACTCGATCTCCATTCCGACAAGTGGAAAGAAACATCAAACCTTTAGAATTAATACATAGCGACCTATGTGATTTGAAGTGTGTTCAAACTAGAGGTGGAAATAAATATTTTATTACTTTCGTTGATGGTTGTACTAAATATTGCTATGTATACTTGCTTAAAAGCAAAGATGAAGCCATAGAGAAATTCGTTCTCTATAAAACGGAAGTTGATAATCAATTGAATGCTAAGATAAATGTTTTGAGGAGTGACCGTGGAAGTGAATATGTGAAACCATTCGGCGAATTTTGCTCGCAACATGGGATTATTCATGAAGTCACTGCCCCGTATGCACCACAGTCAAATGGCATGGCGGAACGTAAGAATTGCACTCTGAAAGAGATGATGAATGCGATATTACTAAATTCAGATCTGTCGCAAAATGTATGGGGAGAAGCCATCTTAACGGCGAATTATCTCTCAAACAAGATATGCCGTAAGAACGAGGATAAAACTCCTTATGAATTGTGGAAAGGAGTCAAGCCTTCCTACAATTACATCAAAGTGTGGGGGTGTCTAGCAAAGGTGCTGATACCTACTCCTAAGAAAGTTAAAATAGGCCCAAAAACGGTTGACTGCATTTTCATTGGATATGCACACAACAGCAATGCTTACCGATTTCTTGTGCATGAATCCAAAGTGCCTGAGATTCACAAGAATACGATTATGGAATCAAGGAATGCGTCACTCTTTGAGAATATCTTTCCTTGCAAGACTGTAAGTGAACCGCTTATCTCACCCGAACAGACTTCTGAACTAATGGATGAAGATAATGAAGACCAAACAAGGGATAATGAGGACGAACCTAGAAGGATCAAGCGACAAAGGACGGAGAAATCTTACGGACCAGATTTCATCACCTACTTGCTCGAAAAGGCTCCTCAGACTTACAAAGAAGCTGTAAGCTCGACGGATGGACCTCTATGGAAGGAGGCTATCAAAGAAGAGATTGATTTTATATTACAGAATCATACTTGGGAACTAGTAGAATTACCTCTTAAGTGTAAACCATTAGGAAATAAGTGGATTTTCAAGAAGAAATTGAAAGATGGAGCAGTTGATAAATATAAGGCTAGGCTCGTAGCGAAGGGATATAACCAACGTGAAGGCCTAGACTATTTTGATACTTACTCTCCTGTGACGAGAATAACTTCCATCAGGATGATACTTGCCATCGCCGCATTACGAGGTTTAGAAGTTCATCAAATGGATGTTAAGACTGCCTTTCTTAATGGGGACTTAGAAGCGGAAATCTACATGGAACAACCCGAGGGGTTCTCTGCTCCTGGACAAGAAAGGAAAGTCTGCAAGATGGTAAAATCTTTGTACGGATTGAAGCAGGCACCAAAACAGTGGCATAAAAAATTTGATCATGTCATGATAAGCGGTGGCTTCAAGATTAATGAATCCGACAAATGCATATATGTGAAAGACACAAAAGATGGCTATGTCATTTTGTGTCTATATGTAGATGACTTTCTCATGAGCGGCAGCAATGAAAGAATAACCAAATTGTAATATCCGCATTTTTCTTTCCCTTGTATTTTCATCTTTGGTGTATTTCTCGATCGTAGTGCCCCTCGTGTACCTTTCAGTGTGTCCTTCCTGTCAACTGTTGAACTGTATTCTCGTTATTGTTGTGCGGAACCGCCGTTTCGGGGTTGCCGTGGATCTATTTCGTGTTATTAGTTCCCAAATATTGATTCCTATCGTTTTTATTCTCTTTCCGGATCATTTTTATCATTTTGGGACCCAAAAGGGGTGTGGGCCGCGGCACAAGGTGTGTGCGCCGCGGCACACAAATTTCTCCAATTGTTGGTCTAGCGAAGATCGTGTGCCGCGGCACACCCATCCGGCCGCGGCACAAGCAGCCGAGTCAGCCGCGCACACCCGTCCGTGCCGCGGCACACCTGGTGACGTCTGCGACCAAAACCCGATCAGACGGTGCCGCGGCACACGCAGCCGTGGCCGCGCACACCGCCGAACCACAGGAGCGAATTTTTGGCCTGTGCCGCGGCACACCTCAGCTGTGCCGCGGCACACAAAGCGGTCAACTGTGCAATCTCGTCCTTATTAGACGAGATCGGCCATTTTCCTCCATTATTCACCTGCGAGAGAGAGAGAGGTCTAAGGGAGAGAACTTCTCCAACATTCTTCATTCGGGGGTAGATTTTCATCATTTTCCTTCGGTTGTGAGGCCCGGATAATCAATCTAACGCGTGTTCTACGGATCTTAGTACTTGAATCTTCTAAGGTAATATTTCTAGAACCCTATTTTTGATTAATTTGGGGGTTTTGGGTTTTCTTCCGATTCGTTCCGTTTTGTTGGTGGATTCATGATGAATACGATTAATATTGTTAGTATCTTTAGCTTTCCTACGGATTCATGGATATTTTGTGGATTTTTACGGAATCGAGAGGGTTTGGTTGTGGTCCGCCCTCGTTGTTATTTTTGGTACGAATATACATGAATCGTAGGCGGGTTTCCGGGTGTATTCCATTTCTGTAATCGTCTAGAGTTGGTTGTGATTGTGTTATTCGAATCGTTAGGTTCATTTCCGCCGGTTCCTTGCGGTCGTGTTCAACTCTTCCTTTCCGTTCGTATCACCGTCTATTAACCGAGGCAAGTACCCTTATGAACTTACAATCTTGACATAGTAGTTTTGTATGAGGAATTGTGTGTGTGTGTATACTCACTACGGGTTAGATCCGACGGGGTCTCGGTAGGGCTCCACGAAGCTGTGGAACCGCGAGTTGCTTTTAACCACTACGTGTTAGATTCGACGGGGTCTCGGTAGGGATCCACGAAGCTATGGGTCCGCGGTTAATTGTGGTGCATTTTACAAATGTGGTTTTGATTATTGGCATTTCCGGAGATGAGTGTTTTGGAACTATGTTTTCTTAATTGCATGCATTACTATATGTGAAAGATGTAAGTCGTTCATTTGGTTACTTGTACTAGCATAATTGCTAACCCCTCTGGGGACCCGTTTTGGGGAAATTCGTTTTATGAATTTCAGGTCAGGTTCATCGAGACGAGTGGGTGCTGGACCAGTATGCGGATGATGGCCACGCGTGATGATTGTGCACGAGTGGTGTCTTGTTGCTTTCTATCTTTTACCTTTGTGGTCTTTAAACTAATATAAGTACTCGAGTACTTAAGAACTTTTACTTGTCGGGATTGTATTGTTGTTTATTATGTTGTGATGGATTATGGTGTCATGTTTGACCGGTTAAACCGGGTGAATTATTTTGTTGGGCGTCTTTATGACGAGGTATTTTTCTGTTGTTTCTGTGAGTCGATGAGTATGATGCTTGTTCAGCCTGGTGGGTCCCATGTAGGGATTCACAGCGCTGTAATATACCTCGGATATCCTGGGGGTGTTACAGAAAATGGTATCGGAGCCCTAGGTTTATGGATACCTAGGCTTGTCGGTTTATTGGGTCTTGTTGTATTTTGTTTTGCACATCATCATTACGCTGCCATGATTCCGGTACTACCAGTGCCCGTAAGTTTTCTTTCCTCTGTTCCTTATACTCTTGTATCGTACCTCTAGTTCTCGATTTGCGATCGTTCTTTTCTTGTACTTACCATCGTATGGCTTTTGCTACTTATTTAACTCCGGTATGGATGCCTTTGGAAGAGGTCGGTCGTGGTCGCAGTCGTGGTCGTGACGCGCCGGGACGTGGGGCGCCGGTGCGGCCACGCCACGATCTTCGAGGCCCGGCGATCTGGCGGCCACCACGATCATGCTTCTTCTCAAGAGCGCGCCGACCTTGGTATTGCGGCTATTATGCAGCAAATGGTGAATCAAATGGCGGCGATAGCATATGCGGTTCAGAACCCGGATCCGGCCCATGCTAATCGGGGTGGAGCGGACCGTTGGCTTCAGGATGTCATCAAGATGCATCCTCCTCAGTTTTCGGGAGCTTCAGACCCGATCGGCTGGGAGGGGTGGATCAAGGAGATATCTAAAGTCTTCTTGCCACCAAGCTGTCCCGAGGACCGTAAGGTCCCTATTGCCCGATACTTCCTCACCGGGGACGCTACGGATTGGTGGGAGGCCGTTGGGCCCAAGGACCATGTTGCTTCGTGGACCGAATTCCAAGAAGCGATGGAGATCGAATATTGCCGTGGCCGTCGAGCAAGCTCGAGTACATGCTTTCTATGATGCTCAACCACGGGATATCCCGTATCTCGTGCTATTGCCGACTTTAACAAGGAGTTGGGTTATGTGAAGACCCAAGTTGTCGAGAGAGCGACAAAATCTTCCATTTTCCAGCGGATGAAATTGTCTATTCGGGACTATATGTCGGGGCTCGTCTGTACTACCTTGAAAGATTACGAGTAGGGCCCTTGCTTACGATATGTCCGGCGGCGAGTGAGGCGGCCGCGAGAGCAAGCAGTCCGCCGGAATTTTTCGGGCCACAAAGGTGGAGGTCGGCAGAAATTCCATGCCAACTTTTCATTGGTGGTGGCCGGCTCGATCTTGGGTTTCCCAGTAGGCTGCGGTGCCCCTTCTCGAGAGGTGAAATGCTTTAACGTGGCGGCAGGCCACATCGGTCATGTTGTCCGAACCCTCTGTGGCGTGTAATCGGTGGCGGTCGGGTCACAAGGCTGCTTTCTGTGCTGAGAGGGAGAAAATCCTTGGTGCCCGGGCTTCCATTCCAGCGCCTAGGGAACCAAGTGTGAATCAAGGATCGTTTGCTCCTCAATATCCGCCGAGTGCTAGTCGGGGAAGAGGTCGGGGTCAGCCCTCTAAGGGGGGAGCTTCCAGCGTCGGCTCAGCCCACCCGCGTATCTATGAGATGTGGAGAGGCGATGATCCAGCGGCTACCGTGGCGACAGGTACCGTTCATATTCTTTCTCATCCTGTCAGTGTGCTTTTCGATTTTGGTGCTACGCATTCGTTCATATCTCTGGATTGTATACGCCGTTTGAGTCTCGACTGTTTGACGCCTTGTGAGCCCTTCATCGTTAAGCTTCCTAGCGGTGATCGGATCGTGGGTGATCAGGAGGTTCGAGACTGTTCTGTGTTTATTTGTGAGAGGGCTTGGCCCTCTAATCTTATTGTTGTGGGTATTGAGGGTGAGGACTTAATTCTGGGGGATGATTGGCTCGAGCGTCATGGTGCAATCATGAACTACCGCACGAGGATCATCACCATGTTAGCCGATGACGGCACCGAGCACTCTTTCGCCGGGCGAAAGAGGGGGAACCAGAAATTCGTTATTAACGCCTTGAAGGCGATGAGACTCATACGAAAGGGGTGTACTGGCTATTGGTGCTACGCCTTGAAGGCGGAGAGTGGTGGAGTCGAGCTTTCGTCGATTCCAGTCATTAGTGAGTTTCCTGATGTTTTTCCTGACGAGTTACCGGGATTGCCACTGGATCGTGAGGTCGAGTTCTCTATAGAGTTAGAGCCGGGTGCGGCTCCTATTTCGAAGGCGCCCTATCGCATGGCACCTTCAGAGATGTCCGAGTTGAAGAAGCAGTTGAGTGAGCTTCTTGAGTCGGGGTATGTTCGACCGAGCGCCTCGCCTTGGGGCGCACCGGTCCTGTTTGTACGGAAGAAGGATGGTTCACTACGTTTGTGTATCGACTATCGCGAACTAAACAAGGTGACCATCAAAAACAAGTATCCTTTGCCGAGAATTGACGACTTATTCGACCAGTTGCAGGGAGCTGCGGTATTCTAGAAAATTGATTTGAAATCGGGGTACTATCAGCTCCGGGTGAGAGAGTCCGATGTGCCGAAGACAGCTTTTCGGACGAGATACGGACATTATGAGTTTGTAGTTATGCCTTTAGGGTTAACTAATGCGCCGGCGGTGTTCATGCAGTTGATGAACAAAGTCTTTATCGAGTATTTGGATAAGTGTGTTGTCGTCTTCATTGATGATATTCTTATTTATTCGAGGAACGAGGAAGAGCATGCCCATAATTTGCGGATAGTGTTAGACATTTTGAGGGCCGAGCAACTCTATGCGAAGTTCTCGAAATGTGAGTTCTGGCTGAAGGAAGTGATGTTTTTGGGTCACGTGATTTCAGCCGAGGGAGTTCGTGTAGATCCGCAGAAGATCGAGGCGGTGTTGGATTGGGCACCGCCCAAAAACGTGAGAGAGCTCCGTAGTTTCTTGGGTTTGGCTGGCTACTACCGTAGGTTCGTCGAGGGTTTCTCGAAACTGGATCGACCACTTACAAAGTTGCTCCAGAAATCCGAGAAGTTCGTCTGGAATGACGAGAGGTAGTTCAGTTTTGAGGAGCTGAAGAAGCGTTTGACTTCAGCTCCGGTTTTGGCGTTGCCGTGTAGCAACGAGGGATTCGCCGTTTATAGCGATGCTTCGGGTCAAGGTCTTGGGTGCGTATTAATGCAGCACGGCAAGACCATTGCCTTTCCGTCGAGACAGTTGAGGCCGTATGAGCTTAACTACCCCACTCATGATTTGGAGTTAGCGGCAGTCGTATTCGCGCTCAAGATTTGGCGTCACTATCTTTTCGGCTCTGCATGTCAGATTTTTACCGATCATAAAATTCTGAAATATATATTTACTCAGCGGGAGTTGAATATGAGGCAGAGGAGGTGGTTAGAGCTGATTAAGGATTATGACCTCGAAATCCTTTATCATCCGGGCAAGGCGAACGTCGTGGCCGACGCCTTGAGTCGGAAACCGATTGCATTGCGATCGCTTGAGATCCTTACATCTCAGTCCGAGCTTCGGCGAGCTTTGATCGAGTTAGATGTTGAGGTTCTGTTGCCGGAAACTGTCGGGCAACTTTGTGCTTTGGAAATTTCGTCGTCTTTGATCGATGAAATTAAACTGAAGCAGTTAGAGGATCCGATGATTGCTCAAATCCAAGAGAACATTCTTAAAGGAAAGTCTCCTGGGTTTGTGATTCACGAGGATGGTGCTTTGAGATTCCAGAGTCGGCTTTGTGTGCCGGACGACTCAGAGTTGAGACAGAGTATTCTGCGGGAGGCCCATGCTACACCTTACTCCGTTCATCCTGGTTCGAGTAAGATGTACAAGGACTTGAGAAGGAACTTCTGGTGGAATGACATGAAGGAGGAGGTCGCGCAGTTTGTAGCAAGGTGTTCGACTTGCCAGCAAGTCAAAATCGAGCATCAGCGACCGGCTGGGCTTTTGCAGTCACTTCCCATTCCGGAATGGAAATGGGAAGATATATCGATGGATTTCATTACGAGTCTGCCGAGATCGAGGTCGGGCATGAATATGGTATGGGTGATTGTCGATCGTCTGACCAAGTCGGCACATTTTCTGGGCATCAAGGACACTTGGGCCCCGGAGAAGTTAGCTCGTGTGTTTATCGCGCAGATCGTGAGGCTTCACGGTACTCCGAAGTCTATTGTTTCGGATCGTGATGGCCATTTTGTATCGCACTTCTGGCAGGCGGTGCATAAGGCGTTGGGTACCCGGTTGCGTTTGAGTACCTCTTTTCATCCCCAGTCAGATGGACAGTCGGAACCCACTATCCAGACGTTCGAGGATTTGTTGCGTGCCTGTGCTCTCGATTGGAGTAGTGACTGGGAGGAACATTTGCCATTGATCGAATTCACGTACAACAACAGTTGGCACGCGTCGATTCGGATGGCACCGTATGAGGCACTTTATGGGCGGCGATGTCGATCACTGATTTGTTGGAATGAGGCATCCGATTTGGTCGGGACCGAGCCGGATGTCGTTTTAGAGACGAGGCGGAAGATAGAATCAATTCGGGAACGGATGTTGACTTCCCAGAGTCGACAGAAGTCGTATGCCGACGTTCGTCGTCGACCTTTGGAATTCGAGGTGGGAGACAACGTTTTGCTAAAGGTGTCGCCGACGAAGGGAGTTTTTCGTTTCGGGAAGAAAGGGAAGTTGAGTCCGAGATTTATCGGCCCCTTTGAAATCCTCGAGCGAGTCGGTGGGTTGGCATAGCGTTTGGCGTTACCTCCGGCCTTGAGTCATGTTCATAGCGTTTTTCATGTTTCCCAATTGAGGAAATATGTCCCGGATCCTAGTCACGTCATCGATTATGGCGAGATTGATATTGCCGAAGATATTACTTTTGAGGAGCATCCTTTGAAGATTTTGGAGCATCGTGAGAAACGACTGAGGCATAAGACCATCCCTTTGGTCAAAGTGAAGTGGTCGAGACACGGTGTCGAGGAGGCAACTTGGGAAACCGAGGATAGCATGCGTGCTAGGTACCCTGAGTTGTTTGTTTCTTAAGTTTTGGGACGAAACTTATTTTTAGAGGGGTAGAATGTAATATCCGCATTTTTCTTTCCCTTGTATTTTCATCTTTGGTGTATTTCTCGATCGTAGTGCCCCTCGTGTACCTGTCAGTGTGTCTTTCCTGTCAACTATTGAACTGTATTCTCGTTATTGTTGTGTGGAACCGCCGTTTCGGGGTTGCCGTGGATCCATTTCGTGTTATTAGTTCCCAAATATTGATTCCTATCGTTTTTATTCTCTTTCCGGATCATTTTTATCATTTTGGACCCAAAAGGGGTGTGGGCCGCGGCACAAGGTGTGTGCGCCGCGGCACACAAATTTCTCCAATTGTTGGTCGAGCGAACTGTACTGTGTGCCGCGGCACACCCATCCGGTGCCACGGCACAGTGCCGAGTCAGTGCCGCGGCACACCCGTCCGGTGCCGCGGCACACCCGTGTGACGTCTGCGACCAAAACCCGACTGTACTGGGTGCCGCGGCACACGCAGGCCGTGCCGCGGCACACTACCGAACCCTGGGAGCGAATTTTTGGCCTGTGCCGCGGCACACCTCAGCTGTGCCGAGGCACACAAAGCGGTCAACTGTGCAATCTCGTCCTTATTAGACGAGATCGGCCATTTTCCTCCATTATTCACCTGCGAGAGAGAGAGAGACGTCTAAGGGAGAGAACTTCTCCAACATTCTTCATTCGGGGGTCGATTTTCATCATTTTCCTTCGGTTGTGAGGCCCGGATAATCAATCTAACGCGTGTTCTACGGATCTTAGTACTTGAATCTTCTAAGGTAATATTTCTAGAACCCTATTTTCGATTAATTTGGGGGTTTTGGGTTTTCTTCCGATTCGTTCCGTTTTGTTGGTGGATTCATGATGAATACGATTAATATTGTTAGTATCTTTAGCTTTCCTACGGATTCATGGATATTTTGTGGATTTTTACGGAATCGAGAGGGTTTGGTTGTGGTCCGCCCTCGTTGTTATTTTTGGTACGAATATACATGAATCGTAGGCGGGTTTCCGGGTGTATTCCATTTCCGTAATCGTCTAGAGTTGGTTGTGATTGTGTTATTCGAATCGTTAGGTTCATTTCCGCCGGTTCCTTGCGGTCGTGTTCAACTCTTCCTTTCTGTTCGTATCACCGTCTATTAACCGAGGCAAGTACCCTTATGAACTTACAATCTTGACATAGTAGTTTTGTATGAGGAATTGTGTGTGTGTATACTCACTACGGGTTAGATCCGACGGGGTCTCGGTAGGGCTCCACGAAGCTGTGGAACCGCGAGTTGCTTTTAACCACTACGGGTTAGATCCGACGGGGTCTCGGTAGGGATCCACGAAGCTGTGGGTCCGCGGTTAATTGTGGTGCATTTTACAAATGTGGTTTTGATTATTGGCATTTCCGGAGATGAGTGTTTTGGAACTATGTTTTCTTAATTGCATGCATTACTATATGTGAAAGATGTAAGTCGTTCATTTGGTTACTTGTACTAGCATAATTGCTAACCTCTCTGGGGACCCGTTTTGGGGAAATTCGTTTTATGAATTTCAGGTCAGGTTCATCGAGGCAATGGTCTTTGGACCAAGATATGCGGATGATGGCCGCGCGTGATGATTGTGCACGAGTGGTGTCTTGTTGCTTTCTATCTTTTACCTTTGTGGTCTTTAAACTAATAGAAGTACTCGAGTACTTAAGAACTTTTACTTGTCGGGATTGTATTGTTGTTTATTATGTTGTGATGGATTATGGTGTCATGTTTGACCGGTTAAACCGGGTGAATTATTTTGTTGGGCGTCTTTATGACGAGGTATTTTTCTGTTGTTTCTGTGAGTCGATGAGTATGATGCTTGTTCAGCCTGGTGGGTCCCATGTAGGGATTCACGGCGCTGTAATATACCTCGGATATCCTGGGGGTGTTACACAAATCGACCAAAGACATGCTGAGGTCGAGATTTGATATGAAAGATATGGGACTCGCAGATGTAATTTTAGGGATTAAAATCAAACGAAGGTCGCAAGGTCTCACACTGAGTCAAGCCCGCTATGTGGATAAAATCCTTGAAAGTTTTAACAAAGATGAATCCGGCATAGCCAAAACCCCGATGGATATGATGTTGAGACTATCCAAGAATAAGGGTGAAGGAGTATCTCAACTTGAGTACTCACGCATAATAGGAAGTATGATGTACTTGGTGAGCTGTACACGACCAGATATAGCCTACTCAGTTAGTAGACTAACTAGAAGGCAATCATAAGGGTACTAATATACTTTAGGGGTACTCGTGAGTATGGGTTGCACTATACCAAATATCCAGTAGTACTTGAAGGATATAGTGATGCAAATTGGATATCTAATATAAAGACTCCAAGTCAACAAGTGGATATGTATTCACACTAGCCGGTGTAGCAGTGGCATAGAAATCTTCGAAACATACACATATATCTCGGTCAACGATGGAATCCGAGTTTATAGCCTAAGATAAATGTGTAGAAGAGGGAGAATAGCTACACCATTTTCTAGAAGATATTCCAAGATGGGCAAAGCCTGTGACCGCAATATGTATTCATTGCGATAGTCAATCTGTGATTGGCAGGGCACAGAGCGTAATGTACACGGTAAGTCTCGTCACATAAGTAGGAGACATAATACCATTAGACAGTTGATATCAACAGGAGTTATCACTATTGATTATGTGTCATCAAAGGATAACATTGTGGAAGGGTTATCAAGAGACCTTGTTGATAAATCATCAAGAGGAATGGGTCTATTGTCTTGAGCTAATGTTTTTATGGAGGATACCCAATCTAAGCTAACTGGAGATCCTAAGATCTAGGTTTAATGTGACAACCAATCAATAAAACTTTGCACGATCATTGTGGGGGTTACCCCGAACCGACCATTCCTAGGATGAAAACAGTGATACCCGTAGGGAGAGGTTAAGCTTATGCTTTTAATGATTCTTAAGTCGATAACGTATATTCAGGTGGAGTAAAATACGGGTTTACTCAAAACACTTAAAGAGAATCACCTATGTTAGAGAGAAGCCGGGCCACTTCAAAGGAGAATTGCAAAGGCACAATTCTTTAGAAACTCTCGCAGAACTAGGACGGTGTCCACAGCCAAAATAGGCATAATAATGAGAACATAACAAATCACAAAGGGCACTTGTGAAGGATATACGATCACTTACACAAGCAGTCGGATAGTTCAAAGGCATCTAGTCACACTGTCTATCCAGTAAGGAGAATATATCTTTTCGAGGGAAGGTTCAAGGAGCATACTCTACCTATACTATGCAATGCCTAACCGTAGTAACTATCACCAAGTCAACTCCGTGTCTAACGTGTGCTGCTGGACCATCAATCTCATTCATGTGGGGGATTGTTGGAAATATTGGATATAATAGGGGAAATGGGCTGTTTTGAGCAGCCTAGTTAAGAGGAAATTTTGAGTGGGCTCGACTACGAGTTAAAGTCGGGACTTAGTTGGAATACGTAGTACTCCGTACGAGGTTTCCAAAACATGTAAGAACACTCAAAATGATTGAGGTATGAATGAGATATAATGTTCCAAAGTGAACCCTTTAGAATGAGTTTGGGATGCTATGCCACATTGGAAAAAGAAGGGAAAATTGTGAGTATATAAGGAGATGTGGACAAAGTCATGATCAAAAAGTGAGACATGGGTGGATGTGTGACTAGGTGCCCCTCGCACACACACACACGCGCGCGCGCCGCCGTCCGTCCGTCCGTCTCGGGTCGACTCGGTTCGGGTCGGGTCGGGTCGGTCTCGGTCGAAGGGCGATTTGGGTGAAATGTTGCAATTTTAAAATTATGGCAACACTTTAATATAAGTGTTAATTTAGGCTTATAAAGGTAACACTTATTTATATAAAGCAACATTTTATATAATGTTGCAAAATATATAAAAATATGTAACACTTTTTATAATAATTTTAACACTTTTTAAAAGTGTTGTCTTTGTTACATTTCTATAGAAACACTTATTTATTACATATAAAACACTTCTTTAAAATATAAATTTTATTTTTATCCCGCGGGATTATGAAAATATTTGCGCCAAAATTTATTAAGAAAAGGAGGGTTTTATTTTATCGCGCGCCTCATCTCCTTCTTCAGACGCGGCCATCTTCATACAATCCTTTTAGCGCCTTATCTCCTTCTTCAGACGCGGCCATCTTCATACAATCCTTTTAACAATGCTCGTGAAACCAGGATCAATAGGGGTTCATCTTTGGTGAAGGGTGCGGTGCTTTGAATCAATCAAAAATCGTTTTCATAACAGTAAGTAAACTGGAGGTTTAATTTTTGTTTCTAAAGTTAATTTTTGATGTTTCTGTTCTGGAGATTGAATCTTGTTTTTTTTTTTGTTATTGATGATTAATAACCTGATGTGTAAAAAGTTAATTTTTGATGTTTCTGTTCTGGAGATTGAATCTTGTTTTTTTTGTGATTGATGATTAATAACCTGATGTGTAAAAGTCAGTATGAAGATGAAGATGTATGCTGTTTATTTTACTGTAGATTTTGAAATAACATCTTGAAAGGAACTTCCCTTTGTTGCTCCTTGGATATGAAGAGAATGATTTCTTTTTTTCCCATCTTTTAAGATGATTCACCTCATCCTTATGTAGTTTTATAGCATCAGTAACGAACCCACTTTGATCCTGGATTTTTATTGCATTTCGTAGCTTTGTGTCTTTCATCATGATGTAGTACTTTGTTACATGTTTATGTGCCTCCAAAAGCATTGGTTGAATGTTTAAATACCATCATGAGCTTACTTTAAGTATCATTGTAATGACAATTTGATTGAATTACATTCTTGTTCCTGAATGTCTGATTTAGGGAGAATTCTAGTTGGCAAAGGGAAATATATAAACTTTAGGTTATGATTAGTTTGTTCAAGGTTATATGCACCTCCTTTGGATTTATTTCTGTAATGATGAAGATTTTAGTTGCTGGAAATGAATGCTATATTTTTTATGTGGATTATATCTTTGAATATGGATATTCTTCTTATCGGATAATAAAAAGCAAAATATAACACATGTAAAAGCACTTTGTCCTCCAAATAATTGCAATCTGCTCATTCAAGAGCTGAACATTTCACTCTCCTTGCACTTTGTCATTTGAACTATACGGGAGACCATTTCGAGTGCCTTGGTTATTTATTTCCAGCGATTCAGTCACATGAATGACACAGCTTCTTATTTGTGCACTCTTTGATGAATTAATTTTATTTTATAAGGGAAAAGAGTAATCTAACTATCATCATTAGGCTCAACAATGATATAATTTGGATTGATACAACCTGCTCTTGCTTTTATTGTTGTCTTGTTATCAGAATTTTCCTTCTTTTTTTCCTGTAGATTTTCCACTCTTCTTTATATTTCCAGAACTAGATAACTTATAGCTTTGGCTGAGAGAAACATTCTTCTGCTGATATATGCTCTTCTCAATCGACTTATGCCATGTTTTTTTTTCTTTTTATGTTATGTCTAATAACGACAGCATTTTGATACGGTGTTTAAAAGAATCACAAAACTCGTACGCCTTGACCTAAAACACGTATACGGGGGTTTATAGGTAATCACAAAACTCATACGCCTTGGCCTAAAAAGCATTCAGAGAAGCTTCTTTAAGAAAGCACACGATTTAGATAAAAAATGAACACTTTTCGAACAAAAAGAGATGAAGTATTCCATATTTTCCACACTTAAGCATCGCAACTTCTGAAATTCCATATTTTCCACTTGAAACTCCTAACATATTTATGATTGTTGTGAAAATACTTCTCTATTATTGTATTAAGGCCGCATGTGAAATATTCTTCGCCACTATAGACCTATCATTTAGACCGTTAAACAAAATAACCCACTGTCAATCACATTGATCACTTGCTAAAATGACCTTCTTTAAGAACTGGGGTAAATTTTTGTGCCTTTCTTGCTAGTTCAGAAACTAACATTTCTCACTCAGCGTTGTATATCCAATACTATATGACAAAATAACTTGGTTCCGCACAGTTTGATAATCATAATTTGGCTCTGATAAACTTTATTTTCTTTTATGTATTATATTTCTGCAAATACCTCTGCTTTCTGATGTTGATTTATTGATGCAGAAGTGGCACTAGTTTGATTATCAAAATTTGGTTCCGCATTGAATAGGACTCTAAAAAGGGAAAGAAAAATAGACACATCTTTTAACTAACAAAAAAGAACTACGATAAAAGAAAAAAGACTTCATACTGTATTATAACGGTCGATCACTGATCACATTTCCCTATGCTACAATTCATCCTAAACTTTTAGAATTTTGTATAATAAATGTTAAGTTAAAAAAAACTGAACTAGCATATCCGAAATTTTAAATGAATGTTAAGTTAACAAAAAGAGATGAATTTGGAATTGAAGCCAGGTCAATGCATAAGTCGTTCTGTTATTCTAAATTTTGTAGTTACTTTGTAAAATTGATCTTGGTGGTATTTTATTAATTTTGTTTTGTTTTGGTATTTTATTAATTACGATGTTTGACAATTCATTGGCTCTTTGTTGTTAGTTTCAGAAATTTAAACTCATGAGAGCAGATAGAAGGTGGATGTATATGTCTAGATGGTTGCTTGAATTTGAAAATGGGTTGACCTACTTTCTTAACATGTCATTTGCTAAAGCATCTCGGGGAGGACAGATCAAATGTCCTTGCAAACATTGTAAAAATCGGTATTGGTATCATAGGGACGAGGTGTATAATCATGTGTTGAGTGGGGGTTTTGTCGAAAATTATGACATGTGGATTTTTCATGGAGAGGATCATTCATCATTGAATGGTGAAATAGAGTTAGATAACGTTTCACCAAAATTTCATGACAATATTGATGAATTATTGCATGATAGTTTTAGAGACGTTCTAGAGGGGACAAGTGGTGCACAACACGGCCCAAATGAGGAAGCCAGAAAGTTCTATAGGTTGGTAGAAGAGGGTAAGCAGGAGCTATTTCCTGGGTGTAAGAATTTTACCAAACTATCTTTCATCCTTAGGATGTTTCTATTTAAGACGCTTCATGGACTTAGTAATGTAGCGATTGATGATTTCATTCATTTTATGAGGGAAGTTATTCCAGATGCAAGCTTCCTGCAAATTTTAATGAAGCTAGAAACATCTTGAGGAATTTGGGTTTGGATTGTAAAAAAATTCATGCATGTCCTAATGATTGTATGTTATTTTGGAAAGAGTATGAGAATACCGAGGAGTGTCATTTTTGTCATGCTTCTAAGTGAAAACAGCCGCAAGAAAAACAAAATATGAAGAAAAATCATCCGTTAAAAAAATTTCTCAGATTCTAGCTAAAGTGTTGTGGTACTTTCCCTTAAAACCAAGGCTGTAAAGACTCTTTATGTGTGCTGAAACAGCTAAGTGCATGGTGTGGCATGAAAAAGAACGTCCTAAAGATGGTAATCTAAGACATCCTGCTGATGGGAAAGCATGGAAAGAGTTTGATGCTTTGTATCCTAATTTTGCCAAGGAACCTAGAAATGTAAGGTTAGGTTTGGCTAGTGATGGATTTAATCCATTTCGAACAATGAGTATTTCTCACAGCACATGGCCTGTGATGTTAGTTAATTATAATTTACCACCTTGGATGTGTATGAAACCAGAGTACTTTATTTTATCATTGTTGATTCCTGGTCCTGAATCTCCAGGTAATAACATTGACGTGTACTTGCAACCCTTGATATATGAGTTAAATGAACTCTGGAATGACGGATTAGAGACATACGATAAGTTTAAAAATGAAACATTTCAAATGTATGCTGCATTGACTTGGACCATTAGTGACTTTCCAGCTTACTCGATGTTGTCTGGGTGGAAAACTAAAGGAAAGTTTGCGTGTCCTTGTTGTAATTATAATACAAGTTCATTATACTTGAATCACAGTAAGAAAACATGTTACATGGACCATCGAAGATTTTTAAATTTGGCACACCCATGGCGTTGTAATAGGAGTTTATTTAATGGTTGTATTGACGACAAGCCACCTCCAACCCCTTTATCAGGAGTTGACGCTTTCAGAAAGTTGTCTAACTTTAAAAATCAATTTGGGAAGACTAGAGAGAAAAAAAATGATGCCACTTGCCCTTGGAAAAAAAGGTCGATATTTTTTAAATTGCCATATTGGCAATTCAATGCATGTCGGCACCACCTTGACGTGATGCACATTGAAAAGAATATCTGTGATAGCTTGATAGGGACTTTGTTGGATGTTACTGGAAAGTCAAAAGACCATAGTAATGCTCGATTTGACCTTTTTGATTTGGGCATTAAAGAAAAACTTCAACCTAAGCTATCTAATGATGTTGAACATGTTATTCTGAAAAAGGCATGTTATACAATGTCCCGGGATGAAAAAGACATTTTTTGTCATGCCTTAAAGGGAGCCAAGTTGCCTTATGTAATACCCGAGATTTCTGTTATGTATTTGGAACTTGTGATATTGTAATAATTGTACTTTTGTATGAGTACTATTCTCCATATTTCATAATCCGATGCCATCGAGCATATAATTTCGTGTATGTGATTTATATGGTTGAAATTCTGTGCATGTAGCGCACGCTACAGGCTACGGGTAGCGTACGCTAACATGGTTTCATAGCGTACGCTACCGAGTGTAATTAGCGCACGCTACGCGTGGTCAAATTGATTGAGACTCGCGGTAGGTGAGATCGGCCGGGGACCCTTGTCGGATCTGTCGAATGTATACGGGCGGCTTTCGGGAAAAGCCGAGTCAACGCCTTAGCGCACGCTAGAGGTCTATGCGTAGCGCACGCTAAGTGCCGAGTACGATATAGGCGTGAGCCGTTAACGCACGCTACGGACAGTGTATAGCGCGCGCTAATAGCTATTTATTATAAATAGGACAAGATCCTATTCGTGAAATCAGTCCTTTCCTCCCCCATAACCCGAACTCTTGCACTTAAAACATAACTCCATTCGTCTTAAACACTCCATATCAACCTCCTAGTTCGAGATTGAAGATCTTATATCATTGGAGATTGGTGTTCAAGCCTTGGGTGTTGGATTGCTTCATTTTCATCCGTGTTCTTCACTACTTTGAGGTAGGTGATTCTTCACCAATGATTAGTAATGTTCATGAGGAAGTTTGAATCATGTTTGGATAGCTAGTATCTCGTTTTTATCGATCATCACATGTTAGAAGGATACTTTTGACGTATTCTACTAGATGTCGAATGAACCTTTGAACCATCTTATTATAAGGACTCCTAAGCATGTTTAAATCGATTTTTGATCAAGTGATCGGATATTACCCAGTTGATACGTTGTATACGTTGGAATCATGTATTTTGGAACGTAAGACGATGGAACTTAGATTATTTCTTGAAGATCGTAGAGGAATTGTGATATCAAGATAACTATCCGTATATTGGTGTTTCATAATCATAAATCTTCCGAAACCTTATTAGCATGATATGCCCGAGGATAACTTGTAATATCACCATAGGGTTCATGAGTTCTTCATCATTCAACTCGGTTTCGGTTCATAGTATTACGCCATGCAAGATTAGCGCACGCTAACATGTGTGAGTTAACGTGCGCTATCGAGGTTCGGTTTCGCCGCGAGCGTCGTAGCGTACGTTATGAGGCGGCCAGGCGCGGTTGTAGCTAGCGACGCTAGTCTTATACGATAGCGTCGCTAACGATTGGCTTAAGCGCCGTTACGTATAATACGTAGCGCGCGCTAAGCAATCCAGACAGCTTGTTTAGTTGAGCTTTTCGGCCGTAGGTCGAATTGTTAGGCCATTGTTCGACTCGAGATGATTTGTATATCGTTCCTTTTGTTATGGTTCGAGCTTGTTACGTTGATCGGAGGCGGCCTTGAGTGCGTCGAGAGCATTGAAGTATATCATTCTTGCCATCTTCGAGGCAAGTATCGTGATATGTTAATATCGGTATTTTTGGAGTATACGTATGATTATGCATGTTGTTGAACATGATATTTACTTCGTTGATTTGTCATGATATTCGTTGCATATTGTTTATATGTTCATGTTGATGAACATAATGATTTGGCATATGTGTATGCATGAGTTGTATTTGTATACGTTGTACGATCTATGCTGAGGGCGCTGGATCGGATGTCCACCTCGTGTTGGTCCGACGGGATCATCTTGGGATCTAGGCTGAGGGCGCTGGATCATTGGACGGGTTATTTCCACCTCGTGTTGGTCCGACAGATCATCTTGGGATCTATCTTGAGGGCGCTGGATCATTGGAATACCCATCTTGTGTAATGGAATCTTGTAGATTCGCATTGTCGGGTTCCGTGCGGAAGCCCGTGTGATATGTCTTGTTGTGTTTTGTTGATGCATATTCGAATTGTTTAAATTCGATTTTTGGACTAGCTTTGTTTTGCTAAACCCTTCGGGGGTGGACATTTGTTTGGATGTTCGGGTAGCGAAGGAGCAGGAAAGCGACCACGATGCGACGTGGACGAAGGGTTCGGTGATGTTTATTGTTATTGGAGATTTGTTGTCTTGGTTTGGTTTACGTACTCGATACGTGTGTCCTTTGATATTAATTCGATATGGTTGTATTAATTACCCGTTGAACCGGTTATGCGTTTTCATAAACTCGAATTTTCGCATTGACGTCTTATTCTCACTTTCCTTTTTAATTAGCCTTGTAAATCCTTATTTAAAGGGTTTACGGTATGGTAGTTATTCCGAATATCTCGGGGTGTTACGAGAATATGGTATCGGAGCTAAGATTTATGGATATCTTGGCAATCGGGTTTTATTTGGGTGCATTTACGTTATTTGATTTACGGGTTGTTTGTAACATCACCTGTTCGGCGAAGTCGTCATGTGGACCGTGGTTGTAAGTCTCTTAACCTCTTATACTACCGTTTTACTTAATTCTTGTTTTTGAGTATTGACGGACTTTATTTCAAAAATTTTGTTACGTATATTGAGAAATTTCGTTTACGGTATGTTGAGAGGAGTGCGTGGAAGCTGACGCGGTCGTGGACGCGGACGTGGTAATATGAGACATGAGGATTCCGCAACTACCCCAGAACTATCGGCTAGTCGAACCGATTCCCATTCTGGAGGGCAGCAAGGATCAGCGAATGATGACGCAAATCCGAACATGCCGGGAGTGCTTCAACAGGTGGTGGCGCAGATAAACCAGTTCGCCCAGGTCGTTGATCGCATGCAGACAGCGATGGGACAGCAGCACCATGAGGATAACCGGGGAGACAGATGGCTTGCTGAGGTGGTTAAATTGCACCCGCCAAAATTTGTGGATCTGTGAGGCACTTACTTGGGATCACGGCTCAAGGAGTTGGAAAAGATATTCGCGGGTCTTAAGCGTCCCAGGGACCGGAAGGTTCCCATTGCCCAGTATTTTCCGATCGGGAGGCCTTTGACCGGTGGGAGGCTATTCGACCCGAGAACCATAATGCGGATCGACGGAATTCAAACAAATGATGGAAGCATGATTGTCCTCGTCCAGGTTAGAGGCGAAGATCCGAGAGTTTTTCTCACCACAGAGTTCGGAGGCATACGTGATGGATGTAATTAAAACCTTTAATCATCGGTGACTTGTGTGCGACACTTGGTCGAACGGAGGCGAAAAGATTTTTCATTTTGATATGCGGATGAAGCGGAGATTCAAAGTACATGTCGGATTCGAGTGTACTATGTTGCGGCAGTACCAAGACAAAGCGCCGGCCTACGACATGAAAGAGGCGGCGGTGGAGAAATCGAGAGGCAAAGCGAAGGTGACCGTGACTTTGCGAGAAAACAAGAGTGGTGGGGCCCGCAAGGGCTTCCTTTCCTTTATTCGGCTAGAAACCTCCACATCCTTCTAAAGGCGGAAAGAAGTTCGGACAGCATCAGCGATTTCGGACGCATCAAGGAAATGCTACAATTGTGGTCGAGCAGGCATATTCAAGAGATTGCCGCATCTTCTCGTGACTTGTTACGATTGTGGGCAAGAAGGGCACCGTGCGGCTTTGTGGAGCCGCTACTAGATCTGTTGGCACCCGCACTCCGGCCACCGGTTCCTAAGGAGATAAGTGTGAACCGCAGACAGCAGAGTGGATTTCAGCAGAACGCCAGGAAGAGAGAGACATCCAGGCCGGGTCCGTTCCTCCGCTGTTTACGAAATGAGGAGATCGGCGACGAGAACACTCCGTTGCATCAGTACGATTCAGATCCTTTTGCAACCGATTAGTGTCTTGTTCGATTAGAGCTACGCATTCTTTTATATCTTTGAACTGTGTTAATCGTTTGAACATCTCGTGCTTGTATAATTGTGAACCTTATGTTGTGGGATTACCGAGCGGAGAGAAAATTGTGGGAACACTAGAAGCTAGGGATTTCCCAGTATCTATAGAAGGGAGAGATTGGCCATCGAATCTTATTGTAGTTGACATATGCAGTGATGATTTAATTCTCGGAGATGATTGGCTCAACCGTTATGGAGCTGTGTTGAATTACCGAGAGAGAGTCATTTCCATCATTGCTGATGACGGATCTGAACACTTATTCCGAGGATGGAGACCGGAAGCTCGGGAAATTGATCAAGGCAATGAAATTTGTGAAATTATCGGGGATGTCACGGACTTTGGTGCTATGCCATGAGGAAAGAGGAAAGAATAGAGCTCTCGTCTATTTCGATTGTGAATGAGTTCTCGGATGTATTTCTGACGAGCTACCCGGTTACCCCGCAAAGAGAAGTGGAATTCACCATCGAATTAGAGCACTGGAGCAACCCCTATTTCCGAGGCACCATACCGCATGGCGCCAACCGAGATGTATGAACTCAAGAAGCAAGCTGGAGGAATTGTTACGAAGGGCTATATTCAACCGAGCGTTTCCCCTTGGGGAGCGCCTGTTCTCTTTGTCCGGAAGAAAGACGGATCCCTCCGATTGTGTATTGATTACAGGGAGCTTAACAAGATGACGATCAAGAATAAGTATCCTATACCTCGGATCGACGACTTGTTTGATCAAGCGCAAGGCGAGGTATTCTCGAAGATTGACTTGCGATCGGGATACCACCAATTAAGAATTAAGAATCGGATATACCGAAATCGCTTTGAGATCCGATGCAGGCATTATGAATTTGTGGTGATGCCATTCGGACTTACCAATGCTCTGCGGTATTCATGCAATTGATGAATCGGGTATTCTTGGAATACTTGGATAAATTTGTGGTCGTTTTCATTGACGACATTTTGATATATTCGAGGACGCAGAGGAGCATGCGATCATTTACGTGTGGTTTTGAGCATCTTGAGAAAGGAACACTATATATGCAAAATTTGCTAAATGCGAGTTCTGGCTTAAGGAAGTAACCTTCCTTGGGCATGTGATATCCGCCGATGGAGTTCAGGTGGACCCGAAGAAAGTCTGAGCAATCTTGGAATGGGAAGCTCCTAAGAACGTGAAGGAAGTCCGAAGCTTCTTAGGACTAGCGGGATATTATCGCCGCTTTGTAGAGGGATTTTCCAAAATTGCTCGTCCGCTCACTCAAATATTCTGAAAACTCAAAAGTTCACGTGGAATGAGAAATGCCAAATGGTTTTGTGAACTTAAAGAGAGGTGGCAGCACCTATATTAGCGCCGAAAAGGCTGATGGATTCATGGTATACAGCGACGCTTCAAATCGGGGTTTGGGTTGTGTGTTGATGCGAAGGATAAGGTGATTGCTTATGCTTCTCGGCGGTTGAAACCGTACGAAGTTAATTATCCGACTCATGATCCGGAGCTAGCAGTTGTGGTTTTTGCTTTGAAAATTTGGCGACATTATACAGACGGCACTCATTGTCGAGATCTTTACGGATCATAAGAGCCTCAAATACATTTTCATCGAAGGAATTAAACATGAGGCAGAGAAGGTGGTGGAATTGATCAAGGATTACGACTTAGAGATTCTCTATCATCCGGAAAGCAAATGTAGTAGCCGATGCATTGAGCCGTAAACTGTTTCTCTTCGAGTGTTGGAAGCACTTACATCCCAAACCAAGATTCAACGGAACCGATCCGCGAAGGATTGAAGTATGGGCACCAGGAATCCAAGGGCGACTTTATGTGATGGGCCGACTTCATCACTAGTCGAGAAGATCAAGTCAGCGGTTGGCGATTCCCGATCCTTCGATTATGTGATGAAGTAAAGAAAGGAAAAGCCCCGGATTCGTGATACAGATGATGGAGTTCGAGATTTCAAAGTCGACTTTGCGTTCCCGATAATGATGATTTGAGACGAACTATTACGAAAGAAGCTCATAGCACGCCTATTCTATTCACCGGGCAGTGATAAGATGTATAAGGATCTTAAACAAAACTTATGGTGGGGAATATGAAGAAGGACGTGAGCAGTACGTTGAAGTGTTTGACTTGTCGTGAGTTAAGATTGAACATCGGCGACTGCGGGATGTTAAAGCCGCTTCCGATCCCTGAATGGAAGTGGGAGGACATTTCGATGGATTTCATCACAAGTATGCCAAGGACTAGAGCAGGAATGAACATGATTTGGGTCGTAGTTGATCGACTAACCAAGTCGGCTCATTTCCTAGGAATCAAGGATACATGGGGACCCGAGAGATTGGCACGAGTGTTTGTTGCGGAGATAGTCAGATTGCATGGGACGCCGAAGACCATTATTTCGGATCGAGATGGTCGTTTCGTGTCGCACTTCTGGAAAGCAGTTCACAAGGCTTTGGGTACTGAGCTCAACTTTAGCACAGCTTATCATCCCCAAACAGACGGTCATTCCGAAAGGACTATTCAAACTGTAGAAGACATGCTTAGAGCTTGTGCGTTGGATTGGTCAACTGATTGGGAAGTTCACTTGCCCTTGATCGAATTCACTTACAATAACAGTTGGCACGCTTCTATCAAGATGGCACCATTTGAAGCTTTGTACGGGAGGATATGCCGATCGCCTCTGTGTTGGGATGATTCTTCGGATCTGATCGGGACGGAACCGGAATTGATTATTCAGACTCAAGAGAAAATAGCTTTGATTCGAGAGAGACTATTGACTGCCCAGAGTCGACAGAAGTCTTATGCCGATGTACGTCGTCATCCTCTAGAGTTCGACGTTGGGGATCATGTGCTATTGAAGGTGTCTCCTACACGAGGGATTTTCCGTTTTGGGAAGAGAGGCAAGCTTAGTCCGAGATATATCGGACCATTTGAGATCCTAGATAGAGTTGGGGATTTAGCGTACAGGTTGGCCTTACCGCCATCGCTGAGTCATGTTCACAATGTGTTTCACGTATCCCAACTGCGGAAGTATGTACGGACCCGATACGTCATTGATTTCACGAGATCGAGATAGCTAATGATGGCACCTTCGAAGAGAGACCTATCAAGATACTTGAGAGCGGATCAAACAATTGAGGAATAAACCAATACATTTGGTTAAAAATCTGATGGTCACGACATGGAGTCGAAGAGGCCACTTGGGAAACGGAGGACGGTATGAAGGCTAAATATCCGGAGTTGTTTTCATCCTAAGTTTGGGACGAAACTTCTTCTTAGGGAGGAAGGATGTAATACCGAGATTTACGTTATGTATTTGGAACTTGTGATATTGTAATAATTGTACTTTTGTATGAGTACTATTCTCCATATTTCATAATCCGATGCCATCGAGCATATAATTTCGTGTATGTGATTTATATGGTTGAAATTCTGTGCATGTAGCGCACGCTACAGGCTACGGGTAGCGTACGCTAACATGGTTTCATAGCGTACGCTACCGAGTGTAATTAGCGCACGCTACGCGTGGTCAAATTGATTGAGACGCGCGGTAGGTGAGATCTGGCCGGGGGACCCTTGTCGGATCCTGTCGAATGTATCTGGACGGCTTTCGGGAAAAGCCGAGTCAACGCCTTAGCGCACGCTAGAGGTCTATGCGTAGCGCACGCTAAGTGCCGAGTACAGTATAGACTGTGAGCCGTTAACGCACGCTACGGACAGTGTATAGCGCGCGCTAATAGCTATTTATTATAAATAGGACAACATCCTATTCGTGAAATCAGTCCTTTCCTCCCCCATAACCCGAACTCTTGCACTTAAAACATAACTCCATTCGTCTTAAACACTCCATATCAACCTCCTAGTTCGAGATTGAAGATCTTATATCATTGGAGATTGGTGTTCAAGCCTTGGGTGTTGGATTGCTTCATTTTCATCCGTGTTCTTCACTACTTTGAGGTAGGTGATTCTTCACCAATGATTAGTAATGTTCATGAGGAAGTTTGAATCATGTTTGGATAGCTAGTATCTCGTTTTTATCGATCATCACATGTTAGAAGGATACTTTTGACGTATCTGTACTAGATGTCGAATGAACCTTTGAACCATCTTATTATAAGGACTCCTAAGCATGTTTAAATCGATTTTTGATCAAGTGATCGGATATTACCCAGTTGATACGTTGTATACGTTGGAATCATGTATTTTGGAACGTAAGACGATGGAACTTAGATTATTTCTTGAAGATCGTAGAGGAATTGTGATATCAAGATAACTATCCGTATATTGGTGTTTCATAATCATAAATCTTCCAGAAAACTTATTTGCATGATATGCCCGAGGATAACTTGTAATATCACCATAGGGTTCATGAGTTCTTCATCATTCAACTCGCTTTCGGTTCATAGTATTCTCACATGCAAGATTAGCGCACGCTAACATGTGTGAGTTAACGTGCGCTATCGAGGTTCGGTTTTCGCACGTAACGACGTAGCGTACGTTATGAGCGGCCGAGCAGGCGCGATTGTGGCTAGCGACGCTAGTCTTATACGATAGCGTCGCTAACAGTTGACTTAGCGCCGCGTTACGTATAATACGTAGCGCGCTAAGCAATCCAGACTTGTTTAGTTGAGCTTTTCGTAGTAGGTCAATTGTTAGCCATTGTTCGACTCGAGATGATTTGTATATCGTTCCTTTTGTTATGGTTCGAGCTTGTTACGTTGATCGGAGGCGGCCTTCGAGTGCGTCGAGAGCATTGAAGTATATCATTCTTGCCATCTTCGAGGCAAGTATCGTGATATGTTAATATCGGTATTTTTGGAGTATACGTATGATTATGCATGTTGTTGAACATGATATTTACTTCGTTGATTTGTCATGATATTCGTTGCATATTGTTTATATGTTCATGTTGATGAACATAATGATTTGGCATATGTGTATGCATGAGTTGTATTTGTATACGTTGTACGATCTATCCGAGGCGCTGGATCGGATGTCCACCTCGTGTTGGTCCGACGGGATCATCTTGGGATCTAGCCGAGGGCTGGATCATTGGACGGTTATTTCCACCTCGTGTTGGTCCGACGGATCATCTTGGGATCTATGCTTGAGGCTGGATCATTGGAATACCCATGTGTAATGGAATCTTGTAGATTCGCATTGTCGGGTTCCGTGGCGGAAGCCCGTGTGATATGTCTTGTTGTGTTTTGTTGATGCATATTGAATTGTTTAAATACGATACTTGTACTAGCATTGTTTTGCTAACCCCTTCGGGGTGGACATTTGTTTTGATGTTCGGGTAGCGAAGGAGCGGAAAGCGACGCAGATCGACGTGACGGCGAAGGGGTTGATGATGTTTATTGTTATTGGAGATTTGTTGTCTTGGTTTGGTTTCTGTACTCGAGTACGTGTGTCCTTTGATATTAATTCGATATGGTTGTATTAATTACCCGTTGAACCAGTTGTACGTTTTCATAAACTCGAATTTTCGCAGTATTGACGTCTTATTCTCACTTTCCTTTTTAATTAGCCTTGTAAATCCTTATTTAAAGGGTTTACGGCGCTGTAGTTATTCCGAATATCTCGGGGTGTTACACCTTATGGATGTGCATCAAATATTTCAAGGTGTGTACGCATTTCTGAAAGAAAGGTGGTCGGTTATAAAAGTCATGATGCTCACATTTTATTGCAATACCTACTTCAAGTTGCAGTAAGGAAATCACTTCCTAAGCATGTTGCTGTACCTTTGATTAGGTTGGGTATTTTCTTTCGATGTTTGTGTAATAAAGTTGTTAAGCCTGAAGAACTTGATCAGCTGGAAATAGAGATTGTTGAGATTTTGTGCGAGCTCGAGAAAATCTTCTTACCAGCATTTTTTGACATTATGGTGCACTTGCCCATTCACTTGGTAAATGATGTTAGGCTTGGTGGTCCTATGCATTATTGGTGGATGTTTTCTGTAGAAAGATATTTGGGTAAATTGAAGTCTTATGTTCGCAACCGAAGGTATGTAGAGGGGTCCATTGCTGAAGGTTATTTGATTGAAGAGTGCTCAACTTTTTGTTCGCGTTATTTGAATGAAGGTGTGAAGACAAAACTGAATAGGGGTGCTAAAAATTTCAGTATGTCTGCTGTCAACTCAAAGGGATCTAGTGGAAATATTTTCACAAATGTGGGTTACCCTTTAGGAGGAAATAAAAGAAGGAGAGGAAAACTCTTCACTTTAGATCCATCCTCAATGGAACAAGCACATCGATATGCTTTATTTAATTCTGATTGCAAGGAGGTTGACAATTATATCAAGTGAGTAAATATCACTACCATTTTGAAAATTAGTATCGTAATTGTTTATTTTCTTTAAATATACGTATTATTTATTTTATTATTTTTTGATCTGGTGATGTTTCATTGATGCAGTGAACATCAAATTCATATTAAGAATCAGCCAGGAAGTCGGTGGTCACAAGCACAAAACCATAGCAACCAGTTTGCAAATTGGTTCAGGGACAAAGCAATAAACAATCCTATTCCAAATCACATTTTTTGGTTAGCAAAGGGTCCGAGTCCTACTGCTAGGAGGTACACAGGATATTATATAAATGGTTATAGGTTTTATACAAAAGGACGTGATGAAAGATGTAAGACCCAGAATAGTGGAGTTTCGGTGACGGCTTTAACTCCTAGCTTTGCAAGCTCTAGGGATAAAAATCCTTTATTTGGTGATGTTGACTATAATGGTGCAATAGTAGATATAGTAGAGCTTAGCTACTGGTCCCAATTCAATGTAGTTTTATTCCTTTGTGAGTGGTACCAAGTGGAGAAAGATGAATATGGTCTTCCTTGTGTTAATTCGAACAAGTTGTGCTGTTCGAATGACCCTTATGTAATGCCTTCTCAAGTGCATCAAGTGTTTTATGTTCCCGATCCTCTAGTAAAAGGCTTGCAATATGTTATGACCCGAGTTCCTGGAGATTTGCATGAGGGTGATTATTGTATGAATGATGAGAACTCATACTGGTCCGAACCTAATGATAAAGCGGTGAATTCTTTGGTTAAAGTCGGTGACGAAGACATTCAGTTATCACGAGATGATATGCCTCCAATTATTCTTGGTGCAGATAAATGCTTGGCTGACTTATATGGGGCTGATAATCAAGATGATGCTTGTGATGATGATGATACTTTATGGGATTGGATGAATGCGGAGGAAGAACAAGTAGCTGCTGATGTTTAAAAATGATAGCTATTTTTCGTCTTTGTTTTGAAGCATTTTTTTTTTCCGTTATGTGTAATTTTGAAAATTTGAGTTATAGTGCTTGAACAAGTAACTGATTTATATCCGGAATTGGTTGATGATATATTTTTTCCTCTTTCTGTTAAATTTTAATTGAGAATGTGTAATGCTTTAATGCTTCTTATTCAAATGTTACAAAATGTTATAAGCATACAAAATGTCCTAATTTTTCTGACAAGCTTGTTATTTCAGTCCCAACAAGTTAGACTCCAATGAGAAAGGCAAGCAATAAGGATGATGGTGGGGAAGTTAGTTCAAATGCATATGAGAGAAGTCGACAACTCAGAATTAAAGAGAACAATACAAGATTGCAAGAACTTGGATTGAGGGATTTGGCAGCTTCTTTAACGAATCAAAGAGTGAAGAATAAGAAACAAAAATTGTTGGCTTCGAGTGGCGACGCTGCAACATATGTGCATAATTTGGATAATGTTGGTGATGACTCTAATGATGAAGGAAGTTCTACGGATGTTAGAGGCCAAAGGCCAGTAAAGGTATACTTACTTTATTCTTATTATTATACTTAGTCACTGGTGATTTGCATATTGTAGTTTGAAATTTTTCTCTTCATGTGTGTTTTTTATCTTTAAATGTTGATTCTTAATTTGTGCTTATTTTTAATTCATTTGTTTACCACATGGATCTATTGTACCTCGTGTACCCCCTGTAAGTACCTCAGTTTCCTCATTTGCAACACTAATTTTATAGATACTGTCTTGCAAATAATATGTGTCTCAATGCATATGCTAATTCTTTTCTATGTAATTCTTTGCAAATAATATGTGTCTCAGTGATATATCTCAGTGCTGATTTTATTTTGTTTTATGTTAAATATGATAAGTAACATGATTGAGCATGTCATTGTTGCACAACCAATCTAGTATTCATTTCGTATTATGTTTTTTTTTTTTTTGAGATATTGGTTTATGATAATATAAAATTGTACAGGTTAAGAATGTCCAACAAAAATATATTCCACCAAGGTCGATACAAAAATATGCAGATTTAAGCAAAAAGCACCGAGTAGCTGCTCCAAGAAGCGATGAATTCGGCCTTGATACTCAGGTAAACAAAGGGTATGAGCATACTCGTCAAATTATCACCGACAATATTGGAAGAAAGAAAATAGATAGGAATATGACAACCATTGGTGAATTATTGTCACAAAAGAGGCAATCTCAGCCACATAATGATACTCAAGAACTCAATTTCCAGCGCATTCTCAATGCAAGTGTATCAAGGTACAACTTATCACATGCGAGAGCTGAGAATTTTGCTAGAGGTAAGTATTTTTCTCATTTTTTTCATGCTTTATGTAAGTTGGTTCTGTTTCTTTCATGGAATCATTTTATTAGAAAAATAAAATATGTTCACAACTTTATAAGTATAAAATACATATTCTAGGACATAATTACTAACCTAAAAAAATTATTGTCTTTACAGTGACATAGATTCCAGCCTGGCTGATGCATCAAGGGCTGCTTGTGGATATGATCATAATAAAAATCAGTCTCATATTATACATGAAGATGTTGCAAATGACATACATGAGATTAACAACAGACCCGAAACCATGGATAAGACTAAACAGATTTCATCTAGTGAAAACAACGATGATAAAAATGACGAAGATAATGAGGATGATGAATTTGATGAAGAATTTTTGAACCTCCACCACGAAAGGTAAGGTATATTTATTGATGAATGATAACTTAATTTTTTTTAAGATTAATTCATCATTATTTACTTTGCAATTAAATAATTTTTATCTACAAAATTCATAGTTCCAGCTAAAGTTAGTACCAAGAAACGTGGTCCAACGATGATGCATCATGTTCATAGTCGATCAGAAAATGAACGGAAGGTTATCATTTGTAATTTGTTGGGACAACCTGTTGGACCTGTGACCGAAAAAGAAGACACGCTGCATGAGTTTTCTCTTTTTTTGGGCACATTAGGACGTGATTATAATTTTGCACCCTTGATCCACCGCTCTTGGCGCAAGGTACCACAAAAAGATAAGATGTGGGAATATGTATTGGTATGTTTCACTTTTTTTTTCTTTCGCAGTTCACACCTGCTAACTATACATATCTATCACTACAATGATGTATATATGTCGATTTGTCATAGAAAAAGTACATTGTGCCTGATGTGGCTAAAAAATGGGTGTTGAAAACTATTGGTGCTGCATGGAAGAGTCACAAATACCGAGTCAAGCTAGAGCATTTCTATGAGTACAATAATAACAAGACTAGATGGCAGAAACGTCCAAAAACAATTCCAGACCAAGATTTTATGACTTTATTGAAGTTATGGGATACAGAAGAGGAGAAGGTATATTAGTATCAAGTCTTTTCTATGAAGTTATTTCTATTAATATTTTTATTATATCAACAATAATTTTTAATGAATATATTGTAACACCCCAAACTAGGTGGATATTACAGTGCCGTGAATCCCCGACTGGGACCCACCAGGCAAATGAAAATGATGAATTACGCAGGGTAAATGTAGTACCAAACCACATTACAACAATAATTACTCCGATGAGGAGTTTCATACAACACATCCAGGATATTTCAGAATACATGTATATTTTATATGGAGATAAAATATACAACACGAAGTGAAATGAGTATTCGAACGGAATGTCTGCAGCGGAATAAATGAAGGAAACATAATGACTGAATTAAATGACTGAAAGGACTGGGGCCCCTTTCTAGTATCATTGGGACTCCTCGTCGTCAACGTGCTCTCCCTGTGCCTTTGCCTTGCCATGACCTGAGAAACAAATATCCCCAAACGGGGTCAGTTATACAGAACAACAATCCTCAAGAGTTGAATAAACACAATCATATAAATATGTAGTATAAACCACAAGTTTAATCAAAATGAAACGGTTAGATTATAACCAAATCTTGTTGAAAACATACGCAATCAAACATACTGTATGAATCAACTAACAGTACGGCTCAAAGGGTGGCGCCACACTACGCCCGGGATGGAAATGTGTCCGTGCACAAGCCACCAACGAGTATCGATCGAATACCCGCGTGGTCTTGTACCTAATCAGTCTCACGAAGCAATCGACTCGTGTGCACAGTCCAATGTGAGGCCAACAACCAACACACGACATAAATGTGCCCGACATGAAAATCCTACACATACCAACCGGCACACCAGTATGACCCGGAATGCCACGATATAACAAAAGTGACATCGGAAACGAATAATGACTCACCGAGATAAAATGATAGTGAAATGAATGATAGCTCAACGAAATGATTGGAACCGTCGTTCCTTGTGACTGAAGTGATTAATTGACAATGACAAGTTTTAATACGGTTAACACAATGATGAATGAGTTACGATTATGAATGAACAACAACAAAAGGAAATGAATATCCTTATAACTGAGTAAGAATCAACTTACACAATACCGGTGACAATTATCCTTCCACGAACAATGTCCTAATTGAGATATCGATCGCTCGAACAACCTTGAATTATACAATATCCAACAACTCGTTCAATATACGAATCAAACACGAATATAACGAACTCAAAACGTCGATACGATTAAACTAAGTTCATTGGGGCATTATATCGAATACGTTGTGGCCAAACTCCGATTGTTTACAATCAAATCTCAATAAGCCACTATCAAATCCCCCAAGAAGTGTTTCAAACCAACAAACATCTTCCAAATGATCAATAATCCAAAATGAATATCCGAAAACGTGATTATAACGACAATTAATCGAAAACCCCCAATTTCAACTCGATAATCAAAGTGTTCTTGAATAATCCTTCAATAATCCAATGAATCCTTATCCAAACTCATAATCATATACATATCCCTTCATATAACATGATTATAACGTCCAAAACATCATATCTCAACATAGAATCGAAATCCAAGGTGTTGAAGAAATTACCTCTTGAAGATCCAATCACTTCGATCCGATGAACACGAGTTAAAACGAGTATCCAAGCTTCTCAAATGAATGAAGATGATGAAAATTACACACTCAAGTGATTGATGATTGCAAAATCTCTCCCTCAAGCCTCTCTCTCGTATGAAGGTGGAAGAAATGGAAGGAATGAGCTGAAATGCTCAAAAAACGAAATTATAGGGGTTGATCGTCTGTCGGACACGGCCCGTGCCCGATCGGCACGGCACGGCCGCGACGCGGCGGCGGCATGGACTCGACCGTGTCCGCTTGACACGGCCGCGGCGCTCGGCATTGACTCGACCGTGTCCTGGAACACGGTCGGACGTCTGGCGATCGGTTCGCTTATCCGGAAGAGTTCGACTCGGCCCGTGCGACGGCACACGGCCGAGTCCTGTGGCAGAGACTTCGGCATTTCCGGACGAGTACAGCACGGCCGTGTCGGACGACACGGCCGAGTTCGGTCGGTAGTGATCGTCCAATAACTGAAAAATGAGCGGGTGAGCTAAAACGACCATAACTCTGTCATCCGGACTCCGATTGACTCACCGTTTGAACCATTGGAAAGCTAACTCGATGCTATATAATATTGCAAAGATTCAGAATTTTTGGAGTTACCAAAATTAATGATGATCTAACAAAGTCGAACTCATATGTGGAAAGTTGAAACAATGGACAATAACGATACACAACTCGAAGTTTTTCCGAACGGTGAACACGGGTGAATGAACATGATTGATGAATGATTATAAATGAGTGAAAATCCACTGAGTGACAATCACCGAATGAAATTACTGAATGATAATGACTGAATTACAACCGGGTATTACATATATGTGCAGGAGCGTGCTGCTATTTTAAGGGTACGTGGTAAGTCTATAAAGAATAGACATACAATGGGCCCAAAGAGTTTTGCTAGGGTACAGGAAGAGATGGTAAAATATCCTTCATACAAGATAATTTATTATTGCTTTCTTTACTTGCTTGATTTGACATATCATCTTATTGTGATTTTCATTTAAACTCAACACAAAACAGAAAGATGAAAATCCCGAGAAGGAACCACCATCCTTGGCTGAACTTTTTGCACGCACACGCCAAAGGAAACAAGGAAAGCAGTATGCTGATTCATTCGATGATACTGCCAAATTAATTGTAACTAATTTACTCTACATTTTCTTTACATACATTTTACAATCAGCAGTCTAGTTGCACTTCTCTTCACATTATACATATTTTTTTGCTTGATTTTGTTTGGTTGCTTATTTTTCAGGAAGATATGAATAACTACAAGCCTCCGGAGGGAAATACTGATGCAGATCCTTTTATTGCTATTATGGGCAAAAATCCTGATGGACGATGTAGGCTTTATGGCAGGGGTGTGACTAGAAAAATGTTGAATAAGGATACTGGTGCAGAGACTTCATATGTTGTGCCTAGTGAAATTTTTGGGTCACTCACGGCTGCAACAGAACTCCAAAAAAATATGAGAAAGATAAGGAAGCATTGGAGCAGTTACACAGGGAGATTTTAGTTGAACATGAAAAGCGAAAGGCAGAACTGGATAATATTCAAAAGGGGCTTGAAACTCAAAGGGCTGAAATTGTTCAAGATGCAGTAAAGATGGTTTTTGCAGTTTTACCTCCCGAAATAGTAAAACAGTATCTATCCTAAGGTATGATTTTATGCTATTTTATTTCCATTTGTCTTAATTGGTAGATTATGCTTATAAAATATAAATTTGTTAGTTTCCTTCACATAATTAATAGCATTAAGTTTCCTTTATTTGCTTATACGGACTTATCTTGAGCACTATATGAAATTCTTTTAACAAGACGGACTTTGACATTTATCGAAGTTTTTTATCTTGGCGGGAGGTAATTTTTTTCCCTTGCACTTTACTTGGTTGATGTTCTAGTGGATATAATGCTTAAACAATGATTATTTGAATTCATCCTAACTTGTTTTGGATTTTAAAAAATCAAAGAATAATTTTCTTGGTTAACATCACTTAAAGGAAACACTTTATATGCATAGGTTTTATTTGCAATTAGTAATATATTACTAAAGTCTGAGCTTCAATTTGTGTTGTGGACTGTGATGCAAATTTTCCTCGATTACTGGAATTACCTTATTATTTGCTATGGTTTATTACAATTTCCTCATAATGGGCTGCTGCTTTATGATTATTTTAAGTTAGGATAACTGGTTTAGAGAAGTTCAATTGATTTCAGTTTTCAGTTTTGGCAGTAGTTCATATTTGAGTACTAGTTGAAATCTGACCTTCAGTTTTCAAGAAGATTGGTCTTAATGGTTGATATTTCTCAAGGCAACATTAGTATGATTAATTTTGCATTTTTATGTGGTTGATATTTTCCTTGGATGGAGTTCAATATTTCATTAAGATTTGATAAAACTTGATGTGTTTTATCTATATTGATATGACATTTCTGCTGCGTATTGGTATCATGTATTTGGTCCATGCTCGTTTAAATAGTGATATGAGCTATATTGCTTTGTAACATCATCTTTGCGAACAAGGAATATGATAAAATAGAAGATGATTTAAAGTCACTCTAGAGCATTGGACAAATTATAGGCGAGGTTTTGAGCCCTCGGCTTCAATTCTACCTTTTTTTATTTGCTAAAATTTTCCAGTCAGGCTTTTCCGACTGAAAACTGAAGTAAATGGACATGTTGTTGAAACTAAAGGTTTTATCGTTAGGAATCGATAGTCGTTGTCTGGACATAGGAGTCACAGCCAGCCGGGAAGAGGAGAGATCAACGACGAAACTACTAGCTACTAGTTGGAAAGAAAAGGACAGGACCACCTTTCGTACATTTCTACTGGTCCAGAATTCGAATAGCGAATGAAAGACCAGGCAATCTATAGGTATTTGACAGCTCTCTTTAGGTATTTGATAGCTCTACTTGTATCATTTCTTTAGGTATATAACGGAGAGGAAACTGCTGACATTGTCAAATATCTTAACAGTTACATCCCTAAACCTCCTGAATATTACAAATAACCACAGCATTCCGTCTTACATTTACGATTACATCCCTCAGCTTTTCGAAATGTTACAAATAGCCAGACATAGGGGCTTTTCGTAATATTTAAAAGTGGAGGGGTGTGACTGTATAGTGTTTTGTAAGATGGAATCAACCTCAAGGAGTGGATTTGTAATATTCAATATTAGCTGATTTTATTTGTATTTACCATAAACTTCATGGGTGGTTTTTGTAATTAGGATAAACTAAGGGATCTGGTCTGGAAGGAAGGCTTTTCAGTAATTGAAAATCTCTAACAAAACCGTCATGCACTAACAAGTTACACTATCATTATTTGTTTTTTCCCTAGATGGGATCAAAATACAAGGCAACCCTTATTCCACTAAGAATACGAGAAACGATTAGGCGGTTTTGCAGACGACTCGACCATTCACCCAGACTCTGTAATACCCGCATTTTTCCTTCCCTTATTTTTTTTTCTTTTTTCGGTGTATTTCTCGGTCGTAGTGACCCTCGTGTACCGCTCAGTGTATCATCCCGTCATCTATTGATCTGATTCTCGTTATTATTGTGCGGAACCGCCGTTTTGGGGTTGTCGTGGATCCATTCTACGTTATGATGCGTTTTGAGATATTCCATTTGATGTTTCGTTCATATTCCAGTGTTTTGGACCGTTTATATCCCGTGCCTAGCGCACACTAATTTTTCTGCATAGCGCACGCTAGAAGTTCCTTTGTAGCGCACGCTACGTTTACTTCATAGCGCACGCTAACGAGTTAACCCTGGGAGTGGCAGTTCTGTTCCCAGCCCTATGGACTATCGGATTAGCGCACACTACCTTGTCTAGCGCACGCTAATGTCGGGAGACTAGCGCACGTTAAGTTGTTCGTGCGGCGCTAAGCGTGGATCGATCTTGGGCCGGTTTACTACTGAACTCGGTCAGGCTCCAGGTAGCGCACGCTACGTTAGCATGCTAGCGCACGCTATCGGGTCAGGTGAGTTTTGGTCAGTTAGCTTCTGGACTCGGCTGATGTCCAGGTAGCGCACGCTATTGGTCGATAGCGCGCGCTACCGAGAGGTTATTAGCGCACGCTACGTTTCGAGTAGCGCACGCTAACGGCCAGAAATATGGCTACTGGACTGGGACGCTAACTGTATGGATTGGAATTTTATCCCGCTAGCGCACGCTAACCTTGAGGTTTTAGCGCGCGCTAACACTCCCTGGCTATATAAACCAGGGAGTTGACCGAGATAATCACAATTTCTCATTTCTTCCTCCTCTCCGCGGCTAAGGCGATTCCGGGGCGATTTTCTTGGCGATTTCTTCCTCCAATCATCTCATCCAACATCTTTCTTGAGTTCTTGGAGTATTATAACATCATCAACACGAATCTTTCATCCTAATCCACGGTAAATCTCTTAGAACCCTACTTTTGGATAATTTGGGGGTTTTGGGATTTTCTTCCGATTCGTTCCGTTTTGTTGGTGGATTCATGATGAATATGATTAATCTTGTTGATATCATTAGTTTTCCTACGGATTCATGGTATATTTTCATAGCTTTGCGAAATCGGGAGGGTTTGGTTGTGGTCCGCCCTCGTTGTTATTTTTATTCGAATATACATGAATCGTAGGCAGGTTTTCGGGTGTATTCCATTTCCGTATTCGTCTAGAGTTGGTTATGATTGTGTTATTCGAATCGTTAGGATCATTTCTGCCGGTTCCTCGCGGTCGTGTTCGATTCTTCCTTTCCGTTCGTATCACCGTCTTTTAACCGAGGCAAGTATCCTTATGAACTTACGATCTTGACATAGTAGTATTGTATGGGAATTGTGTGTGTGTGTATACTCACTACGGGTTAGACCCGACGGGGTCTCGGTAGGGCTCCACGAAGCTGTGGAACCGCGAGTTTCTTTTAACCACTACGGGTTAGATCCGACGGGGTCTCGATAGGGATCCACGAAGCTGTGGGTCCGCGGTTAATTGTGGTGCATTTTTACAAATGTGATTTGATATTGGCATTTCCGGAAATGAGTGTTTTGGAACTATGTTTTCTTGATTGCATGCATTTACTATATGTGTAAGATGTAAGTCGTTCATTTGGTTACTTGTACTGGCGTAATTGCTAACCCCTCTGGGGACCCGTTTTGGGGAAATTCGTTTTATGAATTTCAGGTCAGGTTCATCGAGACGAGCGGGTGCTGGACCAGTATACGGATGATGGCCGTGCGTGATGATTTTGCACGAGTGGTGTCTTATTGCCTTCTATCTTTTTACCTTTTGTGGTCTTTAAACTAATAGAAGTACTCGAGTACTTAAGAATTTTTACTCGTCGGGATTGTATTGTTGTTTATTATGTTTGTGACGGATTATGGTGTTATGTTTGACCGGTTGAACCGGGTGGATTATTTTGTTGGGCGTCTTTATGACGAGGTATTTTTCTATTTTTTCTGTGAGTCGATGAGTATGATGCTTGTTTAGCCTGGTGGATCCCATATAGGGATTCACGGCGCTGTAATATACCTCGGATATCCTGGGGGTGTTACAGAAAATGGTATCAGAGCGCTAGGTTTATGGATACCTAGGCTTGTCGGTTTATTGGGTCTTGTTGTATTTTGTTTCGCACATCATCATCACGCTGCCATGATTCCGGTACTACCAGTGCCCGTAAGTTTTCCTTCCTCTATTCCTTATACTCTTGTATCGTACCTTTGATTCTCGATTTGTGATTGTTCTTTTCTTGTACTTACCATCGTATGGCTTTTGCTACTTATTTAACTCCAGTATGGATGCTGGAAGAGGTCGTGGTCGTGGTCGCGGTCGTGGTCGTGGACGCGGCTGGGGACGTGGGGCAGCCGGTGGGGCAGCCACGTCGCAGTCTTCGGGAGCCGGCAGTACCGGCGACCGTCACAGTCATGCTTCTTCTCAAGAGCGCGCCGATCTTGGTATTGCGGCTGTTATGCAACAAATGGTGAATCAAATGGCGGCGATAGCTCAGGCGGTTCAGAACCCAGATCCGGCCCATGCTAATCGGGGCGGAGCGGATTGTTGGCTTCAGGATGTCATCAAGATGCATCCTCCTCAGTTTTCGGGAGCTTCAGACCCAATCGGCTGGGAGGGATGGATCAAGGAGATATCTAAAGTCTTCACTCCCACCAACTGTCCCGAGGACCGTAAGGTCCCTATTGCCCAGTACTTTCTCACTGGGGACGCTACGGATTAGTGGGAGGTCGTTGGGCCCAAAGACCATGTTGCTTCGTGGACCGAATTCCAAGAACTGATGGAGACTGAATATTGCCCGTGGCCTCGCATGTGCTCGAGTACATGCTTTCTATGATGCTCAACCACGGGATATTCCCGTATCTCAAAGCTATTGCCGATTTTATCAAGGAGTTGGGTTATGTGAAGACCCATGTTGTCGTGGAGAGCGACAAATTTTTCCATTTTTTCAGGCGGATGAAATTGTCTATTCGGGACTATATGTCGGGGCTCGTCTGTACTACCTTGATGGATTACCAGAGTAGGGCCCTTGCTTACGATTTGTCTGTGACGGCGAGTGAGACGGCCCGAGAGCAAGAAGCGTAAGTCCACGGAATTTTTCGGCCACAAAGGTGGGGGTCGCAGAATTCCACCGCTAACTTTTCCGCCGGTGGTGGCTCACCTCGATCTACCGGGTTTCCCGTAGGCTGCGGTGCCCTTCTCGAGAGGTGAAGTGCTTTAACCGTGGCGCAGGCCACATCGCCGATTTGTCCGAACCCTTTGCCGATGTGTAATCGCAGTGGCCACCGGTCACAAGGTCCGTCAGGCCGAGAGGGAGAAAATCCTTGGTGCCCGGGCTTCCATTCCAGCGCCTAGGGAACCAAGTGTGAATCAAGGATCGTTTGCTCCTCAATCTCTGCCGAGTGCTAGTCGGGGGAGAGGTCGGGGTCAGCCCTCTAAGGGGGGAGCTTCCAGTGTCGGCTCAGCCCACCCGCATGTCTATGAGATGCGGAGAGCCGATGACCCAGCGGCTACCGTGGCGACAGGTACCGTTCATATTCTTTCTCATCCTGATAGTGTGCTTTTCGATTCTGGTGCTACGCATTCGTTCATATCTCTGGATTGTATGCATCGTTTGAGTCTCGACTGTTTGACGCCTTGTGATCCCTTCATCGTTAAGCTTCCTAGCGGTGATAAGATCGTTGGTGATCAGGAGGTTCGAGACTGTTCTGTATTTATTTGTGAGAGGGCTTGGCCCTTTAATCTTATTGTTGTGGGTATTGAGGGTGAGGACTTAATTCTCGGGGATGATTGGCTCGAGCGTCATGGTGCAATCATGAATTACCACACGAGGATCATCACCATGTTATCCGAAGACGGCACCGAGCACTCTTTTGCCGGGCGAAAGAGGGGGAACCAGAAATTCGTTATTAACGCCTTGAAGGCGATGAGACTCCTGCGAAAGGGGTGTACTGGCTATTGGTGCTACGCTTTGAAGGCGTAGAGTGGTGGAATCGAGCTTTCGTCGATTCCAATCGTTAATGAGTTTCCTGATGTATTTCCTGACGAGTTACCGGGATTGCCACCGGATCGTGAGGTCGAGTTTGCTATAGAGTTAGAGCCGGGCGCGGCTCCTATTTCGAAGGCACCCTATCGCATGGCACCTTCAGAGATGTCCGAGTTGAAGAATCAGTTGAGTGAGCTTCTTGAGTCGGGGTATGTTCGACCGAGCGCCTCGCCTTGGGGCGCACCGGTCCTGTTTGTGCGGAAGAAGGATGGTTCACTACGTTTGTGTATCGACTATCGCGAACTAAACAAGATGACCATAAAAAACAAGTATTCTTTGCCTAGAATTGATAACTTGTTCGATCAATTGCTGGGAGCTGCGGTATTCTCGAAGATTGATTTGAAATCGGGATACTACCAGCTCCGGGTGAGAGAGTCCGATGTGCCGAAAACAGCTTTTCGGACGATATACGGACATTATGAGTTCGTAGTTATGCCTTTCGGGTTAACTAATGCGCCGGCGGTGTTCATGCAGTTGATGAACAAAGTCTTTATCGAGTATTTGGATAAGTGTGTCGTCGTCTTCATTGACGATATTCTTATTTATTCGAGGAATGAGGAGGAGCATGCCCATCATTTACGGGTAGTGTTAGACATTTTGAGGACTGAGCAACTCTATGCGAAGTTCTCAAAATGTGAGTTCTGGCTGAAGGAAGTGATGTTTTTAGGTCACGTAATTTCAGCCGAGGGGGTTCGCGTGGATCCGCAGAAGATTGAGGCAGTGTTGGATTGGGCACCGCCCAAAAATGTGAAGGAGGTCCGTAGTTTCTTGGGTTTGGCTAGCTACTATCGTAGGTTCGTCGAGGGTTTCTCGAAAATAGCTCGGCCACTTACGCAGTTGCTCCAGAAATCTGAGAAGTTCGTCTGGAATGACGAGAGGCAGTCGAGTTTTGAGGAGCTGAAGAAGCGTTTAACTTCAGCCCCGGTTTTGGCGTTGCCATGTGGCAACGAGGGTTTTGCCGTTTATAGCGATGCTTCAGGTCAGGGTCTTGGGTGCGTATTGATGCAGCACGGCAAGACCATTGCCTATGCGTCGAGACAGTTGAGGCCGTATGAGATGAACTACCCTACTCATGATTTGGAGTTAGCGGCAGTCGTTTTTGCGCTCAAGATTTGGCGTCACTATCTTTTCGGCTCTGCATGCCAGATTTTTACCGATCATAAAAGTCTGAAATACATATTTACTCAGCGGGAGTTGAATATGAGGCAGAGGAGGTGGTTAGAGCTGATTAAGGATTATGACCTCGAAATCCTTTATCATCTGGGCAAAGCGAACGTCGTAGCCGACGCCTTCAGTTGGAAACCAGTTGCGTTACGAACGCTTGAGATCCTTACGTCTTAGTCTGAGCTTCGGCGGGCTTTGATCGAGTTAGATGTTGAAGTTTTGTTGCCTGGAGCCGTCGGGCAACTTCGTGCTTTAGAGATTTCGTCGTATTTGATCGATGAAATTAAGCTGAAGCAGTTAGAGGATACGATGATTACTCAAATCCGAGAGAACGTTCTTAAAGTAAAGTCTCCCGGGTTTGTGGTTCACGAGGATGGTGTTTTGAGATTCCAGAGTCGGCTTTGTGTGCCGAACGACTCGGAGTTGAGGCAGAGTATTTTGTGGGAGGCCCATGCTACACCTTATTCCGTTCATCCTGGTTCGAGTAAGATGTACAAGGACCTGAGAAGAAATTTTTGGTGGAATGATATGAAGGAAGAGGTCGCATAGTTTGTAGCGAGATGTTTGACTTGTCAGCAGGTCAAAATCGAGCATCAGCAACCGGCTGGGTTATTGCAGTCACTTCCCGCTCCGGAATGGAAATGGGAAGATATATCGATGGATTTCATTACGAGTTTGCCGATATCAAGGTCGGGCATGAATATGGTATGGGTGATTGTTGATCGCCTGACCAAGTCGGCACATTTTCTGGGCATCAAGGACACTTGGGGCCTGGAGAAGTTAGCTCGTGTGTTTATTGCACAGATTTTGAGGCTTCACGGTACTCCGAAGTCTATTGTTTCGGATCGCGATGGCCGTTTTGTAACGCACTTCTGGCAGGCGGTGCATAAGGCGTTGGGTACCCGTTTGCGTTTGAGTACCTCTTTTCATCCCCAATCAGATGGACAGTCGGAACGCACTATCCAGACGTTCGAGGATTTGTTGTGTGCTTGTGCTTTAGATTGGAGCAGTGACTGGGAGGAGCATTTGCCATTGATCGAATTCACGTACAACAATAGTTGGCACGTGTCGATTCAGATGGCACCATATGAAGCACTTTATGGGCGGCAATGTCGATCACCGATTTGTTGGAATGAGACGTCCGATTTGGTCGGGATCGAGCCGGATGTCGTTTTAGAGACGAGACGGAAGATAGAATTAATTCGGGAATGTATGTTGACTGCCCAGAGTCGACAGAAGTCGTATGGCGATGTCCGTCGTCAACCTTTGGAATTCGAGGTGGGAGACCATGTTTTGCTAAAGGTGTCGCCGACAAATGGAGTTTTTTGTTTCGGGAAGAAAGGGAAGTTGAGTCCGAGATTTATTGGACCCTTTGAGATTCTCGAGCGAGTCGGTGGGTTGGCATACCGTTTGGCGTTACCTCCGGCCTTGAGTTTCCACCGGATACCCCTCGGCTTACTAATGCTAGTGGAGAAATCGAGCTACAAAACACACATGATATTTTTGTTAATGATCGTTCTGGAGTTGCTGACGCGACTTCGAGTCAGGTCGGCATGCCTCTCCTTAGGCCGTCTGCTTCTATTACTTCTCCAGTTTCTCTTAGAGTCTTGACTAGGAAACTAGCTCTGCGAAGACGCTTCTTTGGTGTTCTTCCGGTGGATGAAAATCAAAACCAACTAGCCAACCAGAAAAAAAGGCTTCCGTCCTCGGAACTAAAGCTTCGCCGCTGGTCTCTTCCATATTCCGTAGTGGTAAAGAAGAGTTAAGGCCTTCCTTCCGTATTAGTGTGTTCCATTTCCAGCAGTTGAAGTCCTAAGCCCAAGGAAAGAAATATGCAGTTGATAAGACTGAACAAAAGCAATACAAACAAATCATTATGGGAAAATCAAACTTCCATCAAAGCTATTCATTATAGTTCATTTACTTTTAACAAAAACTAAAGAATGATGAATGTTCTCCCCTTAGTAGAAGGAATTATGGTTCTAATTGAATTTTGAGTGGCTGACTTCTATTTACTTCGCTTTGTCTTTAACTTCATCATTTTCAATATTCTATTCTGAGTATTTTTGTTTATATATATATATATATATATATATATTTATATATATGTATAATTTTTATGTAGATATATAATTATATGTTGAATTTTTTTTTTAAATTCTTTAACATGTTTATTTTTGACATACTAACAAATTTCTTATTTTGTAATCATTTTTCTTGCAGGAAAAATCCATAACATCTTTGGTCAAAGTACGCCCCACTTGCATGAAAGGCAAACGGCAGAACTGGATGATATTCGTAGAATCATAATACTAGCTGCTACTACTAGTGGAAAACTATCACGTATTATGTATGGTCGTATTTGAGAAGATGTCATTACTTAGTTATTGGAAACACTACATTGCTTTTGTATTGGATACTATGAATCGTTTGATACTCCTATAATACAATAATTTTGGATTATATTGATGGAAAAGTGTTTTCGTTCTTTATTTAAGCAAGTGTTAGTCTAATAGAATTAAAAACCACATAAAAGTGTTAGATATGTAAAAAAAAAGTGATGCATTTAACAAGTGTAGTATAAAAAGAAATGATCAATTTAATAGAAAAAGTGTTGCATTATTACACTGAAAAAATAAAAAAGTGTTGCCATAAATTATAACAAGTTATACATTTGAATAAATGCCACCACTAAAAAAGTGATGCCTCTGAGAGAAAAAATGTTGCCAGAAGAAAAGTGATGCTAGAGCTATATATTGAAACACTTTTTATAAGTGTCGCATAAGCGAGAAAAAAGTGTTTTCATAGGTCTAAGGAAACAGGACTTTTCAACCTACTTTCAAAAGTGATACATTAGATCTAAAGCAGCGATTTTAGGCTATTAAACAACACTTCTTAGGTGTTACTACAACCTTGATTTGTAGTAGTGAAGTTCCCCACGATTCATTCTTACGTAAAGTGGAGAAACTATGAACTTACAAACTCAAGCATAAGGAGCAATATTCAAGACGTAGAATAAATCCAATCACATGTATAACGTAAGCAACAATAATATCTTATTCAAAAACCAAAATGCATCACACTATTATTGAATAGAATCGTTTAGGGCAAAACAGCCAAAATACGAAAAATGTCAACTGAAACATGAACATAAATTAGTCATAGAGTGGGGCATCTAATGATTCCGACTCGTATGTGTTATCAGTGACTGTGATATTGACATTAGGTGGAACGTCGTAATCATTTTCCTCCATATATTGAGCCTCTGCTTTGGTCTCTCTATATTTCTTGTATGCAGCTGCGACGTGCTTGCTTGCGTGGCAATTTCTGAACCAATGTGCAGTCATTCCACAGCGAAAGCATATGGTGTCGTGTACTCGTTCTGTGGGAGCATGAGTCTTAAGAGGTGCTTGTTGCTTGGTTCAATGACCGGGGGCATTATCTTTCCTTTCCCCGCTGGAAGAGCCTCCACGAGCTCGACCACGTCTTCGACCGCCACGTCCCTTACCACCATGCGGTTTCGTTCCATGTGGTTTAGGATTAGCGCGTCCAGTACCCTATTCGTCGGGTTGCCTTCCACGTTTCGTTTTGCCAAAATTCGCCTCAAGAATTTGCTTTGTCCCGACTGGCCTGGCATTATTGTTCACCAACACCTCATTATGCCTTTCAGCCACCTGAAGGAGGTTGATTAGCTTATTGAAGGTGGTGATACGCTTGTTATCGTACTCCAATCGATACTGGTTCATTAGTATCAATGCTGAAGTAGGAAAAGTGGAAAGTGTTTTCTGGATCATGTCGTCCTCTGTGATTTCCTTTCCACAGAAGTTGAGACGTGCCTTGAGGCGGAGCATATCTTTGTTGAAATCGTTGACTCGTTTATAATCAAGTAAGCGGATTTCGTTCCATTGCACGGTCAATTCGGGAAGTAAGGTATTGTGTATATTCCCGAAACGGCCCTTAAGGGCATCCCACAGTTCTTTGGGGGATTTCAACTGAAGATACTCCCACCTTAGGCTAGGATCGATGTGCCGCCTAAGGAACATTAGCGCACTCGCTTTCACCTTATCAGACGGTCCGTTGGCCGTAGGATCATGGAGCGTTGCGCTATAGTCCTTAGCGACCAAAGTGGTCTCGACGTCGGATACCCATCGATGGTACTCAAGTCCTTCTGAGTCCAGGATGTCGAATTTCGGACGAGTCGGATCAGTCATCTATACAAGATGAGAAAATGAATTAGTTTCACATTATCATGAGTTCGTCCATGATAAATTATTCAATAATTGGGATTATTTTATTTTAGAACCAAGATATATGGTCATGATTTCGATGTGACACACATGAAATTTCGTTATCATGGTGTTATGAGTAGTAGGTATACATTCATCTAAATAAGCTAGGTATGTAGCCTAATTGCATGCCATATCTAAATATGCATGCAAATTACACACACACATATATATATATATATATATATAATTTATATATATATGAACATATAGTTCCTATGTGGTATAACTAGATACACATAATGCACACAAATAGGTATCTTATGACGCAATTATGATTGGTCATTAAACTAAGAGTATGAATTAAATAATTTTATTTCAAATGGTTAATAAATTTATTTGATTTCATTAGACATAATTAAATCAACTGATAAATCATATTATGCTATTAAAATCACATAGAGCATACAAGTATGTACACGAAGCAGATAGTAGAGCCGAGTTCGTGTACCTTACTTTGCGAGTTGGGTTAAAAAAAACTGAGCGGGTGAATCGGATCTGAAACGTGTCTTGAACTGACCGTGATCGCAATCGAACCGGGTCACCGGAAAAAGGCGGGCCGGCGCGTGCATCGACAAAGAAAGGTGGACTGCAGAGCGGGTCGGGTTGGAAAAGAGAAAGGTGTGAACGGGTCGGGAGCGGGCTGACAGCAGTGGGCTGGGAATCCGATCTGCTGTGCGCGGTGGCAATTGCAGGGTTCTGGAAATCGGAACCGCTCAAACGCGGTACGCTGTTTGTACTCAGTGAAGACAGCGACGATGTCTGGTGCGGCTGGTGAAGACGGCGAATACACTATTTGTACTTGGTGAAGACAGCGACGACGTCTGGTGAGAGGGGCGGCGTGCGGGTCGGGACTGGTGAGAGGGGCGGTGCGCGGGTTGGGTCTGGTGAGAGGGGCGGCGCGCGGACCTGCTGCTAGGGTTTTCCGATTTTTTTCGTTTTTTTTTTCAGAATTTCGGACGGAATTTTTTTTTCTCTCAGTGGTAGAATACGTGCGGATAACGTGTTGTAGAGAAAGTACGCAAGACAAGAAATTAGGGCAGAAGATGTATTCATTCTCATTGATAGGGTCCCTTTAAATAGGGAGAGATTACATGTTCTGGAATATTCTAACAGGCCTAGCCCGATACTAGCTGGGAGAAGCCCAATAGCCCGTAGACTAAGACACACGTGTGTATTTACTTTAACAAAATGTTCATTTTAAAAGCTTTCAATTAGCTTAATCAATAAATGAGTAGAAAAGACTTATTTATCGCTATATATTTATAAAATGATAATATTTTCCTTAATCATAAATCTCAAACCAAAATTTGAACTAATAAACTAATATAACGCAAATATGATTACATAGTGGTGATACATTTCTATCTCAATTCTATAGAGTTGTATTATTACAATAATTATTAAAATATTTTATTATTACTACATAAATAATTAGATATTAGGAAAAAATTTGTGTACTAAAAAATAAAGTAATATTTAAATTTGTTTTGTTCAATTATATTTTGTTCAAATTGAAAGGATTATTTTCTATTCCACTAAAATTCCGAATTTTAAGAAATAATTTTATTTTAATGAAATATGTAAATTTAAAATAGAGTGGTAATCCGCAATTCGCGCCCTGTATTGCTCACTTTTTATTTTCCTAAAATTAAAGAAGTGGAAAAAGATAGCACGTACTATTGATAATCAGGATCAGCCAACTCAATTTGAAGAAAACGAACCCTTTTTTTTGAAATGAAGGAGTAAAGTAATTAATACATGCATGAACCAAATGTCGGAAATATCGAATATAATAGAAAAAATGGGTTGTTTTGAGCAGCCCATTTGAGAGGAAATTTTGAGTGGGATTGACTATGAGTTAAAGTCGGGACTTAGTTGGAATACGTAGTACTCCGTACGAGGTTTCCAAAACATGTAAGAACATTCAAAATGATTGAGGTATGAATGAGATATAATGTTCCAAAGTTAACCCTTTAGAAATGGGTTTGGGATGCTATCCCACGTTGGAAAAAGAAGGGAAAAATCGTGAGTATATAAGGAGATGTGGATAAAGTCATGTTCAAAAAGTGATACATAGGTGGATGTGTGACTAGGCGCCCCTCGCGCACACACACACATGCGCGCGCCGCCGCCGCGGTCCGTCCATCCCGGCCTGGCCCTGGTCGGGTCGGTCTCGGTCGAAGGGCGAAATGTCTCGGCGTCTGGAAGTTATCTTTTTACTGAAATTTTATTCAGTAAGAATTTATTTTACTGAAAAATACCTCAATTATAAATTCCTAATTTTTCGGATCCGGATAAACATCAATTAATTGATAATTATCGAATTAAACAGATCTGGATAAGTATTGAGATACCAATCCTGATCGGTTTAGAGTTCCTCCAGCACACAACCTACTCCAGCCTTCACCTATAAATACCCGGCTTGAGGGGCTCGTTTTTTTTACACTTCAGACGTACGATTTTTCGAGAGTTTTTCAGTCAGTTTTTTCCTTCTTTGTTTTTCGTCTTCTTTCAGTCGGTGATAGTAGACAGAGTTGTTCTAATTCGTTGAGGGTGCAGCGGATCATCAGTTCACTACATCGAGCTGTTGTTTTATCCGGGGAGGTAGACGTCATATACCGTGGTGAGGACGAATTTGCTTTAAGGAGACAGATATTCTGGACTCAACAGCGACACTTCCACTCGTTTACGCGAACGGAAATTTCTGTTTTCCTAACCAATTTTTGTTTGAAGGATTTAGATAAAATATATTCGATATATATTTATATTCTGTTATTTTTCAAGTAATCGTTTTCAAATTATTCAACAATCTTAAAACAACTTTTGTGTTTACTTGATTAAAACAGATCTATTTTCGAAAGTTAAGCTAATATGGATTCTCAAAACCTAACACTGTCTACGGACGTTTCTGGATGTGCGCCTCAGAAAATCGGCTCGGGTTCAGCGACTGGAGCTGCGCCTCTAACTGGACCGGGTTAAGCGAACCAATCTGCCCCGGTTCCGATAACTAATTCGGTTTCGGTTCCGGTTAACCATGCGGACAAACCAGAGAAATTCCACGGGCAGAATTTCAAGAGATGGCAGCAGAAGATAATGTTCTATCTGACCACTCTAGGCTTGTCTCGATTCCTCAAGGAGGATGCGCCAAAATATGACGAAGACAGTGACCAACAAACTTTGATGGCCATTGACGCTTGGAAAGCTTCTGACTATCTGTGTCGGAACTATGTGATGAATGGCCTTGCCGATTCAGTGTACAACGTGTAGATCAGTGCTAAATCAGCCAAGGCATTATGGGCCTCACTAGACCATCAGTATAAGATCGAGGACCCCAACGCCAAGAAGTGGATTGTTGGAAGGTTTATCGATTACAAGATGATGGACTCCAAGACTGTAGTTAGTCACGTACAAGAGCTACAAGTGGTCATTCACGAAATCCATGCTAAAGGAATGGTCATTAGCGAATCCTTCCAAGTGGCTGTTGTGATCGAAAAACTGCCCTCGACTTGGAAAGACTTCAAGAATTATCTCAAGCACAAGCGCAATGAGATGAGCATGGAAGATCTGATCGTTAGACTTAACATAGAGGAAGACAACCTAGGATCAGAAAAGAAGGTAAATGCTGCTATGGCAAAGGCCAATGTTGTAGAAACTGGACAGACATCCAAGAAAGGCAACACTGGAAAGGGAACCAAGTTGGGACCTAAAGGAGGAATTGGGAAAAAGAAGGAAAAATTCCTTGGAAAATGCTACAATTGTGAAAAGATGGGTTATAGGGTGGCTGACTGCAGCCTGCCAAAGAAACCAAAGAAAAAGGAAGGTAATGCAGCACATCTGATTACCGAACAAGTGGAAAATCTTGACTTATGTGCTATGATCTCCGAAGTGAACCTAGTTGGCTCAAATCCTAAATAGTGGTGGATCGACACTAGAGCAACTAGGCATATATGTGCCAACTAGACAATGTTCTCCTCCTTGGAAGAAACGGATGCCGGCGATATGCTGTATATGGGAAATTCTGCAACCTCAACTATCTTGGGCGAAGGCATGGTGATTTTGAAGATGACGTCTGGAAAGAAAGTGACTCTTAAACGAGTGTTATATGTGCCCGATATCCGCACGAACCTTATTTATGGTACCTTATTGATGAAGCACGACTTTAGATCAGTTTTCGAGTCCGATAAAGTTATTTTGTCGAAAAATGGTGTGTTTATAGGCAAGGGATATGAATGCGATGGGCTAGTCAAGCTCGATGTAATGACTATAAAAAATAATGAAATGAAGAATTCTTCTGCTTACTTGCTTGAGTCTCCTAATTTATGCCATGTTATATTAGGAGATGTTAATTTTAATGCAATGCATAGACTAATTGCATTAGATCACATACCAAAGTTTAAAATTGATTTAAACCACAAGTGTGAAACTTGTGTAGAGGCAAAATTAACTCGATCTCCATTCCGACAAGTGGAAAGAAATATCAAACCTTTAGAATTAATACATAGCGACCTATGTGATTTGAAGTTTGTTCAAACTAGAGGTGGAAATAAATATTTTATTACTTTCGTTGATGATTGTACTAAATATTGCTATGTATACTTGCTTAAAAGCAAAGATGAAGCCATAGAGAAATTCGTTCTCTATAAAACGGAAGTTGAGAATCAATTAAGATAAATGTTTTGAGGAGTGACCGTGGAAGTGAATATGTGGAACCATTCGGCGAATTTTGCTCGCAACATGGGATTATTCATGAAGTCACTGCCCCGTATGCACCACAGTCAAATGGCGTGGCGGAACGTAAGAATCGCACTCTGAAAGAGATGATGAATGCGATACTACTAAATTCAGCTCTGTCGCAAAATATGTGGGGAGAAGCCATCTTAACGGCGAATTATCTCTCAAACAAGATATGCCGTAAGAACGAGGATTTAACTCCTTATGAATTGTGGAAAGGAGTCTAGCCTTCCTACAATTACATCAAAGTGTGGGGGTTTCTAGCAAAGGTGCTGATACCTACTCCTAAGAAAGTTAAAATAGGAAAAATGGTTGACTGCATTTTCATTGGATATGCACACAACAGTAATGCTTACCGATTTCTTGTGCATGAATCCAAAGTGCGTGAGATTCATAAGAATACGATTATGGAATCAAGAAATGCATCATTCTTTGAGAGTATCTTTCCTTGTAAGACTGCAAGTGAACTCCTTATCCCATCCGAATAGACTTCTGAACTAATGGATGAAGATAATGAAGACCAAATAATGGATAATGAGGACGAACCTAGAAGGAGCAAGCGATAAAGGATGGAGAAATCTTATGGACCAAATTTCTTCACCTACTTGCTCGAAAAGGCACCTCAGACTTACAAAGAAGCTGTAAGCTCGACGGATGGACCTCTATGGAAGGAGGCTATCAAAGAAAAGATTGATTCTATATTACAGAATCATACTTGGGAACTTGTGGAATTACCTCCTAAGTGTAAACCATTAGGAAATAAGTGGATTTTTAAGAAGAAATTGAAAGATGGAGGAGTTGATAAATATAAGGCCAGGCTCGTAGTGAAGGGATATAACCAAGGTGAAGGCCTAGACTATTTTGATACTTACTCTCCTGTGACGAGAATAACTTCCATCAGGATGATACTTGCCATCGCCGCATTACGAGGTTTAGAAGTTCATCAAATGGATGTTAAGACTGCCTTTCTTAATGGGGACTTAGAAGCGGAAATCTACATGGAACAACCCGAGGGGTTCTCTGCTCCTGGACAAGAAAGGAAAGTCTGCAAGCTGGTAAAATCTTTGTACGGATTGAAGCAGGCACCAAAACAGTGGCATAAAAAATTTGATCATGTCATGATAAGCGGTGGCTTCAAGATTAATGAATCCGACAAATGTGTATATGTGAAAGACACAAAAGATGGCTATGTCATTTTGTGTCTATATGTAAATGAGTTGCTCATGACCGGCAACAATAAAAGAATAACCAAATCGACCAAAGACATGCTGAGGTCGAGATTTGATATGAAAGATATGGGACACGCAGATGTAATTTTAGGGATTAAAATCAAACGAAGGTCGCAAGGTCTCATACTGAGTCAAGCCCGCTATGTGGATAAAATCCTCGAAAGGTTTAATAAAGATGACTCCGGCATAGCCAAAACCCCGATGGATATGATGTTGAGACTATCCAAGAATAAGGGTGAAGGAGTATCTCAACTTGAGTACTCACGCATAATAGGAAGTATGATGTACTTGGTGAGCTGTACACGACCAGATATAGCCTACTCAGTTAGTAGACTAACTAGAAGGCAATCATAAGGGTACTAAGATACTTTAGGGGTACTCGTGAGTATGGGCTGCACTATACCAAATATCCAGTAGTACTTGAAGGATATAGTGATGCAAATTGGATATCTAATATAAAGACTCCAAGTCAACAAGTGGATATGTATTCACACTAGCCGGTGTAGCAGTGGCATAGAAATCTTCGAAACATACACATATATCTCGGTCAACGATGGAATCCGAGTTTATAGCCTAAGATAAATGCGTAGAAGAGGGAGAATGGCTACACCATTTTCTAGAAGATATTCCAAGATGGGCAAAGCCTGTGACCGCAATATGTATTCATTGCGATAGTCAATCTGCGATTGGCAGGGCACAGAGCATAATGTACACGGTAAGTCTCGTCACATAAGTAGGAGACATAATACCATTAGACAACTGATATCAACAGGAGTTATCACTATTGATTATGTGTCATCAAAGGATAACATTGTGGATCCGCTAACCAAAGGGTTATCAAGAGACCTTGTTGATAAATCATCAATAGGAATGGGTCTATTGTCTTGAGCTAATGGTTTTATGGAGGATACCCAATCTAAGCTAACTGGAGATCCTAAGATCTAGGTTCAATGTGACAACCAATCCATAAAACTTAGCACGATCATTTTGGGGGTTACCCCGAACCGACCATTCCTAGGATGAAAACAGTGATACCCGTAGGGAGAGGTTAAGCTTATGCTTTTAATGATTCTTAAGTCGATAACGTATATTCAGGTGGAGTAAAATACGGGTTTACTTAAAGAGAATCACCTATGTTAGAGAGAAGCGGGGCCACTTCAAAGGAGAATTGCAAAGGCACAATTATTTAGAAACTCTCGCAGAACCAGGACGGTGTCCACAGCCAAAATGGGCATAATAATGAGAACATAACAAATCACGAAGGGCACTTGTGAAGGATATACGATCACTTACACAAGCGGTCGGATAGTTCAAAGGCATCTAGTCACACTGTCTATCCAGTAAGGAGAATATATCTTTTCGAGGGAAGGTTCAAGGAGCGTACTCTACCTATACTATGCAATGCCTAACCGTAGTAACTATCACCAAGTCAACTCCGTGTCTAACGTGTGCTGCTGGACCATCAATCTCATTCATGTGGGGGATTGTTGGAAATATTGGATATAATAGGGGAAATTGGCTGTTTTGAGCAGCCTACTTGAGAGGAAATTTTGAGTGGGGTTGACTACGAGTTATAGTCGGGACTTAGTTGGAATACGTAGTACTCCGTACGAGGTTTCCAAAATATGTAAGAACACTCAAAATGATTGAGGTATGAATGAGATATAATGTTCCAAAGTGAACCCTTTAGAATGAGTTTGGGATGCTATGCCACATTGGAAAAAGAAGGGAAAATTGTGAGTATATAAGGAGATGTGGACAAAGTCATGTTCAAAAAGTGAGACATGGGTGGATGTGTGACTAGGTGACCCTCGCACGCACACACACACGCGCGCGCGCCGCCGTCCGTCCGTCCGTCCGTCTCGGGTCGACTCGGTTCGGGTCGGGTCGGGTCGGTCTCGGTCGAAGGGCGATTTGGGTGAAATGTCTCGGCGTCTCGAAGTTATCTTTTTACTGCAATTCGGTAAAAATTTATTTTACTGAAAAATACCTCAATTATAAATTCCGAATTTTTTGGATTCGGATAAACATCAATTAATTGATAATTATCGAATTAAATAAATGTGGATAAGTATTGAGATACCAATCCTGATCGGTTTAGAGTTCATACAGCACACAAACTCCTCTAGCCTTCACCTCTAAATACCCGGCTTGAGGGGCTCGTTTTTTTACACTTCAGACGTATGATTTTTCGAGAGTTTTTCAGTCAGTTTTTTCCTTCTTCGTTTTTCGTCTTCTTTCAGTCGGTGATAGTAGACAGAGTTGTTCTAATTCATTGAGGGTGTAGCAGATCATCGGTTCACTGCATCGAGCTGTTATTTTATCCTGGAAGGCAGGCGTCATACACCATGGTGATGACGAATTTGCTTTAAGGAGACAGATATCCTGGACTCAACAACGACACTTCCACTCATTTACGCGAACGGAAATTTCTGTTTTCCTAACCAATTTTTGTTTGCAGGATTTAGATAAAATATATATTCGATATATATTTATATTTTGTTATTTTTCACGTAATAGTTTTCAAATTATTCCACAATCTTAAAGCAAATTTTTTGTTTAATTGATTAAAACAGATCTATTTTCGAAAGTTAAGCTAATATGGATTCTCAAAACCCAACGCTGTCTACAGACGTTTCTGGAGGTGCGCCTCAGAAAATTGGCTCGGGTTCAGCGACTAGAGGTGCACCTCTAACTGGATCGGGTTCAGCGAACCAATCTGCCTCGGATCCGATAACTAATTCGGCTTCGGTTCCGATCAACCATGCGGCAAAAACGGGCAGAATTTCAAGAGCTGGCAGCAGAAGATGATGTTCTATCTGACCACTCTAGGCTTGTCTCGATTCCTCAAGGAGGATGCGCCAAAATATGACGAAGACAGTGACCAACAAACTTTGATGGCCATTGATGCTTGAAAAACTTCTGATTATCTGTGTTAGAACTATGCGATGAATGGCCCTGCCGATTCACTATACAACGTGTACAACATTGCTAAATCAGCCAAGGCGTTATGGGACTCACTAGACCATAAGCATAAGATCGAGGACGCCGGTGCCAAGAAGTGGATTGTTGGACGGTTTCTCGATTACAAGATGAAGGACTCCAAGACTGTAGTCAGTCAGGTACAAGAGCTACAAGTGATCATTCACGAAATCCATGCTAAAGGAATGGTCATTAGCGAATCCTTCCAAGTGGATGCTGTGATCGAAAAACTGCCCTCGACTTGGAAAGACTTCAAGAATTATCTCAAGCACAAGCGCAAGGAGATGAGCATGCAAGATCTGATCGTTAGACTTCGTATAAAGGAAGACAACCGAGGATCAGAAAAGAAGGTAAATGCTGTTGTGGCAAAGGCCAATGTTGTGGAAACTGGACAGACATCCAAGAAAGGCAACCCTGGAAAGGGAACCAAGCTGGGACCTAAAGGAGGAATTGGGAAAAAGAAGGAAAAATTCCTCGGAAAATGCTACAACTATGAAAAGATGGGTCATAGGGCGGCTAACTGCAGGCTGCCAAAGAAACCAAAGAAAAAGGAAGGTAATGCAGTTGTTCGCTATATTTTTAAACAATCCGCAAGTGTACAGAGTGAGTGTAGAAAGCGGCGAGCAAGGTCGTATTCCACAGAGACTAAATATTCCTAATGTGTTGAGTAATAAATTATAATGATTCCGGTTTTATCTAGACGATCGGAAATTGAATGGATGGTTAACGAAATAAAATGATGACAATAAAATAAAATATCCGAATTAAAGAGAATTGTAAGTGTTTAGAAAGAAAGATTCCAAGGCTCGGTTTCCGTTGATCACTAAGTTTAGTCGGGATTGGTTCCAAAAGTTCTAAGTGCATTTCCAAAGTGATAATCGCAATAATATTCTAAAGTCCCTCTCGAGATGCATTAAAACGTAGATTAAACAACCTATAACAACGTCTCCGTTTACTATAAATTATCTAACTCCAAAATATTCATAAGATTTAAACATCATCATAGCTTATCACCGATTTCTCAATCTCGTAATTTACTATGTCAAATGCTCGAAACCTATTAATGCCCTCTTCTCTCGAATTATGAGAAATTAAGTTTAACATGTAAAAACGTTGATCAAGTGTCTAAACATGAATCGAAACCAAATATTTGATAAAGAAATCACACTAGATATATATAATCATCAATCCCTAAAAACCATAGCAAAACAACGTACTCCCATGCCCAGAATCTAACGAGTTTAGCCGGACATGGTAATGAAATAAAGATTAATAATCATCATGTTCATCATGTTCATGCTAAATAAAACAACACAATAAATAAAAGATAGGAAGAAGATAAAACTCGGATGGTGTCTTGATTTATCCCGGTTGAAGCCTTCAAATGTTCTTGAAGTGTTCTTCAAGAATTTCCTTCAAATCTCCTTCTTTTTGGAGTAAAAGCCCTCAAATATTGTGTTTTTCTCTTTCCAATCACTCTAATTCAGCATATGGCTTCAAAAGTCTGGTCCAAGGCCTTTTATCAAGCCAAAAATGCCAAGAAATTCCATTCAAACCGTGTAAAATGTCAAAAAAAATGGACTTGCACCGAAAAGTGACACGGCCCGTGTCATACTGTCCCAGAAAATGCAAAAACTTTCTGGACAGCAGACCCGGCCGTGTCAAGTGACACGGCCCGTGTGCAGTCTGGACTGTGAAGCCGTGGTCTAGAAGCCATATCTCCCTCAATACACGTCGGAATTTAGCGTATGATATACCGTTGCGAAGCTGATTTCATGAGGAATCCACACATATATAGAACACGTCCTGATTCAAAGTAATGTATCTGGAAATTAGAAAATACGATAGGTAATGCTTCAATCTTTATCGTTTTAGGCCTCGTTCTCGCTCTTGATCGTCATAAACTCCAATATTGGCCATAAAAGCGCATATTTCACCACAATATTCGTCCGGATACTCATCAGTGACACGGCCTGTGTTGGTCCATTTTGACTCCATTTTCGGCTCGATTTCTCGTTTCCGCATTGCTTGATGTGTATTGGGGATTGAGACTTCGTTCTTGCTTGATAATGTCCTTAAAACACCTATAAAATCAAATAAATTGTACCCAAGCGTGATCGAGTCCAACAAACACAATATGAGCACAAACGGCACAATTCTACACATTTTAGGATCTTAAAATCTGGAAAAACCTTATAAAAATGTGTAAAAATGAGTGTTATCAAAATCTCCCAAACTTAAACGTTGATCGTCCCGAGCAATGCACTTCAACATAACCACTCTTAGGAAAACTCATCCCTCAACACACCTCAAAGGATGATTATGAAAATTCATCAATACGCCTCAAGTAATAAATAAGTTGAGTTCTAAAAAGTATTCAAATCTCTGGAGTGCTTCCTTAACATCATAATCAATACTTGGAAAATATAAACCTCACCGGTCAAGTGTATTCACTCACTCTCAAAGTGTATAATAGGATAAGTGACGCTCAAAACTCATTCAATGAAATAAGAATCTCCATAGGCTTGCCAATCGTGTACATCTCTACTACTATTTGTGCATGCAAATTTGGTGAATTAAAAAGGACTTTATTGGTTGTAATGTAGGCTTTTTGGTCAGGGTAGGATAAGTATGGCTTAAAGTGACTTGACTTGAGCAAATTAGAACATCATCTCAATAATCACTTCGCTCAATTAGAAGCTCAAAATTTTATTTTCCTTGGAATTTGCTTCCTTCAACCCCTTGATTTTAATATAATCGCACTAAGCACTTTTGAAAGCGAGAATCACAACCTTATTCCTTCTTATTGCTCCAATAAATCTCGTTTCTTTTTTTTTTTGTGCCCACTCTTTGTTTTTTATTTTTTTTCTTCATGTGGTGGACAATATCATCATTATAATCACACCATTCTTCCTTCAAATTTATTTTGATGAATCATTGCAATTGAACCAACAATCTTCCCAATCGCCTCCACACACCTTTTCATTCTTTTGCCAATTTGTTCTAATAAGCTCAAGTATAGGGACAAAAGTTTATAATGGAACGGAAAGCTCATAATGTGGTTAATAAGAAATAGGCTTTAAGCTCAATCGGACTAACTAGAAAAGTAATTTTCGGGTTGGCCAAAAGATTTGAAGGGTTGCCAAAAAAAATCGCCTAAAATCACTTTCACTAATTTGCACACACGCTTGTAGTTTTGAATAAGATACCAAGGCAAGTTCTAGAGTCTTAAAAACATGAATGGTACACTTGACAATGAAACTTGCATATTTAATGATGCACGAAGGCTCAAAAGCTCACAAGTTAGATTTGTTCATATTTCCAAGATATTAAACTATTTATTCAATTCCACACCCTTTTGATTATTCTACAATTTTTTCTCTTCAAATTATCCTCGATTTGCATATCAAAATAACAAAATAAATCCCGAGGTATCCAAGACAAGAGTTCATTCTTTTGAGTTTCATTTAAGCACATGATACTCAAAACACACCAAGTTCAAAAACAACAATTCACACCTAAATCCAAGCAAATCTTCACACCAAAATTCGAAAAAAATAGAAACAAACAAACAATAAAATAAACAAACAAAACAAGGTGTTAGAAAAAAAAATACGAACAATATAAGTATATCTTGACCCAATATCTCCCCCCAAACTTGAATTAAATAATATACACACGAAGGGGTTATAGTATTTAAACAATAAAAACTTTGGCTCAAGAAATACTTACAACCGGTCATATTGATTGGGTGGAGGGAAGTGGCCTTGTTGGACATGCCTCGTGTCATACCTTCTCAGATTTGCCAAAAACCGTCTGCCCACCTGACCCGACCATGTCAAATGAAACGGACCGTGTCGCACCTGTGCGGAAAGTGAAAATCAACTGTCAGCCTGACCCGACCGTGTTAAACGACACGTCCCGTGTCATACTTGCCCAGAAACTCAAAAAAATGTCTGGATGCCCGACCCGACCGTGTCGAATGACACGGCCCGTGTCGTACTAGCCTGGAAAGTGTACTTCTGGTCTCCGGATCTTTTTCCTAGGAATTGGACACCTACAGTTGAACCGGTCAGTTCATCATCAAGAAAAATAAAAATAAAATGCGAATAATAACAAAATAAACTAACAAGAACCATTGGGTTGCCTCCCAATTAGCGCTAAGTTTAACGTCTTCAGCCGGACGCAAGTGTTGGGTTGCCTCCCAACCAGCGCTAAATTTAACTTATTCATCCAGACGCATGTTTCCTTCATCTCGGATCATTCGACGAGATCTTACAATCCGGTTTACGCGTAATTTTATCGGGAGGTTCTCCATTTGTCAATCCATCAAATCGAGGGGTCATCGAAAATACAACATTTTGACTCTGCGTCCTAATCGTTATTTCTCCTCGATCCACATCAATTAAAGCTCGTGCAGTGGCTAAGAACGAACATCCAAGTATTACTAGACCATCTTGCTTCCCATCATCATCAAGCACTATAAAATCAACGGGGAAGGCGAACTTATCAATTTTTAAAATTACATCCTCCACAATTCCCTTTGGGTAAGCTAAAGATCGATCTATGAATTGTAAGCTCAGTGGAGATGGTCTCAAATCTCCTAATCCAAGTGTCCTGAAAATAGACAAAGGCAATATATTGACACTTGAACCATGATCAACAAATACATCATTTAATGAACAGCCCGAATTAGAGCAAGGAATTGAAAAACTCCCTGGATCCTTAAGCTTAGTCGGTAGGCGCTCCAATTCTTTTTTCTTTGACGCCATGTCTTGCATGAAAACCTCAAATTTCTCCCTCTCCTCGATATGCTCAATATCGGACCGATCCTTCACCTCATTAATTATCAAATCAGCTTTATTAGACAACACTGTTGCATATTCGTTTTCATTCTCCGATTCCGGTAGCTCTTCATTCATGGTGCACGAAAAAATAGCATTGCATTGTGCTTTTGGATTTTCCTCGACGTTGCTTGGAAATTGGCCCTTTTGATGTTGGCTCCACACAATCTTAGCCAATTGATCGATTTTCGTTTCTAAGTTTCTCATATGAGCTCTAACGGTAGTTGCTAATTGAGTCACATGATTTTCAATCCGATCAAGCTTTTCTTCATCTCGGGTAAATCGACTTTTTGTTTCCATCATAAAAGTAGCCAAAATATTCTCTAGATTAGAATTTGGCTTGGACTCTTCTATCACCTCACCATTCGACACTTTTAATCCCGTCGGTGGTTGCAACACATTTCTCGAATTCCCATAGCTAAGATTCTCGTGATTCCTATTTGAAGGATGATAAAATCCCGGATGAGGATTATTTCGATAGTTATTGAAATTAAGGTTATTGATGTAATGAGTTTCCTCCAACGGGTCCGGTGGTGGTGCACTTCCTTTTGGATTTATTTTTTCATTTGCACTCTTCATCAGAACTCCCAAATGGTTGGTCAAAATCGACATTTGTGCATTTAAAGCCTTTATGGGATCCGAATCTGAAACTTCAGCCACTCTACGCACATTAGTTCTCTCAGTAGGCCATTGATAGCTATTCATGGACATCTCCCCGATCAATTCATATGCTTCCTCTGCGCTTTTGTCTAGTAGTGCTCCTCCGGCCGATGCATCAACAAGATTTTTCGTTTCTCCGGCCAACCCATTATAAAAGAAACACATTTGTTGGTCTTCCGGAAACCCATGACGAGGACATTGTCTTAACAAATCCTTGAAGCGTTCCCACGCCTCATATAACATTTCTGAATCAATTTGTCGGAACTGCATGATTTCACTTTTCAATCTCATAGTCTTGTTGGGCGGGAAGAATTTGAATAGAAATTTTTCACCCAACTCGTCCCATGTACGTATGCTCCCGGAAGCAAGGGTTCCAAGCCAACTACGAGCCTTCTCTCTCAAAGAGAACGGAAATAACTTCAATCTTATTGCGTCGCTTGACACCCCATTCATTTTTATGCTGTCACAAATTTGAATAAAGTGAAATAAATGGGCGTGCGGGTCCTCCGTGGCAAATCCACCAAACTAATTCTGTTAAACCATCGATATTAATGACGGTTTCAATTCAAAATTTTGGACGTTGATAGGAATATGAGAAATTCCCCCATAATTTTGGTCAAGCCTTGGCCGAAATCTATCCCGAATCGATTGAATTCGAACTGCGGGCTGCTCAGCCCGCACGCCTCCATTGTTTGGATTGTGGGCTATTATATTATCATTGCGCGTGTTAGAAATCGCGTCTCCCGTTCTTTCCATTTCGTCAGATAGATCTATTTGTTATTTCCATGTAGCAACACTTATTCTTCGAGCAAATGCCTCTACTTCGGGAATAAAGTTTTTCAAAGGTTCTCGAGAGGAGCGGGTGTTCATGTATGTCCTACAACACGGCCAAAAACAATACGGAAGTAACAAAATAAAATAAAACAGAAAAATATGTCTAAAGTAAGACCGGAAACACTTATCGTAATATCAATACTAACAAAAATAAATTAGTCCCCGACAACGGCGCCAAAAACTTGTTCGCTATACTTTTAAACAATCCGCAAGTGTACGGAGTGAGTGTAGAAAGCGGCGAGCAAGGGCGTATTCCACAGAGACTAAATATTCCTAATGTGTTGAGTACTAGATTATAATGATTCCGATTTTATCTAGACGATCGGAAGTTTAATGGATAGTTAACGAAATAAAATGATGACAATAAAATAAAATATCCGAATTAAAGAGAATTGTAAGTGTTTAGAAAGAAAGATTCCAAGGCTCGGTTTCCGTTGATCACTAAGTTTAGTCGAGATTTGTTCCAAAAGTTCTAAGTGCGTTTCCAAAGTGATAATCGCAATAATATTCTAAAGTCCCTCTCGAGATGCATTAAAACGTAGATTAAACAACCTATAACAACGTCTCCGTTTACTATAAATTATCTAACTCCAAAATATTCATAAGATTTAAACATCATCATAGCTTATCACCGATTTCTCAATCTCGTAATTTACTATGTCAAATACTCGAAACCTATTAATGCCCTCTTCTCTCGAATTATGAGAAATTAAGTTTAACATGTAAAAACGTTGATCAAGTGTCTAAACATGAATCGAAACCAAGTATTTGATAAAGAAATCACACTAGATATATATAATCATCAATCCCTAAAAACCATAGCAAAACAACGTACTCCCATGCCCAGAATCTAACGAGTTTAGCCGGACATGGTAATGAAATAAAGATTAATAATCATCATGTTCATCATGTTCATGCTAAATAAAACAACACAATAAATAAAAGATAGGAAGAAGATAAAACTCGGATGGTGTCTTGATTTATCCCGGTTGAAGCCTTCAAATATTCTTGAAGTGTTCTTCAAGAATTTCCTTCAAATCTCCTTCTTTTTGGAGTAAAAGCCCTCAAATATTGTGTTTTTCTCTTTCCAATCACTCTAATTCAGCATATGGCTTCAAAAGTTTGGTCCAAGGCCTTTTATCAAGCCAAAAATGCCAAGAAATTCCATTCAAACCGTGTAAAATGTCAAAAAAAATGGACTTGCACCGAAAAGTGACACGGCCCATGTCAAATGACACGGCTCGTGTCATACTGTCCCAGAAAATACAAAAACTTTCTGGACAGCAGACCCGGCCGTGTCATGTGACACGGCCCGTGTGCAGTCTGGGCTGTGAAGCCGTGGTCTAGAAGCCATATCTCCCTCAATACACGTCGAAATTTAGCGTATGATATACCGTTGCGAAGCTGATTTCATGAGGAATCCATACATATATAGAACACGTCCTGATTCAAAGTAATATATCTGGAAATTAGAAAATACGACAGGTAATGCTTCAATCTTTATCATTTTAGGCCTCGTTCTCGCTCTTGATCGTCATAAACTCCAATATTGGCCATAAAAGCGCATATTTCACCACAATCTTCGTCCGGATACTTATCAGTGACACGGCCCGTGTTGGTCCATTTTGACTCCATTTTCGGCTCGATTTCTCGTTTCCGCATTGCTTGATGTGTATTGGGGATTGAGACTCCGTTCTTGCTCGATAATGTCCTTAAAACACCTATAAAATCAAATAAATATACCCAAGCGTGATCGACTCCAACAAACACAATATGAGCACAAACGGCACAATTCTACATATTTTAGGATCTTAAAATCCGGAAAAACCTTATAAAAATATGTGTAAAAATGAGCGTTATCAGCAGCACAAAGAAGCTGTAAGCTCGACAGATGTACCTCTATGGAAGGAGGCTATCAAAGAAGTGATTGATTCTATATTACAGAATCATACTTGGGAACTATTAGAATTACCTCCTAAGTGTAAACCATTAGGAACTAAGTGGATTTTCAAGAAGAAATTGAAAGATGGAGCAGTTGATAAATATAAGGCTAGGCTCGTAGCGAAGGGATATAACCAACGTGAAGGCCTAGACTATTTTGATACTTACTCTCCTGTGACGAGAATAACTTCCATCAGGTTGATACTTGCCATCGCCGCATTACGAGGTTTAGAAGTTCATCAAATAGATGTTGAGACTGCCTTTATTAATGGGGACTTAGAAGCGAAAATCTACATGGAACAACCCGAGGGGTTCTCTGCTCCTGGATAAGAAAGGAAAGTCTGCAAGTTGGTAAAATCTTTGTACGAATTGAAGCAAGCACCAAAACAGTGGCATGAAAAATTTGATCATGTCATGATAAGCGGTGACTTCAAAATTAATGAATCCGACAAATGTGTATATGTGAAAGACACAAAAGATGGCTATGTCATTTTGTGTTTATATGTAGATGACTTGCTCATTACCGGCAATAATGAAAGAATAATCAAATCGACCAAAGACATGCTGAGGTCGAGGTTTGATATGAAAGATATGGGACTCACATATGTAATTTTAGGGATTAAAATCACACGAACGTCGCAAGGTCTCATACTGAGTCAAGCCCACCATGTGGATAAAATCCTCGAAAGCTTTAATAAAGATGACTCCGGCACAGCCAAAACCCCGGTGGATATGATGTTGATACTATCCAAGAATAAGGGTGAAGGAGTATCTCAAATTGAGTACTCACGCATAATAGGAAGTCTGATGTACTTGATGAGCTGTACAAGACCAGATATAGCCTACTCAGTTAGTAGACTAAGTAGATACACGAGCAACCCCGGAAAGGATCACTAGAAGGCGATCATAAGGGTACTAAGATACTTGAGGGGTACTTGTGAGTATGGGATGCACTATACCAAATATCCAGCAGTACTTGAAGGATATAGTGATGCAAATTGGATATCTGATATAAAATACTCCAAGTCAATAAGTGGATATGTATTCACACTAACCGGTGCAGCAATCTTTGAAACAGACACTTATATCTTGGTCAAGGATGGAATCCGAGTTTATAGCCCTAGATAAATGTGTAGAAGAGGGAGAATGGCTACACCATTTTCTAGAAGATATTCCAAGATGGTCAAAGCCTATGACCGCAATATGTATTCATTGCGATAGTCAATCTGCGCTTGGCAGGGCACAGAGCGTAATGTACAAGGTAATTCTTGTCACATAAGGAGGAGACATAATACCATTAGACAATTGATATCAATAGGAGTTATCACTATTGATTATGTGTCATCAAAGGATAACATTGCGGATCCGCTAACCAAAGGGTTATCAAGAGACCTTGTTGAGAAATCATCAAGAGGAATGGGTCTATTGCCTTGAGTTAATGGTTTTATGGAGGATACCCAACCTAAGGTGACTGGAGATCCTAAGATCTAGGTTCAATGGGACAACCAATCCATAAAACTGGGCACAATCACTGTGGGGGTTACCCCGAACCGACCATTCCTAGGATGAAAACAGTGATACCCGTAAGGAGAGATTAAGCTTATGCTTTTAATGATTCTTAAGTCGACAACGTATATTCGTGTGGAGTAAAATACAGGTTTACTCAAAATACTTAAAGAGAATCACCTATGTTAGAGAGAAGAGGGGCCGCTTCAAAGGAGAATTACAAAGGCACAATTCTTTAGAAACTCTCGCAGAACTAGGACGGTGTCCATGACCAAAATGGGCATAATAATGAGAACATAACAAATCAGGAAGGGCACTTGTGAAGGATATATGATCACTTACACAAGCGGTCGGACAGTTCAGAGGCATCTAGTCACACTGTCTAGCCAGTAAGGAGAATATATCTTTTCGAGGGAAGGTTCAAGGGGCATACTCTACCTATCCTATGCAATGCCTAACCGTAGTAACTATCACCAAGTCAACTACGTGTCTGACGTGTGCTGCTGGACCATCAATCTCATTCATGTGGGGGATTGTTGTAAATATTGGATATAATAGGGGAAATGGGCTGTTTTGAGCAGCCTACTTGAGAGGAAATTTTGAGTGGGCTCGACTACGAGTTAAAGTCGGGAATTAATTGGAATACGTAGTACTCCATACGAGGTTTCCCAAAATATGTAAGAACACTCAAAATGATTGAGGTATGAATGAGATATAATGTTCCAAAGTGAACCCTTTAGAAATGGGTTTGGGATGCTATCCCACATTGGAAAAAGAAGAGAAAAATTGTGAGTATATAAGGAGATGTGGACAAAGTCATGTTCAAAAAGTGAGACATGAGTGGATGTGTGACTAGGAGCCTCTCGCGCGCACACACACACACACGTGCGCGCCGCCGCCGCCGTCCATCCTGTTCGGGTCAGCTCGGTTCGGTTCGGGTCGGGCCGGTCTCGGTTGAAGGGCGATTTGGGTGAAATGTCTCGGCGTCTCGAAGTTATATTTTTACTGCAATTTTATTCGATAAAAAATTATTTTACTGAAAAATACCTCAATTATAAATTCCGAATTTTTCGGATCCGGATAAACATCAATTAATTGATAATTATCGAATTAAATAGATCTGGATAAGTATAGAGATACCAATCCTGATCGGTTTAGAGTTCATCCGGCACACAACCTCCTCCAGCCTTCACCTATAAATACCCAGCTTGAGGGGCTCGTTTTTTTACACTTCAAACGTACGATTTTTCGAGAGTTTTTCAGTCAGTTTTTTCCTTCTTCGTTTTTCGTCTTTTTCCAGTCAGTGATAGTAGACAGAGTTGTTCTAGTTCATTGAGGGTGCAGCAGATCATCGGTTCACTGCATCGAGCTGTTGTTTTATCTTGGGAGGCAGACGTCATACACCGTGGTGAGGACGAATTTGCTTTAAGGAGACAGATATTCTGGACTCAACAACGACACTTCCACTCGTTTATGTGAATGGAAATTTCTGTTTTCCTAACCAATTTTTGTTTGCAGGATTTAGATAAAATATATATTCGATATATATTTATATTCTGTTATTTTTCAAGTAATCGTTTTCAAATTATTCAACAATCTTAAAGCAAATTTTTTGTTTAATTGATTAAAACAGATCTATTTTCGAAAGTTAAGCTAATATGGACTCAACAACGACACTTCCACTCGTTTATGTGAATGGAAATTTCTGTTTTCCTAACCAATTTTTGTTTGCAGGATTTAGATAAAATATATATTCGATATATATTTATATTCTGTTATTTTTCAAGTAATCGTTTTCAAATTATTCAACAATCTTAAAGCAAATTTTTTGTTTAATTGATTAAAACAGATCTATTTTCGAAAGTTAAGCTAATATGGATTGTCAAAACCTAACACAGTCTACGGACGTTTCTGGAGCTGTGCCTCAGAAAATCGGCTCGGGTTCAGCAACTGGAGGTGCGCCTCTAACTGGATCGGGTTCAGCGAACCAATCTGCCTCGGTTCCGATAACTAATTTGGTTTCGGTTCCGGTCAACCATGCGGACAAACCAGAGAAATTCAACGGGCAGAATTTCAAGAGATGGCAGCAGAAGATGATGTTCTATCTGATCACTCTAGGCTTGTCTCGATTCCTCAAGGAGGATGCGCCAAAATATGATAAAAATAGTGACCAACAAACTTTGATGGCCATTGACGCTTGGAAAACTTCTGAATAACTGTGTCGGAACTATGTGATAAATGGCCTTGCCGATTCACTGTACAACGTGTACAGCAGTGCTAAATCAGCCAAGGCGTTATGGGACTCACTAGACCATAAGTATAAGATCGAAGACGATGGTGCCAAGAAGTGGATTGTTGGACGGTTTCTCGATTACAAGATGATGGACTCCAAGACTGTAGTCAGTCTGGTACAAGACCTACAAGTGATCATTCACGAAATCCATGCTAAAGGAATGGTCATTAGCGAATCCTTCCAAGTGGCTGCTGTGATCGAAAAACTGCCCTCGACTTGGAAAAACTTCAAGAATTATCTCAAGCACAAGCGCAAGGAGATGAGCATGGAAGATCTGATCGTTAGAATTCGAATAAAGGAAGACAACCGAGGATCAGAAAAGAAGGTAAATGCTGTTGTGGCAAAGGCCAATGTTATGGAAACTGGACAGACATCCAAGAAAGGCAACACTGGAAAGGGAACCAAGCTGGGACCTAAAGGAGAAATTGGGAAACAGAAGGAAAAATTCCTTGGAAAATGCTACAACTGTGAAAAGATGGGTCATAGGGCGGCTGACTGTAGGCTGCCAAAGAAACCAAAGAAAAATAAATGTAATGCAGTACATCTGATTGCCGAACAAGTACAAAATCATGACTTATGTGCTATGATCTCCGAAGTGAACCTAGTTGGCTCAAATCCTAAAGAGTGGTGGGTCGACATTAGAGAAACTAGGCATATATGTTCCAACAAGACAATGTTCTCCTCCTTGGAAGAAACGGATGACGACGATATGCTGTATATGAGAAATTCTGCAACCTCAACTATCTTGGGCGAAGGCACGGTGATTTTGAAAATGATGTCTGGAAAGGAAGTGACTCTTAAACGAGTGTTATATGTGCCGGTTATCCGCAAGAACCTCATTTCTGGTACCTTGTTGATGAAGCACGGTTTTAGATCATTTTTCGAGTCCGATAAAGTTATTTTCTCGAAAAATGGTGTGTTTATAGGCAAGGGATATCAATGCGATGGGCTAGTCAAGCTCAATGTAATGATTATAAAAAATAATGAAATGAAGAATTCTTCTGCTTACTTGCTTGAGTCTCCTAATTTATGGCATGCTAGATTAGGATATGTTAATTTTAATGCAATGCGTAGGCTAATTGCTTTAGATCACATACCAAAGTTTAAAATTGATTTAAACCACAAGTGTGAAACTTGTGTAGAGGCAAAATTAACTCGATCTCCATTCCCACAAGTGGAAAGAAACACCAAACCTTTAGAATTAATACATAGTGACCTATGTGATTTGAAGTTTGTTCAAACTAGAGGTGAAAATAAATATTTTATTACTTTCGTGGAGGATTGTACTAAATATTACTATGTATACTTGCTTAAAAGCAAAGATGAAGCCATAGAGAAATTCGTTCTCTATAAAACGGAAGTTGAGAATCAATTGAATGCTAAGTTAAAAGTTTTGAGGAGTGACCATGGAGGTGAATATGTGTAACCATTCGGCAAATTTTGCTCGCAACATGGGATTATTCATGAAGTCACTGCCCCATATGCACCACAGTCAAATGGCGTGGCAGAATGTAAGAATCGCACTCTGAAAGAGATGATGAATGTGATATTACTAAATTCAGGCCTGCCGCAAAATATGAGGGGAGAAGCCATCTTAACGGCGAATTATATCTTAAACAAGATATGCCGTAAGAACGGGGACAAAACTCCTTATGAATTGTGGAAAGGAGTCAAGCCTTCCTACAATTACATGAAAGTGTGGGGGTGTCTAGAAAAGGTACTGATACCTACTCCTAAGAAAGTTAAAATAGGCCCAAAAACAGTTGACTGCATTTTCATTGGATATACACACAACAACAATGCTTACCGATTTCTTGTGCATGAATCCAAAGTGCCTGAGATTCACAAGAATACGATTATGGAATCAAGAAATGCATCATTCTTTGAGAATATCTTTCCTTGTAAGACTGCAAGTGAACCCCTTATCTCATCTGAACAGACTTCTAAACTAATGGATAAAGTTAATGAAGACCAAATAATGGATAATGAGGACGAACCTAGAAGGAGCAAGCGACAAAGGACGGAGAAATCTTATGGACCAGATTTCATCACCTACTTGCTCGAAAAGGCACCTCAGACTTACAAAGAAGTTGTAAGCTCGACGGATGGACCTCTATGGAAGGAGGCTATCAAAGAAGAGATTGATTCTATATTACAGAATCATACTTGGGAACTAGTGGAATTACCTCTTAAGTGTAAACCATTAGGAAATAAGTGGATTTTCAAGAAGAAATTAAAAGATGGAGCAGTTGATGGATATAAGGCTAGGCTCGTAGCGAAGGGATATAACCAACGTGAAGGCCTAGACTATTTTGATACTTACTCTCCTCTGACGAGAATAACTTCCATGAGGATGATACTTGTCATCGCCGCATTACGAGGTTTAGAAGTTCATCAAATAGATGTTGAGACTGCCTTTCTTAATGGGGACTTAGAAGCGAAAATATACATGGAACAACCCAAGGGGTTCTCTGCTCCTGGACAAGAAAGGAAAGTCTGCAAGCTGGTAAAATCTTTGTACGAATTGAAGCAACCACCAAAACAGTGGCATGAAAAATTTGATCATGTCATGATAAGCGGTGGATTCAAAATTAATGAATCCGATAAATGTGTATATGTGAAAGACACAGAAGATGGCTATGTCATTTTGTGTCTATATGTAAATGACTTGCTCATTACCGGCAGTAACGAAAAAATAATCAAATCGACCAAAGACATGCTGAGGTCGAGGTTTGATATGAAAGATATAGGACTCGCAGATGTAATTTTAGGGATTAAAATCACACGAACGTCGCAAGGTCTCATACTGAGTCAAGCCCACTATGTGGATAAAATCCTCAAAAGGTTTAATAAAGATGACTCCGGCACAGCCATAACCCCGGTGGATATGACGTTGAGACTATCCAATAATAAGGGTGAAGGAGTATCTCAACTTGAGTACTCACGCATAATAGGAAGTCTGATGTACTTGATGAGCTGTACACGACCAGATATAGCCTACTCAGTTAGTTGACTAAGTAGATACACGAGCAACCCCGGAAAGGATCACTGGAAGGCGAACATAAGGGTACTAAGATACTTGAGGGGTTACTCGTGAGTATGGGCTGAACTATACCAAATATCCAGCAATACTTGAAGGATATAGTGATGCAAACAGGGAAATCTTCGAAACAGACACTTATATCTCGTTCAACGATGGAATCCGAGTTTATAGCCTTAGATAAATGTGTAGAAGTGGGAGAATGGCTACACCATTTTCTAGAAGATATTCCAAGATGGGAAAAGCTTGTGACCGCAATATGTATTCATTGCGATAGTCAATCTGCGCTTGGCAGGGCACAGAACGTAATGTACAAGGTAAGTCTCGTCACATAAGGAGGAGAAATAATACCATTAGACAATTGATATCAACAAGAGTTATCACTATTGATTATGTGTCATCAAAGAATAACATTGCGGATCCGCTAACCATAGGGTTATCAAGAGACCTTGTTAATAAATCATCAAGAGAAATGGATCTATTGCCTTGAGCTAATGGTTTTATGGAGGATACCCAACCTAAGCTGACTGGAGATCTTAAAATCTAGGTTCAATGGGACAACCAATCCATGAAACTGGGCACGATCACTGTGGGGGTTACCCCGAACCGACCATTCCTAGGATGAAAACAGTGATACCCGTAGGGAGAGGTTAAGCTTATGCTTTTAATGATTCTTAAGTCGGCAATGTATGTAACACCCCTAGATTTAACCAGAAATATTACAGCGCCGTGGGCCCCGAGATGGAACCCACAAGAGGCCAACAACGATACTATTTTTTTAAAATGCACAAAGGTTTATAAAATCCATTTAACAAAAACCGTCGTAAAAACTCATTTGAAATCGCAAGGCCAAACAACCGACACACAAAAGTTTAGAAAAAGATTTCCAAAGTAACCTCAGTTACCAGATACCAAAAGAGCGTTTCAAAATACTCACGCAGCAGAAAAAGACCAACCATAAAGATACTCTAGCAGCGGAATACAAGAACCAATCAAGAAACTCAATGCACAGAACATATCCTGGCCAGTATCCTCCGGGAAGCTCATCTCTTCACGACCGCTACAAGCTCGATACTCCAAGAACCTAAAAAGAAATCCCACGACTGGGTCAGCCATAATATCCAACAACGATAACCGTCACATCACATTAATAATTACATACCATTATAATCTTACCGCCATAACTTTACTTACTCAACATAAGAATACGACCAACGTAATCTTACCGCCATAACTTTACTTACTCAAGTAATTCTCATCAGAATAACCATTATCACATTTCACATCCTGTACTCGATTAACCAATAAACTCGAACATAGTATTGTACCTCAAACAATACTCAAGATTCTCAAACTATCATAAGCAACTCACGATACGGAAATATACTATTTCTGACCAATACGATCCATCGAATAATATCATCAAATCCCAAGACGATAACCGATTGTCCATCAAGGACAAATACCAAAGGAAATTCGGAACATACCTCGAGATATGAAGTGCCACGACAATCATATCAGTCTAATCCGAGATCAGAACAATGCAATACGGACACGGTCCTAACACAAGACCTACAAATGCATACTCATATGACCACATCAATATGATCACAACAATAACAATCATGTATACTCAATGGAAATCCGACGATCGAGCGCCCTCAGCATAGATCCCTTTGTTGATCCTATCAGATCAGCATAAGGTGGATAACCAACAATACACATATGAACAACAACACATGATAAAATTAATGACGCCCTCAGCATAGATCCCATGATGATCCCGTCGAACCAACGCATGGTGGAAAACCTGTCCAACGATCCAGCGCCCTCAGCATAGATCCCCATGATGATCCCGTCGAACCAACGCATGGTGGACATTCGATCCAGCGCCCTCAGCAAAGATCCTCATGATCCCATCGGATCATTTACAACATAAACAATACAATTATGCATACACATATGCAAATCAATATGTTCATCAACATGAACAACAGAACATGAACGACAATATGACAAATCCACTAAGACGACCTCATGTTTGACAACATGAATGACAATATGCATGATCAAATCACTAACACTAACTGAATCGATATAAGATACTTGCCCTGAGTCCTTCGGGAGAAATCTCAATATCAAACCATCACCGACGATTGTCTGCAATGCTCGGCGATCCAAACGTATCATGGACTACAGGTAATCATATCCTCGTCTTTACCATAATGTAACCTCGATACTCGAATATGCCAATAACCGAAATAAATCATATACATTATGATTAAACTCCCAGAATTGGAATGACAACATATAATCATTGCTATATGCATTATAAACGAAATGAAACTGAGACCATTCATTAAACATTATAATTGAGCAAGTAACAACTTGCCTCGATACCGATACGATGATGATGAAGCCGCTACCAGTCACAATGCCTTCGTCTACGAGCTCCTCGGCCCTGACCATGCAATTCACGAACACGCTCGAACACGACCGCAACATCCGCTTATAATCGCCGATCAATAATCTCAACCTATCGAAGTAATCAAATAACATATATCCGATAACAATCAACAACCGACAAAACTAACCAATCGAACTCAACGGTTCAACATAAACTCGAATAAACGCAGTCAGAACAAACCAAATCAAACCATCATGAATTCATAATCGAAACAGAATATATTACCCTGTCTGTTGACTTAGCGCACGTTAATCTCTTACCGTAGCGTGCGCTAAGTTGTTCCCGATAGCGTGCGCTAGCCAGTAGGCTTAGCGTGCGCTAATGACATGCAATTACATGCATTTCGGATACCGATCAACATATGGCGATTATCAAAAACTCTAAGTGATTCTGAACCATGTTCATAGCTATCAAACAACAAAATCCAATATCCTTTAACATATAGGTAATCATCCGACTTTTAATTCAAGTCATATATTCATATTTCATCTTCCTTAATATCAACAATCTAAACACCAAGAACTCATAATCATGCCATGTTCACCATCATATGAAGAAACCAACAACAACAACATCACAGATCCAAATTGAAGGAAGACATTAGCCAACATATCTCTTTGAAGATAAACAACACATTCGAAACCATCCAATTCATATCAATATCTTCATATCAACAATAACATCATCATAATCCGGTAATCCAACTCATAATCATACTTATCAACTTGTTTATATGATAATCATCAGCTCAAGAACATCATATATAATCCAAAACGAAATCTCAAAGTGAAGAGTAATTACCTTTTTGAAGGAATGGATTGATTTACAAGGTTGAATCCATTTCCAAGAATCACCAATGATTTCAAGCTTCAAATGTTGTTATGGATGATTAACTCCACCTTAATCCAGTGTTTGGAACCTCAAATACTTCTCAAGGCTCTCTCTATCGGCTCACATGAAGAAATGGATGAAAATGACGAAAAATAGCCAACTGCACTCATATATATATGTATATATATATACTGTACATTATTAACGTACGCTAACATCTTCAATTAACGTGCATTACACACTTAGTATGCGCTAACTGACTTTGTTAGCGTGCGCTATCGCAGTCCAGAGGCTACTGTCTGGCTTCGTACATGTGCTTACGTACGTAATGTCCATGCACTAGCGTATGTAACTTACACTGTCTAGCGTACGCAAGTCCTTGCATTTAGCGTGCGCTAATACCAGTTGACTTGCTACAGTCTACACCTACCACGAAGATGCTCGTGACCCCACATGCCGAAAGCAACCAATAAAGCCAACATTCCCTGTTGACCGATATACAGTTAGCGTGCGCTAATCAACATGCATTAGCGTGCGCTAACACTACATTACAACATCTATTGACTTATCAGAACGTGCGCCGAAAGTGTCCTGGTCCACGCGTAGATTCCTTCCGATCGGACTGTATTAGCGTGCGTTATCTTATATCCGTAGCGTGCGCTAAACCTGCATGATAGCGTGCGCCACTCATGATTATTAGCGTGCGCTAAAAATGTTACACTTAGCCATTTTCAGCTATCCTCGTCCAACATCTCGACATACCAAATATGAACATACGGTATACTGAATACATTACTCAACACATTATATCCTTGAATACAATTGTCGACCAATACGACAATTATACCAATACTGATATCTCAGTCCTTCATTTATTTTATCCATACTGTACAGATTCCACGCTGTACAACATAACTCGGATAAAATAACATTAAACAATAGTAGTAGAAATTTCGGATATTACATACTACACCACTTAAAATAAGTTTCGTCCTCGAAACTTGCATTCCGTCATAAAAACAAACAAACATACCGTTCAACCAAAATATCCCAAGCCATCACGACAACGATCAATCATCATCATTACTGAATAACCAAAAGAGTACGCTTACAAATACGCAGGTCGACGATCTCCTGAGATACTAGCAAGCGATATCACTGTACAGTCCCAATACGCTTACAATCACAATTCCTTGAGTCTCAACAAAATTATATCATCGTCAGATGAAGTAATCTATCCGTGACAAATCCTGTTTGCCTGATCGCATGATCAAATTCCAAACCGATAAACGAATAATATCCGATATATCTGCGAAACAACTGTCCAAAACAATGACAAATCAATCCCGAAACATCGACACAGAATTCGAACGCTTATATGATCATTAACAATGATCAACCAACTAAATAGCCGAGAAGGTCATCGATAAGATATCTCCAATATGATTAATCCAATGGTCAAAACACAACTGAGATTGTCATCAACATGACAAACTCCAATATGACCAACCAGAGTCAAAACACAGTCAAGAATATCATCAACATGACAAACTCTATTATTACCAACGAATGAGCAACAATAATCGGGAATATCTTCACACGGTAAATTCCAACACGATAAACACAAAACCACAGAGACAGATATACGGAAGAGCAAAATTCTCGAAACGCTAAACAAATCACATACAGTGGATCTCAACGAAACACATCCGGTTGGTGAACATACCCCTCGGCATACAAACACCCAATCAAGCCGACGAAAATAACCAATCACACCTGGAGTGGAAACGACCGCTCGTCGTCTAAAACAACCAACATGGGGTCACCATTCCCAAATCTACAAAAGAAATCATTCAAAATCATTATGGTAAAGTCACAATATTACCATACCAATGGAATCACATAGCACATATGTCCCGGTTTCACAAAATCCAAAGTTCCAAAATTATATTATGTGCATGATTCTACAACACACGACATATTTCCCTTATCTGATCAACCAACCGATCATCTCTAGATAACCAAAATGCCATACCAAAGTTCGGATCTCTATTCATCGTTCCATACTGATGTCTTATCCAGTTCGTGAGTCACACTCAGAACTTCACCATGATATGGAATATACACTAAATGCGTATGGTTATCAATTACATTTTCAAAACGAGTTTGAAATCATATAATCTCGTCAAGAAGACAAATTTTCGAAAATTCTTTCAAAATTTTCACAACTCAAAACATAAATTTTCGTAAGACCACGAAATCAATTTTAAAATTTAAATCGGCTCGCTGGTGCCAAGTTCTCGATAAAAATTCTTTTCGAATACACACGATTAAATAAATGGAATTTATGCAAATGCTTGACCATATCCATACTCCTGTATACCGATTCGGCTCGTCACCAAATTCACTGATATTCCATCGGAAAACCACACGATGAAATTCCAAAATCTCAATATATAAACTCTGATAAAAACTCCTCCTCTACATACTACTCGCAACATCAATCCTTAATCCATCCTGGATCACCTCAAATATGATATGACAAAATATTGAAACAAATCAACAAATCAAACACAGCGAAAGACTTCCCGAGAAGTTCCATTTGAACAAGTAAACCAAAGCCTCGAAAGGCGGAAATAACATAAGTAAACGATTGGTAAAGTGTTTTACAAATCTCGGGAGTTTTAGAAAACAAGAAAAAGCCTTTTGAAACATTAGGGTCTCAGCCCGTATCTCGTTCCACATTAGAAGAAGTTTAAAAAGTAGAAAACTCTTTTCGGACCCCAAGTCCTGAGTTACAAAACCATTTCAAAATCGATTTGGGTCTCGGCCCAAAAATCATTTTCCATAAAACATTCGTGAAATATTCATTTTGAAAAGTATCATTTTCAAATGCTCAAAACAGTTCATATATATCACAAAATGAACTAACATGACTACATGTTCTTCTCAACAATCCATAGTCCTTCTCCCGATTACACAATTCCGTTCCAAAATCTAACCAACATACTGATTCTCAAAATTATAATTCCTCAAGATCATCAATCATGTCCCAACTCTGTCACCTTATAATATAACGTATAATATTCTGCTGAATTTCAAAGCATATCAACTTAGAACAACAATAAATCTCAATGAAATTCAAAAATCCAAATACTTATAGATCGTGAAGCCGACGATTCCCCGTGATACTGGCACATGTCTCAACTCAAGAAAATACTCGACACAGATATTTTCAAAACACACATTTTGCAAACTCAGTGCAACTCAAGAACACAATATATCACGTTAACACCATTTGGAAAAGTTTACAACAATCCCAGTACCACACTGATAAATCACATAACCCATAAGCCCGAGTGAACAACAAAAACTCATGGCTCTAGTATTAGTCAATTGACAACTGGAATGACGCGACCAAAACACGACCCAACTCGACCCAAATGCCTAGGTTTTCTCAACCTAAGCTCTGATACCATATTCTGTAACACTCCCAGATTTAACCGAAAATATTACAGCGTCGTGGGCCCCGAGATGGAACCCACAAGGCTAAAAGAATTTTTCGCAAATATTTACAAATACCCAAGAGGCCAACAACGGTACTATTTTTTTAAAATGCACAAAGGTTTATAAAATCCATTTAACAAAAACCGTCGTAAAAACTCATTTGAAATTGCAAGGCCAAACAGCCGACACACAAAAGTTTAGAAAACGATTTCCAAAGTAACCTCAGTTACCAGATACCAAAAGAGCGTTTCAAAATACTCACGTAGCGGAAAAAGACCAACCATAAAGATACTCTAGCAGCGGAATACAAGAACCAATCAAGAAACTCAATGCACAGAACATATCCTAGCCAGTATCCTCCGGGAAGCTCATCTCTTCACGACCGCTACAAGCTCGATACTCCAAGAACCTAAAAAGAAATCCCACGACGGGGTCAGCCATAATATCCAACAATGATAACCTTCACATCACATTAATAATTACATACCAATGAGAATACAACATAAGAATACGACCAACGTAATCTTACCGCCATAACTTTACTTACTCAAGTAATTCTCACCAGAATAACCATTATCACATTTCACATCCTGTACTCGATTAACCAATAAACTCGAACATAATATCTGTATTGTACCTCAAACAATACTCAAGATTCTCAAACTATCATAACCAACTCACGATACGGAAATATACCATTTCTGACCAATACGATCCATCGAATAATATCATCAAATCCCAAGACGATAACCGATTGTCCATCAAGGACAAATACCAAAGGAAATACGGAACATACCTCGAGATATGAAGTGCCACGACAATCATATCAGTCTAATCCGAGATCAGAACAATGCAATACGGACACGGTCCTAACACAAGACCTACAAATGCACTCATATGACCACGTCAATATGATCACAACAATAACAATCATGTATACTCAATGGAAATCCGACGATCGAGCGCCCTCAGCATAGATCCCTTTGTTGATCCTATCAGATCAGCATAAGGTGGATAACCAACAATACACATATGAACAAAAACACATGATAAAATTAATGATGCAAATTCACAAGATTCCATCAACACAATACTGGTAATCCAACGATCCAGCGCCCTCAGCATAGATCCCATGATGATCCCGTCGAACCAACGCATGGAGGAAAACCTGTCCAACGATACGGCGCCCTCAGCATAGATCCCCATGATGATCCCGTCGAACCAACGCATGGTGGACATTCGATCCAGCGCCCTCAGCATAGATCCTCATGATCCCATCGGATCATTTACAACATAAACAATACAATTATGCATACACATATGCAAATCAATATGTTCATCAACATGAACAACAGAACATGAACGACAATATGACAAATCCACTAAGACGACCTCATGTTTGACAACATGAATGACAATATGCATGATCAAATCACTAACACTAACTGAATCGATATAAGATACTTGCCTCGAGTCCTTCGGGAGAAATCTCGATATCAAACCATCACCGACGATTATCCGCAATGCTCGGCGATCCAAATGTATCATGGACTACAGGTAATCATATCCTCGTCTTTACCATAATGTAACCTCGATACCCGAATATGCCAATAACCGAAATAAGTCATATACATTATGATTAAACTCCCAGAATTGGAATGACAACATATGATCATTGCTATATGCATTATAAACGAAATGAAACTGAGACCATTCATTAAACATTATAATTGAGCAAGTAACAACTTGCCTCGATACCGATACGATGATGATGAAGCCGCTACCAGTCACAATGCCTTCGTCTACGAGCTCCTCGGCCCTGACCATGTAATTCACGAACACGCTCGAACACGACCGCAACATCCGGTTATAATCGCCGATCAATAATCTCAACCTATCGAAGTAATCAAATAACATATATCCGATAAAAATCAACAACCGACAAAACTAACCAATCGAACTCAACGGTTCAACACAACCTCGAATAAACGCAGTCAGAACAAACCAAATCAAACCATCATGAATTCATAACCGAAACAGAATATATTACCCTGACTGTTGACTTAACGCACGTTAATCTCTTACCGTAGCGTGCGCTAAGTTGTTCCCGATAGCGTGCGCTAGCCAGTAGGCTTAGCGTGCGCTAATGACGTGCAGTTACATGTATTTCGGATACCGATCAACATATGGCGATTATCAAAAACTCTAAGTGATTCTGAACCATGTTCATAGCTATCAAACAACGAAATCCAATATCCTTTAACATATAGGTAATCATCCGACTTTTAATTCAAGTCATATATTCATATTTCATCTTCCTTAATATCAACAATCTAAACACCAAGAACTCATAATCATGCCATGTTCACCATCATATGAAGAAACCAACAACAACAACATCACAGATCCAAATTGAAGGAAGACATTAGCCAACATATCTCTTTGAAGATAAGCAACACATTCGAAACCATCCAATTCATATCAATATCTTCATATCAACAACAACATCATCATAATCCGGTAATCCAACTCATAATCATACTTATCAACTTGTTTATATGATAATCATCATCTCAAGAACATCATATACAATCCAAAACGAAATCTCAAAGTGAAGAGTAATTACCTTTTTGAAGGAATTGATTGATTTACAAGGTTGAATCCATTTCCAAGAATCACCAATGATTTCAAGCTTCAAATGTTGTTATGGATGATTAACTTCAACTTAATCCAGTGTTTGGAACCTCAAATACTTCTCAAGGCTCTCTCTATCGGCTCACATGAAGAAATGGATGAAAATGACGAAAAATAGCCAACTGCACTTATATATTGTACATTATTAACGTACGCTAACATCTTTAATTAACGTGCGTTAAACACTTAGCGTGAGCTAACTGACTTTGTTAGCGTGCGCTATCGCAGTCCAGAGGCTACTGTATGGCTTCGTACATGTGCTTACGTACGTAATGTCCATGCATTAGCGTACGTAACTTACACTGTCTAGCGTACGCAAGTCCTTGCATTTAGCGTGCGCTAATACCAGTTGACTTGCTACAGTCTACACCTACCACGAAGATGCTCGTGACCCCACATGCCGAAAGCAACCAATAAAGCCAAGATTCCCTGTTGACCGATATACAGTTAGCATGCGATAATCAACATGCATTAGCGTGCGCTAACACTACATTACAACATCCGTTGACTTATCAGAACGTGCGCCGAAAGTGGCCTGGTCCACGCGTAGATTCCTTCCGATCGGACTGCATTAGCGTGCGTTATCTTATATCCGTAGCGTGTGCTAAACCTGCACGATAGCGTGCGCTACTCATGATTATTAGCGTGCGCTAAAAATGTTACACTTAGCCAGTTTCAGCTATCCTCGTCCAACATCTCGACATACCAAATATGAACATACGGTATACTGAATACATTACTCAACACATTATATCCTCGAATACAATTGTCGACCAATACGACAATTATACCAATACTGACATCTCAGTCCTTCATTTATTTTATCCATACTGTACAGATTCCATGCTGTACAACATAACTCGGATAAAATAACATTAAACAATAGTAATAGAAATTTCGGATATTACAATGTATAGTCGGGTAGAGTAAAATACGGGTTTACTCAAAACACTTAAAGAGAATCACCTATGTTAGAGAGAAGAGGGGCCGCTTCAAAGGAGAATTGCAAAGGCACAATTCTTTAGAAGCTCTCGCAGAACTAGGATGGTGTCCATGGCCAAAATGGGAACAATAATGAGAACAAAACAAATCAGGAAGGGCACTTGTGAAGGATATACGATCACTTACACAAGCGGTTGGACAGTTCAAAGGCATCTAGTCACACTGTCTTTTCGAGGGAAGGTTCAAAAAGCATACTCTATCTATCCTATGCAATGCCTAACCGTAGTAACTATCACCAAGTCAACTCCGTGTCTGTAATGTGCTGTTGGATCATCAATCTCATTCATGTGGGGGATTGTTCGAAATATTGGATATAATAGAGGAAATGGGCTGTTTTGAGCAGCCCATTTGAGAGGAAATTTTGAGTGCGCTCGACTATGAGTTAAAGTCAGAACTTAGTTGAAATACGTAGTACTCCGTACGAGGTTTCCAAAACATATAAGAACACTCAATATGATTGAGGTATGAATGAGATATAATGTTCCAAAGTAAACCCTTTAGAAATGGGTTTGGGATGCTATCCCACATTGGAAAAAGAAGGGAAAAATTGAGAGTATATAAGGAGATGTGGACAAAGTCATGTTCAAAAAGTGAGACATGAGTGGATGTGTGACTAGGCGCCCCTCGCGCACACACACACACGCGCGTCGCCGCCGCCGTCCGTCCGGCTCAGCTCAGTCGAAGGGCGATTTGGGCGAAATGTCTCGGCGCCCTGAAGTTATCTTTTTACTGCAATTTTATTCGGTTAAAATTTATTTTATTGAAAAATACCTCAATTATAAATTTCAAATTTTCGGATCCGGATAAACATCAATTAATTGATAATTATCGAATTAAACAGATTTGGATAAGTATTGAGATACTGATCCTGATCGGTTTAGAGTTACTCCAGCACACAACCTTCTCCAGCCTTCACCTATAAATACCCCACTTGAGGGGCTCGTTTTTTTACACTTCAGACATACGATTTTTCGAGAGTTTTTCAGTCTGTTTTTTCTTCTTCGTTTTTCGTCTTCTTCCAGTCAGTGATACTAGACAGAGTTGTTCTAGTTTGTTGAGGGTGCAGCAGATCATCGGTTCACTGCATCGAACTGTTGTTTTATCCTGGGAGGCAGACGTCATACACCGTGGTGAGAACGAATTTGCTTTAAGGAGACAGATATTCTGGACTCAACAACGAAACTTCCACTCGTTTACGCGAATGGAAATTTCTGTTTTCCTAACCAATTTTTGTTTGCAGGATTTAGATAAAATATATATTCGATATATATTTATATTCTGTTATTTTTCAAGTAATCATTTTCAAATTATTCAACAATCTTAAAGCAAATTTTTTGTTTGCTTGATTAAAACAGATCTATTTTCGAAAGTTAAGCTAATATGGATTCTCAAAACCCAACACTGTTTACGAACATTTCTGGAGGTGCGCCTCAGAAAATCAACTCGGGTTCAGCGACTGGAGGTGCGCCTCTAACTGGATCGGGTTCAGCAAACCAATCTGCCTCGGTTCTGATAACTAATTCGGTTTCGGTTCCGGTCAACCATGCAGACAAACCAAAGAAATTCAACGGGCGGAATTTCAAGGGATGGCAGCAGAAGATGATGTTCTATCTGACCACTCTAGGCTTGTCTCGATTCCTCAAGGAGGATGCACTAAAATATGACGAAGACAGTGACCAACAAACTTTGATGGCCATTGACGCTTGGAAAACTTTTGACTATCTGTGTCGGAACTATGTGATGAATGGCCTTGCCGATTCACTGTACAACGTGTACAGCAGTGCTAAATCAGCCAAGGCGTTCTGGGACTCACTAGACCATAAGTATAAGATCGAGGACACCGGCGCCAAGAAGTGGATTGTTGGACGGTTTCTCGATTACAAGATGATGGACTCCAAGAATGTAGTCAGTCAGGTACAAGAGCTACAAGTGATCATTCACGAAATCCATGCTGAAGTAATGGTCATTAGCGAATACTTCCAAGTGGCTGCTGTGATCGAAAAACTGCCCTCGACTTGAAAAGACTTCAAGAATTATCTCAAGCACAAGCGCAAGGAGATGAACATGGAAGATCTGGTCGTTAGACTTCGCATAAAGGAAGACAACCAAGGATCAGAAAAGAAGGTAAATGCTGTTGTGGCAAAGGCCAATGTTGTGGAAACTGGACAGACATCCAAGAAAGGCAACACTGGAAAGGGAACCAAGCTGGGACCTAAAAGAGGGATTGGGAAAAAGAAGGAAAAATTCCTTGAAAAATGCTACGACTGTGAAAATATGGGTCATAAGGCGGCTGACTGCAGGCTGCCAAAGAAACCAAAGAAAAATAAAGGTAATGCAGCACATCTGATTACCGAACAAGTGGAAAATCTTGACTTATGTGCTATGATCTCCGAAGTGAACCTAGTTGGCTCAAATCCTAAAGAGTGGTAGATCGACACTGGAGCAACTAGGCATATATGTGCTAACAAGACAATGTTCTCCTCCTTGGAAGAAACGGATGCCGGCGATATGCTGTATATGGGAAATTCTGCAACCTCAACTATCTTGGGCGAAGGCACGGTGATTTTGAAGATGACGTCTGGAAAGGAAGTGACTCTTAAACGAGTGTTATATGTGCCCGATATTCGCAAGAACCTTATTTCTGGTACCTTGTTGATGAAGCATGGCTTTAGATCAGTTTTCGAGTCTGATAAAGTTACTTTGTCGAAAAATAATGTGTTTATAGGCAAGGGATATGAATGCGATGGGCTAGTCAAGCTCAATGTAATGACTATCAAAAATAATGAAATGAAGAATTCTTCTGCTTACTTGCTTGAGTCTCCTAATTTATGGCATGCTAGATTAGAACATGTTAATTTTAATACAATGCGTAAACTAATTGCATTATATCACATACCAAAGTTCAAAATTGATTTAAACCACAAATGTGAAACTTGTGTAGAGGCAAAATTAACTCGATCTCTATTCCGACAAGTGGAAAGAAACACCAAACCTTTAGAATTAATATATAGCGACCTATGTGATTTGAAGTTTGTTCAAACTAGAGGTGGAAATAAATATTTTATTACTTTCGTGGATGATTGTACTAAATATTGCTATGTATACTTGCTTAAAAGCAAAGATGATGCCATAGAGAAATTCGTTCTCTATAAAACGGAAGTTGAGAATCAATTGAATGCTAAGATAAAAGTTTTGAGGAGTGACCGTGGAGGTGAATATGTGGAAACATTCGGCGAATTTTGCTCGCAACATGGGTTATTCATGAAGTCACTGCCCCGTATGCACCACAATAAAATGGCATGACAGAACATAAGAATCGCACTCTGAAAGAGATGATGAATGCGATATTACTAAATTCAGGTCTGCCGCAAAATATGTGGGGAGAAGCCATCTTAACGGCGAATTATCTCTTAAACAAGATATGCCGTAAGAACGGGGACAAAACTCCTTATGAATTGTGGAAAGGAGTCAAGCCTTCCTACAATTACATGAAAGTGTGGGGGTGTCTAGCAAAGGTGCTGATACCTACTCCTAAGAAAGTTAAAATAGGCCCAAAAACGGTTGACTGCATTTTCATTGGATATGCACACAACAGCAATGCTTATCGATTTCTTGTGCATGAATCCAAAGTGCCTGAGATTCACAAGAATACGATTATGGAATCAAGAAATGCGTCATTCTTTGAGAATATCTTTCCTTGTAAGACTGCAAGTGAACCCCTTATCTCATCCGAACAGACTTCTGAACTAATGGATGAAGATAATGAAGACCAAATAATGGATAATGAGGACGAACCTCGAAGGAGCAAGCAACAAAGGACAGAGAAATCTTATGAACCTGATTTCATCACCTACTTGCTCGAAAAGGCACCCCAGACTTACAAAGAAGCTGTAAGCTCGACGGATGGACCTCTATGGAAGGAGGCTATCTGTAATATCCGCGTTTTCTATTTTTAGTAATTTCTATTTTTGGTGTTTATTCATTTCGGACAACTCGCTTGGCACTGTTTTGGAATTGTGAACCTATTTTGTTCTTGGAGTTTCTCCGCTTAGACGGGTCTCGATGATGTTTTTACGTAATTTCATCTTGTGATTATATTTTGTCTCATGTGTATTCGATTCTCGTTAAACTCGTTCGATTTAGTCATTTTCTTACTTCCATGAGTTCGTATGATTGAGTAGAGCATGTTGTGAGTTTCGGATTTGTTAATCCGACGTTGTATCGTGATTTTCGGATGTTTGGGCCGTTTTTTTTGTAATTTCCCAGAAGTTTAGGGAATTTGTTCCTTGTTCGACTTTGGTTGTGTACCTCAGATCGTTTTGGGGTTCCGTACTTCCATTTCGTGTTATTGTTGCCCAAATATCGATTCCTATTGCTTTTATTCTCTTTCCGGATCATTTTTCGTCATTTTGGGACCCGAGGGGGGGGGGGGGTGTGGGCTGCGGCACAAGGATTGTGCACCGCGGCACACACATTACCCAGTTGTTGGCCGAGCAGGCTGTACCGTGTGCCGCGGCACAAGGATTGTGCGCCGCAAAGACACAAATGAGTCGCAGCCGCAAGACACTTGTCCGGGCCGCGGCACACCCGTGTGGCACTTGCCGGCCAAAACCTACTGTACCGCGTGCCGCGGCACAGTCCGACAGGGCCGCGGCACATGCCGAGTCTGAGCCGCGGCACAACGAGCGGTCAGCCGATCACTGGGCGCAATTTTTGGCCCTGTGCCGCGGCACAGTTTAGCTGAGCCGCAGCACACAATGCGGTCAGCGCTATATCAGTGTTTCTTTTCAGCGGATGCAGTTTATTTCTTCTTTCCTTCCACCGTACGCGAGAGAGAGGGTTGAGAGGGGGATTTTTCCCCATCTACCATTTGATTGTGTGTTTTTCTTCATCTTCCTTCGATCGTGTAGCTCGGATTGTGGATCTAGCACGTGTTCTTCGGATTATAGGGCTTGAATTTTCAAGAGGTAAGGACTCCTTTAACCCTAGTATGATTTTGGGGAGGGTTTGGTGGTGATCTTGTGTTTTAATTCGAATTAACCGACGTTGTTATTAGATTTTGATAGTATTCACGTGACCCTTGGTTTTCTTGTTATTGGTTGGGATGAAATCCCGTTGTTACACCGTTGACCGATTTCATTTCCTTATGCACTCTTGGTGTCCGATGAATTGTCCCAACGGGTAGAATTAGGATTAATTCTTACCTTTCCGTATTATTGAAACTTTTTGTATACCGTTATTGTGTTAGGAGCGGATTTGGGAGGATTGTTCGGACCAAAACCTATTCCTTCGTTGTTTCCCTTGTTTCATCGTGTTCAAGGCAAGTACATGTATTACATTTCGTTATGTATGTTGTGATTTTAGAAATGAATGATGAATGGTGATTTTTGGGTGCGTGAGTTGTGTTCCTTCCACCCGGAGTGTCCGACGGGATGTCTGGGGGTCGATACTAAGGGGTACGGCCGCGGAAGGGGACTTGGGTGCGTGTGTGATTGAACTTCCACCCGGAGTGTCCGACGGGATGTCTGGGGGTCGATACTAAGGGGTACGGCCGCGGAAGTGGTATCCCACCCGGAGTGTTCGACGGGATGTCTGGGGGTCGATACTAAGGGGTACGACCACGGGATACCAGTTGTGATTTTGTGATATCGTGATGATTGAAAACTGATTTGATTGCCAATGTAGTATTCCGGAATATTTATGGCAAATGATTTCTGATTGAGATGATTGAGCAAAACCATTTTTTGTATATAATGTTGTGTAATTGTGTACTTGCACTAGCTATTCGAATGCTAACCCCTTAAATGGGTGAAATGCGTCTCATGTATTTCAGGTACCGGGAGAGCTGAGGAGCAAGCACGGGACATGCATGCAAAGGATGGGCTGGCTTGATGATGCGGCTCGAGTCTGCATTTTTATGTTTTGTCATTGCATTGTCGAGTATTGAAGTTAGACTGTCTATTTTGAAACTTGGTTTAAGTCCCCTGCGTGGGCAATGAATTGGTATTTAACCTCTGTTCATGTATTACGTTAAAAATGTTTTGGCCGAGGCCACGGCCTTAATTACTTTTGAGTGCATCATTCGGGATTACATTGTGGTTTATACGTCATGTGTTAGCCTGGTAGACCTCACGAGGGTTCTACGGCGTGTAATGTCCCAGTTGTGAATTGGGGTGTTACATTTATGGTATCAGAGCTTAGGTTTTGAATACCTAGGCTGTCGGTGAATTTTGGAGTGCATCGGTTGCGTCATTAGAGTCAGTCGTTGAGCCTAATATCATCATGCTACCGTCTTTTTGTGCGACCCGTGGCTGTAAGTCTCCTCGAACTCTTATATTTCTATAATTCGTTTCTTGCGCTGTTCGGAATCGTGACTTGTGTTACCAACTTTGTGAATTGTGAATCTTCCTGATCTTGTTCTTTTCTTATTTTCCTTCAGTATGTTGAGAGGTCGTGGTAGACCGGCTAGGGGACGCAATGAGGCCGTGGTCGGTGCTGATAATGAGGAGGGCTCACTTTCTCTCCCCTGCGACTCACCTCTCACTCAAGCCGTCTGGTAATAATGCCGACGCTGGCTATCCGCAGATTTCCAGTTGGTAGCCCAACTTACTCAGATAGCTCAGGGTGGACGCCAGAATCCGCCCCCGACACCGGAAGAGGAGGCTAGTAAGTGGCTTCAGACGGTGTCTAAGATGCACGCTCCCCGTTTCTCCGGATCCTCTGACTCCCTCGGTTGGGAGAATTGGCTCTTTCAGTTGTCCAGGACCTTTGATGCCGTAGCTTGTCCTGAAGGCAGGAGGGTACATATTGCCCAGTACCTCCTGGATAAGGAAGCTGCGGAATGGTGGGAGGCCGTTGTGCCCAGAGACCGTCGAGCTACTTGGGAGGAATTCAAGGCTGCTATGGAAGCAGAGTATTGTCCGCCGCCAGTCAAGGAGCGCAGAATTGTGGAATTCTTCACCGCTACACCTCAGGATGTGCCTATTTCTCAGGCCATCATTTCTTACAATCAGCAGTTGGGTTTCGTAAGAGATCAAGTAAGAACGGAGGCTGATAAAATCCGTTACTTCAATATGCGAATGAAGCCGCATATTAGGCAGAGTATGGCACCGCTCATGTGTGCCACTTTGAAGGAATACCAGGATCGCGCCCTAGCGATCGAGATGGCGGTTCCGGAATCAGAGTCGGTTTCAGAAGCTAAGAAGCAGAAGACTACCGGTGGACTCTCGACCGGGAAGGGTGGTCAGTTTTTGAGGTCTCGTTCTGCTCCCATACCGGGGAAGAGGCTGTTCCATCAGGCCGGTGGATCTCAGGGTAACCATTCGGGCCTTGTTGCTTCAGTGGTGGTTTGTTTTAACTGCAACCAATATGAGCATTTGATGAAGGATTGTCCTTTTCCTCCAGTTACTTGCTACACTTGCGGGCAGACCGGGCATCGGGCGACTCATTGTGAGAGAGCCACCAGGGCCGCTAGAGTTCCGACTACCACTACCGATCAGAGGGATCACAATACTCCAGCTACTCAGGTTCCGCAGGGTTCGGGTCGCGGTAGAGGTCGGGGACAGCCGGATCGCCGCGCAGCCTCGAGTTCGGGTTCAGTTCACCCCCGATTGTACCAGATGAGGCGCACAGAGGAGGCGGACATTCCGGTGGCGTCAGGTACCACTCAGATCCTTACTCATCCAGTTTCCGTGCTTTTTGATTCGGGTGCTACCCATTCCTTTATTGCATCGGATTGTGTGAATCGTATTGGCTTTAACTACTTGTTTGAGTGTGAACCATTTGTGGTGGGTACGCCTAGCGGGGATCGTATGGTTGGGGACCGGGAAGTTAGGGATTGCCCCGTGAGGATCGGGAGCCGAGATTGGCCCTCGAACCTCATTGTTATCGACCTCAAGGGTGAGGATTTAATCCTCGGGGACGATTGGTTAGAGCGTCACGGTGCTATCATGAACTATCGGACTCGTACTATCTCGATTGTGGCCGAGGATGGCACCGAGCATATTCTCGTCGGCTGTAAGCCGGGTAGATCGGGGAGCGTGATTAGCGCCTTGAACGCGATGAAACTTGTGAACCAGGGTTGTGTCGGCTACTGGTGTTATGCTCTGAAGGCGGAAGATGGTGGAGTTGACATGTCGTCAATTCCAGTTGTTAGTGAGTATCCCGATGTTTTCCCAGACGACTTGCCGGGGTTACCACCGCAGCGAGAGGTGGAGTTTCCTATCGATCTTGAGCCGAATGCAGCCCCTATTTCTCGAGCACCGTACCGTATGGCACCGTCGGAGATGTTAGAGTTGAAGAACCAGTTGGGAGAATTGTTAGATAAAGGGTATATTCGACCGAGCGCATCGTCTTGGGGTGCGCCCGTACTTTTCGTTAAAAAGAAAGATGGGTCGCTTCGTTTATGCATCGATTATCGAGAATTAAACAAGCTGACCATCAAAAATAAATACCCTTTGCCCAGGATTGACGATTTGTTTGATCAGCTTCAGGGGGCGACAGTCTTTTCGAAGATTGATTTGCGATCGGGCTACTACGAGTTGAGGATTCGGAATGTCGATATTCCGAAAGCTGCCTTTCGAACGAGATATGGCCATTACGAGTTTGTGGTTATGCCTTTCGGGCTAACCAATGCCCCAGCAGTGTTCATGCAGCTGATGAACAAAGTTTTTATTGAGTATCTGGACAAATTCGTAGTCGTTTTTATCGACGATATTCTTATCTATTCACGGAGTCGGGAGGAGCACGCCTTACATCTCCGGATTGTATTAGACACTTTGAGGGCTGAGCAGTTGTACGCAAAGTTCTCTAAGTGTGAGTTTTGGCTCGAGGAAGTGACGTTCCTTGGGCATGTGATTTCAGCAGAGGGAGTTCGGGTAGATCCGCAGAAGATAGAGGCAGTGATGGCTTGGGAGCCGCCTAAGAATGTGAAGGAGGTGAGGAGTTTTCTGGGTCTTGACGGCTATTACCGCAGATTCGTTGAGGGATTTTCTAAGATCGCTAGACCACTCACTCAGTTGCTCCAGAAAACTCAGAAGTTCGAGTGGACTGCAGACAGGCAGGACAGCTTTGACGAGTTAAAGAGACGTCTGACTACCGCACCCGTTTTAGCATTGCCTCAGGGGAACGAGGATTTCGTAGTGTATAGTGATGCTTCGGGCCTTGGTCTAGGATGTGTTTTGATGCAGAGAGACAGAGTGATTGCTTATGCGTCCCGCCAATTGAAACCTTATGAAGTAAATTATCCCACACACGATTTGGAGTTAGTCATGGGTCGTTTTCGCCTTAAAAATCTGGAGGCATTACCTCTATGGGTCATCGTGTAAGATTTTTACGGATCACAAGAGTCTGAAGTACATCTTCAGCCAGAAAGAGTTGAATATGAGGCATCGTAGGTGGTTAGAGCTAATTAAAGATTACGACCTCGAGATACTTTACCATCCGGGTAAGGCCAACGTAGTGGCTGATGCGTTGAGCCGAAAACCGATGGCTTTGCAGATGTTAGAGGTACTTACACCGCAGAGTAGGATCCAGCGAGATTTCATCTGTCAGAATATTGAGGTTTGGGTTCAGAGAGTTCAGGGCCAGTTATGTGCGTTAGAGATCACTTCGTCCTTGACTGATGATATCAAGGCGAAGCAGTATGACGATCCGTTTTTGGTCCAGTTGAGGGAGGATGTGAGGAAGGGGAAAGCCCCTGGATTTGTGGTTCACGATGATGGAGTTTTGAGGTTTCGCGGCAGACTTTGTGTACCGAGTGATATTGAGCTGAGACAGAAGATCTTGAGTGAAGCTCATGCTACACCTTACTCCATACATCCTGGTACGAGTAAAATGTACAAGGATGTGAGGAGCAACTACTGGTGGAGTAATTTGAAGACAGACGTTAGCGAGTTTGTGTCGAGGTGTCTGACCTGTCAGCAGGTTAAGATCGAGCATCAGCGACCCGCGGGGCTGTTACGACCACTTCCTATCCCGGAGTGGAAATGGGAGGATATTTCTATGGATTTCATTACCGGTATGCCTAAGACTCGGACGGGAATGAACATGATTTAGGTCGTTGTTGATCGACTAACCAAATCAGCTCATTTTCTAAGTATTAAGGACACTTGGGGGCCGAAGAGACTTGCACGAGTGTTTGTTGCGGAAATAGTGAGATTGCATGGGATCCCTAAGAGTATTGTTTCGGATCGTGATGGCCGGTTCATATCACATTTTTGGCAGGCTGTTCATAGAGCTTTGGGAACCGAGTTGAGACTTAGTACATCCTACCACCCTCAGACAGACGGACAGTCTGAGCGGATGATACAGACGCTAGAGGATATGTTACGAGCCTGTGCTTTAGATTGGAAGGATGATTGGGAGTCGCACTTACCGTTAATCGAGTTCACGTACAACAATAGTTGGCACGCCTCGATTAAAATGGCACCATTTGAGGCATTATATGGGAGAAGGTGTAGATCGCCGTTGTGTTGGAACGATGCGTCCGAGCTGATTGGTACCGAGCCCGACATGATAGTTGAGACGAGAGAGAAGATTGCCCTGATTCGTGATAGATTGTTGACGGCCCAGAGTCGGCAGAAGTCTTATGCCGATACACGTCGCCGACCATTGGAGTTTGAGGTAGGAGACCATGTGTTGCTTAAGGTGTCGCCGATACGGGGAGTTTACCGCTTCATTCGGAAGGGTAAAGTTAGTCCGAGATTTATTGGACCGTTCGAGATTCTAGAGAGAGTTGGAGAGCTTGCATATCGGTTAGGTTTGCCACCGTCCTGAGCCACGTGCATAACATATTTCATGTTTCCCAACTTAGGAAGTACGTATCGGACCCTAGCCATATTATTGATTTTGGAGAGATCGAGTTGGGGCCCGACATTACCTTCGAGGAGAGGCCGATTCAGATCTTAGAGCGTCGAGTGAAGCAACTCAGGCACAAAACCATTCCTTTGGTCAAAGTGCAGTGGTCGAGGCATGGATCCGAGGAAGCCACGTGGGAAACGGAGGAGAGTATGAGGTCGAGATACCCCGAGTTATTCGTGTTGTAAGTTTCGGGACGAAACTTATTTTTAGGGGGAGATAATGTAATATCCGCGTTTTCTATTTTTATTAATTTCTATTTTTGGTGTTTATTCGTTTCGGACAACTCGCTTGGCACTGTTTTGGAATTCTGAACCAATTTTGTTCTTGGAGTTTCTCCGCTTAGACGGGTCTCGATGATGTTTTTACGTAATTTCATCTTGTGATTATATTTTGTCTCATGTGTATTCGATTCTCATTAAACTCGTTCGATTTCGTCATTTTCTTACTTCCATGAGTTCGTATGATTGAGTAGAGCATGTTGTGAGTTTTGGATTTGTTAATCCGACGTTGTATCGTGATTTTAGGATGTTTGGGCCGTTTTTTTTGTAATTTCCCAGAAGTTTAGGGAATTTGTTCCTTGTTCGACTTTGGTTGTGTACCTCAGATCGTTTTGGGGTTCCGTACTTCCATTTCGTGTTATTGTTGCCCAAATATCGATTCATATTGCTTTTATTCTCTTTCCGGATCATTTTTCGTCATTTTGGGACCCGAGGTGGGCGCGGCACACACATTACCCGATTGTTGGCGGCGGTGTCACTGTGTCCGCGGCACAAGGATTGTGCGCCGCCGCACACAAAAGTCGATCTGCGGCACACTTGTCGGGCGCGGCACACCGTGTGGCACTTGCCGGCCAAAACCTCATCAGCGTGCGCAGCCGCGATCCGACAGGGCGCGGCACATGCCGAGTCGAGCCGCGGCACACTTCGAATGAGCCGCGGCACAACGAGCGGCCGATCGATGGCGCAATTTTGGCCCCTGTCATGCGCACGCTTTAGCCGAGCCGCAAAGACACAATGCGGTCAGCGCTATATCAGCGTTTCTTTTCAGTGGATGCAGTTTATTTCTTCCTTCCTTCCTCCGTACGCGAGAGAGAGGGTTGAGAGGGGGATTTTTCTCCATCTACCATTTGATTGTGTGTTTTTCTTCATCTTCCTTCGATTGTGTAGCTCGGATTGTGGATCTAGCACGTGTTCTTCGGATTATAGGGCTTGAATTTTCAAGAGGTAAGGACTCCTTTAACCCTAGTATGATTTTGGGGAGGGTTTGGTGGTGATCTTGTGTTTTAATTCGAATTAACTGATGTTGTTATTAGATTTTGATAGTATTCACGTGACCCTTGGTTTTCTTGTTATTGGTTGGGATGAAATCCCGTTGTTACACCGTTGACCGATTTCATTTCCTTATGCACTCTTGGTGTCCGATGAATTGTCCCAACGGGTAGAATTAGGATTAATTCTTACCTTTCCGTATTATTGAGACTTGTTGTATACCGTTATTGTGTTAGGAGCGGATTTGGGAGGATTGTTCGGACCAAAACCTATTCCTTCGTTGTTTCCCTTGTTTCATCGTGTTCAAGGCAAGTACATGTATTACATTTCGTTATGTATGTTGTGATTTTCGAAATGAATGATGAATGGTGATTTTTGGGTGCGTGAGTTGTGTTCCTTCCACCCGGAGTGTCCGACAGGATGTCTGGGGGTCGATACTAAGGGGTACGGCCGCGGAAGGGGACTTGGGTGCGTGTGTGATTGAACTTCCACCCGGAGTGTCCGACGGGATGTCTGGGGGTCGATACTAAGGGGTACGGCCGCGGAAGTGGTATCCCACCAGGAGTGTTCGACGGGATGTCTGGGGGTCGATACTCAGGGGTACGGCCACGGGATACCAGTTGTGATTTTGTGATATCGTGATGATTGAAAACTGATTTGATTGCCAATGTAGTATTCTGGAATATTTATGGCAAATGATTTCTGATTGAGATGATTGAGCAAAACCGTTTTTTGTATATAATGTTGTGTAATTGTGTACTTGCACTAGCTATTCGAATGCTAACCCCTTAAATGGGGGAAATGCGTCGCATGCATTTCAGGTACCGGGAGAGCTGAGGAGCAAGCACGGGACATGCATGCAAAGGATGGGCTGGCTTGATGATGCGGCTCGAGTCTGCATTTTTATGTTTTGTCATTGCATTGTCGAGTATTGAAGTTATACTGTCTATTTTGAAACTTGGTTTAAGTCCCCTGCGTGGGCAATGAATTGGTATTTAACCTCGGTTCATGTATTACGTTAAAAATGTTTTGGCCGAGGCCACGGCCTTAATTACTTTTGAGTGCATCATTCGGGATTACATTGTGGTTTATACGTCATGTGTTAGCCTGGTAGACCTCACGAGGGTTCTACGGCGTGTAATGTCCCAGTTGTGAATTGGGGTGTTACACTATCAAAGAAGAAATTGATTCTATATTACAGAATCATACTTGGGAACTAGTGGAATTACCTCATAAGTGTAAACCATTAGAAAATAAGTGCATTTTCAAGAAGAAATTGAAAGATGGAGCAGTTGATGGATATAAGGCTAGGCTCGTAGCGAAGGGATATAACCAACGTGAAGGCCTAGACTATTTTGATACTTACTCTCCTGTGACGAGAATAACTTCCATCAGGATGATACTTGCCATGGCCGCATTACGAGGTTTAGAAGTTCATCAAATGGATGTTAAGACTGCCTTTCTTAATGGGGATTTAGAAGAGGAAATCTACATGGAACAATCCGAGGGGTTCTCTGCTCCTGGACAAGAAAGGAAAGTCTGCAAGCTGGTAAAATCTTTGTACGGATTGAAGCAGGCACCAAAACAGTGGCATGAAAAATTTGATCATGTCATGATAAGCGGTGGCTTCAAAATTAATGAATCCGACAAATGTGTATATGTGAAAGACACAGAAGATGGCTATGTCATTTTGTGTCTATATGTAGATGACTTGCTCATTACCGACAGTAATGAAAAAATAATCAAATCGACCAAAGACATGCTGAGATCGAGATTTGATATGAAAGATATGGGACTCGTAGATTTAATTTTAGGGATTAAAACCAAACGAACGTCAAAAGGTCTCATACTGAGTCAAGCCCACTATGTGGATAAAATCCTCGAAAGGTTTAATAAAGATGACTCCGGCACAGCTAAAACCCCGGTGGATATGACGTTGAGACTATCCAAGAATAAGGGTGAAGGAGTATCTCAACTTGAGTACTCACGCATAATAGGAAGTCTGATGTACTTGATGAGTTGTACAAGACCAGATATAGCCTGCTCAGTTAGTAGACTAAGTAGATACACGAGCGACCCCGTAAAGGATCACTGGAAGGCGATCATAAAGGTACTAAGATACTTAAGGGGTACTCGTGAGTATGGGCTGCACTATACCAAATATCCAGCAGTACTTGAAGGATATAGTGATGCAAATTGGATATCTGATATAAAAGACTCCAAGTCAACAAGTGGATATGTATTCACACTAGCCGGTGCAGCAGTGGCATGGAAATCTTTGAAACAGACACTTATATCTCGGTCAACGATGGAATCCGAATTTATAGCCTTAGATAAGTGTGTAGAAAAGGGAGAATGGCTACACCATTTTCTAGAAGATATTCCAAGATGGGCTAAGCTTGTGACCGCAATATGTATTCATTGCGATAGTCAATCTGCGATTGGCAGGGCACAGAGCGTAATGTATAAAGGTAAGTCTCGTCACATAAGGAGGAGACATAATACCATTAGACAATTGATACCAACATGAGTTATCACTATTGATTATGTGTCATCAAAGGATAACATTGCAGATCCGCTAACCAAAGGGTTATCAAGAGACCTTGTTGATAAATCATCAAGAGGAATGGGTCTATTGCCTTGAGCTAATGGTTTTATGGAGGATACCCAACCTAAGCTGACTGGAGATCCCAAGATCTAGGTTCAATGGGACAACCAATCCATAAAACTGGGCACGATCAGTGTGGGTGTTATCCCGAACCGACCATTCCTAGGATGAAAACAGTGATACCCGTAGGGAGAGGTTAAGCTTATGCTTTTAATGATTCTTAAGTCGACAACGTATAGTTGGGTGGAGTAAAATACGGGTTTACTCAAAACACTTAAAGAGAATCACCTATGTTAGAGAGAATAGGTGCCGCTTCAAAGGAGAATTGCAAAGGCACAATTCTTTAGAAACTCTCGCAGAACTAGGACGGTGTACACGGCCAAAATGGGAGCAATAATGAGAACAGAACAAATCAGGAAGGGCACTTGTGAAGGATATACGATCACTTACACAAGCGGTCGGACAGTTCAAAGGCATCTAGTCACACTGTCTAGTCAGTAAGGAGTATATATCTTTTCGAGGGAAGGTTCAAGGAGCATACTCTACCTATCTTATGCAATGACTAACCGTAGTAACTATCACCAAGTCAACTACGTGTCTGACGTGTGCTGCTGGACCATCAATCTCATTCACGTGGGGGATTGTTGGAAATATTGGATATAATAGAGGAAATGGGCTGTTTTGAGCAGCCCACTTGAGAGGAAATTTTGAGTTGGCTCGACTACGAGTTAAAGTCGGGTCTTAGTTGGAATACGTAGTACTCCGTACGAGGTTTCCAAAACATGTAAGAACACTAAAAATGATTGAGGTGTGAATGAGATATAATGTTCCAAAGTAAACCCTTTAGAAATGGGTTTGAGATGCTATCCCACATTGAAAAAAGAAGGAAAAATTGTGAGTATATAAGGAGATGTGGACAAAGTCATGTTTAAAAAGTGAGACATGAGTGGATGTATGACTAGGCGCCCCTCGCGCACACGCACACACACGTGCGCGCGGCGATTTGGGCGAAATGTCCCGGCGTCTCGAAGTTATCTTTTTACTGTAATTTTATTCGGTAAAAATTTATTTTACTAAAAAATACCTCAATTATAAATTCCGAATTTTTCGGATCCGGGTAAACATCAATTAATTGATAATTATCGAATTAAACCAACCTGGATATGTATTGAGATACAAATCCTGATCGGTTTAGAGTTCCTCCAGCACACAACCTCTTCGAGCCTTTACCTATAAATACCCGGCTTGAGGGGCTCGTTGTTCTAGTTCGTTGAGGGTGCAACGGATCATCGGTTCACTGCATCGAGCTGTTGTTTATCCTGGGAGACAGACGTCATACACCGTGGTGATGACGAATTTGCTTTAAGGAGACAGATATTCTGAACTCAACAGCGACACTTCCACTTGTTTACGCGAACGGAAATTTCTATTTTCCTAATCAATTTTTATTTGCAGGATTTAAATAAAATATATATTCGATATATATTTATATTCTATTATTTTTCAAATAATCTTTTTCAAATTATTCAACACCAAATACGATAATCTTAAAACATCAACCAAGAAAAAAAGGACTAAACAAGAAAAATGCATGTATGCCATTAATCATTATTGAGCACGTGTACAGACGCAACATAATCATAGATTAATAAAGTTTGAATGTTTGGCGATTATTAACGGCGTCTTGGTCCTCCTACTTCGTTCTTGTCTTGATCGGCATGGGGCGGCGTGGGGCACTGGCTGTTCGATGACGCGTAGTTATTGCAGAATCCGAAGCATCCACTATGATGTATCCTGCCGCACGAATTGCAGGCTGTCTCGCATTCTGGTTGGCATATGATGTATCACGTTTTTTTTTTCAAAATAGTGATGATGAAATCAAAAAACAACAGCCATTTTACTTACTTTCCTTGTTAGAGCAATTATAAGGACAGATTCCAGAGCATTTCGCTTTAATGTCGGTGCAATTTAATCTTTGGCAATCTATCCAGCATTCTGGTGAAAAATGTCCTCACTTTAAAGAGAAGCGAAAAAAAAATACTCAAAAACATCGATGGAAACAGATAATTAAAAAAAAAAAAAAAAGACAGATCAGAAAAGAGCCCGGAGAGTGTGATTGGTGATGTGGTAAAAATAATAACAGTTAAAGTTCATTTGATATATAGAAATAGTAAGAGAAATCATTTTGCTAAGCGATCTGTCACTACTAAAAAAGGCATGTAATAGCGTCACATCTTTAGTTTCACCAAAGAAAGTGAAGCTAAAGAATAAAAGGCGACAAAAAAACTAAACAGAAACGTCACATATGCAACGCCTTAGAATTAGGTAATAACAGTCAACAACTTTTAAACAAAGGCGTCACTTACGTGACGCAGTTCTGCAAAGTTTTTCTTTTTATTTTATTTCATATATTTTGGAAATTGATTTAATTTGAAAGATAAATTAAATATAAGTAGGAAATATAGCATAAGGATAAATAACATTCATTATTAACCTACGGAAATATAATAAATAATACTGTTAAATTTATATTTAATAATATTCATTATTAAGCAACTGTAATATAATAAATAATTAAATGAAATATATTGGATAATTTTGTAATACCCGGATTTTCAGTATAAATTTTTCGCGTTATTTTATCTGAGATATACTGTATAGTTTGGTATCTATACAGTATGGATAAAATAAATTGAGAACCGAGATAGTTATACCGGTGTGATTATCGTTTTTGATTGACAGATATATTCAAGATATGTTGTATCAGGTTGAACTGATTTGGATATCAGGTATACCGTATGAGAATATTTTTGGATTCAGTATGTGTATTTAGTATGTCGTATGTTTGTATTTTGTACGTCGAGATGTCGGACAAGAACAGTTGGATTTTTGGCTAAGTATAAAAGCCATTACGTACGTTAAGACTTGGAGCTTACGTACGTAAAATGTGTTAGCTTACGTACGTTATATAGTGTACATACCGTACGTAACAAGAGGAATCGGACAGTGGGGCCCGTGGTCGGCGGCTTTCGGCGCGGATGTGGACAGGTGAGTCAACGGATGAATTTACGTACGCTATACAGGGTGTATTACGTACGTAATACGAGTATAATACTGTAGCAAGTCAACGTACGTATTACGTACGCAACGGAATAAGTGTTACGTACGTTACGGGGCGGCTGGCCGAGTCGTGGCCGAGATGACCTGGATGGCCGAGCATGGCCGGTCGTGACTCGTTGGAATGGCCGAGCATGGTCGGCAGTGACTCGTGGGGGTGGCCGATCACGGTCGGCAGTGACTCGGAGGGATGGCTAGGACTGGCCGATTACGTACGTAAGGCAGTGGACGGTTACGACCGTAAGGGCCAGTTACGTACGTAAGCCAGCTGCCGGTTACGTACGCAAGGATACCGAACGAACTGGGCAGTAGGGTTGGCCGCGGCCGGCTATGTACGTAAGGACCCACCGGTTACGTACGTAATGGTCCGGCAGGTTCCGCCTATTTAAGGCCTGGACCGGGTCACTTCGGCATTTTTCATTTTTTTCTTCGTTTTTTCGCGATTCCTTCAGCAAAAGTGGATGAATTTGAGTAAGATCATTATCTTGCAACATGTTTGGAAGTTGGAATCATGGATTAACATCATCTTCCACCCGGATCGAAGGTAAGAACACCTAAACTTTTGGTTTTTGGATGTTCTTGAGGTTTCTTGGTGTTTTGGCCGATTTACTTCGTTTTGATTCAGATTATTGATAGAACTTGGTTGTATACTCGTAATCATTCAATACTCTTGAAGTTTTGTGGAACGAATTCGAGTATTTCTTTGAATAATCGATTGAATTGGACTATGCCTTCAAAGTGTTCGATGAAATGTCTCAATGAGTAGAACTTGGAAAATTCTACACGTTTTCGTATGAATGTTGATGGAATTGATATTGTTGTGATGATTCTTGGTATTTATGGGAATTTTTTTAAGGGAAGATAATGAATTGGTGATCAAATGATTCGATTATGTTGTTATGATTATGGAATCGTGGTATTCTCGATGTTCTTGGTGGTTTGTTGCGATTCATGATGTTATGAGAAGTATATGTTGAAGAACATGATTATATACACCTTGAATTATGATTAAGGGTTGTTTAGATGTTAGAAAACATCGGGTTATGTTGTTTTATGGATTATGAAAGTGAATTTGGATAATTCGTGTTCTTGAAGAACTCTTGTGTTACATGTTATGATTTTGGAAGGATTTCGGATAATTTTGGAATGTGATTATTCATGATAATAATCGGTAAATTGTTTTCTACGAATTTACAAGTACGAACAAGAAGGAGTTTTGTCTTCATATTTGGAGTTGAAGTTGGAATCGAATATGTTATAAAATCCTTAATGTCGAGATGAATTGATCATTGATTTGATGAATACGTTTTAAAGTGTTGGTGTTTTGGATATGAATATGGAATATTCACATTTAAAACTAAGTTATATGTCTTGGTACAATATTCGTATATGAATACGAATATGATTTCGGATTTGATAAGGTTATGATTCACTTTTGAGTTTGAGAATTCATAGGTATTTAACAAGTGTTTAATTCGGATAATGGAATTATTTGAAACCTTTGGAATATGGTTATCTATAATGTTGAATTGATCGGATTGTCCGGATTGATGATGATAACCGGTAATTGGTTTATATTATGAATTTACAAGGAGGAAACTTGTATCCGTATTTAAGATTGAATTTGGAATCGGTAATGTTAGACCCTTGTTGGTTTAAATTGATTATTGATATGATTATCGGATTATGAATTATGTTATGGTTTTAAATTCGTGATCGATTGATTTGGTTGTTCGGATTTGTGTCTAATCGGGATATGGTGGAACCGTTGGGTTTATTGATCGGTTATATTGATTATTGAGTTGCGACTTGTATCGTGGATATGGGTTCGTATTTGTTTGAGTTGTATTGTTCGGTTTTGTTTATGATCGAGGTTTCGTTGAATCGTTGAGTTTGTTGGTTGGCTATGTCGGTTATTGATTGTTATCGGATTGTTGTTGATTGATTACTTCAATAGGTCGATATGTTTTGATCGTGGATTATGACCGTTGTGTTGCGGTTGAGGCTAAAGAGTTCGTAGATTGCTTTTGGTCGGGGCTGAGGAGCTCATAGACTAAGGCAATGGATTTTGGTAACGGCTTCGTGGTATCGGTATCGAGGCAAGTTTATACTTGTTCAGTTTATAATATTTGATGAATGGTTTCGTTTACATTTCATTTATAATTCATATAGCAATGTTGTTAGAAATGTAAGTTGTCGGGATAATGGTTTGTATATCGTACTCTGGTTGTAATAAATCATAAGGTATATGATTTAATTGTGTTCAGGGAAGATGTGAGTTATCTTTGGTCAAGGATATAGGATATCGGATATCGAGGATAGTTATCGTGATGACATAAGTATCAGGATAAAGGTTTATTGGTATTGAATGGATGGTACCTTATTTGAGATTATTCGTATAACTGTGTATTCATTCAGGGATGTTGGTTCGTGGAAAGGATGTTGTCTCCGGCTTTGAGGTAATTTATGTATTGTTCAGTTATGAGATAATTATTATGTTGAGTTGTTGTATATGTTGTATGTTGAGGCTTCGTATATTGAGATTCGTAGTGGTTGTTCGTTGAGGGATGTTAATCCCAGGACTATTGTTGGTATTAATGGTTGTGTTGATCGTCTCATTGGGGGATGCTGATGGATATGGTCCTCGACTTTGAGGTAATCTAAGTATTTGTTCAGTCATGTGGATAATTAGTATGTTGAGTTGTTGTATATGTTAAGGCTTCGTGTAATGAGTTTCGTATCGGTTATTCATTGAGGGATGTTGATCCCAGGACTGTTGTATTGAGATCGTAGATCATGTTGGTCATTCATTTGGGGATGATGATCCCAGGATTGATATTTTGGATATTGATTAGTCGTGTCAACTTTTCATTGTTAGTCTGTTGTTGTTCACTTCGGTGAGTCTTTTGATCCTTATTGGATATGTGTTTCTTTGAGTTTCGTTGTCATGTTGCATCATGACATATCTGGAGTCATATCTGCGTGCCGATTGGTTATTGTGTAGGATTTTTAGCCGGGCACATGATGGTTATGTGTTGATATTTCCACATTGAACCGTGCACACGAGACGTAGTTCGTGAGGCTAATTAGGTACAAGACCACACGTGTATTTGATCGATACTCGGGGTGGCTTGTGCACGGACACATTTCCGGATCAGGCGTACTATGACTTCCATCTTTGAGCCATATTGTTTGGTCGTTCATCCTCCATTTATGGTTGGGTATGTTCGACGGTTTGTGACTGGTTGTTCATACGCCCGAGGGGTATGTTCGACAGTCAGAGTTATCTCTTTGAGATCCATTATTGTTGATCATTTGGAGTTTACCTTGTTGATGGTATTCTCAGTTATTGTTGGTCTTTTGTTGATCATTTGGAGTTTACCTTGTTGATGGTATTCTCGATTATTATTGATCCTTTGTTGATCGTGTCGGAGTTATCATGTTGATGTTATTCTCAGTTATCGTGATCCTTTGTTGGTCGTATTGGAGTTATCATGTCGATGATATTCTCAGTTGATGTATTGGTTGATCATTGTTATTGATCGTATGAGTATTCAGACTGTACGTCGATGTTTCGGGATTTGTATTCATTGTCATGTGATAGTTGATCTACAGAAATGTTGTGTATTATTGGTTTATCCAGGTTGAGATTCGATTGTGTAATCCGACGGACAAGAGTTTGCACAGATTGGATTATTTCCACACTTATGAGTTATGATGATGTTGTGAGGTTATTGCACTAGTACAAATATCCCCTTTACTGACACTAAAATAGTGTCAGTAATTATTTTTACTGACACTTTATAATTGTGTCAGTAATGCTAAAGCCAGAAAATACTGACACTAATTTTTAGTGTCAGTAATACAGGTGTCAGTAAATACTGACACTTAAATAGTGTCAGTAATTATTTTTACTGACACTATTTTAGTGTCAGTAATTATTTTTACTGATACTAAACATTAGTGTCAGTATGTTCTGGCTTTAGCATTACTGACACTAATATAAAGTGTCAGTAAAAATAATTACTGACACTATTTTAGTGTCACTATATGTTCAGATTTGTGAAAAAAAAAATCTATTTTTATCTCAATTCTATTTTTATCTTAACTTCATTTTTCGGTTTAATTACATGAAAAAAATTACCATAAATTGAAATTATCAAACCGACAATTCACTTATAAAACATCCCAAATGCATTATTAAATTGAATAATCAACATCAGTCGATGACGTTTTAGTCTCGAAAAAAAGAGCAAAGAATACAAAACTCAATCTTATTAAACTACTACTAGAACGAAATCAAAGCACTACAGAATCTTAGTAAAAGAGAACAAGCTGCATGGGGGCAGCACCAAAGCAAATAAACAGACCATAAGCACAAGCATAATCATAAACTGATGTGACAAAGAGCCAACAACACCATGGATTCATTTTTGCAGCTCAGTTATTCTTCAACTACTGATCTGATCAGCCTCTTTGTACTCATCAGAACCTGTGGAGTAGAAATTTGTCCATCCATAATAATATATGTATATATGTCCATCCTTATTAATATAAGTATGCATGTATATAGGAACAAATATGTAGGAATCTGGTATATGTAAACTTAGATACCTGTTGTGTTGTGTTCCAAACATCGCATGCGCCTAGTAGTAATAACAATACTTCAATGGAAACTACGATCAAATCAATACCAATAGATATCAACAACTTCGAAGTATCTTTTAGACACAAAGCAATAACAATACTTCAAAATTTATTTGTACCAATAGAAGCAAATAGAATAATGTAAGAAAACAACACACCTCCCATATCAACTATTGCTAGACCCAGTATAGTTCCAACTAACAGTTGACGCCTACAGGCATGTTCAATAAGTGGCACGCGGTCTCCCTGTCATAAAACCAACTGTTGAAAGCCAGATAAAAACGTAATACGTTTAGAAAAAAAGGAGAGAGAGAGAGAGAGAGAGAGATCAGACAAATTAAACCACACATACACTCATTGATACCACAAATGTTGAATCAGTTCCAGTTACACCAATCCATGTGAATCCAGAGGTGCTTTCTGATCCGGATAAGATAAATGATGGTAACCAAACTTTGGTATATATATGCAAAGACATGAAAAATAAAGCAATGACGTGTTTGTTTGTACCCGTCCAGGAATAGGCACCATCAAACAAATGCAGATTCTTTGCTCTTCAGTTGTTCCAAAGAGAAAATGGTTGTTATATTTTATTAATTATGAAAAAAGTTGATAGAAATAGAGATTGGCTACACCCTTGCCGGGCCCATAGTAAATGCTGTTTCGGAAGGGTAACATGTCCCCTCTTAGCATCCGTTGAAGGAGTTCTGAAAATCAAGATATTTAATTAAGAGAAAATCTTGAAACCAGAGTCCAGTAACATGAATAAAAGTGGTGTTGGTAAGAATAAAATAGAGAAGGTGAAAGTGGTTACCGTATTCAGCCTTGTCATCCTCATCATCCCCGTCATCCTCAAAATATACACGTCGCGCATAATCTAAATAGGCATGCAGAAAATGTAATAAATCAGACTGATAACTATAATAAACAAACAACAACAACAACAAATGATAATACACAAAGTAGTACCTATTAAGGCTTATGAAGGATTTATAATTATACTATCCGAATCAAAAACCACAAGAAAGAAAGTAAACAGATTTGGTTATTTGAAGATAAACGAATAATAATCATAATTATAAACCTGCAACTGGAGATGTAGTGGTGTTTTTAGACTTGTCTCCATCCATAAGTTTTCTCATCTTATTCTGTCTCTCCTGTGCTGCGTCGTCAAGGTCTATAAACAAACAAATAAACAAACAAATTCTATAATCATAATCGACAAAAACAAAACATTTTTTAAACATATCAAAGTAAATAAACTAGGGATTATCCTAATAATAATATATAATCGAACAAAATATGAATCCTGGCTGTAGATATATGTATGTATGTCTGTACCTTCATCCCATTGTGAATCCGTTGCCGCTAGGGTTTGGGTGGGCATATAACCATCAAAATAATTATCCATCACTGTTGCGTGGTAGAGTTTTTTTTTCTTCTTTTTGCTTCGCTGTGTGGGCTTTATATATACGACTACTCCACAAAGTCTACCCTACGTGTTGTACATAATAACCCATATATGGAAGCACGACTCAAAAACAAATAATCGCATTCGTTTTTCTATAAACCAATACTCCAAAAACAAATGTTTGAGCTACAAAAACGAAACCTGTAACGTATAAACTCCAGGAGGCAAAACAGCAACAGATACAGCCTTCTCGTAATTCTCGAAAAATTCACATGTTGGAGATAATATTTCCATGAAGATTCCTCAACTGAAATCGAAAAGAAGATAATATTTACTGGGGAAGGGAGAAAGGAGAAGGCTAATATAGAAAAGGTATGTTACTAAGGATCAGATCACAGTGAGAGGTATGTGTGCAATTCAAGTAAACCATGATTGGATTCAACATACTAGTAAGGTTCCCCCTTTGTGCTTCTGCATGCAATCGACCAGCATCAGTGGCCTTTAACCTTCCTACCATATTAAATAAAGTTTAGATAAAAATAATATGCAATAATTAATCCATTTCTAATAAGAAAATAATTTCACACTCTTAAGACAAATAATAACAGTAACTGTAAATTTCCTTCGATATGATTCCAGAAATTCTGGGATCAAGCAGGTACTGGTAGCTATATACCACTACATTCGCATATTGCACCATATGGCGTGCTAAAAAGTACGGGCACCACCCCTTCCCTTTCCCAAATGCCCTCAAATCCTTCAAAGATTATAAGAAAAGTAAACATAGATCCATATTGTGAATTTCCATCTAAATAGTAGCAGATCATTGATGGACAGCATAAAAGCATAAATCAAAGCTTCAAAAGCATCACAAATTCAATGTAAACCTTCCCATTTAAACACTACGCAAATCAAAAGCACTTTACCAGAAGCCTCATCAAGATGATCAGAAAATAACAATTAAGAAAAGAAGGAAAACTTGCAAGGGAACGAAAACAAATAATCGCATTCATTTTTCTATAAACCAATACTCCAACAACAAATGTTTGAGCTACGAAAATGAAACCTGTAACGTACAAACTCCAGGAGGCAAAACAGCATCAGATGCAGCCTTTTCGTAATTCTTGAAAAATTCACACGTCAGAATATTAGGGTTTTCAACCGCCATCGCCCTTACCCAACTTGATGTAAGCTTTCTACAAGCAGCATCGACTGAATCTCGATTCTCCTCCGACACAACTCTCGGATTAACGCACAAGTTCTTCCTCGACGAAAGCCCTAAAGCGAGAATCATCATCAAAGGTCCCAAACACTTGCCCTGATAATTGTGCAAAAACCTCAATTCTGGTAAAAATAGCAGCAGAAAATCAACAGCATTCTAATAAAATAGAAGAAGATAACTCAAATCGCAGGAGTTCTAGTAAATGAATGTTCCATGGAAATTTGGTGCTTATGGACTGCATGTATTCATTCACATAAGCACAAGTCATAAAGTCATATGACAATAGTACATTTCTGAGTTGCGGATGTCCTTTTGACCCCATTAAAAATTTAAAATAGGGTTATACAAAGGGCACTTTAAAAAACAAGTCAGAAGGCAAAAAACTGAGCATTACAATATCATTCTAAGAAGAGAAAATAATAAACTAAAACGAAATAGATCTATTGATACTTTCAGACAAGAATTTAACAAGTGATGGAAGAAAGCGCAAGAGAAGGCTTATGTTCTTGATGACAGCGTTGACAGTTTAAATTTCCAGATATCACGTTTAGCATTGTACAAGATCGACACTGAAGATAAAAGCTGCAAATCTTGAGAGAAGGTGTCTGAATACACGCTCAAACCTTAATTGGTCTACATCAGTTGTCCTAGGTTGTTAACTAAGGAATGACTCCTGTAAACTATGAACAAGAGATGACATTATATGAAGATGCAATAAAACTGATAATGGTAAGTTTTGTTGATAGCTTGCCATTAGTGATATTCCCTCCCATGGTTCCATCTACTAAATAAGTGATGCTAAGAGATTTCTTCACTCAGGAATTTACATATCGAGAATTTATCTTATGTACTTTGTTGGACAGTGAATGATAAATTTATTTTATGTAATTTGTTGGACAGTGAGAAAAAAAACTCAACCATAACATTCAAAATTACATCTGAACAAACAAGTGAAAAGCTTTACTGCATATATTTGGTTTATTGAAAAATGCCCAATCTTCTGCAGCCGCATATACATTGAGCCATGGAAGCATGTATTAAAATCAATATACATATAACATATTCATTTCACACTCACCGCCTTCACAGATGAAACAATACACTCTCTTTCGGGTGGACTTAACACATTGAATGGTAGTCTTACTCTAAAGAAGTCATCTCCTTTCGGTCGCTGTGATTTCAACAGAGAAAAAAAAGAACAAAAGAAAAAAAAACATCACATTCTATAGGATAAAATTCTCAAATTAACAACAATAAATCAAAAAGATTTAAAATCGGGCCATCTCTTTTAGTCCAAAACCTCAACCATAACCAATCTGGCCGCCAAGTTCCTTCACTGGTTCAGAAAAATTTCACACAAGCACACTTCATTAAACCAACCATTTCCAGAATTCACGTAACACATGAAACCCATTTTCTTTTGGAATTTAAAATCGGAACAGTAAGAAAAACTAACCTGAAATTCGTTATTTCAGTCGCGACAAAACCCAACCCTCCGTCTCACTGACACCTTCAGTCGCATCCATGGATAGTCGCCGTCGAAGCTTATCGGAGACCTTGGCTTCCACCTTTTTCCCACCGGTAGTCGGATCTGGAATTTCGGATTTCCAAACCAGGCCCTTGAATCGGGCTGAGAGGCGGATGTCGCTCCAATTTACTCCAATTAAGGACATGTATGATGCCGAGTCGAGCGGGCGGTTGTAACGCCGGAGATAGAACGCTCGGAAGCATTTTTGAGAGAGAGAGATGGAACGATGAGAGACAGAGAACAGAAAAGGGGCGATGAGAAGAGAGAGAGAGAGTCAGATTAGAAGACTTTTTCATCGGGATAATGATGTAGCATTTTTTTTTATTTCTGATTTAAATTACTGATATTTGAGTGTCAATATATTTTGACACATTTATATTAAAGTAATAAAATAGATCAAAGGTCGTAAGTTACTGACACTTTTGATAAAGTGTCAGAACAAAAGTGTCAGTAAAAGGTATTTTTGTAGTAGTGTTGGTATCGTTGGAATACAGTAGAAATGATTGTTGTTGAATTCATTTCGTCATTTGAGAATACGAAATGTGGAATATGTCAAGGATTGATTTAGTATGGATTGCTATGAATTGGTAAGGTTATAACGGTAAGATTACTTTGGTAGTAGTCTTACTATATTATTACATTGGTATGTAATTATTTATGATGATGTGATCGGTATCATTATTGAGTATTGTGGCTGACCCCGTCGTGGGACTTTATTTTTAGGTACTCGGAGATCGAGCTAGTAGCGGTCGTGAACGGATGAGCTTCCCGATGTGATACTGGTGGTGGCATGTTTTGAAGTATCGAGTATTTCTTTTCTGGTTATTCATTTCCGCTGCAAATGTGTATTTTGAACTGTGTTTTTATCCGCTGCGTGTGTATATTTCAAAATGGCTTTTCGGTATCTTTATCCGCTGCGTGTGCGTATTTTAAATGGCCCTTTTGGCACTTTGCGAACATGGGTTATTCCGTTAAACCTTTTCGTAAACTATTTTATCGGTACATTTAAGCGGCGTCTTAACGTACATTTTGAACTATCGAGATTTGACACTTTGCCTTGTATTTTCAAATGGTATTTTATGACGGTATTTCAAAATTATATTTTTGAAAATATTTGAGTATTTGCAAAATATTACCGTCATTGGCCTTTTAGCATTTTTAAACGTTTTTGAAATGGTTTTTAGCCTGGTGGGTTCCGGCGCGGGACCCACGGCGCTGTAATATCCCGGACGGTTTTGGGGGTGTTACAGAAGATGGTATCGGAGCTTGGGTTGTAACACCCCCAATCCACTCAGGGATATTACACGCCGTAGACCCTCTCCTCGAGGATCTACCAGGCTGGTAACAACATTTAACATCTCGACAGTGCCTTCAAGGCTAAAATGACTCAGTAGACCGATTTGGTCTTTCAATAAAAATATACAACTCAATTACAAACACATACCCACGCAGGGGTCAAAATACAATAAACTCCCGTACAACGGGGAAAAGATACTGCAGCGGAAAAGAAAATACAACTAGACCAATGCGACATCAATGGATCCTCGTGTGATCAGTATCGTTCATCTTTCATCATCTTTCGTGCCGACCCTGTGTTATGCTCCAAAACCTGAATGCAAAATAGACATCCACCCCCCGAATACTCGGGGGTTAGCAAAACTCCACTGTTTTGCTAGCGCAAGTATAAAATACGAAAACAAGCCATACATATCATACTCCACGAAACATGTTAATCATAAACATACTTCCCGAGGTGATTCACTTAATCAAACGATTAAATCGAAAGATAGGGTAAACCCGATATACATCTTGTGAAAAACATTTTACGACCTCGGGAGTTTTGAATACATTGGGATTTAAGAATTCTCAGGCCTTTCGAAAACATTTAGGGACACAGCCCAAAAGTCATTTTCCCAAAACATAAATTCGATAACAACAAATGGGGTCCACGACCCGATCATACCATAACAACCTGTTTCCACAGATTATTCGCGTCCCGTGCTATCAAGCCACGGACCTCAGATGCTCCCGTAGAACAAACCCGAGTGAATAACCCACAGGGAAACTATATCAAATCACATGTCACCGTAACCGCAGTCACGTGACTAAAAGCACATATACTTACATAATCAAACCACAACCATAAGTTATCCCGGCATCGTGCTAACAAGCCACGAACCTCGGAGTCCCCGCAAGACATACCCGATGATAACCCCACAAGTTATCTCGGCATCGGGCTAACAAGCCACGAACCTCGGAGTCCCCGCAAGACATACCCGATTTGGATAACCCTACGGTCACGCCCGACCCATACTAGCAAGTATGGATCCCGGAGATTCAACAATCATACCCGGAGGCACATCACATGCATCAAGCACACAACCATAATCACTTATGAAGCCAAACAACATTAAGCATCACAACCTCCTTTGAAGGAGTAGCAACTAATCTCACACACATTACGTTCTTACCGAACAAGTACACAATAACAATACGTAATCCCCAGCAAAGGATTACGGTCTATTAACTCACTCGAAGAGATCATGTTATCTTTCAACATACCAAACCAACACACATATTCTGAGAATACATATTCACGAAGTATACGAATTATCATTGAAAGACAACATTTATCGAGAACATACCAATCCCTTTTTACGTTCATTAAACATTGGATTTCGCATAAAATCATTTATCAAGAATTATATCAACGAAACATGAAATGTATGGGCAAGATACTTTCCTCAAAACCACAGTCGCAACAAGACGACGGATAGGACGCGGTCGAATAGCCCCGAACCCCCGAACAATATCAAGAACGCGATAGCACCACGAGTATTACGAGAATAACACCACACGAATCATCAATCACCAAACGGGGTTCAACATCGGAATCCTCGAACACCTATAAACCTTCGTAAGGAACAATAACACATGGTTACGACGAGAATCAAGGCCAAAACAACGAAAATCCCAACAAACTATCGAAGGGAAACTCATTGGGACATTTAATCGAACACTAAATGTTCAATAATTCCCAAGAACACTCGAATCGTCAATCGAGTTAAACAAACTCGATATATGGATATACACCCCATAGAACACGATTAATAACATCATACTACACCAACCCATGTATCAAAATCGGATTAGAAACAAAATCAAGAACAATTTCTCTAAAAAGTCAACTTGAAGGAAAATCAAGAATATACCTTGATTCGACGAAGAACATGGATTGGATGATGATATAATCAAAAAGAATCTTCCAAAATTCCTTGGAAATGAATATAATCGACCAAGAACTCGATTTCCCATCGCACCCGTCCGATAGCCGCAAGAAAAGTGAGGAAATGAACAAAAATGGGCTGCCAGGCCTTATATAGCCGGTCACTGCCGGACACTTACGGCCGTAACCGGCAGTGACTTACGGTCGTAACTCGGGCCATACGGCCGTACTCGGCAGGCCTTACGGCCGTAACCAGCATTCGTCAAAAAATCAGCCCAGCACCTGTCGGACACTTACGGCCGTAACTGACACACATTACGGTCGTAACCGGCCTTCGTCAGGAAGATGCCCAGCGCACGTACGGCCGTACCCGATCGCGCCTTACGGCCGTAACTGGAATTCGTCCGGAAGCTTCCAGGCGCCATACGGCTGTAACTCTCAGCCCTTACGGCCGTAACTCGGCCAGGCCAGGCCCTGCTCCGGCCGTGGCCACTCCGACGGCCCAGACGACCCCGAAACCCGAACCTGAGCATAAATCGAAGGTACGGTTACGACGTACTCGCAAAGACAAATCTAAGAGCTTAGAGAACACGCGATTCCGACCACCCGAAGGCTCGAAATTCGACAACGGAAGTAATTACCCCAAACTTTGGGAAATTACAAAAATGGCCCAAAACGTCTGAAATACACGATACATGATCGAAACACCGAACCAAAGCTCGCAACATGAATAATAACATTAAATGAACTTACGAGAAACTCGAAACAACAGTTTCGGACGAGATTCGCAAGAATCAAGCTCAAGTGCGGAAAAGTCGCCAAAAGACACGGAACTCAACAAAATAACACCGAAACGAACTCGGATGACAAAAAGTGCAGAATTAATCATTCTCGGAATGACGAAACGGTCATGAGCGAGCCGTCAAAACGGACTTCCGCCGAAAAAAGAAAATTACCGAAATTCGAAATTGCGGATATTACATGGGTTTTGTGAAACCCAGGCGTGTGTGTTATGTGGCTCTACCGGTACGGTAGTAGCGTAATTTTTGAAAATGAGTTTTTTTTTTACTTTTGAGTCAAATCGGTTTTTGGAGTTTCCAAATTTTTGAGATTCTTTTCAAATTGCTATTTGTGATATTGGTGTGTGTTGGTTGTGTTGAGACTTCGTGTGGGAGTCATGTGCTAGTATCACGGGAGATCATCAACTTCACGCACCTGTAAGTATATTGATTTGGTTATTTCGCTTGTGGCGACACTTGATTATTTTGTGATAAGTTGGAAAGTTTGGGATTGATCTGTTATTGGTGACGGGTTGCAAGTTTCGAGGACGAAACTTATTTTAAGGGGGGTAGTATGTAATACCCGGATTTTCAGTATAAATTTTTCGCGTTATTTTATCTGAGATATACTATATAGTTTGGTATCTATACAGTATGGATAAAATAAATTGAGAACCGAGATAGTTATACCGGTGTGATTATCGTTTTTGATTGACAGATATATTCAGGATATGTTGTATCAGGTTGAACTGATTTGGATATCAGGTATACCGTATGAGAATATTTTTGGATTCAGTATGTGTATTCAGTATGCCGTATATTTGTATTTTGTACGTCGAGATGTCGGACAGGAACAGTTGGAAGTATAAAAGCCATTACGTACGTTAAGACTTGGAGCTTACGTACGTAAAATGTGTTAGCTTACGTACATTATATAGTGTACACACCGTACGTAACAAGAGGAATCGGACAGTGGGGCCCGTGGTCGGCGGCTTTCGGCGCGGATGTGGACAGGTGAGTCAACGGATGAATTTACGTACGCTATACAGGGTGTATTACGTACGTAATATGAGTATAATACTATAGCAAGTCAACGTACGTATTACGTACGCAACGGAATAAGTGTTACGTACGTTACGGGGCGGCTGGCCGAGTCGTGGCCGAGATGACCTGGATGGCCGAGCATGGTCGGTCGTGACTCGTTGGAATGGCCGAGCATGGTCGGCAGTGACTCGTGGGGGTGGCCGATCACGGTCGGCAGTGACTCGGAGGGATGGCTAGGACTGGCCGATTACGTACGTAAGGCAGTGGCCGGTTACGGCCGTAAGGGCCAGTTACGTACGTAAGCCAGCTGCCGGCTATGTACGCAAGGATACCGAATGAATTGGGCAGTAGGATCGGCCGCGGCCGGCTACGTACGTAAGGACCCACCGGTTACGTACGTAATGGTCCGGCAGGTTCCGCCTATTTAAGGCCTGGACCGGGTCACTTCGGCATTTTTCATTTTTTTCTTCGTTTTTTCGCGATTCCTTCAGCAAAAGTGGATGAATTTGAGTAAGATCATCATCTAGCAACATGTTTGGAAGTTGGAATCATGGATTAACATCATCTTCCACCCGGATCGAAGGTAAGAACATCTAAACTTTTGGTTTTTGGATGTTCTTGAGGTTTCTTGGTGTTTTGGCCGATTTACTTCGTTTTGATTCAGATTATTGATAGAACTTGGTTGTATACTCGTAATCATTCAATACTCTTGAAGTTTTGTGGAACGAATTCGAGTATTTCTTTGAATAATCGATTGAATTGGACTATGCCTTCAAAGTGTTCGATGAAATGTCTCAATGGGTAGAACTTGGAAAATTCTACATGTTTTCGTATGAATGTTGATGGAATTGATATTGTTGTGATGATTCTTGGTATTTATGGGAAGTTTTTTAAGGGAAGATAATGAATTGGTGATCAAATGATTCGATTATGTTGTTATGATTATGGAATCGTGGTATTCTCGATGTTCTTGGTGGTTTGTTGCGATTCATGATGTTATGAGAAGTATATGTTGAAGAACATGATTATATACACCTTGAATTATGATTAAGGGTTGTTTAGATGTTAGAAAACATCGGGTTATGTTGTTTTATGGATTATGAACGTGAATTTGGATAATTCGTGTTCTTGAAGAACTCTTGAGTTACATGTTATGATTTTGGAAGGATTTCGGATAATTTTGGAATGTGATTATTCATGATAATAATCGGTAAATTGTTTTCTACGAATTTACAAGTATGAACAAGAAGGAGTTTTGTCTTCATATTTGGAGTTGAAGTTGGAATCGAATATGTTATAAAATCCTTAATGTCGAGATGAATTGATCATTGATTTGATGAATACGTTTTAAAGTGTTGGTGTTTTGGATATGAATATGGAATATTCACATTTAAAACTAAGTTATATGTCTTGGTACAATATTCGTATAGGAATACGAATATGATTTGGATTTGATAAGGTTATGATTCACTTTTGAGTTTGAGAATTCATAGGTATTTAACAAGTGTTCAATTCGGATAATGGAATTATTTGAAACCTTTGGAATATGGTTATCTATAATGTTGAATTGATCGGATTGTCCGGATTGATGATGATAACCGGTAATTGGTTTATATTATGAATTTACAAGGAGGAAACTTGTATCCGTATTTAAGATTGAATTTGGAATCGGTAATGTTAGACCCTTGTTGGTTTAAATTGATTATTGATATGATTATCGGATTATGAATTATGTTATGGTTTTAAATTCATGATCGATTGATTTGGTTGTTCGGATTGTGTCTAATCGGGATATGGTGGAACCGTTGGGTTTATTGATCGGTTATATTGATTATTGAGTTGCGACTTGTATCGTGGATATGGGTTCGTATTTGTTTGAGTTGTATTGTTCGGTTTTGTTTATGATCGAGGTTTCGTTGAACCGTTGAGTTTGTTGGTTGGCTATGTCGGTTATTGATTGTTATCGGATTGTTGTTGATTGATTACTTCAATAGGTCGATATGTTTTGATCGTGGATTATGACCGTTGTGTTGCGGTTGAGGCTAAAGAGTTCGTAGATTGCTTTTGGTCGGGGCTGAGGAGCTCATAGACTAAGGCAATGGATTTTGGTAACGGCTTCGTGGTATCGATATCGAGGCAAGTTTATACTTGTTCAGTTTATAATATTTGATGAATGGTTTCGTTTACATTTCATTTATAATTCATATAGCAATGTTGTTAGAAATGTAAGTTGTCGGGATAATGGTTTGTATATCGTACTCTGGTTGTAATAAATCATAAGGTATATGATTTGATTGTGTTCAGGGAAGATGTGAGTCATCTTTGGTCAAGGATATAGGATATCGGATATCGAGGATAGTTATCGTGATGACATAAGTATCAGGATAAAGGTTTATTGGTATTGAATGGATGGTACCTTATTTGAGATTATTCGTATAACTGTGTATTCATTCAGGGATGTTGGTTCGTGGAAAGGATGTTGTTTCCGGCTTTGAGGTAATTTATGTATTGTTCAGTTATGAGATAATTATTATGTTGAGTTGTTGTATATGTTGTATGTTGAGGCTTCGTATATTGAGATTCGTAGTGGTTGTTCGTTGAGGGATGTTAATCCCAGGACTATTGTTGGTATTAATGGTTGTGTTGATCGTCTCATTGGTGTAATATCCGGATTTATTACTGTGTATTTTACCTGTATTCGAACCCTGTATTATTCGGATTTGTGATTTTGACTATTGGAGTATGATATTTCTTGCATTGGCATCCTTGTACTTAAGTATAACATCATGCAAAATTTCTCATGCAAACTCGTGATAGCGCATGCTAAGAATGTAGCTTAACGCACGCTATTGGGCTACTACTAGCGCACGCTATGCATGTAGGAGTTGCGTGCGCTAAGAACTCAATTATTGAGCGGGACGGCTAGCACATACGCCAGCCGGGACATGGGTCCGGATAAGATTCCCGCGGATGAACCTGGACAGTTCTGAAGTCAACTCTTATTAGCGCACGCTAAGGAAAGCTTAGTAGCGCGCGCTAACTTGTTAAAATGCAGAATATTATAAATGGGACAACAACCCGTTTTGGCTTTCTTGAGAGGCCAGAGAGCTTTAATCACCCCTCTAACACACTGAGAACATATATTAGTGATCCTTGAATATTGGTTATCACTTGTGAATGATCATTGAAGAGAAGTAACACCTTGGAGTGGCACATAACCAACCGGAGTCGGATTCTACCTTGTGGTTCAGTGATTTCGGCATATTAAGGTATGTTCAACCTATCACCAGTCCTAGATTTGGATTCCAAGGGATATGATGATCATGTTAACGAGATATTGAATTTCATTAGTGAATTATTCAACAACATCATGTTTAGAAGATTTGAATGTCTACAATTACGATATTATTGTTAGAACCTTGAAGTCAGCATCCTAGTACTTCAAATGATGAGAGAAACATTCTGAAGTTAACAATCCGTATGATTTATGTTATCCTTGTGATAATGAATTGGAGGAGATGTTATAAGAACTTAAGGGAAGAATCATCTTAGGAAATATTCTTTCGTATAAGTTGGAATTGTTAGTTCACCTCAAGATGAAGTCTGAATATGTATAATGATAGTAGAATCTAATACATCAACCGGAGATCACCAACTTCGCATGAGGATTGTAATCAAGATGGATTATGGTGTTATGACTATTATACGTATACTTGCATCTCGAAGTTGTTATTATCCTTGAGATCATTCATAAGGGTTATGAACATAACATGAAGTCGGATAACAAACATCAAATCACCGAGGAATTCGTTTACTTCATCACCATTTGTTAAATCACGCCTCCGGTGAATCGCCATGCACTCTTAGCGTGCGCTAAGCTACGTTAATTAACGCGGCGCTATCGTGTATGTTTAGCGACGCCACATTTGCAACTTAGCGTGCGCTAAGTCATCAAAGTAGTCGGTTGACCAAAGGAGGTAATCGACTGCATGATTAGCGTACGCTAGGCTGTGTGTATTGCGTGCGCTAACGAGTAGCATTAACGTACGCTACATAGGATGCGTAGCGTGCGTTAATCTATCCAGGCAGATTGCATATTAAGGACTTCCTACCGTAATTGTTGAATTATTAGACGTTCGTACGGCATGAAATGAATTCTGTGCTATTTCTTTTGTTAAGATTCGAGCTTAACACGTGATTGATCGAAGGGGACGACCTTCGAGTATTTTGATATTCGTGGAAGTTTATTCTTGTCAACGAACCGAGGCAAGTACTCTAATTAGAATTGTTTATATTATGACAATTATGATGTGATCGTATCGTGTAATATGTTGTGAATATATGTCCACCATGCGTTGATCCGACGGGAATCATCATGGGAATCTATAGGGTGTGCTATTTGGATCGTTGGATGTAGTTCCACCATGTGTTGGTCCGACGGGATCATCATGGGAATCTATAGTTGTGTGCGCTGGATCGTTGGAATACCATCAGTATGTTGAAACTGTTATGATATGATATGTGTTGTGGATATTCTCGTTGGAGAAACTTGTTATGATATAATTGTTGATTATATCACTGTTGTATGATTATTGTACTTGTACTAGCATCGTTGTGCTAACCCCTTCGGGGGTGAACATTTGTGTATGTTCAGGATCCAGGAGAGCGGGGAAACAACCACTGGAGATGCATGACGACGAGGGTGCAGAGTGATGTTCCGGCCGGGTTTACTGTCTATTATTTGTTGGTTATTTTAATAAGTACTCGAGTACGTCGTCAATTTATAATGTTTGGATTTTAGTGATGTAATAATAACTCTTCTTGGAATATTTGTAATTTCGGTTTTGAACCAGTCGGTTGAATTTTATTTCAGAAATTTCATAAACTGGTATCTGTTATTGTCATTTCCTTTATTCAGCCTTGTAAATTCTTACGTAAAGGATTTACGGCGCTGTAATATTCCTGAATATATCGAGGGTGTTACAGAATATGGTATCGGAGCCAAGATTTTGGATATCTTGGCCATTGGGTTAAAATAGGGGTCATTTACGTCTTTTGAGGTAACCGGCCGTGAATGACATCACTGTACGGCCTACGTCTTCATGCGAATGGTGGTTGTAAGTCCCTAAACTCTATCTCGTTCTTTACATGTTGTACTTTTTATACTTGAACATTAGAACAATGTTGTTTCCTGTATATTAAGTACTTGTGCTTACAGTATGTTGAAAGGCGGACGTGGACGTGGTCGCGGTCGTGGGAGCGGACGAAGGAATGCTGAAAGGGAGGCGTCACCTTCTAATAAGGCTAGTCATAGTTCAGGCGAGCCGCAACAATCCATCAATAACGAACCGGAACCTGGTGTACCAGAAATCCTTCATCAAGTCGTGAACCAGATGACTCAGTTCGCTCAGGTCGTGGACCGAATGCAAGTGGCGGAAGGAATTCAGCAGGGAGATGGACAACAAAGGATTCCAGAAATGGGAAATCGAGATGACCGATGGTTACAAGAGGTGGCAAAGATGCAACCACCCAAATTTGACGGTTTTTCCGAGACTCCCACTTGGGACCATTGGTTGAAGGAACTGGAGAAAATTTTTGCTGGAATTAATTGCCCGGACGACAGGAGAGCTCCTATTGCCCAATACTTTCTGATAGGGGAAGCATCCGAGTGGTGGGAAGCTATCCGACCTGCATATCATGATGCCGATTGGACGGAATTTAAAATGATGATGGAAGCTCAGTATTGCCCTCGTCCTGTGAGGGAAGCCAAAATTCGAGCATTTTTCTCCGCTCAGCCATCAGATGAACCCGTATCCTGCATTTATTAAGATGTTTAACCAAAGAATTAGCATTTGTCCGACATCCGGTCGTAATGATGCGAGATGATGATTCATTTTGAAATGAGAATGAAACTGTAAATCCAGAGGTACATGTCCGGTTTTGAATGTACCACTCTTCGCCAATACCAGGATAAGGCGTTGCATTTAAATAAAAGAAGCGGCAATGGAGAAGTTTATGGAGTCGAAGAAACAGAAAGTCTCGGTACTTTTACAGAGCACAAGAGCAGTGGGCCCCGCAAGGCCCAGCCTTCTTTTTCTTTCAAGAAACCTCCACACCCATCTAAGAGCGGAAAGAATTACTTAACAAAGGTCACCATGACGGATACAACTAGGAAGTGCTTTAATTGTGGTCGCTGTGCCACCTTTGGCGCGATTGTTTGTGCACCCTGGATTACATGTTTCGATCAAGGACAGAAGGGCACCGTGCGACGTTTGCAAGGACGCCACCAAATACAATGGAACCCGCTCATCACGGCCTGTCGAAGGAAGCTAGTATCCAATGACGCAAAGAAAGTGTTCGAGATGCCTCAAAATTTTGGCCGTGACGAGGCAGAGGACAATGGGACCGAAAGGGGACATCGAGTGCCGGATCTCCCCACGCCTGTATGAGATGAGGAGGACAGACGATCGTGATGTCTTTGTCGCATCGTGCACTGGCCCGCATCCTTTCCCAGCCAGTTAGCATTTTATTCGATACAGGAGCTATGCATTCTTTTATATCTTTGTCTTGTGTAAATCGTTTGAATATTTCTGGTTTTCATACTTGTGAACCTTATGTTGTTGGTTTACCGAGTGGAGAGAGGATTGTTGGGAACTTAGAGACTAGAGATTTTCCTGTATTATTTGGGGGTAGGGAGTGGCTCTCAAATCTAATTATGATAGAAATGCAAGGAGATGACCTAATACTCGGAGATGATTGGCTTAATCGATATGGAGCAATTGTAAATTACCGAAGTAGGAATATTTCGCTGATCGCTGATGATGGCTCCGAAGTACTGTTTGAAGGATGGAAACCAGGAAGCTCAGGAAAGTTGATCAAAGCAATGAAAGCTGTCAAATTGTTGAAACAGTATCAGTATCGGTAATCGGTGCTATGAAATGAAGAAAGAAGACGAAATTGTGGAACTTTCATCTATTCCTGTTGTGAACGAATTTCCAGATGTATTTCCTGACGAGTTACCTGGGCTACCTCCACGAAGGGATGTAGAATTTACCATTGAGCTGGAACCCGGAGCTACACCAATTTCTAAGGCGCCGTATCGTATGGCACCTACTGAAATGTATGAACTGAAGAAGCAACTGGAGGAATTACTGGACAAAGGCTATATTCAGCCAAGTGTTTCACCCTGGGGAGCGCCAGTCCTTTTTGTCCGAAAGAAGGATGGATCGCTTCGACTGTGTATCGACTATCGAGAGCTGAACAAGATGACGATTAAGAACAAGTATCCGTTGCCACGGATTGATGATCTGTTTGACCAGTTGCAAGGAGCAACAGTGTTTTCTAAAATCGATCTGAGATCAGGATACCATCAACTGAGGATTAAGAAATCTGATGTTCCAAAATCAGCATTCAGAACTCGCTACGGACATTGTGAGTTTGTAGTGATGACAACGTGTTCATTGATGACATTCTGGTGTATTCTAAGAATCCGGAAGAGCATGCACAACATTTGTGGATTGTACTAGAACTTTTGAGAAGCGAGCAACTGTACGCCAAACTCTCTAAGTGTGAATTCTGGATAAAAGAAGTAATCTTCCTCGGTCATGTGGTATCAGCAGAAGGAGTCCGAGTAGATCCGCAGAAAATCGAAGCAATTATGGATTGGAAACCTCCAAAGAACGTGAAAGAAGTCTGAAGTTTCTTAGGACTTGCTGGGTATTATCGTTGGTTCGTGGAAGGGTTTTCCAAAATCTCCCGCCCACTTACTCGACTCCTGCAGAAAACTCAAAAGCTTGAGTGGAACGAGTCGTGTCAGACTAGTTTTGACGAATTAAAGAAGAGATTGACGACGGCACCGATTCTATCACTTCCACAGGGGACTGGAGGATTCATAGTTTACAGTGATGCTTCGAACCAAGGACTCGGATGCGTATTAATGCAGAATGACAAGGTGATCGCTTATGCTTCACGGCAGCTGAAACCTTATGAAGTGAATTACCCAACACATGATTTGGAGCTAGCAGCAGTAGTTTTTGCTTTGAAGATCTGGAGGCATTATCTGCACGAGACTCACTGTCAGATCTTTACGGATCACAAGAGTCTCAAATACATCTTCAGTCAGAAGGAATTGAACATGCGGCAAAGAAGATGGTTAGAGCTGATTAAGGACTATGACTTGGAGATTTTGTATCACCCAGGCAAAGTGAATGTAGTAGCCGATGCACTCAGCCGCAAGCCTGTTTCTATTCAGATGCTAGAAACGCTGACCTCCCAACTTAGCCTTCAACGAGAGATGATTCGAGAAGGAATTGAAGTGTGGTTACAAAGAGTCCAAGGACAACTGTGCGTAATGGAATTAACTTCATCATTAACCGAAGAAATCAAATCTAGACAGGCGGATGATCCTCTGATGATTCGGTTACGTGATGAAGTAATCAAGGGAAAGGCCCCCGGATTCCTAATTCATGATGATGGAATTTTGAGATTCCAGAACCGACTCTGCGTTCCTGATATCGATGTTCTGAAACAGACAATTATGAAGGAAGCTCACAGTTCGCCCTATTCTATCCACCCGGGCACCAGTAAAATATATAAGGACTTGAAGCAAAATTTCTGGTGGGGCAACATGAAGAAAGATGTAGTGGACTATGTTTCGAAATGCTTGACTTGTCAGCAGGTTAAGATCGAGAATCAACGGCCTTCCGGAATGTTGAAGCCGCTCCCGATTCCTGAATGGAAGTGGGAGGACATATCGATGGACTTTATCACTAATATGCCGAGGACCAAGACGGGAATGAACATGATTTGGGTGATAGTTGATCTTTTAACCAAATCAGCTCATTTCTTAGGCATTAAGGACACATGGGGACCAGAGAAATTGGCACGAGTATTTATTTCGGAGATAGTTCGATTGCATGGTACGCCGAAAACCATTATTTCTGATCGAGACGGCCGTTTTGTGTCTAACTTTTGGAAAGCAGTTCATAAGGCCTTGGGGGCCGAATTGAACTTCAGCACAGCTTTTCACCCATAGACTGATGGACAATCAGAGAGGACTATTCAAACAGTGGAAGATATGCTGAGGGCTTGTGCCTTAGATTGGTTAACTAATTGGGAAGTTCACCTACCGTTGATTGAATTTACCTACAATAATAGTTGGCATGCTTCCATTAAGATGGCACCGTTTGAGGCATTATACGGGAGGAGATGTAGATCGCCCCTATGTTGGGATGATTCATCAGACTTGATCGGGACAGAACCATAGATGATCGTACAGACTCGAGAGAAGATAGCCTTGATTCGTGAAAGGCTGTTAACCGCCCAAAGTCGCCAGAAATCTTACGCAGACGTACGTCGTCGCCCATTGGAGTTCAGTACTGGAGACCACATACTGTTGAAGGTTTCTCCTACTCGAGGAATCTTTCGTTTCGGAGGGAAAGGAAAGCTGAGTCCGAGGTATATCGGACCATTTGAGATCCTTGAGAGAGTTGGAGAGTTAGCATACAGATTGGCATTGCCGCCGTCATTGTGCCATGTTCATAACGTGTTCCACGTATCCCAGTTACGGAGGTATATACCAGATCCTAGTCATGTCATTGATTTCAGTGAGATCGAAGTTGCTCAAGATGGGACGTTTGAAGAAAGACCGGTCAAGATACTCGAGAGTCGAGTTAAGCAGTTGAGGAACAAACCTATCGTTTTGGTCAAAGTTCAATGGTCACGCCATGGAGTGGAAGAAGCCACATGGGAAACGGAAGATGTCATGAAGTCCAGATATCCCGAGTTATTTCCGTCTTGAGTTTCGGGACGAAACTCCTTTTTAGTAGGAGAGTATGTAATATCCGGATTTATTACTGTGTATTTTACCTGTATTCGAACCCTGTATTATTCGGATTTGTGATTTTGACTATTGGAGTATGATATTTCTTGCATTGGCATCCTTGTACTTACGTATAACATCATGCAAAATTTCACATGCAAACTCGTGATAGCGCACGCTAAGAATGTAGCTTAACGCGCGCTATCGGGCTACTACTAGCGCACGCTATGCATGTAGGAGTTGCGTGTGCTAAGAACTCAATTATTGAGCGGGACGGCTAGCACATGCGCCAAATGACATGGGTCCGGATAAGATTCCCGCGGATGAACTCCGGACACCAAGTCAACTCTTATTAGCGCACGCTAAGGAAAGCTTAGTAGCGTGCGCTAACTTGTTAAAATGCAGAATATTATAAATGGGACAACAACCCGTTTTGGCTTTCATTTCTTTCGCCCATTCTTCATTCTTGAGAGGCCAGAGAGCTTTAATCACCCCTCTAACACACTGAGAACATATATTAGTGATCCTTGAATATTGGTTATCACTTGTGAATGATCATTGAAGAGAAGTAACACCTTGGAGTGGCACATAACCAACCGGAGTCGGATTCTACCTTGTGGTTCAGTGATTTCGGCATATTAAGGTATGTTCAACCTATCACCAGTCCTAGATTTGGATTCCAAGGGATATGATGATCATGTTAACGAGATATTGAATTTCATTAGTGAATTATTCAACAACATCATGTTTAGAAGATTGGAATGTCTACAATTACGATATTATTGTTAGAACCTTGAAGTCAGCATCCTAGTACTTCAAATGATGAGAGAAACATTCTGAAGTTAACAATCCGTATGATTTATGTTATCCTTGTGATCATGAATTGGAGGAGATGTTATAAGAACTTAAGGGAAGAATCATCTTAGGAAATATTCTTTCGTATAAGTTGGAATTGTTAGTTCACCTCAAGATGAAGTCTGAATATGTATAATGATAGTAGAATATAATACATCAACTGGAGATCACCAACTTCGCATGAGGATTGTAATCAAGATGGATTATGGTGTTATGACTATTATACGTATACTTGCATCTCGAAGTTGTTATTATCCTTGAGATCATTCATAAGGGTTATGAACATAACATGAAGTCGGATAACAAACATCAAATCACCGAGGAATTCGTTTACTTCATCACCATTTGTTAAATCACGCCTCCGTTGAATCGCCATGCACTCTTAGCGTGCGCTAAGCTACGTTAATTAACGTGCGCTATCGTGTATGTTTAGCGTACGCCACATTTGCAACTTAGCGTGCGCTAAGTCATCAGGCGAGTCAGTTGGCTGACTAGTGAGGTACTGACCGTGCATGATTAGCGTACGCTAGGCTGTGTGTATTGCGTGCGCTAACGAGTAGCATTAACGTACGCTACATAGGATGCATAGCGTGCGTTAATCTATCCAGGCAGATTGCATATTAAGGACTTCCTACCGTAATTGTTGAATTGTTAGACGTTCGTACGGCATGAAATGAATTCTGTGCTATTTCTTTTGTTAAGATTCGAGATTAACACGTGATTGATCGAAGGGGATGACCTTCGAGTATTTTGATATTCGTGGAAGTTTATTCTTGTCAACGAACCGAGGCAAGTACTCTAATTAGAATTGTTTATATTATGACAATTATGATGTGATCGTATCGTGTAAATATGTTGTGAATATATGTCCACCATGCGGGAATCATCATGGGAATCTATATTTGTGCTACCGGATCGCCGATGGATGTAGTTCCACCATGTGTTGGTCCGACGGGATCATCATGGGAATCTATAGCTGTGTGCGCTGGATCGTTGGACAGGTAGTTCCACCATGTGTTGGTCCGACGGGATCATCATGGGAATCTATAGATGTGTGCGCTAGATCGTTGGAATACCATCAGTATGTTGAAACTGTTATGATATGATATGTGTTGTGGATATTCTCGTTGGAGAAACTTGTTATGATATAATTGTTGATTATATCACTGTTGTATGATTATTGTACTTGTACTAGCATCGTTGTGCTAACCCCTTCGGGGGTGAACATTTGTGTATGTTCAGGATCCAGGAGAGCGGGGAAACAACCACTGGAGATGCATGACGACGAGGGTGCAGAGTGATGTTCCGGCCGGGTTTACTGTCTGTTATTTGTTGGTTATTTTAATAAGTACTCGAGTACGTCGTCAATTTATAATGTTTGGATTTTAGTGATGTAATAATAACTCTTCTTGGAATATTTGTAATTTCGGTTTTGAACCAGTCGGTTGAATTTTATTTCAGAAATTTCATAAACTGGTATCTGTTATTGTCATTTCCTTTATTCAACCTTGTAAATTCTTACGTAAAGGATTTACGGCACTGTAATATTCCTGAATATATCGGGGGTGTTACAATTGGGGGATGCTGATGGATATGGTTCTCGACTTTGAGGTAATCTAAGTATTTGTTCAGTCATGTGGATAATTAGTATGTTGAGTTGTTGTATATGTTGAGGCTTCGTGTAATGAGTTTCGTATCGGTTATTCGTTGAGGGATGTTGATCCCAGGACTGTTGTATTGAGATCGTAGATCATGTTGGTCATTCATTTGGGGATGATGATCCCAGGATTGATATTTTGGATATTGATTAGTCGTGTCGACTTTTCATTGTTAGTCTATTGTTGTTCACTTCGGTGAGTCTTTTGATCCTTATTGGATATGTGTTTCTTTGAGTTTCGTTGTCATGTTGCATCGTGACATATCTGGAGTCATATCTGCGTGCCGATTGGTTATTGTGTAGGATTTTTAGCCGGGCACATGATGGTTATGTGTTGATATTTCCACATTGAATCGTGCACACGAGACGTAGTTCGTGAGGCTAATTAGGTACAAGACCACACGTGTATTTGATCGATACTCGGGGTGGCTTGTGCACGGACACATTTCCGGATCAGGCGTACTATCACTTCCATCTTTGAGCCATATTGTTTGGTCGTTCATCCTCCATTTATGGTTGGGTATGTTCGACGGTTTGTGACTGGTTGTTCATACGCCCGAGGGGTATGTTCGACAGTCAGAGTTATCTCTTTGAGATCCATTATTGTTGATCATTTGGAGTTTACCTTGTTGATGGTATTCTTAGTTATTGTTGGTCTTTTGTTGATCATTTGGAGTTTACCTTGTTGATGGTATTCTCGATTATTGTTGATCCTTTGTTGATCGTGTCGGAGTTATCATGTTGATGGTATTCTCAGTTATCGTGATCCTTTGTTGGTCGTATTGGAGTTATCATGTCGATGATATTCTCAGTTGATGTATTGGTTGATCATTGTTATTGATCGTATGAGTATTCAGACTGTACGTCGATGTTTCGGGATTTGTATTCATTGTCATGTGATAGTTGATCTACAGAAATGTTGTGTATTATTGGTTTATCCAGGTTGAGATTCGATTGTGTAATCCGACGGACAGGAGTTTGCACAGATTGGATTATTTCCACACTTATGAGTTATGATGATGTTGTGAGGTTATTGGTATCGTTGGAATACAGTAGAAATGATTGTTGTTGAATTCATTTCGTCGTTTGAGAATACAAAATGTAGAATATGTCAAGGATTGATTTAGTATGGATTGCTATGAATTGGTAAGGTTATAACGGTAAGATTACTTTGGTAGTAGTCTTACTATATTATTACATTGGTATGTAATTATTTATGATGATGTGATCGGTATCATTATTGAGTATTGTGGCTGACCCCGTCGTGGGACTTTATTTTCAGGTACTCGGAGATCGAGCTAGTAGCGGTCGTGAAGGGATGAGCTTCCCGATGTGATACTGGTGGTGGCATGTTTTGATGTATCGAGTATTTCTTTTCTGGTTATTCATTTCCGCTGCAAATGTGTATTTTGAACTGTGTTTTTATCCGCTGCGTGTGTATATTTCAAAATGGCTTTTCGGTATCTTTATCCGCTGCGTGTGCGTATTTTAAATGGCCCTTTTGGCACTTTGCGAACTTGGGTTATTTCGTTAAACCTTTTCCTAAACTATTTTATCGGTACATTTTAGCCGCGTCTTAACGTAGATTTTGAATTATCGAGATTTGGCACTTCGCCTTGTATTTTCAAATGGTATTTTATGACGGTATTTCAAAATTATGTTTTTGAAAATATTTGAGTATTTGCAAAATATTACCGTCATTGGCCTTTTAGCATTTTTAAACGTTTTTGAAATGATTTTTAGCCTGGTGGGTTCCGGCGCGGGACCCATGGCGCTGTAATATTCCGGACGGTTTTGGGGGTGTTACAGAAGATGGTATCGGAGCTTGGGTTTTGTGAAACCCAGGCGTGTGTGTTATGTGGCTCTACCGGTACGGTAGTAGCGTAATTTTTGAAAATGAGTTTTTTTTACTTTTGAGTCAAATCGATTTTTGGAGTTTCCAAATTTTTGAGATTCTTTTCAAATTGCTATTTGTGATATTGGTGTGTTTTGGTTGTGTTGAGACTTCGTGTGGGAGTCGTGTGCTAGTATCACGGGAGATCATCAACTTCACGCACCTGTAAGTATATTGATTTGGTTATTTCGCTTGTGGCGACACTTGATTGTTTTGTGATAAGTTGGAAAGTTTGGGATTGATCTGTTGTTGGTGACGGGTTGCAAGTTTCGAGGACGAAACTTATTTTAAGGGGGGTAGTATGTAATACCCGGATTTTCAGTATAAATTTTTCGCGTTATTTTATCTGAGATATACTGTATAGTTTGGTATCTATACAGTATGGATAAAATAAATTGAGAACCGAGACAGTTATACCGGTGTGATTATCGTTTTTGATTAACAGATGTATTCAAGATATGTTGTATCAGGTTGAACTGATTTGGATATCAGGTATACCGTATGAGAATATTTTTGGATTCAGTATGTGTATTCAGTATGCCGTATGTTTGTATTTTGTACGTCGAGATGTCGGACAGGAACAATTGGATTTTTGGCTAAGTATAAAAGCCATTACGTACGTTAAGACTTGGAGCTTACGTATGTAAAATGTGTTAGCTTACGTACGTTATATAGTGTACATACCGTACGTAACAAGAGGAATCGGACAGTGGGGCCCGTGGTCGGCGGCTTTCGGCGCGGATGTGGACAGGTGAGTCAACGGATGGATTTACGTACGCTATACAGGGTGTATTACGTATGTAATATGAGTATAATACTGTAGCAAGTCAACGTACGTATTACGTACGCAACGGAATAAGTGTTACGTACGTTATGGGGCGGCTGGCCGAGTCGTGGCCGAGATGACCTGGATGGCCGAGCATGGCCGGTCGTGACTCGTTGGAATGGCCGAGCATGGTCGGCAGTGACTCTTGGGGGTGGCCGATCACGGTCGGCAGTGACTCGGAGGGATGGCTAGGACTGGCCGATTATGTACGTAAGGCAGTGGCCGGTTACGGCCGTAAGGGCCAGTTACGTTCGTAAGCCAGATGCCGGTTACGTACGCAAGGATACCGAATGAACTGGGCAGTAGGGTCGGCCGCGGCCGGCTACGTACGTAAGGACCCACCGGTTACGTACGTAATGGTCCGGCAGGTTCCGCCTATTTAAGGCCTGGACCGGGTCACTTCGGCATTTTTCATTTTTTCTTCGTTTTTTCGCGATTCCTTCAGCAAAGGTGGATGAATTTGAGTAAGATCATCATCTAGCAACATGTTTGGAAGTTGGAATCATGGATTAACATCATCTTCCACCCGGATCGAAGGTAAGAACACCTAAACTTTTGGTTTTTGGATGTTCTTGAGTTTTCTTGGTGTTTTGGCCGATTTACTTCGTTTTGATTCGGATTATTGATAGAACTTGGTTGTATACTCGTAATCATTCAATACTCTTGAAGTTTTGTGGAACGAATTCGAGTATTTCTTTGAATAATCGATTGAATTGGACTATGCCTTCAAAGTGTTCGATGAAATGTCTCAATGAGTAGAACTTGGAAAATTCTACACGTTTTCGAATGAATGTTGATGGAATTGATATTGTTGTGATGATTCTTGGTATTTATGGCAATTTTTTTAAGGGAAGATAATGAATTGGTGATCAAATGATTCGATTATGTTGTTATGATTATGGAATCGTGGTATTCTCGGTGTTCTTGGTGGTTTGTTGCGATTCATGATGTTATGAGAAGTATATGTTGAAGAACATGATTATATACACCTTGAATTATGATTAAGGGTTGTTTAGATGTTAGAAAACATCGGGTTATGTTGTTTTATGGATTATGAACGTGAATTTGGATAATTCGTGTTCTTGAAGAACTCTTGAGTTACATGTTATGATTTTGGAAGGATTTCGGATAATTTTGGAATGTGATTATTCATGATAATAATCGGTAAATTGTTTTCTACGAATTTACAAGTATGAACAAGAAGGAGTTTTGTCTTCATATTTGGAGTTGAAGTTGGAATCGAATATGTTATAAAATCCTTAATGTCGAGATGAATTGATCATTGATTTGATGAATACGTTTTAAAGTGTTAGTGTTTTGGATATGAATATGGAATATTCACATTTAAAACTAAGTTATATGTCTTGGTACAATATTCGTATAGGAATACGAATATGATTTCGGATTTGATAAGGTTATGATTCACTTTTGAGTTTGAGAATTCATAGGTATTTAACAAGTGTTCAATTCGGATAATGGAATATTATTTGAAACCTTTGGAATATGGTTATCTATAATGTTGAATTGATCGGATTGTCCGGATTGATGATGATAACCGGTAATTGGTTTATATTATGAATTTACAAGGAGGAAACTTGTATCCGTATTTAAGATTGAATTTGGAATCGGTAATGTTAGACCCTTGTTGGTTTAAATTGATTATTGATATGATTATCGGATTATGAATTATGTTATGGTTTTAAATTCATGATCGATTGATTTGGTTGTTCGGATTGTGTCTAATCGGGATATGGTGGAACCGTTGGGTTTATTGATCGGTTATATTGATTATTGAGTTGCGACTTGTATCGTGGATATGGGTTCGTATTTGTTTGAGTTGTATTGTTCGGTTTTGTTTATGATCGAGGTTTCGTTGAACTGTTGAGTTTGTTGGTTGGCTATGTCGGTTATTGATTGATATCGGATTGTTGTTGATTGATTACTTCAATAGGTCGATATGTTTTGATCGTGGATTATGACCGTTGTGTTGCGGTTGAGGCTAAAGAGTTCGTAGATTGCTTTTGGTCGGGGCTGAGGAGCTCATAGACTAAGGCAATGGATTTTGGTAACGGCTTCGTGGTATCGATATCGAGGCAAGTTTATACTTGTTCAGTTTATAATATTTGATGAATGGTTTCGTTTACATTTCATTTATAATTCATATAGCAATGTTGTTAGAAATGTAAGTTGTCGGGATAATGGTTTGTATATCGTACTCTGGTTGTAATAAATCATAAGGTATATGATTTGATTGTGTTCAGGGAAGATGTGAGTCATCTTTGGTCCAGGATATAGGATATCGGATATCGAGGATAGTTATCGTGATGACATAAGTATCAGGATAAAGGTTTATTGGTATTCAATGGATGGTACCTTATTTGAGATTATTCGTATAACTGTGTATTCATTCAGGGATGTTGGTTCATGGAAAGGATGTTGTCTCCGGCTTTGAGGTAATTTATGTATTGTTCAGTTATGAGATAATTATTATGTTGAGTTGTTGTATATGTTGTATGTTGAGGCTTCGTATATTGAGATTCGTAGTGGTTGTTCGTTGAGGGATGTTAATCCCAGGACTATTGTTGGTATTAATGGTTGTGTTGATCGTCTCATTGGGGGATGCTGATGGATATGGTCCTCGACTTTGAGGTAATCTAAGTATTTGTTCAGTCATGTGGATAATTAGTATGTTGAGTTGTTATATATGTTGAGGCTTCGTGTAATGAGTTTCGTATCGGTTATTCGTTGAGGGATGTTGATCCCAGGACTGTTGTATTGAGATCGTAGATCATGTTGGTCATTCATTTGGGGATGATGATCCCAGGATTGATATTTTGGATATTGATTAGTCGTGTCGACTTTTCATTGTTAGTCTGTTGTTGTTCACTTCGGTGAGTCTTTTGATCCTTATTGGATATGTGTTTCTTTGAGTTTCGTTGTCATGTTGCATCGTGACATATCTGGAGTCATATCTGCGTGCCGATTGGTTATTGTGTAGGATTTTTAGCCGGGCACATGATGGTTATGTGTTGATATTTCCACATTGAACCGTGCACACGAGACGTAGTTCGTGAGGCTAATTAGGTACAAGACCACACGTGTATTTGATCGATACTCGGGGTGGCTTGTGCACGGACACATTTCCGGATCGGGCGTACTATGACTTCCATCTTTGAGCCATATTGTTTGGTCGTTCATCCTCCATTTATGGTTGGGTATGTTCGACGGTTTGTGACTGGTTGTTCATACGCCCGAGGGGTATGTTCGACAGTCAGAGTTATCTCTTTGAGATCCATTATTGTTGATCATTTGGAGTTTACCTTGTTGATGGTATTCTCAGTTATTATTGGTCTTTTGTTGATCATTTGGAGTTTACTTTGTTGATGGTATTCTCGATTATTGTTGATCCTTTGTTGATCATGTCGGAGTTATCATGTTGATGGTATTCTCAGTTATCGTGATCCTTTGTTGGTCGTATTGGAGTTATCATGTCGATGATATTCTCAGTTGATGTATTGGTTGATCATTGTTATTGATCGTATGAGTATTCAGACTGTACGTCGATGTTTCGGGATTTGTATTCATTGTCATGTGATAGTTTATCTACAGAAATGTTGTGTATTATTGGTTTATCCAGGTTGAGATTCGATTGTGTAATCCGACGGACAGGAGTTTGCACAGATTGCATTATTTCCACACTTATGAGTTATGATGATGTTGTGAGGTTATTGGTATCGTTGGAATACAGTAGAAATGATTGTTGTTGAATTCATTTCGTCATTTGAGAATACGAAATGTGGAATATGTCAAGGATTGATTTAGTATGGATTGCTATGAATTGGTAAGGTTATAACGGTAAGATTACTTTGGTAGTAGTCTTACTATATTATTACATTGGTATGTAATTATTTATGATGATGTGATCGGTATCATTATTGAGTATTGTGGCTGACCCCGTCGTGGGACTTTATTTTTAGGTACTCGGAGATCGAGCTAGTAGCGGTCGTTAAGGGATGAGCTTCCCGATGTGATATTGGTGGTGGCATGTTTTGAAGTATCGAGTATTTCTTTTCTGGTTATTCATTTCCGCTGCAAATGTGTATTTTGAACTGTGTTTTTATCCGCTGCGTGTGTATATTTCAAAATGGCTTTTCGGTATCTTTATCCGCTGCGTGTGCGTATTTTAAATGGCCCTTTTGGCACTTTGCGAACTTGGGTTATTTCGTTAAACCTTTTCCTAAACTATTTTATCGGTACATTTAAGCGGCGTCTTAACGTACATTTTGAACTATCGAGATTTGGCACTTCGCCTTGTATTTTCAAATGGTATTTTATGACGGTATTTCAAAATTATGTTTTTGAAAATATTTGAGTATTTGCAAAATATTACCGTCATTGGCCTTTTAGCATTTTTAAACATTTTTGAAATAGTTTTTAGCCTGGTGGGTTCCGGCGCGGGACCCACGGCGCTGTAATATCCCGGACGGTTTTGGGGGTGTTACAGAATATGGTATCGGAGCTTGGGTTTTGTGAAACCCAGGCGTGTGTGTTATGTGGCTCTACCGGTACGGTAGTAGCGTAATTTTTGAAAATGAGTTTTTTTTACTTTTTAGTCAAATTGATTTTTGGAGTTTCCAAATTTTTGAGATTCTTTTCAAATTGCTATTTGTGATATTGGTGTGTGTTGGTTGGGTTGAGACTTCGTGTGGGAGTCGCGTGCTAGTATCACGGGAGATCATCGACTTTACGCACCTGTAAGTATATTGATTTGGTTATTTCGCTTGTGGCGACACTTGATTGTTTTGTGATAAGTTGGAAAGTTTGGGATTGATCTGTTGTTGGTGACGGGTTGCAAGTTTCGAGGACGAAATTTATTTTAAGGGGGGTAGTATGTAATACCCGGATTTTCAGTATAAATTTTTCGCGTTATTTTATCTGAGATATACTGTATAGTTTGGTATCTATACAGTATGGATAAAATAAATTGAGAACCGAGACAGTTATACCGGTGTGATTATCGCTTTTGATCGATGATATATTCAGATATGTTGTATCGTTGAACCGATTTGGATATCGTATACCGTATGAGAATATTTTCGATTAAGTATGTGTATTCGGATGCCGTATGTTTGTATTTTGTACGCCGAGATGTCTGGACAGAACACTGGATTTTGGCTAAGTATAAAAGCCATTACGTACGTTAAGACTTGGAGCTTACGTACGTAAAATGTGTTAGCTTACGTACGTTATATAGTGTACATACTGTACGTAACAAGAGGAATCGGACAGTGGGGCCCGTGGTCGGCGGCTTTCGGCGCGGATGTGGACAGGTGAGTCAACGGATGGATTTACGTACGCTATACAGGGTGTATTACGTACGTAATATGAGTATAATACTGTAGCAAGTCAACGTACGTATTACGTACGCAACGGAATAAGTGTTACGTACGTTACGGGGCGGCTGGCCGAGTCGTGGCCGAGATGACCTGGATGGCCGAGCATGGCCGGTCGTGACTCGGGTCGTGACTCGTTGGAATGGCCGAGCATGGTCGGTAGTGACTCGTGGGGGTGGCCGATCACGGTCGGCAGTGACTCGGAGGGATGGCTAGGACTGGCCGATTACGTACGTAAGGCAGTGGCCGGTTACGGCCGTAAGGGCCAGTTACGTACGTAAGCCAGCTGCCGGTTACGTACGCAAGGATACCGAATGAACTGGGCAGTAGGGTCGGCCGCGGCCGGCTACGTACGTAAGGACCCACCGGTTACGTACGTAATGGTCCGGTAGGTTCCGCCTATTTAAGGCCTGGACCGGGTCACTTCGGCATTTTTCATTTTTTCTTCGTTTTTTCGCGATTCCTTCAGCAAAAGTGGATGAATTTGAGTAAGATCATCATCTAGAAACATGTTTGGAAGTTGGAATCATGGATTAACATCATCTTACACCCGGATCGAAGGTAAGAACACCTAAACTTTTGGTTTTTGGATGTTCTTGAGGTTTCTTGGTGTTTTGGCCGATTTACTTCGTTTTGATTCGGATTATTGATAGAACTTGGTTGTATACTCGTAATCATTCAATACTCTTGAAGTTTTGTGGAACGAATTCGAGTATTTCTTTGAATAATCGATTGAATTGGACTATGCCTTCAAAGTGTTCGATGAAATGTCTCAATGAGTAGAACTTGGAAAATTCTACACGTTTTCGTATGAATGTTGATGGAATTGATATTGTTGTGATGATTCTTGGTATTTATGGGAATTTTTTTAAGGGAAGATAATGAATTGGTGATCAAATGATTCGATTATGTTGTTATGATTATGGAATCGTGGTATTCTCGATGTTCTTGGTGGCTTGTTGCGATTCATGATGTTATGAGAAGTATATGTTGAAGAACATGATTATATACACCTTGAATTATGATTAAGGGTTGTTTAGATGTTAGAAAACATCGGGTTATGTTGTTTTATGGATTATGAACGTGAATTTGGATAATTCGTGTTCTTGAAGAACTCTTGAGTTACATGTTATGATTTTGGAAGGATTTCGGATAATTTTGGAATGTGGTTATTCATGATAATAATCGGTAAATTGTTTTCTACGAATTTACAAGTATGAACAAGAAGGAGTTTTGTCTTCATATTTGGAGTTGAAGTTGGAATCGAATATGTTATAAAATCCTTAATGTCGAGATGAATTGATCATTGATTTGATGAATACGTTTTAAAGTGTTGGTGTTTTGGATATGAATATGGAATATTCACATTTAAAACTAAGTTATATGTCTTGGTACAATATTCGTATAGGAATACGAATATGATTTCGGATTTGATAAGGTTATGATTCACTTTTGAGTTTGAGAATTCATAGGTATTTAACAAGTGTTCAATTCGGATAATGGAATTATTTGAAACCTTTGGAATATGGTTATCTATAATGTTGAATTGATCGGATTGTCCGGATTGATGATGATAACCGGTAATTGGTTTATATTATGAATTTACAAGGAGGAAACTTGTATCCGTATTTAAGATTGAATTTGGAATCGGTAATGTTAGACCCTTGTTGGTTTAAATTGATTATTGATATGATTATCGGATTATGAATTATGTTATGGTTTTAAATTCGTGATCGATTGATTTGGTTGTTCGGATTGTGTCTAATCGGGATATGGTGGAACCGTTGGGTTTATTGATCGGTTATATTGATTATTGAGTTGCGACTTGTATCGTGGATATGGGTTCGTATTTGTTTGAGTTGTATTGTTCGGTTTTGTTTATGATCGAGGTTTCGTTGAACCGTTGAGTTTGTTGGTTGGCTATGTCGGTTATTGATTGTTATCGGATTGTTGTTGATTGATTACTTCAATAGGTCGATATGTTTTGATCGTGGATTATGACCGTTGTGTTGTGGTTGAGGCTAAAGAGTTTGCAGATTGCTTTTGGTCGGGGCTGAGGAGCTCATAGACTAAGGCAATGGATTTTGGTAACGGCTTCGTGGTATCGGTATCGAGGCAAGTTTATACTTGTTTAGTTTATAATATTTGATGAATGGTTTCGTTTACATTTCATTTATAATTCATACAGCAATGTTGTTAGAAATGTAAGTTGTCGGGATAATGGTTTGTATATCGTACTCTGGTTGTAATAAATCATAAGGTATATGATTTGATTGTGTTCAGGGAAGATGTGAGTTATCTTTGGTCAAGGATATAGGATATCGGATATCGAGGATAGTTATCGTGATGACATAAGTATCAGGATAAAGGTTTATTGGTATTGAATGGATGGTACCTTATTTGAGATTATTCGTATAACTGTGTATTCATTCAGGGATGTTGGTTCATGGAAAGGATGTTGTCTCCGGCTTTGAGGTAATTTATGTATTGTTCAGTTATGAGATAATTATTATGTTGAGTTGTTGTATATGTTGTATGTTGAGGCTTCGTATATTGAGATTCGTAGTGGTTGTTCGTTGAGGGATGTTAATCCCAGGACTATTGTTGGTATTAATGGTTGTGTTGATCGTCTCATTGGGGGATGCTGATGGATATGGTCCCTGACTTTGAGGTAATCTAAGTATTTGTTCAGTCATGTGGATAATTAGTATGTTGAGTTGTTGTATATGTTGAGGCTTCGTGTAATGAGTTTCGTATCGGTTATTCGTTGAGGGATGTTGATCCCAGGACTGTTGTATTGGGATCGTAGATCATGTTGGTCATTCATTTGGGGATGATGATCCCAGGATTGATATTTTGGATATTGATTAGTCGTGTCGACTTTTCATTGTTAGTCTGTTGTTGTTCACTTCGGTGAGTCTTTTGATCCTTATTGGATATGTGTTTCTTTGAGTTTCGTTGTCATGTTGCATCGTGACATGTCTGGAGTCATATCTGCGTGCCGATTGGTTATTGTGTAGGATTTTTAGCCGGGCACATGATGGTTATGTGTTGATATTTCCACATTGAACCGTGCACACGAGACGTAGTTCGTGAGGCTAATTAGGTACAAGACCACACGTGTATTTGATCGATACTCGGGGTGGCTTGTGCACGGACACATTTCCGGATCGGGCGTACTATGACTTCCATCTTTGAGCCATATTGTTTGGTCGTTCATCCTCCATTTATGGTTGGGTATGTTCGACGGTTTGTGACTGGTTGTTCATACGCAGGGGTATGTTCGACAGTCAGAGTTATCTCTTTGAGATCCATTATTGTTGATCATTTGGAGTTTACCTTGTTGATGGTATTCTCAGTTATTGTTGGTCTTTTGTTGATCATTTGGAGTTTACTTTGTTGATGGTATTCTCGATTATTGTTGATCCTTTGTTGATCATGTCGGAGTTATCATGTTGATGGTATTCTCAGTTATCGTGATCCTTTGTTGGTCGTATTGGAGTTATCATGTCGATGATATTCTCAGTTGATGTATTGGTTGATCATTGTTATTGATCGTATGAGTATTCAGACTGTACGTCGATGTTTCGGGATTTGTATTCATTGTCATGTGATAGTTTATCTACAGAAATGTTGTGTATTATTGGTTTATCCAGGTTGAGATTCGATTGTGTAATCCGACGGATGAGTTTGCATGCATTGCATTATTTCCACACTTATGAGTTATGATGATGTTGTGAGGTTATTGCTATCGTTGGAATACAGTAGAAATGATTGTTGTTGAATTCATTTCGTCATTTGAGAATACGAAATGTGGAATATGTCAAGGATTGATTTAGTATGGATTGCTATGAATTGGTAAGGTTATAACGGTAAGATTACTTTGGTAGTAGTCTTACTATATTATTACATTGGTATGTAATTATTTATGATGATGTGATCGGTATCATTATTGAGTATTGTGGTGACTGGCCGTGGGACTTTATTTTTAGGTACTCGGAGATCGAGCTAGTAGCGGTCGTGAAGGGATGAGCTTCCCGATGTGATACTAGTGGTGGCATGTTTTGGAGTATCGAGTATTTCTTTTCTGGTTATTCATTTCCGCTGCAAATGTGTATTTTGAACTGTGTTTTTATCCGCTGCGTGTGTATATTTCAAAATGGCTTTTCGGTATCTTTATCCGCTGCGTGTGCGTATTTTAAATGGCCCTTTTGGCACTTTGCGAACTTGGGTTATTTCGTTAAACCTTTTCCTAAACTATTTTATCGGTACATTTAAGCGGCGTCTTAACGTACATTTTGAACTATCGAGATTTGGCACTTCGCCTTGTATTTTCAAATGGTATTTTATGACGGTATTTCAAAATTATATTTTTGAAAATATTTGAGTATTTGCAAAATATTACCGTCATTGGCCTTTTAGCATTTTTAAACGTTTTTGAAATGGTTTTTAGCCTGGTGGGTTCTGGCGCGGGACCCACGGCGCTGTAATATCCCGGACGGTTTTGGGGGTGTTACAAAATATGGTATCGGAGCTTGGGTTTTGTGAAACCCAGGCGTGTGTGTTATGTGGCTCTACCGGTACGGTAGTAGCGTAATTTTTAAAAATGAATTTTTTTTTACTTTTGAGTCAAATCGATTTTTGGAGTTTCCAAATTTTTGAGATTCTTTTCAAATTGCTATTTGTGATATTGGTGTGTGTTGGTTGTGTTGAGACTTTGTGTGGGAGTCGTGTGCTAGTATCACGGGAGATCATCGACTTCACGCACCTGTAAGTATATTGATTTGGTTATTTCGCTTGTTGCGACACTTGATTGTTTTGTGATAAGTTGGAAAGTTTGGGATTGATCTGTTGTTGGTGACGGGTTGCAAGTTTCGAGGACGAAACTTATTTTAAGGGGGGTAGTATGTAATACCCGGATTTTCAGTATAAATTTTTCGCGTTATTTTATCTGAGATATACTGTATAGTTTGGTATCTATACAGTATGGATAAAATAAATTGAGAACCGAGACAGTTATACCGGTGTGATTATCGTTTTTGATTGACAGATATATTCAGGATATGTTGTATCAGGTTGAACTGATTTGGATATCAGGTATACCGTATGAGAATATTTTTGGATTCAGTATGTGTATTCAGTATGCCGTATGTTTGTATTTTGTACGTCGAGATGTCGGACAGGAACAGTTGGATTTTTGGATAAGTATAAAAGCCATTACGTACGTTAAGACTTGGAGCTTACGTACGTAAAATGTGTTAGCTTACGTACGTTATATAGTGTACATACCGTACGTAACAAGAGGAATCGGACAGTGGGGCCCGTGGTCGGAGGCTTTCGGCGCGGATGTGGACAGGTGAGTCAACGGATGGATTTACGTACGCTATACAGGGTGTATTACGTACATAATACGAGTATAATATTGTAGCAAGTCAACGTATGTATTACGTACGCAACGGAATAAGTGTTACGTACGTTACGGGGCGGCTGGCCGAGTCGTGGCCGAGATGACCTGGATGGCCGAGCATGGCCGGTCGTGACTCGTTGGAATGGCCGAGCATGGTCGGCAGTGACTCGTGGGGGTGGCCGATCACGGTCGGCAGTGACTCGTAGGGATGGCTAGGACTGGCCGATTACGTACGTAAGGCAGTGGCCAATTACGGCCGTAAGGGCCAGTTACGTACGTAAGCTAGCTGCCGATTACGTACGCAAGGATACCGAACGAACTGGGCAGTAGGGTCAGCCGCGGCCGGCTACGTACGTAAGGACCCACCGGTTACGTATGTAATGGTCCGGCAGGTTCTGCCTATTTAAAGCCTGGACCGGGTCACTTCGGCATTTTTCATTTTTTCTTCGTTTTTTCGCGATTCCTTCAGCAAAAGTGGATGAATTTGAGTAAGATCATCATCTAGCAACATGTTTGGAAGTTGGAATCATGGATTAACATCATCTTCCACCCGGATCGAAGGTAAGAACACCAAAACTTTTGGTTTTTGGATGTTCTTGAGGTTTCTTGGTGTTTTGGCCGATTTACTTCGTTTTGATTCGGATTATTGATAGAACTTGGTTGTATACTCGTAATCATTCAATACTCTTGAAGTTTTGTGGAACAAATTCGAGTATTTCTTTGAATAATCGATTGAATTGGACTATGCCTTCAAAGTGTTCGATGAAATGTCTCAATGAGTAGAACATGGAAAATTCTACACGTTTTCGTATGAATGTTGATGGAATTGATATTGTTGTGATGATTCTTGGTATTTATGGGAATTTTTTTAAGGGAAGATAATGAATTGGTGATCAAATGATTCGATTATGTTGTTATGATTATGGAATCGTGGTATTCTCGATGTTCTTGGTGGCTTGTTGCGATTCATGATGTTATGAGAAGTATATGTTGAAGAACATGATTATATACACCTTGAATTATGATTAAGGGTTGTTTAGATGTTAGAAAACATCGGGTTATGTTGTTTTATGGATTATGAACGTGAATTTGGATAATTCGTGTTCTTGAAGAACTCTTGAGTTACATGTTATGATTTTGGAAGGATTTCGGATAATTTTGGAATGTGATTATTCATGATAATAATCGGTAAATTGTTTTCTACGAATTTACAAGTATGAACAAGAAGGAGTTTTGTCTTCATATTTGGAGTTGAAGTTGGAATCGAATATGTTATAAAATCCTTAATGTCGAGATGAATTGATCATTGATTTGATGAATAGTTTTAAAGTGTTGGTGTTTTGGATATGAATATGGAATATTCACATTTAAAACTAAGTTATATGTCTTGGTACAATATTCGTATAGGAATACGAATATGATTTCGGATTTGATAAGGTTATGATTCACTTTTGAGTTTGAGAATTCAAAGGTATTTAACAAGTGTTCAATTCGGATAATGGAATTATTTGAAACCTTTGGAATATGGTTATCTATAATGTTGAATTGATCGAATTGTCCGGATTGATGATGATAACCGGTAATTGGTTTATATTATGAATTTACAAGGAGGAAACTTGTATCCGTATTTAAGATTGAATTTGGAATCGGTAATGTTAGACCCTTGTTGGTTTAAATTGATTATTGATATGATTATCGGATTATGAATTATGTTATGGTTTTAAATTCGTGATCGATTGATTTGGTTGTTCGGATTTGTGTCTAATCGGGATATGGTGGAACCGTTGCGTTTATTGATCGGTTATATTGATTATTGAGTTGCGACTTGTATCGTGGATATGGGTTCGTATTTGTTTGAGTTGTATTGTTCGGTTTTGTTTATGATCGAGGTTTCGTTGAACCGTTGAGTTTGTTGGTTGTCTATGTCGGTTATTGACTGTTATCGGATTGTTGTTGATTGATTACTTCAATAGGTCGATATGTTTTGATCGTGGATTATGACCGTTGTGTTGCGGTTGAGGCTAAAGAGTTCGTAGATTGCTTTTGGTCGGGGCGGAGGAGCTCATAGACTAAGGTAATGGATTTTGGTAACGGCTTCGTGGTATCGGTATCGAGGCAAGTTTATACTTGTTCAGTTTATAATATTTGATGAATGGTTTCGTTTACATTTCATTTATAATTCATACAGCAATGTTGTTAGAAATGTAAGTTGTCGGGATAATGGTTTGTATATCGTACTCTGGTTGTAATAAATCATAAGGTATATGATTTGATTGTGTTCAGGGAAGATGTGAGTTATCTTTGGTCAAGGATATAGGATATCGGATATCGAGGATAGTTATCGTGATGACATAAGTATCAGGATAAAGGTTTATTGGTATTGAATGGATGGTACCTTATTTGAGATTATTCGTATAACTGTGTATTCATTCAGGGATGTTGGTTCGTGGAAAGGATGTTGTCTCCGGCTTTGAGGTAATTTATGTATTATTCAGTTATGAGATAATTATTATGTTGAGTTGTTGTATATGTTGTATGTTGAGGCTTCGTATATTGAGATTCGTAGTGGTTGTTCGTTGAGGGATGTTAATCCCAGGACTATTGTTGGTATTAATGGTTGTGTTGATCGTCTCATTGGGGGATGCTGATGGATATGGTCCTCGACTTTGAGGTAATCTAAGTATTTGTTCAGTCATGTGGATAATTAGTATGTTGAGTTGTTGTATATGTTGAGGCTTCGTGTAATGAGTTTCGTATCGGTTATTCGTTGAGGGATGTTGATCCCAGGACTGTTGTATTGAGATCGTAGATCATGTTGGTCATTCATTTGGGGATGATGATCCCAGGATTGATGTTTTGGATATTGATTAGTCGTGTCGACTTTTCATTGTCAGTCTGTTGTTGTTCACTTCGGAGAGTCTTTTGATCCTTATTGGATATGTGTTTCTTTGAGTTTCATTGTCATGTTGCATCGTGACATATCTGGAGTCATATCTGCGTGCCGATTGGTTATTGTGTAGGATTTTTAGCCGGGCACATGATGGTTATGTGTTGATATTTCCACATTGAACCGTGCACACGAGACGTAGTTCGTGAGGCTAATTAGGTACAAGACCACACGTGTATTTGATCGATACCCGGGGTGGCTTGTGCACTGACACATTTCCGGATTGGGCATACTATGACTTCCATCTTTGAGCCATATTGTTTGGTCGTTCATCCTCCATTTATGGTTGGGTATGTTCGACGGTTTGTGACTGGTTGTTCATACGCCCAAGGGGTATGTTCGACAGTCAGAGTTATCTCTTTGAGATCCATTATTGTTGATCATTTGGAGTTTACCTTTTTGATGGTATTCTGAGTTATTGTTGGTCTTTTGTTGATCATTTGGAGTTTACCTTGTTGATGGTATTCTCGATTATTGTTGATCCTTTATTGATCGTGTCGGAGTTATCATGTTGATGGTATTCTCAGTTATCGTGATCCTTTGTTGGTCGTATTGGAGTTATAATGTCGATGATATTCTCAGTTGATGTATTGGTTGATCATTGTTATTGATCGTATGATTATTCAGACTGTACGTCGATGTTTCGGGATTTGTATTCATTGTCATGTGATAGTTGATCTACAGAAATGTTGTGTATTATTGGTTTATCTAGGTTGAGATTCGATTGTGTAATCCGACGGACAAGAGTTTGCACAGATTGGATTATTTCCACACTTATGAGTTATGATGATGTTGTGAGGTTATTGGTATCGTTGGAATACAGTAGAGATGATTGTTGTTGAATTCATTTCGTCATTTGAGAATACGAAATGTGGAATATGTCAAGGATTGATTTAGTATGGATTGCTATGAATTGGTAAGGTTATAACGGTAAGATTACTTTGGTAGTAGTCTTACTATATTATTACATTGGTATGTAATTATTTATGATGATGTGATCGGTATCATTATTGAGTATTGTGGCTGACCCCGTCGTGGGACTTTATTTTTAGGTACTCGGAGATCGAGCTAGTAGCGGTCGTGAAGGGATGAGCTTCCCGATGTGATACTAGTGGTGGCATGTTTTGGAGTATCGAGTATTTCTTTTCTGGTTATTCATTTCCGCTGCAAATGTGTATTTTGAACTGTGTTTTTATCCGCTGCGTGTGTATATTTCAAAATGGCTTTTCGGTATCTTTATCCGCTGTGTGTGCGTATTTTAAATGGCCCTTTTGGCACTTTGCGAACTTGGGTTATTTCGTTAAACCTTTTCCTAAACTATTTTATCGGTACATTTAAGCGGCGTCTTAACGTACATTTTGAACTATCGAGATTTGGCACTTCGCCTTGTATTTTCAAATGGTATTTTATGACGGTATTTCAAAATTATATTTTTGAAAATATTTGAGTATTTGCAAAATATTACCGTCATTGGCCTTTTAGCATTTTTAAACGTTTTTGAAATGGTTTTTAGCCTGGTGGGTTCCGGCGCGGGACCCACGGCGCTGTAATATCCCGGACGGTTTTGGGGGTGTTACAGAATATGGTATCGGAGCTTGGGTTTTGTGAAACCCAGGCGTGTGTGTTATGTGGCTCTACCGGTACGGTAGTAGCGTAATTTTTGAAAATGAGTTTTTTTTTACTTTTGAGTCAAATCGATTTTTGGAGTTTCCAAATTTTTTAGATTCTTTTCAAATTGCTATTTGTGATATTGGTGTGTGTTGGTTGTGTTGAGACTTCGTGTGGGAGTCGTGTGCTAGTATCACGGGAGATCATCGACTTCACGCACCTGTAAGTATATTGATTTGGTTATTTCTCTTGTGGCGACACTTGATTGTTTTGTGATAAGTTGGAAAGTTTGGGATTGATCTGTTGTTGGTGACGGGTTGCAAGTTTCGAGGACGAAACTTATTTTAAGGGGGGTAGTATGTAATACCCGGATTTTCAGTATAAATTTTTCGCGTTATTTTATCTGAGATATACTGTATAGTTTGGTATCTATACAGTATGGATAAAATAAATTGAGAACCGAGACAGTTATACCGGTGTGATTATCGTTTTTGATTGACAGATATATTCAGGATATGTTGTATCAGGTTGAACTGATTTGGATATCAGGTATACCGTATGAGAATATTTTTGGATTCAGTATGTGTATTCAGTATGCCGTATGTTTTTTGACAAATTACCTACGGAGTACCAACATTTTTTTCCACATATTTTTCTTGTATCAATAGCAACAACATACCAACATAATTTACTACAAATTTATATTTGGTAGCTATTCCGTTGCAATTTCATTGCTTCGATTCCAACAAGTTCCTTATTGCGTTGATATTTTGTAGATACCAAAAATTCAGTTTTACAGCTAAAAAATTTAGAAAAAGAGTTGAAACTTATACGAACCAACAAAATACCAAGCAGACTATGTAGCTAGCAAAATTTACTTGTTGGTTTTTTATTCTATAAGAATTCATGTACAACTTAAGGAGATTCTTATTACAAAAGTCCTATCATAAATCATTAGTATACACGAAACGGTGAGCATCATTTTTAATTAATTTTTAAAAGGAAAATAGTACTGGCAAAAAATAATATAAATTTTGTTGCACCGTCCAGAGGATGGAGAAGTGTAAGGGAGGCGACGGTATGAGCGGAGGATGGAGAACTTTGGCGGTCTCTTAATCTTTTTGTATGAATCTGCCGCGAAATTGAAGGCATTGGGCCTATTGTCGCAGATTTGGAGTTGGAATTTAATTTGTTGATCTATCTATGCTTTTACTCTTTAGTTTATATATAGTGTTAATAATTGAATTCTACTACTAGTCGAGTTCGACTTATAGCTAGTCTATGTTACTTAATTTCTTAATTGACTTTTTATCCCTAGGTTGGTCATCACTCTATTTTCTGAATTAGTATAATTATTATTGCCCCTCCGTTCCACATACTATTTTGCGGTCAGCACATGAATTACTCTTAAATTATAATGATTTATTATTTAATAGAATTATATTATAAATATTACCAATTCAAAAAATTCATTATATGTTGAATCTTTTGTCATAATATTTTAAGAGTAATCAATGGTCAAAATTGATTACAGTGGAGAGGTCAAAGTCAAAGTGAAAAGCGTGTTTAGTATACGGTTCGAAAGAAGCTGTAGTGTTGATTTTTTTTTACAAATAATATTAGACTATAATGGTAAAGTGGTCAATTAAGTCTAGATAATTTATCTGATAGGCCTATATTGACAAGAAAATCATTGATATTATTAATCAAAACGCCTATGTTCTCACCATTAATGTTTTTTCATATTGCAATAATAACATAGGCCGTCTCTAGATAGAGATCGTCTCTAATGAGACTTTGTATTAAAATATATAATAAAAATTTAGGTCCTAAATTAGAGAAGACCATTTGTAATATCCGGAATTTCTACTATTGTTGTTTGATATTATTTTATCTGAGTTATATTGTACAGCGTGGAATCTGTACAGTAGGGATAAAATAAATAAAGGACTGAGACATCTGTATTGGTATAATTGTCATACTTGGTTGACAATTACATTTAAGAAGTATATGTATTCAGTATGCTGTATGTTCGTATTCTGTATGTTGAGATGTTGGACGAGAAGAGTTGGAAATGGCTAAGTATAGCCTGACTAGCGCGCGCTAATGGTCAAGTATAGCGCACGCTATCGTTCATGGTTAGCGCACGCTAGAGGCAGAATGTAGCGCACGCTAATGCAGTCAGATCAGAAGGAATCTACGCGTGGACCAGGCCACTTTCGGCGCACGTTCTGATAAGTCAACGGATGTTGTAATGTAGTGTTAGCGCACGCTAATTCATGTTGATTAGCGCACGCTAACCATATATCGGTCAACAGGGAATCTTGGCTTTATTGGTTGATTTCGGCTTGTGGGGTCACGGGCATCTTCGTGGTAGGTGTAGACTGTAGCAAGTCAACTGGTATTAGCGCACGCTAAGGTAAATGACTTGCGTACGCTAAGCAGGATGTTTTACGTACGTTAATGCATGGGCATTACGTACGTAAGTTAGTTTACGAAGCAAGGCAGTAGCCTCTGGGCTTCGATAGCGCACGCTAACAAAGTCAGTTAGCGCACGCTAAGGCGGTAGCGCACGCTAAACATGAGATGTTAGCGCACGCTAATAATGAATATTATAAAAGGGGACAGAAGGGTGCTGAGAAGCATTTCGTCATTCTTTCTTATTTCAGCCGAGAGAGAGAGAGAGAGTTGGGATATATTTGAGGTTCCAAACACTGGATTAAGGTGAAGTTAATCATCCATAACAACGTTTGAAGCTTGAAATCATTGGTGATTCTTGGAAATGGATTCAACCTTGGAAATCAATCCATTCCTTCAAAAAGGTAATTACTCTTCACTTTGAGATTTCGTTTTGGATTGCATATGATGTTCTTGAGCTGATGATTATCATATAAACAAGTTGATAAGTATGATTATGAATTGGATTACCGGATCATGATAATGTTATTGTTGATATGAATATATTGATATGAATTGGATGGTTTCGAATTTGTTGTTATCTTCAAAGAGATATGTTGGATAATGTCTTCCTTCAATTCGGATCTGTGATGTTGTTGTTGTTGGTTCCTTCATATGATGGTGAACATGGCATGATTATGAGTTCTTGGTGTTTAGGTTGTTGATATTAAGAAAGATGAAATATGAATATATGACTTGAATTAAAAGTCGGATGAATACCTATATGTTAAAGGATATTGGATTTCGTTGTTTGATAGCTATGAACATGATTCAGAATCACTTAGAGTCTTTGATAATCGCCAGATGTTGATCGGTATCCGAAATGCATGTAACTGCACGTTATTAGCACACGCTAAGCCTACTGGCTAGCGCATGGTATCGGGAACAACTTAGCGCACGCTACGGTAAAAGATTAACGTGCGCTAAGTAAACAGGCAGGGTAATATATTCTGTTTCGGTTATGAATTCGTGATGGTTTGACTTGGTTTGTTCTGACTGTGTTTATTCGAGGTTGTGTTGAACCGTTGAGTTCGATTGGTTAGTTTTGTCGGTTGTTGATTGTTATCGGATATGTGTTATTTGATTCCTTCGATAGGTTGAGTTTATTGATCGGTGATTATAACCGTGTGTTGCGGTCATGTTCGAGTATGTTCGTGAATTGCTTCGGTCGGGGCCGAGGAGCTCGTAGACGAAGGCATTGTGACTGGTAGTGGCTTCATCATCATCGTATCGGTATCGAGGCAAGTTATTACTTGCTCAGTTATAATATTTAATGAATGGTTTCAGCTTCATTTCGTTTATAATGCATATAGCGATGATTATTATGTGAACTCTGGGTATTCGGATCGCATATCATTCTTTCGATTCTGGGAGATAAATCATAATGTATATGCTTATCTCAGTTATTGGTATGTTCGAGTATCAAGGTTACATTATGGTAAAGACGAGGATATGAGTATCTATAGTTCATTGTTCGTTTGGATCGCCGAGCATTGAGGATAATCGTCGGTGATGGTTTGATATCGAGATTTCTCCCGAAGGACTCGGGGCAAGTATCTTATATCGATTGATTAGAGTTAGTGATTTGATCATGCGTATCATCATTCATGTTGTCGAACATGAGGTCGTCTTAATTGATTTGTCATATTGTCGTTCATGTTGCCTTGTTCATGATGATGAACATATTGTTTTCATATGTGTATGCATATTATGTTGTTTATGTTGTGTTGATCCGATGGGATCGCGCGATCTATGCTGAGGGCGCTGGATCGGATGTCCACCTCGTGTTGGTCCGACGGGATCATCTTGGGATCTATGCTGAGGGCGCTGGATCATTGGACGGGTTTTTCCACCTCGTGTTGGTCCGACGGGATCATCTTGGGATCTATGCTGAGGGCGCTGGATCGTTGGATTACCCAGTATTGTGTTATTGTTGTGCATATGTATATTGTTGGTTATCCACCTCGTGTTGATCTTGTAGGATCATCTTGGGATCTATGCTGAGGGCGCTGGATCATGGGATTTCCATTGAGTATACATAGTTGTTATTGTTTTTGAGCATATTGACGTTGTCATATGAGTATGCATTTGTAGGTCTTGTGTTAGGACCTTGTCCGTATTGCATTGTTCTGATCTCGGACTAGACTGATATGATTATCGTGGCACATCATATCTCGAGGTATGTTCCATATTTTCTTTGGTCTTGTCTTTGGTGGACAATCGGTTACTGTCTTGGGATTTGATGATATTATTCGATGGATCGTATTGGTCAGAAATGGTAGATTTCCGTATCGTGAATTGGTTATGATAGTTTGAGGATCTTGAGTATTGTTTGAGGTACAATACATATATTATATTCGAGTTTATTGGTTAATCGAGTACGAGATGTGAAACTGTGACAATGGTTTTTCTGATGAATTACGTGATTAAGTAAAGTTATGGCGGTAAGACTACGTTGGTCGTATTCTTATGTTGTATTCTCATTGGTATGTAATTATTAATGTTTTGTGACGGTTATCATTGTTGGATATTATGGTTGACCCCGTCGTGGGATTTATTTTTAGGTTCTTGGAGTATCGAGCTTGTAGCGGTCGTGAAGAGATGAGCTTCCCGGAGGATACTGGCTAGGACATGTTTATTTCCATTGAGTTTCTTGATTGGTTCTTGTATTCCGCTGCTAGAGTATCTTTATGGTTGGTCTTTTTCCGCTGCGTGAGTATTTTGAAATGCTCTTTTGGTATCTGGTAACTGAGGTTACTTTGGAAATCATTTTCTAAACTTTTGCGTGTCGGCCGTTTGGCCTTGCGATTTCAAATGAGTTTTTACGATGGTTTTTGATAAATGGATTTTATAAATCTTCGAATGTTTTTAATAGATAATACCGTCGTTAGCCTCTTGGGCGTTTTGTAAATGTTTGCGAAAATTTCCTTCAGCCTTGTGGGTTCCATCGCGGGGCCCACGGCGCTGTAATATTTCCGGTCGGCTCTGGGGGTGTTACAGAATATGGTATCGGAGCTTAGGTTGAGAAAACCTAGGCATTTGGGTCGAGTTGGGTCGTGTTTTTGTCGCGTCATTCGAGTTGTCGATTGACAAATACTAGAGCCGTGAGTCTTTGTTGTTCACTCAGGCTTGTGCGTTATCGGATTTGCCAGTATCGTACTGGGCTTGTTATAACTTTTCCAAATAGTGTTAACGAGATTCTCTGGAATGAGATGTATTGTGTTCTTAAGTCGAACTGAGTTTGCAAACGTGTGTTTTGAAAATATCTGTGTCGAGTATTTTCTTGAGTCGAGACATGTGCCAAGATATCACGGGAATCGTCGGCTTCACGATCCGTAAGTATTTGGATTTTGAATTGCATTGAGATTTATTGCCATTCTAAGTTGATACGTTTTGAGATTCGTAAAGATAATATGCGTTCTGAGATATTATGCGTTACGAGAATGAGATGACGTAATTGGGACAGGATTGATGATCTTGAGAAACTATGATTTTGGAAATCGGTATGTTGGTTAGATTTTGGAACGGAATTGTGCATCGGGAGAAATATTGTGCATGGTTGAGAAGAACATGTAGCATGTTAATTCATTTTGAGTTATATGAACGCTTTTGATCATTTGAAAATGATACCTTTCAAAATGAATGTTTTACGGATGTTTTACGGAAAATGATTTTTGGGTCGAGACCCAATCGATTTTGAAATGGTTTTATAACTCAGGACTTGGGGTCCGTAAAGGGTTTTCTACTTTTAAACTTCTTGTAATGCGAAACAAAATACAGTGAGACCTAATGTTTCAAAAGACTTTCTGTTTTCTAAAACTCCCGAGATCTGTAAAACACTTTACCAATCGTTTACTTATGTTATTTCCGCCTTTCGAGGCTTTGGTTTACTTGTTCAAATGGAACCTCTCGGGAAGTCTTTCGCCGTGTTTGATTTGCTTGATTTGTTTCAACGTTTTGTCATATCATATTTGAGGTGATCCAGAATGGGTAAATGGTTGACGATACGAATCATGTGTGGAAAAGGAGTTTTTATCGGAGTCTATATATTGAGGTTTTGGAACTCGATCGTGTGGTTTCCGTTGGAATGTCAGTGGATTGTGACGAGCCGAATTGGTATACAGGAGTATGGTTGTGGTCAAGCATTTGCATAAATTCCATTTTATTTAATCGCGTATATTCGAAAAGAATTTTTATCGAGAACTTGGCACCAGCGAGCCGATTTAATTTTTAAAATTGATTTCGTGGTCTTACGAAAATTTATGTTTTGAGTTTTCAAACTCTTGAAAGAATTTTCGAAAATTTGTCTTCGTGATAAGATTATATGATTTCAAACTGGTCTTGAAAATGTGATTGATGTACATACGCATTTAGTGCATAATGCATATCGTGGTGAAATTGTGAATGTGACTCACGAACTGGATAATATATCAATGTGGAACGATGAATAGGGATCCGAACTTTGGTATGGTCGTTTGGTTATGCAAGGATGATCGATTGATTTATCGGATAAGAGAAATATACTGCGTGTTGTAGATTCATGTGTAGGATGTAATTTTGGAACTTTGGACCTTGTAAAACCGGGACGTATGTGCTATGTGATTCCATTGGTGTGGTAGTAGCGCAATCTTACCATAGTGATCTTTGAATGATTTCTTTGTAAGTGTAAATTTAGGGATGGTGACCCCATGCTGGTTGTTTTGGATATTGAGTGGTCGTTCCCACTCCTTGTATGAACTGGTATGTTCGTCGATTTGCGATTCGTTGTTCGTATGCCGAGGGAAATGTTCGCCAGTTGGGTATGTTTATTGAGATCTACTGTACGTGATTGATTTGTCGTTTTGAGAATGTTATTCTTTCGTATATCTGTTTATGTAGTTCTGTGTTGATCGTGTTGGAGTTTACCGTGTGAAGGTATTCTCGAATTTTGTTGATCGTTCGTTGGTAATATTGGAGTTTATCACGTTGATGATATTCTCGATTGTGTTTTGACCTCTGGTTGGTCATATTGGAAATTATCATGTCGATGATAAATTCGATTGATTGTTGATCATTGTTGGTGATCATCTGAGCGTTCGGATTTTGTGTTGATGTTTCGGGATTCGTGTCGTTGTTTTGGGCAGTTGTTTTGCAGATGTATTGTGTATTATTCGTCTTATCGGAATTGGGACTTGATTATGTAATCAGCAGACGGATTTGATTCGGATGATTATTTCATCCGATGATATATTTGGTTGGGACTTATGGAATTGTTATTGTAAGCGTGTTGAGGCTTTACAGTGAAGTCACTTGCTAGTATCTCAGGAGATTGTCGACTTGGCGCATATGTGAGTATGCTATTTTGGTTATTCGGTAATAATGATGATTGATTGTTGTCGTGATGGTTTCGGAATATTTTGGCTGAACGGTATGTTTGTTTGTCTTATGACGGATTGCAAGTTTCGAGGACGAAACTTATTTTAAGTGGTGTAGAATGTAATATCCTAATTTCTACTATCGTTGTTTGATATTATTTTATCTCGAGTTATATTATGCAGCGTGGAATGCATGGTAGGGATAAAATAAATAAAGGACTGAGACATCTGTATTGGTATAATTGTCATACTTGGTTGACAATTACATTTAAGAAGTATATGTATTCAGTATGCTGTATGTTCGTATTCTGTATGTTAAGATGTTGGACGAGAAGAGTTGGAAATGGATAAGTATAGCCTGACTAGCGCGCGCTAATGGTCAAGTATAGCGCACGCTATCGTTCATGGTTAGCGCACGCTAGAGGCAGAATGTAGCGCACGCTAATGCAGTCAGATCAGAAGGAATCTACGCGTGGACCAGGCCACTTTCGGCGCACGTTCTGATAAGTCAACGGATGTTGTAATGTAGTGTAAGCGCATGCTAATTCATGTTGATTAGCGCACGCTAACCATATATCGGTCAACAGGGAATCTTGGCTTTATTGGTTGATTTCGGCTAGTGGGGTCACGGGCATCTTCGTGGTAGGTGTAGACTGTAGCAAGTCAACTGGTATTAGCGCACGCTAAGGTAAATGACTTGCGTACGCTAAGCAGGATGTTTTACGTACGTTAATGCATGGGCATTACGTACGTAAGTTAGTTTACGAAGCAAGGCAGTAGCCTCTGGGCTTCGATAGCGCACGCTAACAAAGTCAGTTAGCGCACGCTAAGGCGGTAGCGCACACTAAACATGAGATGTTAGCGCACGCTAATAATGAATACTATAAAAGGGGACAGAAGGGTGCTGAGAAGTATTTCGTCATTCTTTCTTATTTCAGCCGAGAGAGAGAGAGAGAGTTGGGATATATTTGAGGTTCCAAACACTGGATTAAGGTGAAGTTAATCATCCATAACAACGTTTGAAGCTTGAAATCATTGGTGATTCTTGGAAATGGATTCAACCTTGGAAATCAATCCATTCCTTCAAAAAGGTAATTACTCTTCACTTTGAGATTTCGTTTTGGATTGCATATGATGTTCTTGAGCTGATGATTATCATATAAACAAGTTGATAAGTATGATTATGAATTGGATTACCGGATCATGATAATGTTATTTTTGATATGAATATATTGATATGAATTGGATGGTTTCGAATGTGTTGTTATCTTCAAAGAGATATGTTGGATAATGTCTTCCTTCAATTCGGATCTGTGATGTTGTTGTTGTTGGTTCCTTCATATGATGGTGAACATGGCATGATTATGAGTTCTTGGTGTTTAGGTTGTTGATATTAAGAAAGATGAAATATGAATATATGACTTGAATTAAAAGTCGGATGATTACCTATATGTTAAAGGATATTGGATTTCGTTGTTTGATAGCTATGAACATGATTCAGAATCACTTAGAGTCTTTGATAATCGCCAGATGTTGATCGGTATCCGAAATGCATGTAACTGCACGTTATTAGCACACGCTAAGCCTACTGGCTAGCGCATGGTATCGGGAACAACTTAGCGCACGCTACGGTAAAAGATTAACGTGCGCTAAGTAAACAGGCAGGGTAATATATTCTGTTTCGGTTATGAATTCGTGATGGTTTGACTTGGTTTGTTCTGACTGTGTTTATTCGAGGTTGTGTTGAACCGTTGAGTTCGATTGGTTAGTTTTGTCGGTTGTTGATTGTTATCGGATATGTGTTATTTGATTCCTTCGATAGGTTGAGTTTATTGATCGGTGATTATAACCGTGTGTTGCGGTCATGTTCGAGTATGTTCGTGAATTGCTTCGGTCGGGGCCGAGGAGCTCGTAGACGAAGGCATTGTGACTGGTAGCGGCTTCATCATCATCGTATCGGTATCGAGGCAAGTTATTACTTGCTCAGTTATAATATTTAATGAATGGTTTCAGTTTCATTTCGTTTATAATGCATATAGCGATGATTATTATGTGAACTCTGGGTATTCGGATCGCATATCGTTCTTTCGATTCTGGGAGATAAATCATAATGTATATGCTTATCTCAGTTATTGGTATGTTCGAGTATCAAGGTTACATTATGGTAAAGACGAGGATATGAGTATCTATAGTTCATTGTTCGTTTGGATCGCCGAGCATTGAGGATAATCGTCGGTGATGGTTTGATATCGAGATTTCTCCCGAAGGACTCGGGGCAAGTATCTTATATCGATTGATTAGAGTTAGTGATTTGATCATGCGTATCATCATTCATGTTGTCGAACATGAGGTCGTCTTAATTGATTTGTCATATTGTCGTTCATGTTGCGTTGTTCATGATGATGAACATATTGTTTTGCATATGTGTATGCATATTATGTTGTTTATGTTGTGTTGATCCGATAGGATCGCGCGATCTATGCTGAGGGCGCTGGATCGGATGTCCACCTCGTGTTGGTCCGACGGGATCATCTTGGGATCTATGCTGAGGGCGCTGGATCATTGGACGGGTTTTTCCACCTCGTGTTGGTCCGACGGGATCATCTTGGGATCTATGCTGAGGGCGCTGGATCGTTGGATTACCCAGTATTGTGTTATTGTTGTGCATATGTATACTGTTGGTTATCCACCTCGTGTTGATCTTGTAGGATCATCTTGGGATCTATGCTGAGGGCGCTGGATCATGGGATTTCCATTGAGTATACATAGTTGTTATTGTTTTTGAGCATATTGACGTTGTCATATGAGTATGCATTTGTAGGTCTTGTGTTAGGACCTTGTCCGTATTGCATTGTTCTGATCTCGGACTAGACTGATATGATTATCGTGGCACATCATATCTCGAGGTATGTTCCATATTTTCTTTGGTCTTGTCTTTGGTGGACAATCGGTTACTGTCTTGGGATTTGATGATATTATTCGATGGATCGTATTGGTCAGAAATGGTAGATTTCCGTATCGTGAATTGGTTATGATAGTTTGAGGATCTTGAGTATTGTTTGAGGTACAATACAGATATTATATTCGAGTTTATTGGTTAATCGAGTACGAGATGTGAAAGCGTGACAATGGTTTTTCGATGAATTACGTGATTAAGTAAAGTTATGGCGGTAAGACTACGTTGGTCGTATTCTTATGTTGTATTCTCATTGGTATGTAATTATTAATGTTTTGTGACGGTTATCATTGTTGGATATTATGGCTGACCCCATCGTGGGATTTCTTTTTAGGTTCTTGGAGTATCGAGCTTGTAGCGGTCGTGAAGAGATGAGCTTCCGGAGGATACCGGCTAGGACATGTTTATTTCCATTGAGTTTCTTGAGTGGTTCTTGTATTCATTTGCTAGAGTATCTTTATGGTTGGTATTTTTCCGCTGCGTGAGTATTTTGAAATGCTCTTTTGGTATCTGGTAACTGAGGTTACTTTGGAAATCATTTTCTAAACTTTTGCGTGTCGGCCGTTTGGCCTTGCGATTTCAAATGAGTTTTTACGATGGTTTTTGATAAATGGATTTTATAAATCTTCGAATGTTTTTAATAGATAATACCGTCGTTAGCCTCTTGGGCGTTTTGTAAATGTTTGCGAAAATTTCCTTCAGCCTTGTGGGTTCCATCGCGGGGCCCACGGCGCTGTAATATTTCCGGTCGGCTCTGGGGGTGTTACACCATTTGGCTTGTCCATCCCTGTCAAAGTCCGTTTGCCCGAGATTATAGGCCATTTAGGCCCGACCGACCAATATTTTTTTATATACTAATATATGTTATACTATTTATTTACAATGCATATTTGATTTTCTATATGATTGTGAATTATTTGACTGAGCCTCAAAAAACTCGGTTCGGCTCTTGGACATCCCAAACCCTATATGATTCAGACATTCTATCACCAGATCTAGTCCATCAAACACCTCATTTAATTTTTTAGTAGACTCTAATCTTGAAGTGTTTGGCATTCGAATCAAAAATCAATGTGAATTAAAATTCAAAGTTAATAGTAATTGAATTAAAGTTGATTTTTCAAGTTTTGTGTTGATAATTGAATTGTGATTTTGATACTGTTTAGCACTCCCTCCGTTTCAGAACAAATGATATAATTCGAGTAGGCATATATAGAGTAGAGAAACAAATACGAAAGTTTGACAAAACTCAAATCAGTTCCTTTTAGTCCCCATATAAAGATGGTCATTGACGAGACTTAAGAACAACAACGACGATGATGATAGTACTCCATTTGTCCCGCAAAACTCATATATCTGCGATTTTTACATAAAACTACACGCTACTATATGTATGAAGTTATCGAGGATGGAGGGAGTAGTAGTAATGATAAGAGTAGTAGGAGTTGGATGCTCATGTGTACGTCCTACGTACGTCATGCCAGAAACTTCCAATCAATTTCCTTCGATTTTTTCACGATTATATATTACTCGTAGCTCATATTGGATAAAAATTAGAGAACACATAATTAGAAATGTAAAATGTATTATTTTTTATCGTAACTGTTTAATCACAAAACTTTATGAGAGACGGTCTCTAGATAACTTATAAATTATATAAGTGTGATAATATAATTTCTTATTTATATAAATTATAAATTAAAAATTATCTAAATACAGTATAACATGAGACTTGATCATGTTTAATAATATATTTTTTCTAATTGGTATACCATATAAGTTATGATTTTAATTAATAAAAAAGTTTATTAATTTTTGAGAAGTATGTATTTGAGACCTACAAATTTTGAAGTCCATATTAACTACTTCCTCCATCCCAGCTAACATAAGCATTTTGACTTTATATGGTCAATAATTTTCAAGTTTGACTAAGAATTAATCTCAAGTTTCATAATATAATTTTATTAAATATTTTACCATTATATTTTGAGATTAATTCTTAGTCAAACTTAGAAATTATTGACCATTTAAAGTCAAAATGCTCATGTTAACTGGGACGAAGAGAGTATTAAAGACTTGGCCCATCAAAACAATCATTCCAACCCCTCTCTATCTTCTCCCCACGCATCTTCCTTCCACAACCAAAACACAGCAGCAGCGGCGATCAAATTCTTCCAGATTCCCTAAATTCCTCCAATTTTGCTGTCATCCCGCCAAAATTCTCCAATTCCTCAGTCCTCCCTCCAAAATCTAGACTCCATATGGTAATGGAATTGCTCAATTACATCTGGATGGAAGCCCTAATTTTGGCTATTTATACTCACACCGTCTCAGTCTTCTTCAGTCGTCCTCGTCCGCACCTCTATACTATATTCCAACTCTACGAACAAGGTTTGTGTCCATTTAACTATGTGATGGTCTCTTCATTTATCTACATGAATGGATATGTCATTTGTCTGTGAGTGGTTTTACTTTGTTTCTGTCACAATCTATTATACTTATTCATGTTCTCATGGAATCTGAATGATTCTTCTCATCCTTGGCCTTTTTCAATTTGATAAAAAAAGGATTATTCTTTCATTTACAAATGTATTAATGGGATATGGATGAGAAGTGTGTACTGGAATTTTCAATTTGATAAACAATGAATATTTGTTTTGGTTCTGTTTGGGTGATTTGTTTGGAACTTCTTTTGGTATTGGCATGAGGAACCGACTGTAGATAAGTATTGGACTTCGATTTTGGTGTTTTTTATATTTTCGCTAAAAGCTGGTTTGGTTTTCTAGGTTTGGAGGTTGAGTTGTGATGCTTTAAGTTAACTTTTGCTTGATTGAAATTTGTACTCTCAAAGCTCAGAAGCTTATTTGGTTAAATACACTTGTTTAACTTTTTAAAAATGTATCAGTAGGAGATGGATGAGTTAAATTTCATTAACAAATGTTTTAATAGGAGATGGATGACAAGTGAATTATACTAGAACAGTTAAATATGACTGAAGATGTCTGTTTGTTGTTTATTAATCCACATATATATATATATATATATGTGTGTGTGTGTGTGTGTATATATATATATATTTGTTATACTATGTCTGTTTGAATCTCATGAGCATGTCATATCTATTTATGCAGTATGGCAAGAAGGGTCAAGAAGACGAGTAAGGGTGCAAATAGTTCCCGCAAGAGGAATGATGGCAGGACCCCAGTTATGGAGGATGCGTCTTCACCTATACGTGAAACAGATGAGCGAAATGATGACCTTCAAGTGAGTGATGATGATGATGCTTCTCGCAACGAGGGCAGCGGTACTCGTCCCATTAGTCTTGCTGCATCACCAGGATGAGATGAGAACTTGGATTCTGAATATGATGAGTCTGGGGAGCAGCACAGGACACGAGGATCAAACCGTGGAATGGATGTTCTTGAAGACTTGGAAGACCGTCCTACAATTTTTACAGTTGGTGGCATGTTATATTCATTTCCTTTTTCTGTTACATGTTTATTTTGCTTTCCTTTATTGTGTGTGTAAGGTGATGTTTTTTCTTCTAAATATACTTTAACAGGTTTCCTGATGCACGTGTGACTTCTGATATCGTGGTTACTATAAAGGAAAATTTTGAAGGTGCATGGGCAACATGGAGGAAAGTACCTCAAGAGATTAGGGACCTGTACTGGGATAAGTTCAAGGTAAATAATTGAAAAATATCTTTTTGAGTAAGTTTTGAACGGAAGTATATAAGATGTGTAACACTTAGTCTGTTACTAATTTTCTGAGTACTTGTTCAAGTTAGCTTATGGAAAGTAACATCAATTATTCTATTGAAATATACATTATATGCATGTTTTGATGAATAAAGTCATTACAATCCCTTTGATTTCTTATCATTTTATTAGTCCAGTTCATGCAAATTACACTATTTTTATGTTTTCCAAAACAGTGGAGAAAATCATTTTCTCCTATATGACTTTGATTAATTTCACGTATCTGAGGTACATATTATAAAATGCATCAGTTGCCCAGTAATAACTATTTTTATGTTGCCATATGATTGTGTTTATTATATCCTATTTGTATTTGTAGAAACATTTTAAATGGCCTCTGCGGGGAGAAAGTCAGATTTATAAAGCATGGTGTAAGACTTGTTCTGATCGGTTTAGAGACATACTTGGCTTAGCCAGAAAGAAGGCAAAACAGGTGTCCGGCTCAAAAAGTGCCAAGGATTGGATCGACTTAAATCCAGAATGGATGCATAGCACGATATGGAATAAATTAATCAAAGACGTTTGGTCCAAGAAGGAATGGCAGAACAAGTCTGATTCTGGAACTAAGAATCGTTTGAGCGGAAACGATATGGCTTCACCAACTTACACTGGTGGTTCCATCCCAATGTCGGCACATGAGATTAGGATGGTAAGTAATCTTGTGAAATATCTATATGTTTGTTTATTGATTATTTCATTTTAGATAAGTTCTTACATGACAGAATAATTTTATAGAGGAAAGAGCTTAAATGTAATACAACTGAACTGGAGTTATTTGACCGCACACACAAGACGGATGGGGAATATGTTTGTCCAAAATTTAAAAAAGTGCGGGTAAGTACTTCTTATTTGTTGATTTTTTTTTCAATTTTAATCTCAATGTGATTTCCTCCTACTCTGCAACTACAGTAGTTACTGCTAAAAAATGTTGGTCTTTGTTCTTATGTTATGGAAGCCAACATATCTGATTTGTATTGATAAGATAATATATCATAATAAAAAACTGTACGGAGGGCTTGAGTTTGGTGTTGTCTGTTGGTGATTTGGGGGTTGTTTATGTTTATTTGTTGCTGGTGTTAGTTTAGATAAATAGCGGATTAATGACTGGTTTTGTGGTTTATGTTTTAATTACTGTGTTTGATTTGATCATTTGAATGAATGGAAGTTGAGTTTCTGTGTTAAAAAAAATAAACTGTGTATTTAATGTTCAACAAATTAGTTTTTTTTCAAAATTAAAAGAATATTTCGGTTTAGATGTGCAAATGATGTCGTCAATGCTGGAAGAGGAGCATTGACATCTAAATTATGTCCTTTTCTGCTTTCGAAAAAAAATATGTCCTTTCTGCACGCATTAAAGTGATAGATAGATGGAGGTGAACTGCAATAGACCGAAACAGAGCCATGAATTCGATAATCTACTGAAGATATCGGGAAAAGTTTTCCTAAACTTTTGAGTACATGGGCTTCTTGAATTCCACTGCGTGATCAACTATTTCATGTTGCGACATCCATGACCAATGTCCAAACTCGGCCTTTTCATTCCCATCTCCCAATAGATTGATCTCTTTGTCCTTTCCAGTAAATTTCAAAATAAACCGTTTCTGTGCTTGACCTTTCCGGTCCGAATTCCATTGCTGCTTTTTCCCTGACCTCTGGTGACTGGGAAGGAGAAAGGTAGCTGTATTTTTACGCTGCAATGGTGGGGAGTTAAAATGGACTAAAGATCTGCATAAAGCTATCGCTACGGTGGCACATGGATGCGGTGGTTGTTGCTCCAACTTTTGTTGCCTACTGTTCAACAAATTAGTTAATTACTATTCAAAAAACAAAAAAGTTAATTAGTCTAGCTACAATTTTAAAAAACTTGTGTGATGTTTGTATGATGCAATATATTAACTGTATCATCTTCTGCAGGAGACGTATGAAACAATTATTAAACAAAAATATCCTGATCCAGAATCACGTCTGAATTTTGATGTCACAGCTTGGAAAGATGCATCTGGAAGAGATGAAGGGAGAAGACTATATGAATTTGCGAACACTCGACATACCCTTGAGTATGAACGGGATGGGGCAGATGTAGAAGGAAGCAGTTTAGACCAAGGAGCCTTGAAAGATATAATTAAATTGAAGATTGGTGAGTGCACAAAGGACCTGGTTAAAAACCTTAAAACCATTTTGCCGGAAATGGTGTGCGAGGTACTCGAACATCTCCGACAAAATGATGTGGAAGATGAAGAAACTAGAAATTCTTACGACCCTTATGACAGTTATGAAGATGATTTCGAGATAAGTATGGATAATTCAAGAGGGCATCGCATTTACGCAAAGAAGGATGGCAAAAAGCATGCATATGGCAAAATAAGTAATGGTGATCAGCATGATAGGTCTCAAAAGCATAAGAAGGATCGTAAGCAAAAGTAGTTGGTGTCTTTGGTGATGGATGATCTAGGTCATAGTTATTTTTATTAGAATAATTGATTTGTCTTTAGATTAGTATGGATTAGTATTGGTTTTGTTTATATTTCTTTTTTTAGTTAACAATGCCTTTGTTTGTACTTTATGGTTATATTTGTTATAAATGCAATCATTTCTCAATGCTAAATGTTTTGAAAATTTCCATTTTATTAGTTTGAAGCTAAATATGTAATTGAATTTCAACCACATGTAGTGACAAAATATTTGTTATCATGCGTTGGTAGCTTCTAATTTGTTTATAACAAAATAGCGATAACATTGTTTGTTGCAAGTTTGGTTAAACCTATAACAGATTTACGACGTCAATATGCGTAGCTAACTTTCCAACACTTAATTTTGTTGCTACGTTTGTTATTATAACCTCGTATACTTGTAACAAGATACCAACAAAAAATTTTGTAGCAGACTTTCAAATAAAAAAATGGTTGCTAAAATTTGTTGGTAAAAATGCAATATTTCGTAGTAGTTACTTTCCAACAAAAATGTAGTTGCTAAAATTCGTTGATAAATTTGCAACGCATTTGACGACATACAATTTGTTGGAGAAAGTGAAAGTGCTTCATTGAGTTTTTTCATCATCACCAACAAAACACCAACATTCACCATCAAAAAAGTGTCGTTGCTATATTTTCCAACAACAATCATTTTCGTAGCAGTTGTTTAACTACGTCACTTTCAAAAACAAATCTGCCACGACAAAATATGTTGGTGATAGTCATCTCCATCAAAATAGCAACAAAAATCAACATCATTGAAGGCCTTTTTTCTTGTAGTGATACCTTTTGATTAAATGAATTAACAAACTCAATAGGAAACAGCACACATATTCGGATTATGCATACTGTATGCAGTCATAAAAAAGGGTGTCCTGCATGCAGTAAAAATACTGTACATACTGTACATTAAACGAATTAAAACGAATTAAAAAAAATGTACATTAATAAACACAAAGACTCGGGTATACTGTACATTAATGAATTAAAAAATGGCATACTGTATGCAGTAAAAATACCAAAATAAGGAAACTGGAAAAAAAAGAATTATGCAAAAAAATACAGAAAATAAAAACAGTAAAAATAAGATAAATACCTTTTGATTTGGTTCAATATGTCCTTGATATGGTGGAGAATAAATTTATAATTAATAATTTGGATGAGATTGAAGAGTGTTTTGAATTTGGTAGGGTTCATAGGTCGCATACGAAGAAGAAAGAGGAAGAGGAAAGAGAGAAATGGAAAAAGTTTAAAAATTTATATTAGTTTGTTATTTAAATATAATATGTACTTACTTTATTTGTTATTTGAATTAATTAAATATCCTAAATAATAAAAAATTTGCCATTAAATTATGCAATATATTTCATTTAATTATTTATTATATTACAGTATGTTAATAATGAATATTATTAAATACAAATTTAACAGTATTATTTATTATATTAATGAATGTTATTAAATATAAATTTAAGAGTATTATTAGTAAAAAAAGAAGAAGGAGAAAACATTATTATGCATTAGCGTTAAAAATGTGACGCCATTGTTTATAAAAGGAAAATTAATACATTGGCGTCATACATGTGACGCCATTGTTAATTAAAAAAAAGGAATGAAGGCGTAAAGGCGTCACATAAAAGAAAAGTGAAGTAAAAAACATAGCTCAGTGGCTGGCGCGGGATTCGAACCCACGCCTGTGTAATGCATGAAGTGGCATGTTGCCACTGAACTATGTTTTCATTCATTATTTATAGGGCATAAATATAATATATACTTACTAATAAAAATATTTTCCTTTATTTGTTATTTGAATTAATTAAATATCCTAAATAAGAAAAAGTTTGCCATTAAATTATGCAATATATTTCATTTAATTATTTATTATATTACAGTAGGTTAATAATGAATGTTATTAAATAAAAATTTATATTAGTTTGTTATTTAAATTAATTAGATTTTCTAAATAATTAAATTTTTACTATTAAATTATGTAATATGTTTTTTTTATTATATTACAGTAGGTTAAGAGTCAACATTATTAAATACTATATTAATTTTTTTATTATGTTACAGGAAATGATGAAATGAACTCTCTCCTCACAAACCAGCAGAGAAAAAGGGGTAATCTACTTCGCGTTCCGCGGCACGGACTGAGTGTGCCGCGGCCCGCGGCCAAAAACAGCACCCAACAAAAGGCTAGTACTGCGGACCGGCCAGCATAGAGTCGCGACCCGCGGTACAGCCAGCTCCAACACCAAAAGCACAAGGTGTGTGCCGCGGCGCACACTATTCGGGCCCAAAGATGATGAAAAACGACCCGAGAAGAGAATAAAAGTAATAGAACTCAAAACTTGAGAACAATAACACGAAATGGAAGTGCGGAAACCCCAAAACGGTGGTTCCGAGCAATGATTACGAGGGTTTGTCCAACAATAGCATGATTCGAACAAGGAGTAAATTCGAAATGATATGAACTCCAATATCAACGTCGACTAACGAAGCAATTACAATAATCAAGATATTATTCTCGTCTCGATTCTCAAGCAAGGTTGAAATAATGAACCATATCGATACACGATTCAAAGTTACTCTGAATGGTGAACACGAATGAATGAATATGAATGATGAATGATTATTAATGAGTGAGAATTACTGAGTGACAATTACTGAATGAAAAAAAATAAATGAGTTCACAACCGGGTATTACATACTCCCCCCTTAAAAAGAGTTTCGTCCCCGAAACTAAGGGTCAAACAATTCGGAATAACTCTCCCGCATACTATCCTTGGTTTCCCAAGTAGTCTCTTCGACTCCGTGTCTCGACCACTGAATCTTAACCAAAGTAATCATCTTGTTCCTCAATTCGTTGATTCGCCGCTCTAAGACTCGTACAAGACGCTCCTCATACGTATGATCATCTGCTGTCTCGATTTCATCAAACTGAAGTATGTGACTAGGGTCGGCAACATACTTCCACAACTGAGAGACATGAAACACGTTATGAATTCGGCTCAAGGCTGGAGGTAAAGCCAATCGATAAGCCAGATCGCCTACTCGATCCAAAATCTCAAATGGTCCAATGAATCTCGGACTCAACTTTCCATGCTTCCCGAAACGGAAGATACCTCAACTCGGGGATACCTTGACTAAAACGTGGTCACCTGTCTCGAACTCTAATTGTCGACGACGATTATCTGCATAAGATTTCTGTCGACTCTGAGCGGTCAACAAACGACTCTGGATCAATGTTACCTTCTCGCAGGTGGCTATTAGCATATCGGGTTGAGTGCCGATCGATTTTGATAAGTCATCCCAGCATAAGGGAGATCGAAAATGACGACCGTATAAGGCCTCGTAAGGTGCCATCTTAATCGAAGCATGCCAACTATTGTTATACGTGAATTCGATCAATGGGGTAGTTGGCCTTCCCAATCATCTTTCCAATCGAGAACACATGCTCTCAACATGTCCTCCAACGTCTGAATAGTTCTATCTGATTGTCCGTCGCACAGAGGGTGAAAACATGTGATGATATTGAGCTGAGTTCCCATGGCATGATGAACATATTTCCAAAAATGCGACACAAATCGCCCGTCGCGATCCGAAATGATATTCTTAGGGGTACCGTGCAATCTCACGATCTCTTTAATGAATAACTGGGCAAGTCTCTCAGGACCCCACGTATCCTTAATCTCAAGGAAATGAGCTTACTTAGTTAAACGGTCCAAAATAACCCAAATTGTATTCATGCCACGACGAATCACCGGCAAACTCATAATGAAGTCCATTGAAATATCCTCCCACTTCCATTCTGGGATAGGAAGCAGTTTTAGCATACCCGCCGGTCGCTGATGTTCTATCTTGACTTGCTGACAAGTCAGACATCTCGAAACAAATTCTGCGACTTCTCGCTTCATATTAATCCACCAGTAATTTTGTTTCAAGTCCTTGTACATCTTGCTAGACCCCGGATGAATAGAATAATGGGTAGCATGGGCCTCTCTCAAAATTGAGTTTTTCAACTCGTCATCCGCCGGAACGCATAATCGGTTCTTAAATCACAAAAGTCCATCCTCGTGGACCACAAATCCAGGGGCTTTCCCCTGAGCCACATCATCTCGAATGCGCAACAAAAATGGGTCTGAACCCTCTTTCAATTTGATCACCTCCTCAAGTGGCGATGAAATCTCTAGCATACAAAGCTGCCCTTGTACACGCTGTAACCAAACCTCGATCTCATGCCTTAGGTATTCCTGCTGAAGTTCCTTCTGAACAGTTAAACGAGCAAGCATTTGCTCCTGAATGGACTTACGGCTCAAGGCATCGGCGACAAAGTTTGCCTTACCCGGGTGGTATTGTATCTCGATATCATAATCTTTAATCAGTTCCAACCACCGTCTCTGTCGCATATTTAACTCCTTTGAGTAAATATATACTTCAAACTCTTATGATCGGTGAAAATCTGACAAGTGACGCCATAAAGATAATGACGCCAAATCCTCAACGCGAATACCACGGCCGCTAGCTCCAGGTCATGGGTCGGATAGTTGATCTCATAAGGTCTCAGCTGCCGCGAAGCATAGGTAATCACTTTCCCGTTCTGCATTAATACACATCCAAGACCTTGTCCGGACGTGTCACTATAAACCATGAATCCCTCTGTCCCTTGTGGTAAAGAAAGGACACGCGCTGAAATTAAACGACTATTAAGTTCCTCAAAACTCTGCTGACACGCGTCAGACCACGTGTATTTCTTATCCTTCCGCAAAAGGTTCATCATAGGTTGAACAATTTTAGAAAATCCCTCCACAAATCGCCGGTAATAGCAGGCTAATCCAAGAAAGCTTCGGATTTCCTTAACATTCTTCGGAGGGTGCCAATCTCGGATAGCCTCCGTCTTCTGAGGGTCGACACGTACTCCATAAGATGAAATCACATGTCCGAGAAACGTCACCTCGGACATCCAGAACTCACATTTGGAAAATTTTCCATAGAGTTGCTTTGGTCTCAACACATCGAGAATCTGATGAAGGTGAAGCTCGTGTTCCTCTCGGTCACAAGAATAAATCAAAAGCTATGAAAACAACCATGAACCAGTCTAAATAGTTGATGAAAACTCGGTTCATCAACTCCATGAATACAGCAGGTGCATTAGTTAACCCAAACGGCATCACCACAAACTCGTAATGCCCATAGCGTGTTCGTAACACCGTTCTTGCGATATCCGACTCTCAAATTCGCAACTGATGATATCCAAATCTCAAATCAGTCTTGAAAAATACTGAAGCTCCCTGAAGTTGATCCAAGAGATCATCGATGCGGGGAAAGGGATATTTATTCTTGATCGTCACCCTGTTCAGCTCTCGATAATCAATGCACAAGCGAAATGAACCATCCTTCTTCTTTACAAATAACACTGGTGCTCCCCATGGAGACGCACTCGGTCGGATATAACCCTTCTCAGTCAATTCCTCTAGTTGATTCTTCAATTCCTGCATTTCAGTCGGGGCCATACAATATGATGTTTTCGATATTGGAGATGTACCAGGCTCCAACTCAATCGTGAATTCCACATCTCTCTGTGGAGGCAAACCAGGTAACTCGTCTGGAAATACATCGGCGTATTCTCTCACTGCCGGGATATCCGCCAACGACACTGATGATTTCTCGGTCTTGGTCATATAGCACCAATAACCAACACATCCCTGATTGAGTAATTTCACTGCTTTCATCATATTGATAACTCTTCCAGAACAGCTGGGATTACTCCCCCGAAATACACACTCAACTCCATCGTCTGAATTGATAGTGACCACACGCATACGGACAGTAAGGATGGCATCGTGACGATCCATCCAATCAATACCCAAAATAACATCATCTCTAGGTAAATCTACCACGATCAGGTCTGCCAACCAAACACGTCCATTAAGCTGAATCGGACAATTCTTAATCGCACGATCTCCGATAATTCTTCTACAGTCAGGCAGACCAATGATATAAGGTTCACAACTAGTAGCACTATGTTGTGTCGTGATTTATACACCTCAACAGGCGATCGGCACAAATACATGGACGACAGAACCAGAGTCGAATAGACTAAGGCAGACTTGCCGATCGTAGGACCCAGATCAGGACCCAGCATCGAGCGATCGACTGCCAAGGCGATCGTCTCCCAGCAACTAGCGATCGTCCCAAGTGCCCGATCATGGACGACCGCCTCATGCCACGTCAAGCCAGCATCCGTCAATTCTGCGAAGACCGAATCTCGGGAGGAAGGCCCATGTGCAGATCCAGAAAAGGCACCGTAGGATAAGGCCCTTTGACCCCAGCCTGTCACCAGCTTTTCACCTACCGACAGACCCGCCGAAAGGTCCAAGGTGGGACATCCCGAGACAGCGACAGGAGACGCGTGTTGTCCTCTCATTGGTTCATGCAGCTGGCTGCCAGCAGCAGCCGCGGACGTTAAGGCAATCAGCCCATGTGCTAAAGACGATCGCCTCTTATTATAACACAATAAAGGCGATCGCCCGTCAGGATTAAGGTATCCCAACTCCTATAAATAGAAAGATTCCAGCACTTGGAAGAGGGTCAGGCTCTTGGCTACGCTATAAACTTCGGACATCTCCCTCTATCACTCTCAAGACCTCTTAACCCAAAAGACGGTCGGCAGAAACGAGAACAAGAACTCAGAGCAACTCTAGTTCTTCCGGCAATTATCTGTAACACCCCCAATCTGCTCAGGGATATTACATGCCGTAGAACCTTTCCTCAAGGATCTACCAGGCTGGTAACAACATATAACAACTCAACCATGCCTTTAAGGCTAAAATGACTCAGTAGACCGATTTGGTCTTTCAATAAATACATACAACTCAAATACAACTCATGCCCACGCAGGGGGTCAAAATACAGCCACACCCGTACAACGGGAAAAATATAGCAGCGGAAAATAAAGTACAACTGAACCAATACACGATGTATGGTTCCTCATGTGATTAGTATCGATCATCTTTCATCATCCTTCGTGCCGACCCTATGTTATGTTCCAAAACCTGAATGCAAAAACAGACATCCACCCCCCGAATACTCGGGGGTTAGCAAAACTCCACTGTTTTGCTAGTGCAAGAACAAAGTGCAAATACGAGCCATACAATTCACATTCCACGAATAACAATAACCAGGAATCCTTAAAGATCCAAACGAAACGAAAAGTACTTCCCGAGGCAAGAGTTTGAGAAAACATTTCAAAATCGAAATATCATAAATCAATGGAAATGATTTATAAAACGGTTTAGAATGCCATCGAGAGTTTTAATAGAAAACAATTTAGGATTATCAAATCCTACTTTTCAAAATCCAAAAGACAAAAGGGGTCACCGCCCCAAAGGTTTACTTTCCGAAAAATGACATTTACCAAACCGTTGGGATTTTAGCCCCAAATCCATGAAATGACTTTTACAAAACCATTGGGATTTTAGCCCCAAATCTCATCAACTCACAGTACACAAGATCGACCACAAGGTTCGTCTTCCAACGTCAAAATCCACAATTAAAGGATTTAACACAAACAACAAAATACTCTAGAGCCATCCTAGCCAAGTAGGCCAAACGAACAACTTACCTCTTACACACTTAGTCAATGCATGCAATCATGAAAACCGTTCAAAAACACTCATTTCCGGAAATGCCATAATCAAATCACATTTGCAAAATGCACCACAATTAACCGTCGATCCACGTCTCTGTGGACCCCTACCGAGACCCCGTCGGATCTAACCCATAGTGGTTAAAAGCAAGCTCATCGATCCACGTCTCTTGTGGACCCCTACCGAGACCCCATCGGATCTAACCCGTAGTGAGCATACACACACACGTTACTCATGCAATACTAACATGCTAAGAATGTAAGTTCATTAAGAATACTCACTAGAGATGGCCATTAACTCGACACCATTATCAAACTCTTCAAAACACAATAACAAGATTAAATACGGAATACACGATTCCATAACTTTAAACAATAGGAGTATCATCATCAAATCCTTCAACGTTCAAAATAATCAAATCATAATCAATTCCCAAAACACACCATTCACAAAACACACACGCATTTTGAAAGAAAGCCTTTAACGAGGCCAAACCGAAATCTTTTGAAACTTCATTTCAAACAACCAAACAAACACACCAAGACGATCACCGATCATCATATTCACAAAATAAGAAAAGTATGGGCAAGGTACTTGCCTCGAATAACCACAACGCGGAGAATCGGCCGAAGTAGGTTGGCACGAACCGACTACGAACTCGCCGACTCCACCGAACAACAATCCACAACAATGAACTACGAACGAAAACAATAACAACGAAAATGAATTCCAAAGTACGACCCAAAGCCGCTGAATTCAAAGAACAAATGACGAAAGTTCAAGGATTTCCCCCAAAACGGCCAAGAACACGATTCGTCCCGACAAAATACGAAAACGGAATTCCAAGTTGAAATATGGATATACAATCCATAGAATGTGTTTAACAACATCATTTAACCACAATAGATCCATCAAAAACGGATGAAAAACGAGATCGAGAACAAATCCCCCAAAAAGTCAATTCGAAGGAAATCAAGAAATATACTTCGATTCGACGAAGAACAATGGATTAAATGATGTTAAACACAAGAATACTACCAAGATTAATCATACCCATCATGAATTAACCAACAATACGGAACGAATCGGACAAAAATGCAAAAACCCCCAAATTCACGAAATTAGGGTTCTAAGGTAAGATTACCTTGATTCGCTGGATCAAAGGATGATAACGGATGATTGATTGATGTTATGAACTCAAGAACTTCGTGGATTTGTTGTTAAACAACATGGCTTCGTCACCCTCGAATCGCCAGCCGCGGATAGAAGAGGAAGGAAGTGAAAAATGAATGAAAATGTGACTACTCTGTCACATTTATACTGGGCCGGAACTAGCGTGCGCTAGCCTTCCCGGACTAGCGTGCGCTATCGGCCGGTATCGGCCGAGTACCCTTGGCCAGGGCCCGCACGACCCGACACCACCGACCAAACATGCCGACCCGACTCCCGCTAGCGTGCGCTACGGCCGGAAGCCTGCGCGCGCTAGCCGACCTGTCCAAAGAACTCTCGGACTAAAAGTTCGCCAGTGTAACGACGCTATTCGGCCGACAGCGGCGCTACCCCGCCGATAAGGCCCGCACGACCGACAAAGAGCGTGCGCCACTCGCCGATCCCGACCGAGTCCGTAACCTCGTAACCCCACCGCCTGCACCGAGAAGCGTCGCGTTAGACGATAGCGTGCGCTACACCTGCCGGTTAGCGCGCGCAGCCTTCCGGCCGTAGCGTGCGCTACGCCGGTTCCTGCCGCACCTGTCCGGCCGGTGCCCGCAATCGTCCGGCCAGTCCCACAACCGTCCGTCCAGTACCCGACCACCAGGGCTCGACAACTCGATTTCCGAAAACGCACGGAACGAACACGACGAAAATTTCGTGGACGACATCAACGACCCGAAATGAAAACATAATGCAATAATTAATTATACGCGACCAAGAAACGGCTCGAGACAACAATTGCAGATACGGATACCCGTAACTTTCAAGAAATTACAAAATGGCCCAAAACGCCCGGAAATCACGATACGTGATCGAATAACCAAATCGAAGTTCACAACACGTCTAACAAAGTTAAACGGACTTACAGGAAACTCGAAACAGCAGTTTCGAACGAGATTCGCAAAAATGGAACTCAAGTGCGGAAAAGTCGCTAAAAAGCACGGAACTCAACAAAACAACACCGAAACGAACTCGGATGACAAAAAGTGTAGAATTAATCATTCTCAGAATGACGAAAGGTCATGAGCGAGTCGTCAAAATGGACTTCCGCCAAAAAAAAAAGAAATTACCGGAAATCGAAATTACGGGTATTACACTCTACCCTCCTTAAAAGAAGTTTCGTTCCGAAACTTAAAACAAGTAGGGAGGAGCAATATCCCCTACCAGGAAAACTCGACGAGATACGCAAAAACCGAAAACTCGTACCCGACGGCGAAATGCTGCAAGAAGCGCAAAGAGACATACAGCGTGAAAACACGCTCCACGGCGACCAACACAACGTCGCCGTTAGGAATATAATAAAACCAACAAATGAAAAGCGTCATCAAACGGATAATATAGTCAAGTCAATTATCCGAACAATCACAAAACACAACAAACGAAAATCAATATGATTGACCGACTCAACGGTACATCAATTAAAACGCGAGCCAATCGCTGAACAAATACGGAACTCCACCGCCCAAGGGTTGGATGATCGAAAACGAGACCAATTTCCCGAACTTAAGGGAATTACGAAGGATCCTGAACGCTCAACAATCATGGGGCGAGATCAATAAAAACCGAACAATCAAACGATCGAACCACAACGATCGAGACAACAAAAAATCGGACAATCATGTTCGAATCACGAAGAACAATAAAATTCAAACAACAACTCCAAGGTTCACATCTCGACTCGAGACAATATATGATCCGGTGAAAAGAACAGGATGTGCATTCACATAAGATCAATAGGAAAGGGAATAGCAATTAAAAAGTCACAACGACAAACGAGTTATTCCGAAACAATACCACACTCGTTCGATCAACAAAAGCAAGGGGAAGGAGAAGCTCAGAAATGTCAACGAACATAAATGAGTCGACAGAGTCGAAAACACAAGAGTTCCAAATCCGATCCACTTCGAATAAAACAACTAATAGAACCAGATGATGTCACTCCCGAACAAGGTTCACAAGAATCGAACCGAACCCGAAAAAGTCACAGCGATAACCAGATCGACCCACAACAAGGTCGTAGCTCGTTCGGACGATGAAACCGAAATACAGAACAAGTTCATAAAGTATCAACGAACATGAGCGAACCGATAGACTGGAGAAAGAGAAAATACAAAAGTCAAAATAGTACGGGTATTACCTCCGACCTCGTCCACGAAATTCACAAAAACAGGAGAAAGGTAACAAGACATTAAACAACCGACACATAACGGAACGATCACCGATGCACACGGTCATACCAAACCAAGCTCTAACAGCTCGCACATGCGCGATAACGCAGAAATCACCACGAGATGGCAACATTCAATACCAACATCCCACCTCTCACAGAGGGCTAACACAACAAATGTGTGGAAAACAACCCAACGCTCACGCCGCCAACTCGATCATACTCGGGAGCAAACATCAAAATGACAATGCGAACATCATACATACATACCCAGCCCTAAAATGGGAATGGATAGGTTTTAAAAACGAAAACCTCATTTTGAAAATAATTTAGAAGAACACCGGTTGATCTTGAGTATCACCTTTCAAAAAGTACAAATGTGAAACATCGTTATCGAGACTTTGGAGAACCATTTCGCATTTGATAAAATGAGGACACTTTCTCTTAGTGAAAACTTTCAGAATATTCGACCCTCGGGTCTAAATAAAAGTGTTTCTAAAACATTGAAAATATCTCAAAGCATTTTGGTCCTCGAAGTAGAAAATTTTTGAAATATATTGTGGCACCTAGGATGTACCACAAGAAAATAACTCATTTGAAAAGTATGTCTCGAAATTTATTTTCTAAGATACTCAAGGTTTTCAAAAATCCAATAGGCCAGAATGCCCAAAACTCACACATATCGACGTTCACTAAAACAACTCCTAGTACACGAATCAAAACGTTTAAAATCAAGACAATACATGTCTTTAAACGGAAATAAACGATAAAATACCACAGTCGAAAACCGCCTAGGATTCAGAACAAAACCACTGACCCCATTTGAGGCCTCTAAGGACCCTCCCGCCCTGGCTAGTGAACAAGTCGAACGCGTATAAGCACAAAGCTTCCACAATAGACCTTGTAAAACGTGCAAATCGATTCGAAAATCATCAGCAACGGACAAAAACAACAATAAAAAGACATCACAAGCGATGACATTCCTCGTATAAATCAAATACGAGATCCGACTAAATACATATCGTGAAATCAAAATCCACAAGAGGATTTCGTCACTTAACAAATAATCATAAAAATAGCTCGTGTCACACGAGGCACAACACAAAGAAGGGAGACTTACTTCCACAGGTCGCACGAAGATGATGATCGCCCCACGATACTAATCACGACCAACAAACTCAAACGACGCATCGCGACACGACTCAGTCAGATAAAATCCGACGAAACAAGACTCAAACAACACGACTTGACCCGACAGCCTAGGTTTTCCTCAACCTAAGCTCTGATACCATTTCTGTAACACCCCCAATCCGCTCAGAGATATTACACGCCGTAGAACCTTTCCTCAAGGATCTACCAGGCTGGTAACAACATATAACAACTCAACCATGCCTTTAAGGCTAAAATGACTCAGTAGACCGATTTGGTCTTTCAATACATACATACAACTCAAATACAACTCATGCCCACGCAGGGGGTCAAAATACAACCACACCCGTACAACGGGAAAAATATAGCAGCGGAAAATAAAGTACAACTAAACCAATACACGATGTACGGTTCCTCATGTGATTAGTATCGATCATCTTTCATCATCCTTCGTGCCGACCCTGTGTTATGCTCCAAAACCTGAATGCAAAAACAGACATCCACCCCCCGAATACTCGGGGGTTAGCAAAACTCCACTGTTTTGCTAGTGCAAGAACAAAGTGCAAATACGAGCCATACAATTCACATTCCACTAATAACAATAACCAGGAATCCTTAAAGATCCAAATGAAACGAAAAGTACTTCCCGAGGCAAGAGTTTGAGAAAACATTTCAAAATCGAAATATCATAAATCAATGGAAATGATGTATAAAACGGTTTAGAATGCCATCGAGAGTTTTAATAGAAAACAATTTAGGATTATCAAATCCTACTTTTCAAAATCCAAAAGACAAAAGGGGTCACCGCCCCAAAGGTTTACTTTCCGAAAAATGATATTTACCAAACCGTTGGGATTTTAGCCCCAAATCCATAAAATGACATTTACAAAACCATTGGGATTTTAGCCCCAAATCTCATCAACTCAAAGTACACAAGAACGACCACAAGGTTCGTCTTCCAACGTCAAAATCCACAATTAAAGGATTTAACACAAACAACAAAATACTCTAGAGCCATCCTAGCCAAGTAGGCCAAACGAACAACTTACCTCTTACACACTTAGTCAATGCATGCAATCATGAAAACCGTTCAAAAGAACTCATTTCCGGAAATGCCATAATCAAATCACATTTGCAAAATGCACCACAATTAACCGTCGATCCACGTCTGTGTGGACCCCTACCGAGACCCCGTCGGATCTAACCCATAGTGGTTAAAAGAAAGCTCGTCGATCCACGTATCTTGTGGACCCCTACCGAGACCCCGTCGGATCTAACCCGTAGTGAGCATACACACACACACGTTACTCATGCAATACTAACATGCTAAGAATATAAGTTCATTAAGAATACTCACTAGAGATGGCCATTAACTCGACACCATTATCAAACTCTTCAAAACACAATAACAAGATTAAATACGGAATACACGATTCCATAACTTTAAACAATAGGAGTATCATCATCAAATCCTTCAACGTTCAAAATAATCAAATCATAATCAATTCCCAAAACACACCATTCACAAAACACACACGCATTTTGAAAGAAAGCCTTTAACGAGGCCAAACCGAAATCTTTTGAAACTCCATTTCAAACAACCAAACAAACACACCAAGACGATCACCGATCATCATATTCACAAAATAAGAAAAGTATGGGCAAGGTACTTGCCTCGAATAACCACAACGCGGAGAATCGGCCGAAGTAGGTTGGCACGAACCGACTACGAACTCGCCGACTCCACCGAACAACAATCCACAACAATGAACTACGAACGAAAACAATAACAACGAAAATGAATTCCAAAGTACGACCCAAAGCCGCTGAATTCAAAGAACAAATGACGAAAGTTCAAGGATTTCCCCCAAAACGGCCAAGAACACGATTCATCCCGACAAAACATGAAAACGGAATTCCAAATTGAAATATGGATATACAATCCATAGAATGTGTTTAACAACATCATTTAACCACAATCGATCCATCAAAAATGGATGAAAAACGAGATCGAGAACAAATCCCCCAAAAAGTCAATTCGAAGGAAATCAAGAAATATACTTCGATTCGACGAAGAACAATGGATTAAATGATGTTAAACACAAGAATACTACCAAGATTAATCATACCCATCATGAATTAACCAACAACACGGAACGAATCGGACAAAAATGCAAAAACCCCCAAATTCACGAAATTAGGGTTCTAAGGTAAGATTACCTTGATTCGCTGGATCAAAGGATGATAACGGATGATTGATTGATGTTATGAACTCAAGAACTTCGTGGATTTGTTGTTAAAAAACATGGCTTCACACCTCGAATCGCCACCATGAGAGAAGAGGAAGGAAGTGAGAATGAATGAAAATGTGACTACTCTCACATTTATCTCGGGCCGAACTAGCGTGCGCTAGCCTTCCCGACTAGCGTGCGCTATCGGCCAGTATCGGCCGAGTACCCTCGGCCAGTGGCCCGCACGACCCGGCACCACCGACCAAACTCCGCCGACCAAACCTCGCGACCCGACTCCCACTAGCGTGCGCTACGGGCGAAGCTGCGCGCTAGCCGAATTGGCCCAAAGAACCTCGACTAAAAAGTTCGCCTGTAACGTACGCTAGTCGACCGACAACAGGCGCTACCCCCGCCGGTTAGCATGCGCTACGACAGCATGGCGTGCGCTACTCGCCGATCCCGACCGAGTCCGAACCTCGTAACCCACCGCCTGCACTCCGAGCAAGGTGCGTTAGGCGGAGCAAGCGTGCGCTACACTGCCCGGTTAGCGCAGCCTTCCGGCCGTAGCGTGCGCTACGCCGGTTCCTGCCGCACCTGTCCGGCCGGTGCCCGCAATCGTCCGGCCAGTCCCGCAACCATCCGGCCAATACCCGACCACCAGGGCTCGACGACTCGATTTCCGAAAACGCACGGAACGAACACGACGAAAAGTTCGCGGACGACATCAACGACCCGAAATGAAAACATAATGCAATAATTAATTATACGCGACCAAGAAACGGCTCGAGACAACAATTGCAGATACGGATACCCGTAACTTTCAAGAAATTACAAAATGGCCCAAAACGCCCGGAAATCACGATACGTGATCGAATAACCAAACCGAAGTTCACAACACGTCTAACAAAGTTAAACGGACTTACAGGAAACTCGAAACAGCAGTTTCAAACGAGATTCGCAAGAATCGAACTCAAGTGCGGAAAAGTCGCTAAAAAGCACGGAACTCAACAAGACAACACCGAAACGAACTCGGATGACAAAAAGTGTAGAATTAATCATTCTCAGAATGACGAAACGGTCATGAGCGAGTCGTCAAAATGGACTTCCGCCGAAAAAAAAAAGAAATTACCGGAAATCGAAATTACGGATATTACATTATCAGCACTCAAGAGCTAGATAACTAGGGTCATTACACTCATTGTAATAGTACTCTTACATTAATATTTGTACTCCAACGTATTTGTATTAATAATATCTCGCGAGAGCATTCAAGCCCGAGACTAACAACCCCGGCAAATCTTGTGTTATTTACTTCACTGCGGACGTGCTCTCGCATTTGTTTGTTACACATCCATTCCAGCAATCCCTTCTGATTTTGGGTAAAAACAATTGGCGCTAGAAGAAGGGAATCTGAACCTTCATTTTCATTCCTACCGTCTCGAAGAACACTCACTGTTCTCCGGGGCATATACTTGAAGAAACACTCACTGTTTTTCAAAGAAAAACCTTCAGAATCATGGTGTCTGCCACCACAGCGAAGAGAGCCACTCTCAGAACCGCCGAACGTCTTGTTCTGGCTCAATCCGAGCCCCAACCTACGGCGGAGGGTAGCCGCGGAGGCGCGAGACTCTCGATCCCTCCGCCGAGGGACGGCCCTAGCCTCTCGCTCGATCAGTTCCAAACAACGGAACAGATCGAGGAGGCCATGGCCATCCTGCGGGAGCGACGGAGAGCATGCGGTACGCCCGCGATTACCACACCAGCCATCCGCCACACGGGCAAACAGAAGCTCAAGGGGTTACCTGTCGAGCGATCGGCAGGAAGCCCGGACTCACGAGAAGAAGCACTCGCGAGGCGGGATGGTTCTGTTTTCAGCTGCCTAGGAAGCGACCCATCATGGCGGCCGGGGCATTCTGGCCCCACCCATGAGACGACAGATCCCGAATCCATCACCAGGAGTTCAGCCTATCCAACTCCCAAAAGGCAGACCAGCCATCTGGCTCCTCATCGCCGAAGAACCGAGATCGGCGACGATGACCTCATCGCCTACCGTGGAGCCAGGAGATCACTACATGATCGCCTCGGCTCTCGCTCCGAGAGTCAAACCACGAGCGACCAAGCTACGGTGATGGCCGCAATGCAACGCCAACTCGATGACATGAAGTCTCTCCTAGAAACTGGGGAAGGCGCCAAGAGAAAGATCGCCGCGCCAAGTGATCCGCTCGCGGTCCAGATCGAACTCGCCCCCGTGCAGCCAAGAATCACTCCTCCTCAAACACCTTTGTACGAGGGGAGGTCGGACCCCGAGACTCACCTGAGCAAGTTCCGGATCTACATGACCGGATGCGGGGCATCAGACGCGACCAGGTGCCGAATGTTCCCATTAACATTGGGCGATCTGGCCCATAGGTGGTACATGTAACACCCCCAGAATACGTCCAGAAATGTTACACGCCGTAGGCCCTTCTCACAAGGATCTACCAGGCTAAACTCCACAAGACTACACAATGATCGACCGACCGGGGTCAATCTAAATACAACGCAGACCGACAAGGTCATTAAACAATTCAGAAACTAATAAATTTAATATCTCCATGACAAAGAATAAACTTTCACACAAAAAGGGATGACAACTCCATTTAATAAAGGAAAACCTACACCCGTGCAAGGGTGAGTACTCAACCAAATGGAAAATACCGACCCCGATGGAGTAAATGCAAAAGACTCTGAGTCTTGTGTGATTAGCATCGTCGTCTTCCATCTCCTTCCAAGCTAATCCCGTGACTGCTCCCGAGCTGCCAAAACCTGAGCGCATAATAGGCACCCACCCCCCGAAAACTCGGGGGTTAGCAAACTGGAATTTTGCTAGTGCAAGTACATAATATACAAGATATACGAACAATAACAACACAAAATTCAACCATCGTGAAGCTTTAACACAAACCATACATTCCCAAAGTCAACACATTATAGCACTCGTATACACAAGGTGAAAAATAATCACATAGTCATATTCTCTATATGGAACATAACGCCAATCAAACTTTGGACGAGCCCAAGGAGTCAAAAGATTAAGTTCGAAAATCCATTTTTATAAAAGGAAAAGTATTTTGATAAGATAGTTTAAAAATATTATTAATGACTCGGGCCGTCTTGGGATTTTGGAAATTGAATGGGAATACCTTTAAAAAATAATTTCAAAAGCTCTCGGGTCCTCGACCCAATTTATAGAACACTGTCACAAACGAAATCATTATAACATCTCACGGGGTTCTCAAACCAATCAAAATAACATCATCACGAGATCAATCATCTCAACATTTCACAGGTCCTCGACCCAAATCACGAATAGCACCACAATACAATCGAAGGCACAAGCTCTCATTCGACATATCCCGCTCAAGACTTCGATTAATTAACCCTGAGATTTCACAAACCTCCTTGGTTAATTAACCCCGATACCAACGCTTCAAAAACAAGTTGAAACAAACTTTTCAAAACGCGAATCGCGGTCTATATCAAGACAAACGTTTAAGAGAGAGTTTGAAAGATTTTAGATACGAACATCGTTCGCAGAACGGTCTTAGCTATCACTCAAATACCCGTAACCAATAAGCCCGCCAGCGCCTCTTGCGCACTGTACCGGCGTTCACTTCCATCATGTTGGCCGCTCATTGAACATGTCACCGCACCGGCGTCACTCCCGCAAGAGCCGCCTTGCGCGCGCATTAGGTGACATCGGCGTTCACCACCCATATGGAGCCGCACATTGCAAAGATACACTGTGCCGGAGTGCACGCCCGCCTCGAGAGGTTCCTGACACGACGTTTCTCACAACAAGTATCCACATTATCACAAACATCAAGCACATGGACAAACGTCACAACAATTTTCAACTCGGTACATCAAGTTACACAATTTTCTCCGCCAGTCCATAACCACACAAATAAACAATAACACGCACGTTATCAATCAAACTCAATCACAATAAGCCTTCAAGCATAACCAATCAACACCGCACATATATCCCTATATTGCGACTCAACCGAATATATATATATATATATATATATATATACATAACCTTACTATATTATAAGAGTAAATATAGTTTACCCATCAATCCAAGTCGAGTACGTCATCTAGTGTTAGTATTCATCACTCGTCATTCACCAATATAGGCGCTTATATCAATATATGTATATACATACATATATTTAACATATAAATATATATACATATATAAAACTAGATATATATACATACACACATATATATATATATACACACATTGATACATCCGTATAAATTCATACACTTCGACAACAATGATTTCACGCAGTTACAATTCGTATATCAAGGTACTTGCCTGGGAAATCTCTCACGAATACTTCAGAAAATGCGGTTGATTGGAGAAATCCGGAACTCCAATGAAAACGGCGATCGGAAAGGCTCAACACTAGATTTTTTGTGGGGAATTCATCCCTAGTATCCTATCATCAAATAAACAACAAATCACACGAGGAAAACATCGCAAAACGACCAATTTTCTCTCTGCGGCATTTTCCCGGACACCTTGAAGGCGTCAAACGAAAGTTCATATAAACGACGAATCGGAATTGGTAAAACCGTGGAAAGATGATGAAAATGATAGAATACTACTTAATATACAATTATCCATCAGAAATATGAGTTAAAACGATCAAATCGGACAAAATCAACTAAAACCCCCAAAACTAGATTTCTAGGAAATCTGACCTGATTCGGTAGATCGAAGGATGTTATAGAACGGATGATTGATGATATGAACCTCCAAACTTCATGGATTTATTGTCCAACAACATCTATACATGATTAGCACAACGTAAGCCTCGGAAGAGAAGAAGAGAAGTGAGAAATGGCTGAAGAAAACGCGTCGGGCCTTAAATAAAGCCGATTGCCGGCCGGGTTACGACGAATCGGCCATGGTTTACGACGTAACCGGCCATGGCCGAACTCCTGCTCGAAAATGCCGAACGTTACGTGCGTTACGGCCAGGCCTTACGTGCGTAATCGGCCTTACGTGCGTAGCGGGCCGGTCACTACCGCACGCGTTACTCGGCTGTGGCTGGCCCGAGCATGCCCGGCCATGACTCGGCCGGGACCAACTCCGACGGCCCGAACGACCCCGAAACCCGAACCTGAGTGCGAATCGAAGATACGGTTACGAAGTACTCGCAAAGACGAATCCGAGCACTAAGAGAACACACGATTCCGACCACCCGAAGGCTCGAAATTCGACAACGGAAAGTAATTACCCCAAACTTTGGGAAATTACGAAAATGGCCCAAAACGCCCGAAAATCACGATACGTGATCGAATAACCAAACCGAAGCTTGCAACATGAATAATAACATTAAATGAACTTACAAGAAAGTCGAAACAACAGTTTCGGACGAGATTAGCAAGAATCGAACTCAAGTGCGGAAAAACCGCTAAAAAGCACGGAACTCAACAAAACGACACCGAAACGAACTCGGATGACAAAAAGTGCAAAATTAATCATTCTCAGAATGACGAAACGGTCATGAGCGAGTCGTCAAAATGGACTTCCGCCGAAAAAAAAGAAATTACCGGAAATCGAAATCACGGGTATTACATTCTACCCTCCTTAAAAGAAGTTTCGTCCCGAAACTTAAAATAGAGAGAGATGGAACAACAGTTTCAAACAAAATTTGCAAGAATCAAATTCGGATGTGAAAAGGCCACAGTAATCCACGAGATTTAGCAAAACAAACCCAAATTCGTTCGGAGGACGGTAGGCTAAGTAAAACAAGCTGTTTTAAAATCGACGAGGGTATCAAAATTGAATTACCAAAAATCAAAGTACAAACAATACTGAAAATATCAAGAAAAGTACGGGAAATACATTCCCACATACGAAAAAAAAAAATATTACGACCGAAACTTAGAACAACAAGAGTTGGAAACGTAAAGCAATGAAACGAAATACGATCGAAGTCACGATTGTTTGAAACAACAACGATTAAGACATAGTACAAAATCTTCATTCTCCCATGCTAGGATCTTCAGAAGGAAACATAGGGTTTCGGGACACTTCCCGATCACTAGCTCTGCTCTCTCTCAGGGCGGCATCCTTTGCCAATTCGGAAACTGTCTCACAGTGTTTCTCCCGATGACCTTCACACCCACACCGGTAACAAGTCAAGAGTGGAGAGGGACAATTTGCACGAACATGTCCCCGATTCTGATTGAAACATCTTCTCTTCTTCTGCGAGTCACCGTCTTTGGTTTGAGATTTCCAGCGTTCACTCCCGACCGCGAAGATGACGCTTTCGAACAACGTGAGGGCTTGGGAGCCTTAGTCTCCTCACCGCCCAGAAATTTTCCCGATACCCTCGGTCTCTTTGCTTCGCTCGAGGGCTCGATTACTGAGGAGAGTTCATAGGATATCGTTTGATCTCGATACTCCTTCACTGTAGCATGGATAGTTGTCGTACGAACCACCTTGTCATTTCCACTTCCGTCATCACACTTACGTCCGCCAAGGCTCGACATACTAATACAGATAGTACCATTCAGCATTATCAAATAATCAGTCGTACAGTATACCACCCTTATCAACACAAGGTTTAGTTAACATCTATATAATAACGGTAATATCGTAAAGCATAGAGTTTTATGAAGTTAACTCCGGTCCTTCGACTAGGATGATCATTATATATATATATATGTGCTTAATGAAAACAAATTTTTGAAAAAGAGAGCGAGTCACGTTACGCCCAAAGCTTGTAAATACTGTCCTTTATTTCAGAAGAGGAAGTTTATACAACGACTCTAAAATTTATTTTCGAGTGATGTATAAAAGAAAATTGGAAATGAATTGTAACTAATTTGAAATATTTCAAAAGTGTTGAGTCCCAAATACCACAATTTTGAAAATCTACCCTCTCCTACCAAAACGTTTATTTTGAAAGAATTTTCCACCGAGATACGTGACGAATTGACATGACGACATTAAATCATGGCTTTCCACAACGTTAGAAAATTTCAAAGCATCACTTTAAAATATTCGTGGTACTACAACCGTGGGCCCCATCTGGAACCAACCAGCTAAAAATCATTTTAAAAAATGTTCAAAATGCCAAAAAGGCCGATGTCGGTAATATTCTCAAATACTCACAAAAGTCATTTATAAAATATCAAATACCATCATGAGAATACAATCAAAACGCAAAATCAAAATATCAAAACTCGGTTTGCAAGACACCAAGAGCCATCTCAAAATATTCACGCAATGGATAAATTTAACATTCATAAATTTATTCTAATAAAGTGCAAGAACAAATAAATATGCTCGACTTCCAAGCATATTACATAACCATTTTTACTCGGACCGCATACGCATGTTATATCTTAAAACAATAATATCACCGACAAGTTCCAATTCCTAGTTCACATTAAACATATTAGCACAATATAATCAAATACGTATATAAGGGGACTTACGATCGGGAGGCTTACCATCACGGATTGCGGAAGATGATGTCGGAACCACGATACTAATCACAACTCGATGCGCGCGACTTACACCGGACATGGACTTGACCCAACGGCCTAGGTTTTCGCAAACCTAAGCTCGATACCATAATTGTAACACCCCGAATACGTCCGGAAATGTTACACGCCGTAGGCCCTTCTCACAAGGATCTACCAAAGCTAAACTCCACTAGACTACACAATGATCGACCGACCGGGTCAATCTAAATACAACGCAGACCGACAAGGTCATTAAACAATTCGAAACTAATAAATTTAATATCTCCATGACAAAGAATAAACTTTCACACAAAAAGGGATGACAACTCCATTTAATAAAGGAAAACCTACACCTGCAAGGGTGAGTACTCAACCAAATGGAAAATACCGACCCCGATGGAGTAAATGCAAAAGACTCGACTCTTGTGTGATTAGCATCGCTGCCTTCCATCTCCTTCCAAGCTAATCCCGTGATCGCTCCCGAGCCGCCAAAACTCGAGCGCATAACAGGCACCCACCCCGAAAACTCGGGGGTTAGCAACCTGGAATTTTGCTAGTGCAAGTACATAATATACAAGTTATACGAACAATAACAACACAAAATTCAACCATCGTGAAGCCTTAACACAAACCATACATTCCCAAAATCAACACATTATAGCACTCGTATACACAAGGTGAAAAATAATCACATAGTCATATTCTCTATATGGAACATAACGCCAATCAAACTTTGGACGAGCCCAAGGAGTCAAAAGATTAAGTTCGAAAATCCATTTTTATAAAAGGAAAAGTATTTTGATAAGATAGTTTAAAAATATTATTAATGACTCGGGCCGTCTTGGGATTTTGGAAATTGAATGGGAATACCTTTAAAAAATAATTTCAAAAGCTCTCGGGTCCTCGACCCAATTTATAGAACACTGTCACAAACGAAATCATTATAACATCTCACGGGGTTGTCAAACCAATCAAAATAACATCATCACGAGATCAATCATCTCAACATTTCACAGGGTCCTCGACCCAAATCACAGAATAGCACCACAATACAATCGAAGGCACAAGCTCTCATTCGACATATCCTGCTCAAGACCCCCGATTAATTAACCCTCGGAGATTTCGTCAAACCTCCTTGGTTAATTAACCCTGATACCAACGCTTCAAAAACAAGTTGAAACAAACTTTTCAAAAACGCGAATCGCGGTCTATATCAAGACAAACGTTTAAGAGAGAGTTTGAAAGATTTTAGATACGAACATCGTTCGGTAACGGGGTCTTAGCTATCACTCAAATACCCGTAACCAATAAGCCCGCCAGCGCCTCTTGCGCACCTGTGTACCGGCGTTCACTTCCATCATGTTGGCCGCTCATTGAACATGTCACCGCACCGGCGTCACTCCCGCAAGAGCCGCCCCTTGCGCGCGCATTAGGTGACATCGGCGTTCACCACCCATATGGAGCCGCACATTGCAGCATACACCAGGCCGGAGTGCACGCCCCGCCCTCAGAGGTTCCCGGATACGACATTTCTCACAACAAGTATCCACATTATCACAAACATCAAGCACATGGACAAACGTCACAACAATTTTCAACTCGGTACATCAAGTTACACAATTTTCTCCGCCAGTCCATAACCACACAAATAAACAATAACACGCACGTTATCAATCAAACTCAATCACAATAAGCCTTCAAGCATAACCAATCAACACCGCACATATATCCCTATATTGCGACTCAACCGAATATATATATATATATATATACATAACCTTACTATATTATAAGAGTAAATATAGTTTACCCATCAATCCAAGTCGAGTACGTCATCTAGTGTTAGTATTCATCACTCGTCATTCACCAATATAGGCGCTTATATCAATATATGTATATACATACATATATTTAACATATAAATATATATACATATATAAAACTAGATATATATACATACACACATATATATATATATACACACATTGATACATCCGTATAAATTCATACACTTCGACAACAATGATTTCACGCAGTTACAATTCGTATATCAAGGTACTTGCCTGGGAAATCTCTCACGAATACTTCAGAAAATGCGGTTGATTGGAGAAATCCGAACTCCAATGAAAACGGCGATCGGAAAGGCTCAACACTAGATTTTTTGTGGGGAATTCATCCCTAGTATCCTATCATCAAATAAACAACAAATCACACGAGGAAAACATCGCAAAACGACCAATTTTCTCTCTGCGGCATTTTCCCGGACACCTTGAAGGCGTCAAACGAAAGATCATATAAACGATTTAATCGGAATTGGTAAAACCGTGGAAAGATGATGAAAATGATAGAATACTACTTAATATACAATTATCCATCAGAAATATGAGTTAAAACGATCAAATCGGACAAAATCAACTAAAACCCCCAAAACTAGATTTCTAGGAAATCGAATTGATTCGGTAGATCGAAGGATGTTATAGAACGGATGATTGATGATATGAACCTCCAAACTTCATGGATTTATTGTCCAACAACATCTATACATGATTAGCACAACGTAAGCCTCGGAAGAGAAGAAGAGAAGTGAGAAATGGTCAAGAAAACGCATCGGGCCTTAAATAAAGCCGATTGCCGGGCCGTACGACGTAATCGGCCATGGTTTACGACGTAACCGGCCATGGCGAACTCCGCCTGGAAAATGCCGGGCGTTACGCACGTTATCGGCCAGGGCCTTACGTCGTAATCGCCTTACGTGCGTAATACCGGTCACTACCGCCGCGTTACTCGGCGGTGGCTGGCCCGAGCATGCCGGCCATGACTCGGCGGGACTAACTCCGACGGCCGAACGACCGAAACCCGAACTCGAGTGCGAATCGAAGATACGGTTCTGAAGTACTCGCAAAGACGAATCCGAGCACTAAGAGAACACACGATTCCGACCACCCGAAGGCTCGAAATTCGACAACGGAAAGTAATTACCCCAAACTTTGGGAAATTACGAAAATGGCCCAAAACGCCCGAAAATCACGATACGTGATCGAATAACCAAACCGAAGCTTGCAACATGAATAATAACATTAAATGAACTTACAAGAAAGTCGAAACAACAGTTTCGGACGAGATTCGCAAGAATCGAACTCAAGTGCGGAAAAACCGCTAAAAAGCACGGAACTCAACAAAACGACACCGAAACGAACTCGGATGACAAAAAGTGCAAAATTAATCATTCTCAGAATGACGAAACGGTCATGAGCGAGTCGTCAAAATGGACTTCCGCCGAAAAAAAAGAAATTACCGGAAATCGAAATCACGGGTATTACATTCTACCCTCCTTAAAAGAAGTTTCGTCCCGAAACTTAAAATAGAGAGCGATGGAACAACAGTTTCAAACAAAATTTGCAAGAATCAAATTCGGATGTGAAAAGGCCACAGTAATCCACGAGATTTAGCAAAACAGCCCCGAAATTCGTTCGGAGGACGGTAGGCTAAGTAAAACAAGGTGGTTTAAAATCGTCGAGGGGATCACAATTGAATTACCAACAATGAAAGGTCACAAAATACTGAAAATATCAAGAAAAGTACGGGTAATACATTCCCACATACGAAAAAAAAAAAAATATTACGACCCCGAAACTTAGAACAACAAGAGTTGGAAACGTAAAGCAATGAAACGAAATACGATCGAAGTCACGATTGTTTGAAACAACAACGATTAAGACATAGTACAAAATCTTCATTCTCCCATGCTAGGATCTTCAGAAGGAAACATAGGGTTTCGGGACACTTCCCGATCACTAGCTCTGCTCTCTCTCAGGGCGGCATCCTTTGCCAATTCGGAAACTGTCTCACAGTGTTTCTCCCGATGACCTTCACACCCACACCGGTAACAAGTCAAGAGTGGAGAGGGACAATTTGCACGAACATGTCCCTGACAGTTACAGTTGAAACATCTTCTCTTCTTACTGCGAGTCACCGATGCTGGTTTGAGATTTCCAGCGTTCACTCCCGACCGCGAAGATGACGCTTTCGAACAACGTGAGGGCTTGGGAGCCTTAGTCTCCTCACCGCCCAGAAATTTTCCCGATACCCTCGGTCTCTTTGCTTCGCTCGAGGGCTCGACATCGAGGAGAGTTCATAGGATATCGTTTGATCTCGATACTCCTTCACTGTAGCATGGATAGTTGTCGTACGAACCACCTTGTCATTTCCACTTCCGTCATCACACTTACGTCCGCCAAGGCTCGACATACTAATACAGATAGTACCATTCAGCATTATCAAATAATCGGTGACAAGATACCACCCTTATCAACACAAGGATTAGAAAACATCTATATAATAACGGTAATATCGTAAAGCATAGAGTTTTATGAAGTTAACTCCGGTCCTTCGACTAGGATGATCATTATATATATATATATGTGCTTAATGAAAACAAATTTTTGAAAAAGAGAGCGAGTCACGTTACGCCCAAAGCTTGTAAATACTGTCCTTTATTTCAGAAGAGGAAGTTTATACAACGACTCTAAAATTTATTTTCGAGTGATGTATAAAAGAAAATTGGAAATGAATTGTAACTAATTTGAAATATTTCAAAAGTGTTGAGTCCCAAATACCACAATTTTGAAAATCTACCCTCTCCTACCAAAACGTTTATTTTGAAAGAATTTTCCACCGAGATACGTGACGAATTGACATGACGACATTAAATCATGGCTTTCCACAACGTTAGAAAATTTCAAAGCATCACTTTAAAATATTCGTGGTACTACAGCGCCGTGGGCCCCGTACCGGAACCAACCAGGCTAAAAATCATTTTAAAAAAATGTTCAAAATGCCAAAAAGGCCGATGTCGGTAATATTCTCAAATACTCACAAAAGTCATTTATAAAATATCAAATACCATCATGAGAATACAATCAAAACGTGCAAAATCAAAATATCAAAACTCGGTTTGCAAGACACCAAGAGCCATCTCAAAATATTCACGCAGCGGATAAATTTAACATTCATAAATTTATTCTAATAAAGTGCAAGAACAAATAAATATGCTCGACTTCCGAAGCATATTACATAACCATTTTTACTCGGACCGCATACGCATGTTATATCTTAAAACAATAATATCACCGACAAGTTCCAATTCCTAGTTCACATTAAACATATTAGCACAATATAATCAAATACGTATATAAGGGGACTTACGATCGGGAGGCTTACCATCACGGATTGCCGGAAGATGATGTCGGAACCACGATACTAATCACAACTCTGATGCGCGCGACTTACACCGGACATGGACTTGACCCAACGGCCTAGGTTTTTCGCAAACCTAAGCTCTGATACCATAATTGTAACACCCCCAGAATACGTCCGGAAATGTTACACGCCGTAGGCCCTTCTCACAAGGATCTACCAGGCTAAACTCCACTAGACTACACAATGATCGACCGACCGGGGTCAATCTAAATACAACGCAGACCGACAAGGTCATTAAACAATTCAGAAACTAATAAATTTAATATCTCCATGACAAAGAATAAACTTTCACACAAAAAGGGATGACAACTCCATTTAATAAAGGAAAACCTACACCCGTGCAAGGGTGAGTACTCAACCAAATGGAAAATACCGACCCCGATGGAGTAAATGCAAAAGACTCTGACTCTTGTGTGATTAGCATCGTCGTCTTCCATCTCCTTCCAAGCTAATCCCGTGACTGCTCCCGAGCTGCCAAAACCTGAGCGCATAACAGGCACCCACCCCCCGAAAACTCGGGGGTTAGCAAACTGGAATTTTGCTAGTGCAAGTACATAATATACAAGTTATACGAACAATAACAACACAAAATTCAACCATCGTGAAGCCTTAACACAAACCATACATTCCCAAAATCAACACATTATAGCACTCGTATACACAAGGTGAAAAATAATCACATAGTCATATTCTCTATATGGAACATAACGCCAATCAAACTTTGGACGAGCCCAAGGAGTCAAAAGATTAAGTTCGAAAATCCATTTTTATAAAAGGAAAAGTATTTTGATAAGATAGTTTAAAAATATTATTAATGACTCGGGCCGTCTTGGGATTTTGGAAATTGAATGGGAATACCTTTAAAAAATAATTTCAAAAGCTCTCGGGTCCTCGACCCAATTTATAGAACACTGTCACAAACGAAATCATTATAACATCTCACGGGGTTGTCAAACCAATCAAAATAACATCATCACGAGATCAATCATCTCAACATTTCACAGGGTCCTCGACCCAAATCACATAATAGCACCACAATACAATCGAAGGCACAAGCTCTCATTCGACATAAACTGCTCAAGACACCCGATTAATTAACCCTCGGAGATTTCGTCAAACCTCCGTGGTTAATTATCCCGGATACCAACGCTTCAAAAACAAGTTGAAACAAACTTTTCAAAAACGCGAATCGCGGTCTATATCAAGACTAACGTTTAAGTGAGAGTTTGAAATATTATAGATACGAACATCTTTCGGTACCGGGGTCTTAGCTATCACTCCAATACCCGTAACCAATAAGCCTGACAGGCGCCTCCCTTGCGCACCGGTGTACCGGCGTTCACTTCCATCATGTTGGCCGCTCATTGAACATGTCACCGCACCGGCGTCACTCCCGCAAGAGCCGCCCCTTGCGCGCGCATTAGGTGACCTCGGCGTTCACCACCCATATGGAGCCGCACATTGCGGCATACACTGTGCCGGAGTGCACGCCCGCCCTCGAGGTTCCTGATACGACATTTCTCACAACAAGTATCCACATTATCACAAACATCAAGCACATGGACAAACGTCACAACAATTTTCAACTCGGTACATCAAGTTACACAATTTTCTCCGCTACCCATACCCACACAAATAAACACTAACCCGCCCGTTATCTATCCAAATCACTCTCAATACGAGTTCAAGCTTAAACAATCTACACCGCCCAGATATCCCTCTATTGCGACTCAACCGAATATATATATATATATATATACATAACCTTACTATATTATAAGAGTAAATATAGTTTACCCATCAATCCAAGTCGAGTACGTCATCTAGTGTTAGTATTCATCACTCGTCATTCACCAATATAGGCGCTTATATCAATATATGTATATACATACATATATTTAACATATAAATATATATACATATATAAAACTAGATATATATACATACACACATATATATATATACACACATTGATACATCCGTATAAATTCATACACTTCGACAACAATGATTTCACGCAGTTACAATTCGTATATCAAGGTACTTGCCTTGGAAATCTCTCACGAATACTTCAGAAAATGCGGTTGATTGGAGAAATCCGGAACTCCAATGAAAACGGCGATCGGAAAGGCTCAACACTAGATTTTTGTGAGGAATTCATCCCTAGTATCCTATCATCAAATAAACAACAAATCACACGAGGAAAACATCGCAAAACGACCAATTTTCTCTCTGCGGCATTTTCCCGGACACCTTGAAGGCGTCAAACGAAAGTTCATATAAACGACGAATCGGAATTGGTAAAACCGTGGAAAGATGATGAAAATGATAGAATACTACTTAATCTACAATTATCCATCAGAAATATGAGTTAAAACGATCAAATCGGACAAAATCAACTAAAACCCCCAAAACTAGATTTCTAGGAAATCTGACGTGATTCGGTAGATCGAAAGATGTTATAGAACAGATGATTGATGATATGAACCTCCAAACTTCATGGATTTATTGTCCAACAACATCTATACATGATTAGCACAACGTAAGCCTCGGAAGAGAAGAAGAGAAGTGAGAAATGGTCAAGAAAACGCATCGGGCCTTAAATAGGCCGACTGCCGGCCGGGTTACGTACGTAACCGGCCATGGCTTACGTACGTAACCGGCCATGGCCGAACTCCCTGCCTGGAAAATGCCGGAACGTTACGTACGTTACCGGCCAGGGCCTTACGTACGTAACTGCCGGTCACTACCGCACGTTACTCGGCCAGGGCTGGCCTGGCCCGAGCATGCCCGGCCATGACTCGGCCGGGACCAACTCCGACGGCCCGAACGACCCCGAAACCCGAACCTGAGTGCGAATCGAAGATACGGTTACGAAGTACGTTTCGGGAGGCGATTCCGAGCACGGAACTCAACAAAACGACACCGAAACGAACTCGGATGACAAAAAGTGCAAAATTAATCATTCTCAGAATGACGAAACGGTCATGAGCGAGTCGTCAAAATGGACTTCCACCGAAAAAAAGAAATTACCGGAAATCGAAATCACGGGTATTACAGTACACCTCACTGCCACCATGATCCATCAGTTCCTTTGAACAACTGGCAAACGACTTCACATCGTACTTCGATGCCAAGGTCGCTCGACCAGAAGCCCCCCACCGCATGATGAAGATCAGGCAGGGGGAAGAGGAGTCCGACGAAGACTACATCGACCGGGTAGATGAGATAATCCTCAACGGCGAGCCCATAAGTGACGAGATCACCCTCTACTCGGTCCTGGGGGGATTCAATGGTCTTTCACCCATGTTCAGGCACCCTACGAAGGATATCCCCCCAAGCTACGCAATCTTCCACGCCAAGGCCACAGACTTTTTGACCAGACGGAGATTGCTCGCCCTTCGCCAAGACGAGGGGGCAGAGACGGCGATCGCCAAGTCCAACAAGGCGGTCGCCAAGCCACCCGGTGATTTCAGGACCTTCGAAGATGTGGAAGCCCATCTCTACCACAACCTCAATCTATCTCCAGCTCATATATTTTACGCCATCCATGGGCGCGAGCGGCTAAGCAATCCGAAGGCCGTAAGGGACCACGGTCATCTGGACCGCAACAAATCTTGTGCTTACCAAAAGAGTCCCGACCACAACACCGATTAATGCCGCGACCTCCTCAGACAACTCTGGAGATTGTTCGAGGAGGGCAAGCTGGACAGACTAATAACTTAGCCGGAGCCCTGGGTGGAAAGAATCAAATGCCGCAATCGGCGTCAGAACGACGATCACCAGTCTTCCAACCTGATCGCCAGAATCCAGCAACATCTCCAAAAATGGAGGACTCGCTCGCCATCTAAAGTTCATCATCTAACATGATGGACCTAGGCACGAGATCGCCTCCCGAAACACAACATATACCGTTGAGGATCGCCATCTAACATGACGATCCGAGGTAGAAGAGTGCAGCCATGGTCCTGGAGGTCGATGGAACCGACAGCTTCGTCCATGCAAGGTTCCTTTGGGCTGCGATCGCTCGCCCTTCGTTTAAATACGAGGCAGGCATAGCCGAATGACCCTCCAAATAGATCTATGGACACGTTCGCCCGTCCTCAAAGGCTCATCATCCAACTTGGTAGACCCGGACAATGCGACGCGTCCCTACCCCCGTCACAATGTATACCGTCGAGGATTGCCATGTAACATGACGATCCGAGGTAGAAAAGTGCTAACAAGACACGGACGTGGAGTCGATTAATCCGACAAAGCCCCGTGCAAGGACTCCTCTAGACCAAGACCGCACGCCCTTCGTTTAAATACGAGGCGGGCGCAGCCTAACGGAGGACCCTCACAATAAAGTGAGTCGCGAGACAAACCTACAGGTGGAATGTCCCTCGGGCACAAGACACGGTCATGGAGGTCGGTCCATCGAACTTCGTGACCGTGCACGGTTCCTCTAGGTCGAAACAATCGGCCTTCCACGAGGGATCTGCAAAATTGAAGATCACAAGAACAAGACCGAAGATAGCTCTCCAAATGACTAGATCGCCCGTCTTTATCTTAAACTATCGCTAGTGGAACCACCTCACCCCATGTCTTCAACATCGGAGCAAGCTGGGGGGCAATTGTTGTGTCGGGATTTATACACCTCAACAGGCGATCGGCACAAATACATGGATGACCGAACCAGAGTCGAATAGACCAAGGTAGACTTTCCGATTGTAGGACCCAGATCAGGACCCAGCGCCGAGCGATCGACTGCCAAGGCAATCGTCTCCCAGCAACTAGCGATCGTCCCCAGTGCCCGATCATGGACGAACGCCTCATGCCACATCAAGCCAGCATCCGTCAAGTCTGTGAAGACCGAATCTCGGGAGAAAGGCCCATGTGCAGATTCGGAAAAGGCGTCGTAGGATAAGGCCCTTTGACCCCAGCCTGTCACCAGCTTTTCACCTACCGACAGACCCGCCGAAAGGTCCAAGGTGGGACATCCCGAGACAGTGATAGGAGACGCGTGCTGTCCTCTCATTGGTTCACGCAGCTGGCTGCCAGCAGCAGCCGCGGACTTTAAGGCAATCAGCCCATGTGCTAAAGACGATCGCCCCCTTATTATAACACAAGAAAGGTGATCGCCCGTCACGATTAAGGCATCCCAACTCCTATAAATAGAAAGCTTCCAGCACTTGGAAGAGGGTCAGGCTCTTGGCTACGCTATAAACTTCAGACATCTCTCTCTCTCACTCTCAAGACCTCTTAACCCAAAAGACGGTCGGCAGAAACGAGAACAAGAACTCAGAGCAACTCTAGTTCTTCCGGAAATCATCAGCACTCAAGAGCTAGATAACTAGGGTCTTTACACTCATTGTAATAGTACTCTTACATTAATATTTGTACTCCAACGTATTCGTATTAATAATATCTCGCGAGAGCATTCAAGCCCGGGACTAACAACCCCGACAAATCTTGTGTTATTTACTTCCCCACGGACGTGCTCTCGCATTTGTTTGTTACTCATCCATTCTAGGTGAAGTCTACTCAATCATGAATCGGAAATGAATGAATGTGATGCGCCAGTATCAAAAAGGGTACACACAGGTTGAGATAAAATTTCGAGTGTACCTGATATCATTCGGGCCTCCGGATCGTCGGTCCTCTTCATCTCATAAATTCGGGGCTTGCCAGTCCCTGAACCGGATGCTCCTGTCCGATAGCTATGGGCTCTGCCTTTGTTTGCTCCCGTCGTATTAAACGACGCATACTGAGTGGCCTAATTCTGAACTGCTGACTGTTTTGAGGCCTGAGATGTCGCTGGAATAGGCTTGGAGTCTCTTCGGCAGAAACGGGCCTTATGCACAGCAATCCCACAGTTATTACATGTGATGGTCGGCTTCGGACACTTAGTGCTGAAATGACCCTGTTCTCCACAGTTGTAATAGATGATGGCCGAACTGACCACTCGGGACTGAGATTCTGCAGGTTTAGGCGACGTAGGAGGTCGCTCAGAAAAAGTAGAGCCCGCACGAGGCTTCTTGAAGGTTGCCTGACTGCCTTTGGGCTGATTATGCTTCTTCGATTTCTTGCCAGAAGATGAAGTTTGATGCTTAGACATTTCCTTAGCAGTAAGCTCATAAGCAAGAGCTTTCTCAATGAATTCCGCCAGAGTGGTTCAATGATGATTAAGTAATTGTAACCGCATACGAGGTTTCAACCTCTTACTGAAATACTTAATCTTATCCGCCTCGGAGTCGATAATAGATGAGGAAGAGAAGTAGCTCCTAAAACTTCTCGGTAATGGCGAGAACATCTTCTTCCGTTGAGGGGTCGGGACTGAGTAACTCCGACAACTTGGCATCCCTAAGTGGGTCCGGATAATATCTTTCCATCATAAGAGTCTTGAACTGGTCCCACGTGCAAGATCCGTGGGTGGGCTTCAAAGATAGCCACCAAGAGGGAGCACTCTTACCGAGATAGTAAGCCGCAACTGAAACTTTGTGCCCTTCGGAACACTCTACCATAGCAAATAATTTCTCAAAATGTTCATGACAGTGAATAATATCTGCCGCCTCATATGAGCCTTCGAAAGTAGGTGGCCTCTGGCGAGAGATGTCGCCGATAATACTGCTCACACTACTCTCTTGCCTCTGAGGTGGCAGCGGAGGGGCCTGTTGAGCCTGAGTGACTGAGTTCTGCATTGTCTCCATCAGACGTGTCATCTAAGTCATTTGGACCATCATGCCCTGTATAAAAGCGAGTGGATCTACCCGTACACCTTCCAATTGAGCTGTATCTCGGATACAGCTTCCTGACCGTGAATGATTATTTCCAGGTGAATGAGTGGCAGCGTCGCTGCTCGTTGAATTGACATTATTCCTTGCGTTCGCACGGGTATTCACTCGAGCTCCTGGGTTTCGGCCCGCTCTGCGGCCTCTTCCCCTGCGTCATCTGACATCTCGATCCATACTTAAGGTAGGAAACACATGATAATTATAGATCTCGCATGAATATCGCATTATGATTAAGTAATGAAATAATGAGCATACACGCTCTAACGCAATGAACGCATCAATAATGCAGTAAAATGATCATCGACATTTCGCCGGAATATGATAAGATCACATGAAATATCAACTGAGGTGACATGATCATCCGATGAAATTCCTGAAATGATTATCTTGAATAGGTTAACAAGAGTGATAATACGGTCCACAAGATCAACAACTGAGCAATAAGATTGACTGAGTGATTAATGAATTGACATGATCGATAAGATCCAAGAAAATGATGACTGAGGATTGTTGACTGATGAATGATAAATGAGTGATTCTTATTGCCAGAAATTATACCATGGCATCATAAATCATACCGTTCTTTGGTCTGAGGGGCTTGGCGCTTGCACAGGTCACACGTGACGCGAAAGTCCAATGATACTAGTCTGACGAATGATGATTTCAAATGAGACATGACTCGGAAGGTAGTATTCAAAACCACGCTCTGATACCAACTCTGTAACACCCCAACTAGGTGGATATTATAGTGCCGTGGACCCCCAACTGGGACCTACCAGGCAAATGAAAATTAATAAATTAAATAATATAATTGTAGTACCGAACCATATTCTATCATCAATTACTCCGATGAGGAATTTCAAGTACAACACACCCAGGAAATACAGAATACATGTATATTTCATATGAAGATAAAATATACAACACTGAATGAAATGAAATCCAAACAGACTGCAGCGGAAAATACATAACAAAGAAGCGTGAACAAATGGATAGACTGGGGCCCCCTACTAGTGTCACTGGGACTCCTCGCCATCAACGTTCTCTTCCCGTGCATTTGCCTTGCCATGACCTAAAACAACATTTCCAAACGGGGTCAGTTACATAGAACAACAATCCTCAAGAGTTTAACAAAATACAACAATCACATAAATGAGTTATGAAATTAAGTTGAATGATGGGCATCATAGTACGCCACAAATGGGATGTGCAAGTGCACAAGCCTGCCGAGTGCTCGGCGTCCCGCATAAACACCCGCAAAACTTGGCCTAATTAGTCTCACGGAGGCACATTACTGTGTGCACAGTCCAATGTGTTTGGATCCCTACAAACACAATGACCTTAATGTGCCCGACTAAAAATTCCACACATATACCACCCGAAACGCAATACAATCCCAGAAGGTCACACAAACAAGAGCGACCATGATGAAGAACAATGAATAGAACCAATAAGGGTTAAGAATGACTCACCGAGGTGAACTAATGACGCAATGAGTGATAGCTTCAAATGAAATGAATGGAACCGTTGTTCCTTGTGAATTGAATGATAGTATGATAATTATAAGTCCCAACATGATTAATAATAAACATTAATTACACGTATGAATGAACAACAATGAAAGGAATGATTATCCTTTAAACCGAGCAAGAATTAACTTGCCTCAAATACCGTTGAATAATGTTCCTCCTCGAACAAACGTCCTTAATGGAGATATCGGTCGCTCGAACAACCTTGAATAACACAATTACTAATAATTCGTTTAATATACGTATCAATTGTGATCATAACCAATTCAAGAGGTCGATACAACAAATCCTAACTCATTGGGGCATTTCGACAAACACTTTGTAAACAATCTCCCATTATTTACAAACAATCCCAATTGTATCGAAAACCAACCTCTAATGAGTGATTCAATCCAACAAAACACTATCAACACAATCGATAATCCAATATGAATACTCAATTCGAGATTACGATAACGTCTAATTGAAAACTTCAATTCCAAGTCAACCTTCAAAGTGTTCTTGAATAAACTTCCAACAATCCAATGATAACTCATGAAAACTCATAATCATACGTACATACTTCACAAATTATGATTATATCATCCAAAACATCATGCTCCAACTCAAAATCGAATCTAGGGTTGAAGAAGTTACCTTGAATTAGAATGAAGAATCCAAAAAGGTGTTGTTAATCCACACCAAGAACTTAAGGAGGATGAAAATCTCTGAGATTGATGATGCTAAATCGCCCAATAATTCGCCCACAAGTCGCCCAAGGAGAGGAGGAATGAGGAAAATGATGAAATGAACTCTCTCCTCACAAACCCGCTGAAAAAAAAGGGTAATCTACTTCGCGTTCCGCGGCACGGATTGAGTATGCTGCGGCCCGCGGCCAAAAACAACACCCAGCAAATGGCTTAGTGCCGCGGCCCGGCCAGCAGAGGCCGCGGCCCACGGTACAGCCGGCTCCAACACCAAAAACACAAGGTGTGTGCCACGGCGCACACTATTCGGGCCCAAAAATGACGAAAAACGACCTGAGAAGAGAATAAAAGTAATAGAACTCAAAACTTGGGAACAATAACACGAAATGGAAGTGCGGAAACCCCAAAACGGTGGTTCCGAGCAATGATTACGAGGGTTTGTCCAACAATAGCACGATTCGAACAAGGAGTAAATTCGAAATGATATGAACTCTAATATCAACATCGACTAACGAAGCAATTACAACAATCAAGATATTATTCTCGTCTCGATTCTCAAGCAAGGTTGAAACAATGAACCATATCGATACACGATTCAAAGTTACTCCGAACGGTGAATACGAATGAATGAATATGAATGATGAATGATTATTAATGAGTCGGAATTACTGAGTGACAATTACTGAATGAAAAAAAATAAATGAGTTCACAACCGGGTATTACATAAGATAATGTATCAACTAAATTATCAACTAAATTTTCAACTAAATTATCAACTAAATTTTCATTTAATATAAAACTACAACTAAATTATATTTCATATTAACAACAAGAAAAATAAGTATAATATGCAAATTAAATTTCAACTGTTTCTACATACCTTATAATATCAATGAAGATTGCTTGAAAATGCTCAATATATCCTTGAATATATCTTTCGGAAAAAAATTCAGAAAAAAAAATGATGTGTATTTGTATAATTTAGTTGGCTTCAGAAAAAAAGAATGTATATATCGTGTTCATCTGTCAAAGTGAGTTATATAATATACTTAATCAGATATTGGCTTCACATATGTGAAGCCAGAGAATAATATTAGAATAATTTCGGAGGCGGTAGGTGGCGCACGCGGATATGGTGGTTGACAAGTTTTAACTTCACATATGTGAAGTTAATGTGCAGGACAGAATTATCTTACTAAAGGCGTCACATATGTGACGCCAATACGAATATTTTAAAAAAATTGGCGGAAGTTTGAAATTTTTGGCGTGGCCGCGGGAAAATTCAAATTTAGTGAAATACTTTAGCTTCACATATGTGAAGCTATTGTGTTTCAAAATATATTATAAATACATTACTACAAACCTTCCTTCATTCCAAAATTCTAGTCCACATTTCATCTCATTTCTTCAACTTTCATCTCTCAATCTTCAAGCTAATTTCTAATATTTTCAATTTTGTTAATAATTTTACTTATATTATTTTTTGTTTCTACTAACTTATTAATATTTTTGTTTTTTTTTCTTTCTTTTGCATGATTTTTATTTATTTAAATAGAAGTGAATTACAATATAAATATTATTGAAACATAACAAAAATGATTATATTTATTTTCTAATTAAATATTTAGTAAAATATAATTATTTTTTAATAATAATTAGAAGTGTATCTTTTGACATATTTTCTAATTACAACAAATAATATATTAAAAAAATATTTATGATTAAATTTATACACACACACCTGAAATTAGCCAGAAATTCGTTCTGGCTAATTTCCTTTTTTTTATTTTAAGCGAACATCTTTAGCGTCACGTATGTCACGCTAAAGATATATTATTTATGCTTGATGGACTTTTTTTGCGTCACACATCTGACGCCAAAGATATAATAATTAAAATTGTTGGACTTTCTTTGGCGTCACACATCTGATGCCAAAGATATAATATTTAAAATTACTGGACTTCTTTGGCATCACATGTGTGACGCAAAAGCTTAAAAAATAATATTCCCTACATTGGCTTTAGCTTCACCCATGTGAAGTTAATGTAGTCGGGGCAATTATTTTACATTCGCTTTAGCTTCACATTGTTGACGCTAAAGTTTAATTCTTTAGCTTCACCATTCAAACATTGAAGTTAAAGCTTCTTTAGTTTTACATATTAGCGTCACATATGTGAAGGTACAGCACAAAAGTTTCACAGTCAACTTTTTTAGCTTCACATTTTTTGTGAAGCTATTATGGGCAATTTTTAGTAGTGTGCAAATCGTGCCGCCTATACTATTGCTAAGGAGACAATTTCTTTATCAGTTTGCGGTGAGTGGCTTGTCACTCCGCCACCTTTTCTTACTCAAGTTCTTCATGAGGATTTAACGAATTCAATTTCCGTTCTCAAAAAAAAAAAAAAGTAAGAGAAAATATATAATAACTACTTTTTTTCATAAGCCAATAGGTAAAAAGAAGATGAAAGAAATTTAGTAAAAAATATGGCATTTCAAGTTAAATTTTAGTTAAATTAAACTTTCCAGTAAATTTGAAGAGGGATTAGCTAGCTAGAAGAAGGATCTGAATAATCAAAGGGTCGATTAATGCACATTGAATGTGGAATCTTCTGATCTTGAAAATCAGTGGGTGGTGGCCCTGGTGGGCTCTGAGAGATTGAGAAAAATCAAACAAATGAGCAATACTACTATTACTACTAACAATAATAATCATAATAATAACAATAATAACAACGGTGACGATGAGGAAGAAGATAATGTTTTGAAGTTTCGAGTAAAACTCGAACCTAGATCCCCGAAGCTGACATGATTTTTTTTTAAAAAAAAAAGAAGACAAGAAAAGCATGAGATTAAATCTTGACATTTTGTAACATCGTCCAAGTTTCCCAAAAAAAATGTTAACATAACTCACCGCGCAGGCTATCTGTGCCACAAAAACAACAACTAGTGCAACCAATATAAGGGTAAACACTTTGGTCATTTATTGGGGCAAAAAAAGATTAAAATGTGGAAAAAGTAGATAAGTGTCCAAACTAAGTTATGAAATACTACTATCTTTTCTTTCTTTTAGCTGTGGGGTGTGGGAATGCTTGTTTAGAGCCTTATAGAGGTTGATGAGGTTATGTGCGAGCCTATCACAACATTTTCAGAAAAAAGTGTAATGAAAATAAAATAAAACAATTTAGACAGACAACCCTTGGTGAACATAGCTCAGGGATAACCTTTAGTCTGCATTCTTATTTTCTCATAAGTATCACATTTTGATTGGTTCGTGAAAGTTTATTAAATATCAAAATAAATATTGAATACAATAAAAAAACACCAGATTCCTCACCCGGTGGAGGTTCAAGGGAGCCTATAAAAAGGGTCTCATGCATTTCATTTGACATACTAACGACAAATTTCATTTGTCATTTCGTATCCAGCTTTCAGCATCTGGAGTTCTGAGTTTTAGAGAGCGCCTAATTCAGAAACGTCAAGTAGTTGTATCTTGCAGACTTATTGCATGAGATGTCTACTCTTTTACAGGGGCAAAATAGTCTTGTAAAAAGAATTCGACTCGCCTCTACTTTTTATTTCTATTCTGATTTTTATCTTACTAGCACTTGTAGTAGGCAGTTTCATTCGGTAATTTTTATTATAATTACATTGTAGAAAATATACAGAACCAACAATCATAAGACTATTTTAAGTTTATGTAATTTCATGGCAACCAACATTGAGGATGATGTCACCGCTACTACTATCGCGGCTGCTGCCGATGCTGCCGCCAATGCTAATAATGTTCATATTGCACCTGCTGCTCCCACTATTACAGTGCAAGTCAAGATATCCGAGAAATTCTCGGCTGTAAATTTCAAGGGATGGTAGCAAATGATGCTGTTCTATCCCACTACCTTGAGGCTTGTTGTTTACCTCAAGAATGATGCTCCTATGGTGACCAAGACAGAAACTAATCCTACGAAGCATTTTGCTTGCAATCAGTGGTGTAACGGCGACTTCATGTGTCGTAATACAATTCTGAACGGGCTAGTTTGATTCTATGTACAATGTGTATATTCAGTTAAAACATCTACAGAGTTCTGGAATTCTTTGAAGAAAACGGAAAACGGCGACATCTAAAGAGTTCTAGAAGTTCTAAATGATTTTTAGGTATTTTAAAATATTTTTTCGAATCTGAAAACGGACTTTCAGATAATATCTTTTTTTTTATCTTTCAAAAAATATATTTTTATTGATAGTTCAAAAAAAATAAAATGATGCTTAAAAATAAATTAAAAGCATTATATATTAACCACACATAATCAAGAAAAATCATAATGAATAAATATTTGGTAAATAATCAAGAAAGCATAATGATCTCAAGCCAAACCACCAGTCCAAGTCTTCAAACGTCTCAAGGTATCGTGGTTGGTGCCAAAGGGTCTCGGCTGGTAAATACCAGTCAGGGCGGTTGAATTTTTTTTTCTTTTTGTGTTGTATTTGTGTATTTAGTGGGGTATGTGTGGACCCGACGACACTACTTTTGCTTATGGCACCACATTTGTATGAGGGAGGTTTTTTTGGTGCCCTATGAAGATCTCGTGCCATAGGAATTTTCGGTGATGTGGCAGAATACGAGACCAACACCAAAATACCCAGTGTTCTAATGCGCCTAAAGATTCATATTTTGTCCTTAAATTGGAAGCCATGTATAATTATATTTCATAACATGAATAAATAATTTTCTACAAATAAACTTCTTGGAACCGTAAAAAGTTGTCGATAAGTATCTTAAACTTTGTCTGTTTTTAAGACTGTTCTTTCAAGTGAAAGATGGTTATTTCAAGTTCGACTGTAATATTTGAATCTATATAAAGACTCTTGCAATGTGAAAGAGTACATATGCTTTATATGCTTCAGGTGTATCTAGACCTGGCAAAATAGGCGCTGGCCCCCGGGCCAGCCCGCCCATAGTTGAATACATCATATTCAACTAGAGTATGGCGAGATAATGTTGTGTTTCTTCAAGAATTACTATAAATTTTTTATCTTAATAATCTTATGGATTATTAAGTATTTTGAATCGTGCTTTTTCCGGAAACAAAGAGGAATATGATTTGATAATAGATTTCTAGATCATCATATATATTATTTACATATGATGCATATAGAAACATGAAATTTAATAACTACAGATTTTTTTTCTATCGAAATCATCATATGGAAGAAAGTTTTCGAATGAGTAAATAGAATTAATACCGTTCACCAATGAAAAAACTACTTTTGTTCGTACCTTATTTCTTCAACAATATCTTTCAGAATTCGATCTCCACTGCTAAATTTGTAGATATGTTTGTTAGGAATATACTGTAAAAAATTTATACTGATCCGAAGGTTAATGAAACGGAGAACGCGATTTTCCTGCGGCCCCACAGTGCAGAAAAATTGCTCGCAAAAATATTTTTTTTTAATTTCGGAAATCGAAAAGAAAGAAAAGTTCTATTGGTAAAGAATCATGCTGAAAACATGTTATAAAGTTGAGAAGAAAAAAGAGATAATGGAGGAGGAAAATAATAATTTGTGTATTCATATAAGGGCCAAAAGCCTTTACTTATAGGTACACATCTAGGATTTCAGGGGCATAAAAGATATTCATCAATTGATACATTAATTACGATATTAATTACAACATTATTAATATATATATATATATATATATATATATATATATATAAGTGGTTTTAGTGAAAATGGGTTTTAAAATAACAAATAAAAATGAATTTGATACGTAGATTTTGGACTTCAATTTATTCACATAAAAATTTATGCATGTAATACATTATTTTAATCGATCAATATTTTGACACATATAGTACATAATTTAATGTATGACATTTTATTGGATGAAATGCATATATTTTTATGCATGATCTACTCTCTCTCTCTCTATATATATATATATATAAACTTAAATTGTATTTAAAAAGATTGTAAATAATTTTTAGTGGCCGTTAACATAGATTGTAATATATTTTAGAGGAATGATAGGGATACATCTCCCCAACCACATCTATACACATCCGTATTTTATGGGATTGTACCGTATGCTTTACAGATAAAATAATCATAATAATATTATAATAAATTTTATCTGTAAAGCATACGGTACAATCTCATAAAGCATGGGTGTGTATGGAGTGTGGTTGGACACACCCTCCAACCATACCCCATACACACCCATGTTTTATGGGTTGTACCGTATGCTTTATCGATAAAATTTATCATAATATTATGGTGATTATTTTATCTGTAAAGTATACGGTACAACTTCATAAAATACGGATGTTTATGGAGTGTGGTTGGGAAGACTTGTCCGATCATTCCTCTTTTAACATAGTTATTAAAGTTATTTTTTTGCTCTATTCCTCGATCTTTCCGGAAGTTGTGGCGGAAGTCGCCCAAATATTCTCCGCCTTCAATTTCATAGAGAGTGCCAATATCTTTTGTTTAATAATTTAGCGTGCAACTTTGTGTCTATTGAAATCAAAATAGCTGCATTCTCCCAAAAAAAAAAAAAAAAATTACTCCGCATGCATATTCGGATTTTTTTTTCAATCCTTTTTTGTTAAAAGAAAAATAACTAAGACAGAAATTAGAGCAAATGTTGTATTATTCAATTGATGACATCCTTTTAAATAGGAGAAATACATACAAACAGGCCTAGCCATACCCTAATTAGGAAAGCACGTAAACTAACAGACTTAGGCACACAATATGTATTATTACTTTAACACTCCCCCTTGTGCCTAGTCTACAAGTGCATGTCATGTTGCCTCGTTAAAACCTCGTCAAGGAAAAACCCAGTGGGAAAAATGTCTTGATCATAGGAAAAAGAGTGCAACATCTAGACACATCAAGTTTAGACTTCGTCGATTGAATCTATGCTCTCATATGATCGTTACATTTGATCATAGCGTTACTAAGGTGACCATTCCATCGATCCATAAAATCGTACATCTTGTTACCTCGTTAAAAAACTTTTCAAGTGATAAAAATCCTGTGGGAAAAAAATCCTTAGAAGGAAAAGAGTATAACGTACGGTATGGATGTAAAAATCTCCCCCAAGTCTACATCCCCCCTGACTTGTGCATCAATGAAGGATATTTTGAAAAACTTGTGCATGTGTCGTTTGCCTCATTAAAAACTTTGACAAGTAACAAAACCCAATGAGAGGAAATAAACATTGGTCAAAGAAAGAGTACAACGTCGGTGAGTAAGTTTCTTTATGACTCACCCTTCTCCCTCTACCTTTACATCGATTTTGGGAGTTCGGAAATTCTCCGCATTCCGATACTTCTCACATGTTTTTCAAAAACGGCCTTGGGCAAAGATTTGGTGAACAAATCGGCCACATTCTCCTCAGATTTCACTTGTTTTACTTGAATATTGAGGAGAGCCTTTTGCTGCTGATTGTAGAAGAATTTTGGAGATATGTGTTTTGTGTTATCCCCCTGATATACCCAAGCTTCATCTGTTCGATGCAAGCTGCATTATCTTCATATATACATGTGTGTGCTTCAGTGACATTACTTAGTCCACTATTACCTCGGATATGTGTAATAATAGCTCTTAACCAAATACACTCACGCACCGCCTCATGCAAAGCGATAATCTCGGCATGATTAGATGAGGTAGCTACAAGGGTTTGTTTTGTAGATCTCCAAGATATAGCGGTGCTCCCAATAGCAAATACATAGCCAGTTTGAGAGCGACCTTTGTGTGGGTCGGAGAGGTACCCTGCGTCAGCAAATCCTACCAATACGTTCGTCGGGGTAGGTTTTATGGCAATAGCATTTACTTCAGCATTTGCCTTTATGGAAGCAGCTTCATTTGCCTGCTTGTAAGGAAAGAATAGTCCCAAGTCAATGGTTCCTGTTGGTGCAATATCGGTATTAGCGTCGTTGTACGGAAGCGTAAATATAGAGTGCGGGAACAAAACGACACACAGATTTATAGAGGTTCGGTCAAACGTGCCTACGTCCTCTCTCGTTATCTTTTTCGATAGGTTGAAGATATAAACCTCTGCACCACTATTCTATCGGTCGAGGTATAACCGTTACAATCTCGTCTTCTATCGGTCCGAGTAAACCGTTACCTTACTTGTCTTCTATTGGTCCAAGTTAAACCGTACAACACTTGTCTTTTTGTCAGTCCAAGTTAAACCATTTTTCTTTTCTATTGGACAAGGAATCAACCACTCTAGCTTTCTATCGGTACTAGATAAACCTCACTTAGATATCGATTATGATTCTAACAATGTCGGATCCTTAATCCTAATAACACCGAATCCAATCGTATCTTTTCTTTTTCTCTCTCTTGTATGATTTAGTGTATCACACTAAATCACTCTCAATTTAAGCTCAAGAACAACAACTATAATGTTTACAATGATATCTCAAGTGTATATGGTTTGTTCAATGTTGTTGTGTTGTTTGATACCAAGTGGTTTGATATTTATAGGCATTTTCCACAAACTAGCCGTTGCTGACTTTCTGACTTGCTAGCATGCGCTAGCTTTCCTTAGCGTGTGTTAGGCTCATTAGCGTACGTGTAGCATGCGCTAGCCTGTTTCCAGTTTCAGTCCAGTAGCTTCGTTTCTCCATTTACGTATGTTATCTTCGCCATTTGCATACGTTAAGTACATATATTAGCGTGCGTTAACTTTGCATATTAGCGTGCGTTAACACAAGTATCCGTTGCATGCATTTGTCAACATATCCGTTTGATTCTTTGACTTTGACTCAGACTTTCCACCGAATCTCCCAACATTCATATGCTTGAATTCAAACTCATTAGCTGCGCTATTCCTTATCAGTAGCGTGCGCTATCTTCATCTTCTTGCGTGCGCTAGCCTTGATCTCTAGCGTGCGTTATTCTATCAGGTAAGTCCTTCTGTCTTCAGATAGATTCATTAGCTTGCGCTAACATTGATGTCTAGCGTGCGCTAATGCAGTCCAGATTACAATTTTTAGCGTCTTCGATTCCTTCGATGCTTTCCTTCGCTTTTTTGTTGTTTTGTTTTGTTTATCAACTTAATTATAAAAACTCTATTTATAAATATGTGGGATAAATATTCCAACAATCTCTCCCTTTTTGATGATTACAAAACAACTCTTGAATTGGATAAAACTTGCAAAATAAAAGTATATATATATATATGTACGAAATAAAGTTTTCGGCTTTGATCGTTTCGCTAGTTTCATTCATCTTTTCTTTTTCAGTCATTTTCGACTTCTTCGTTTCTCATTTTTCAACTCCTTCGTTTCTCCCCCTTTTTGTATACTTTCTTTTTCTCCTTTTCGACTTCTTCCATTTTTATTACTTTCTCCTCCTTTTTACTTTTTATATTTCTCGTCATTGCTTCCATGACGCTTTTTATCCGATTCTACTCTTTTCTCCCCCTTTTTGTATTCAGCAAAAAGTGTAAAACAAAATATACCAATTGAAAACAAATATGCACGATACTAAATGATGAATCAAAATATATGAGTACGGGTATAACTCCCCCTGAAAATATTATCTCCCCTTTAAAAAATATTACTCCCCCTGAGTAAAATATCGAAATTTTAAAAATTAATTTTTGGGGATCCAACCGAAAGTCGGTCGTTTTTCATTTAAGTAGACGGTGTTTGGTATTTTGGTTCATTTTGGAATCCAAATCTTTTTAATTTTAATTGTCCGTCTTGGACTTTTACAATTAGAAATCTGGTGCCCGATTTTCAAATATTTTTCACATCAGGGTATTTTAAAATTTACGGATTCGTTTTTAGAAAGTGGTTTGAATCCTAACCCCTGTTTGCTCAAAGTAAATTTTTGCACCGAGATCATTTGTTCAAATTTCTCGTTTCCACACGAGAATTTCTTCGTTAAGTTTTTCATCTCGGTTTGAACCTTTAAAAGATCATCTTTTAAAATATTTTCATTCTCAACATATTTTGAATGATCGATCTCGATTAATTTTCCCTTTTCAAGAATTTTGGAATTTTCAATTTCCAATAATTTATATTTAGATTTAAGGGTTTTAATCTCGGATAAAGTATTTTGATAGTCCATATGTAATAATTCAAATGCTTCAAAAAGTTCGTCGTAAGAATTACTTACTTGCCTTCCGACGTCGCTATCGTCGAATGAACTCTGGGCCATGAGCACGAGGTTATTTTGATTCATGAAATCTTCGTCCTCGTCTTCGTCACTCCATGGTGCAATTAAAACCTCCTTCTTGGGTTTTGCTCGGCAATTTTTCGCAAAGTGGCTACGACATAATCGACAATTGTTCTCGAATTTCTTAGATTCGCCCTTTTGGATGTCCTCCTTTCTCCGGTTTAATAAGTGTTGGAATTTATTAATATTTTTGGCATAATATGCCGATTCTTCATCGCTTTCGCCCACCGAGATTTTTTCTCTTTTAGACATCTTAGCCTTCATGGCTAATGTTCTTTCTTTCGGCTTCGGTTTGGCATTCCGAGATTTTAGAACAATCTCGTAGTTTATAAGAGAACCAACGAGAGCACTAAAATCTAGATTATTTAGATCTTTAGACTCCATTATAGCCGTCACCGTACCATCCCATTCTCGAGGTAGTGATCGGAGAATCTTCTTTACTTTCTCAATACTCGAAAGTGGTTTCCCAAAACACGCTAATCCATTTGTGACCGAAAATTGGTCGAGCATGATTGTGATGGATTCATCGTCCTTCATTTAAAATAGCTCGTACTCGTGAATGAGCATGTTTATTTTCGTCTTCTTGACTTGAGACGTTCCCACATGTGTGACTTCAAGCATTTTCCAAATCTCTTTGGCACTGTCACACAAAGATATCCGGTTGTGCTCTTCTGGATTTAAGGCACAATAAAGAAGTTGAGCCGCCTTACAATTGTAATGGTCATTTTTCCAATCGAAATCGTCATATTCTTCGAAAGTTTTAAGCGTACCGTTGGAATTCGTCGGAATTTTTAGACCAAGACAAATTATTTTCCATAGCTCGATGTCATAGGCTCGAATGAATATAGACATCTTCTTCTTCCATGTCATGAAGTTTGATTTGTCGAAAAATGGTGGTCGGTTAAGAGCAAGACCTTCGACCGGGGCAAATTGAAACGCTATTTGGATTGACTCCTTGGATGTTGAGCCGCTTATTGGAGGTACCGCTCTGATACCAATTGTTGGTGCAATATCGGTATTAGCGCCATTGTGTGGAAGCGTAAATATAAAGTGCCGAAATAAAATGACACACGGATTTATAGAGGTTCGGTCAAATGTGCCTACGTTCTTTCTCGTTATCTTTTTCTATAGGTTGAAGATATAAACCTCTGCACCTCTCTTCTATCGGTCGAGGGATAACCGTTACAAGCTCGTCTTCTATTGGTCCGAGTAAACCGTTACCTTACTTGTCTTCTATTGGTCCAAGTTAAACCGTACAACACTTGTCTTTTTGTCGGTCCAAGTTAAACCATTTTTCCTTTTCTATTGGACAAGGAATCAACCACTCTAGCTTTCTATCAGTACTAGATAAACCTCACATAGATATCGATTACGATTCTATCAATGCCGGATCCTTGATACTAATAACACTGAATCCAATCGTATCTTTTCTTTTTCTCTCTCTTGTATGATTTAATGTATCACACTCAATCACTCTCAATTTAAGCATAAGAATAACAACTATAATGTTTACAATGATATCTCAAGTGTATATGGTTTGTTCAATGTTGTTGTGTTGTTTGATACCAAGTGGTTTGATATTTATAGGCATTTTCTACAAACTAGCCGTTGCTGACTTTCTGACTTGCTAGTGTGCGCTAGCTTTCCTTAGCGTGCGTTAGGCTCATTAGCGTACGTGTAGCGTGCGCTAGCCTGTTTCCAGTTTCAGTCCAGTAGCTTCGTTTCTCCATTTACGTACGTTATCTTCTTCACTTGCGTACGTTAAATACATTTATTAGTGTGCGTTAACTTTGCATATTAGCGTGCATTAACACAAGTATCCGTTGCATGCATTTGTCAACATATCCGTTTGATTCTTTGACTTTGACTCAGACTTTCCACCGAATCTCCCAAAGTTCATATGCTTGAATTCAAACTTTTTAGCGTGCGCTATTTCTTATCAGTAGCGTGCGCTATCTTCATCTTCTTGCGTGCGCTAGCCTTGATCTCTAGCGTGCGTTATTCTATTATTTAAGTCCTTCTGTCTTCAGATAGGTTCGTTAGCGTGCACTAATATTGATGTCTATCGTGCGCTAATGCAGTCCAGATTGCAACATTTTGCATCTTCGATTCCTTCGATGCTTTGCTTCGCCTTTTTGTTGTTTTGTTTTGTTTATCAACTTAATCATCAAACCTCTATTTATGAATATGTGGGATAAATATTCCAACAGTTCCTTTTAGGTATCGGAATATATTCTTGATACCATTCCAATGACGTTGCGTCGGTGCTGAACTAAATCGAGCTAGTAAGTTTACTGAGAAGGCGATGTCCGGTCGCGTACATTGAGTTAAGTACAATAGAGTGCCTATTGCACTTAAGTAGGGAATTTCATCTCCCAAAAGCTCCTCGTCATCTTCCTTTGGACGAAATAGATCTTTCTTTACATCCAACCTACGACTGATCATTGGAGTGCTAACCGGGTGTGCTTTGTCTATGTTAAAGCGTCTAAGCATCTTTTGGACATAAGCAGACTGGTGGATGAGAATTCCACAAAATCTATGTTCTATCTGAATACCGAGACAGAAACGAGTCTTCTCAAGATCTTTCATCTCAAACTCAGTTTTCAAGTATCCGGTGGTTTCTCTTATTTCATCAAGAGTGCCGATTATATTCATATCGTCGACATAAACTGCGATGATCGCAAATTCGGAACTTGTTTTCTTTACAAAGATGCAAGGACACATTTCATCGTTCTTGTATCCCTTTTCAATCAAGTATTCACTCAGACGGTTATACCACATCCTTCCGGATTGTTTCAAACCGTAAAGTGAGCGTTTCAAACGAACTGAATATACACTCCGTGGTCTGGAGTTACTTGATTTGGGTAATGGAATGCCTTCAGGCACTTTCATGTAAATCTCCGTATCTAGATCCCCATAGAGATACGCAGTGACCACATCCATTAGCTGCATTTCCAATCCTTCAGAAATAACTAGGCTGATTAGATAGCGGAACGTAATAACGTCCATTACGGGGGAGTACGTTTCCTCGTAATCGATACTAGGGCGTTGTGAGAAACCTTGTGCAACAAGGCGAGCCTTGTACCTTAGGACTTCGTGATTCTCATTACGCTTTCTGACAAGAACCCATTTGTGTCCAACAGGCTTTACACTTGACGGAGTTAGCACTACTGGGCCAAATACCTGGCGTTTTGTCAGAGAGTCAAGCTCTGCCTGGATAGCTTCTTTCTATTTACGCCAATCGGCTCTTTGTTGACATTCTTCAATAGAGCGTGGTTCGACATCATCATGCTCTATGATTTCTTGAGCAGTTGTGTATGCAAACACATCATCAGTATGAGTGGTTGATCGTTCCATCAAATCAGATGCACTTTCATAGTTGATCGAGATCTCTTTGTTCTCTAATGACGAATCGATCTTCGGGGCGTCCCCCAGTAATGATTCGTGGACATAGCTGTAGTCATAGACAATCTCATGGGAAGGATTCCCAGTATTGATGATTAATAGGTTAATTTGTGCCTCACCTACCCTTTTCTTCCTTGGGCAGGTGTCTGTCGAACTGGGTGGCCTCCCCCTTTTCCTTTTGGGAGCCACGACCTCGATCGCGCTTCCACTAGGTGCGATCGCATCACTCGGTACATTGGTCATGTGGCCCTTATTGGGGACTTCTAACCTTGCAGGCACATTTGCAACTGGAATGTGTGATCTTGTCACTTTGGCGATATCAGTAAACGCATCAGGCATCGAATCTGCTACGTTCCAAAGATCAAGGATTCGTTATACTTCACGATCACATGGTGAGGTACGAGGATCATAATGAGACAGACTAGGGACAGACCAGGACAATTCCTGTCGTTCCTTGAGAAATTTCTTTTTCTCCTCTCCCCCTAATGATGGGAATTCTGACTCATTGAACTGAAAATCTGCAAAGCGCGCGGTAAAGAGTCACCTGTCAAGGGTTCTAAGTAGCGGATGATAGTTGGGGATTCATATCCAACGTAGATACCTAAACGTCTCTGAGGACCCATTTTATTGCATTGTGGGGGCGCAATCGGCACATATGTTGTGCAACCAAATATGCGTAGATATGAGATATCCGGCTCATATCTAGTTACCAACTGGTACGCAGAAAATGGTTGGCCAACGGTGGGTCTGAAACGAATAAGTACGACTGCATATCCCCAAGCAGAGATGGGCAGATTGGTGCGCAAAACCAATGCCCATGCTACCATTTGGATTCTTTTAATGCTTGCCTCTGCGAGACCATTTTATGTATGCACATGGGGAAAGGGATGCTCTACATCGATTCTGATTGACATGCAGCAGTCATCAAATACTTTAGATGTAAATTATCCTGCATTATCGAGTCAAATAGACTTGATAGGGTGATCAAGATGATGAGTCTGTAGATGAATGATCTGAGCTAGGAGTTTTGCAAATGCAGCATTTCGAGTGGAAAGGAGTGCGACATGTGACCAGCGTGTTGAAGCTGTTGGAATATTGTATTCACATATTCATAAATAGAGTTTTGATGATTAAGTTGCTAAACAAAGCAAAACAACAAAGAGGCGAAGCAAAACAACGGAGAAGACGAAGACGCAAAAAGTTGCAATCTGGACTGCATTAGCGCATACAAGAGCTGAAGGTTAACACACGCTAACGAGGCTAAACTGCAGATCAGACAAGTTCAAAGTTTCCTGAAGACAACCTACCTTATGAGGATAGCGCACGCTATACATGAAGACTAACGCACGCTATCTAAGGATAATTACAGTTGTGAAGACATTCAAACACAGAATGACGCAAGCAAGGACGAAATCATAGCGCACGCTAAGATTGAGGAATAGCGCACACTAAGACGTTTGAATTCAAGTCAAATCAATCCGTTGCAAAAAGTAAGGATCAAAGTCATAAAGTTGGAACAGTCAGTTTGACAAATCATGCGACGAATATATTGTTAGCGCACGCCACAAGGAAATGTTAGCGCATGCTAACTGTCTTAGACAGTAGCCACTGGACTCAAGCTACAAGCAGTTAACGCACGCAAATAGATATTGGCGCATGCAACAAGTGATAGCGCACGCTATTGAAGAAAGCTAGCGCACGCTATCTAGTCAGAGGCAGCAACGGCTAGTTTATGGAAGAAGGCTCTAAATACCAAGTGAATAGGTATTAATCAACACAACAATATTGAGCAAAGCATACATACTTGAGATATCATTGTAAACATTATAGTTGTTGTTCTTGAGCTTAAATTGAGAGTGATTGAGTGTGATACACTAAATCATACAAGAGAGGAAAAAGAAAAGATACGATTGGATTCGGTGTTATTAGGATCAAGGATCCGGCATTATTAGAATCACAATCGATATCTTGGTGAAGTTTATCTAGTACCGATAGAAAGCTATAGTGGTTGATTCCTTGTCCAATAGAAAAGAAAAATGGTTTAACTTGGACCGACAAAAAGACAAGTAAGAGAACAGTTTACTCGGACCGATAGAAGACGAGTTTGTAACGGTAATCTCTCGACTGATAGAAGAGAGGTGCAGAGGTTTATATCTTAAGCCTATAGAAAAAGATAACGAGAGAGGACGTAGGCACGTTTGGCCGAACCTCTATAAATCCGTGTGCTATTTTATTTCCGCACTTTATATTTACGCTTACGCACAACGGCGTATATTCCAATTTGGTACCAAGAGAAGCATCCACCAATACCATAAAGTACCTAAATAGTCGGGATTCTGGGTGGATGGGTCCACAAATATCTCCTTGTATATGTTATAAGAATGGGACGTTCGCTTTAGTATCTTTAGCGTAGGAAGGTCTCGCTCCTACTTTAGCTAAAGAGCAGGCTTTACCGAATGAGCGATGTGATTTTGACATAGTCAATTGCTTAGGAAGGGCATATGTCTCTATTTCTTTAGATGACATAGCATGAACATCAATACTGTTCTTTGTGTTGAGTTGTTGCCTTTTTTTCACTCGAAAGAAAGGATGTCCGTACGAGTTATTTAGGATACGGATCATCATATATCAACCAGACCTAGTCTATCATGCCAAAGGCTATATGAGTCTTTGTCCCAAATTTCATTTATGGTGACAGAATAGGATTCGAATGCCATAACGGTTGTGGTGTATAGTCCACTATTTTGATTCTTAAGTTTTTCTAATATGCGTTTACGTCCACATTCATTAGATGTAATATAAAGAAACTCGATTCCATTCTCACAGTGGATTTATATGTGGAAACCATTACTACATATATCTTTAAAGCTTAGTAAGGTTCGAGGGGCCCTATGTGCGTATAGAGAATCAGTAACTCGGAGAAGAGTGCTGTTAGGCAATAAGAATCGGGCATTGCCTCGCCCTTGGATGAGTTGGGAGGACCCAGTCATCGTGGTTACCGAGGATTGACATGAAACAAATTCAGTGAATAGAAGCCTATTCCTAAGAATGGTATGGGTGGTCCCACTATCACCCAAACATTCAAGTTCTCCTCGATTTATTCCTATGAAAGAGAGGAAAAAATTTTTGAACCATAAACACGCAAGCAATATTCATTTCTTCGAAATAAAGCTAAAGATATAACGTAAGCAGTAATAATATCTTGTTCTAGAAAAACAAAGTTTCATCACACCATTACTGAAAATAAAACATCGATAAAATCGTTCTGAGGTAACAATGCCAAATGTAAACGAGAAAGTAAACACAATGATGACATTCAGTCATAAAGGGGTGCCTCTAATGACTGTGACACGTATGGCTCATTGTGATTATTGGTGACTGTGAAATTGACGTTGGGGGACACGTCGAGAGCATCTTCCTCCATATAGTGAGCTTCCCGTTATTTGGACTCTCTATATTTCTTGTAGTGTGCTGTGACTTGCTTGCTTGCATGGCAGTTCTTGTACCAATGTCCAGCATCTCCACATCGATAGCACGATTCATCGCCAACTCTGACTTTTGGAGCCACATGGGGGGTAGGTGATTTGTTTCCTTGGCTAGAAGAGCCGGGAGCACCAAGTCTTATCATTACATTGGAAGAACCTCCACGTCCTCGACCACTGTGCCCTTTTCCACATTGTGGTTTGAGGTTGCCATGACCAGTTCCCTGTGCATTGGGGTTCTTTCTACCTTTTACTTTGCCATAGTTGGCCTCGGGAACTTTCTTTGTCCCAGTCGTCCTGGAATTATTGTTCACTAGCACTTCAGTTTACCTCTCAGCCACTTGCAGTAGGTTGATAAGCTTATTGAAGGTAGTGATGCGTTTGTTGTCATACTTCAACCTATACCGGTTCGCTAGTATAAGGGCAGAAGTAGGGAAGGTGGAAAGGGTTTTCTGGATCAAATCATCTTCTGTGAGGTCATTTCCACAGAAATTAAGGCGTGCCTTCAGACGGAGCATATCTTTGTTGAAATCGTTAATCCGTTTATAATCAAGCAAGCAGATTTCATTCCACTACAGGGTCAACTATGGGAGTAAGGTATTGTGTATGTTCCCAAAACGGCCCTTAAGGGCATCCCACAGTTCTTTCGGGGATTTCAACTGCAGAGATTCCCATCTTAGGCTGGGGTCGATATGTCGCCTAAGGAACATTAATGCACTAGCTTTGGTTTTATCGGACGGTACTTCGCCTGCTTTTTCAAAGATAGTATCAATATAGTCCTTAGCGACAAAAGTGGTCTCGACGTCAGAAACCCATCTATGGTACTCGAGTCCTTCTGAGTCCAAGATGTTAAATTCAGGACGAGTTGGATCAGCCATCTTGAGACAAGAAAAAAAAATGAAAATGAGTTTTCACAGTATATCATGAGTACTTTCCACGATAAAATTTTCAGTAATGTGAAGGGTTATTATGTTTCAGAACCAAGATATGGTCAATAAATTACTTTCGATGCTATTGAAGGTGACCAATAAAATTACTTTATCATGGTTCGAGTCAAATGTAGACAGTAGATACAAGTTCTCTAAAATCTACCAATGATGAAGCCTAATTTGCATGCCATATCTATATATATATATATGCAAATATATGTATATTTATAGATATAGACACGTAATCCTAAGAATATATCTATACACGTATTATGCAGTCAAGTAGGTTTCTTATGCCGCAATAATTATTAATTCAATGTGAATTTATTTTAATCCAAGTTATTATAGGCGATTTGCTTTAATTTAATTAAAATTATTAATGCATCATGCTTTTGGTTCAATTAAGCATAAATAAATTCGGTTATAAGTATGTAATCAAGGATATATAAAAAGTCCAAAAATTGCATATTGTAGATAGCAGGGTTCGTATTGTGTACTTTACTTCGTGAATAAAGGGTAAAAACGGACCGAGAAAAAAGAGACCGCCGAGCTGGGTTCAAGAACTGGTCGGGTCCGGGTCACGGCCGAGTTCGATCGCAGCTGGCGTCGTGGAGCCGAAGGCCGATCGGATCTGAAATCGGAGTATGAGCCGAAGGGGGGGTCTGGGCGACGGAGGCAGGTCGCGGTCGGATTTGGATTCACGATCCGAGTTCTGGACTGGTGCAGAGACAAGATGCGGCGGTTGTGAACGAAATCCAGAGACGGGGATGAGTTGCGGCGGGTCTGGTGCGAGAGGTGGACGAGCGGCGATCTGTTTCAAGTGTCGCGACGATTTCTGGTCGAAGGGGATGATCGGTCGGGGGTTGCAGGGCGGTGGCGTCTGGTTTGGGTCGCGTGAAGAAGATGACCGATGGCAGTGGCGGCTAGGGTTTCTGGCAGCCGAAACTTCGTTCGTTTTTTTTTCTTTTTTTAGTTTTCGGGATTTTTCAGAAAAATCGGGAGGAATTTTTTTTTTCTTGCACAGTTGGGAACTACGTGCTGATAACATGTTGAAGGGAAAATAACTGAGACAGAAAGTAAAGTTGTGTATTATTCCATTGATGACATCACTTTAAATAGGGAGAAATACATACAAACAGGCCTAGCCATACCCTAACTAGAAAAGCCAGTAAACTAACAGACTTAGGCACACAATGAGTATTATTACTTTAACATTTTTTTATTTTTAAAAGATAGAGTAATCATTTTGCGTAAATCACATTGATATACTCCCTCATTTTAATAAATTGTTAAGTGATAGTGTTTTTGAGTAGAGAAAAGATTTCACATTTTATTATAGATATATGTTAATTGTTGTTGTTGATTAATTAATGGATAAAATGGCATGTGGATCATCCTTGATATTGTTGTAAATATGTTAAAAATATGGAGTAAAAATATAAGGGGTATTTTTAAAAAATAAAATGAGCACACTCCTGTGAGACAGACGAAAATAAAATACTGATATAAAGATTCGTTGGTTTTAAAGAAATACCTAAAATTGACAGATATAAGAGAAAACCTCTGATTGTATTCAATAAACAAAAATCGAATGATAAAACGTCTTACAGTTGTTTAAATAACAAATCATAATTGCGAAATCCAAAGGAAATAATAAAAATCCCTTGAAGTTTTCAAACTATAATAAAACATGAGAAATAGTAAAACGCAAATTTCGCCCCAAGATTACAGAATTCGCCCAAAATAATAACTAGTGTTCAAAAAATTGTTTCTGCATAAAAAGATCCGGTCATTTACCAAAATTTAACACAACGGTCAAAATCCTAAATTCACATTAAATTAGTTAAGTCAAGTTTGAACATGGATTAACTAGAAGAAGGATCTGAGTAATCAAAGTGCCAATGCACGGGGGGAAGGATTGGTGGTCTAGTGGTAGGATGCCTACTCCAAGATACTCCTTTGGAGAGGTCTTGAGTTCTAACCCCACCAAAGGAGGTGAAAGAGGAAGTTTTTCGCTTTATGATCCTCTAGCTCCCTGGGGCTAACTCGAGCAATATTTAATCTCGCGTCAAGCGGCAGTGTGGGAGTATTTTCTTGATGGGAACCCGGAGGTGTTGACCAATCAGTGGCTGTTCTCCCTAGGCCTGTCGAACGGTTCGGTTCCGGTTAACCGGACCGAAAAAATCGGTTAACCGGAACCATTTTAGCCAAAAAAGTGGAACCGTAAACCGGACCGTTTTACACTTTTGGTTAACCGAAACCGCACCGAATTAATTTGGTTCTGGTTCGGGTAACCCGTAAAAACCGTTTTTTTTAATTCTATGTTGCCTGCAGCGGACGACTGACGTGGTGGAGCGGAAGCCGGAGACGACCACGGGAAACTGAAAGGGATTGGGAGGCGCGGCGACGGCGTGGAGCGGTGGAGCGGGCACGGGCACGGCGGCGTGAGCGGGAGACTGAGAGAGAGGAGGAGGGTTACGGGGAGACGAGGAGACAGGGAGACGGGAGACGGGGAGAGAGAGTCTGGACTGGAATGGAAATGTCAAATGTGGCAGACGATTAGGGAAGTAAAAAAAATTAGCAAAATTGTATAACTACAAGGGACTGGGCTGGGCCGTAATAAATAGTAAAATTATTATTTAATAAATAATAATTAATAAATAATAGTTATTAATTTTGTACGGTTCTCGGTTCCGAACCGATCGGTTCTCGGTTAAACCGAAACCGTCTTATCCACGAAATCCCTAACCGAAAACCGTACTAACGGTTCTCGGTTAACCGGAACCGCTCGGTTCCGGTTCTAACCGAGAACCGAGAACCATTTAGACAGCCCTAGTTCTCCCGAGCACTGTGCTGGGAACCTGAGGCGCTGTTAATCAGTTAAGGGCTTCTCCTTGTGTGCAGAAGTGTACAGAAAAGGCATTGGGAACTCTGGAATTGCTCGAGCGACTCGCGATTTATTTCTCTCAATGGGTTATGAGTGGGTTCATTGAGGGACTAGGATTAGTCTGGCTAAGCTGAGATCACCTAGTTATCAAAAAAAAAAAGTGCCAATGCACATTAAATGTGGCATGTTACTTGCTATGAGTGTGCAGTGGGCTCTCCAATTCTGAAAAATCAAACAAATGAGCAACAATAATAATAATGATGATGATGATGATGATGATGATGAAGAAGAAGATGATGTTTTGAAGTTTCGAGTAAAACTTGAACCTCAATCCCCGGAGCTAACATGATTTTTTTTAAAGAAAATAAAAAGACAAGAAAGCATGAGACATTAAATCTCGACATTTTGTAAGTTCGCACACACACACACACACACATATATATATATATATATATATATAAAGTTTCAAAACAAATAAAATTATGAAATGCTAACATAACTCATCGCGCAGGCTATCTGTGCCACAAAAACGGCAACCAGTGAAACCAGTATAATGATAAGCACTTTGGCCATTTTTTGGGGCAAAAAAAAAATTAAAATGAGAGGAAAAAGTAGACTAAGGGTGCGCTTGGTTTAAAGAGGGTAATGGGAATAGCAAAGGTAAAGGGAATACAATGGAATATAAAGGAATGAAATGAAGATTATCATTATCTTTGATAGTGATTGGTTTAAGAAAAACACATTAACCTTCAAAGTGGTGGTGGTGGTGGTGGTTGCTGGTGGTGGTGGGTGGTGGTGGTGGCTGCTGCTGCTGGTGGTGGTGGCGGTGGCTGTTGGTGGTGGTGGTGGTGGTTGTAGGTAATTATTACCTTTCCTCCCAATTTACTGAGTAATGCCTCATTACCCACTACTAAGCAATGATTACATTCCTTATTCCTAATCAAGCATGTTTATTCATTGCCTTTTCCATTCCCTACTCCCGATACCCCAACCAAGCACCCCCTAAGTGTCCAAACTAAGTTATGAAATACTCTTTCTTTCTTTTTAACTGTGGGATGTGGGAATGCTTGTTTACGCGGCCTATAAATAGAGGTTAATGAGGTTATGTGCGAGCCTATCACAACATTTTCAGAGCGACAACCATGGTGACCACAGGTCAGCGATAATTCTTAGAGCATCTTTGTCCATAATACTCCTCAAAACTCATTTTTCGATTCTCAATCTAAACCTTACTCCTACACCGTAATGCTAAAATTATTACCTTGTTTATATCCTGAGTAGAAAGTGTAAAGAGATCGCTCTCGGCGCAAGTTAGATACGTTGGTTTAACGTGCACCGCCGGTGATGACATGAAGAGGACGCCCTTGGAAGACAAAGATGACCGGCACGGTGGCGAAGCAGACACTGATGGGCTCGATGTCATCGGGAAATCAATAGCGAACTACAACACCGCAAAATAAGACAGATCTGGAGAAAACTCAAACTCAATCTAATGGCACACCAGATCCGAATACTGAGCTTGGAGAGAAATCAACGCGAGAGAGAAATGGAAGGGAAAAACACACATCGCAAGCTAGAACTGGAATCAAAGGAGAAGATTGAAGCAAAACCAGCTCGAGTGATGCATAAAGGTATGGGTCTAAACTTTATCGCTCCTATTTTGAAAGAAGGCCCTGTTGCATGTTTAGACCAAGAAGATATTAAAATTGAGGCTGCAAAATGAAAAAATATTGTGATCTTGTATGTTGTGGGGGATTCACCATCAATTAGATATCTGAGTACTTATCTTGAGAAGCAATCATGTGCAAACTCGCCAGAGATCTTTTATCATCAGGAAGGATATTTTGTAATTAGATTTAAAACCACTGAGGAGAGACATGTGATGTTATATGATAGACCTCACACGATTGCTGGTAGGCCTGCCATTGTTAAAGCATGGGAAGCGGATTTTAGGTTTGAAAAAGAGATACTAAAGGTTGTGCCACTTTGGGTGAAACTATCAAATCTGCCATTAAATTGATGGCCTGTTAAATCATTAAGCATGATTGGTAGCTTGAGTGGGAAGCCTCTATATGCAAATGAATGAACCACGACACAAACTAGGATATCTTATGCGAGACTACTGTTAATTGAAGTTGGTCTCACACAGCCCATAACGCACCTAATTGTGATTGAAGGGGAAAATGGGAAGAGAGTTGAACGAAAAGTGGATTATGATTGGGCTCCATCCTTCTGTATGAAATGTCAAAATGCAGGACATGACTGCTTGAAGCAAACCAAGATGAAGCCTCAGCCAAAGGAAAAGGGACAGCTAGCCATTTCATCAGCACCAATACTTACTCCTACAAAAAGAAAAGAGAAAGCTGATGAATGGACTAAGCCAAAAAAGACATACAGTCAAGTGCTACAATGAAAGAAGGTTGATAAGGATGATCTGATGGTGTTGGAAAATGTGTATGATCTGCTGGAAGAAGAAAATATGGATGAAGGAAGACATATGGGCGGGGACCATTTCCCTCCTGTTCAAACATGAAGATGATTATGTGGAATGTGAGGGGCTGCAATAGGCCCTTCAAACAGAAGGAGTTGAAACTCTTTCTGCAAAAAAAAATAAGGTGGATGTGTGTGCCATGTTAGAAACTAGAGTCAAAAGTGAGAAGTTCCAACAAGTTACTAGGAAAATAAATAAAAACTGGGAGTTTATCAACAATTACTCGCATGCTAAAAATGGAAGGATATGGACAGGATGGAATAACAGAACAGTAACAGTAAGGATGATAGAGACACATGTTCAATGAATTTTCTGTGAGGTGGCTGATTTTTTTTCAGGCCACTAGTTTCATTGGATTGCTGTCTATGCTTACAATACTAATGGGTGAAGGAGAGAGATATGAAGTTCTACAACTCATGTATGTCAGAACTATTAAGGACCACTACTTATTGGAGGAGACTTTAATACAATTCTTAGGACATAGTTTAGATTCAAAGGAAATCCAGTCACAGAAAGTGATATAAAAGACTTCACTGAGTGTTTACAAGAGAATGAACTAACTCAAGTAAGAATGGTTGGGAATGACTACACATGGTGTAATAACTAAGATGGCACTGCTAGAATCTACTCTCTCATAGACAGAAATGTGCAAATGAGAGATGGTTATCAATTTACAGTCAAGTGGTAGTTGAGATCCTGGAGAGGAATATTAGATAACTGCACTCAAATGCTTCATTTTGAGTATATACAAGTACATAGGAAGGCTCCATTTAGGTTCATGAATTTAATAGCAGATCATGAGAATTTAAATAATCCACTGGCAATCAAAATACCCGGTACTGACTGACAGTGGGATTGTCGTCGCCCGACGAGGAGGTTATGGTTGTACGATGATGCTGTGTTTTGATGGGATTGAATAACAACACAACCATGTTGTTATTAAAAGTATTGCATGGTCTTTTGAATTATCTTGAGGTAATTTTTATGGTGATTTTTTAAATTACCTTATAGTGATTTAGTTAAATAATTCAAACTAATATATTAAAGTACCAGTTGATAATTCCAAAAAAGGTCATTGATAGTCTAAATTACTAAATAATAAATTTTATCAAAATAGTGGAGGAAAAAATAAAAAAAACTAAAAAGTGGATCGAATTCAAAACAGATATGGGTTATTTAAATTATTAGTTGGCAATTTTTAACACCGTCGGTGTTGATCGATAGCTACATGTAGCGGACCAACAATGATATTTATTATTATCATATAGTATTTAAAGATATGAGTTGATAATCTAGTGGCTGGATTCATTCACACAGTCCTCCAATACTTGACATTAGCATCTGTTCCAGCTCTGTTTACTTCCGCTGTGCCAGTATCTCAGTTCCAACATACTAGATTTGATCAACAACCCTCTAGCACCTGACAACCTCCATTGTTCCAGCATCTCAGTTCCGGCTAAGTGACAACTTCTGCTGCATGCCCGCCTCTCAGTTCCGGCTAAGTGGCAACTTCTGCTGCATGCCCGCCTCTCAGTTCCAATGCTTGGGCAGCTTCCACTGTAGGATACTCCGAGGGAATCCGCACCAGTGACCTGCTCCTTTACCAATTGTTGGTCCCTAGAATGATGAAGACTATCCTCACTGTACCAACACGAGTCTTTTCTATCACGCTTTGTCCTCACTCACGGCACCTTGAGAAACTTCCGAGGGGGTCACCCATCCCATAACTACTCCAGGCCAAGCACGTTCAACTTTGGAGTTTTTATGAGATGCTACCAGAAAATATGCTGCATCTTGTTGGTATGAGTAGTCCAAATCAATTTATTTAACCACTTTCTAATGCAGATCTCAGAGGTCAAATCAAAAGCCGCACCTCGTGCATTTTTAGCCCATGCAGGCAGGATGCTGGACCGAATCCCAACACAATATATCCAACAAGGATCAAGGGAAATCACCAAAGTGAGAACAACGATCTACGAGATCAACGATATCAAAGATAGTAAACTTGATATTACAATCCCACAACGAAACGATCAACACGATCAACAACAAAACCTCGATATGAATCATAGATTCATAAAGTATTACACATGCATGAAATGTACAACATTCACAAGAATCATTTACATTATAACCAAGCAGGATAACTAGCCACATTCAAATTGCTCTTCAACACTAATCGAAGAAGCTCAAGTTATAATCATATACATCTCATAATCACATATATGTACCCATATATATATATATATATATATATATATCATGATTATATACCCAACAACAAAATAAACCAACTCAAAGTGAAAACCCATATGAAAATCATCAACCTCTCCAAGAATAAAAAAAGTTAACTCACCTAGATTCTGACGAATAGCGATGATCGATTGATGATATGCTTGTTATGAGCTTCCCCGAATGATTAACTATGGTTCTCCAAGTATCCAAACCTCCAAGAACAATCAAATCAGTCAAGAAAACTCAAGAATCATGCATGGGCCGGAGGGTGAAGAAATCAACAAGAAAATCTACTCTCCGCCTATATATAGAGACGATGTTACGGTCGTAACTGCCTTACGTGAATTAAGTACAACAACACGCACGCTGTTTACGACCATAAGACAATATCCAAGATTTACTGTAAGGCTTATACGTGAAAAATCAATCAACAAATGTGAACCCTCGTCACGGGCGTAATGCTTCATATTCCATGACCGTAAACAACCGATGTACGGTCGTAATGTACACTTGTTTACGGCCATAAGGTGCTCTCGTCAAAACACGAACCACCAAGATAACATGTTACAAATGTAAGGTATAACTTACTATGGCCGTAACTCTCAATACGAAAATCTCACAGATGAATTCCGACGATGACGAACGAGTACGATCAAATGGTAATGTCATGCAACATTCGTTCAATACAACCTCAGCATATAAACACCGTAATTACAACATGTGAATTAATATAAGCATGACAAATTGTACTCGGATATTACAATCGAAACAGATCAAAAATGAGATTTCGGGGTGAAATAATTTAAAAATAACTTTTGGGGTAAAAAATGGTCGAAAATGACATCCCCGGAGAAAACGGGCCAAAATTAATGTCCGTAGACGAAATGTGTCGAAAATGAGGCCATGAGCCGGAAATGACGTCCTGGGTTGAAACGAGTGAAAATGACGCCACATAACAAAGTTGGTCGAAAACGACGTCACGGGGCAAAACAGGCCTTTCACGGTGCAAAACCAGCCAAAAATGACGTGTCAATGGGAAAATGGGGGAAAATGATTGCCACGTGACAAAACGACCGAAAATAATATCCGGGAACGAAATGGATCGAAATTGATGTTTGAGGGCGAAATGGGTCGAAAATAGTGTCCGAAAGCCTAACCGATCGAAAATAATGTTCCCTGAGCGTAGCAGATCTAGGGCAAAATGGGTAAAAAAATAACGTCCCTGGTTGAAACGGGTCGAAATTGTGATTTGAGGCGAAACGAGTCGAAAATATTGTCCTTAGTGAGAAACAAGTCGAAAATGTCATTCCAGGACGAAAAGAGTTGAAAATAACGTCCGTGGACGAAAATAATATAACGGGGCGAAACTGATTGAAAATATTGTGTCGGGGCAAAACGGTCGAAAATGACGTCCTTGGGCGAAATGAGTTCAAATAATGTTTCTGGGTGAAATGGGTCGAAAATAACTCTTGTGACGAAATTGGACGAAATAGTCGTCGAGTAACGAATAATGACTTGGGAAAACATGTCCAAAATAATATTGTGCGACAAATAAGGTCAAAAATGGCGTTCCAGGACGAAAAATGTTTGACGTTCTGAGGAGCAACGGGTCAAAAATAATGTTTCGGAGTAAAAAAGTCGAGAAATAACGCAGACGAAATGAGTCGAAAATGACGTCCGAGGCGAAACGGGTCGAAAATAACGTCAAGTGGTGAAACGCTCGAAAATGACGTCCCGATGAAAACAGATGGAAAATAATGTCCCGAGGTAAAAATAGTAATATGCCGGAGGGGAATGGATTGAAAATAACATCTCGAGTTAAATAATTTCAAAAATGACACTCCTGGGCAAAACAGGACAAAATGACGTCACGAGTTCAAACAGATCAAATATGGTAGTAATGTGGTGTTCTTTGTGAGGTACAATAATTTGTGAAATAAAGTAATTTTGGTATAAAGACGAAAAATATTAAAATGATAAATTCATTTTAAGGAATGAAAAAAAAAGTAAAACTTTCCATTTAAATTGGGAATGAATGAGTAGATTGTGATATTTTTAAAACAGTTGATAAATAAAATTATTAATTTGGAAAAATGAATGAAGAGCATAAATAAAAGGAAAATACCTACAAAGTAAATATCTACTTTTATTCAAAATTCAATTACTTTGATTCTTTTGACCCAAAACACAATTCTTATATTTTACTCTGAAAATACCCCTAGATTATAATATATGTACATACACACATACACCAATCCTAATATCCATATACAGCCGTCCCCTTCTCTTGTTCTCCCTCACTTTCTCTCCTCTCTTTCCGCCTCTCTTGCCTTCTCCCTCTCTCTGTATTTTCTCCGCAATAATTGCACACTCCCACTGACAAAGCTCTAGCCCTCTACATCGAATCCCCCGACAATGCACTGCCACGCTTTTTGCCGCCTCCGTCCGTGATTTCTCTCCTCTGGCCGGATCCAGAACCGTGGGTGCCCCAATTGAAGGAGGCCGACGACTGCAATTTTCCGCTATCGATATGTCGGTTGAGGATTTCACGGCGCGCCTTCGCCGACGTGGCGGCAGACATGGGAATCGAATGACTCGCATTGAAGGTGGGAGAAAATTTGTTTAATTTTATGCTTTGTGGAGTTGATGGTTGGAAGCTCATTGCCACATATGTTTTGGACCCGTGGTTTAAGAAGTTTCAGAAAGGGTAAGTGTGACTCGAAGTATCTGAAAGATTTTGCCTTGTAGAAGTAAGGAGTCTATATTTTGGAACTTTTATGTATGTTAGAATTTTTACGTATGTCGGAATTTTTAATTGGTGGTGCAATGAAAAGTTTTTAGGTTGTCAAGTATCTTGCAATGAGCTGACACTATATTATTGGTATGATATTTTGAATTACCTTGTGGTAATTCAGGATATTGTTGGTTATCTAAATTACTAGTTGGCAACTCAGACAATATCACAATGTACCGGGCCGATTGACCAACAGTTATTAAATTACCAACTGGTAATTTAGATACCCATTGGTCACCATTGGTTATTAAAGTTACCACATGGTTTTTGAATTAATTTTTGGTAATTTCTTAAGTTGCTTTATTGTAATTTGGTTAACTTATTCAAATTAATATATTAAAATAGCAGTTGATAAACACCGACAATATTAAAAATTACCAAGGGGTATTTTAAACATATGAGTTAATAATTTAAATTAAGGTATCTTTTATAGAAATACTAGTAGAAAAAAACACAAAAAAAAAAACAAAAAAAATATCGGTGATCGGAGATTGGTTGACGACCGGCGGCCAGTGGTGGTATAAGACTGCTTTTATAAATACCACTTGATAAAAATCATTTTACTATTACTTCATGCAAGTTGCATTTAAGGAATTTTTAATTGTGTCTTAAGGACTATACAAATTGTGTTTTGAGCAAAAAAATTAAAGTAAATGTATAGTCAAAAAAAAGCTTATGATTGTAATTTTGAACAAAAATCCTAAATAAAATACATATAAAACGCATTTCAACCCTAATTGGATCATTTGAAATATTTTTTGAACTGCTGCCCTAAACTCGAACCTATTTAATCTTGATTTATTTGGTCATCTTTTAGGCGTATTTTTATACGTTTATTTATCATTATTTAGTATTAATTTGGCAAGTAAAAATTGCATAAATGAGCTCTTAATGCCTTAATCTCGCATGTTTGACAGAAGATTGGAGTCCGGAAGCTAAAACGAGGCGAAACGGGCGAAAACGGTGAATTTTGGTGGCCGGCAGACAAGGCAAGTGGGCCGCGACACAGAAGGCAACCAGCGGCACTGAGTAGATCAGACTGCAGGCCGCGCGATCCCAGTGAGCCGCGGCCGACGTAACACCCGCCTGTGTTTTAAATTACACGCCGTGTGCCGCGGCACAGATTTAGTGAGCCGCGGCACACTAGGCGGTTTTGGTATGCTCCGCGCGGATTTGGGCCGTTTTGAAGCCAGTTCTCGACCTACTCACACGGACGCGATTTGGAGACTGTGAGAGCTATAAATAAGGGGTTAAGACCCTAATTAATTATCTTGGAATCTTGGAGGCTTGGGAACAGAAGGATCACAGAAGATTATCACAGACGAGAGAAGCAGAAGAGATCAAAGGCAGAGGGCGGAAGCCAGAAGAACGGAGGAATCCGAGCTCTTCATTTGCGTTTGATTTTCATGCTTTTAATTATTAATTCTGTATTTTCATTATTTAGCATGTCAGGCTAAAACCCTAATCTAGGATTTTGATGAAACCTATGTTTTGACTGATCTGCTTGAGATTATCTATTTAATTCCCTTTTTGTTGAGTTTTCCCAATCGTATTTAATGCTTTCAATTATCTGGCCAATAGTTGTATTGTTTTAATCATTCAATTCGAATCGGGAGAGGAGAGTTGGTGAGGAGCTATTGGTGAGGATCGTTTTATTATGTGAGATAGGAATATACTCATAGAAACTACGTGGCCTTTTGGAGATTTTATGTTTTTTGCCTATTGACGAATTAATTCACCTAGGGATAGAGTGCGTTATTCGTCTTTAGAAAAATCTATTGACCCCGGGAGAGGCGGTAGAGTATATTAGCAATCTTCGCCTTCAATGAATTGGGAAAATCATTAAATTCGGATAATCGAGAGTAAATTCGGATAAACCGATGTGGATTCAGAATCCTAGACTCATTCATCATTTGATTCTCTTTCTTCAAGCACTTGTTTTCACTGTTTAGACTTTTATTAATTCTTTTAGTAATTAATTGCAAAACTAAAGTTCGATTGTTCAAATAAAACTAGAATACATAAAAATCGGTAGTTAGTGATTCAATCCTCGTGGGAACGATACTCACTCATCACTTTATTACTTGTATACGATAACGTGCACTTGCGTTCAAGAAATATCGCAACAAGTTTTTGGCGCGCTGTCTTGACCGAATTTTTGCTAATATCGATTTCAGTATTTCTAGTCTTAGTTTGAACGTTTTTATTTACTTATTTTCGTGTATTTAATTTTATTTATTTATTTGTTTTTCCTTTCAGATTTTTTCGGGTAGTGCATGAGAAAATTCGGTAACAAAGGCCTACTACCTTTGAATACCGAACTCGAGCGCACTCTTAGGAGAAAGAAGAAGGAGAAACGAGAGCTACCGACAACAGTCACCATGGCTGAAAATATCGAAATTCACGGAGGAAATAATATTGTGCAGCAAGCTCAACCGGAAATGGCTATTCGAGATTATGCTATGCCGCAGATTAATGCTAATTTTTCGGGGATCCGGCGTCCAACAATCCAAGCCAACAATTTCGAAATCAAGCCTGCGATCATTCAGATGGTGCAGGCGAGCCAATTCTGTGGATTGCCGAATGATGACCCCAACACACATATTGCTTCTTTTCTCGAGATTTGTGACACGTTCAAGAACAATGGTGTCACCGACGATGCTATCCTATTACGGCTTTTCCCTTTCTCTTTGAGGGATAAAGCGAAATTTTGGCTGAATTCCTTACCGCCGGGCTCGATCACGACATGGGCAGAGTTAGCGCAAGCCTTCCTTGCTAATTTCTTCCCACCTTCTAAGACGGCGAGACTGAGAAACGAGATTACTACTTTTGGTCAGTATGACATGGAATCGCTCCATGAGGCGTGGGAGCGATACAAAGATTTGAGTGCTTCCGGACTGGCTTCAGATTCAGACGTTCTACAATGGTTTGAGTGCTTCCACACGCACTCTCGTGGATGCAGCCGCCGGTGGAGCTTTGATGGGAAAGACGATGGCTGAAGCACACTCGTTGTTGGAAGCTATGGCCGCTAATGCTTATCAATGGCCATCCGAACGAATAACGCCGAAGCGAGTTATGGAAATTTCGAGTAATGACCCGATATCTACATTGTCAGCCCAAGTCGCGGCATTAACGCAGCAGCTTCAAGCATTTTCGCATGCTCCTTCCCCCGTTACCATTGAGTCTTGCAATTGGTCTAACGGATCTCACCCTAGCGCGGAGTGTCAAGTCTGAAACCCGTTAGAGCAGCCCCAAATTGAACAAGCCCAGTTTGTAGGAAACGGAAACCGGCAAAATAATCCGTACTCCAACACGTATCATCCGGGGTGGCGTAATCATCCCAACTTCTCGTGGAGAAACGGACAGAACTCGAACCAGTTTCCGTTTACTCAAAACCAACAACAGCCCCTTCCCGCTCCAAAAGTTTCTCTCGAGGAAGCAATTGCGAAATTGGCAGCAAATACGAGTCAATTCATGACTCGTACTGAAGCAACATTGCGAAATCATTCCGCCTCCATTCGCAACTTGAAAGTTCAACTGGGCCAGATTGCTAACGTGTTGACAGCCCGCCCGGAGGGAGCATTGCCAAGTACGACCGATACAAATCCTAGAGAAAGTCTAAATGCGATCAGTTTGAGAAGCGGGAAGGAGGTGTGTGACCAGCCCGAGAGAAGTGAAAAGAGAAATGAAATTGAGGAGAAGAAAAATTTAGCGACGGAGAAATCACAAGATTGGAGACCTTCGATAACGTTTCCGGATAACCCGAAGGCATATGTGCCAGCCGTCCCGTTTCCGCAGAGATTACAGCAGAAAAAGGCGGACAAGCAATTCTCTAAGTTCCTCGACGTGTTCAAGAAGCTTCATATTAACATTCCATTTGCCGACGCGTTGGAACAAATGCCAAGCTACGTTAAATTCATGAAAGAGATCTTGTCAAAGAAAAGAAAACTCGAGGAGTTTGAGACAGTCGCCTTGACGGAGGAATGCAGCGCGATTCTTCAGAAGAAGCTTCCACCAAAATTGAAAGATCCGGGAAGTTTCAACATACCGTGCACCATGGGGAATCTCTCTTTTAATAAGGCGTTGTGCGATCTCGGTGCTAGTATTAACCTCATGCCTCTGTCTATTTTCAAAAAGCTGGGAGTTGGAGAAGCAAAGCCGACGACGGTCTCCTTGCAATTAGCGGATCGATCTATTAAGTATCCGAGAGGAGTGATTGAGGACGTGCTAGTAAAAATGGATAAATTTATCTTTCCAGCAGATTTTATTGTTCTCGACATGGAGGAAGATCAAGATATCCCGATTATCTTGGGACGACCATTTTTAGCGACCGGCCGAACTCTTATAGACGTGGAAAAGGGGAATTAACTCTGAGGGTTCAAGATGAGCATGTCACGTTCCAAGTGTTCAAATCTTTTCCATGTCCGGGAGCTGTTGATAAAAGTTCACAAATTGAAAGTGTAGATGCCGTTGCTAAAGAAAGACACCGGAAGAATCGTCGGTCGAAAGACTCATTTTCAGATGGTCCGACTTCTGAGAAAGATGTAGAAAGAGTCGCATATCTCAAGCATGTGGACATGCCATCATCACCATCCGACCAACCACACTCAGACAAGTCTGCTGCTGTCATAAAGTCATTTTTGAAAGAGGGAAATAAGCCGGAAATCAAACGGACATCTAGTCATGAGAAAAATGGGTGTTTTGGGAAGTTGTTCTCGTCAAAACCTTTCCGCAACCAACATTGGGTGTCCGAACCGAAAATCGAATCGTTAATGACCGATGGTCAAAATTTTAAAAACCATATTAACGGTTCGATGAACGGGACGGAGATCAAATGGAGTTTGCGAAAAGCTTAACCGATTTTTAATAGGTCCTATCAAGACTATAAACTTAGCGCTTCTCGGGAGGCAACCCGAGTTCGTAGTTGTAGATTTTTGAGTTTCTTTATTTTTCTTGCATTCTTGAATTTTTATTTTTCATCATTTTGTGCTTTGATTTGCTTTTACCTCTCGCTCTTGACGTGTTCTTCTTAAAATTCTCAGGCAGAAAAGTCCTGGGGAGAAATTCATCGAGCCGCAGACAAGGCTTGTGAGCCGCGGCACACACAAATCGAAAGGGAAAGCTAAACTTTCTGTACTCTGTGCCGCGGCACAACATTACTGAGCCGCGGCACACTTGAGCCCTGAGCCGCGGCAAACGAAAGCTGAGCCGCGGCCCACAACAAAACAAATGAGCAGGTAAACGGGACTGTACTTGGTGCCGCGGCTCACTTGAGCTGTGCCGCGGCACACCATGCGGAATTTCAAGAGCCCAGGTACCTTATAACTCTCATTCGGCCGACTACCCAGGTAAGTTTTCCTTCCCTTTCCTCTCCCTTGCGCGCGATCGACCGACATCCTCCTCCCTTCTTCTTCTTGCAATTTTCTTGCACTTTTCACAATCCAAGCAAGGTATGTCCAAATCTCTAATCTCAATTTGTTCTATGAATTTAAATGTGAAGTTGTGTTAGGCATTTGATGGTTGAATATGTTTATTTCCTTCAAAAGTTCTATGATGGTTAAGTGGAGGACATGATGTTTTGATCGATTTTTCATGATTATTTTGGATTATGAATGAATTGAATATGTCGTTTTTGATGGTGAATGATTCGTGTTGTTGTTCTTGGGGATTTATCGAGCTATTGTCATATTTGTTCTTCAATTGAACTCTTGCCCTTTAAGTGTCTGATGAAAAGTCTGAATGAAAAATTTTCTTTGTTAGGTCAATATTGTGAATCTTTGTGCAATGTATTCGTTTGGAAATTACAGCAAGCCCAACCCTTACGTCTAGTTTAAACGTTAAAGTTCAAATTTTATTTTTATCTCACGACTGTGCTAGCTTGTTAAATTCTGATTTACGGCCGGATATCCTTAGCCGAGTGATGATTATTCTCGTTATTGTTCGAGTAAGTAAACTCTGATGTTTTAATTTTCAGGACTCGCTATGGCTAGGACTAAGAAGCTGAGCAAGAGGGCCAGGACCCAGTCGTCCCTCACTCGAGGGGAGACTTCTCGTAGTCGCGCCGAGTCGGAGGCGCACCAGTTTTCTGACCCGGAGATCCACAAAATCTTCAACGAGAAGATTCGGCCACGACCTCTTATCCCGGAGAGGGGATTTACTCCAGCCCCCCAAGACGGGGAACTGCTTACCATGATAGATGAGATGGGGTGGGCCCGTTTCGCTGCACCCCCCGAGCCAGCGGTGATATCGATAGTACAGGAGTTCTATGCCAGTGCGTTATTGAAGCACATTCGAGCAGGCCAGATGTTGCAGCAGTCACACTCGGACTCAGGTCGATGTCCGAGGTATTACAGTTGATTATTCCACAGCTGCTATTCGGAGGTTGTTTGAGCTGCTGGTGGTAGATGAGACGGCTTATGACCGAGTTATGGCTAGCCTCACGAAGGAGGCTCTGCTCGAGACTATTACGCAGCCCGACTCCGACTGGGAGCGGCGCGCACCGGGTTCTTCCACTTTCCACTTCAAGAGCTCGCGCCTCAGTCGGCTCGGGCGTGCCTGGCTATATTTTATTTGCGCTCATATAGACCCCACATCTCAGATCCGCACTGTTTTTCTCTCCCGCGCCCGGACACTATATGCTATCACATCCGGGCTGCGATTCGATGTGGCCCCTCTCTTGGTCCGTTCTATATTCCCGTGTATTTAGGGAGGGGCCAAGACGGGGTTGAAGCACCCCTCTCTTGTCTGCGCTCTGTGCCGGCAGTCGGGGCTGACGTGGTCAGACGACGAGCCGATGCTTGCTCCCCAGGCCCCGATCGACCACCGCATCATCTCACATTTTGACCAGTGGGGAGGAGCGCCGGCGCACGCTCGGGGGAGAGGATTTCTACTGGATGAGGCCCACGAGGGGTCCCCCGAGCCCCTTCTGCTGACACAGGGGCAAGCAGATGCCGGCCCGCCGCCCGACAGAGAGAGATTGCAGGCGATGTTCGACGAGCTGAGGGAGGATATGAGGAGAGAGAGAGAGGAGATGAGGAGAGAGAGAGGAGATGAGGAGAGAGAGGGAGAGTATGCTGGCTGCCATGCGAGAGGAGCAGCGGACGGAGAGATAGGGCATTATTGCTGCCGTCAGGGGTGAGATGCGAGAGCAGGCCCGCCGGGCCAACCAACGAGAGGCGAGGCGTCTAGCAGCAAGGGATGCCTACCACCAGGAGCACCTAGCTGCATGGACGGCCCATATCATGCACCCAGACGGACCATTTATTGCACCTGCTCGGCCAGCCACACCACCCTCCTCACCGGATGATGCCGGCACCAGCTCGTGAGAGGACTGGAGGGGAGTACTTGACCTTTCACTTTTTATTGCATATTATATTTTGTCCATTGAGGTCAATGTACGCCCTAAGTTTGGGGGGGGGGGGAGTATTTCTGTTGCTACATTCACTGCTGTACTTATTTCGTTGCACTTTTTGTTATTTCTAGTTATCTTTTTATCGATAGCCTTGCTTGTCATGATTTTACTATTATTCATGAAGATGATTATGTGGAATGTTAGGGGCTGCAATAGGCCCTTCAAACAGAAGGAGTTGAAACTCTTTCTGCAAAAAAAATAAGGTGGATGTGTGTGCCATGTTAGAAACTAGAGTCAAAAGTGAGAAGTTCCAACAAGTTACTAGGAAAATAAATAAAAACTGGGAGTTTATCAACAATTACTCGCATGCTAAAAATGGAAGGATATGGACAGGATGGAATAACATAACAGTAACAGTAAGGATGATAAAGACACATGCTCAATGAATTTTCTGTGAGGTGGCTGATTTATTTTCAGGCCACTAGTTTCATTGGATTGCTGTCTATGCTTACAATACTAATGGGCGAAGGAGAGAGATATGAAGTTCTACAACTCATGTATGTCAGAACTATCAAGGACCACTACTTATTGGAGGAGACTTTAATACAATTCTTAGGACATAGTTTAGATTCAAAGGAAATCCAGTCACAGAAAGTGATATAAAAGACTTCACTGAGTGTTTACAAGAGAATGAACTAACTCAAGTAAGAATGGTTGGGAATGACTACACATGGTGTAATAACTAAGATGGCACTGCTAAAATCTACTCTCTCATATGTAACACCCCCAATCCACTCAGGGATATTACACGCCGTAGACCCTCTCCTCGAGGATCTACCAGGCTGGTAACAACATTTAACATCTCGACAATGCCTTCAAGGCTACAATGACTCAGTAGACCGATTTGGTCTTTCCACAAATACATACAACTCAAATACAACTCATGCCCACGCAGGGGACAAAATACAACCACACCTGCATAACGGAACAATATAGCGGAAAATAAAGTACAATCGAACCAACACACGATGTACGGTTCCTCATGTGATTAGTATCGATCATCTTTCATCATCCTTCGTGCCGACCCGTGTTATGCTCCAAAACCCGAATGCAAAACAGACATCCACCCCGAATACTGGGGGTTAGCAAAACTCCACCGTTTTGCTAGTGCAAGAACAAAGTGCAAATACGAGCCATACAATTCACATTCCACGAATAACAATAACCGAGGATCCTCAAAGATCCAAACGAAACGAAAAGTACTTCCCGAGGCAAGGGTTTGAGAAAACATTTCAAAATCGAAATATCATAAATCAATGGAAGTAATTTATAAAACGGTTTAGAATGCCATCGAGAGTTTTAATAGAAAACAATTTAGGATTATCAAATCCTACTTTTCAAAATCCAAAAGACAAAAGGGGTCACCGCCCCAAAGGTTTACTTTCCGAAAAATGACATTTACCAACCGTTGGGATTTTAGCCCCAAATCCGTAAAACGACTTTTATAAAACCATTGGGATTTTAGCCCCAAATCTTAGCAACTCACAGTACACAAGAACGACCACAAGGTTCGTCTCCCAACATCAAAATCCACAAATAAAAGATTTAAAACAAACAACAAAATACTCTAGTGCCATCCTAGCCAAGTAAGCCAAACGAACAACTTACCTCTTACACACTTAGTCAATGCATGCAAATGAAAAACCGTTCAAAAGCACTCAGATCGGAAATGCCAATATCGAATCACATTTGTAAAATGCACCACAATTAACCGCGGACCCACGGCTTCGTGGATCCTGCCGAGACCCCGTCGGATCTAACCCACAGTGGTTAAAAGCAAGCTCGCGGTTCCACGGCCGTGGAGCCCTACCGAGACCCCGTCGGATCTAACCCGTAGTGAGCATACACATACACACACGTTACTCATGCAATACTAACATGCTAAGAATGTAAGTTCATTAAGAATACTCACTAGAGATGGCCATTAACTCGACACCATTACCAAACTCTTCACAAATACAATAACAAGATTAAATACGGAATACACGATTCCATAACTTAAACAATAGGAGTATCATCATAAAATCCTTCAACGTTCAAAATAACCAAATCATAATCAATTCTCAAAACACCGTTCACAAATCACACTCGTTTTGAAAGAAAGCCTTTAACGAGGCCAAACCGAAATCCTTTGAAACTTCATTTCAAATAACCAAACAAACACATCAAGACGACCACCGATCATCATATCCATAAAACGAGAAAAATATGGGCAAGGTACTTGCCTCGAATAAGAACAACGCGGAGAATCGACCGGAGTAGGTTGGCCCGAACCGACTACGAACCCGCCGACTCCACCGAACGCCAACTCACGTTCATAAACTACGAAGGACAAATAATAACAATGAAATGAATTCCACAACACGACTCAAAGCCGTTGAATTCAAAGAACAAATGACGAAAGTTCAAGGATTTCCCCCGAAACGGCCAAGAACACGATTCGTTCCGTCAAAACCCGAAAACGGAATTCCAAGTTGAAATATGGATATACAATCCATAGAATATGTTTAAAAACATCATTTAACCATAATCGATCCATCGAAAACGGATGAAAAACGAGATCGGGACAAATCCCCCAAAAAGTCAATTCGAAGGAAATCAAGAAATATACTTCGATTCGACGAAGAACAAGGGATTAAATGATGTTAAACACAACAATACTACCAAGATTAATCATACCCATCATGAATTAATCAACAACACGGAACGAATCGGACGAAAATGCAAAAATCCCCAAATTCACGAAATTAGGGTTCTAAGGAAGATTACCTTGATTCGCTGGATCAAAGGATGATAACGGACGATTGATTGATGTTATGAACTCAAGAACTTCATGGATTTGTTGTTAAACAACATGGCTTCGTCACCCATGAATCGCCATTCGCGGACGGGGAAGGAAGGAAGTGAAAAACGAAATGAAATGTGACTGCCCAGCCACATTTATACTGGGCCAGCCTAGCGTGCGCTAGCCTTCCCGGACTAGCGTGCGCTATCGGCCGGTATCGGCCGAGTACCCTCGGCCAGGGCCCACACGACCCGGCATCACCGACCAACCCTGTGGACCCACCCTGTCGACCCGACTCCCGCTAGCGTGCGCTACGGCCGGAAGCCTGCGAGCGCTAGCCGACTGTCGAGAGCCACCGGATCGAATCGCCCGGCAGTAACGTACGCTAGCCGGCCGACAGCGTGCGCTACGCCTGCCGACTAGCGCGCGCTACGCTCGGCGTAGCGTGCGCTACCTGCCGATCCTGACCGAGTCCAGAACCTCAGAAACCCCACTGTCCGGCCCGATAGCGTGCGTTGGTCGACCAGGCTTGCGTGCGCTGCACCTGCCGGTTAGCGCGCTGTCACGACCCGATATGTCGTGTCTGTGTTGACCGTCCAAATGAGGCGTGCCTTCTGGTTAGCTTGCCACAAGTGGGGTAAAGGGGGCGACATTAGCGTTAAGGCGTTGTTTGCCCGGATGCATCGGTCTGGCCGAGTCGTATGCCGGCCGGTTTAGTCAGGAGAGCTTGTCGCTAGTCGAGGACTTGACTATGAAGGGGATCGTTCTGGTAGGGCACAACTGGCTGGGACTAATGCCGTCTCCCGATGAGCCCATGGCAGGCGAAACCATTGGCATGCTATGTGGGACAGTGCCGGTCCCGGTGTGAGGGCTCCCTGGGACGCCGCACGGGCTTCGGAACTCCCGTCCCGTGACAAATGGTATCGGAGCCGAAACCTCTCTCAGTACGGCATGGTTCGGGTGTGGTCAAGTTCTGCCGAAACCGATGAGGGCGGGGAGTGCTCGCCGGTGCAAAGAGGGCACGGACAAAGTGCGGCTCCTGACAAGGCTTCTAGGCGGAGAACATGAACCGATTCTATGCCGGAATGAGAGGTGGTCCTAGGCTTGTGAGATCAGACGGTCCGGTATGTGGACACACTTGTATTGCGCACTTTTGGTAGCTCCACCTTTCGGTGACCGGGGTGTAAGAGCGTGGATCATCGTGGGCCACTGTGGGAACCTCGACATGCGGGAAAAATGCAGCGGCGAGGGAATGCCGTTCAACCGAGGTACTAACGCCAGAAGCGTAGGGTGAAGGTTGATGTCGATTGGTGATGCGGTATGTGCGTGGCGCATGCGGGCTAGCGCGAGGCGCGCGAGTGAAGAGCCTGTCCATCAAGGGTATGGTGCCGTATGTTAATGGCCACGATCGTTTTGTGTGCGTGGGACAATACGGTGTGCGGAAAGAAACATTCTTCCCGGCACGAGGACGTCCGCGATTTGAGTGGGGAGGATGTCACGACCCGATATGTCGTGTCTGTGTTGACCGTCCAAATGAGGCGTGCCTTCTGGTTAGCTTGCCACAAGTGGGGTAAAGGGGGCGACATTAGCGTTAAGGCGTTGTTTGCCGGATGCATCGGTCTGGCCGAGTCAGGCATGCCGACCCGGTTTAGTCCGGAGAGCTTGTCGCTAGTCGAGGACTTGACTATGAAGGGGATCGTTGCTGGTAGGGCACAACTGGTCGGGGACTAATGCCGTCTCCCTGATGAGCCCATGGCAGGGCGAAACCAGTTGGCATGCTATGTGGGACAGTGGTCCCGGGTGTGAGGCCTGGGGCGCGCACGGCCGGAACTCCGTCCGTGGCAATGCGCGCCTTCCGGCGATAGCGTGCGCTCGCCGGTTCTGCCGCATCTGTCCGGCCGTTGCCCGTCGTCCGGCGATCCGCAACCGTCGACCCGATCCAACCGCTGTGGCTCGGCGACCCGATTTAAAACGCCGCAACGAACACGGCGAAAAGTTCGCGGACGACATCAACGATCCGAAATGAAAACATAATACCATAATTAATCATACGCGACCAAGAAACGGGTCGAGACAACAATTACAGATACGGATACCCGTAACTTTCAAGAAATTACAAAATGGCCCAAAACGCCCGAAATCACGATACGTGATCGAATAACCAAACCGAAGTTCACAACACATCTAACAAAGTTAAACGGACTTACGGAAACTCAAAACAGCGATTTGAACGAGATTCGCAAGAATCGAACTCAAGCGCGGAAAAGTCGCTAAAAGCACGGAACTCAACAAAACGACACCAACGAACTCGGATGTCAAAAAGTGTAGAATTAATCATTCTCGAGAATGGAAAGCGGTCATGAGAGAGTCGTCAAACGGACTCCGTCCGAAAAAGAAATTCGAAAATCGAAAATTGCGGATATTACATTCTACCCTCCTTAAAAGAAGTTTCGTCCCGAAACTTAAAACAAGTAGGGAGAAAAAATATTCCGCCAGGAAAAACTCAACGAGATACACAAGAGTGCGTAACTAACGCCCAACGGCGAAATGTTACAAACAACGCAAAGGAGTATACAGCGTGTAAACACGCTCCACGGCGACCAACACAACGTCGCCGTTAGGGATATAATAAAACCAACAAGTGACAAGCGTCATCAAATGGATAATACAATCAAGTCAATTATCCGAACAATCGCAAAACACAACGAACGAAAATCAATACGATTGACCAACCTAACGGTACATTGATCAAAACGCGAGCCAAACGCTGAACAAATACGGAATTCCACCGCCTAAGGTTGAAAGATCGAAAACGAGACTAATTTCCCGAACTGAAGGGAATTACGAAGGAGCCTGAATGTTCACCAATCACGGAACGAGGTCAATAAAAACCGAACAATCAAACGATCGAACCACAACGATCGAGACAACAGAAATCGAAGAATCATGTTCGAATCACGAAGGATAATAAAATTCAAACAACAACTCCAAGGTTCACATCTCGACTCGAGACAATATATGATCCGGTGAAAACAACAAGATGTGCATTCACATAAGATCCACAGGAAAGAGAATAGCAATTAAAAAGTCACAACGACAAACGAGTTATTCCGAAACAATACCACACTCGTTCGATAAACAAAAGCAAGGGGCAGGACAAGCTCAGAAATGTCAACGAACATAAATGAGTCGACAGAGTCGAAAACACAAGAGTTCCAAAGCCGATCCACTTCGAATAAAAGAACTAGTAGAACCAGATGATGTCGCTCCCAAACAAGGTTCACAAGAATCGAACTGAACCCGAAAAAGTAACATCGATAACCAGATCGACCCACAACAAGATCACAGCTCGTTCGGACGATGAAACCGAAATACAGAACAAGTTCATAAAGTACCAACGAACATGAACGAATCGATAGATCGGGAAAGAGAAAATACGAGTCAAAATAGTACGGGCATTACCTCCGACCTCGTCCACGAAATTCACAAAACGGGAGCAAGGTAACAAGACATTAAACAACCGACACATAACGGAACCATCACCGATGCACACGGTCATACCAAACCAAGCTCTAACAGCTCGCACATGCGCGACAACGCACAAATCATCACGAGGCGACAACATTCAACACCAACATCCCGCCTCTCACAGGGGGCTAGCACAACCCATGTGTGGAAAGCGACTCAACGCTCACACCGCCAATTCGATCATACTCGGGAGAAAGTATCAAAATGACAACGCGAACATCATACATTCATACCCAGCCCTCAAACGGGAATGGATAGGTTTTAAAAATGAAAACCTCATTTTGAAAATAATTTGAAGAATACTGGTTGATCTTGAGTATCACCTTTCAAAAAGTATAAACGTGAAACATCGTTATCGAGACATTGGAGAACCATTTCGCATTTGATAAGAATGAAGTCACTTTCTCTTAGTGAAAACTTTCAAAATATTCGACCCTCGGGTCTAAATAAAAATATTTCTAAAACATTGAAAATATCTCAAAGCATTTTGGTCCTCGAAGTAGAAAATTTTTGAAATATATTGTGGCACCTTGGATGTACCACAAGAAAATAACTCATTTGAAAAGTATGTCTCGAAATTTATTTTTCTAAGATACTCGAGGTTTTCAAAAATTCAATAGGCCAGAATGCCCAAAACTCACACATATCGACGTTCACTAAAACAACTCCTAGCACATGCATCAAAACGTTTAAAATCAAGACAATATATGTCTTTAAACGGGAATAAACGATAAAATACCACGTTCAGAACAAAACCATCGATAAAATACTCTCCCTTGGCTAGTGAACAAGTCGAACGCGTATAAGCATAAAGCTTCCACAATAGAACTTGTAAAGCGTGCAAATCGATTCGAAAATCATCAAAAACGAACAAAAACAACAATAAAAAGACATCACAAGCGTTACACTCCTCGTATAAATCAAATACGAGAGTCGACTAAATACATATCGTGAAATCAAAATTCACATAAGGATTCCACCACTTAACAAATAATCATAAAAATAGCTCGTGTCACACGAGGCACAACACAAAGAAGGGAGACTTACTTCCACAAGTCGCACGAAGATGATGATCGCCCCACGATACTAATCACGACCAACAAACTCAAACGACGCGTCGCGACACGACTCAGTCAGATAAAATCCGACGAAACAAGACTCAAACAACACGACTTGACCCGACAGCCTAGGTTTCCTCAACCTAAGCTCTGATACCATTTATGTAACACCCCAATCCACTCGTGGATATTACACGCCGTAGACCCTCTCCTCGAGGATCTACCAGCCGGTAACAACATTTAACATCTCGACAATGCCTTCAAGGCTACAATGACTCAAGAGACCGATTTGGTCTTTCCACAAATACATACAACTCAAATACAACTCATGCCCACGCAGGGACAAAATGCAACCACACCGCATAACGGAACAATATAGCAATGAAAATAAAGTACAATCGAACGAACACACGATGTACGGTTCCTCATGTGATTAGTATCGATCATCTTTCATCATCCTTCGTGCGACCGACCGTGTTATGCTCCAAAACCCGAATGCAAAACAGACATCCACCCCGAATACTCGGGGTTAGCAAACTCCTGTTTTGCTAGTGCAAGAACAAAGTGCAAATACGAGCCATACAATTCACATTCCACGAATAACAATAACCGAGGATACTCAAAGATCCAAACGAAACGAAAAGTACTTCCCGAGGCAAGGGTTTGAGAAAACATTTCAAAATCGAAATATCATAAATCAATGGAAGTAATTTATAAAACGGTTTAGAATGCCATCGAGAGTTTTAATAGAAAACAATTTAGGATTATCAAATCCTACTTTTCAAAATCCAAAAGACAAAAGGGGTCACCGCCCCAAAGGTTTACTTTCCGAAAAATGACATTTACCAAACCGTTGGGATTTTAGCCCCAAATCCGTAAAACGACTTTTATAAAACCATTGGGATTTTAGCCCCAAATCTTAGCAACTCACAGTACACAAGAACGACCACAAGGTTCGTCTCCCAACATCAAAATCCACAAATAAAAGATTTAAAACAAACAACAAAATACTCTAGTGCCATCCTAGCCAAGTAAGCCAAACGAACAACTTACCTCTTACACACTTAGTCAATGCATGCAAATGAAAAACCGTTCAAAAGCACTCATTTCCGGAAATGCCAATATCGAATCACATTTGTAAAAATGCACCACAATTAACCGCGGACCCACAGCTTCGTGGATCCCTGCCGAGACCCCGTCGGATCTAACCCACAATGGTTAAAAGCAAGCTCGCGGTTCCACAGCTTCGTGGAGCCCTACCGAGACCCCGTCGGATCTAACCCGTAGTGAGCATACACACACACACACGTTACTCATGCAATACTAACATGCTAAGAATGTAAGTTCATTAAGAATACTCACTAGAGATGGCCATTAACTCGACACCATTACCAAACTCTTCACAAATACAATAACAAGATTAAATACGGAATACACGATTCCATAACTTAAACAATAGGAGTATCATCATAAAATCCTTCAACGTTCAAAATAACCAAATCATAATCAATTCTCAAAACACCGTTCACAAATCACACTCGTTTTGAAAGAAAGCCTTTAACGAGGCCAAACCGAAATCCTTTGAAACTTCATTTCAAATAACCAAACAAACACATCAAGACGACCACCGATCATCATATCCATAAAACGAGAAAAATATGGGCAAGGTACTTGCCTCGAATAAGAACAACGCGGAGAATCGACCGGAGTAGGTTGGCCCGAACCGACTACGAACCCGCCGACTCCACCGAACGCCAACTCACGTTCATAAACTACGAAGGACAAATAATAACAATGAAATGAATTCCACAACATGACTCAAAGCCGTTGAATTCAAAGAACAAATGACGAAAGTTCAAGGATTTCCCCCGAAACGGCCAAGAACACGATTCGTTCCGTCAAAACCCGAAAACGGAATTCCAAGTTGAAATATGGATATACAATCCATAGAATATGTTTAACAACATCATTTAACCATAATCGATCCATCGAAAACGGATGAAAAACGAGATCGGGACAAATCCCCCAAAAAGTCAATTCGAAGGAAATCAAGAAATATACTTCGATTCGACGAAGAACAAGGGATTAAATGATGTTAAACACAACAATACTACCAAGATTAATCATACCCATCATGAATTAATCAACAACACGGAACGAATCGGACGAAAATGCAAAAATCCCCAAATTCATGAAATTAGGGTTCTAAGGAAGATTACCTTGATTCGCTGGATCAAAGGATGATAACGGACGATTGATTGATGTTATGAACTCAAGAACTTCATGGATTTGTTGTTAAACAACATGGCTTCGTCACCCATGAATCGCCATTCGCGGACGGGGAAGGAAGGAAGTGAAAAACGAAATGAAATGTGATCGCCACCACATTTATATGGGCCACCTAGCGTGCGCTAGCCTTCCCGGACTAGCGTGCGCTATCGCGGCAGACGGCCGAGTACCTCGGCGGGGCCCACACGACCCGGCATCACCGACCAACCTCGCCGACCCACCACTGTCGACCCGACTCCCGCTAGCGTGCGCTACGGCCGGAAGCTTCGCGAGCGCCAGCCGACTGTCCAGAGCCACCGGATGAATGCCCGGCCAGTAACGACGCTAGCCGGCCGACAAGGCGCTTCGCTGCCGACTAGCGCGCGCTACGCTCGGCGTAGCGCCCGCTACTGCCGATCTCCGACCGAGTCCAACCTCGAAACCCCACTGTCCGGCCGATAAGGCGTGCGTTGGTCGACCAGAACTTGCGTCGGCACACTGCCGGTTGCGCGCGACCTTCCGGCGATAGCGTGCGCTACGCGGTTCTGCCGCATCTGTCCGGCGGTGCCTGCAATCGTCCGGCCAGATCCGTCGGCGTCCGGCCACGCAGAACGCTGTGGCTCGACGACTCGATTTCCGAAAACGCACGGAACGAACACGACGAAAAGTTCGCGGACGACATCAACGATCCGAAATGAAAACATAATACCATAATTAATCATACGCGACCAAGAAACGGGTCGAGACAACAATTACAGATACGGATACCCGTAACTTTCAAGAAATTACAAAATGGCCCAAAACGCCCTGAAATCACGATACGTGATCGAATAACCAAACCGAAGTTCACAACACATCTAACAAAGTTAAACGGACTTACGGAAACTCAAACAAAGATTTGAACGAGATTCGCAAGAATCGAACTCAAGCGCGGAAAAGTCGCTAAAAAGCACGAAACTCAACAAAACGACACCGAAACGAACTCGGATGTCAAAAAGTGTAGAATTAATCATTCTCAGAATGACGAAACGGTCATGAGAGAGTCGTCAAAACAGACTCCGTCCGAAAAAAGAAATTTACCGAAAATCGAAAATTGCGGATATTACATCATAGACAGAAATGTGCAAATGAGAGATGGTTATCAATTTACAGTCAAGTGGTGGTTGAGATCCTGGAGAGGAATATCAGATAACTGCACTCAAATGCTTCATTTTGAGTATATACAAGTACAGAGGAAGGCTCCATTTAGGTTCATGAATTTAATAGCAGATCATGAGAATTTAAATAATCCACTGGCAATCAAAATACCCGGTACTGACTGACAGTGGGATTGTCGTCGCCCGACGAGGAGGTTATGGTTGTACGATGATGCTGTGTTTTGATGGGATTGAATAACAACACAACCATGTTGTTATTAAAAGTATTGCATGGTCTTTTGAATTATCTTGAGGTAATTTTTATGGTGATTTTTTGAATTACCTTATAGTGATTTAGTTAAATAATTCAAACTAATATATTAAAGTACCAGTTGATAATTCCAAAAAAGGTCATTGATAGTCTAAATTACTAAATAATAAATTTTATCAAAATAGTGGAGGAAAAAATAAAAAAAACTAAAAAGTGGATCGAATTCAAAACAGATATGGGTTATTTAAATTATTAATTGGCAATTTTTAACACTGTCGGTGTTGATCGATAGGTACATGTAGCGGACCAACAATGATATTTATTATTATCATATAGTATTTAAAGATATGAGTTGATAATCTAGTGGCTGGATTCATTCACACAGTCCTCCAATACTTTACATCAGCATCTGTTCCAGCTCTGTTTACTTCCACTGTGCCAGTATCTCAGTTCCAACATACTAGATTTGATCAACAACCCTCTAGCACCTGACAACCTCCATTGTTCCAGCATCTCAGTTCCGGCTAAGTGACAACTTCTGCTGCATGCCCGCCTCTCAGTTCCGGCTAAGTGGCAACTTCTGCTGCATGCCCGCCTCTCAATTCCAATGCTTGGGCAGCTTCCACTGTAGGATACTCCGAGGGAATCCGCACCCGTGACCTGCTCCTTTATCAATTGTTGGTCCCTAGAATGATGAAGACTATCCTCACTGTACCAACACGAGTCTTTTCTATCACGCTTTGTCCTCACTCACGGCACCTTGAGAAACTTCCGAGGGGGTCACCCATCCCATAACTACTCCAGGCCAAGCACGTTTAACTTTGGAGTTTCTATGAGATGCTACCAGAAAATATGTTGCATCTTGTTGATATGAGTAGTCCAAATCAATTTATTTAACCACTTTCTAGTGCAGATCTCAGAGGTCAAATCAAAAGCCGCACCTCGTGCATTTTTAGCCCATGCAGGCAGGATGCTGGACCGAATCCCAACACAATATATCCAACAAGGATCAAGGGAAATCACCAAAGTGAGAACAACGATCTACGAGATCAACGATATCAAAGATAGTAAACTTGATATTACAATCCCACAACGAAACGATCAACACGATCAACAACAAAACCTCGATATGAATCATAGATTCATAAAGCATTACACATGCATGAAATGTACAACATTCACAAGAATCATTTACATTATAACCAAGCAGGATAACTAGCCACATTCAAATTGTTCTTCAACACTAATCGAAGAAGCTCAAGTTATAATCATATACATCTCATAATCACATATATGTACCCATATATATATATATATATATATATATCATGATTATATACCCAACAACAAAGTAAACCAACTCAAAGTGAAAACCCATATGAAAATCATCAACCTCTCCAAGAATAAAAAAAGTTAACTCACCTAGATTCCGACGAATAGCGATGATCGATTGATGATATGCTTGTTATGAGCTTCCCCGAATGATTAACTATGGTTCTTCAAGTATCCAAACCTCCAAGAACAATCAAATCAGTCAATAAAACTCAAGAATCATGCATGGGCCGGAGGGTGAAGAAATCAACAAGAAAATCTACTCCCCGCCTATATATAGAGACGATGTTACGGTCGTAACTGCCTTACGTGAATTAAGTACAACAACACGCACGCTGTTTACGACCATAAGACAATATCCAGTACGGCCGTAAGGCTTATACGTGAAAAATCAATCAACAAATGTGAACCCTCGTCACGGGCGTAATGCTTCATATTCCATGACCGTAAACAATCGATGTACGGTCGTAATGTACACTTGTTTACGGCCATAAGGTGCTCTCGTCAAAACACGAACCACCAAGATAACATGTTACAAATGTAAGGTATAACTTACTATGGCCGTAACTCTCAATACGAAAATCTCACAGATGAATTCCGATGATGACGAACGAGTACGATCAAATGGTAATGTAATGCAACATTCGTTCAATACAACCTCAGCATATAAACACCGTAATTACAACATGTGAATTAATATAAACATGACAAATTGTACTCGGATATTACAATCGAAACAGATCAAAAATGAGATTTCGGGGTGAAATAATTTAAAAATAACTTTTGGGGTAAAAATGGTCGAAAATGACATCCCCGGAGAAAACGGGCCAAAATTAATGTCCGTAGACGAAATGTGTCGAAAATGAGGCCATGAGCCGGAAATGACGTCCTGGGTTGAAACGAGTGAAAATGACGCCACATAACAAAGTTGGTCGAAAACGACGTCACGGGGCGAAACAGGCCTTTCACGGTGCAAAACCAGCCAAAAATGACGTGTCAATGGGAAAATGGGGGAAAATGATTGCCACATGACAAAACGACCGAAAATAATATCCGGGAACGAAATGGATCGAAATTGATGTTTGAGGGCGAAATGGGTCGAAAATAATGTCCGAAAGCCTGACCGATCGAAAATAATGTTCCCTGAGCGTAGCAGATCTAGGGCAAAATGGGTAAAAAAATAACATCCCTGGTTGAAACGGGTCGAAATTGTGATTTGAGGCGAAACGAGTCGAAAATATTGTCCTTAGTGAGAAACAAGTCGAAAATGTCATTCCAGGACGAAAAGAGTTGAAAATAACGTCTGTGAACGAAAATAATATAACGGGGCGAAACTGGTCGAAAATATTGTGTCGGGGCAAAACGGTCGAAAATGACGTCCTTGGGCGAAATGAGTTCAAATAATGTTTCTGGGTGAAATGGGTCGAAAATAACTCTTGTGACGAAATTGGACGAAATAGTCGTCGAGTAACGAATAATGACTTGGGAAAACATGTCCAAAATAATATTGTGCGACAAATTAGGTCAAAAATGGCGTCCCAGGACAAAAAATGTTTGACGTTCTGAGGAGCAACGGGTCAAAAATAATGTTTCGGAGTAAAAAAGTTGAGAAATAACGCAGACGAAATGAGTCGAAAATGACGTCCGAGGCGAAACGGGTCGAAAATAACGTCAAGTGGTGAAACGCTCGAAAATGACGTCCCGATGAAAACAGATGGAAAATAATGTCCCGAGGTAAAAATAGTAATATGCCGGAGGAGAATGGATTGAAAATAACATCTCGAGTTAAATAATTTCAAAAATGACACTCCTGGGCAAAACAGGACAAAATGACGTCACGAGTTCAAACAGATCAAATATGGTAGTAATGTGGTGTTCTTTGTGAGGTACAATAATTTGTGAAATAAAGTAATTTTGGTATAAAGACGAAAAATATTAAAATGATAAATTCATTTTAAGGAATGAAAAAAAAAAGTAAAACTTTCCATTTAAATTGGGAATGAATGAGTAGATTGTGATATTTTTAAAACAGTTGATAAATAAAATTATTAATTTGGAAAAATGAATGAAGAGCATAAATAAAAGGAAAATACCTACAAAGTAAATATCTACTTTTATTCAAAATTCAATTACTTTGATTCTTTTGACCCAAAACACAATTCTTATATTTTACTCTGAAAATACCCCTAGATTATAATATATGTACATACACACATACACCAATCCTAATATCCATATACAGCCGTCCCCTTCTCTTGTTCTCCCTCACTTTCTCTCCTCTCTTTCCGCCTCTCTTGCCTTCTCCCTCTCTCTGTATTTTTCTCCGCAATAATTGCACACTCCCACCTGACAAAGCTCTAGCCCTCTACATCGAATCCCCCGACAGCGGCACTGTCACGCTTTTTTGCCGCCCCTCTGTCGTGATTTCTCTCCTCTGGCCGGATCCAGGAACCGTGGGTGCCCCCAATTGAAGGAGGCTGACGCACTGCAATTTTCCGCTATCGATATGTCAGTTGAGGATTTCACGGCGCTGCCTTCGCTCGACGTGGCGACAGACATGGGAATCGAATGACTCGCATTGAAGGTGGGAGAAAATTTGTTTAATTTTATGCTTTGTGGAGTTGATGGTTGGAAGCTCATTGCCACATATGTTTTGGACCCGTGGTTTAAGAAGTTTCAGGAAAGGGTAAGTGTGACTCGAAGTATCTGAAAGATTTTGCCTTGTAGAAGTAAGGAGTCTATATTTTGGAACTTTTATGTATGTTAGAATTTTTACGTATGTCGGAATTTTTAATTGGTGGTGCAATGAAAAGTTTTTAGGTTGTCAAGTATCTTGCAATGAGCTGACACTATATTATTGGTATGATATTTTGAATTACCTTGTGGTAATTCAGGATATTGTTGGTTATCTAAATTACTAGTTGGCAACTCACACAATATCACAATGTACCGGGCCGATTGACCAACAGTTATTAAATTACCAACTGGTAATTTAGATACCCATTGGTAATACCATTGGTTATTAAAGTTACCACATGGTTTTTGAATTAATTTTTGGTAATTTCTTAAGTTGCTTTATTGTAATTTGGTTAACTTATTCAAATTAATATATTAAAATAGCAGTTGATAAACACCGACAATATTAAAAATTACCAAGGGGTATTTTAAACATATGAGTTAATAATTTAAATTAAGGTATCTTTTATAGAAATACTAGCAGAAAAAAACACAAAAAAAAACAAAAAAAATATCGGTGATCGGAGATTGGTTGACGACCGGCGACCAGTGGTGGTATAAGACTGCTTTTATAAATACCACTTGATAAAAATCATTTTACTATTACTTCATGCAAGTTGCATTTAAGGAATTTTTAATTGTGTCTTAAGGACTATACAAATTGTGTTTTGAGCAAAAAAATTAAAGTAAATGTATAGTCAAAAAAAAGCTTATGATTGTAATTTTGAACAAAAATCCTAAATAAAATACATATAAAACGCATTTCAACCCTAATTGGATCATTTGAAATATTTTTTGAACTGCTGCCCCAAACTCGAACCTATTTAATCTTGATTTATTTGGTCATCTGTTAGGCATATTTTTATACGCTTATTTATCATTATTTAGTATTAATTTGGCAAGTAAAAATTGCATAAATGAGCTCTTAATGCCTTAATCTCGCATGTTTGACAGAAGATTGGAGTCCGGAAGCTAAAACGAGGTGAAACGGGCGAAAACGGCGAATTTTGGCCGTGGGCCGCGGCACAGGAAGGCAACCAGCGGGCACCAGAGTAGACTGTACTCTGTGCCGCGGCACAGTCCAGGTGAGCCGCGGCCCAGACGTAACACCCAACGCCCAGGTTTTAAATTACACGCCGTGTGCCGCGGCACAGATTTAGTGAGCCGCGGCACACTAGGCGGTTTTGGTATGCTCCGCGCGGATTTGGGCCGTTTTGAAGCCAGTTCTCGACCTACTCACACGGACGCGATTTGGAGACTGTGAGAGCTATAAATAAGGGTTTAAGACCCTAATTAATTATCTTGGAATCTTGGAGGCTTGGGAACAGAAGGATCACAGAAGATTATCACAGACGAGAGAAGCAGAAGAGATCAAAGGCAAAGGGCGGAAGCCAGAAGAACGGAGGAATCCGAGCTCTTCATCTGCGTTTGATTTTCATGCTTTTAATTATTAATTCTGTATTTTCATTATTTAGCATGTCAGGCTAAAACCCTATGTTTTGACGGATCTGCTTGAGATTATCTATTTAATTCCCTTTTTGTTGAGCTTTCCCAATCGTGTTTAATGCTTTCAATTATCTGGCCAATAGTTGTATTGTTTTAATCATTCAATTCGAATCGGGAGAGGAGAGTTGGTGAGGAGCTATTGGTGAGGACCGTTTTATTTTGTGAGATAGGAATATACTCATAGGAACTACGTGGCCTTTTGGAGATTTTATGCTTTTTGCCTATTGACGAATTAATTCACCTAGGTATAGAGTGCGTTATTCGCCTTTAGAAAAATCTATTGACCTCGGGAGAGGCGGTAGAGTATATTAGCAATCTTCGCCTTCAATGAATTGGGAAAATCATTAACTTCAGATAATCGAGAGTAAATTCGGATAAACCGAGGTGGATTCAGAATCCTAGACTCATTCATCATTTGATTCTTTTTATTCAAGCAATTGTTTTCACTGTTTAGTCTTTTATTAATTCTTTTAGTAATTAATTGCAAAACCAAAGTTCGATTGTTCAAATAAAACTAGAATACATAAAAATCAGTAGTTAGTGATTCAGTCCTCGTGGGAACGATACTCACTCATCACTTTATTACTTGTATACGATAACGTGCACTTGCGTTCAAGAAATATCGCAACATCATCTATTCCCCGAAATTTAGGCGGAAGTTATGGCGGAAGTCCAAGCTGCAAAAATTTTGCTGCCTCCTTCACAAAGACTACCAATTTTTTTTTCTATTAGAATTTAGCGTGCAACTTTCTGTCTATTAAAGTGAAAATGCTGCAATTTGCAATCAAACATGTTCCTTTTTTTCGTAGCCTAGGCTCAATTTTCCTTTCTTAAAATTCAAAAGTTCAAGAAAATAGAAATAGTATGTATTTTATACATTAGCACAAAGCAACACGCGTCTTACTTTACTATCAAGATCGGGAATTCGGGCTTGGATAAGTTGTTGCAGCTTTAATATTGAAACTTGAGGTGCATGAGTTTCATACTTTATTGATAACACCGACCTACGAAAAGGAAAAAAGCACATCTAAAAAAAGAAGAAATTCGTCCCAACACTTTTCGTGGCTCCTTGATTATGTAGGAGCTGTAATATATTTTTCATTTGTACTCTTTTATATATTATTTTGTCGTTATTCAACAAGTTATTATTTTATACAATGATTTGGATGGCAAAAAACAAGGAGAGTTATTCCCTATTTATATGTCACTTTGTTTTAATTCAAACTATCTTTTTTAATAAGAAAAATTAATAAGACTCTATCAATCTAAATCCATGCTTCTCATGATTTTGTTTTCTATAATATTTTCAACTTGGTTCAAACAAAGTATAATATTTCTTAAATATTATAGTTATATTTATCTAAAATTGTATAGATCGTACCAAGAAGCATGCTACGGGTTGTGGTTGTTGGAGGACGATAGGGAGGATGGTGACAAAATTATCGAGGCACATATTTGGTCACATGATATCAGTTATGGAGCCTCTTTGTTATGTTATTGATGTCCAACAGGATGTTGAGAGTCGATGGGCTGTGGAGGAGGACATGGCATATGCTTTCAGATGACATCATTAGTTTTCAATATTTATAGCACATCTCACGGATGAACAAGTGCAGAACTTTATTTGGGTTAAATTTAAAAGTTACTTTTATATGATTTTAGCAGCTTTGACTACATGCCTTTGTCAAACGAATTTGTCATTATTGATACCGAAAAGAGGCTTATATTTAGAGAGGGCGTGGTTGGAGTATTCTTTTTGTATGGATACAATGGTACGGATAAAATTTTTTATGTATATGATTTTGTGTTTGTCATTAGGAGATAAAGACAATGCTATCCTCCCTATAGATTTTCATTGGTGAAATTGCATACTGCATATTTGATAGACTATTTTGTTGATCGGATACTATAAATAGCGAAATTTATTATTAGGGAGTAAAATAATGGAGAAGTCCATATTAATTGATCGTACTATATTAGTATACGAGATACCGACAAATAATATAATTTGTAAAAAAAGTGTTCAGAATTTATAGTTTAAGAAGTTCATATCACCATCACGGATGTAGTTAGGGAGGAGGGAGGGCGCCCCATAGAATTAAATCTTTTTCTAGAGAGGTGCTATTTTTTCTTGCTCTTGAGAATTTAGCGTGAAACTTTATTTAAATTACAATTACTATTCCCCGTCTTTATAAATTACAATTTTGCGCTATTTATATTTACATGATATTTTCTCATTCTCTCATTTTCATTTATTCCACCCATAACAATCAAACATTGAAAACGATCATCACCAATATATTTGGTCACCATCCCACAACCGCGACAATAGACGAAAACGCATCGTCGACGCCTCTTGAGGTAACTTTTGTCCTTCTTCGTGCGAAATAACGCAGGCGTCTAGACAGGGGGCCTGCACCATGGTACAGACGTCCACGGTATCCGCCTGAACCACAGTGTGGGCGTTAAATAAAGACGCCTCAACCGTGGTGTGGGCGTTAAATCCAGACGCCTTAACCATAGCGCAGGCGGAAACACTAAGCGCCTCGTCCATGGTTCAGGCGTTTACCGATTCCGCCTCTACCATGGCCCAGGCGGAAATTTTGGGCGCATGATCCATGGTTCAGGCTGAATTTTCGAACGCCTACGTTTTCTTGTTTGCATCATTTTGAACTTTAATATCAGTATTATTGGTATTATTATCAACCTCCTCTCAATTAAAATTTTCAGGTTATATTGGAAGAATTTGATGGTGACGGCGTTGATTATAGCGGATATTTCGTTAATTCTAAAATATTCGAGAGTGATTTAAATACGATTGCTTGGGCAAAAAAAATCGTGCTTCAAATTGGTTTCGAGTTAATTGTTTCCTCGCACAAGAATAAAGGAAAGACGAAATTATTGAGATGTAACCATGGTGAACGTTACAGAGGGGTATTGAGAGATTTGGATGCCGCTGCACGAAAGGACACGAAGACGAAAGCATGCAGGTGTACATTTCAGATAAAAGCCGAACAATTGTATGACTCTAGTGGTTGGATAATCGTACCGTTGTCTGGGAGTAGGGGTATGCACAATGACTCCTTTATTGTCTATCCGGAGGGACATCGACAAATGAGCGGACTTGCTAAATCTGCCAAACAAGTTGTTCGTGAAATGAGTGCGGCTCAAGCAAAGCCGTGTGCTATCTTAGCGGTTATTCAGAAAAAAATTTCGGAGGACAACCCAACTAGGCGACATATTTATAACTACAAAGACTACTTGAGGAGGCATGTTTTGAAGAAAGAGGCGTCATCGGTCAGTTTCACCATTTGGCTGTGACGAATAACTACGTACATTGGACGTAGGCCGAACTAGATACAAATGTGATGAACCACATGTTCGTGGCATATCAAACATCAATCAACTTAATCCGGACTTACAGGTGGTTCATTGGCATGGATTCTACGTACAAAAGGAACAAGTATAAGATGTCATTCCTCGAGATTGTTGGGATGACTCCATGTAACAAGAACTTCCTGGTCGCCTATGCAATTATGAAAGACGCGACCGAGTCGAGCTACGCATGGGTGTGGGGGAATTTGAAAATTTTGTTTGGGTTTGATGTTCACCCGACGGCTACTGTTACGGATCGCGAGTTAGGGCTGATGCGACCTATTGAAGAGATACTTCCAGAAAGTGCTCACTTGCTTTGTGAATGGTATATTAGTAAGGATGTTGAAGACTGTAATATCCGGAATTTCTACTACTGTTGTTTAATGTTATTTTATCCGAGTTATATTATATAGCGTGGAATCTGTAGAGTATGGATAAAATAAATGAAGAACTGAGATGTCTGTATTGGTATAATTGTTGTACTTGGTCGACAATTACATTTGAGGATATAATGTGTCGTGTATACGTATTCGGTATATTGAGACGACGAGAAAGATCAGTGTAAATGGCTAAGTATAGAAGCCATAACGTACGTTAAGCATATGAGATTACATACGTTAATTCCCAAAGGTTATGTACGTTAACATTAGGTCGTTACGTACGTTAATGCATTAGGTGAGATATAGTTGGCTGATCAGAGAGGACCTTGTCAAGCGTAGCGTACGTTAAGCATAAGAGCTTACGTACGCTAAGACACAGACGTAACGTATGTTACATAGTGCATATAACGTACGCTAAGATGATAAGTGTTACGTACGCTATGTATAACGCATTACGTACGTAACGAGAATAATCAGACAAAGGAATCAATACCTGCCATGTGGAGCCCAGGTATCGACTGGCGTGCCAAAAGATAAGTCAACTAGGTATTACGTACGCTATGCAGAGCATATTACGTACGTAATATGAGCATATACTCTAGCAAGTCAACGTACGTATTACGTACGCTATGGAACAAGTGTTACGTACGTTATGCAAGATACGAAGCAAGACAGTGAGTTCTGGAATGATGTTACATATGCTGTGAAGGACCTGTAGTGTACGTAAGGAGCATTACGTACGTTAATATGGATTGGTAACGTACGTAATGAGCGCTGCAGACTATAAATTAAGGATCAGTTTCTCATTTCTTCACGAGAACAAAATCATTCCTTCCTCCAAAATTCATCCCTCTGAGTATGGTAGTGAAGATAAACCTCTTTTATCCTGTATATAAGCTTGGAAACATGGATTTGAGGCTTGTATATGAAGATATGGTTGATCCTTGATGTGTTTGATGGTGTTGTTCATGTTCTTAAGGTATGTTGTTGTACTCTACACCTTGATTTCGAATTCTTGGTATTGTTATCCGTATTTGATTCGTATGATGATGATTATAGTGGTGTTGATACGATTCTTAATATTATAAGAGTGTATATTGAAAAATATGATGATACATGACTTGGATTGTGAGTTGGATGATTATCTACATGTTAAATGATATCGGATTATGTTGTTTTGGTGGCTATGAACATGGTTTTGAATCACTTAGTGTTCTTGAGGAACTTTTGATAAATAGAACATAGCAAGACAATTGTATGTTGAATTATTGGTATTTTTAGATATGAAGATGGAATGTTCGTATGTCAGGTTGATTGTAGTAGTAGAATTCGTATGTTCTTGATGAAATACGAATCATGATAAACAATTTGGAATCCGAAAAGATTTTGATTGATCATCGAATATGATTTCCTTTACATTTGTATCCGTAATCGTATTGTGGTTGTGAATTCGTAATTGTTTGAGTTGGATTGTTCGGACTTGTATTTAATCGAGATATTATAAAATCGTTGAGTTTGTTGATCGGTTATATTGATTGATAATAATGATTATCGGATTTCAGTTCGTATTATGGATATGAGTTCGTGATGGTTTGAGTTATACTATTTGGTTTAGTATATGATCGAGGAATTTTTGAGCCATTGAGTTTGATTGATTGGTTATATCGGGAATTGATTATTGTCGATTGTGTATTAATTGATTTCTTCAATAGGTTGTGATCATTGATCGTTGGTTATAATCGTCGACTAGAATTATATGTTACGGTCCAGTCCGAGTACGTTCGTGAATCGCTTTGGTCGGGAGCCGAGGAGCTTGTAGAGAAAGGCAAAGAGTTGATAGCGGCTTCATCATCGTCGTGTCGATATAGAGGCAAGTATATTACTTGATCAGTTTATATTATTTAATGAATGATTTTCGTTTCATTTGTTTATAATTCATATAGCAATGATTATAATTGTGAACATAGGAGATTTGGGATTGTAAGTTATTTTCGAATTTTGAGAATTTAAATCATAATGCATATGATTTACTTTTGCTATTGCTATACTTGGGTATCGAGGATACATTGTGATAAAGACGAAGATATGAATTATCTATGGTCTGTGACATTTTGAACCGTCGAGTATTGAGAATAATGGTTGGTGATGGTTTAGACATCGAGACTGCTCACGAAGGACTCGGAGCAAGTACTCTAATCATTTTTGTCATTTTGTGTCGATCATATTGTGATACATTGTGTATTATTGTTGTCATGCATTTGTATATTGTTCTTAATATGCATTTGTGCATTGTTGTCGTATGTCCACCTCGTGTTGGTCTGACGGGATCATTTTGGGTATCTATGCTGTGTGCGCTGGATCACTGGATAGGTATTTCCACCATGTGTTGGTCCGACGGGATCATCATGGGTATCTATAGCTGTGTGCGCTGGATCGTTGGATTACCATGTGTTGTTGTTGTTGTTGTGCATATGTATATTATGGGTTATCCACCTGGTGTTGGTCTTTCAGGAGCATCTTGGGATCTATGCTGTGTGCGCTGGATCATCGGATTTCCATACGTATACATTGTTGTTGTTATTGTGGGCATATTGATGTCGTCATGTGAGTATGCATTTGTAGGTCTTGTGTTAGGACCATTTCCATATGTTGTATTGATCTGATCTCGGATTAGACTGACGTGATTCATCGTGGTATTGCATATCTTGAGGTATGTTCCGTATTTCTTTTGGTATTTGTCTTTTAATGGACAATCGATTATCGTGTTGAGATTTGATGATGTTATCCGATGGATCGAATTGGTCAAAGCTGGTATTTTTCCGTATCATGAGTTAGTGATGATATTTTGAGAATCTTGAGTATTGTTTAAGGAACAATACAGATGTTATGTTTGAGTTTATTAGTTAATCGAGATTACGAGATGTGCAATGTGATAATGGTTATTTTGATGAGAATTATTTTGAGTTTGATAAAGTTATGGCGGTAAGATTACATTGGTCATATTCTTACTTAGTATTTTCATTGGTATGTAATTATTGACGCGATGTGATTGTTATCATTGTTGGATATTATGGCTGACCCCGTCGTGGGTCTCTTTTTAAGTTCTTTGGTTATCAAGCTTGTAGCGGTTGTGAAGAGATGAGCTTCCCGAAGGATACTGGCTATGGCATGTGTTTGCGAATCGAGTGTTCTGATTTTATGCTGTATTCCGCTGCTAGAGTAATTATAATTGTTTGTCCTTTCCGTTGCGTGAGTATTCTTGAATGACCTTTCGTTATTCGTTAACTTAAGTTAATTTGGAAATTGTTTTCTAAACTATTTTTTCGGTACGTGTAAGCGATAGCTTAACGTATGTTTTTTTAAACTATTGAGTTTTGGCATTTCAGGCCTTGTGATTTCAAATGAGATTTTTACAATGATTTTGATAAACGGATTTTATTAAGTCTTCGAATGTTTTAAAAGATAGTACCGTCGTCTGCCTTTTGGGTATTTGTAAATATTTGCGAAAATATCTTTTAGCATTGTGGGTTCCATCTCGGGGCTCACGGCGCTGTAATATTCTTGGATGGCTCTGGGGGTGTTACAAAGACAAGGTCTATAGAATCCATGGAAAAGATAAGGAAATGGGTCAAAATTTTAAGAACGGGAAGTGGAAGAAGATCATGGAAGCCTCGACCGAAGAGGACTACAATCAAGCAGTGCAGCTCATGAAGGATACATGGATATGGAATCCTAAGGCGATATCCTACGTTGAGGGTACATGGATAGAATATAAGAAGATGTTCGTTGTTGCATAGACGAATAAAGTGTTGCACTTTGGCAACACAACAACTTGTAGAGTAGAGAGTACACACGCTGAGTTAAAGCAATGGCTTGACTCTTCCACTTGAGCCATTGATACCGTCTGGACCACGGTGAACCTGGAAATCGAATCACAACTAACGCAGATTGGATACACACTTGAACAGTCTAGTTGTCGTGCAGGCGTGTTGTACTCGGGTTTTCCATTCAACTACTTGAGAGGCCGTGTTTCTCACTATTGTATGCGATTACTGTTGAATGAATTGACACGTATGAGAGAATTAAGTGATCAAGTGTACGATCGTTGCAGTTGTGTACTCCAAACAACTCACCAGATCCCTTGTGCGTGTGAGCTGAAGAGAGCTATGGAATCGCAAACCGCATGTAGTGCTAATCGTCTCCACCGATTTTGGCGAACACTTGTAATCATTGATGGGACAGACATGAGCGAGTTTGTCGAACCTTCTACGAGTATTGAATCGAAGGACCACCAGTACTTCCAATCTCTTTTCAGCGAGGTCAGACAAAGCAATCGCGCAGTTGTCCGCAACATATCACTTATTATCCACGATCATCTTCACCCCGATCAAATGAATTGTGTCGAACCAGATGTGAATATGATAGTTAGGGGTCGACCAAGAGGAAGCTCCTCGAGTAGACGTGATCCTAGTGGTTGGGAGTATAGTCAAAGGGGCCACGACTGTCCTCAGTCATCTGGTTCATCACTTGGTCATGGTCGTAGCTCTTCTGCATCAGTCCACAATGCATCTTCATCTGGTATGAATAAATTTTTTAATAGTCATGATATGTATTTAAATTTGATGTTGTTATGAAAAAATATTGCAGATGGACTCCGCAGAGTGGAAATAGCTAACTATGACAATATCGACTAGATACCAGGAATTATTCCGCCGTTTGTTGAAGGTTATCTTGATGTTATCAGAGACGGTAATTATGGATATAGTGTTGTAGCCGATTACATATTTGGCGACCAAGAAAAATGGCGACTTGTAAGGGTATGTATTGCAAATGAAATCATTGCTAACCATACACTCTACCGACCGATCTACTATGACGGGAATGGAGCTGAGGTTTGACGTATTACGTGGGACGGTTGTGCGTGTTGATCGGATCATTGGATGGTTGTGGCGGAAGACTTATTCCCTATTGCTACTATTTTTAATGTCGCCATCATATTGTTCGGGTTCGGCAACGGTAGATCTTTATTTTCATGTCTCATTGTGCTGCCGTTGAAAGCACCCTCAACGGCAACACGGCTTAGCAAGGAAATCGTCATTGTTCATTTGGGGGACATGTACAAACATTATATTTTTCTATATTTAATGCCTAATTTCCTGTACCGCCCATAATGACTAATTAGTTTATGGTTGTTGGTTAGGAGAATTTGTATAAGAGTAGGACGGAACAATGGGATAGATTTGTCGCTATGATGTAATTATTGTTATTATTATCAATATTATAATAATTATTATCATTATAATTAATATTACATCCAAGTATCACTAAAATATTATATACAATGCACGCAATGCAAATACAACATCATACTGATGACAAATATATCTCGAAAAATATTTTAGATAACAAAAAAAAATAAGTCGGCCAAATGCCAATTCCTCATATACTCCTCCAACATGGTCGCAGCTTCTGCCGCCTGGTCTGGGGGAAGACCTCTAATACAATGTTGAGTAATGCCGGCCAATCGACTCACCGACTGTTAAAAATATTAACAATATCCAAAAAATATAATGTGTGATGAAATGAAATATAGTGTAAATTGTAAAATATTTATTAAACAACATACGTAGTCGCTGCTAGAACGAGAAGGAATCACCGATCCAGTTGCAGCACCATCGTTCAATAGCCGAGGGTGCGAATAACGATAATACCACTCAAGGTAGTCATCCGCGCATACAGCGTGATCATGTGTATCACCCTCATAGTCGGCGAGAATAAGCCTATATGCGCCCGGAAATATTACCCAAGCATCAGATGATATCCGAATGAGATAGTCAACCCTGTATGATCTGCTCGTCCATGACCTGACCTCTTTCTACGGTCTGGTGATCGGGAACTGGATGATCTGCACATAATCAAGCTGCCGCAACGCTCGACCAGGCATGTATGGCTCAATAATATCCTGATACCGTAGCCAGCCGATGAATGTGGACATCCCTCACTGGATCAGGGCCATAGGGCAACCACTCTACCAGTGTATATATAATCATACAATTAGACAAGTTACATTGAAATAAATTATTTCTTATTAGAAGAAATTGTTATACCTCTGCCGCAGTCAGCTGATCAATGCGTCGACGCAAAGACTGGAGTCGGTGCTCGTCCTTACCCTCCACCTGGACACTCCACGTACAGGCTCGGGGCTGCGTGGGCTCAACAATCATCCGCTCCCAGTGAGGTCGAAAGCAGGGAAAGTACTCGTAAATCCAAGCCTGGATGAGGGTAAGACATCTCCAAATACCCATGAAGTCACCCCGACTAGCCACACCGAGCTGACGATACATGAATGCCAATGTAGCCGAATCCCAAGAATACTGAGCAGTCGTATCCATACCATCCTTCACCTCCAGTAAGCAAGACGATCTAATCCGGTTACCACCCTTGTCAACAAACAAGGTAGATCCAAACAACAACCACATCCAAGCTACCACCTGGGTATCCTCTACTAGAGCTCTATCACGACATAACCTGAAAATTGACTCAATAAGTACGCCGCCACCCCCCAATGAGTAGCAAGTAGCTCCACCCGTGAAACTCCAAGAACCTCCATCACATCTACCTGCAGCTGTATAAAAGTGCTATCAGCATAAACCAATCGCCCCTCAACTGGAATGCGAAGGATCTGCCACACATAATGTAACATGATGGTCATCTCTCTGAACGGCATATGAAAAGAGTTCGTATAGGGCCGCCACCGCTCAACGAACGCCGAAATCAACGGGAAGTCAATGTGTCTAAACATAGTGTCTGTCAACTGCGACAATCCAGTCCCACTAATCCGTCGAACCAAACCTGGTGACATCTCTGAGTGCCACTGACTCAAACTCTGGAAAGTAGTAGTCCTACTATGGCACTTCAACAGACCTCTCATCTTCCCCATCCAGATACGTGAAGCGACATGCCCACCAAAACTTGGGACAATGCTGCCATGAAAAGGGCCACCAGGCATCTCCTCTGTAACGATCCAAGCTGTGTCATCCTCGGGCCTACGTCGTTTACTACTGCCCGACCCATAAGTGACAAACCTCCCACCTCTCCCCTTCCGGACCAGACACACAACGAACGAGGAGTCATCATCACCCTCGTACAGGTCCTGATCATCGTCATGGTCATGTGAATAAAATGCGCTAGAATCAAACTCTACGTCCTTGTCACCAAAGTCACCCATACGCTCTGCATCCCGCTGTCTCCGAACAGAAGCATCAATACCACGAGCTCTGATGTGACGCGGTCCAGAATCTATCATCTCTCTGACTAGCGGCATAAATTTCTCCGCTCCCCCCTCATCTGCATTTAGCATAATACAACTAACGAGTAATTATAATAATTCCAACAGTCACAAGACACTAATTATTAATTAACATAATTAGAATTATTTCATTTTATAATAATGTGTAATAATAATTATTATTGATTATAATAATAATTTTATCACATTTATAATTATAATAATTATTTATTACAAATATTGAACATGGCGGGCGTCTAAAAATTCCGCCTGCGCCACGGTCGAAGCGTCTGATGATCCCGCCCCAACCACAGGCGATGTGCCTGGCCTAGACGCCCTACCTGATGGCCAGACGTAAACTTCAGACGTATCGCATAGGATTGGGGCGGTTTTTGTGGACGCCTGGGACAGGAGAAAGTACAGATACTTACGGGTGTTTTTTCTTTGTCCGACATGATTGTGCGGTGGTGGCGCGGAGGTGAATCGGCGGCGAGAGTGAGAGAAGAGTGAGAGAATAGTGAGGCAGAAAGAGAATAGTGAGAGAATAGTGAGGTAGAGATAGAGTTGAATTTTATTAAAAAAGTAAAATTATAATTTTTGGGAGTAGTAGTTAGTAATTAGGGGCAGTATTTAGTAATCCACCTTTTTTTTCCGTAGCCTACTGTCACTGGCTAAAAATTAGTGCCTCGAAAATTAATGTCGGGACGTGATACAATACTCATTTTTCCTTTCTTAAAAAAATGTAAAAAAAAAGAAAAAAGAAAGAAAGAAACAATAGAACGTACTAGTTCCTTCATTCACACGAGATATATACTGGCTAGCTATAATTTGGGAGTATTAATTAATAATTAGGGGGGAGGGAGTGCTTCACTCACACATTCTCCCTTCACTCACTCCCAACCAATCCCCTTACGCCACATCATTCTCCACTTTTTCCTTCACTCACTCATATTTTTACAGGCGCCACTTCACTCACCCTTCACTCACTTCTTTATATACAATTAAAAAAAAACCAATAAACACTTGTACCTTATGCTTAAAAAAATAGTACATTTACTTTTTGTAGCCTTCACTCACTTCCTCCGCGTGCGTGACCTCCTCACTCAACATGATCTCCCCCTGAGTGAAGGAAGGACCGGCGACGGTGTTCCCGCGAGTGAGCCACCCCTCACCGCTCCTTCACGCACCCACTCCCAGTCCTGTTAGAATCAGCCAACTCAATTTCAAGAACAGAAACCTTTTTTTTTTTAAATTGAAGTAGCATATATAGTGATACACGCAGCTTCATGAACCAATTACTTTTTAGTACGATAGTCTTGAAACATAAGGGAGATAATAATTAAAAAATATAAAACTGTTCCGGGAAATCCTTCCCGTATTGGTGTCTTACCTAATACTAGTTGTAGGGGGATAAGAGTTATGGAAAGTTCTAGACTCTTCCATAAGTAGTAGGATCCTGTTAGATGTCTTACCTTAACTAGGAATCCTATGTATGGAAGGACTCTCTTTGTAAAGCCTATATAAAGGCCCATCTATTCATTGTTATCAATACAATTGATTTGCTGTCTTTACTTTTCTCCTCAAACACGTTATCAGCACGTAGCTCGAACGAAAAAAAACAAAAAAAAAAATCGACCAAGCCCTGCCGCCGAGCACCGCCGCCGTCAGCCTCCGTCGCCCACTGACACCACCGCCCAGAACCGCCCAGCGCCACCGCTGCCAGCCACCACCGGACCGCCAGCCTCCGCAGCCCAGCGCCACCGCAGCCACCGCCGGACCACCACCGCCGACCGCGCCGCCGCCGCGCCGCCGCTGCCACGCGCGCTGCCGCCATCGCCACTGCCCGCGCCTGCACGCTGCCGCTGCCATCGCGCGCCCTCCGCCTCAGCCGCCAGCCACCACCTGAGCCGCCACCGCCCGCCCGCCGCCCGGGCCCATGCCGCCTTCGCCGCCGCGCTCGCCGCCCTCACCACCGCCGACCACACACCCGCGCCGCCGCCGCTGGCTCGATCCGGCCACCCAGGCCAGTTCTGACTCTCGGACCAAAACCCAAACATCAACTTATCTTCGGAAGCCGCCAAAATTGCGCCTCCGGTTTCACGTCGTCGCATCGAGTACCAACCGGTAGATCGAAGCACACCACAAATTCAGCACGTGCCTAATTTTATAATCGAGGTAATTATCTGACTTCTCCCTATTTCAATTCTCTCCTTTTGGGAATTTTTCTTTTGGGGACACGGGTTTTGGGTTCTTTATCTCCCACGCTACTTTGCGGTGGATGAGACTGCGAGAGAAGTCGGTATCTCTGCGTGTCGAAGAAAACTGTGTGACGGTCCTGGGGAGTCACGGAATTGTTGAAAGTCGATACTTGTGGTTGTTTCATACACCACGTATCTGGGTGCGATCTGATATCACCGTTTTTTTTGTCGACTTTACTAAACAACAATTAAGGGAAGTAAATCGAGTAACGGTTATGTTACACGCTTTTAAAAGCATCGATTGTGACTGTTTACATTGTCACTGAAAATCCAACAAGACTAACTTCCTCTTGTTTATATCTTGTAGATGGCACAAAGCTCTAATGTTCATCCGGAGTTCGACATCCTTGACCATGCTGGTAAGGAGTACCATAGGTGGGTCTCAGACGTTCGCTTGGCGTTCGTCGGTAAGAGATTTACCACCACCATCTTTCCCTCTAACGAGCCTACCGCTCAAGAACCGAGCGAGGAAACTAAGGCTAATGCACTGATGTACTTGCGTAGACATATACATCCATTGTTGAAAAAGTGTTATATGAATTTGCAAACCCCAAAGAACTATGGGATACACTCGAACAACGATTTAGTAATGTGCATGATCAGCGCTTCCCCGAATTGCAACTTCAGTGGGAGTAAATCCAATTTTTGGATTATGCGAATGTGGAAGCCTACAATCAAGCTATCCTCGATCTTCGCGCTGATCTTGGTTTTTGTGGTGTAAAGAAGTCTGATCAAGATTTGATCGAGAAGACTCTTAACACGTTTCCCGTGGGAGCAAGTGTGATTGCTCATCAGCTGCGCGTTGCCTATGAGGAAGGGAGAATTAAGAACTTTAGTGACCTTATCTCCCACCTCGCGAAAAAAGAAAGGCACCATGAGATTATTCTCAATAGCAATGCGCGCCCAGCTGGTACGAAGCCGATTCCGGAAGTGAATCAAGCTACCCACAGGAGAGCACCACGACAAAATAGAAAAGGCAACGCTACTCAGTTTTTGCAAGCACCACGGATGCATGACTCGAGCAAGCGAGGGAAAAGATGAGGTCGTCATTCCAATGTGTGGAAGAGGCAAGGTGGCTCGGCCACGGGACCCAGTGGAACCCAACCACGTGGACCGCCTCCTGCCGCCGGGAATGGAACCACTCCAAATGAAGGCCGGAATTGCTATACTTGCGGATCGAAGAAGCATACTTACCGCAATTGCAAAGCGCCAAAGAACATCCAAGCTTACTACAAGCACTATAAACAATATTTGACTCAAGAGTCGAATTACATGGAAGAAGATAATGAGAATACGGAGGTGAACCATATTGAGATCCAGACTGAGATCCCTCCTCTCACCATTGCGGACAAAGACCAACATATGGATGTTGCCGACTTTGACTAGTTTTACGCTTTGGTTATGTTTTGTCTTGTTTCTAGTTTTCGAGAACTACTTTGGATTTTCTATGAATGTAATAAGTTGGCCATGATGAATAAAATTCTTTTAATTGCTGTGATTGTGCAAAGATGAATTTTATTTTTCCCTTCGAAAGCATGTTTGGTTTATCACAAAACAATTGCTCAGTAAATGAATTGCTTGGTTAAATTTGATACATTGGTGGATTTCATCAAAACTTTTGATCAAGACTAGGCGCATCCTCCTTGGTATTTGTTTATGCTTTGAGAGTTCAAACGGAATCAGTGGTTTTTAAACAGCCTTAGCTGTACCGACATTCCTGCTTTCTCTGCAAGTCTACCAAGTTGGAGTTACCGAAAGGATCATTAGCTGAGATACAAATTGAACACCATGATGTGTTCTGAAGTATTTAAATGCTCCTATGGCCATATCTCTATAGTATTGTATCAACAATAATGCCTTTGAAAAGGCTTCAACCTTGCTCTATCACTCAACAATAGGGAAATACCAAAATAGCAACTTGAAACGAGCACTGAGATCTGAGTTTAATGATCCATAAAGTGCACGACCTATGGACAGAAAGATACGGAAGTCTAGTTTCCATAAAAACTGACCGTTCGTCCATATCCTTCTTAACGAAGAAGTTATTGCTGTTTTAGTGAATAAAGGTCAAGCTGCGCGGAAATTATTTCCAGCGATTGTGCTAACTTTGATCCTAACCGACTTGGTCGAATTTCCCCAAACTCGAAGTTAATGAGTTTTCGCTATATCTTTAATCACAAGACTAATCGAGTTTCATGTCTTATTATAGATGTCTCGTGGCGAAATTGAGTGCCTTGCTGATAGTGGAACAACCCACACTATTCTTCGGAATAGGCAATTATTCAAGGATATTGTGCCATATATATCCTTAGTGACAACAATGATTGGTTCCTCCTAAGTAATTCAAGGGAGGGGACCTGCTCATTTCTTGCTACCTAATGGTACGCATATTAATGTCACAAATGCTCTCTATGCCCCAAGAGCAAACCAAACCTTGCTAAGTTTTAGGGACATCCGTGCCAACGGTTATCACCTTGATACACATTGTGAGAATGGGACAGAATTTTTGTGTGTTACTCTGGCAGAATGCGGAAGACGCCGCATTCTCGAGAAACTTATGAGTTTAAGTAGTGGTTTATACCAGACTACAATAAGGGTTATTGAATCCTATGCTGTGAGTCACGAACTGTGTGATTTCGAAGCATACCAACTATGGCATGACCGACTCGGTCACCCTGGACGCGACACGATGATTCGCATTTTGAAAAACTCACATGGTCATCCGTTTTTCAAGTCCAGAAAACGATTGGAAGCACCACTCGATATCGGCATTGATGTGAGTGAGCTTGATACCGTATCACCGGGATTAAAGATCGCACGCCCTGATAAGGTTGACGGTGCATCTCTCGTAAATCCCGAGGCTTCCGTGGCAATTTCTAATGCCCATAAATCGTTTTGCAAAGCCTGTTCACTAGCAAAGTTGATACCCTCTCCGTCCTTTGCTAAAGACTCAACACAAAACATTTGCTTCTTACAAAGAATTCAAGGGGTGTGGACCTATTCAGCCAGAGTGCGGACCATTCAAATATTTTATGGTTCTGGTTGATGCATCGACGCGATGGTCACACGTCGCTCTGCTATCCACGAGAAATGCTGCATTTGCTAAACTCCTAGCACAAATCATCAAGTTACGGGCTAACCACCCCGACTTCCCAATCTCGTCATTAAGATTGGACAATGCTGGAGAGTTTACGTCGAAGTCTTTTGACGACTATTGCATGTCGATTGGGATTGATGTTGAACATCCCGTCCCCCATGTTCATTCGCAGAACGGCCTTGCCGAGGCTATGATTAAGCGGTTACAGCTTATCGCCCGAGCATTGGTATTGCGCACCAACTTGCCGATTTCTGCCTGGGGTTATGCAATTTTGCATGCAGCTATACTTATTCGCTTTCGACCACCGATCAACCGTTTAGTGCGTACCGGTTGGTAGCTGGATATGAGCCGATATTTCACACTTACGCATTTTTGGTTGTGCGGTCTATGTGCCAATTACGCCTCCACGCGTACTAAAATGGGTCCGCAAAGACGATTAGGTATATATGTTGGCTATGAATCGCCTAAAATTATCCGCTATTTGGAACCTTTGATAGGAGATACATTTCGCAAGATTTGCGATTGTCACTTTGATGAGACAAACTTCCCGTCGTTAGGGGAGAGAGGAATCGACCGATTCGATTGAACGCCAGAAATTGTGCGGTGTGCTCCATCCTTGCCTCATTAAGATCCCTTGCGGCTCAATCCGAGCTAGAAGTGCAACGTATTCTCGATCTTGAAAGTTGCGGATTCGATGCGACGGCTTTGCGTCTTTGCGAAAGTGACAAGATTTACCATTCCCGCTGCGAATGTTCCTGCAAGGTTAGAAGTCCCATTATAGGGCAAGGTTCAGCCGCCCAAAGGAATGATGCCCCGGCGTCAACCTTAGTGGTGGGGCCAGGCGCCGGATGCTCTTATCCCTGCTCGAAAGAGGGGGAGGCCAGTGGGTAGAAAGGATACCGAACCTCGAAAGAGAAGAGGAACGGAGGCACAAAATCCTCTCGTCATCGACACAGTGACTTCGTCACACGAGATTATCTCTGACTACGGATATGTCCTCGAATCAACAATGGAACAATCGACGGACGCGTCGGAAACTTTGTTGATGTCAAAAAATAAAGAAATCTCGATGCAATGTACGAGTGAATATGTACTATTGGACAGGTCATCCACGCTAGTCGATGATGCTTTTGCCTACTCCGTCGCTCAAGAAATTATTGAAGACGACGACGCTGAGCCGCGCTCGGTTGCTGAGTGTCAACAACGAGCCGATTGGCCGAAATGGAAAGATGCGATGCAGGCTAAACTAGACTCAATGGCTAAACGTGAGGTATTTGGCCGTATCGAGCCAATACCCGTGGGCGTTAAACCAGTTGGACATAAGTGGGTCTTTGTTCGTAAACGCAATGATAAGGTTGAGGTCATGCGTTACAAAGCGAGACTAGTTGCTCAAGGCTTCTTGCAGCGCCCTGGCATTGACTACGAGGAGACGTATTCTCCCGTTATGGACATCATCACTTTCCGCTACTTAGTCAGTTTGGTAGTGTCCGAAAAACTGAACATGCAGCTTATGGATATGGTTACAGCGTATTTTTATGGGGATCTAGATACGGATATCTATATGAAAGTCCCCGAAGGTATTTCATTGCCCAAATCAAGTAGCTCTAAACCACGGAGCGCTTACGCTGTTAAATTGCGTCGTTCACTGTATGGGTTGAAACAATCCGGAAGGATGTGGTACAACCGCCTAAGTGAATACTTGGTTGGGAAGGGATACGAAAATAGTGACATCTGTCCATGCATTTTCGTGAAAAGAACAGATGCAGGATTCGTGATTGTAGCCGTCTATGTAGATGACATAAATGTTATCGGTACCATAGATGAGGTCAATGAAACGGCCCGCTACCTTAAATCCGAATTCGAGATGAAAGATCTGGGGAGGACTCGATTCTGCTTGGGCTTAGAGCTAGAACATCGAGATGATGGTATACTCATTCATCAGTCTGCCTATGTCCACAAAATGCTCAGGCGATTTAGTATGGACAAGGCACATACTCTTGCTACCCCCATGATTGGTCGAAGTCTGGAAATGAACAAGGATCCGTTTCGTCCCAAAGAGGAGGATGAAGAGGTCCTTGGAGCAGAAACACCGTACCTTAGCGCAATCGGTGCGTTGCTGTATCTGGCTCAATGTACTCGTCCAGACATCGCATTTTCTGTGAATCTGTTAGCGAGATTTAGCTCCGCTCCCACGATAAGGCATTGTAATGGAGTGAAACACATCTTTCGATACTTGAAAGGCTCCAGTGACCTTGGATTGTTATTTCCCTACGCAAGAGAGAGCGATATTCCAAAAGGAATTGTTGAGGTTAAGACGATGCATACCGATCGTCGATCTTCCTCTGATATTGCAGCTAAGCATGGTAGCTTGACTACCAGAAGTGCTAATGCGAGCAAGCTTACCCCTTATGCAGAGAATCCTAACGACACGTTAGTTGGATTTGCTGATGCCGATTATCTCTCTGACCCGCATAAAGGACGTTCCCAAACTGGTTATGTGTTCACCATTGGGAATACGGCGATATCTTGGCGATCTACCAAGCAGACCCTGGTTGCTACTTCCTCAAACCATGCAGAGATAATTGCATTGCAAGAATCCGTAAGAGAGTGCATTTGGCTCCGGTCAGTCATAGACCATATACGAGGAACGTGTGGATTAGATCCCACTACAGCAATCCCTACTTGCATCTTTGAGGACAATGCGGCATGCATTGAGCATATGAAGTTAGGTTTCATCAAGGGTGACAATACCAAGCATATTGCGCCGAAGTTCTTTTATAATCAGCAGCAGCAGAAATTGCTGAATATCGAAGTGAAACAAGTGAGTTCCGATGAGAATATCGCAGACTTGTTCACTAAGTCTCTGCCGAAATCTACATTTGAGAAACATGTGAGAAGCATCAGCATGTGTCGATTATCCGAGCTCAACTAATGATAGCTCGACGGAATGAGCTGTCATGTATACCTCAGGGGGAGTATACTTCACATGATTCTGACATTTGTAGTTGGTGTGTTGCGCTCTTTTTCCTCACCAAAGTCTTTGTTTTTCCCACGGGGTTTTATTTGACTTGGAAAGGTTTTTTACCGAGGCAACACCTTATGTACCATGTTAGTATTAGTGTTCGACACAGGGGGAGTGTTCCGGGAAATCCTTCCCGTATTGGTGTCTTACCTAATACTAGTTGTAGGGGGATAAGAGTTATGGAAAGTTCTAGACTCTTCCATAAGTAGTAGGATCCTGTTAGATGTCTTACCTTAACTAGGAATCCTATGTATGGAAGGACTCTCTTTGTAAAGCCTATATAAAGGCCCCTCTATTCATTGTTATCAATACAATTGATTTGCTGTCGTTACTTTTCTCCTCAAACAAAAACAAGAAATTAAAATGCATCATATCTCTCATAGGGGTGTAAATGATGCGAGTCGAGCTCGAGTATTGGTATACTCGACTCGAATTCGATAGTCATTTCTCAAGCTCGAACTTGACTCGAAAACTCGCGAGTAGTTAAAATCCAAGATCGACTCGACTCGTGAGTATGTCGAGTCGAGGTCGAGTTCGAGTCGAGCCTACTCGAGTCGAGTGTTGACCGAATTTTGACCGAGTTGATCTCGAGTATCTTGCGAGTTGTCTCGTTTCGTTTAGACCCTCACATAGTACCCTTGGGTGAGGGCCCATAACGAAATATATTAAAGGAGAGCCTTCCAACCTCCTTTAAAAATCTTATTTGAATCACAATCATAATTACATGGGCGATGTGGGACAAGATATTTGAATTAAATTTATTACCCACTTGTGAGCCAAAATAAACAGCACCCAACTGATGTGGGAGAAGCTATTTTGCTTTTAACTTGTATAAACACTTCAAACACCCTTAATCAATATAGAATAATTTCGATTTTTTTATTATCTAGCTAGTAATTTTAAATTTAAATTGTTATTTATTTTATTTAAAATAGAAATCTAATATGTATTATTACTTTTTTATTTCTTGATCAATTAATATTTTTTTATATTATATTTTACAAAGTACATTATAAAAACTAATTATATATAAAAAAATCGAGTATCTCACGAGCTTATCGAGTCGAGTATTGGGTAGCTTGACTCGACTCGTTAGTATGTCGAGTCGAGCTCGAGTTCGAGTCGAGCCTACTCTAGTCGAGTGTTGACCGAGTTTTTGTAATATCCGCAAATTCGATTTCCGGTAATTTTTCTTTTTTTGGCGAAAGTCCATTTTGACGACTTTCATGGGACCATTTCGTCATCCTGAGAATGATTAATTCTACACTTTTTGTCATCCGAGTTCGTTTCGGTATCGTTCTGTTGAATTCCGTGTTCTTTAGCGACTTTTCCACGTATAAGTTCGACTTTGTTAAATCACCATAAATTCTTGGAAACTCCAAAAATTCTGAATCTTGGCAATATTATAAAGCATCGAGTTAGCTTTCCAATGGTTCAAACGATGAGTCAATCGGAGTCCAGACGAGGGAGATATGGTCGAAATAGCTAAGTCACTCTTATTTTCCAGATTCGGCCAAAACCGCCTGTACCTGGTGCCGCGGCACACCTGGGCTGAGCCGCGGCACACTGCCGAGCCCTGGGAGATATTTTCGGGCCTGTGCCGCGGCACACTCGGCCTGAGCCGCGGCACACCTATCAGTCAGCCCTATATCTGCGTTTTTTTTTTGTGCGATTCAACCGATACTTTTTCATTTCTTCACCTTTACAAGGGAGAGAAGGCTTGAGAGAGGGAAGTTTCTTCATCTATCACTTGAGTGGGTGACTTCCTTCATCTATTTTCGATTGTGAAGCCCGGATCATCGTTCTATCGCGTGCTCTTCGAATCATAGTGCTTGAATCTTCAAGAGGTAATTTCTTCAACATCTTGGATTTCGATTTTGTATTGGGTAATGATGTTTTGGATGTTAAAATCATGGGGTATGAAGTGATATACGCATGATTATGGACTTGTTGGAGTATTCATCGGATTATTGAAAGATTATTCAAGAACACTTCGAATTTTGTATTGGAAATTGGGGATTTTGTTTGACTTCATCCTTTTAATCCGTAGTAATTTAGATTAGTGATGGATTGACGATTATTTAGGTGTATTCTATCATTTCCATCGTTATTCCATGGTTGGATTGTATTGATTCGTCGTTTTGGTTGAGTTATTAGTCGACGCCTTGAAAGTGTCCGACAAAAGGTCTAAGAGGGGGGGGGGGGGGGGTTGTGCGTTGTACGATTATTATTCATCGTACGATTGTTGATTTATCATTGATATGACTTAGGGACGAAATCCTTGTGAAGAACTCAAGTTGGAACCCTTCCGTTCGTTGTCTTCTTCGTGGTTCAAGCTTCCCGGTCGAACCGTATTCTTCGGGATCTTCGGTAACGTTTATTAAGGCAAGTATACATTTATGATTGTACGTTCTCGACTTTGAAAGTAAAAGGAATTGATGGTATGATATGAACGAACCGTTTTTACGGCATTCATAGAAATATTGATGGCATATCATGAACGAACCGTTTTTACGGCATTCATAGATATATTGTTGGCATGTAATGAACGAACCGTTTTGACGGCATTCCTACATGTATCGGCGTATGAGGTGAACGAACCGTTTCTACGGCATTCACATACGTAACGACGTATGAGGTGAACGAACCGTTTCTACGGCATTCACATACGTCTTATGAGATTTTAGTTATTCCGGAATACTAGTCTTGAATTGATGAATTGACGGATATTGATGAATTGACGGATATTGATGAATTGACGGATTACATTTACTTTATTGTCGAGGAGTATTATGTTTCATATTGTTATACTTGCACTAGCTATTCGACGGCTAACCCCTTTATGGGGGAAATACGTTTCATGTATTTCAGGTTCCAGGAGAGCGGACAGGTGGGTATCGGGTCGGCATGAAGATGATGGGCAAGTGTGATCGTGTCTTGTCTCGGTTATTTTCTTGGATTCCTCCATTCGGTTGTTGTACTGGAATGGATTTTTAAATACTCGAGTATTGTATTTCAGTTACCTTGATGTTCCGGCCTATGTTGCCGAGGTATTGATTTGTACAGTGATGTATATGGTTTCATTGGTTATGGTTTTGAATACCATTTGTATCGTCTTTCTTTCCATTGTATGTAGACCTTCTCGGTCAAGTTTATAGTTCCGCGTATGTTTAGCCTTGTGGGTCCCACGGCGGGGCTCACAGCGCTGTAATATACCCTGAATAACTTGGGGGTGTTACAGAATATGGTATCGGAGCTTAGGTTTATGGATACCTAGGCTGTCGGTCTTTTGGGTCGATTGAGTCGGCATTTGCCCACAGTATCACTACTCTGCCATCATCACAGTGCGAGCGGTACTTGTAAGTCCTCTCACTCTTCTTGTATTTTTCTTAATCGTTTCGTTTATAGCTTGGTATTCTTGGGAATTGGTCACTTCGAGAATGTGCGATTTGGATTATACTTACGCACGTATGTGCCCTTCAGAATGTTGGCTGAAAGTAGGAAGAATCGTGGCTGTGATCACGGACGTGAACTCTTTCTTGAGATTTTGTTAAATTGCTAATTGCGATATTGGTGTGTAACGGTATTATGTTGAGACTTTGTTTAGGAGTCGCATGCTAGTATCACGGGAGATCTTCGACTTCACTGACCTGTAAGTATGTTGTTCGGATTATTCGATAATTCTTGGTTATCTTGGTGATTTTGGATTTTCCGTTGAAATGTTGTTTGTACGAGTGATTGTAAGTTTCGAGGACGAAACTTATTTTTAAGGGGGGTAGAGTGTAATACCCCGATTTTTCGGATATATTTTTTCGTTTATATATTGGATATCGTGGATGGTTAATTATGCTCGAGGACGTTGTGAACGTTTGAAAATGTTATTGAATTGAGTATATGTATTGATTTTGCCGTATGCTCGTATTTGGTATGTCATGACTTTGGACAGGAATTGTTGAAATTGGCTAAGTATGGAATTATTACGTACGTTAATAAGGTGAGATTACGTACGTAAGATTGGCATGGTTACGTACGTTAAGGCTAAGGTATTACGTACGTAACGAAGGCATCGGACAGAACCGAGTCCTGGTCGGCAGGTGGGACCCTGTTTCGGCAACTTTCAGCGGAGGATGTTGACAGGTTAGTCAACGTACGTGTTACGTACGTTGTACAGGACATGTTACGTACGTAACACAACCATTGTACTGTAGCAAGTCAACTGGTATATTACGTACGTTATATGGTATGGGTTACGTACGTAATGGACTGCACGGAATGAGACAGTGAGATGGTTACGTACGTTATGGATATTGGATTACGTACGTTAAAGTTGTTACGTACGTTAAGAAAGGACACTTACGTACGTAATGAGAGTGCAATTTATATATTGAAGTGTTGCTTTTCATTTCTCTCACGATCCTTTGAGATATTTCTCTCCAAAACTCGTCCCTCTTCACTTTTAAGAGTGTTCTAAACACTTTTAACATGATTGTGAGCTTGGAATCATGGAATTAGAGCTTGGTTATGGAACTATTGTTGATTCTTGAAGTGATTTCTTGTGTTATCCATATTCTATGAGGTTTATGTTGAAGGAAGATAATGATATGCTTTGAATATGTTGATTATGATTATGGAATCATAGAGATCTTGATGTTCTTGAGGCCATATGATGACTATGAGGATTTAATGATTCTTGGAATGGAGTTCAATTATTCTTTCTTCGTGGTTCGTCCATACAAGGTAATCCTCGTATCCCTTTTATAGTGGTTCGTTTTTTTTAAGGATTACTACTTGGGAGGGGTATGCTGGGAATTGTGTATTTTGATGTTCGTCTTATTTCAATGTAAATGCATAAATTGGACTGTACTTTTATCCAGTGCGTGAGTATTTTGAAATTTGCTTTTGGTATTTTGCCAACTGAATTTTTATTTCGTAAAACCGATTCCCTAAACTGAGTTTTTGGCATTTTTAACCTTGATCGTTTTGACGGTATTTGGAAAATGATTTTTTTTTTAGTATTTGAAAAATATTACCGTCATTAGTCTTTTTGACATTTTTGAAATAACGTGGAAAATTGTGCTTAGCCTGGTAAATCCTTGTGAGAACGGTTTACGGCGTGTAATATTCCCAGGAGGATCTGGGGTGTTACAATTATGGTATCATGTGATAATGTTATACGAGATTTATTGGAATTGTAATAAGAGATTTCGGATGTTGATATGATTATTGAGATCTTCTTCATATGACGATAAGGGTTTTGTTGTGATTCTTGAGGTTGTATGAATGACATGATGAAGGAAATGATAACATGGAGATATATACCTCGGATATGTTGTTCTGAACGTGATTTCGGATATTTCATGTTCTTGCAGAACTCTTGAATTATCTGAGGTGATGAAAATTTTTAAGAAGTGTTGATGTTTTGAATATGAATATGGAATATTCATATCTAGAGCTAAACTATGTGTTGGAAATAATATTCGTATAGGAAATACGAATGTGATTATGAGCTTGATGAGACTATTATTCATCTCTGAATTTGGAAGCCCATACGTATGGAGCAAATATTCAAATCGAATGATTGGATTGTTTGATAACCTTTTAATATAATTATCTATTGTTTTGAACCATACGGATGATTCGAATTGATGACGGTTATAAGTAAATTTTAACGAAGGATTTTCGAGAAGGGAACCTTGTCAATTCGTATTTAAGAATTGAGTTTGGAACATTTAGACCCTTATTATTGGTCCGAATTGGTTGCTGATATGATCATCATATTTCGACTCGTATTGTGGATGGGATTTGTAAGTGTAAGGTTGGATTGTTCAGACTGTGATTAGTCGAGATATGGTGAAACGATTGAGTTCGTGGTTTGGTGGTATTGATATTGGTCGTCATCGAACCGGTTAATTATCAATCCTTCGTTTTACAATAAGATATGATGTTTGATCATAGATTATGACTGTTGTGTTGCGGTTAAGGTTGAAGGGTTCGTAGATTAACTTGGTCGGGACTGAGGAACTCGTAAGACGAAATCAACTGAATTGGTAACAGTACGTTGTATTGATATCGAGACAAGTTTTATACTCGTACTAATCAATGAGACTAATGTTATCGTGTAGGCGTACGAATGTGTGTATCATTTCGGGACTTGGCCTCTTTATGATTGTATTGATATCAAGGGATTGGTTGACACGACGCCCGTCGGCAAATTATGCCAAATGTTACTGTTGTTTGTAAATGGTCGGTTCAAGGCATTACGATACTTGTTGGTAAAGTTGCTGTCGATAGCCGGTTCGCGGTATCGATGTATCGATTATTATTGTTCGCGATTAATGTCGTTCTGAGACATCGTTGAATCTTTGTTGTCGAATTGGAACTGTTGCTATGATGTTGCGTTAACCGATTGGGGGCGTTTGATATATCCTTTTGTCATCTCCGTTTCGGTGGTCGGTTTACGACACCGGGACATCTATTCTATCGTATCATTGATTATCGATTGACCGTTCTAAGGTAATCGAGGTATTGAATTGGGATTATCGAAGATAATTCCCATCCGTTGTCAAAGATATTCTCATCCGTTGTATTGTTGTTATCGATTGGCCATTCTACGGTAATCGAAGCATTGAATTGGGACTGTCGAGGATAGTTCCCATCCGTTGAATTATTATTGTCGTGTTGGCCGACTCAAGGCAGCACACTATTATTCTTGTGAACTCGGTAATTTTGTGATCGTTGAGAGCTGAGGATTTTCGAATTGTGGTGTTGTGATTATTGCCGTGTTAATCGGTCCTTAGGGAATTCTGATACCTGGATGGTTGTTTTGAATATCGTTGGTCGTGTCGATCTTTCATTATTCGTGTGTCATCGTTCACTTGGTGAGTCGTATGATCCGTATTGGATGTTTTATTCCTTGAGTTTCGTTGTCATGTTGTATCGTGGCATATCTGGAATCATGTCTGCGTGCCGATTGGTTATGTGTAGGATTTTTAGCCAGGCACTCGATGGTCATGCGTGGATATTTCCGCATTGGACCGTGCACACGAGACGTAGTTCTTAAGGCTAATTAGGTACATTGTCACACGTATATTCTGGATTCCGTATGCGGGGTGGACGTGTGCACGAACATATTTCCGGATCGGGCGTACTGTGATGTCCCTCTTGAGCTTTATTGATTGATCGTTCGTAGTCCATATTGTATTGGATATGTCCGACGATTTGCGACTGGTTGTTCATACGCGGAGGGGTATGCCCGACAGTCAGGTTTGCTTCTTTGAGATCTGTATTGTGATGATTTACAGCTTTGGGCTGTTCGGCTTTCAGGCCATTGTGATGTATCGGTATTTCCGTTGGAGCCTTCGGGCATTGCGAATTCGTATCTTTTTCGGCATTGGGTTGGTTTACCTTCGGGTAATGTATTGTTGTATTCTATATTGATGATTCGCCGTTTGGGCGTAAGTTTCGGTTCTTGTGCATCTCGTTGAGTTTTCCTGGTGGGATATTGCTTCTCCCTAGTTGTTTTAAGTTTCGGGACGAAACTTCTTTTAAGGAGGGTAGAATGTAATATCCGCAAATTCGATTTCCGGTAATTTTTCTTTTTTTGGCGAAAGTCCATTTTGACAACTTTCTTGGGACCGTTTCGTCATCCTGAGAATGATTAATTCTACACTTTTTGTCATCCGAGTTCGTTTCGGTATCGTTCTGTTGAATTCCGTGTTCTTTAGCGTTTTTTCCACGTATAAGTTCGACTTTGTTAAATCACCATAAATTCTTGGAAACTCCAAAAATTCTGAATCTTGGCAATATTATAAAGCATCGAGTTAGCTTTCCAATGGTTCAAACGGTGAGTCAATCGGAGTCCAGACGAGGGAGTTATGGTCGAAATAGCTAAGTTACTCTTATTTTCCAGATTCGGCCAAAACCGCCTGTACCTGGTGCCGCGGCACACCTGGGCTGAGCCGCGGCACACTGCCGAGCCCTGGGAGATATTTTCGGGCCTGTGCCGCGGCACACTCGGCCTGAGCCGCGGCACACCTGTCAGTCAGCCCTATATCTGCGTTTTTTTGTGCGATTCAACCGATACTTTTTCATTTCTTCACCTTCACACGGGAGAGAAGGCTTGAGAGAGGGAAGTTTCTTCATCTATCACTTGAGTGGGTGACTTCCTTCATCTATTTTCGATTGTGAAGCCCGGATCATCGTTCTATCGCGTGCTCTTCGAATCATAGTGCTTGAATCTTCAAGAGGTAATTTCTTCAACATCTTGGATTTCGATTTTGTATTGGGTAATGATGTTTTGGATGTTAAAATCATGGGGTATGAAGTGATATACGCATGATTATGGACTTGTTGGAGTATTCATCGGATTATTGAAAGATTATTCAAGAACACTTCGAATTTTGTATTGGAAATTGGGGATTTTGTTTGACTTCATCCTTTTAATCCGTAGTAATTTAGATTAGTGATGGATTGACGATTATTTAGGTGTATTCTATCATTTCCATCGTTATTCCACGGTTGGATTGTATTGATTCGTCGTTTTGGTTGAGTTATTAGTCGACGCCTTGAAAGTGTCCGACAAAAGGTCTAAGAGGGGGGGGGGGGTTTGTGCGTTGTACGATTATTATTCATCGTACGATTGTTGATTTATCATTGATATGACTTAGGGACGAAATCCTTGTGAAGAACTCAAGTCGGAACCCTTCCGTTTGTTGTCTTCTTCGTGGTTCAAGCATCCCGGTCGAACCGTGTTCTTCGGGATCTTCGGTAACGTTTATTAAGGCAAGTATACATTTATTATTGTACGTTCTCGACTTTGAAAGTAAAAGGAATTGATGGTATGATATGAACGAACCGTTTTTACGGAATTCATAGAAATATTGATGGCATATCATGAACGAACCATTTTTACGGCATTCATAGATATATTGTTGGCATGTAATGAACGAACCGTTTTGACGGCATTCCTACATGTATCGGCGTATGAGGTGAACGAACCGTTTCTACGGCATTCACATACGTAACGGCGTATGAGGTGAACGAACCGTTTCTACGGCATTCACATACGTCTTATGAGATTTTAGTTATTCCGGAATACTAGTCTTGAATTGATGAATTGACGGATATTGATGAATTGACGGATATTGATGAATTGACGGATTACATTTACTTTATTGTCGAGGAGTATTATGTTTCATATTGTTATACTTGCACTAGCTATTCGACGGCTAACCCCTTTATGGGGAAATACGTTTCATGTATTTCAGTTCCAGGAGAGCGGACAGGTGGGTATCGGGTCGGCATGAAGATGATGGGCAAGTGTGATATCGTGTCTTGTCTCGGTTATTTTCTTGGATTCCTCCATTCGGTGTTGTTGTCTTGGAATGGATTTTTAAATACTCGAGTATTGTATTTGATTACCTTGATGTTAGGCTGTGTTGCCGAGGTATTGATTTGTACAGTGATGTATATGGTTTCATTGGTTATGGTTTTGAATACCATTTGTATCGTCTTTCTTTCCATTGTATGTAGACCTTCTCGGTCAAGTTTATAGTTCCGCGTATGTTTAGCCTTGTGGGTCCCACGGCGGGGCTCACGGCGCTGTAATATACCCTGAATAACTTGGGGGTGTTACAGTTTTGACCGAGTCAATCTCGAGTAACTCGCGAGTTGTCTCGTCTCGTTTACACCCCTGTCTCATTAATCATTATTCAGCGATGCACAAATTCAACACAAACATAGCATAGTCATCATAGATTAATGGCGAGCGGTCATATATGATAAAGATTGAACATTATGATATATATTCTTAACGTCCTCCTACATTGTTCTTGACCACCTGCTGCTGATGGGCAAGGGGCGCCCGGCCAATGTGATCTCCTCTCATGCAGTCACTTTCACAGGAGACCGAGCATTCACTAAGAATCTGGCAACAACTTGAATAGCAGTTTGCCCTGCATTCTGGTCATTTCAACATGAAGGGGAGAACTTATTAGTTTGCCATAGGATAATACTCCAGAATGTTATAATACATGGTTCTAAAAAACGCTAAGCCCTAGACGTTCGAATTGCTAACGCCAAGCGCCCAGAGAATTACTCGGAGATTAATCGGGGATTAATCGGACTAGGCGGATTTGTTTTTTATTATTATTATTATCATTTATATATATATATATAATTATATATATGTAAAATAATTAAATATAATTAAAATTTAACCATTTAAACAGATATATAATCAATTATATATTAAATTTGAAATATTGATATAGATATCAAGGAGTCCATAATATCCATAATATCCCAGTTTAGGAATTTATAGTACTATTAGAACAAAATAAAAAACAAAAAAGTATAACCGCCTAGGCATCCCCCGAGTCGCCCACGTAGCTAGGGAATTTGAAACATTGATATAGGCATAAAGTAGTCCATAATATCTTAGCTTGTCTTCATAGGCTCCCGCCAGCTAGCCTAGATGATCGATTCATCACCCAAACGCCCAGTACAGGCGCCTAGGCTATAATCGGAACGGTAGAAGACCTTCTAGGGATTAATCGGCCTAGGCAGGTTTTTTTAGAACACTGTTATAATATATATATTGTTCCGAGAATTATTATTCCCGTGATGTGTCTTACCTAATACTGGTTGTAGGAAGATACATAGATGGAAGGTTCTAGATCATTCTAGAGGTAGTAGGATCCTATTAGATCTCACCTTATCTAAAAATCCTATGTATGGAAGAACCCTCATTGTAATGCCTATATAAAGGCCCCTCTACCAGTGTTATTGATGTGAACTAGTCCGACATCATATCACGTAATGAACTACATGTCCCGGAAGGACCAATAACGAGGTCAAAGGCGAAGAGACTTAAAGCCGCGTTGAACTTATTGATTGTCGAGAAAACTAAATTCATAACGAGCATAGCCGACGGCGAAAACTTGAAGCTATATTGCGTAATCAATTTTACCGAACAATAATTTAAACTTTGTCTTGTGTAATAAATGAAGTCGTCGAGCATTGGTGTGTATCAATGTAGATAGTTCGAAGTGTTATGTTGTATTTTAATTTTTATATCGAGTCGTGTAATATACGTATTTTAAGTTATAATAATACCTAATATAATGGCTAAAAAGTATCGAGTCGGAATAGGACTAAGATGAGCAAAGAAGGCCGAAATTTCCGAGCGTGAGACAAATTTGTGCCTCTTTTGTATTTTGGTCATAACTCACTCGTACGGAGTCGGATTGAGGCGATTCAAGTGGCCACGTGAAGCTAAGACAAAGTCCTACAAGTTGATATCAAGATTCAACAGATTTTATAGAAGACACGATCATACAAGCTCCTTGAAATCCACGGCCAGAATTTCTCTCTTTTGAAATTATTTTGACTCCTTTTGTTTTTCTTCATTTTTGACTTGACATTTGTGGTACCTTATCTCATGTATTGTCTCTCCATATGAGAGAGTGTTAGGTGTAGAATTATGGCTATAAATAGCCTTGCATTCCTTTATAATAGAGGACTTGAATTAATGATTAGAAAACTTACCATTTGTGCATATTTTGTGTGTTTTGTTTGTTGAGGATTCCAAACATACATACCTTTGTATTTTAATTAACTTATCAAAGTGATCCCGACTTCGTGGCGTTGTTGAATACACGTATGTGAGTGTTTCGATTTATTTACCAAAAATCTATTACCGGTTTTTGTGGCGTTGTTGAAACCTCGCACCTTTCGGTTTGCTTCGAACAAGTTTCGTAGAGGGTCGAAAGTTTGCCAACACATCCTTATTGGGAAGATCCTGAACCTAATATCGAATTCCAATATGGATTACTACGGCATGTCATGTAGGGGTCGTATCATTTGGTATCAGAGAGCTTAGGTTGCTCTATATAAGGTTTTGTCGTCTATTTCTATTTTCTCATAATATTTCCTTTATTTTTTTTCTCTACCATCTTCTTGTCTTTTCCAAAATAAAGTATATAATATATATATATATATATATATTTATCACAAAGTTTGGTTCTACCACCACTGTAAATTATAAAAATAAATATAAAACTGGATTGCGGATTACCGCCCTTGTAAATTAAAACTTGTCACGATACTCGTCAATATAATCACCTTATGAGTTGTGGGATATTTATATACAGCCGAGTGATAAAGACAAGAAACGTAAAAGAAAATCTAAAAGAGTGATACACGAGTGTTGAGTGATCGAGCGATATACGTGAGGATCTTGTGAGGATTAATTTGTGTGTGCGTGTCAAAAAAAGGTAAAAAAAAAAGGCAAAAAAAAAGAGAGCAAAAAAAAAGTAAAAAAAAGGGCAAAAAAAAAAGAAAGGACAAAAAAAAGAAAAAAAGGAAAATATCAGATTAGGAAATTAATAAACAGATAGATATGTTACAAAGTATTCGGGAAACACTAGCAGATTTGAATGTTCGACTAAACAAGACCGAAGAAATTGTTGCCACAATCGTAAAAGGCAATAAAGTCGACGGGAAATGAACGATACAACGAAGTACGATTCAGTTTGAAGGATATGACGATGAGTTCCATAACCAATCCGAGGAGGAAACTCCGAGGTGGAGGTTTGAGGGCTATCGAGGTAGAGGAGGCGGACGAAGGGACGAAAGTAGGGAGGAGAGGTATTGGCGAGGGGACGATCAAGATCGAGAGATGGGAAATATAAAAATGAAAATCCCATCGTTCGAAGGACGGAGCGACCCGGACACTTATCTCGATTGGGAGCGAAAAATTGAAACGGTGTTTGATTGCCAAACGTACTCGGAAGAAAAGAAAATGAGGTTAGCAATAACTGAGTCTTCAGAATATGCTTGTATTTGGTAGGATCGACATGTCACAGAGAGACGTAGGAGTGCGGATAACTCTGTGAGAGGATGGGGAGAATTAAAAATTGTAATGAGAAAATGATTTGTGCCCAACTACTACAACAAAAAATTGTTTTCTCGTTTGCAATCTTTGAAACAAGGCACGAGAAGTGTGAAAGATTACCAGAGGGAGATGGAGATGCTCATAATTCGAGCAAACGTGACGGAATCCAGTGAAGCTACCATGGCAAGATTTTTGCATGGTATGAGATACGATCTTGCAAAGGAAGTTGACAGACAACACTATGTCGAGTTCGAAGACATGGTGTACGGGGCCGTAAAAATTGAGAAAAACTCACGGAGGAGAAATCTTGGCACCACTTCTACGGGGCCCATTACACCTTGGAAGGCTCCGACGAAAAGCCCTTTTAAAAATAAACCGGCTTTCAATCGCATTGAACAAAATATTTCGAAGGGTAAATTTGAAGTTGGGGGGAGCAGCAATAAAAAAAGACCAGAAGTACGACCTACTCCAGTAGGAACTAATGTGACCCTAAATCGAGACATCCAATGCTATCGATGTCAAGGTTTTGGTCATATCACTGCGGAATGCATCAACAAGCGAACAATGATCATAAAGGAATGTGAGTTTAATCGAACTATACTTCGTTGAAAATCTACAACGTTGTAGCATTATCCTAAAATAGAAACATATGCGACTCCAGTATAAACAAAGTGATAGTCCTTTGTTGAAGTGGTGCCAACACTCCAAAGATAAGATCTATCCGTATATTTTGTTAAAAGAGAGTGAGAGAAGGAGTTAAACTCACCTTATGGCGCGAGGTTTCTCATGAACGCACTGGAATCGACTATGATGACACGAAACTTAGTTGTGCTATCGTAATGGATGTTATAGCACTCACTATCTTTTCAGTTAGATAGTTTCCGCAAAACTGACATGCGGCTTGTGGTTAAATCTTATCTTAGTGCGGAATTAAGTTAAGTGATAAAAGGATCTCGTGGTGGATCAGACTCAAATCAAGTGGCTCCTGATCACGGAGCGCGTTGACAAGTGATTGTCGGGAATGCATACTAAGTATACACTTGATTTGGAAGAGATATGAAGCTTTTGCGTGTAAAACTAAGGTTTATAGTGATGTACTCTTGTGAGGCTAAGAAATTCCGCTAAAGTTAAGAATGAAAGGATCTTGGGACAGTTCATCAATCGGTTGAAGGCAATCTAAGGGACAGTTTCCCTAAGAGACGATAAAGTAGTGCATATATGATTCCCAATGACTAGTCGAAGTCATAATAAGACTTGGCTCACTTAAGTAATGGTGCAGTCTTAGGAGAAGTTCTCTATATCAAAGTACGATAGTAGGTACTCATATTTGACTCGACAAACTCATTCGTAATAATCCGGTAAAGCTACTGTGATGATGGACTAGGATGCACTCACGCAATATTTGTGATTGACAAGAAGCTTGAAGCTCGCTCTATCTCGATAAAAAGACCCTTAAAAATCGATACCCGAATTTACCCAGAATGTATTAGTCTATCTCCCATATGACCTACAGGGCAGCTCACTTGTGGAAAATGATGAAATTGGTACCATTGGAAAGGTTTGTGTCTAGTTTCTAAGGAAACCAACCATTTGATCACATCCAGCATGTTGAGTGACATATGACTATTATTGCAAAGTAGGATAGGATATGTCCGGAAATTTGCTGAGTCAACTTCGATAGAGCTTTGTGATCTGGTCAGGTCGATCTAGGTTACGTACTGTATGTGAATGAAAAGTTATGGGTGTCTAGTTTTCATAAGTTCTTATAGTTTCGTTGATAACTATTGAATCGAAGAAGTTATGACTGATTTAGTGCATGAAGGTCAAGACTTTGGAAAACTTTATTTTCGGATAAGTCTTTAGCGACTCTACACTTTGGATGTGCCGCGCTCTTTTTGTCCTTAGATCAAGGTTTGTTTTTCCCATTGGGTTTTCACTTGGTAAGGTTTTTAACGAGGTGACCTATGAGAACATCCATACAATGATGCGTTGTACTTCTGTTCAACTTAGACCAAGAGGTATTTTTCCCACTCCATTTTCCCTTGGCATAGTTGTGAGGCAACTTGACATCTGACTCGTATGATTTGAAGTACTCATCAGGGGGAGTTGTTGTGTATACATCAGGGGGAGTATACGTGACATGTTATGTTGGTGCGTTGCAATCTTTTTCTTCATCAAGCCTTTATTTTTCCCATGGGGTTTTGTTTTGGCTTGGAATAGGTTTTACGAAGGCAACATCTTCTGCATCATTGTTGTATTAGTGCTCGACACAGGAGTAGGGGGTGTTCCGGGAATTATTATTCCCGTGATGTGTCTTACCTAATACTGGTTGTAGGAAGATACATAGATGGAAGGTTATAGATCCTTCTAGAGGTAGTAAGATCCTATTAGATGTCTTACCTTATCTAGGAATCCTATGTATGGAAGGACTCTCATTGTAATGCCTATATAAAGGCTCCTCTATCAGTGTTATGAATACAATTGATTGACTCGTATTTACAGATTTCTTACTTTGTCCTGAAACACACACACACACACACACACACATATATATATATATATATATATCCTTAACATTTATATTTTCTAAAAGAGTGATGAAAACATTTTCTTTTATTCTTTGCTTAGAAAATAAAATGGGAATGTGCTCAGATATGTGGTAAACATGAATTGATTAGATTTTAAATTTTGTTTTATATCTCTTTTATTTTAATAATTAGATAGAATAAAAATATATATAAAAAAACTGAAAAAGCAAATTTTTTTTTTTGGAAAAATTCATCCAAAAACTAAAATAAAAAAACAAAATATACAAATTCCAATAAGAGTTAGTGAATACCGGAATAATCTTTTTTCCCAGAATTTCGAGACTTCGTTTCAATCCCATTCAATGGCACTTTTGGGTATTTTCATATTTCTTCGGATGGCACTTTTATATATTTTCTAATTTGTCTAATTATTAAATTAAAAGAGATAAAAAATAAGATTTGAAAAATTAGTCATTTTCTTAGCGCGACCTGGGCCCCGTTAAGTTTAGTAAGGATGATTTTGGCCAAGTGTTAGTGAACGATATGGCTATTAAGGAGAGGTGGAATAGGTATTTTTTTGAACTTTTCAATGAGGCTAGGGGAAGCGACTCGGTGGTACAAGGAGTTAGTCTATCTTCTGCTCGTTCGTTTAGTTCCTGCGAGAGCATCAACAAGGAGGAAGTAAAGGGTGCCCTGATGAAAATGGGTAGAGCTAAGGTTGTAGGCCCGGATCAGATCCCTATTGAGGTGTGGCTTTGTCTAGGGGAAGTTGGAGTTCAGTGGCTAGCAGAACTATTCAACATCCTCCTCAGAGGTTCTAAGATGCCGACGGAGTGGAAGCATAGTATTGTCGTGTCGTTTTTCAAGAATGAAGGCGATGCTCACAGTTGTAGTAACTATAGGGGTATTAAACTCCTCAGTCATACTATGAAACTTTGGGAAAGAGTAGTGGAATGCAGGATTAGAAGAGAAGTTGAGATCTCAGAGAACCAATTTAGCTTTATGCTGGGGAGGTCCACGACTGAGGCCATTCATTTCGTCAGACGCCTTATGGAGAAGTTTAGAGAGCGGCGTAAGGATCTCCATATGGTGTTCATTGATCTAGAAAAGGCTTATGATAGCATTCCGCGCGATGTTATTTGGAGGAGCCTAGAAGAGAGGAGGGTGTCGTTGCCGTTCATTAGAGCGTCCAAGACATGTACTCCCAAGCTAGGACTTGCGGTAGGACCCAATAGGGGACACCCAGTATTTTACGGTTGAGATAGGGCTACACCAGGCGTCGGCGCTTAGCCCTCTTCTCTTCGCTCTAATCCTTGACGTCATTTCACGGGGATACAGGATGGCGTCCCGTGGTGCATACTTTTTGCTGACGACATTGTGTTAGTGGCGGAGTCGAGGAGGGAGGTGAACTCGAAGTTGGAGCTATAGAGGTCTAAGTTATAATCCCAGGGCTTGCGTGTGAGCCGGTCTAAGACCGAGTATCTCTGGTGTAACTTTAGTGGTAAGGCCAACGAGGAAGAAGTAGAGGTAATGATTGCGGATCAAATCGTACCCCGTACGGATAAGTTCAAGTATTTGGGTTCGATCATTCGGAAGAAAGGGGAGTGTGAAGATGATATCACTCATCGTATCAAGGCGGGGTGGCTTGTAACACCCCGAGATATTCGAAATAATTACAGCGCCGTAAACCCTTTAAGTAAGAATTTACAAGGCTATTTGAAGGAATGTAAAAATAATACAACAGTACCATTAAAGTTCAAAATACAAAATCGGTTCAAACAGATCAAATGAGTCCATTATTACAACCATCTCAAAAATAATAATAAGACACGCGTACTCGAGTACTTAAATTGAACCAGAAAGACAAGTCACAACAACAATAAACATCACTGAGCCCCTTCATCGTCATGTCGGTATTGTGGCTGTTTTCCCGCTCCTCAGCTACCTGAACATCAAAACAAATGTCCACCCACGAAGGGGTTAGCAAAACGATGCTAGTACAAGTATCATATTACACAAATCGAATATGCAACAACAATATATAACAAAATACACATTACGGACTTCCGCTACCAGAATCCAACAATGCGAATCCACATGATTCCATTAACACAATATGGGTATTCCAATGATCCAGCGCCCTCAGCATAGATCCCAAGATGATCCCGTCGGACCAACACGAGGTGGAAAAACCCGTCCAATGATCCAGAGCCCTCAGCATAGATCCTAAAATGATCCCGTCGGACCAACACGAGGTGGACATCCGATCCAGCGCCCTCAGCATAGATCGCACAACATACTCAAACACAACTTATACATACATGTATGAAAATCACTATGTTCACCAATATGAACATACATGCAATCGATAACGAATATCATGACAATTTAACGAAAATAAATCTCATGTCCAACAATATGAACAAACAGTATACATGATCAAAAAATCTCAAAATACGATACGTTCCTTAGAAATGGCGAAAAGAATTGCAACTACGAATAGGCTTCAATCCACTCGGAGAATTCTCACTCGATCGGCTCGCCAAAATCCAAACCTTCAACGAACAATAATACCGATATAACTAACGATTCCGAATAATCGTTTTAACCATCAAACGGATCATTTACGAGACATGTTATGCCCTATCATGGCGAGTGAACTAAATCTGCCCCAATTCGATCGGTTGAATTAATACTACGCTACCCGTCCGAACGACAACTTCGTCGAACACTATTCAAGTTAAAACGCATCTTTCGGTCGGATACATGAAATTCATCTTGTTTCAAATCAATTTCTTCCCTACTAAGATATCGAAACACTTCTACGCATCATCATAAGAACTTAATCACTTGGTTCCTCTTAGATTATCATCTTCTTCTTCAAGGAAGTAATCCTAAGTTCAATCCATTAAATGTCCCAATACGCATTATTTCATCATGTAATACGTAAGAACTTGATAATCTTCATAAACTTGCCATAATCAGGTCCGTAGCCCCATGATACCATGTTTAGGAGTCCAAACACTACAAGGTTCGATTAATATTCTAAACAACGAAGAAGAGCCGAAACAATAACCGAAATTATACTTCTAACAACATGATGTTCAACTATGCTTGAATATAACTGAATTAATAATCCCAAAACATGCTCAAAACATCCCTAAGAATACTTAATCCAGTTGGTAAAGAATCACCTACTTCAAAGTGGTGAAGAACAAGGAGAAACTTGAATAAACTCAACACCGAGAGCTTGAACACCAATCCCCAATGGTCTATGATCTTCAAACTCGAGCTAAGATGATGATAAGTGAGTTAAATGGTGAAGGATAGTCGTCAGAACCCAAAAATCGGGCAAGGTAAGGATGAGAAATGAAATGGGGTCGAGGTCTATAAATAGAATTATAAGCCACTACGTACGTTACCAGAAGCCTATTACGTACGTAACCTTATTAGCGTACGCTATACTCCAACATTAGCGTACGTTAACGTCCGGCTAGAGCTCACTGGACTATTTCTGGTGTTGGCTTACGTACGTTATCTTAAAGGTTTTACATACGTAAAAACTATAACCTTAGCGTACGTTAAGTCGTTGACTTGCATAGCTGGAAAACCGTCCAGGTTCATGCTGGCGATCTCCACGAATCTTCATCCGGTCCCCACACGCCGACCCTTGTCGGATCTTGAATTGACTGAGCTTACGTACGTTAAGCTCAACATATAACATATATTATATAGTAGACTTAGCGTATGTTATGCGTAATCCGTAGCGTACGTAAACACGTGCAGAACCATGCATGCAAAATGTTGTAGATATAAAAATGTAAGGGTATGAATACGGGAAACCAATCCACGATTAATAACATCACGAAGTGAATAATACAAGGTCGAATACAAGATAAATACACCATTATTATCCGGGCATTACATACTACCCCTCTAAAAAGAAGTTTCGGCCCGAAACTTAGAATGAAAACAATTCCAGGTATCTCGACTTTATACTATTCTCCATCTCCCAAGTTGCTTCTTTGACTCCATGTCGAGACCACTGAACTTTTACCAAGGAGATCGGTTTATTCCTCAACTGTTTGACTCGACTCTCGAGTATCTTGATTGGCTTTCCTTCGAACGTGCCATCATTAGCCATTTCAATCTCTCAAAAATCAATGATATGACTGGGATCTGGTACATATTTCCGCAATTGGGATACGTGAAACACACTATGAACAGTGTTGGCGGTAAGGCCAACCTGTACGCCAACTCCCCAACCCTTTCCAGGATCTTGAATGGTCCGATGTATCTCGGACTCAGCTTTCCCTTATTTTCGAAATGGAAGATTCCCCGGGTAGGAGAAACCTTCAATAGTACATGGTCCCCAGTCTCAAATTCCAGCGGGCGACGACGCTCATCAGCATAAGACTTTTGTCGACTCTGGGCAGTCAACAACCTTTCACGTATCAGAGCTATCTTCTCTTGAGTCTAAACTATCAACTCCGGTTCCGTCCCAATCAAGTCAGAAGAGTCATCCCAATATAGGGGTGATCTGCATCTCCTTCCGTACAATGCTTCAAATGGTACCATCTTAATGAAAGCATGCCAATTATTGTTGTAGGTGAATTCAATCAATGGCAAATGAACCTCCCAATCGGTTGACCAATCTAAAGCGCAAGCTCTTAACATATCTTCTACTGTCTATATAGTTCTCTCGGACTGACCATCCGTCTGAGGATGATAGGCCATGCTAAAGTTCAACTCGGTTCCCAAGGCCTTATGAACCGCCTTCCAAAAATGCGACACGAAGCGACCATCTCGATCCGAAATAATGGTCTTCGGTGTACCATGCAATCGGACTATCTCTGAAATAAATACTCGTGCCGATTTCTTGGGTCCCCATGTCTCTTTAATTCCTAGGAAATGAGCCGACTTGGTTAGTCGATCAACTACAACCCAAATCATATTCATTCCCGTCTTGGTCCTCGGCATATTGGTTATTAAGTCCATCGATATATCCTCCCACTTCCACTCAGGGATCGAAAGTGGCTTTAACATTCCGGCAGGTCGTTGATGTTCAATCTTAACCTGTTGACAATTTAAACACTTCGAAACGTATTCTGCTACGTCTTTCTTCATGTTTCCCCACCAGAAATTTTGTTTTAGATCCTTATACATCTTGCTGGTACCCGGGTGAATAGATAGGGCACGCTGTGAGCTTCCTTCAGAATCGTCTGTCTCAAAACATCATCATCGGGAACGCAAAGTCGATTTTGAAATCTCATAAATCTATCGTCTTGCATCACGAATCCTGGGGCCTTCCCTTTCTTTACTTCGTCACATAACCAAAGAATCAGAGAATCATTCAACTGCTTAGATTTGATTTCTTTGACCAATGACGAAGTTAGTTCCATCACACACAGTTGCCCTTGAACTCTCTGTGACCATACATCGATTCCTTCACGAATCAGTTCTCGTTGAATGCTGGCTTGGGACGTAAGTGCTTCCAGCACTCGAAGAGAAACCGGTTTGCGGCTCAGTGCATCAGCTACCACGTTTGCTTTGCCTGGATGATAGAGAATTTCCAAATCGTAATCCTTGATCAATTCCAGCCACCTTCTCTGCCTCATGTTTAATTCCTTCTGACTGAAAATATACTTGAGGCTCTTATGATCTGTAAAGATCTGACAATGAATGCCGTACAAATAATGTCGCCAAATCTTCAAGACAAAGACTACAGCTGCTAACTCCAAATCATGAGTTAGGTAGTTTACTTCGTATGGTTTCAATTGTCGAGAGACGTAGGCAATCAACCTATCTTTTTGCATCAACACACATCCCAGACCCTGATTTGAAGCGTCGCTGTACACCATGAATCCCTCGGTTCCATCTGGTAACGCTAGTATAGGTGCTGTCGTCAGTCTTCTCTTAAGTTCATCAAAGCTATCCTGGCATTTCTCATTCCACATGAATTTTTGAGTCTTCTACAACATTTGCGTAAGCGGACGAGCAATTTTGAAAAATCCTTCCACAAAACGGCAATAATATCCAGCAAGTCATAAGAAGCTTTGGACTTCTTTCACGTTATTAGGAGATTCCCATTCCAAGATTGCTTCGACTTTGTTCGGGTCCACCTGAACTCCGTCAGATGATATTACATGCCCAACGAAGGTTACTTCCCTAAGCCAGAAATCGCATTTAGAAAGTTTCGCATAAAGCTGTTCATTTCTCAAAGTGCTCAAAACGATACGCAAATGCTCTGCATATTCCTATGTGTCTTTAGAATAGATCAAGAGGTCATCGATGAAAACGACTACAAATTTATCCAAGTATTCTAAGAATACTCGATTCATCAATTGCATGAATACCGCAGGAGCATTGGTAAGTCCGAATGGCATCACCACGAACTCATAGTGCCCGTACCGGGATCTGAAAGCAGATTTCGGTATATCCGATTCCTTAATTCTCAACTGATGGTATCTTGATCGCAAGTCGATCTTCGAGAATACTCTTGTCCCTTGCAGTTGATCAAACAAGTCGTCGATCCGAGGTATAGGATTGTCACCTTATTTAACTCCCTGTAATCAATACATAATCGGAGGGATCCATCTTTCTTCCGGACAAAAATAACGGGCGCTCCTCAAGGGGAAACGCTAGGTTGAATGTAACCCTTCTGCAATAATTCCTCCAGCTGCTTCTTTAGTTCATACATCTCGGTTGGCGCCATACGGTATGGTGCTCTGGAAATAAGAGCGGCTCCAGGCTCTAATTCGATATTGAATTCTACTTCTCTCCATGGAGGTAACCCAGGTAGTTCGTCAGGGAATACATCTGAGAATTCCTTCACAACTGGAATAGATGAGAGCTCTACTCCTTCTTATTTCTTCAGGGCATAGCACCAAAATCCGTGACAACCCTGCTTTAGCAATTTAACTGCTTTCATGGCCTTTACCAATTTTCCTGAGCTTCCCGGTCTCCATCCTTTGAATAAATGTTCAGATCCGTCATCAGCAATGATAGAAATGACTCTCTTTCGGTAATTCAAAATAGCCCCATAACGGTTGAGCCAATCATCTCCGAGAATTAGATCGTCACCATGGATGTCAACCACAATAAGGTTTGATGGCCAATCTCTCCCTTCTATAGATACTGGAAAACCTCTAGTTTCTAGGGTTCCCACAATTCTCTCTCCGCTCGGAAAACCCACAATATATGGCTCACAATCAAATAAACACGAGATTTTGAAACAGTGAACACAGTTTAATGATATGAAAGAATGTATAGCTCCTGAATCGAATAAGACACTAACTGGTTGCAAAAGGATTTGAATCGTACCTGATGCAACAACAGTGTTCTGATCGTCTAACTTCCTCATCTCGTACAGGCGTGGAGGAACGGACCCAGCACTGGATGCCTCTCTTTTCCCAACGTTCTGCGGCTGAAAACCACTTTGCTGCGTCTGGTTCACACTTGTCTCTTTCAGAACTGGTGCTGGAGTGCGAGTACCAAATGATCTAGTCACATTTCCGCAAAAATTCACACGGTGCCCTTCTTGCCCACATTCAAAACAAGCCACAGAAGAAACGGGATAATCACATCGAATATGCCCTGCTCGACCACAATTATAGCACTTCTTTGATGCGTCCGAAACTGTTGATGTTGTCCGGAACTTCTTTCCACCTCGGGAAAGATACGGAGGTTTCCTGGATGAATGAAATGAAGACTGGCCCTTGCGGGGCCCACTACTCTTGTTCTCCGAGAAGTTGCCGGACACTTTCTGCTTCTTTGCCTCCATCGATTTCTCCACCGCCGCCTCTTTCATGTCATAGGCCAGCGCTTTGTCCTGATACTGTCGCAAGGTAGTACACTCGAATCCGGACTTATACTGCTGAATCTCTGGCTTCATCCGCATATTGAAATGTAAAATCTTCTCCGCATCCGTCCTTACCAAGTGTCGCACACAAGTGAGCTGGTGATTAAAAGTCTTGATTATGTCTGTCACAGATGCCTCCGAACTCTGCGGGGAGAAGAACTCTCGGACTCTAGCCTCTCTAACTGGTCGAGGACAATATTGTGCTTCCATCATTAATCTGAATTCTGTCCAGTCAGCATTATGATCCTCAGGTCGAACAGCTTCCCACCAGTCAAAAGCCTCCCCAATCAGAAAATACTGGGCAATAAGAACTTTTCGGTCATCGGGATAGTTGATCCCTGCAAATATCTTTTCCAACTCCTTCAGCCAGTGATCCCAAGTAGGCATCTCAACAGAACCATCAAATTTTGGCGGGTGCAATTTGACCACCTCAGTAAGCAATTTGTCTCCCCGATTATCCTCGTTATGCTGTTGTCCCGTCGCCGTCTGCATGCGGTCAACTACCTGAGCAAACTGGTTTATATGAGCAACCACCTGTTGAAGCACTCCCGACATGTTAGGATTTGTGTTGTCATTCGCTGATCCCTGTTGTCCTCCAGAATGGGAATCGGTTCGAGGGTAGACGCTGAATCCTCCTGTCTCGCATTACCACGTCCGCGTCCGCGTCCACGACCTCCCCTCAACATACTGTAAACACGAATACTCAATATCCAGGGCAAAATTTTCAAAAATAAATCCCGTCAGTATTCACAAAACAGAAATTAAGTAAAACGGTAGTATAAGAGATTAGGAGACTTACAACCACGGTCCACATGACGACGCTGGCTGAGCAGTGATGTTACAAACGACCCGTAAATCAAATAACGTAAACAGACCCAACTAAACCCGACTGCCAAGATATCCATGAATCTTAGCTCTGATACCATATTCTGTAACACCCCGAGATATTCGGAATAATTACAGCGCCGTAAACCCTTTAAGTAAGAATTTACAAGGCTAATTTGAAGGAATGTAAAAATAATACAACAGTACCATTAAAGTTCAAAATATAAAACCGGTTCAAACAGATCAAATGCGTCCATTATTAAAACCATCTCAAAAATATTAATAAGACATCCGTACTCGAGTACTGAAATTGAACCAGAAAGACAAGTCACAACAACAATAAACATCACTGAGCCCCTTCGTCGTCATGTTGGTACTGTGGCTGTTTTCCAGCTCCTCAGCTACCTGAACATCAAAACAAATGTCCACTCCCGAAGGGGTTAGCAAAACGATGCTATTACAAGTATCATATTACACAAATCGAACATGCAACAATAATGCATAACAAAATACACAATACGGACTTCTGCTACCGGAATCCAACAATGCGAATCCACATGATCCCATTAACACAATATAGGTATTCCAATGATCCAGCGCTCTCAGCATAGATCCCAAAATGATCCCGTCGGACCAACACGAGGTGGAAAAACCCATCCAACGATCCAGCGCCCTCAGCATAGATCCCAAGATGATCCCGTCGAACCAACACGAGGTGGACATCCGATCCAGCGCCCTCAGCATAGATCGCACAACATACTCAAACACAACTTATACATACATGTATGAAAATCACTATGTTCATCAATATGAACATACAAGCAATCGATAACGAATATCATGACAATTTAACGAAAATAAATCTCATGTCCAACAATATGAACAAACAGTATACATGATCAAAAAATCTCAAAATACGATACTTTCCTTAGAAATGGCGATAAGAATTGCTACTACAAATAGGCTTCAATCCACTCGGAGAATTCTCACTCGATCGTCTCGCCAAAATCCAAACCTTCAACGAACAATAATACCGATATAACTAACGGTTCCGAATAATCGTTTTAACCATCAAACGGATCATTTACGAGACATGTTATGCCCTATCATGGCGAGTGAACTAAATCTGCCCCAATTCGATCGGTTGAATCAATACTATGCTACCCGTCTGAACGACAACTTCATCGAACACTATTCAAGTTAAAACGCATCTTTCGGTCGGATACATGAACTTCATCTTAGAAGGTTTCAAATCAATTTCTTCCATACTAAGATATCAAAACACTTCTACGCATCATCCTAAGAACTTAATCACTAGGTTCCTCTTATATTATCATCTTCTTCTTCAAGGAAGTAATCCTAAGTTCAATCCATTAAATGTCCCAATACGCATTATTTCATCTTGTAATACGTAAGAACTTGATAATCTTCATAAACTTGCCATAATCAGGTTCGTAGCCCCATGATTCCATGTTTAGGAGTCCAAACACTACAAGGTTCGATTAATATTCTAAACAACGAAGAAGAGCCGAAACAATAACCGAAATTATACTTCTAACAACATGATGTTCGACTATGCTTGAATATAACTGAATTAATAATCTCAAAATATGCTCAAAACATCCCTAAGAATACTTAATCCAGTTGGTGAAGAATCACCTACCTCAAAGTGGTGAAGAACAAGGAGAAACTTGAAGAAACTCAACACCGAGAGCTTGAACACCAATCCCCAATGGTCTATGATCTTCAAACTCGAGATAGGATGATGATAAGTGACTTAAATGGTGAAGGATAGTCGTCAGAACCCAAAAATCGGCCAAGGTAACCATGAGAAATGAAATGGGGTCGAGGTCTATAAATAGAATTATAAGCCATTATGTACGTTACCAGAAGCCTATTACGTACGTAACCTTATTAGTGTACGCTATACTCCAACATTAGCGTACGTTAACGTCTGGCCAGAGCTCACTGGACTGTTTCTGGTGTTGGCTTACGTACGTTATCTTAAAGGTTTTACGTACGTAACAACTATTACCTTAGCGTATGTTAACACTATTCCTTAGCGTACGTTATGCCGTTGACTTGCATAGCTGGAAAACCGTCCAGGTTCATGCTGGCGATCTCCACGAATCTTCATCCGATCCCCACACGCCGACCCTTGTCGGATCTTGAATTGACTGAGCTTACGTACGTTAAGCTCAACATATAAAGTACGTTATACTGTAGACTTAGCGTACGTTATGCGTAATCCGTAGCATACGTAAACACGTGTAGAACCATGTATGCAAAATGTTGTAGATATAAAAACGTAAGGCTATGAATACGGGAAACCAATCCACGATTAATAACATCACGAAGTGAATAATACAAGGTCGAATACAAGATAAATACACCATTATTATCTGGGCATTACATGGCTAAGGTGGAGAGCAGCGACAGGGGTCCTGTGTGACAAGAAAGTCTCTCTAAAGTTGAAGGGTAAATTCTATAGAGCGGCAATCAGACCTACTATGTTGTATGGATCCAAATGTTGGGCGATGAAGAAGTCGCTTGAGAGCAAGTTGGAAGCGGCTTAAATGAGAATGTTACGTTGGTCGTGTGGTCGCACAATGTTGGATAGAATCTCGAATGGGGTTTTTAGGAATGCGCTAGAAGTGGCGCCAATTTCTGCGAAAGTTAGGGAAGAGAGATTGAGATGAATTGGCCACGTCCGCAGGAGGCAGGCATCTGCTCCGGTGAGAAGGGTCGAGAATTTATTGGTTGTCGGGGGGAGGAGGAGAGGCAGACCGAGGAGGACGTAGGAGGAGCAAGTGAGATTAGATTTGAAGACCTTAAACCTTTCCGAGACCATGACGGTGGACAGGTGCTCGTGGAGGCGTCAGATCAGAGTTGTGGATTCTTTTGTTGGGAGCGGTGCTGTAGTAGAGAGCCTCAGGGTTGGGTTGTCTCGGTTAGATTTGGCCTAGAGCATTGCATTTGTTACTTTTACTTTTATTGCATATTTTATCCTATTGCCTTTTGCGTGTGATGTATTTTCTACAGGGAGCTGTGCGCAGAGTTAACCTCTCTTCTGTTAGAGCAGCGTTCATCGAGAGTGTAGTTGCCAAAGTCCCCTTAGGTAAGTCTCATGTGAATTCAGCCATGGGCTCAGGTATGGTTTTGAGCTTTTTCGAATCTTATTCTCACTACACCATATATGGGTTTCAGCAACACCTGAAAAATTGTGTTCAAAAGTCCAAAAAGTGTTGCTGAAGGCAAAAAAAGGCTACGGCTACACTTTGACCAAATTTGAAGGTGTTACAAAAACGGCCGCAACCATAGGGGTCTAAGGTAACACTTTTTTTGTTTTTGGTAACATGTGAAAAAAGTGTAACAATAGACCCCTATGCCAACACTTTTCTTGTCTGTGCCTACACTAGAATTTGTGTTGCTGTAAACTTAAGGCCACACTTTTATATATTTAGTGACACAAATGTTTGTGTAGCTGTAGACCTATGCTAACACTCATGAGGTCTAATGTAACATTAAAAACACTTTGATATATTTGCCAACAACTTTAACACTATGGCTACACTTATATATTAACAGTTCTAACTTTTTCCAACACACTTTTAATCTTTGCCAACACAATTTTTATATTTTGCCAACAGAAAGAATTATAAATTAGAATTTATGGCTACATTTTTGCAGTTTTTTACCAACATTTTTCATAGTAAAAAGCAACATGTTATATTGGAAAATATATATTACCAAAACAGTCAATACCATTAAAACACTGTCAAACACTTTGATATATTTGCCAACAACTTTAACACTATGCCAATAACTTTAACACTGTCTAACACTCATGAGGTCTAATGTAACATTAAAAACACTTTGATATATTTGCCAACAACTTTAACAATATGGCTACACTTATATATGAACAGTTCTAACTTTTTCCAACACACTTTTAATCTTTGCCAACACAATTTTTATATTTTGCCAACATAAAGAATTATAAATTAGAATTTATGGCTACATTTTTGCAGTTGTTTACCAACATTTTTCATAGCAAAAAGCAACATGTTATATTGGAAAATATATATTACCAAAACAGTCAATACCATTAAAACACTGTCAAACATAACAACACCAAAATATTTGTCTGCCACATATTCAATCCATAATTAAACAACCAAATGCGCTTACATAACCCAATATCCAAAATCTAACTTAAAATGCCATTCAACAATTACCTTAAGTATTATTTAATAGCTAAGAACAAGTTACCATTGCAATAAATAAATATAACAAAACTACTTGAGTCACTTAGCTAGCACAAATATAAAATGATGAGATCAGTCAAGGAGTGATATTGTCATCCCCACAGGTCCGCCACATACTGATCAGCAACTTGAATGGATGGTGATACTGAAGACTTCGACTTTGGTTCCTTTTTCTGAATAAGTCTCCCAATTAGATAAGATGGTCGGTGTTCTTTGCCATCATGAATCAATTTATTAGCAGCCTCAACACCTTTAGTTTCAAGAGCTTTCTCAACATCAGCCTGTAAATAAAAGTATCAAGTCTTTCCCTCAAATAATCAACAGAAACACAAAATACAAAACAATAACAATAATGGAAAATTATCTTAATTCCTGCTTCATAAGTCAACTACCCTATTAACAAAATAACAATATATGCAACACATCTAGAATTTCCGTAAAATTGTAAACCAATATATACCAACACCAAACATAAAAGCAATATATAAGTAGAATTGTACTTATCAACCATAGCCATCTAAAATATCAATCAAGGCCATCTAAAATCTACAATAAATAGGACAGCAGCAGCAGATTCATCTAGTAGCTAGAATAAATACTTATAGTTTTTTCATTAACGGTTTTAAGCACCTCCTCAGGTAACTTGTACTTCCCATTCTCTTTTCGTGTGTCCCACAAACATCAAAAAGATCCCCAAGAATCCAAGTGCTTTCAATATTGTAAAAAGATCCGGCTGCAAGTAAAGATAAAATTATTTAGTAAATATGTGTCTTGAGAATGAAAATGTTAAGTGTATATATTTATTTCCTAACCAAGATGTTCGGAAGAATGAATGATACACTTAAAAAACCATGTCCAGCTCTAAAAATCACAAGATTGGTCATATTATCAGACTTGACAACTCATTACGGTAAAATATGGGTATAATGTAATGGCAACATAAAGATCACAACTACATGTGTCTGTGTACAAAACAAATATAGTGTTTTCATGACCATACCTTGTTGCATAGATGAAACAGGTCCCCATATCGGAACATACCAAAGAAAGGCTGCATAAAGCAAAGAAAGACGTCAAACAGATTTGACCTTCTGCCAACTATACAATTCAACGAACCGCTAAAATTGATAATATTGGTTTATAGAAACATTGTACATGTGTATTAAACATATAAAGACTAACTTGTCATATGTAAAAAACTAAACACTTTAGTTTAGACTGTATGGACAAATAGATGGGAAATTCATAGTGCCTGCCAAAGGAAATTACTAAAACAAGTGAAGGTGTTCTAAAATATACATTATTTACCAAACTACCAATGTCCAGATCTCTCTCTCAACTTTGCAAGTTTTTATATTAGTACTAAAATTGACATCCATAATTTATTAATGGAAGTTTCATTAAAAAAAAATTGTACTTCAATTGGGTAACTTTTTTGCATATTGATTTTTAAGGAGTGAACATACCAACAAGTGAAAATTAAAAAAAAAAGAGAAAAAAAAAAAGTAAAATCAAATGCATGGCACAGAACTTAGTTGACATAAGGATAGAGTTTACACTGCTTACATGCCACACGGCACTCACGGTCTGAGTAGCCAGCAACTGGAAGAAGCCCAGTTTCTTTCCTTTCTGAATCAGCCTCTCATAGACATCTGAAAACAAAACAACAACTAGATTAATCATAATGTACGCAAGTATCTCACCCAGTTAGCTAGCCTCCTGCCATAAGACTAAAACCCGGGAAATGAAACGATGCGCTGTCAGATAAGAACAACGCTGAAAGAAGATATAACTTTATTAGTTTTAATGTACCTCTAGGACTAACTGATAAACAGAGTTCAAATTAAAATTTCACATACATGTTAAAGGACTAAATACCGAGGGAGAAACAACATTGGAGAGGGAACATATGCATGCAATGCACCCTTGAGCCTTCCCCTAGATAGAAAGAACAACAAATAAGTTAGTAAAATAACAAAGCAGCATATTAAAAATGAGATGAAGTAAATAAGAAGAAGAATCAGTGACCTCCAGCCCCGAATTGAAGTTTCTGCCCGGTTTTCATCAGATATCTCAAAAAAATCTTTTAGGCCGGCCATTTGCAATCCTATCCGACACCTAAATTTTTCTCCAACAAGGTAAACCTCAACAGATTAAATCAAACATCAAACACCAACTCCATTCCTTCAAATCACATAACACAGATTAAATCAAACATCAAACATCAACTCCATTATTGAAATTTTGTTTTCTGCAAATAATTCCAAATAATTTATAACACTGCTACATCCAACTAATTTTATAGAGCATGAGCAAATATATAATGATCCTTCGATAGTAGCATCTTGTGCAAAAAGCAAAAGTATAATTCTTGCCTGAAAGCTAAGGTTAGTTTCTCTTTTCCTCCTTACAAAATAAAGGAAACATGCAGCTCATAATATTTGCTTAGACATAGAAAACCGAGTTATTTTCTAGGCCAAAACACAAGAAAAAACCCCTGCGCGTACTCGTCATTCAGGTGTATTTGAGCTCCTCGTAACAGTGTTGGCCGACCTTTTTTGATCGTAATGGTCCATCAACAACCGAAAACATTCTACCTCATAGTCGGCCTAAATTTTCTACCAAGTTAACGGAATTGTACCGAAACCAGCCATATACATCCAATTTTTCTAGTTCCCCTCTCCAACAATAAGAACAAGAGGTAATAACAAAAACAGAAATCTACACTACAACAGTGGCTTTCACTAAACATCAAGACAAGTGTTCCAGAAAATTTGAGTCAGCATTCAAGATCTAGTTAAATATAAGACTTGAAAAGTCACTAGGATAGAAATGTTTTACCTAGGAAATCCATGAGGATTCATGATTAAATCAGGACAAATTCCACGTTCAGAAAAAGGAAAATCCTCATGTTGAACAATGGTGCCACAAACTCCTTTTTGCCTATGAAGACTACTAAATATGTCAACAACCTAGGCGGAAAAGTTGCCATTTAGCTTTTTGAAGACATTTCAAATTGATCAAACTGAAAGTTTCACGCTAAATCAGTTGACTACCTCAGGCCTCCGAGTATGACGAATCATGAATTTGACGCATAAGTTGTTATTCCTATCAGAGGAGAGTACCACTCTATCCACAACTGCAGTCTCCCCCTTAGCACCAGGGTATCTAAGTGGAGTATCATTGTATAAACTAAATTTACATCCATGTAAGTTGTTCAGTAGCTGCTGAAGAAAAGATTGATATTTAAGAAAGCAAAACGAGCAAAACCTATCTGTCCCGTCCATACAGGAATTGTGCTTCGCCCTAGTGGATTTAGGGGTCTTCTTCATATAGATGTCATCGGTTCGAATAGTGTGTCCAGGAGCACAACGGTGTCCGGAATACCTACATTGGGTATTTCTTCGACGAAGGAATAAAGGAAAGCAACCGATTCAATTAGTGTGAGGTGGTGTGAGATCGGATATAAGGTTTTTGAGAGAAAGAGAGGCGATTTGTATTCCGAGACTCAAGAACAGAAAATAAGGTTTGAGAATGGGATGTGAATCGGGTGTGGTATTGGATCAGATTAGGTGTGAGGTGTAATATGGATCCAATTGGATTAATGGGTTTATGGGCTAATCGAATCTGATTCAGAGATATTAAAGTTGTATGAACTTTTAATTATTTTAGTGGGCCCATGAACTTACCAAAAATGAAACGAGCAACTTAGAGTGGGACACCTAAAATTGAAAGATGAGCGACTTAGACAGGGACGGAGAGAGTATTTCTTATTATATTTTAAAGAGTTGAATGTATAAATTCAATTTTTTATTTTAATTTTAGATTATAATTTTCAAAAGAAAAATATATGTATTCATATAATATATTTTATTTATTATAATTTTAAGGAATTATTTTCTTTTTTAATATTTTCAAATTTATTAATTTTAATCCGAAAAATTTTTAAGTAAAAAACTATATGTGCTCTTATAAAAAGTCCGTTATAAAATGTTTAAGTAAATTCAAATAATTTATTTTGTTTTAGTGTAAAAAATTAAATTTGACGATATTTTTTTAAAAATATTTAAAATATTTTTCGTAATTATTAGGCTAATTTAGTCTATTGCAACGCTTTAAGTTCACGTATAATCCAACACTTTAGGTTGATGTTGCATTAACGCCTTTTGCAACAGTGCATTCTGGTCTAATGCAACACTAGTTGGGTAGTATTGCAAAAAACCAAAGATTAGAGGGTTATTGCAATACTTTTCCTTGCAACACAGGAGATATGCGTTGCATATGAGCACTTATGGCGTACTGTCTATTCATAAGCATCAAGCATTTTTCATTCAAGTCATCTCAATTTCAGCTTTTAAGTTCCACAAATATTTTACAAAATGTTAGTTTCGTAACGACTTTAAATTTTTACAGTTTTTCCTTATTTAAAAATATATTCATAAAATACTATTAGAAAAATCGGGTCGTTACAATTTTTACAGGTTTTTACTTATTTTCTGCTTATTTTTTTCTTCCCTTGTAACGCTTTTTTTAAAGATCAACGGTAACACCTAATTTGGTGTTGCCATAGTATCTATGGCAACACCGGTTACTATCAAATGTAACGATAAAAAAAGTGTTAGCATAGATCAATTTTAAGGCATCTATGCTAACACTTTTGCTTGTAACCTCGAAATTAACGTTGCTGAAGGCCATTTGTGGCGTAGTGGCTTTTTTGTATATATCACTCATTAATTTGCTATGCACTAAGATGGGGGTCTTCACAGAAACAGTCCCCCTACCGTAAAAAGTAGGGACATGGTCTGCGTACATCTTACCCTGCCCAGACCCTGCTTTGTGCGGGATATACTGGGTATGTTTGGTTTGGTTCTTATTGTATTTCAGATTTCTTTTTGATGATTTTTTCAAAAAAAAAAAAATTGTTTTTTGAGATTTTTATTTTTTTATTTTTTTAATTCAAAGTGGGAATAATTTTTTACATTTCGTAATTTTTCATATTTTTTACAGTGTCACGTTCAAAAGATGAATGTGGCAGAGATGCGTATGCTACGATGGATGTGTGGTCATACAAAAAAGGATCGGCTCAGAAATGAGGTGATCAGAGAGAAGGTAAGAGTTGCGTCTATAGAAGACAAGATGATGGAGAATCGATTACGATGGTTTGGTCATGTGAGAAGAAGACCTATTGATGCCCGGTGAGGAGGCTAGAAAGTTGGGGAAGCAAGTAATGTTGTGAAAGGTAGAGGAAGGCAAGAAAACTTGGATAAAGATGATTGAAAATGATATGCGGTTTCTTGGAATTGGAGAAAGTATGGCGATGGAGAGGCAAATGTGGCGGGAAAGAATACGGATGGTGGATGGAGTCTGATTCTTTTTTTTTTTTTTAATTCCTATTTTCTTTTATTTCATGTTATCTTTTTTTCTTTTTTTTTTTTTTTTTTCATTCATTCTCTTTTTTTATTTGCTTTTTTCTCTACTTTTTCCCTCTTTTTTCCCTTTATGTTATTTATGTAACGATTATTGACGGTTTCAAAGTTTGATTCATGTTAGCCGACCCCAAATCATTTTGGGACTAAGGCTTAGATGTTGTTGTTGTTGTTGTCGTAATTTTTCATATTTTTCAAAAACATCCGAAAAAAGTGCCATGTATATCCACCTCAGCGCCGGATCCGAAAACCCCTAATTTTGGAGTATACATGGATAAAAAGACGTTTTTGACATCAAGTTTATAAATCTACTAGCTAATCAATTAAGAACGAATAGAAAAGTTTGTGGAGTAGATGAGCACGGGACTGAAAGGTCACGAGTTCGATTCCCCTACCAACACTTTCTTGGTTGAGCCTGTCACACAGGGCTTGCCTAGTGTGATTTACCTGATTGGCGTAGTTTGCAGGCTATTACGTCCAACCCGAGAGTTTATCCAGTACGCACTCGAAGAGTAGCGGCTGTGGGTTCACCCGTCATAAAAAAAAGGAATAAATAGAAAAACGAAAACATATTTCACATTTTTAGAAAATACACTTTGTATTTTTACTCCTTTTCAATTTATTTACTATAATATTTTTTAACTAACATGCCCCTTCTTTTATAAAATGAACCTTTTTTCCATTAAAACCCATCATGCATCATTTCAATTTTATTAGAACTCTCGCCCCTAGAGAGAGTACCCACTCTTTTAAAGGAGTGAGCGAGTATATATCAACGGAAAACAACAGGCGATTTACTTACTATCAGGATCGGGCGTGGATGAGTCATTGCATGTTCTCCAATCGACACACCGCTCAAAGCATGTTATGAATTGGAGTTGGATCATGGTGCAATTTCCCATCTCAAAGTCCAAGATGCATTCTGATCATTTCAAAAGGAAAGGGGGGAAATATTATGTTGGCATAGGATATATCCAAAAAAAAAAAAAAAAAAAAAAAAAACGTAAATGTTTTTTCTTTCTTTTGGTTAAGTAAATAGGTAAAATCGCTTGGTGTAAAAAAAAAAAGAAAGAAAAAGAAAGTAAATGAACTAATATTGGCATTATTCCAAATTAAATTAGTTAACTGAACTTTTCTTCCGTTTGAAGAAGGATCAGCTAGAATGATCTGAATAATCAAAGTGCCAATGACGAACAAAAATGCTAAATTTCATTTCTTAACTAACTGTGGTTTAATTTATAACTATATATGTACATAAAATCAAGAATTCAACAAAGCTAAATACGATTGTGTTCCGGGAAATCCTTTCCTTATTGGTGTCTTACCTAATACTGGTTGTAGGGGGATAGAGTTATGGAAGGTTCTAGACTTTTCCAGAGGTAGTAGGATCCTGTTAGATGTCTTACCTTAACTATGAATCCTATGTATGGAATGACTCTCATTGTAATGCCTATATAAAGGCCCCTCTATTCATTGCTATCAATACAATTGATTTGCTGTCTTTACTTTCTCCTCAAACACGTTATCAGCACGTAGCTCGAACGAAAAAAATCGCCGACCCTCCGCCGCCCGACTGCCGCTGCCGCCACGATATCGCCATCGCCGCCACTATCGCTGCCACCGCTCGCCTCACGACACCGCCGCCTGGCCGCGCTGCCGCAACGCCGCGCGCTGCCAAAGACCGCGCGCCGCCCAACACTTAGCCACTGGCCGCCATGCACCGCGCTGCTGCGCCGCGCGCCGCTCAGCGCCAGCTGGGCCACCGCTCGCTCAGCCGAAAAGTCGTCGCCAAATCCAGCTCAATGGAAGCCGCCACCGATCCAGTCACCGGAACATCACCGCGATCCACCGCCGCGGCTCCAGCCTAAGTCCGACCAGTTGCTCAATCTCGGACCAAAACCCGAACATCAACTTATCTTCGGAAGCCGCCAAAATTGCGGCTCCGGTTTCACGTCGTCGCATCGAGTACCAACCGGTAGATCGAAGCACACCACAAATTCAGCACGTGCCTAATTTTATAATCGAGGTAATTATCTGACTTGTCCTTATTTCAATTCTCTCCTTTTGGGAATTTTTCTTTTGGGGACATGGGTTCTTGAGTTCTTTATCTCCCACGCTACTTTACGGTGGATGAGACCGCGAGAGAAGTCGGTATCTCTGCGTGTCGAAGAAAACTGTGTGACGGTCCTGGGGGAGTCACGGGATTGTTGAAAAGTCGATACTTGTGGTTGTTGCATACACCACGTATCTGGGTGCGATCTGATATCGCCTTTTTTTGTCGACTTTACTAAACAACAATTAAGGGAAGTAAATCGAGTAACGGTTATGTTACACGCTTTTAAAAGCATCGATTGTGACCGTTTACATTGTCACTGAAAATCCAACAAGACTAACTTCCTCTTGTTTATATCTTGTAGATGGCACAAAGCTCCAATGTTCATCCGGAATTCGACATCCTTGACCATGCTGGTAAGGAGTACCATAGGTGGGTCTCATATGTTCGCTTGGCGTTCGTCGGTAAGAGATTTACCACCATCATCATTGCCTCTAACGAGCCTATCGCTCAAGAACCGAGCGAGGAAACCAAGGCTAATGCACTGATGTACTTGTGTAGACATATGCATTCGTTGTTGAAAAAGTGTTACATGAATTTGCAAACCCCCAAAGAACTATGGGATACACTCGAACAACGATTTAATAATGTGCATGATCAGCGCTTCCCCGAATTGCAACTTCAGTGGGAGCAAATCCGATTTTTGGATTATGCGAATGTGGAGGCCTATAATCAAGTCATCCTTGATCTTCGCGCTAATCTTGGTTTTTGTGGTGTCAAGAAGTCTGATCAAGATTTGATCGAGAAGACTCTTAACACGTTTCCCGTGGGAGCAAGTGTGATTGTTCATCAGCTGCGCGTTGCCTATGAGGAAGGGAGAATTAAAAACTTTAGTGACCTTATCTCCCACCTCGCGAAAAAAGAAAGGCACCATGAGATTATTCTCAATAGCAATGCGCGCCCAGCTGGTACGAAGCCGATTCCGGAAGTGAATCAGGCTACCCACAGGAAAGCACCATGACAAAATAGAAAAGGCAACGCTACTCAGTTTTTGCAAGCACCACGGGTGCATGACTCGAGCAAGCGAGGGAAAAGACGAGTTCGTCGTTCCAATGTGTGGAAGAGGCAAGGTGGCTCGGCCACGGGACCCAGTGGAATCCAACCACGTGGACCGCCTCCTTCCGCCGGGATTGGAACCACTCCAAAGGAAGGCCGGAATTGCTATACTTGCGGATCGAAGAAGCATACTTACCGCAATTGCAAAGCGCCAAAGAACATCCAAGCTTACTAGAAGCACTATAAACAATATTTGACTCAAGAGTCAAATTACATGGAAGAAGATAATGAGAATACGGAGGTGAACCATACTGAGATCCAGACTGAGATCCCTCCTCTCACCATTGCGGACAAAGACCAACATATGGATGTTGCCGACTTTGACTAGATCATTGTAGTTTGACTAGTTTTATGCTTTGGTTATGTTTTGTCTTATTTATAGTTTCCGAGAACTACTTTGGATTTTCATGAATGTAATAAAGTTGGCCTTGATGAATAAAATTCTTTTAATTGCTGTGATTGTGCAAAAACGAATTTTATTTTTCCCTTCGAAAGCATGTTTTGTTTATCACAAAATAATTGCTAGCAATGAATTGCTTGATTAAATTGATACATTGGTTGATTTCATCAAAAATTATGATCAAGACTAGGCGCATCCTCATTGGTATTTGTTTATGCTTTGAGAGTTCAAACGGAATCAGTGGTTTTTAAACAACCATAGCTGTACCGACATTCCTACTTTCTCTGCAAGTCTACCAAGTTGGAGTTACCGAAAGGATCATTAGTCGAGATATAAATCGAACACCACGATGCGTTTTGAAGTATTTAAACGCTCCTATGGACATATTTCCATAGTATTGTATCAACAATAATGCCTTTGAAAAAGGCTTCAACCTTGCTCTATCACTCAACAATAGGGAAATACCAAAATAGCAAATTAAAACGAGCACTGAGATCTGAGTTTAATGATCCAGAAAGTTCACGACCTATGTACAGAAATATACGGAAGTCTAGTTTCCAGAACAACTGACCGTTCATCCATATCCTTCTTAACGAAGAAGTTATTCCTGTTTTAGTGAACAAAGATCAAGCTGCGCGGAAATTATTTCCAGCGATTGTGCTAACTTTGATCCTAACCAACTTGATCAAATTTCCCCAAACTCGAAGTTAATGAGTTTTCGCTATGTCTTTAATCACAAGACTAATCGAGTTTCATGTCTTATTGTAGATGTCTCGTGGCGAAATTGAGTGCCTTGCTGATAGTGGAACAACTCACACTATTCTTCGGAATAGGCAATTATTCAAGGATATTGTGCCATACATATCCTCAGTAACAACAATGATTGGTTCCTCCTAAGTAATTCAAGGGAGGGGACCTGCTCATTTCTTGCTACCTAATGGTACGTATATTAATGTCACAAATGCTCTCTATGCCCCAAGAGCAAACCGAACCTTGCTAAGTTTTAGGGACATCCGTGCCAACGGTTATCACCTTGATACACATTGTGAGAATGGGACAAAATTTTTGTGTGTTACTCTGGCAGAATGCGGAAGACGCTGCGTTCTCGAGAAACTTATGAGTCTAAGTAGTGGTTTATACCAGACTATAATAAGGGTTATTGAATCCTATGCTGTGAGTCACGAACTGTGTGATTCCGAAGTATACCAACTATGGCATGACCGACTCGGTCACCCTAGACGTGACATGATGATTCTCATTTTGAAAAACTCATATGGTCATCCGTTTTTCAAGTCCAGAAAACGATTGGAAGCACCACTCGATATCGGCATTGATGTGAGTGAGCTTGATACCATATCACCGGGACTAAAGATCGCACGCCCTGATAAGGTTGACGGTGCATCTTTCGTAAATCCCGAGGCTTCCATGGCAATTTCTAATGCCCATAAATCGTTTTGTAAAGCCTGTTCACTAGCAAAGTTGATACTCTCTCCGTCCTTTGCTAAAGACTCAACACAAAACATTCGCTTCTTACAAAGAATTCAAGGGGACATTTGTGGACCTATTCAACCAGAATGCAGACCATTCAGATTCTTTATGGTTCTGGTTAATGCATCGACGCGATGGTCACACGTCGCTCTGCTATCCACGAGAAACGCTGCATTTGCTAAACTCCTAGCACAAATCATCAAGTTACGAGCTAACCACCCCGACGTTCCAATCTCATCATTAAGATTGGACAATGCTGGTGAGTTTACGTCAAAGTCTTTTGACGACTATTGCATGTCGATAGGGATTGAAGTTGAACATCCTGTCCCCCATGTTCATTCGCAGAATGGCCTTGCCGAGGCTATGATTAAGCGGTTACAGCTTATCACCCGAGCATTGGTATTGCGCACCAACTTGCCGATTTCTGCCTGGGGTTATGCAATTTTGCATGCGGCTATACTTATTCGCTTTCGACCCACTGCCAATCAACCGTTTAGTGCGTACCAGTTGGTAACTGGATATGAACCTGATATTTCACACTTACGCATTTTTTGTTGTGCAGTCTATGTGCTAATTACGCCTCCACAACGTACTAAAATGGGTCCGCAAATACGATTAAGTATATATGTTGGCTATGAATCGCCTAAAATTGTCCGCTATTTGGAACCTTTGTTAGGAGATCTGTTTACTGCAAAATTTGCAGACTGTCACTTTGATGAGACAAACTTCCCGTCGTTAGGGGGAGAGAGGAATCGAACGATTCCAGTTGAACGCCAGGAAATTGTCTGGTGTGCTCCCTCCTTGCCTCATCAAGATCCCCGCACAGCTCAATCCGAGCTAGAAGTGCAACGTATTCTCAGTCTTCAGAAAGTTGCAGATTCGATGCCCGACAGCTTTACTCATACTGCGAAAGTGACAAGATCTATCATTCCCGCTGCGAATGTTCCTGCAAGGTTAGAAGTCCCAGTTATAGGGCAAGGTTCATCCACCCAAAGGAATGATGCCCCCGGCGTCAACCTTAGTGGTGGGATGGCTGCTTCGGCTGCTCTTATCCCTGCTCGAAAGAGGGGGAGGCCAGTGGGTAGAAAGGATACCGAACCTCGAAAGAGAAGAGGAACGGAGGCACAAAATCCTCTCGTCATCGACACAGTGACTCCGTCACACGAGATTATCTCTGACTACGGATATGTCCTCGAATCAACAATGGAACAATCGACGGACGCGTCGGAAACTTTGTTGATATCAGAGAATAAAGAAATCTCGATGCAATGTACGGGTGAATACGTACTATTGGACAGGTCGTCCACGCTAGTCGATGATGCTTTTGCCTACTCCGTCGCTGAAGAAATTATTGAAGACGACGACGCTGAGCCGCGCTCGGTTGCTGAGTGTCAACAACGAGCCGATTGGCCGAAATGGAAAGATGCAATGCAGGTTGAACTAGACTCAATAGCTAAACGTGAGGTATTTGGCCGTATCGAGCCAATACCCATGGGCGTTAAACCAGTTGGACATAAGTGGGTCTTTGTTCGTAAATGCAATCATAAGGATGAGGTCATGCGTTACAAAGCGAGACTAGTTGCCCAAGGCTTCTCGCAGCGCCCTGGCATTGACTACGAGGAGACGTATTCTCCCGTTATGGACATCATCACTTTCCGCTACTTAGTCAGTTTGGTAGTGTCCGAAAAACTGAACATGCAGCTTATGGATGTGGTTACAGCGTATCTTTATGGGGATCTAGATACGGATATTTATATGAAAGTCCCCGAAGGGATTTCATTGCCCAAATCAAGTAGCTCTAAACCATGGAGTGCTTACGCTGTGATATTGCGTCGTTCACTGTATGGGTTGAAACAATCCGGAAGGATGTGGTACAACCGCCTACGTGAATACTTGGTTGGGAAGGGATACGAAAACAGTGACATCTGTCCATGCATCTTCGTGAAAAGAACAGATACAGGATTCGTGATTGTAGCCGTCTATGTAGATGACATGAATGTTATCGGTACCATAGATGAGGTCAATGAAACGGCCCGCTACCTTAAATCCGAATTCGAGATGAAAGACCTGGGGAGGACTCGATTCTACTTGGGCTTAGATCTAGAACATCGAGATGATGGTATACTCATTCATCAGTCAGCCTATGTCCACAAAATGCTCAGGCAATTTAGTATAGACAAGGCACATCCTCTTGCTACCCCCATGATTGGTCGAAGTCTGGAAATGAACAAGGATCCGTTTCGTCCCAAAGAGGAGGATGAAGAGGTCCTTGGAGCAGAAACACCGTACCTTAGCGCAATCGGTGCGTTGCTGTATCTGGCTCAATGTACTCGTCCATACATCGCATTCTTTGTGAATCTGTTAGCGAGATTTAGCTCCGCTCCCATGATAAGGCATTGGAATGGAGTAAAACACATCTTTCGATACTTGAAAGGCTCTAGTGACCTTGGATTGTTCTTTCCCTAGAGAGAGCGATATTCCGAAAGGAACTGTTGAGGTTAAGACGATGCATACCAACCGTCGATCTTCCTCTGATATTGAAGCTAAGCATGGTAGCTTGACTACCAGAAGTGCTAATGCGAGCAAGCTTACCCCTTATGCAGAGAATTCTAACGACACGTTAGTTGGATTTGCTGATGCCGGTTATCTCTCTGACCCGCATAAAGGACGTTCCCAAACTGGTTATGTGTTCACCATTGGGAATACGGCAATATCGTAGCGATCTACCAAGCAGACCCTGGTTGCTACTTCCTCGAACCATGCAGAGATAATTGCATTGCACGAATCCGTAAGGGAGTGCATTTGGCTCCGGTCAGTCATAGACCATATACGAGGAACGTGTGGATTAGATCCCACTACAGCAACCCCTACTTGCATCTTTGAGGACAATGCGGCATGCATTGAGCAGATGAAGTTAGGTTTCATAAAGGGTGACAATACCAAGCATATTGCGTCGAAGTTCTTTTATAATCAGCAGCAGCAGAAATTGCTGAATATCGAAGTGAAACAAGTGAGTTCCGATGAGAATATTGCAGACTTGTTCACTAAGTCTCTGCCGAAATCTACATTTGAGAAACATGTGAGAAGTATCGGCATGTGTCGATTATCCGATCTCAACTAATGATAGCTCGATGGAATAAGCTGTCATGTATACCTCAGGGGGAGTATACTTCACATGATTCTAACATTTGTAGTTGGTGCGTTGCACTCTTTTTCCTCACCAAAGTCTTTGTTTTTCCCACGGGGTTTTATTTGACTTGGAAAGGTTTTTTACCGAGGCAACACCTTATGCACCATGTTAGTATTAGTGTTCGACACAGGGGAAATCCTTTCCTTATTGTTATCTTACCTAATACTGGTTGTAGGGGGATAGAGTTACGGAAGGTTCTAGACTCTTCCAGAGGTAGTAGGATCCTGTTAGATGTCTTACCTTAACTAGGAATCCTATGTATGGAAGGACTCTCATTGTAATGCCTATATAAAGGCCCCTCTATTCATTGTTATCAATACAATTGATTTGCTATCTTTACTTTCTCCTCAAACAGATTGTACTTTATATATTAAAGGAGAGCTTTTTGTGCACATGACATGTCTAAAATTTATCTAATATTCCATAATTTTTGAATTAATTATTGAAACACATGTATATTCAATAAATACAAATAAAAGAAGGTTAGTTAATTGAATAATATTTTTAAGGAAATAAAATAAATATTTATGGAAATATGTAATTCTCAATTATCAGAATTTTAACTTATAAATTAATTAATACATATTAATTAATAAATATTGTACTGTGAATCATAAAAAATCTGAGAATTATAAAAGTCAATTTCTTTAAAAAATATTTGAGTACAATAAACTCAAAATCAGTATTTTTTATAAGAAATGTTATTTCCATAAAATGTGAAAATTATTAATACTATTTTCTGATTACATATATTTTATATATTAGACAATACATTAAGAATTGCATCTGTCTACAATTAGTTAGTACACAATTTTATACAAATTTAATCATGTATTAATCTATTACTAGTATAACACCCATGTAATTACACATAAACACAAAAAAGATGTAAATCGTTCATTATAAATTTCATAATACTTCTTTATAAACTACATTATTTGTTATGTTTATGGTAAACCCCATTCTCATGGCAACCATGACCGAATACGGGTCTTGGAAGATACATACCGACATGAGAGAGCGTTTGTCGTTGACTCTTAAATATAATCATGACAAAGCTCATAATAAGTGGGAACTGGTGAAATTTACCAAGAAATTATATGTAATTTAGAGTTGGATAGGATCTCCGGTTGACCAACATCATGGATAAAAACTATTTGCTTTACTAAGAAATTATATAAATAGTTGGGCAGTTTTAGTAATTTCGGAAACTCGTATTTGAAGAAAACTCAATTCATATCTGATTGTGTTAAACTGTATTTGATAATATTTTAGTTCCACGTTCTTTTTTTTTTGTCTTTTTTGTCAAAATGGTCAAAATCATTAAGTATTTAACGGTTTCTGTTAAATGGCCAAAAATGAGATAATTCAATTCTTATATTTGAAAAAGAAAATACATAAATTATTTGGATATAATTTAAAATACAAAAGTAAATCCAAAACTTTCAACAATGTATAGTTGATTTCAAAAGTAGACAAATTAATAAATCTTTTAAAACTAAAATCAAATAAAAAAATCACTTAAAATCACTTAAAACGATCAATTTTTATTTTCTGAAATTTTATTTGTACAAAGATGAATCTACGGATTAGTATATTATTATTAAATTAATTTTCTTATATATTTAGAAATATCTCTTTGAGAATCCATAAAATCAGTAATTATATAATTAAGTAAATAAAAAAAATTCATTTATTTTGTTATATTATATTAATTAAATAAGATTTAAACTAAAATAGACTAATTGATTTATTCCATAGTTTTTTTATTTATTTATAAATAATAATTAAATCTATTGTTTCTACACTTTTAATAATATTTTTTATAAGATTATTTTATTTAATTGATTGGGATTTAAAGTACCTTTTAATTATATATATTCAACACTTCTTTTGCAATATTCCCAAATATCTTGCATTTGAGTTGATATTTCGTTTATTGATATACCTAACTATAGTGACTAATTAATATAAACAAATTAATTAATGGAATATATAATATTTTCGCGAGATTTTAGGTTTAAGTTTTTAATATATAGTGCACACTATTTTATTAAATTTCTCTTTCTTCGGGATTTATATTTTTTAATTAATGAAAATATGAAATATTTTTGCAAATATAATCAATTCCTACTTATTCATAATTCACATTCCTTCATTCGTAAAAAATTAATAAGGTACGTAGGAGTTATTTGAGGTATAATATAATGTAATTAATGCAATGATGATTAGGCCAGTAATTGATTATGTGTCAGCTGAAGCATGAGAGACTGACACATAAGCACGTGAAGCACCAACAAAAGACATGTGGCAGCTGAAGTATGAGAAACTGCCACTTAGGCTCAACGTATTCTGCATTAGTATATAGGGGAGATCTAATCAAAATATTATACTTTATTAATTATATTATTTGTTGATTCTTCATTCACTGCGAATTACATGTTAGACCATAATTACTTCTACCTCATCTACTTTTCATATAATATTTATTACATATATGATTAGGTTCTTATCACCACTTATATAACCTATCATTATATTAAAAAAAATAGTAAGGAAAACCAATATTATTACAAAAAATTACTCCTTCCATCCCATCGATCTTGGTTCATATCCCTTTTTAGGCCGTCCCAAGATACTTGGTCATTTTCTTTTTAAGACATCTTTATCTCTCACAATTTTAAATAATATATATTCATACTATCACTTTACACACTAATTTTCAGTTTTCCTTAAATTTCGTGCTGAAAAGCAAATGCTCAAGATGAGTGGGACGGAGGGGGTACTATTTTTTTACCGTTAATTTATTCCTGATTTCTGTATCTGTTGTTCTAACTTCAAATCACCACTAGCTAAAATAAAACGAACAAAAAAGACACACACACACACATATATATATATATATATATTCCATAAACATGCATGCTGTTGATAGCCCATCTGCCTTGGAATCCACGCAAGCACTCCAGGCAGCCGGTTCGGCCGATCAGAGCAACAAGCCGGACCGAATACGAATCCGATTCTCTCCTGGGCGCGTTAAAGACCGGACCGGTGAGAGACGTCAAGTCCGACTCGATATCCAGACCGGAAAGACCGAGCACATCAAGGATAAATACGCTCCAGCTCAAGATTACGACAAGGCCGACTAGAACTGCGGGAGACCCGAGGACCCACCCCAATGAATAAGCATCACCAAAAGCATGCGGGACAAGCACACAGGACAATTAATGGATGCTGTCATATCCCTTCCCGAAGCAATCCTTAGAAGCCGCCACGTATCTAAGGCATAGTTACACTCTGACAAGTGTTTTAAGCATATTCCCCAACATTCTCCAGCTGTCATCTCCTGACTGGCCGAGATTGTCTATATATAGAATAAGTGTACAGGAAAAAAGGACTTTTGGAATTAATGAGAAAAGAGAAAGGAGAGAAAAAAGGAGAAAACTTGTAATAAGTAAGCAAAAACATATAGACCAGTTTGAATAATCCAGCTCGGCCCCACGCAAAATTACGGTCATTTAATAAAATTTAGTGATCCAATCTTTTTCCTCTTTTTGTTATTTTCTACGTGGCTTCGATTCATTCGTCCAGATCAGCACACGTGACGTTGACCAAATCAGACGTCAACAGATTGGCGCTACAAGGAGGGCACCTACACGACCAGGATTTCGATAAAAAATACTACTCCCCGGAGATGTCTCACGAAAGCTCAAAAAACCCTCAGCCTGCAACGGAGGAATAAAACCTCCGCAAGGTGGTGGAGTGCTTTAAACATCCAGCTTTCATCCAGGGCATGGTGGCCCTTATGACATGGGTCATTGGGGGCGGAACCCTTCAAAAACCCGAAGACCATGCGGAAGCGGAATCTCAGACGACCCGCCCAGCTGCCTCGAGACGAGATAAAAAGAGGACTGTCTCTCAAGTCGTCGGGGAAGGGGCGGAAAGCCACGGAGAAAGCTCACATCCCTCTCAGAAAAGTAGGCTTTCACGCCCCATATCTGTTTTTGATCGCCTCGGGGCAGGGAAGAAAGTCGAAAAAGCGGCGCCAGCTCTCACTATCCAGAGCCAGAGCCGTAAAGAAGAAAAGGCTCCCCACCAGTCTCTAATCCCGACACAAGTATTACCTCAAACTCCAGGCGATAACTCGAGTGAGATCGAGTTTCTCAAGAAATGCCTTACGGAGCTCGAAAACAAACAACTCTAGCCATTCCAAAGTTCGGAATGGCTTAACAGCCAGGAGAGCCCCCTGGCCCCCAGTGTTCTGGCGGAACCCCTCCCAGAGAAGTTTAAGATCCCTCAGATTCCGCCATACAACGGGGACACAGACCCAACGCCCATCTCGGACATTATAACTCTTGGATGGACCTGCACGGGTCTCAAGACGCGTTTCGCTACCGAATGTTCTCCTTAACGTTAGGGGAGAGGGCCCAGAGATGGTATCGGACGCTGCCCCATCATTCCATCCAAACATGAGCTCAGCTCACGACGACGTTCAGATCCCATTTCATGGGGTCTCTAGTGCGAGTCGCCCCGCGATCCTCCATCGCCTCCGTTGTACAGGGTCCAAACGAGTCCCTTAAGGATTATATATCCCGTTTTAATAAACGGATATTAGAGACGGAACCCATGTCGGATGACGCGCTGGCCATTATTGCTCAGGCCGGCCTCCTTAAAAATTCTTTTTTCCGCTGGACGGTGTGCCAGAATGTCCGACACACCCACCAGGAATTCTTGTAGCGCGCCAGCTCCCATATTGCTGCCGAGGAAGCTATGCCGGCACCGGTTTTAGTCATGCCCTCCGACCAGAAAGGGTCGTACAAAAAGAAAGATGACACGCATGACCATAAAGAGGCCCGCCAAGAACCCCACCGGGAAAATAAGGCCCCTGCCTCCTCCTCGACAACCCCTTCAACCCAGATCTATCGGGAACGTAGGCCTGAGCTCATGGCCAGCTTTGCCGAAATATATTTTGCCGGGGCCGCGGCCATATTTGATCAAATAAAAGACAAGAATTTGCTCTCGGTTCCTCGGCCGATCTATAAAGATCAGAAGGATATGGACCAGACCCGCTTTTGTAAATACCACGAATCGGCGGGCCATAACACCGAACAGTGTCGGGACCTCGTCGCCGCCCTAATCGCGGTATGCGATGATACCGGCTTAAGGCGATTTACCCGAAACCCTCCCCGGGATCGCCAGGATCGGGCCGACCCAACAAGAGCTAAGAACGATCGGGTGCCTCCAGCCCATAAGTCCCCCGGGAAATTCTCACCATTATGGGAACAGCCAAGGTCGATGATCATCGATCAAAGCAGCAGAAGAAGGTATCCATTCGAGAGGCCACCACCTCTTATCAACGGACAGAGCGCCGACCCGAGGGGTTTTTATTAGTGGCCGAAGAAGCCCCCAAAAACCCCCAGATGGCAGTTACTTTCGAAGAGTCAGATGCAGATGGATTAGACCATCCCCATTCCGACGCCCTTGTCATCCCTCTGCCCGTAATGGGGATCTCGGTACACAGAGTGTTGGTAGACTCTCGGGCCTATGCCAACATCATCTACCTTCATACCCTTCGCAGGATGAAGGTAGATCAGTCCTATGTCCGACCCTGCAACGAGGACATCAGGGGGTTCGCCAACTGTCGCACCTCACCATTGGGGGAAATCGACCTCGCTCTGGAGTTTGGTCAGGGGTCGATCAGGAGAACGGTGATCACTACATTTAAGATCATCGACGTGCACAGCGACTACAACGCCATCATAGGCCGATTTGTGATGTCAAGGTTGAGGGCCACTCAATCTACATATCACCTATGCATGACGTTCCCCACCCCTGATGGCGTCGGGGTACATAGGGGAGATCAAAGGGCCGCCCGGGAATGCAATCTCAGCATCCGGGCTCGCGAAATAAACTCCGCAGAGGGCACCCCGGGAAGTACGCTGGAAGAAATGGGAGCCACCAGATCCGTACATCCAGCAGAAGGTGACCTGCTCGAACAGGAGGCCGCAGGTCCAGGGGCCGCTCAAACCCTCGAAATGGAAACGGACTAGGATGCGGACCGGGGCTGCAGGCCAGGGAAAGAGCCGATCCTGGAAGAGGATCCTGTCGACCCGCGATACCAGAATCCGAAAGGGAAAATTCGCCACGCCGAGCCAATAGAAGAGCTGGACCAGGTCGACATGGACACATCTGACCCCGTCCGACAATTAAAGATCGGCCACAACCTCCAAGAGCCGATCCGCTCTGAGCTAATCTTCCACCTGAGACAGAATTTGGATGTCTTCGCGTGGACCCATTCGGACATGCTGGGGATTGACCTAGAATTTGCATGCCACCGGCTGAATATCGACCCCAGTTCAAAGCTGGTTATTCAGAAGAGGAGGAAAATGGGGCCTGAACGGCAGAAGGGACTAGAAGAGGAAGTGGGAAAGCTGATCGACAACGGATTCATCCGAGAAGCCAGATACCCAACCTGGGTGGCCAACCTGGTCCTGGTGAAAAAGCCGACCGGGCTGTGGAGGCTCTACATTGACTTCTCTGATCTGAATAGAGACTGCCCAAAAGATAGTTATCCCCTACCCCATATCGACTATATAGTGGATGCAACAGCCGGACGTGAGCTGATGAGTTTCATGGATGCATATTTCGGATACAACCAGATCCCGATGCATCCCACTGATGAAGAAAACACCTCCTTCTACTCGGCCCGCGGCCTATACTACTAACGAATGATGCCTTTCGGGCTCAAGAACGCCGGCGCAACCTATCAACGCCTGGTAAATAAAATGTTCAGTAGCTTGATAGGTCATACGATGGAGGTGTATGTAGATGATATGTTAGTAAAGTATTTGCGCTCGGCCGATCATGTAAATGACCTCAATAAAATGTTTGCTATTTTGCGAGAGTACAAGATGAAGTTAAATCCAAAGAAATGTTCATTTGGGGTAGGCTCCGGGAAATTCCTCGGCTACATGGTAAGCCAAAGAGGGATTGAAGCCAACCCCGATATAATCAGGGCAGTGACCGAACTTGTTCCACCAAATTTGGTCAAAAAGGTGCAGAGTATAATTGGCCGGCTAGCCGCGCTAAGTCGCTTTATCTCTCGCTCAACTGATAAATGTAAACCTCTCTTTGAGGCAATAAAAAAGAATAGAGATTTTCAGTGGACAGACCCTTGCCAAAGAGCCTTTGAAGCTATCAAGGAAGTCCTGGCAGAAGCACCGATTCTGCAACGACCGGCCCTATGAGAACCTCTCAATTTATACCTTGCAGTGTCCGACTCTGCGATCAGCGCCGCTCTGATCCGAACGGAGAATGTGGTCCAACATCCGGTCTATTATGTTAGTCAGGCCCTTCATGATGCCGAACTTGTAACACCGCCAAAACCATCCGGGATATTACAGCGTCGTGGGCCCCGCGCCGGAACCCACCAGGCTAAAAACCGTTTACAAAACCATTTCAAAAACGTTTAAAAACGCCAAAAGGGCCGATGACGGTAATATTTCAAAAACTCACAAAAGCCATTTACAAAATACCAAACACCATCATAAAACACCATTTGAAAATACAAGGCGAAGTGCCAAATCTCAACAGTTTAAAATGTACGTTAAGCCACCACTTATACGTACCGATAAAATAGTTAGGAAAAAGGGTTTAACGAAATAACCCAAGTTCGCAAAGTGCCAAAAGGCCATTTAAAATACACACGAGTTGGTAAAAATACCGAAAAGCCATTTTGAAATATACACACGCAGCGGAATAAAACAACCAGAAAGAATACTCAATTCTCCGAAAACATGCCACAGCCAGTATCACCCGGGAAGCTCACCCCTTCACGACCGCTACTAGCTCGATCTCCGAGTACCTAAAAATAAAGCCCACGGCGGGGTCAGCCACAATACTCAATAATGATATAGATCACATCACATAAATAATTACATACCAATGTAATAATACTGTAAAAATACTACCAACGTAATCTTACCGTCTTAACCTTACCAATCCAAAGCAATCCATACCAATCAATCCTTACCATAATCCACATTTCGCATTCTCAATGACAAAATGAATTCAACTACAACCATATGTACTGTATCACAACAATATTCAAATTCTCAAAAACATCATCACAACTCATAAGCATGAACTAATTCATCTGTGCCAAATCCTGTCCGTCGGATCGCACCATCAAATCTCAACCTGGATAAACCAATAATACCCAACATACACAATACATCTGTAGATCAACTACTATATGATAATGATAACAAGTCCCGAAACATCAACGTACAGTCCGAATGCTCATATGATCAGTAACAATGATCAACCAATACATCAACTGAGAATATCATCGACATGATAACTCCAATATGACCAACAAAGGATCAACGATAACTGAGAGTACCCTCAACATGGTAAACTCCCATCACGAGCAACAAAGATCAACAATAACCGAGAATACCCTCAACATGGTAAACTCCAAACACGATAACAAAGGATCAACTATAACCGAGAATACCTTCAACAAGGTAGACTCCAAATGATCAACAAAGGACCAACAAAAACTGAGAACACCCTCAACAAGGTAGCCTCCAAATGATCGACAATAATGGATCTCAAAGAAATAACTCTGACTGTCGAACATACCCCTCGGGCGTATGAACAACCAGTCACAAACCGTCGAACATATCCAATCATACATGGACTATGAACGACCAAACAATATGGCTCAAAATATGGACGTCACACTACGCCCGATCCGGAAATGTGTCCGTGCACAAGCCATCCCAGGTATCGATCAAATACACATGTGGTCTTGTGCCTAATCAGTCTCACGAAGTACGTCTCGTGTGCACAGCTCAATGTGAGGACATGAACCCATCACATGACAATACGTGCCCGCCCTGAAAATCCTACACATAACCAATCGGCACGCAGATATGACTCCAGATATGTCACGATGCAACATGACAACGAAACTCAAAGAATCACATATCCAATAAGGATAAAAAAGACTCACTGAAGTGAAAATGACAAAATGACAAAGAAAACTCGACATGACTAATCAATATCGAAGGAACAATCCTGGGGTCATCATCCCCAATTAACGATCAACACGATCAATGATCTCAATACAATCAGCCCTGGAATCATCATCCCTCGATGAAACGCCAATACCAATCTCATTATAAGAAACTTCAACATACAACATATGCCACGACTCAACATAATACTTATCCTCATGACTGAACAATACTTAAATTACCTCAAGCCGACGATAACATCCTTTTCCATGAACAAACCATCAAACCGACAATTTACATTTATAGTATCATTGCTATATGAATTATAAATGAAATGAAAGCAAAACCATTCATTAAATATTATAAACTGAACAAGTATAAACTTGCCTCGATACCGATACCACGAAGCCATTACCAAAATCCATTGCCTTCGTCCACGACCTCCTCAGCCCCGACTAAGAGAAATCTACGAACTCTTCGACCTCAACCGCAACACAACGGTCACAATCAACGATCAAACATCTCAACCTATGCAATAATAAAATGACAATACATCCGATAATAGTCAACAACCGACATAACCAACCAATCGAACTCAACAGTTCAACAAAAACCTCGAATAAACGCAGTCTGAACAAACCAAATCAAACCATCACGAATTCATAATCACAACACAAAAATACTGCACTGTCTGCCTACTTAGCGCACGTTAAATGCATAACGTAGCGTGCGCTAAGTTGCTCCCGTTAGCGTGCGCTATCCAGTAAGCTTAGCGTGCGCTAATGCTGTACACTGGCATGCATTCCAAGCATTGACTAACACCTTGCGACTACGAATCCGAATGAAAAGGAAGTCATACTCCAAGATTAACAATAACTTTTTCCAAATTCAATCTCATCATCATGATCCACATCTTATCAAGAACATATGAAACTAAAATCAACATAATGTTGGTTTTAATCATCTTATCCATATTAATAATCAAAACCATTATATATCCTTATATCATCTTAACATCAAAATCCGAAATGAAGGGAGACATAAATCTCCATATCTCTTGAAGATAAACAACACCACAACTATCACAAGGATCATATCAATGTCCATATATCAATAACACCATCAACAATCAAACCAACTCGATAACAAGGATCTGTTGCGATTTTTTTTGAACGCAAGTGCACGTTATCGTATACAAGTAATAAAGTGATGAGTGAGTATCGTTCCCACGAGGACTGAATTACTAATTACCGATTTTTGTGTATTCCAGTTTTATTTGAACAATCGAACTTTGGGTAGCAATTAATTACTAAATAAAATTAATAAAAGACTAAACAGTAAAAATGATCGCTTGAAGAAAGAGAATCAAATGATGAATAAGTCTAGGATTCTGAATCCACCTTGGTTTATCCGAATTTACTCTCGATTATCTGAAGTTAATGATTTTCCTAATTTATTGAAGGTGGAGATTGCTAATATACTCTACCGCCTCTCCCGAGGTCAATAGATTTTTCTAAAGGCGAATAACGCACTCTATCCCTAGGTGAATTAATTCGTCAATAGGCAAAAAGCATAAAATCTCCAAAAGGCCACGTAGTTCTTATGAGTATATTCCTATCTCACAAGATAAAACGGTCCTCACCAATAGTTCCTCACCAACTCTCCTCTCCCGATTCGAATTGAATGATTAAAACAATACAACTATTGGCCAGATAATTGAAAGCATTAAACACGATTGAGAAAACTCAACAAAAAGGGAATTAAATAGATAATCTCAAGCAAATCCGTCAAAACGTAGGTTTCATCAAAATCTTAGATCAAGGGTTTTAGCCTGACATGCTAAATAATGAAAATACAGAATTAACAAATAAAAGCATGAAAATCAAACGCAGATGAAGAGCTCGGATTCCTCCGTTCTTCTGGCTTCCGCCCTCCGCCTTTGATCTCTTCTGCTTCTCTCGTCTGCGATAGTCTTCTGTGATCCTCCTTTTCCCAAGCCTCCAAGATGATTAATTAGGGTCTTAAACCCTTATTTATAGCTCCCCACAGCCTCCAAATCGCGTCCGTGTGAGTAGGTCGAGAACTGGCTTTAAAACGGCCCAAATCCGCGCGGAGCACACCAAAACTGCCTTGTGTGCCGCGGCTCACTTAATCTGTGCCGCGGCACATGGCGTCCAGTTTAAAAACTGGGCATTGTGACTTTCTTCTGGGCCGCGGCTCATCTGGAATGTGCCGCGTACAGTCTGATACTCTCGGTGCCGCTGGTTGCCTTCCTGTGCCGCGGCCCACTTGCCTTGTGCTGCGGCCCACGGCCAAAATTCGCCGTTTTCGCCCGTTTTGCCTCGTTTTAGCTTCCGGACTCCAATCTCCTGACAAACATACAAGATTAAGGCATTAAAAAGCTCATTTATGCAAATTTACTCGCCAAAATAATACAAAATAATGATAAATAAGCATATAAAAATACGCCTAACAAATACCCCCAAACTTGAGGTTTTGCTTGTCCTCAAGCAAAAAGAATTAATTTCAACAAAAGAATATCGTGAATAATCGTGCAACTCATAGTGCTCAACCTAATCAATACTATCCTGAAATTCTCTCTGAATAATACGAGTATCGTAATAGCGAGCTACACTCAGAACACTGATTCCACAAAGTAACCAAGTCCAGTCCTAATCACTCGTTCATGAAGAAAATCCAGCTCAAAGACTAACAAACGTGAATCTAATCGACCGTCAATATGAAAGGTTAAAATAAACGAGCTAATTCGCCCCGTTCTACAGTCTAATGGCAAAATTTTCACGAGTTTCATAAAAAATAACCCTCGGACAGTATTCCCTTATATATATATGCTCAAGAAATTGATTCGAGTTGACCACTAGGTTCGGATCTCGGGATGTTTCATCGGGATACTCCTAGGGTGGAACTTCCATTCTCATGTATTGGGAAACCGTTTGACGTAAAAGACACTCATAGGGCACATGGATGCTTCTAGTTACTAAGTTCCCCTCCACAGCGGAGAAACAACTCGAATAGCTAATTCTCGCATGTCCGAATCAAGGTCGCTGTTTTACGCGAGAGTAAACAATGGGTCACGTGAATACCCCCGGTTACTAGGCTCCCTATCATTGGCACATGAAAAATTTCTAAATCACTAGTCTAATCAGGGTCGTCATTTTACGCGAGAGTAAACAACGGGTCACGTGAATACCCCCGGTTACTAGACTTCCCATCATAGAACAAAAATAACTCGACTTTTGGGAAAAACTGACCGACTCTAAACTCAATCTAAGCGCCAACACGACTTATGTAACTGGACATCTAGCTAACCAAAAAATGTAACCAAACGTATCGACGGTGATTTTAAAACACGTATGTATCCTCTCTTATCCGCTAAGACATCTACAATTACGAAAAAATTTCGGACCTAAATGAGGACTTAGTAGAAACAGAAATCACTGACTACAACTCAAATAAAACTCGACCGTTTCTTCAGAGAGAAAAATAGTGTCGTAACATTAGTATTACACAAATAGAAGCACGAAAAATTCATGAATAATAGTAAAATCATGACAAGCAAGGCTATCGACAAAAAGATAACTAGAAATAACAAAAAGTGCAACGAAATAAGTACAGCAGTAAATGTAGCAACAGAAATAGACCCCCCCCCCAAACTTAGGACGTACATTGACCTCAATGGACAAAATATAATATGCAATAAAAGTGAAAGGTCAAGTACTCCCCTCCAGTCCTCTCACGAGCTGGTGCCGGCATCAACCGGTGAGGAGGGTGGTGTGGTCGGGCCGAAAGGTGTGCAATAAATGGCCCGTCTGGGTGCATGATATGGGTCGTCCATGCAGCTAGGTGCTCCTGGTGGTAGGCATCCCTCGCTGCTAGACGCCTCGCCTCTCGTCGATTGGCCCAGCGGGCCTGCTCTCGCATCTCACCCCTGACGGCAGCAATAATGCTCTCTCTCTCCGTCCGCTGCTCCTCTCGCATGGCAGCCAGTATACTCTCCCTCTCTCACCTCATCTCCTCTCTCTCTCTCCTCATATCCTCTCTCTCTCTCCTCATATCCTCCCTTAGCCCGTCGAACATCTCCTGCAAGCGCTCTCTGTCGGGCGGCGGGCTGGCATCTGCCTGCCCCTGTGTCAGCAGAAGAGGCTCGGGAGACCCCTCGTGGGCCTCATCCAGTAGAAATCCTCTCCCCGAGCGTGCGCCGGCGCTCCTCCCCACTGGTCAAAATGTGAGATGATACGGTGGTCGATCGGGGCCTGGGGAGCTAGCATTGGCTCGTCGTCCGACCACGTCAGCCCCGACTACCGACACAGAGCGCAGATAAGAGAGGGGTGTTTCAACCCCGTCTTGGCCCCTCCCTGAATGCACTGGAAAATAGATCGGACCAGGAGATGAGCCACATCGAATCGCAGCCCAGAGGTGATAGCATATAATGTCCGGGCTCGGGAGAGAAAAACAGTGCGGATCTGAGAGGTGGGGTCTATACGAGCGCAGATAAAATATAGCCAGGCACGCCCGATCCGACTGAGGCGCGAGCTCCTAAAGTGGAAAGTGGAAGAACCCGGTGCGCACCGCTCCCAGTCGGAGTCGGGCTGCGTAAGAGTCTCGAGCAGAGCCTCCTTCGTGAGCCTATCCATAACTCGCGCATAAGGCCTCTCATCGACCATCGGCAGCCCAAACAACCTCCGAATAGCAGCTACAGAAAAATTAACCGCAATACCTCGGACTTCGACCTGAGTCCGAGTGTCTGACTGCTGCAACATCTGCCCTGCCCGAATGTGCTTCAACAAAGCACTGGCATAGAACTCCTGCACTATCGAGATCACCGCTGGCTCGGGGGGTGCAGCGAAACGGGCCCACCCCATCTCGTCTATCATGGTAAGCAGTTCCCCGTCCTGGGGGGCTGGAGTGAATCCCCTCTACGGGATCAGAGGTCGCGGCCGAATCTTCTCGTTGAAGATTTTGTGGATCTCCGGGTCAGAAAACTGGTGCGCCTCCGACTCAGCGTGACTACGAGAAGTTTCCCCTCGAGTGGGGGATGACTGAGTCCTGGCCCTCTTGCTCAGCTTCTTAGTCCTAGCCATAGCGAGTTCTGAAAAAAATTAAACACCGGAGTGTACTTACTCAAACAATAACGAGAATAATCATCACTCGGCTAAGGATATCTGGCCGAAAATCAGAAATTTAACGAGATAGCACAGCCGTGAGAGAAAAATGAAATTGAACCATAACGTTTAAACTAGACGTACGGGTTGGGGTTGCTGTAATTCCAGAACGAATACGTTGCACATAGATTCAAAATATTGCCTTAACAAAGAAAATTTTTCATTCAGACATTTCATCAAACACTTAAAGGGCATGAGTTCAATTGAAGAACAAATATGGCAATAGCTCGATTAAATCCCCAAGAACAAAAACACGACTCATTCGTCATGACAACCGACACATTCAACTCATTCATGATCGAAAATAATCATGAAAAATCAACCAAAAACCATCATATCCTCCACTTAACCATCATAGAACTTTTGAAAGAAGAAATAAACATATTCAACCATCAAATGCATAACACAATTTCACATTTAAATTCATAGAACAATTTGAGATTAGAGATTTAGACTTACCTTGCTTGGATTGTGAAAAGTGCAAGAAAATTGCAAGAAGATGAAGGGAGATGAAGGTTGGCCGATCGCGCGCGCAAGGGAGAGGAAAGGGAAGGGAAGCGTACCTGGGTAGTCGGCCGAATGAGAGTTATAAACTACCCGGGCTGTTCAAATTCCGCAAGGTGTGCCGTAGCACAGCTCAAGTGAGCCGCGGCACAGAGTACAGTCCCTTTTTACCTGCTCGTATGTTTTGTCGTGGGTCGCGACTCAGCTTCCGTGTGCCGCGGCTCAGGGCTCAAGTGTGCCGCGGCTCAGTAATGTTGTGCCGCGGCACATAGTACAGAAAGTTTAGCTCTCCCTTTCGATTTGTGTGTGCCGCGGCTCACAAGCCTTGTGCCGCGGCTCAGGCATAAATTTCTCCCCAGGACTTTTCCCGCATGTAATTTTAAGAAGAACACGTCAAGAGCGAGAGGTAAAAGCAAATCAACGCACAAAATGATGAAAAATAAAAATTCAAGAATGCAAGAAAAATACAGAAACGCAACAATCTACAACTAAGAACTCGGGTTGCCTCCCGAGAAGCGCTAAGTTTATAGTCTTCAGCCGGACCTATTTAAAAATCAGTTCACTTTTCGCAAACTCCATTTGATCTCCGCCCAGTTCATCGAACCGTTAATATATTTTTTAAAATTTTGACCATCGGTCATTAACGATTCGATTTTCGGTTCGGACACCCAATGTTGGTTGCGGAAAGGTTTTGACGAGAACAACTTTCCGAAACACCCGTTTTTCTCATGACTAGACGTCCGTTTGACTTCCGGCTTATTTTCCTCTTTCACGAACGAACTTATGACAGCAGCAGACTTTTTCGATTGTGGCTGGTCAGATGGCGATGATTGCATGTTCACATGCTTGAGAAATGCGAATCGTTCTACATCTTTCTTAAAAGTTGGACCATCTGAAATGGAATCTGAATTTTTCGACCGACGATTCTTTCGGTGTCTTTCTTTCGCAACGGCCTCCACACTTTCACTTTGTGAGCTCTTATCAACACCTCCCGGACATGAAAAGGATTTGAACACTTGGAATGTAACATGCTCGTCTTGAACCCGCAAAGTTAATTCCCCTTTTTCTACGTCTATAAGAGTTCGGTCGGTCGCTAAAAATGGTCGTCCCAAGATAATCGGGATATCTTGATCTTCCTCCATGTCGAGAACAATAAAATCCACTGGAAAGATAAATTTATCCACTTTTACTAACACGTCCTCAATCACTCCTCTCGGATACTTAATAGATCGATCCGCTAATTGCAAGGAGACCGTCGTCGGCTTTGCTTCTCCAACTCCCAGCTTTTTGAAAATAGACAGAGGCATAAGGTTAACACTAGCACCGAGATCGCACAACGCCTTATTAAAAGAGAGATTTCCCAGGGTGCACGGTATGTTGAAACTTCCCGGATCTTTCAATTTTGGTGGAAGCTTCTTCTGAAGAATAGCGTTGCACTCCTCCATTAAGGCGACTGTCTCAAACTCCTCGAGTTTTCTTTTCTTTGACAAGATCTCCTTCATGAATTTAACGTAGCTCGGCATTTGCTCCAACGCGTCGGCAAATGGGATGTTAATATGAAGCTTCTTGAACACGTCGAGGAACTTAGAGAATTGCTTGTCCGACTTTTTCTGTTGTAATCTCTGCGGAAACGGGACGGATGGCACATATGCTTTCGGATTATCTGGAAACGTTATCGAGGGTCTCCAATCTTGTGATTCCTCCATCGCTAAATTTTTCTTCTCCTCAATTTCACTCCTCTTTTCACGTCTCTTAGGCTGGTCACACACCTCCTTCCCGCTTCTCAAACTGGTTGCATTTAGACTTTCTCTAGGATTTGTCTCGGTTGTACTTGGCAATGCTCCCTCCGGGCGGGCTGTCAACACATTAGCAATATGGCCCAGCTGGACTTTCAAGTTGCGAATGGAAGCAGAATGATTTTGCAATGTCGCTTCAGTACGGGTCATGAATTGACTCGTATTCGCTGCCAATTTCGCAATTGCTTCCTCGAGAGAAACTTTTGGAGTGGGAGGAGGCTGCTGTTGGTTTTGAGTGAACGGAGGCTGGTTTGAGTTCTGTCTGTTTCTCCACGAGAAGTTGGGATGATTACGCCATCCCGGATTATACGTGTTGGAGTACGGATTATTTTGCTGGTTTCCGTTTCCTACGAACTGAGCTTATTCAATTTGGAGCTGCTCGAACGGGTTTCCGACTTGACACTCCGCGCTAGGGTGAGATATGTTACACTAATTGCAAGACTCAATGGTAACGGGGGAAGGAGCATGCGAAAATGCCTGAAGTTGCTGAGTCAAGGCGGCGACTTGAGCTGACAATGTAGATATCGGGTCATTACTCGAAATTTCCATAACTCGCTTCGGCGTTATTCGTTCGGATGGCCATTGATAAGCATTAGCGGCCATAGCTTCCAACAACGAGTGTGCTTCAGCCATCGTCTTTCCCATCAAAGCTCCACCGGCTGCTGCATCCACGAGAGTGGGTGTGGAAGCACTCAAACCATTGTAGAACGTCTGGGTCTGAAGCCAGTCCGGAAGGCCGTGATGTGGGCATCTCCGTAACAAATCTTTGTATCGCTCCCACGCCTCGTGGAGCGATTCCATGTCATACTGACCAAAAGTAGTGATCTCGTTCCGTAACCTCGCCGTCTTTGAAGGTGGGAAGAATTTGGCAAGGAAGGCTTGCGCTAACTCTGCCCATGTCGTGATCGAGCCCGGCGGTAAGGAATTCAGCCAAAATTTCGCATCGGATAGCATCGTCGGTGACACCATTGTTCTTGAACGTGTCACAAATATCGAGAAAAGAAGCAATATGTGTGTTGGGGTCATCATTCGGCAATCCACAAAACTGGCTAGCCTGCACCATCTGAATGATCGCAGGCTTGATTTCGAAGTTGTTCGCCTGAATGGTGGGACGCCGAATCCCCGAAAAGTTTGCGTTAATTTGCGGCATAGCATAATCTTGAAGTGCCATTTCCGGTTGAGCTTGCTGCACAATATTATTTCCTCCGTGATTTTCGATATTTTCGGCCATGGTCACTGTCGTCTGTAACTCTCATTTCTCCTTCTTGTTCCTTCGAAGAGTGCGCTCGAGTTCGGTATCCAAAGGTAGTAGGCCTTCGTTACCGAATTTTCTCATGCATTACGCGAAAGATCCTGAAAGGAAGAACAAATAAAATAAAATAAAATACAAGAAAATAAATAAAACAAAATGTTCAAACTAAGACTAGAAATACTGAAATCGATATTAGTAAAAATTTCAGTCCCCGGCAACGGCGCCAAAAACTTGTTGCGATTTTTCTTGAACGCAAGTGCACGTTATCGTATACAAGTAATAAAGTGATGAGTGAGTATCGTTCCCACGAGGACTGAATCACTAATTACCGATTTTTGTGTATTCCAGTTTTATTTGAACAATCGAAATTTGGGTAGCAATTAATTACTAAAGAAAATTAATAAAAGACTAAACAGTAAAAACGATCGCTTGAAGAAAGAGAATCAAATGATGAATAAGTCTAGGATTCTGAATCCACCTCGGTTTATCCGAATTTACTCTCGATTATCTGAAGTTAATGATTTTCCCAATTTATTGAAGGCGGAGATTGCTAATATACTCTACCGCCTCTCCCGAGGTCAATAGATTTTTTTTAAAGGCGAATAACGCACTCTATCCCTAGGTGAATTAATTCGTCAATAGGCAAAAAGCATAAAATCTCCAAAAGGCCACGTAGTTCCTATGAGTATATTCCTATCTTACAAGATAAAACGGTCCTCACCAATAGTTCCTCACCAACTCTCCTCTCCCGATTCGAATTGAATGATTAAAACAATACAACTATTGGCCAGATAATTGAAAGCATTAAACACGATTGGGAAAACTCAACAAAAAGGGAATTAAATAGATAATCTCAAGCAAATCCACAAACGTAGATTTCATCAAAATCCTAGATCAAGGGTTTTAGCTTCGACATGCTAAATAATGAAAATACGAATTAATAAATAAAAGCATGAAAATCAAACGCAGATGAAGAGCTCGGATTCTCCGTTCTTCCTCGGCTTCCGCCCTCCGCCTTTGATCTCTTCTGCTTCTCTCGTCTGCGATAGTCTTCTGTGATCCTCCTTTTCCCAAGCCTCCAAGATGATTAATTAGGGTCTTAAACCCTTATTTATAGCTCCCCACAGCCTCCAAATCGCGTCCGTGTGAGTAGGTCGAGAACTGGCTTCAAAACGGCCCAAATCCGCACGGAGCACACCAAAACCGCCTTGTGTGCCGCGGCTCACTTAATCTGTGCCGCGGCACATGGCGTCCAGTTTAAAACCTGGGCACTGTGACTTTCTTCTGGGCCGCGGCTCACCTGGACTGTGCCGCGGCACAGAGTACAGATTACTCTGGTGCCCGCTGGTTGCCTTTCTGTGCCGCGACCCACTTGCCTTGTGCCGCGGCCCACGACCAAAATTCGCCGTTTTCGCCCGTTTTGCCTCGTTTTAGCTTCCGGACTCCAATATCCTGACAAACATACAAGATTAAGGCATTAAAAAGCTCATTTATGCAAATTTACTCGCCAAAATAATACAAAATAATGATAAATAAGCGTATAAAAATACGCCTAACAGGATCATATCATACTCAATCCGGAATTCAACCTCATATCATGATTTAACTCATCTAAATTGACCACTGAAATTATCATGATTCAGAAATCCATGATTCAACCTCATCAAGTTAAACGAATCACCATTAACATGAAGAATCTTATATAACATCCGAAAACTCTTATCATAATCCCATTAGGTCTCATAAAAATCACCACATGATTATCCAACATGTTCTCTCACAAGTAATCGTCCTTAAAAACGAACTACTATCAAAGGGATACGGAAATTACCTGGATTAGACGAACCAAGAAGAAGAACACTTGAACTTCATTCAAAGAATCATGAATAACTTGAAGAACGAGGCTTTAATCCATGATCTCTATCTTAATCTTGATAAAGATCATCATCTCGGAGTGTTTTTGGACCTCAAGTACCTCCCAAAGCTCTCTCTATCGAGTGAAAGGAAAGAAATGGACGAAATGCTCCATAACACCCGTCTGTCCCCTTATATAGAATACATTACTAGCGTGTGCTAACATCTCATGTTTAGCGTGCGCAACAACCTTAGCGTGTGCTAACTGACTTTTGTTAGCGTGCGCTATCGCAATCCAGAGGCTACTGTCTGGCTTCGTACATGTGCTTACGTACGTAGTGCCCATGCATTAGCATACGTACTTACACTGTCTAGCGTACGCAAGTCCTTGTATTTAGCGTGCGCTAATATCAATTGACTTGCTACAGTCTACACCTACCACGAAGATGCTCGTGACCCACATGCCGAAAGCATCTGATAAGGATAAGATTCCCTTTGACCGATCTACAATTAGCGTACGTTAAGCCTCATGCTTTAGCGTGTGCTAATCCTTCAGGACAAACAACCGTTGACCCTATCGGAACATGCGCCGAAAGTAGCCGGGTTCACACGCAGATTCCCTCTGCTCTGATCTGCACTAGCGTGCGCTACATTCTGCCTCTAGCGTGCGCTAACCATGAACGATAGCGTGCGCTATACTTGAACATTAGCACGCGCAAATCAGGCTATACTTAGCTATTTCCAACTCTTCTCGTCTGTCTCGACATACTGGATACGTACACTCACATACTGAATGCGTATACTCAATCCAATAATATTCTCATATGATAGACCCGATGTCAAAATTAAAATAACCGGATACACGATATCCTCAATGTAATTGTCAAACAACTACGACAATTATACCAATACAGCTGTCTCAGTTCTCAATTATTTTATCCATACTGTATAGACACCAAGCTATGCAGTATATCTCAGATAAAATAACGCAAAAAAAATATACTGAAAATCCGAGTATTACAGAACTCATATACGCCCCAATGGAAAAGTTGGCCTATGCGCTCATAATGGCGTCCCAGAAGTTAAGACCCTACTTTCTGGAACATCAGGTAGTCGTATTAACAAACTACCCTTTAAAGCAGGTCAGGCACCGACCCGACGTATCTGGCCGGATGATCAAATGGGATGTCGAACTCGGACAGTTTGACATAACTTTTGAATCGCGCACTGCCATAAAAGGTCAAGCACTGGCAGATTTCATCGCAGCTTTCACACCAGCGATCACACAAGAGAAATACCAATCAGAAGAGTGGTCACTCTACGTAGATGGGTCCTCAACCGCCAACCGCGTAGGCGCATGAATAGTCCTCGTCAGTCTCGATCATCGCTTGTTCTGCTCGGCCATTCGCTTAGGTTTTCCGGCCACCAACAATGAAGCATAATATGAAGCCCTCCTGGCCGGTCTGGAAATGGCGACCTCCCTCGATCTTGCTAGCCTCATTGTCTTGAGTGATTCTCAATTGGTGGTAAACCAAATTAGGGGAGAATATGAGGCCAAGGAACCCAAACTGGTCAAGTACCTCAGCCTGGGTCGGGCTCGGCTGCAAGATTTTCGGAGAACTATACAACACATCCCCAGAACCGAGAAAATCCAAGCCGAATCCTTGGCCAAACTCGCGTCCAGCTCCGGAGCCGAACATATGGACGAGGTCAGCGTAGGATACCATGCATCATCAGCCCTGGAAATGGCCGAAGTCCGGGCAGCCGAACAATCAGAACCGCAAGGATGGATGCAGCTTATAATCCGATATCTTCAAAGCGGCATTTTACCCGAGGACCGAGCCCAGGCGAGATCACTACGAACTCAGTCCGCCCAGTTCACCGTCGTGGATGGAACTTTATACAAAAGAGAATATTCGGTTCCATTGCTGAAATGCATGTCCGAGTCAGAAGCAGAGTATGCCCTCAGAGAGGTGCACAAGGGTATATACGGTAATCATTCCGGCGGCCTGGCATTAGCCTATAAACTAATCGGGCAAGGATAATTTGACTTTACTTCATTTTTAGCTTTGGTACACTATAAGACCGATCTCGCCTCGGAACCTCATAAGACCGGCTCATCTGGCACTATAAGACCGAGCTCGCCTCGGCACCTCATAAAACCGGCTCATCCGGCACTATAAGACCGAGCTCGCCTCGGCACCTCATAAGACCGGCTCATCCGGCACTATAAGGCCAAGCTCGTCTCGACACTATGAAAGTCCAAGCTCTAAGATGAATAAGAAAGAAAGACAACGGCCGAACCAACTGGGCCCAAACATTCAGAAAAAAGCAATTAAACATGTGTTATAAGGAAAATTTTATTTATCCAAAGAGGCATTTCGACAAAATACATATGATGAAAACAAAGAAAAACTGGCACGGAGGCCATACATGAAATAAAATCCGAAAGAAGACTACTCGGCCCCACCATCCTCGCCAGCCACCTGGAACGACCGTCCTTCACCTTCGTCGGGCGGAACCAACCCTGGATCTTCAACCTCGACGGCCTTTGGCTCATCAGCTCCAAGAGATTCAACCTTCAAGTCGGCCGCCTTAGACACTATATAGGCCTCGACCTCCTCAACGGTCTTCCCTTCCTTCATGAGATTTAATATCTCGTAACAGGTGGAGACATAGTTCAGGTTGATCAGCTCCTCGAACTCAGGTGTCTCCTTGAAGGCCGCCGCCCCTTCGGCAAGACCTTTGGCATAGCCCGAAGCCTCACAAGTATTAACCCGCTCGGCCACGTTCTCAAGCTGGGCCTTAGTATCTTTCAGGTAAGCCTCGTGCTCGGCCCTGGTTTCCAACCACCGCTTATGAGCCAGCTCGGCCGCCGCGGTCATCTCTCCGGCTTTCACTTTCCATATATCGGCCTCGAGGACCCGACTGTCCAAGATCTCCATATCACCCTTCAAGGAGGTTATCTCCTCCTCCAGGGACTTTATCAGCGAAGGACAGAGATGATGCTCTTCCTGCAAGGCCTGAAGATCGGCCGCCACTTTCTTATGCTTCTCGACCAGGGCCATTAGCTCATCGGTGGCCTTCACGTAAGTGCACATTGCACGGCCGATCAGAGCATTTCCAAATTGGATCTGCTCAGCCGGATCTATGTCGTTGGTCACCATCTCCAGCTTGGGCGTCCAGCCCCTGATAGGAATGGGACTGGACGCAGCCACCGTCGGGGGAACCCGATTGAGCATCTCAGCGGTTGGGGTAGCTGCCCGGACGTAATCAAGGAACCAGTGCGGCCGTCGCCCCTTCATCTGAGCACAAGGTTCCTCTCGGCCCTTATTAACCGGGAGATAATGACTCTCCAAGTCAATTAAGGGCTCCTTGCTAGTCGCACGATCCGTCCGGACAGGGCTCGGCGCAGATACAGGAACTTCAGGAGCGGGCCGAGCCTCCGCTTTAGTCACGCTGCCCTCAGGCTCGGTCTCCCCTCTTTTTTGTTTGCCAGCACGCCCTCTTCGCTCGGCGACCTCGGCAGCCAATCTCGCCACACGCTGCGCAGGCGTCTCTTTCCTCCCAAATGGAACCTTGAACCTGGGGACTGAAGAAAAAAGAAATGTTAAAAAAAAAAATCTGAGGAAGACATGGTACTCGGGTCGGTAGATCGGAGGCCGGCCGCCCAGAGATTTTCTTCACTGACTAGAAGGTGCGACTTCCTCCGCTCGGCGGGGAGATCCAGAAGCTTCTCAATCCGATCGTCAAATTCGGAAGCTGTCTACTGCGCCGGGATATGCTTTGCACATGAAATAAATGATGAGAATTAGACAAGAAAGGAACAAAATAGAAAACACAATGCTTACTCATTTTGGCAATGAAATGCTCTGGGATCCGAAGCTCCGCGTCTATGACACCGGGCTTTCACTCATCCACCGAGCTCCTCCATGGTCCTCCGACATAAAACCACTGCTCCTTCCAGCTGTGGATGGTCTCCGGCACATCCACCACCTCCTTGTGCATGGCGTGCCGGGCTGTCAGATAAAACCAGCCGGAGCTGGATCTGCCGACCGATCTCCATAAGAAGAGACTGTTGAACTCCTCGAAGCTGGGCTCGGGCCAGCTGTGCTTATGGAAGAGGACGAAAAGGCCCACCACTCGAGCCCAAGAATTAGGGTGAATTTGGGCCAGCGGAAGACCCCACTGCCTTATCCAGCGGGAGAAAGCCAACGGAAGCGGAAACCTCAACCCTGCCAGCAAAGAACGGTAATACACCACCGTACAACCGAGAGGCGGGGTGTGGGGCCTCTCCTCGGGATGCGGAACAAACATCCGCACCCTAGCCGGGATCTTGAACCACATCTGCCAAGCCACCAACTGCTCTTCCGTGACAGTGCTGCGGATCGAGGCAGAGTCCCACTCCGCCTCCACGAAAGGGGACGGCGAGGCCGAATCCAGGCCGCTGAAGAAGTCCCGCCGACCGCCGTCAACGGCGCCGCCACTTCCACGTCTCCAGATCCCGGCGACCTGGTGACCTCCCCATCTTCCTCCTCGTCGCTCCAGTCGACGGGAACCCCGCCTACAGAGAGATCCGCCACTAGAGATGTTAAACGGGCTAGCCCTAGCGGTTCCGGGCTAGCCCTAGCGGGCTTCGGGCTAAACGGTCCGGACTAAAAAAGCCCGGATTTAAACGGGCTAGGAAATATTGGCCCTAACCCTAACCCTAACGGGTTTCGGGCTAAACGGGCTAAACGGGCTAAATATTTAAAAAAATTATTTTTTATTTTTTTATAAGTAAAAAAAAATAACAATATATTTTATATATATAGTAACAACTATACTATAATAAATATAACAAAAAATACACTTTTATGTATATATATATATATACACATACTATATTAACAAATACAGTAATAATATATATTATATATAATATTAATATATATTATATATATAATATTAATATAGTGTATATATATATAATATTAATATAATATATATATATATATATATATATATATATATATATATATATATATCGGGCTTCGGGCTAGCCCTAACGGGCTTCGGGTTAAACGGTCCGGGCCAAAAAAAGCCCGGATTTAAACGGGCTAGGAAATGTCGGCCCTAACCCGATTTTTTGGCGGGTTAAACGGGCCAGCCCTACGGGCCCGAGCCCGTTTAACATCTCTATCCGCCACCCCCGTGCGGTTCGGCGACACAGTCAACTCCTCCACCGCCCTCTCATCCCTAAACTCCGACATATTAAATAAGAAAGAAAGAAAGGCTTACCGAGAATTTCTCTCTAAAATCGGAAAACAATACTGGAACTTTTTTCTCTCTCTCTCTCGTCTCTGCAACAAAGCACGAAAATGGCGGAAGGAGAAATGAAGAAGAAGAAACCTTATATTTATAAGGGAAAGAAGACATTAAATGCCCAGCACGTGGCGCGACGATTCACACTGAACCGTCGCAAAAACCAAAGGCGCGTGAACGCGTTGTCAAACCAGATCCGGCCACGTGTCTCCCTCATCATGACATCTAGAACCTTGAAATCGAATCGACGCGACTCTCGAAGAGATGTCCCTTCGAGAGATTTTATCCTCTCACAAGCCGGATCGGCCTTGCTACGAAACGACCCCAGCCTCGGCCAGCCCGGCACGGCCCTGGACTCAGGGGCCCTTGTTGATAGCCCATCCGTCCTGGCATCCACGCAAGCACTCCAGGCAGCCGGTTCGGCCGATCAGAGCAACAAGCCGGACCGAATACGAATCCGATTCTCTCCCGGGCGCGTTAAAGACCGGACCGGTCAGAGACATCAAGGCCGACCCAATATCCAGACTGGAAAGACCGAGCAGATCAAGGATAAATATGCTCCAGCTCAAGATTACGACAAGGACGACTAGAACTGCGGGAGACCCGAGGACCGACCCCAGTGGATAAGCATCACCAAAAGCATGCGGGAGAGGCACATAGGACAATTAATGCATGCTGTCATATCCCTTCCCGAAGCAATCCTTAGATGCCGCCACGTGTCTAAGGCATAGTTACACTCTGACAAGTGTTTTGGGCATATTCCCCAACATTCTCCAGCTGTCATCTCCTGACTGGCCGAGATTCTCTATATATAGAAAAAGTGTATAGGAAAAAAGGACTTTTGGAATTCATGAGAAAAGAGAAAGGAGAGAAAAAGGAGAAAACTTGTAATAAGTAAGCAAAAACATATAGCCAATTTGAATAATCCAGCTCGGCCCTACCCAAAATTACGGTCATTTAATAAAATTTAGTGATCCAATCTTTTTCCTCTTTTTGTTATTTTCTATGTGGCTTCGATTCATTCGTCCAGATCAGCACACGTGACGTTGACCAAATTAGACGTCAACACATGCATATTCTAATAGTAGCAAAACTAACAGGCAATTTACTTACCGTTCTCAGGATCAGGTGGTGGGCTCTGCAATTTAGGAAAATAAAAGAAAAAAGGATGATAATTTAATTATAATAATAGTTGCAGCAGTAGTAATAAATATGAAGAAGATGAAGAAGAGGAAGAAGATAGGCATGTTACGAAGTTCAAAGTAAAACTCGAACCTCGATCCCCGGAGCTGCCATGATCTAAGAAAAAAAAAGAAGAAGAACACAAGAAATGCATGAGAAAATAAATCTCTGACACTTTGTACGTTCAAATACACATCATCACACATCACTCACCGCCTGGGGTATCTGTCCCACAAAAACGGCAACTAGTGGAACAAGTACGATGGCAAACAACAATTTGGCCATTTTCTTAAAAGGAACCGATGTTAAACCGCTGTTAAAACTTTAACAACGGTTTTTTATAGTAACTGCTGTTAAATTAACAACGGTTGTTACAAAGAACCGTTGTTAACTGAAAAATTAACATTGGTTATTGCTGAAAACCGCTGTTATGTTAAAATGGCTACAGAACCGCTGTTAAAGTCCTATTTTTGTAGCAGTGTCACCGCTTGGGGTATCCGCGCCACAAAGACGGCAACTAGTGCAACAAGTACGAAGGCAAACAACAATTTGGCCATTTTCTTTATGGAGCAGGGTAGGGATGGCAGGAAAGCCCAAACCCGTGGGGCCCGCCCGAACCCGAACCCAAGTCAACGGGCGAAACCCGTGTTGGCTGGGTTTGGGTTTGGGTTCGGGCGACACCCGATATTACGGGTGCGGGTTTGGGATCACTCAAACCCACACCCGAAACCCAGACACCCGCCTAGTTATATGTTAAATTACCTAATTACCCTATGTATATATAAGTATAAATTAGCATTTTCACTTTTCAACCATTCTTTTCCTACACATCTCACGACTCACTCTGCCTATGTTAATTGTATGTTATTGTAATTTAATTTCTTGAGAATCTATGTTGAAGACTATGTCAAACTATGTTATTATTGTATTGTCATTTGTAAATTATTTATTATTCTATTGACATTTGCACACTATGTTAAATTATGCCACATTTTACATTTTAGCAAATTTGAATTTGGATAAGCACCAAACTTGAATTTTGATTCTGCCTGATCAAGCTGCGGGTTTGGGTTTAGGTGAAAAAACCCGAACCCGATAGGTGTGGGTGTGGGTTTCGTTTTGCCACCCAAACAGCCTTTGAGTTTGGGTTTGGGTTCGGGTGGTGATTTCGAGTGTGGATTTGGAGAGTATGAAACCCGCACCTGACCCGTTGCCATCCCTAGAGCAGGGAGTGTCAAGAATTCTTTCTTTATTTGCTGTGTTGGGGTGTGGGATTGCTGTGTGTTTGGGGGGCTATAAATAGCGGTTTAGTGTGGTTAACTTATGCCCGCGCCTATTAAAGCATCTTCGGAAACGCGTTTTGCTTTGGGCTTTCCGGTCAATAATATAGGTAAGGAGAATTACTCTCTTTTTTCGTTGGGACTTTTTTCTTGTCAAGCAGGATTACTTTGATCATGATTATTCATAAGTTTATAATTAATATAATTATAAAGTTATGATGTTTTGAAAAATATATTTCATGATAAATCTATTTTTAATAATATCACATCATAATTAAATATATTTTTTATAAATTTATGGTTAGAATTAAAAAAATTTGATAACCCTCATTATAACTCACTTGTTATATCATATCATACCTATATATATATATATATATATATATATATAATAGCGTTACAGATTCGATACATTAGATTAATTCTCTCTCCTACGTGGCATTCTCTTAATTTTGGATTGCTATTTATCTAAAATCATGAATCTCACATCAATTTAAAATGATACTTAATCAATGGACAATCGAAATAAATAAAATTCGATATCTTGAATCCCACCTCGATTTAAAATAGGACTCCACACATGGAGAACTAAATAAATACTTAGAATCAATGTGTATATTTCAACCATGTAGTATTTTACACACAAACTTAAGAATATTATTTTTATTGTGTTTAATTTGGCCAGTTATTAAGTTGGACAAATAAAAATTTAAAATTTTAGTGAAAATTTAATTGGACCAATTATTAAATTTACATTAATTTTATTTGTCCAAAGTTGAATCTCATATCTATTTTATTTAGTAGTTTATAATAATTAAAAATCTATATAATATTGTTACGAATTTGAAGCACCACATTGACTCTCTGTCATTTGTGGCATTTTGTGAATTTTGTATTCGTGTTTATCTAAAATCTTGAATCCACATCTATTTAAAATGTTACTTAATCGATAGATGATCTAAATAAATAGAATTCATTGTCTTGAATCCCACATCGATCTAAACTAGAACTTCATCAATGAAGAACTTAAAATAAATACTGAAAATTCAATGTGTATTTTTCAATTCCATATTTATATTTCATATATAAGCTTAAGAATTTTATTTTTATTGTGTTTAATTTGTCCAATTATTAAGTTGGAGAAATAAATAGTTAAATTTTTTAGTGAAATTTTTTGATCAATTATTAAATTTATATTAATTTATTTGTCTAAAATTTGAATATCATATTTGTTTTATTTAGTAGTTTTATCTTACTTGAAAATAGTTTGGTAAATATTAATAATATCAGTTATTAAATAAATTACTTTATTTTTTATTTGATAATCTAATTTCTAAGTAAATAGAATTCATTGTCTTGAATCCCACATCGATTTAAAATAGAACTTCATCAATTAGGAACTTAAAATAAATACTTAAAATTCAATGTGTATTTTTCAGTTCCATATTTATATTTCACGTATAAGATTAAGAATTATATTTTTATTGTGTTTGATTTATCCAGTTATTAAGTTGGAGAAATAAATAGTTAATTTTTTTTAGTAAAAATTTAATTTGATCAATTATTAAATTTATATTAATTTATTTATCTAAAATTTGATATCACATCTATTTTATTTAGCAGTTTTATCTTAATTGAAAATTTTAGTTTGGCCAATATTAACAATATCACTTATTAAATAAATTACTTTATTTTTTATTTGAAAATCTAATTTGACCAATTATCAAATTTGTATTTTATATAAAACTTTAAATACCACGTCGATCTTAAATGAGGCTCTGCCGATTGGGGAACTAAATAAATATTTAAAATTAATATTATTTTTTACTCCATAATTACTTTGGCGAATTAATTTGGCCGATTATTAAGCCAAATGAAAAGTTTTATTTCCATTGAAAATTTAATTTGTCGAATTATTAGGTTTGTATTAATAATATTTATATATAAATTTAAATCCCACATCAGTTTTAAATAAGACTCCATCGATTGGATAGCCTAAATAAAATTGTGTGCACAATTTTAAGGATGAACGAGAATGCTATGGGCATGAAAAAAATCTCAAAGATCTAGTTTGTAAGTTCGTCTTGTCAAAGTTGGTACAAGGTAAATAGCAAATAATACAAGTTAATGCTTTCTTATTATTTTAATAAATATTATTTTCTAATTTTGGAATTTCTTAGTTGCCGACCAATAACGTCATTTTTCATTGAAAGATATAATATCACATATGTCGTTTACTTTTGAAATTTCAAAAAGAAATAGGATAAGTAATGACTTATCTGTCCCTCCTTCTACAAAAATAGTAAAGTCATTCGTCTTTTAGTAAAAAAATTATTCTTTAAAATTGAGATCCACAGATCATAAAATGTATCTCTCATAAATATTTTGAAAGTTTAATGTAGAGAGAGATGGAACTTTTAGAATTTTCATATAGATCTCATCCAATAAAAACTGTATGTATTTTGAGTGGACAGGAACTGATATGTCATACCAGTATACAAATATGGCATATCAGGTAGTAAAAGAGTTGGAAAAGCACAAAATTAATATACTGTATGGAGGGAGTAACCACATATTTTTGGGTTATCTTTTAATAGTTACACAAAATGAGAGAATAAGAGTAGAAAGTGTCATACACATCCCTGCAGCTAACCAATATTATAACAGGTTCAACTAGATTGATGCTTCAAGCACACACCTTATATGATAATATGATGTATATGATGGATAATACTGATGCATTTATTGTTCTTCGAGGTGACTATGATACACCGGATGAGATAGTTAATATCGCATCATAGTCTGAGCGGGACTCCCATATCAAGCATATAAGTTTGTTGAATATTGATAATTTTTTCACTGATTTGCTTGCTTTTTTGGATCAAGAATAGATCACAAGTTTAATCCTTTACCAGCGAGAAAAATACTTATATGTGCTAACACAGTTGCTGAGATGCTTATAGAATTTCATGCATATATTTTAGTTGAAAATTTTAGAAGTCAAATCTCATCAGTCTCAAACAATTGGTGTCAAGCGAAAAATAGTTATAAAATTTTATACTCTCGAGATTAGGGGTGGTTCGGTACGGTATATCGAAAATTATCATCCATATCGTATACCGTACCGAAATTTTTGGTATGACAAAAATCATACCGTTACCATACCGAAATTTTCGGTATACCGAAAATTGCAGTATGACATATTTACATACTGTTAGTGTACCGAAATATCGGTATACCGAAATCAAGTCGGTATACCGTTAATTTTTTGGTATATCGAAACGTCTGCGGTATACCGAAAACTTTAAGATATATAAAAAGAAATTCAATATACTATACAGAATTTGGTATACTGAAAAATTTCGATATACGGATAATTTTTAGGTATATCGAAAATTTTCGATATATGTCGAAAAAATTCCGTATAAAGAAAATTTTCGGTATACCTCGGTATATCGAAAATTTCAAAAGCTCATATCGTTACCGTACCGAAAATACCGATAACGGTATCATACCGTACCGAAAAAATTGGTATACCGAAAATTTCGATATTTTTGATATTTTTCGATACGATATTTTCGGTATTTTTTCCAGCCCTTAGATGCACATTTTCTTTATAGATTTCATATATATTGTCTTTTAGCGTCAACACCCCCAAACATCTCCATTTTGCTGAATGTGAATCTGTTGGTGGGGAGTTTATAAAGCTGAGTCAAAAGAGTTGTATCCACCATGACTTCACTGTCTTTCATTGTGACTTCACTGTCTTTCATGGTGCTAAATATTGCGGTGACAACGTTGGATGGTTTGCATCGTCGTGCTGGAAGGTGGCCTTGAGACAAAATTCCTGAACAATGAATTCTCATCGTAGATATCAGCGTGTCGGCTACCAAGACCTTATTTCTTGATAGAGGTGGTATGTGGGCCGGTCGCAGAACAGCCCGGCACGGCCTAAGACGCTTAAAACCGCCCGGACGCCATTTACTATTATTTACCTTGACATTTAGGTACATTTATGGGCCTTGGGCCTTTGTTTTAGAGGCCGCCCGACTGCCCGAGCTCGCCTAAAACTGCGGCTGACGGACTGCCCGAGCCTGTTAGCTCGTGAACCGGAAGGCCCGATCCGTTTAGCCTGCCTAAAGACCGTGAACTGAAATGCCCAATAGGGTTTTTATTTCTTTCCTATCAATTTATAGCGCGAAAAGGACAAAATTCGCTTTCATTTAGTAAATCACATCTTATTATGTCCAAGAGGCATGCAGTAGTGAGAGTACATTTCAGCATTCTATGTCCACTAACATTTCACACCCGACAATAGTCCGATGCACTATAGGAGCACTTTGCAATTAACTTGAAGAGGAGTAAAATGAGAGAGAGGGGGGAAGAGAGTTGTTCTTTCTTTATAATAAAGTTCAAGTTCATTTTGTTGGTCCTTGTAATAAAATTTCTGTCTTACAATGAAGAAAAAAAATGTTCAACCCTGCCTACCGCCCGGCCCGTGAATGGCCCGGCCCATGAACACAATGGGCTGTGGGCCGGGCCGGGCCTTATGTTTGTAAAAAAAGACCGGCCAGGCCAGGCCCGCCAAAAAATAAGGACCGGCACGGCCCGACCCTTAAATGGAGCGGGCTTCAGCAGCCCGGCCCGGACCAGCCCGGGCCCGGCCCGAATACCACCTCTATTTCTTGATCTTCCTGTTGGGTTAGGTGGGCCAAAGTGATTTAAAAATTGATGGCCCAAAAGTGTATTTTTTCTTTGCAACCCATCATTAAAGGAACCCAGCCCGAAACCCAGGAAGCTGCCTTTTTATTAAATGACCGGATTAATCCTGGCCATCTATTTTGGCTCAGTTAATCCCGGCCATTGGTTTTTATATTATACCTAATATATAAACCCCCCTTACAAACCCTACCCCTCATTTCCCTTTCTGACTTCCGCCTCCACCCCCCTTATCTCTCCCGATTCTGTTTCCTTTCTTCTCGGTCGACTCTACTCCTCCGATATGGAAACCAAATCTGGTCCGATTTTCTCTCTTCGTTTGTTGTTCCGATTCTCCTATAAATATCATTTTCGTGTGAGATGAAATAACAACAAAAATTGAGAGCAAGTAATTCGTTTACTTCGATTCTTTTTCTCTGTGAAATAAATCGAGTGCTTTGTGGGTGAGGCTTGTGAGATAAGTTCGGGATCTGAGCTTTCTGGGTGGTTTTCGGTTGAATCCTGCTGTGTGCTACGATTCCTCCGGTGGTTTTGCTTCCGGTCCGGTGGTGGGTTCCTTTTCTGGTGTTGGCCGCGGGTCACTTGAGTCCTGGACGTGGTTACGGAGACGGAGGACTGAGCCGGGCTGTTCTCAACAGTGACATCTCTTCCGATCGGTTTCGGCCATTTGGTTTGCGTTTTCTTTACTCACATTTTATTTCCAGTATTTTAATTTAGTTTAATTTATTTAAATAGAAGTTGTGTAATCCCTAATCCCTATCCCGAGTAGATCTGTGTAATAGTTATATTCGTTATAATTATCGTAATCATTCGTCACCCGATTCGGACCAATACTCAACATTGGTACCGGAGCAAGGTTCGGATCTTTCTGAATCGGGTCAACCCGGATCGCTCAGGTATATCGGCTTTACCCTCTTCTTTACTGTTTTTATGCCCAGTGTTCTTTGTGATATTTTCGCTTGCTGCTCTTTGTGATATTTTTTGGGTCTTGCTGTCCTTCGTGATATTTTCGGCCCACTGTTCTTCGTTGACTGTCTCGTCCTGGTGTTATTGCTTCTGCTGCGTATGTTGTTCGACGCATTGTTGGTGATATTCTGCGTGATTATTACTGCGATATTACTTCGTGTTTATTTTGAATCTGGAATTTTTCATAAACGGCATTAAAACCCTCCTGCCTGGACCGCTTAAGCGTCCTCGGATCTTGTAGGGGCCTGGTATTGAATTTTTCGGATTCGTTTAATTTTATTTATCTGTGTGATTTTGGTGATTACTTTGTGTTTCTGAGTTTTCATAAAATCAACCGTCTCCTTCTTGTTTGTGTTTTTCACAAATTTTCAAAAACTTTGATCATTTTGAAAATTAAAATGGGAACGATCTCTGCCTTCTCTGTGGCCCCATTTGATGGAAAAGGCGATTTTGCCATTTGGCAACAGAAAATAAAAAGTATACTCATTCAACAAAAATGTTTCAAAGCTATCGATAACTCTTTCGCTTCTAATGTGACTGCGGATAAAAAGGCTGAACTTGATGAGCTTGCTTATTCTGCGATTATCTTGAACCTATCTGACTCTGTGATAAGAAAATTAGGTAAACATGGTTCGGCTAAAGAATTATGGGAAAAATTAGAAGAAATGTATACTGAAACTTCACGCCTAATAAATCAAGCTTTCTTCTCGAAAAAATTTTCCGTTACAAGCTCGATCTAAACAAAGACATCGATGCTAATCTAGACGTGTTTACAAAACTGGTTCAAGATATAAAGTTAACTGGAGATAAAAACATTGATGATTACACTCCGATTGTTCTTTTGAATGTTATTCCTGATTCTTACAGTGATGTGAAATCTGCCATTAAATATGGTAGAGATCAAGTGACTTTGGATATTGTTGTTAACGGCTTGAAAAGCAAAGAATTAGATTTGAAAAACAATAAAGGTGCCGCTCTTAGAAATCTTGGCGAGGTTAATTTTGTCAAAGGAAGACCACAAAACCGTTTTCAAAATAAAAAGTCTTCCAATAGTCAAAATAACCAAGCCAAAAAGAAAAAGGGCAATGAAAAATTTCGGTTTAAATCTAGACCTACTAATCGTAAATGTTACAATTGTGGTGAATATGGTCACTACATTCAAGACTGCACTAAACCTAAGAAGAACCAGCAATCTGAACAGGCTAACTTAGCTGTCAGTGAAAATCTAGGTGATGTGTTTATGACTTCTGATGCCATACATGCTTCTGTGAACTCTGTGTTAGCTGACCTTGGTGAAAATGATTGGCTGATTGATTCTGGATGCACATTTCACATGACTCCATACAAACAACTTTTTTCTAGCTATCGCGATTTGAAAAATCGATATGTGTCTATGCCTGATCATGTAAAACGAGATGTTGCTGGAATGGGAACTGTGTGCCTTAAATTTGAATCTGGAAATTCGATAACTTTGGAAAATGTTAGGCAGGTTCCTCACTTAGCTCATAATTTAATGTCTTGTGCATTTCTTGAAGATGATGGTTTTGAAGGTACGTGGGGTAAGGGTGCAATGAAAGTTACGAGAGGTCCCAAAACCTTTTTTGTTGCCATTCGTAAACTGAACTTATATATTTGCTCCACTGTTAGTAACTCTTCCGTAAATGCAGTCCATGAAGATAAAACTGAAATCTGGCATAAACGGTTAGGTCACATCAGTGGTAAAGGTCTTGAAATACTGCACAAAAATGGTTGTTTTGGGAATGATAAAATATCTGACTTGCCATTTTGTGATAACTGTGTGTATGGTAAGCAACATCGTGCGAATTTTCCTCATTCACCTTCCCCAAACCCCCCTAAGAGTTCAAATATATTTGAGTATCTACATGCTGATGTTTGGGGGCCTGCCAGTGTTCCGACACATGGCGGAAACCGATATTTTTTGTCTGTGATTGATGATTATTATAGGAAAGTCTTTGTGTTTCTTCTTAAGAATAAATCTGATGTGTTTGACACGTTCAAAACGTGGAAAATTTTAATTGAAAATCAAACCGGTAAGAAAATTAAAATTTTGAGAACTGACAATGGTTTAGAATTCTGCAATAATCTGTTTGAAACTTTGTGCGCGGAATGTGGTATTCAAAGGCATAGGACAGCACCCTACACCCCCAACTGTAATACCCGAGATCTTTATTCCGGATTCGATGGGTTTTCTGGGTTTTATCGGATTGTCATTGTCCTCATCGTTGGAATTTTGTGCCATATTTTGGTCGTGCATTATTGGGGCATGTGTTTGGAGGCATTTCGGATCACTATGTGAGTTTTTGAGTTTTGGTGGTGTAACGCACGCTAATGCTTGAGGCATAGCGCACGCTACTGCGTGGTGGTTAGCGCACGCTACTGAATGTGTAGCGACGCTAATCGGGCCAGAGGCGCCCAAGAGCTACCGGATCGGGATCGAGCTTTGTTAGCGCACGCTAAGGCCGATAGCTAGCGCACGCTATCGGTCGCTTAGCGCACGCTCTCTCTTCTTTCTAGCGCACGCTACCCGGCAAAGTGCGGTTACATCCAGGGGCTACTGGATCGGTTTTGTGACCCGTTAGCGCACGCTACGGCTTTTGCCAGCGACGCTAAATGTGTTATAGGCGGTTTCTCCGAGCGTTGACCCGTTAGCGCACGCTAATGCGTGGTGTTTAGCGCGCTAATAATCGGCCCAAAGATAAATACCGGATGCAGCGTTAAGTCGTCATTTTCCACTTTTCTTCATCCCTTCCGACGGGAGTGAGATCCAGAGGCGATTAGGACCGATCTTCTTCTTCTAGCTTCATCTCTCGAGCGGATTTGTAGATATTTAACAACATCTAATCGTCTTCTTGGTCCAGATCAAGGTAATCTCTTCTTAGAACCCTAGTTTCTTGAATTTGGGGTTTTTCCTCGATTTGTGATTCTTAACCGATCTCATCCGATCGGTTGTGTATTTTGGTTGTCTTCACCGTAATCTTGATTTTGCTAACTCATCGATTTTTATCGCCGGATCAACGATTCTTGATTTCTTTGCGAATACTTAGATTCTTGTCGCTTTTAGGATCGTTTGATTTCGATTAGTGTTATTGATTCGTGGTGATGCTATTTTCGTAGTATTCGTGGGCCGTCGAAGTCTTGATCGCTTTTGGAGGTTGAAGGTTGCCCGATCGTGCCCGCATTGCTTCGTTGCTCGTGATATTGAGGCAAGTATCTTGTCCATACGTTTCATGTTTCGTAGGCGTAATTATTGATAAAGATTATATACGAAACCCAATGTTTAATGAACGTAAAAAGGGATTGGTATGTTCTCGATAAATGTTGTCTTTCAACGATAATTCGTGTACTTCGTGAATATATGTGTTCTCGGATATGTGTGTTGGTTTTGTATGTTGAAAAGATGCTATGACCACTTTGAGTGAGTTTAATAGATCGTAATCCTTTGCCGGGATTACGATTGTTATGTGTATTTGTTCGGTAAGAACGTATTGGGTGTGATATTAGTTGATACTCCTTTGAAAGGAGGTTGTGATGTTTAAGTGTTGCTTGGCTTGATATTCGCTCATTGTTATGTGATCGTTGATAGTGATGTGCCTCCGGCAGGATTGTTGAATCTCAGGATCCATACTTGCTAGTATGGGTCGGGCGTGACCGTAGGGTTATCCAATCCGGTATGTCTTGCGGGACTCGAGGTTCGGGGCTTGCTAGCCCGATGCCGAGATAACTTGTGGGGTTATCATCGGGTATGTCTTGGGGGACTCCGAGGTTCGTGGCTTTGTTAGCCCGATGCCGGATAACTTATGGTTGTGGTATGGAATGGTTCCGTGATTGTTGTCACGAGGACATGTGATTTGGTATGGTTTCCTATTGGGTTATTCACTCGGTATGTTCTACGGGAGTATCCGAGGTTCATGGCTTGTTAGCACGGACGCGAATAATCCTTAGGAACATGTGTTATGTGATTCGGTCGTGGACCCCGTGGCTTATGATTTGGGTCTTGGACCCCGTGTGTTGTGAATTGGGTTGTGAAACCGCTTTTATTATTAGAATCGTATTTTGGAAAGACGATTTTGGGCCGTGCCCCAAGTGTTTTCGAAAGACTTGAGAATTCATTATTTCCAAATGTTTTCAAACTCCGAGATTATAAAATGTTTTGTAAGAGATACATGGTATTATTTCCTACCCTTTTTATAAATCAAACTGTTTTGATTAAGTGAATTATCTCGGAAAATATATTCAAGATTATTATATTCTTGAAGCACGTTGTGTATGGCTTGTACTGCTTTATACTTGCACTAGCAAAACAAAGGAGTTTGCTAACCCCCGAGTATTCGGGGTGGATGTCTGTATTAAGGCCCGTGTACTTGCAGTAGCCGGGAGCGAATCACAGATCGATACGAAGGATGATGGGAGACGAAGATACTAATCACGTGAAGACCAATTGTAGAGTATTTGGTAGAGTCATGTTGGTTATCCCTCCGATGTGTTGTTACCCCGATTTATGGGAGTGTTATTGTATTCTAGCCTCGCGTGGGTATGTGTTCGGGCAAGTATCATGTATGTAATGTTGTGTGTGTTGTGATATAAGACCTAATCGGTCTAACGGTCCTTTACGTAGCCATGTCGGCATGTGAAGTGATGCATTGTTTTGTATTTAGCTGGTAGATCCTCGCAGAGAGAGGTTGTGCGCCGTAATATTCCCGAATGGTTTGGGGGTGTTACAGAATATGGTATCGGAGCTTAGGTTGAGGAAACCTAGGCTGTCGGGTTGAGTTGTGTGTTGTCGGGTCTTGTCTTGTCAGATTTGGTCTGACTGAGTAGTGTCGCGACGCGTCGTCTGAGTTGTCGGTCGTGATTAGTATCGAGGTGCAACCATCATCTTCGTGCGATCTGTGGATGTAAGTCTCTCTATTTTATTGTATCTCGTGTTATACGAGTTTATGTGATTCTGTGTTATTATGTGGAGTTTAATTGTGCCTCGTGAATACTTACTCCATACTTGTTTGATTCTCGTATTGTGTTGGAATAAAGAGTAGTACCGGTGTGCATGTATATATGTATACATCTTTGTGTGAAATCGTTTTTAGAGGGATGATGTTTTGGACTAGTTACTCAATAAAAGTTTATCAATGTGGTATTTTAAACTTCAAATATTTTGGGGAAGTCACGTAAATTCTATTTAAAAACATCCTTCGAGGAGGAAAAATGATTTGATTTTCGTATGATGACCTCGAGAACGAAGATTTTGAGGATTCAACTACATATATTTTATTTTCATCTTGCATTGAAAATTTTCAAAGTTCGATTTTTAAATGCTTAAACGAGGTCTACCAAAAGTTTACTTGAGATGTGACTTTTGCCTTCAACTTTTCGGTTAAAAGATATGTAGTGAGGATGTAAATTGTTGGCGTTTGGATTAGTATGTTGTTGATTACTTGTAACCTTCGATTTTTGATATTACTTGGTATATGTTTATGGATGTGTGCTGGATTGGAATAGCTAACGCGTGCTAACGTAATATGGCTAGCGCACGCTAAGTCTCTGTTAAATCATATACTAAATGGTCCGATCGAAGCCCGGAAATTGCATTCGGCCGTAAGTCTAACTTTTGCGATTGTTAGACCGACCGCTTGAGACCGTACTCTATGTGTGTTGTCCATGAATAACAATTGTTGTGTATGGTTATGTGTAATTTGAACTGTGTTCTTGTCCGCTGCGTGTGTAAAGTCCAAAATGACTTTTGGGTACTTTTACCAAATAGTGTGTGTTTCAAAATGACCTTTCGGGTTTGTAAATTTGAATTATTTCGTTGACCCTTTTTCCTAACTCTTTTGTCGGGTGACTTAACATATATTTTGAAACTATTGAATTTTCGCCTCTACGCCTTGTAATTCCAAATGGTATTTGATGATGGTATTTGGTATTTGGAAAATGACTTTTGGGGAGTATTTGGAAAGTATTACCGTCATCGGCCTTTTTGGCATTTTGGAACGTTTTGAAAATGGTTTTCAACTTGGTAGATCCGGCGAAAACGCATCTGAAAATGATTTTGATATAATGGATGATTTCAATTTCATTGCATTTATAAATCGCATAACAACGGCATTATAAATGAAGATTTTTGGTATAATAGTTTGTATATTGTGCTCTAGCCGATTAAATGGTAATATGTATATGATTTAATGATGTTGGATTAAAGACAGAGATGTGAATATCTTGCTATGTGTTATGATCTTTCGTTACCATAGGTTGTTGTTTGTTAGTACGCCGAGGGCGAGGTCGTGGTCGTAACCGTGGTGTTGATGGCCACGGGATCGGATGCGTAATCGAGGGAATGTCGTTGAGAATGATTTTAGTTTGGGTGTTGCTACTATATTGCAACAAGTAGCGACTGATGACTCGATTGACCTGTGGTTCAACGTAGCATTGACGCGAGTCGAACGTTGGTGTAAATCAATGGCTTCGCGAGGTAGTTCGTATGAATCCCCTCGATTCACGGTCGCGGATGCGTTGGGGCAGGATGGTTGGATTTTCCGGTTGGGAAAGATTTTCGAGGCTATCGGATGTCCTGAAGAGCGGAAGGTACCTATCGCTCAGTACCTTCTCGACAAAGATGCCGCTAATTGGTGGGAAGCTGTTAAACCTCGTGATCGTGATGTCACGTGGGCGGAGTTCCAAGCATTTATGGAAGCCGAGTTCTGTCCGAAACCGATTAGAGAGCATAGGATTCGCGAATTCTACTTGGCAGAACCGCAAGATATATCGGTGTCGCAAGCTATCATCGATTATAGCAAACAACTCAGTTATGTGCGAGACCGGGTGAGAACCGAGGAAGAGAGAATCCTTCACTTTGACAGACGGATGAAGCCGGACATTCGCGTGTATATGTCGGGATTCAATTGCACCTCGTTGAGGGACTATCAAGATCGAGCATTAGCCCGTGAACTAGCTTCGTTATCGTCGAAGCGTGTGCCCGAGTCGAAGAAGCAGAGGAAGTCCGATGACCGTGTGGACGGCGCAGGAGTTGGTATTTCTAGTTTTCAATGTCGTAGCCTTTCCGCTGTGAAGCTCCATCGCTCGATGCGTGAACCGAGAGTTCCAAGTCTCGCTCGACTCTGGTAAAGCCGGAGATGTTTTAATCGTAATGTGGCGGGACATGTTCGTGCACATTGTCCTTCTCCGCCGCAACGTGTTACAGTGTGGACTCGAGGACACCGAGTTCGCTTTGCGAGATGGTTACCGAGCCTTCCGGCACGGACTTGAGCACCGACATCCGGATCGACTCGAGAAGCCCCCGAGTGGCTTATCCTATCCGTTGTTTGTTATGTTATTTCCTCGCTTTGTTGTTTTGATATTCGAGATTAACTTCTTTTATTTGAAGTGAATCGGATTTTGAACTCAGATTTCGACTGGCCGAATCGCTTATGTTCGTTGATATTTTGAACTTGTCCTGCCTTGTGCTTTTGGTTGATCAAACGAGTTGTAGTATTGTTTCGTAATAAACCGCTTGTCGCTATGACTTTCCAATTGCTATTCCCTTTCTGTGGATCTTATGTGAATACACATCTTGTTGTCTTCACCGGATCGTATATTGTCTCGAGTCGAGATGTGAACTTTGGGGTTGTTGTTTGAGTATTATTGTTCGTCGTGATTCGAACATGATTGATCGATCGTTGTTGTCTCGATCGTTGTAACTCAATCGTTTGATGGTTCAGCTTTTGTTGATCTCGTTTCGTAATTGTTGAGCGTTCGGACTCCTTCGTGATTTCCTTAAGTTCGGGAAATTTGCTTCATTTTCGACCTCCCAATCCTCGTGTTGTGGAATTTCGTATTTGTTCAGCGATTAGATCGCATTGTGATTGGCGTCTCGCTCGGACCGGTCAACCATATTGATTTTGTTCGCCGTTCGTTATCTTTCCGACGAGCGACATGCATGGTAGCGAACACGCGCCGCATGTGATTCGCTTCACCTTGTCGATAACGGATAGCTTGTGCCATCTGGAATTGTTTTGCGTTATTCGCTTTTATGTTTCAAGTTTCGGGACGAAACTTTTTTAAGAGGGTAGAATGTAATACCGAGATCTTTATTCGGATTCGATGGGTTTTCCGGGTTTTATCGGATTGTCATTGTCCTCATCGTTGGAATTTTGTGCCATATTTTGGTCGTGCATTATTGGGGCATGTGTTTGGAGGCATTTCGGATCACTATGTGAGTTTTTGAGTTTTGGTGGTGTAACGCACGCTAATGCTTGAGGCATAGCGCACGCCATGCGTGGTGGTTAGCGCACGCCATCGAATGTGTAGCGCACGCTAATCGGCGATCAGAGGCGATCCCAAAGAGCTACCGGATCGGGAGTGGAGCTTTGTTAGCGCACGCTAAGGCCGATATCTAGCGCACGCTATCGATCGCTTAGCGCACGCTCTCTTCTTTCTAGCGCACGCTACCCGTAAGTGCGGTTCGCCAGGCTACCGGATCTTGGTTTTGTGACCCGTTAGCGCACGCTACGGATTTTGGCTAGCGACGCTAAATGTGTTATAGGCGGTTTCTTCCGAGCGTTGACCCGTTAGCGCACGCTAATGCGGTGTTTAGCGCTAATAACAATCGTCCAAAGATAAATACCGGACAGCGTTAAGTCGTCATTTTCCACTTTTCTTCATCCCTTCCGACGGAGTGAGATCGAGGCGATTAGGACCGATCTTCTTCTTTTAGCTTCATCTCTCGAAGGATTTGTAGATGTTTAACAACATCTAATCGTCTTCTTGGTCCAGATCAAGGTAATCTCTTCTTAGAACCCTAGTTTCTTGAATTTGGGGTTTTTCCTCGATTTGTGATTCTTAACCGATCTCATCCGATCGGTTGTGTATTTTTGGTTGTCTTCACCGTAATCTTGATTTTTCTAACCGCTTCATCGATTTTTATCGCCGGATCAACGATTCTTGATTTCTTTGCGAATACTTAGATTCTTGTCGCTTTTAGGATCGTTTCGGATTTCGATTAGTGTTATTGATTCGTGGTGATGCTATTTTCGTAGTATTCGTGGGCCGTCAAGTCTTGATCGTTTTTGGAGGTTCGAAGGTTGCCCGATCGTGCCCGTTCGTCGTTTCGTTGCTCGTGATATCGAGGCAAGTATCTTGTCCATACGTTTCATGTTTCGTAGGCGTAATTATTGATAAATGATTATATACAAAACCCAATGTTTAATGAACGTAAAAAGGGATTGGTATGTTCTCGATAAATGTTGTCTTTCAACGATAATTCGTGTACTTCGTGAATATATGTGTTCTCGGGATATGTGTGTTGGTTTTGTATGTTGAAAAGATGCTATGACCACTTTGAGTGAGTTTAATAGACTGTAATTCTTTGCCGGGGATTACGTATTGTTATGTGTATTTGTTCGGTAAGAACGTATTGGGTGTGATATTAGTTGATACTCCTTTGAAAGGAGGTTGTGATGTTTAAGTGTTGCTTGGCTTGATATTCTGCTCATTGTTATGTGATCGTTGATAGTGATGTGCCTCCGGGTAGGATTGTTGAATCTCCGGGATCCATACTTGCTAGTATGGGTCGGGCGTGACCGTAGGGTTATCCAATCCGGGTATGTCTTGCGGGGACTCCGAGGTTCGGGGCTTGCTAGCCCGATGCCGAGATAACTTGTGGGGTTATCATCGGGTATGTCTTGCGGGACTCCGAGGTTCGTGGCTTGTTAGCCCGATGCCGGGATAACTTATGGTTGTGGTATGGAATGGTTCCGTGACTGTTGTCACGAGGACATGTGATTTGGTATGGTTTCCTATTGGGTTATTCACTCGGGTATGTTCTACGGGAGCATCTGAGGTTCGTGGCTTGTTAGCACGGGACGCGAATAATCCTTAGGAACATGTGTTATGTGATTCGGGTCGTGGACCCTGTGGCTTATGATTTGGGTCTTGGACCCCGTGTGTTGTGAATTGGGTTGTGAAACCGCGTTTTATTATTGGAATCGTATTTTGGAAAGACGATTTTGGTCCGTGCCCCCAAGTGTTTTCGAAAGACTTGAGAATTCATTATTTCCAAATGTTTTCAAACTCCCGAGATTATAAAATGTTTTGTAAGAGATACATGGTATTATTTCCTACCCTTTTTATAAATCAAACTGTTTTGATTAAGTGAATTATCTCGGAAAATATATTCAAGATTATTATATTCTTGAAGCACGTTGTGTATGGCTTGTACTTCTGTTTTATACTTGCACTAGCAAAACAGTGGAGTTTTGCTAACCCCCGAGTATTCGGGGGGTGGATGTCTGTATTGCGTCCAGGTACTTGCAGGTAGCTGGGGAGCGAATCACAGGATCGATACGAAGGATGATGGGAGACGAAGATACTAATCACGTGAAGACCAATTGTAGAGTATTTGGTAGAGTCATGTTGGTTATCCCTCCGATGTGTTGTTACCCCGATTTATGGGAGTGTTATTGTATTCTAGCCCCTGCGTGGGTATGTGTTCTGGGCAAGTATCATGTATGTAATGTTGTGTGTGTTGTGATATAAGACCTAATCGGTCTAACGGTCCTTTACGTAGCCATGTCGGCATGTGAAGTGATGCATTGTTTTGTATTTAGCCTGGTAGATCCTCGCGGAGAGGGTCTGCGGCGCTGTAATATTCCCGAATGGTTTGGGGGTGTTACAACAAAACGGAATCGCTGAGCGCATGAACCGAACCCTCCTTGATAGGGTAAGGTCTATGCTCGTCAGCTCCGGATTATCAAAACGTTTTTGGGGTGAGGCTTTATCTACAACTGCCTATATTATAAACAGATCTCCATCTGTCCCTTTGAATGGAAACTATCCAGAATCTGTGTGGACTAGTAGTAATATTGATTTCTCAAATCTTCGTGTATTTGGGTGTGCTGCATATGTTCATCATAAACATGATAAACTTGAACCTAGATCGATAAGATGTGTGTTCTTAGGCTACCCGGAGGGAGTTAAAGGATTTAGGTTATGGCTTAAGGGCGAACCAGGGTTTAAGGTGCTAATTAATAGGGATGTTATATTTAATGAAAATGAATTTCCTTGTCTTGAACATCCTGCACCCGCACCCATGCACATATCTAATCCAGAATCTATTTCTAACTACCCTACTTTGAGTGAGGTGGAGCCTGAAAATGATGAAACTTTGCATGCTGAAAATGAAAATCTCTCTGAAAATTCTAGTGATGAAATAATTGAGAATGTTGATGAAAGTGCTGATCTATCCGACTATCAATTAACCAGAGATAGGCCTAGAAGAGAGAATGTTAGGAGGCCTCATCACTTTAATGATTTTCATATGATGTCTCATGCTTGCAATGTGTTTGAATCATTAGATAATAACGAACCTAAAAGCTACAAAGATGCTTTAAAATCTGAAAATGCTTCTGATTGGTTAAATGCTATGAATGATGAAATGAACTCCCTGCATGTTAACCAAACCTGGACTCTTGTTCCAAAACCTGATCGTTGTTCTCTTGTGGACTGTAAGTGGTTATTCAAGGTTAAGAATGAAGTAGAGAATATCAGATTTAAAGCTAGGTTGGTTGCTAAAGGTTTCACTCAAAAGGAAGGAATTGATTATACTGAGATATTTGCTCCTGTTGTGAAATTCACCACCGTGCGTGTCATGCTTGATTTAGTTGCTCACTTTAATTGGGAATTAAAACAAATGGATGTTAAAACAGCCTTTCTTCATGGTGAATTAAATGAGAAAATTTATATGAGGCAGCCAGAAGGTTTTGTCGACTCTAATAAACCTGATCACGTTTGCCTTCTTAAAAAGGCTCTTTATGGCCTGAAACAGTCTCCAAGGCAATGGAACAAGAAATTTGACTCTTATATGCTTTCTTTAAAATTCAAACGTAGTTCGTATGACCCTTGCCTCTATTTTAAAGAAAACTCCACTGTTCCTATCTTTTTGCTTATCTATGTGGATGACATATTACTTGTGAGCCCGTGCATGAAATTGATTGATCATGTTAGATCGTGTCTTAGTGAGCAATTCGACATGAAATACCTTGGAGATGCCCAGAAAATTTTAGGCATGAACATTGTTAGAGATAGGAAAAACTGTTATTTGTTTCTAAATCAGTCTTCCTACATTGAGAAAATACTTGAAAAATTTTCTATGAATGCTGCAAAACCTGCTTCTGTGCCTCTTGCTGCTCATTTTCTATTATGCAAAGATCAATCTCCGAAAACTAGTGAAGAAGAAAAATCAATGGAAAAGGTTCCCTATGCTAATGCTATAGGATCAGTCATGTATCTCATGGTTAGTACTAGGCCCGATATAGCCTATTCTGTTAGTTGCTTGAGTAGATACATGTCTAATCCTGAAATGCCACATTGGGAAGCCTTGAAGTGGCTTCTTCGTTATTTGAAATCCTCTGTGGGTGTTGGTATTAAGTTTTCTAAATCTGGTGATGGTGTTAAACTTGTTGGATATGTAGATTCTAACTTTGCCAATGATCGTGACAATCGAAAATCCACGACCTCTTATGTGTTTACCCTTTGTGGCTCTTGCATTAGTTGGAAATCTCAGTTACAGAATGTTGTTGCCTTATTACGACTGAATCTGAATATGTTGCTACAACTGAGGCGTTTAAAGAAGCCATATGGCTAAAGGGTCTTTTATCAGAAATCGGTTTTCTGAAAGAAAAAGTCGTGGTATTTTCGGATAGTCAATCTGGAATTCAGTTATGCAAAAATCCTGTCTTTCACGACCGCACTAAACATATTGATGTTAAATTTCATTTTATTCATGATATTGTTGAAAAAGGTGAACTTGAGCTTGGAAAAATTCCTTCACAATTCAACCCTGCAGATATGGGCACCAAATGCCTACCTTTGGAGAAGTTCGTGACCTGTACCGACCTGCTGAACTTGGGAACTCATGACTAACTCTTAGTCTTTGCCTTCTTTGTGATGGCTTTGCATTCTTAGTGAATTACCTCGCTATCTTTGTGATGGCCCTGCTGTCTTAGTGATTGTTACCTTTCTTTGTGATTACTTGTACTTACTTTGTGTTTTGTGTGCAGGCAGTGTCCTACGGCGATGATGACCTCTGTCTCCTTTATGTACCCCGATGACTCATTTGGCCCAGGTGGAGAAATGTTGGGTTATGTGGGCCAAAGTGATTTAAAAATTGATGGTCCAAAAGTGTATTTTTCCTTTGCAGCCCATCATTAAAGGAACCCAGCCCGGAACCCAGGAAGCTGCCCTTTTGTTAAATGACCGGATTAATCCTGGCCATCTATTTTGGCTCAGTTAATCCCAGCCATTGGTTTTTATATTATACCTAATATATAAACCCCCTTTACAAACCCTACCCCTCATTTCCCTTTCTGACTTCCGCCTCCACCCCCCTTATCTCTCCCGATTCTGTTTCCTTTCTTCTCGGTCGACTCTGCTCCTCTAATATGGAAACCAAACCTGGTCCGATTTTCTCTCTTCGTTTGTTGTTCCGATTCTCCTATAAATATCATTTTCGTGTGAGATGAAATAACAACAAAAATTGAGAGCAAGTAATTCGTTTACTTCGATTCTTTTTCTCTGTGAAATAAATCGAGTGCTTTGTGGGTGAGGCTTGTAAGATAAGTTCGGGATCTGAGCTTTCTGGGTGGTTTTCGGTTGAATCCTGTTGTGTGCTACGATTCCTCCGGTGGTTTTGCTTCCGGTCCGGTGGTGGGTTACTTTTCTGGTGTTGGCCGCGGGTCACTTGAGTCCTGGACGTGGTTATGGAGACGGAGGACTGAACCGGGCTGTTCTCAATAGTGACATCTCTTCCGATCGGTTTCGGCCGTTTGGTTTGCGTTTTCTTTACTCACATTTTATTTCCACTATTTTAATTTAGTTTAATTTATTTAAATAGAAGTTGTGTAATCCCTAATCCCTATCCCGAGTAGATCTGTGTAATAGTTATATTCGTTGTAATTATTGTAATAATTCGTCATCCGATTCGGACCAATACTCAACACTTACCAATGATGCCACCCATCTCGTCTTCATCCCCCCTTCTCATATTTGATGCATTCGTAGATGATCTTCTTAACAAATTAAAATATGACCATCGTTAACCAACTGCCTTGGCGCAGTTGGCCACCTGACCTTCAATTTAGTTGGAGGTCAGGGGTTCAATTCCTAGTGATAACACTTTGGAATTGAATTTCTCAAGGCCCAATGATCCCTTAGTCTTTGACTAAGGGTTAGGGTCTAGCCTGTAACACCCTCAAGATATTCGAGGTATATTACAGCGCCGTGAATCCCTATATGGGACCCACCAGGCTGAACAGTATCAAACTCATCGACTCACATAAACGACAAACCAAAACCATGTCATAAAGGCGCAAAACAGAATAATCCACCCGGTTTACCGGTCAACCATAACATCATCAATCAACACAAACATAATAAGCAACACTACAATTCAAACGAACAAGAACCCCTTAAGTACTCGAGTACAACTATTAGTTCAAAACCACAAAAGACAAAAAGGTAAAAGACACTAAAACATCACTCGTGCACCATCATCACGCACGGCCATCATCCGTATCTTGGTCAAATACGCTCGTCTCGATGAACGACTGAAATTCATAAAACGAATTTCCCCAAAACGGGTCCCCAGAGGGGTTAGCAATTACGCTAGTACAAGTAACCAGATGAACAACTTACATCTTACACATATAGTAATGTATGCAATAAAGAAAACCGTTTGAAAGCACTCATTTCCGGAAATGCCAATATCAAATCACATTTGTAAAATTCACCACAATTAACCGTCGATCCACACCTCCGTGGACCCCTACCGAGACCCCGTCGGATCTAACCCGTAGTGGTTAAAAGCAAAGCTCGTCGATACACACCTCCGTGGACCCCTACCGAGACCCCGTCGAGTCTAACCCGTAGTGAGCATACACACACACACAATTTCTCATACAAAACTACTATGCCAAGATTGTAAGTTCATAAGGATACTTGCCTCGATTAATTAGACGATGACACGAACGGAACGGAAGAGTTGAACACGACCGCAAGGAACCGGCGGAAATGAACCTAACGATTCGAATAACACAATCACAACCAACTCTAGACGATTATGGAAATGGAATACACCCGAAACCCGCCTACGATTCATGTATATTCGTATAGAAACAACAACGAGGGCGGACCACAACCAAACCCTCTCGATTCCGTAAAAATCACGAAATATACCATGAATCCGTAGGGAAACTAAGAATACCAACAAGATTAATAATATTCATCATGAATCCATCAACGAAACGGAACGGATCGGAAGAAAATCCCAAAACCCCCAAATCATCCAAAAGTAGGGTTCTAAGAGATTACCTTGGATTTAGGATGAGAAACACAAGTGGATGATGTTAGTCTTACACCAAGAACTCAAGCACAAGAATCTCTGAAGTGATTGGAGGAAGAAAATCGCCTCAAATCGCTCGGGAGTCGCTCGGCCGCGGAAAGAGGAAGAAATGAGATTTTGCGATTATCTCGGTCAACTCCCTGGTTTATATAACCAGGGAGTGTTAGCGCACGCTAAGACCTCAAGGTTAGCGTGCGCTAACGGGATAGGGTTACCAACCCTCCTGTTAGCGTCCGAGTCCAGAAGCCAGGGTTTTCGCCGTTAGCGTGCGCTACCATGCATGCGTAGCGTGCGCTAATAACCTATCGGTAGCGCGCGCTATCGACCAATAGCGTGCGCTACCTGAACATCAGCCGAGTCCAGTAGCCAACTGCCCAAACCTCACCTGACCCGTTAGCGTGCGCTACCATACCAGCGTAGCGTGCGCTAACTAAAATCTGTTTGAATTCAGTAGTAAACTGCCCAGTACTGGACAGTCACACTAGCGCGCGCTACTGAACAACGTAACGTGCGCTAGTCTCCCGACATTAGCGTGCGCTAGACAAGATAGCGTGCGCTAATCCGATAGTCCAGAGGCACGGGAGTGAAGCGCCACTCCTGTGGTTAAATCGTTAGCGTGCGCTACGAATTAAACGTAGCGTGCGCTACTAATGGATTTCTAGCGTGCGCTATCTGAGAAAATTTAGCGTGCGCTAGATACGTAATATAAACGACCCAAAATACCGGGTTATGAACGAAGCGTCAAACGGAACACCTCAAAACGTATCATAGCATAGAATGAATCCACGGCAACCAAACGGCGGTTCCGCACAACAATTACGAGAATCGGATCAAAGATAACGGAAAAGTTACCTTTGAAGGATACTCGAGGTCACTAAAATCGAGAATTACACCTAAGTACGATTACAAGGGAAAGAAAAATGCGGATATTACATTCTACCCCTCTAAAAATAAGTTTCGTCCGAAACTTAAGAAACAAACAACTCGGGGTACCTAGCACGCATGCTATCCTCGGTTTCCCAAGTTGCCTCCTCGACACCGTGTCTCGACCACTGCACCTTGACCAAAGGTATGGTCTTATGCCTCAATCGTTTCTCACGATGCTCCAAAATCTTCAAAGGGCGCTCTTCGAAAGTAACATCTTCGGCGACATCAATCTCTCCATAATCGATGATGTGACTAGGATCCGGGACATATTTCCTCAACTGGGAAACATGGAAAACGCTATGAACATGACTCAAGGCCGGAGGTAACGCCAAACGGTATGCCAACCCACCTACTCGCTCGAGGATCTCGAAGGGGCCGATAAATCTCGGACTCAGCTTCCCTTTCTTCCCGAAACGAGAAACTCCCTTCGTCGGCGACACCTTTAGCAAAACATGGTCTCCCACCTCGAATTCCAAAGGTCGACGACGGATGTCGGCATACGACTTCTGTCGACTCTAGGCAGTCAACATCCGTTCCCGAATTAACTCTATCTTCCGCCTCGTCTCTAAAACGACATCCGGCTCGGTCCCGACCAAATCGGACGCCTCATTCCAACAAATCGGTGATCGACATCGCCGCCCGTAAAGTGCCTCATACGGTGCCATCCGAATCGACGCGTGCCAACTGTTGTTGTACGTGAATTCGATCAGCGGCAAATGTTCCTCCCAGTCACTACTCCAATCGAGAGCACAGGCACGTAACAAGTCCTCGAACGTCTGGATAGTGCGTTCCGATTGTCCATCTGACTGGGGATGAAAAGAGGTACTCAAGTGTAAACGGGTACCCAACGCCTTATGCACCGCCTGCCAGAAGTGCGATACAAAACGGCCGTCACGATCCGAAACAATAGACTTGAGTACCGTGAAGTCTCACAATCTGCGCGATAAACACACGAGCTAACTTCTCCGGCCCCAAGTGTCCTTGATGCCCGAGAAAATGTGCCGACTTGGTCGACGATCAACAATCACCCATACCATATTCATGCCCGACCTCGATCTCGGCAAACTCGTAACGAAATCCATCGATATATCTTCCCATTTCCATTCGGAGCGAAGTGGCTGCAATAACCACTAGGTCTCGATGCTCGATTTTGACACTGTGACAAGTCAAACATCTCGCTACAAAGCGTGCGACCTCATCCTTCATATCATTCCACGAGAAATTTCTCCTCGTGTCCTTGTACATCTTACTCGTATCAGGATGAACGGAATAAGGTGTCGCATGGGCCTCCCGTAAAATACTCGCCTCAACTCGAGTCGTTCGGCACACAAAGCCGACTGAATCTCAAAACACCATCCTCGTGAATCACAAATCCAGGAGACTTTCCTTTAAGAACGTTCTCTCGGATTTGAGTAATCATCGGATCCTCTAAGCTGCTTGACTTAATTTCATCGATCAAAGGCAGCGAAATCTCTAAAGCACGAAGTTGCCCGACGGCTCCGGCAACAAGACCTCAACATCTAACTCGATCAAAGCCCTCAAGCTCATACCGAGATGTAAGGATCTCAAGCGTTCGCAACGCAGCTGGTTTCGACTCAAGGCGTCGGCCACAACGTTCGCCTTGCCGGATGATAAAGGATTTCGAGGTCATAATCCTTAATCAACTCTAACCACCTCCTCTGCCTCATATTTAACTCTCGTGAGTAAATATGTATTTCGACTTTTATGATCGGTAAAAATCGACATGTGGAGCCGAAAAGATAGTGACGCCAAATCTTGAGCGCAAAAGCAGCCGCCAACTCCAAATCATGAGTAGGGTAGTTCGGCTCATACGGCCTCAAGCTGTCTCGGCATAGGCAATGGTCTTGCCGTCTTGCATTAATACACACCCAAGACCACGACCGAAGCATCGCTATAAACGGCAAAACCCTCGTTGCCACATGGCAACGCCAAAGCTGGGGCTGAAGTCAAACGCTTCTTGAGTTCCTCAAAACTCGATCGCCTCTCGTCATTCCAGACGAACTTCTCGGATTGAGCAAGCTGCGGAAGTGGCCGGGCCAGTTTCGAGAAACCCTCTACGAACCTATGGTAGTAGCCAGCCAAACCCAAGAAACTACGGAGCTCCTTCACATTCTTGGGCGGTGCCCAATCCAATACGGCCTCAATCTTCTGCGGATCCACACGAACCCCCTCGACTGAAATCACGTGACCTAAAAACATCACTTTCTTCAGCCAGAACTCACATTTCGAGAACTTTGCATAGAGTTGCTCGGTCCTTAAAATGTCCAACACTATCCGCAAATGATGGGCATGCTCTTCCTCATTCCTCGAATAAACAAGAATATCACAATAAAGACGACGCACTTATCCAAATACTCGATAAAAACTTTGTTCATCAATTGCATGAACACCGCCGGCGCATTAGTTAACCCGAAAGGCATGACTACGAACTCATAATGTCCGTACCTCGTCCGAAAGGCTGTTTTCGGCACATCGGACTCTCTCACCCGGAGCTGATAGTATCCCGATTTCAAATCAATTTTCGAGAATACATGACTCCGCAACTGATCGAACAAGTCATCAATTCTCGGCAAAGGATACTTGTTCTTGATGGTCACCTTGTTTAGTTCGCGATAGTCGATACACAAACGTAGTGAACCATCCTTCTTCCGCACAAACAGGACCGGTGCGCCCCAAGGCGAGGCGCTCGGTCGAATATACCCCGACTCAAGAAGCTCGCTCAACTGCTTCTTCAACTCTGCCATCTCTGAAGGTGCCATGCGATACGGCGCCTTGAAATAGAGCGCCCGGCTCTAACTCTATAGCAAACTCAACCTCACGTTCGGTGGCAATCCGGTAACTCGTCAGAAATACATCAGAAACTCATTAACGACTGGAATCGACGAAAGCTCTCCACCATCCTCCGCCTTCAAGGCATAGCACCAATAACCAGTACACCCCTTTCGCAGGAGACTCATCGCCTTCAAGGCATTAATAACGAATTTCTGGTTTCCTCTCTTTCGCCCCGCGAAAGAGTGCTCGGTGCCGTCCTCGGCTAACATAGTGATGATTCTCGTGCGGTAGTTCATGATCGCACCATGCCGCTCGAGCCAATCATCACCAAGAATTAAATCCTCACCCTCGATACTCACAACAATAAGATTAGAGGGCCAAGTCCTCTCACAAATAAGTACAGAGCAGTCTCGAACCTCCTGATCACTAACGATCCTATCGCCGCTAGGAAGCTTAACGATGAAGGGCTCACAAGGCGTCAAACGGTCGAGACTCAAACGACGCACACAATCCAGAGATATGAACGAATGCGTAGCACCGGAATCGAAAAGCACATTGACAGGATGAGAAAGAATATAAACGGTACCTGTCGCCACGGTAGCCGCTGGATCATGGGCTCTCCGCATCTCATAGACACGCGGATGGGCGGAGCCGACACTGGAAGCTCCCCCCTTAGAGGGCTGACCCCGACCTCTCCCCCGACTAGCACTCGGCGGAGACTGAGGAGCAAACAATCCCTGATTCACACTTGGTTCCCTAGGCGCTGGAATGGAAGCTCGGGCACCAAGAATTTTCTCCCTCTCAGCACAGAAAGCAGCCTTGTGGCCCGGCTGGCCACACTGATTACACGTCAGCAAAGGGCTCAAACAAGTACGACTGATGTGGCCCGTACGACCACAATTGAAACACTTCACATCACGGAAAGGAGCACCGGTAGTTCCACGAGGACCCCCAGCGGAACGAGCTGGACCACCGCCGGCGGGGAAGTTAGCAGATTGGGATCTCTGCTGACCCCCACTCTTGTGGCCCGAAAAGTTCCCAGCGGACTTCTGCTTCTTACTCTCGCGGGCCGCCTCACTCGCCGTCACCGACATATCATAAGCAAGGGCCCTACTCTGATAATCCTTCAATGTAGTGCATACGAGCCCCGACATATAGTCCCGGATCGGCAACTTCATCCGTCTGGAGAAATGGAAAATCTTGTCACTCTCTCGACAACTTGGGTCTTCACATAACCCAACTCTTTGTTAAAATCGGCAATGGCTTGAGCTACGGGGATATCCCGTGGTTGAGCATCATAAAAGCATGTACCCGAGCACTCGGCGGCCACGGGCAATATTCGATCTCCATCAACTCTTGAAACTCGGCCACGAGGCAAGATGGTCTTTGGGCCCAACGGCCTCCCACCGGTCGTAGCGTCCCGGTGAGAAAATATTGAGCAATAGGGACTTTACGGTCCTCGGGACGATTAGTGGCAACGAAGACCTTAGACATCTCCTTGATCCACCCTTCCTGGCCACTCGGGTCCGAAGCTCCCGAGCGAGGAGGATGCATCTTGATGACATCTTGGAGCCATCGGTCCGCTCGCCCGATTAGCATGGGCTGCTCCGGGTTACGAAACGACCTTAGCTATTGCCGCCATTTGGTTCACCATCTGCTGCATAACGGCCGCAATACCAAGATCGCACGCTCACGAGAAGAAGCATGGCTATGACGGTCGCCGATCGCCGGCTCAAGATCGTGACGTGGCCGCCCCACCGGTTGCCCCACGTCCCCGGCCGCGTCCACGACCACGACCGCGACCACGACCTCTTCCAGCATCCATACTGGAGATAAATAAGTAGCAAAAGCCATACGAGGATCAGTACAAGAAAAGAACAATCACAAGTCGAGAATCAAGGGTACGATACAAGGAATTAATGAACATAGGAAGAAAAACTTACGGACACTGGTAGTACCGGAATCATGGCAGCGTGACGATGATGTGCAAAACAAAACACCACAAGACCCAATAAACCGACAAGCCTAGGTATCCATAAACCTAGTTCTCTGATACCATTTTCTGTAACACCCTCAAGATATTCGAGGTATATTACAGCGCCGTGAATCCCTATATGGGACCCACCAGGCTGAACAGCATCAAACTCATCGACTCACATAAACGACAAACCAAAACCATGTCATAAAGGCGCAAAACAGAATAATCCACCCGGTTTACCGGTCAACCATAACATCATCAATCAACACAAACATAATAAGCAACACTACAATTCAAACGAACAAGAACCCCTTAAGTACTCGAGTACAACTATTAGTTCAAAACCACAAAAGACAAAAAGGTAAAAGACACTAAAACATCACTCGTGCACCATCATCACGCACGGCCATCATCCGTGTACTGGTCCAGCGCCCGCTCGTCTCGATGAACCTGACCTGAAATTCATAAAACGAATTTCCCCAAAACGGGTCCCCAGAGGGGTTAGCAATTACGCTAGTACAAGTAACCAGATGAACAACTTACATCTTACACATATAGTAATGTATGCAATAAAGAAAACCGTTTGAAAGCACTCATTTCCGGAAATGCCAATATCAAATCACATTTGTAAAATTCACCACAATTAACCGTCGATCCACACCTCCGTGGACCCCTACCGAGACCCCGTCGGATCTAACCCGTAGTGGTTAAAAGCAAAGCTCGTCGATCCACACCTCCGTGGACCCCTACCGAGACCCCGTCGAGTCTAACCCGTAGTGAGCATACACACACACACAATTTCTCATACAAAACTACTATGCCAAGATTGTAAGTTCATAAGGATACTTGCCTCGATTAATTAGACGATGACACGAACGGAACGGAAGAGTTGAACACGACCTCAAGGAACCGGCGGAAATGAACCTAACGATTCGAATAACACAATCACAACCAACTCTAGACGATTATGGAAATGGAATACACCCGAAACCCGCCTACGATTCATGTATATTCGTATATAAACAACAACGAGGGCGGACCACAACCAAACCCTCTCGATTCCGTAAAAATCACGAAATATACCATGAATCCGTAGGGAAACTAAGAATACCAACAAGATTAATAATATTCATCATGAATCCATCAACGAAACGGAACGGATCGGAAGAAAATCCCAAAACCCCCAAATCATCCAAAAGTAGGGTTCTAAGAGATTACCTTGGATTTAGGATGAGAAACACAAGTGCATGATGTTAGTCTTACACCAAGAACTCAAGCACAAGAATCTCTCAAGTGATTGAGGAAGAAAATCGCCTCAAATCGCTCGGAGTCGCCGGCCGCGAAAGAGGAAGAAATGAGATTTTGCGATTATCTCGGTCAACTCCTCGGTTTATATAACTGGGAGTGTTAGCGCACGCTAAGACCTCAAGGTTAGCGTGCGCTAACGGATAGGTTACCAACCCTCCCGCTAGCGTCCGAGTCCGTGGCTGGGGTTTTCGCCGTTAGCGTGCGCTACCATGCATGCGTAGCGTGCGCTAATAACCTATCGGTAGCGCGCGCTATCGACCAATAGCGTGCGCTACCGAACATCGCCGAGTCCAAGAGCTAACCGCCCAAACCTCACTCGACCGTTAGCGTGCGCTACCATACCAAAGCGAAGGCGCTAACTAAAATCTGCTTGAATTCGGAGTAAATCGCCCAAGATCGACAAATACACTAGCGCGCCATCGAACAACGTAACGTGCGCTAGTCTCCCGACATTAGCGTGCGCTAGACAAGATAGCGTGCGCTAATCCGATAGTCCAGAGGCCTGGGAGTGAAACTGCCACTCCCAGGGTTAAATCGTTAGCGTGCGCTACGAATTAAACGTAGCGTGCGCTACCAATGGATTTCTAGCGTGCGCTATACAGAAAATTTAGCGTGCGCTAGATACAGAATATAAACGACCCAAAATACCGGGTTATGAACGAAACGTCAAACGGAACACCTCAAAACGTATCATAGCATAGAATGAATCCACGGCAACCCCGAAACGGCGGTTCCGCACAACAATTACGAGAATCAGATCAAAAGATAACGGAAAAGTTACACTGAAGGATACTCGAGGGTCACTAAAATCGAGAATTACACCGGAAGTACAGTTACAAGGGAAAGAAAAATGCGGATATTACATAGCCCTCCGGGGTACGCTGGTGGAACAATTAAATGTTGAGGGCTTCAAGCGGCAGTGTGGGAGGCCAGATCTCGGTGGGAACCTGCGGTTGGATTTGAGGGGGTCCAGCATGGAGCAATCACTTGGGGGACGACTCCTTGTGCGCGGTAGTTGAGGATATTTAAGAACCTGGGAGCCAGATACACATCTCGCGATTTAACTGGTAGCAGTACTGTGGGGCCGGGGCTGTTATCCCGAGGACTAGTCAGGTGTAAGCTTGGAACCTCGGTATCAAAAAAAAAAAAATATGACCATCGACGATTAATGAGTCTTTTTTTTTTTGTCTGCTAAGAAGTAGTCTGGGAAGATTCCATTAGGGGTGGGATTTTTAACCGAAGAACCGATTTTTTTTAAAAACCGAACCGAAAAAACCGGTTCCGGTTCCGGGTTTTATAACAAAAAGCGGATCCGGTTCTTAATTCGGGTTTATTTAAATAAATCGGTTCCGGGTTTTGGGTCTTCAATTTCAGAACACACATTACCCGGTTAAGAACCGGATTTTAAATATATATAATATAATTATATTTACTAATATAAATAATAAAGGATTATAGTTTAAACAAAATACAAGTAACCCTGATTTAAGTAAAGCGCCGCTTTCACTCACTTTCACCCTGGAAAGAAAACTCAAGGCGACAAGAAAGAGAACCGACCACAGGGAGGGTTTCTTCTACGTTTCTTCTTCACCGATACCCTCAGAAAGAGGAAACGACATTCTTACTGATGAAGTGAACGACAAAATTAAGGATCTCTATCAGAAGTAAGTTCTCCCTAAACTGTAAATGTTTATCTGAATAGCTCCTTTAGGCCATTAGAAGAACGAATCTACTGCTCTAGTTTGAACTTCAACACTGAGTACTTTGCTTGTTTTTATTTTGCCTCCCCCTTTTTAGGCTTCTATAATGCGATAGATGAATTTTTTATCTAACAAAGTGGAATAAACTCGGATAGCGACAATTTGGAATCACAGATCTTCTAATTTCTCACCGATCTTCTACGTTTTTTCTTGAATATAGATAATTTGGAATCACAGATGGAATAGGATAGGAGTTTCGAACCATCCCATCACTGATATATTATACTATGATTGTTGGGTTGGGTTGGATTTTCTTTCAATTTAAGGGCATGCTTAAACATATGTTTTAAGCAAATTATTGAATATATTTTCGGTTCTAGTTGCTTATTCGGTTATTATTGAGAATTCGGGTTTTAGCAGAATTCGGGTTTTTAGCAGAATTCCGGGTTTTTTAGCAGAATTCGGTTACCCGAAAAACCCGAAATACCCGAACCGAAAAACCGGTTCGGGTCTTAAACCGGTTCCCCAAAAAATTACACAAAACCCGATCCGGTTTTTGTATATTAAAATCGATTTAGGGTACTTAAAATATTAGTAATAACCGAACCGGTCACAGCCCTAGATTCCATGGTCATATTTAAAGAGTATTGAGAAGGCCTTCAGTGCCTTTAAATAGGTGCGGGAGGCGAAGTACATTGAAATGTCATATTTAAACAATGTGTTTAAATAAACCTGGCAATTCGTTCGTGTCGTGTATTTTCGTGTCGTGTACTTTCGTATTTCGTATACCAAAAGTCCAAACCCATATACAACATTAAATGAATTCGTGTCATGTCGTGTCGTGTACTGCGCAAATTCGTGTCGTGTTTTCGTATCAAGCACATAATATAAAATAAATATTAAAATATTATAAAAAATAATAATTTTAATATTATAATATTATTTTTATAGGTTTTAGTAGACGAAATGAAACGAATGGCAACGAAAACACGAATATTTACACGAAATTTATGAAAATTCACATTATATTTTTAAATTTTAAAATTTAGTATAAACAGAATTCAGAAAATATATTTATTAAATTAAGTATAAAATATTATATTATATTTATTTATTTCGTGTACCTCGTGTCGTGTCGTGTACCCAAAGGGTAAACACAAAACCGACACTAAATCTCAGTCGTGTACTTTCGTGTTCGTGTATTTTCGTGTCGTGTACTCAAAATGCAAACCCAAACACTAAATTTTTGTGTCGTTTTCGTGTCGTGTTTTCGTGTCGTGTGGTAAATTACCGGGTCTATTTTTAAATGAGCGTATAGGATGAATTTGAAATCCATCTGATTTTCACTTAATGTCGATCCCACTTGCGGACACATTTCAGACTCCAAAATACGAAGTTCATATTTTAAATTCAAAATTATGGTTTTAAAGGTTTAAATATATATATATATATCATGTGTCGCTTTGATAGTGTGTATATGGAGGCGCCAGATCAGAGTTGCGGATGCTTTTGTAGGGAGCGGTGCTGTAGTTGAGAGCGTCAGGGTTGGGTTGTCTCGGTTAGCATTGACCTAGAGCATTTCACTTTTTACTTTTACTGTATATTTGATCCTCCTACCTTTTGCGTGCGATGTATTTTTTACAGGGAGCTGTGCGCAGTGTCAATCTCTCTTCGGTTAGAGCAGCGTTCATCGAGAGTGCATTTGCCAAGGTCTCCTTAGGTAAGTCTCATGTGAATGAAACCATGTGCTCAGGTTTGATCGTGAGCTTTTTCGTACCTTATGTTTCTTTGTATACACCACTCTTTACTTTGCTGTGCACTAAGCTGAGGGTCTTCACGGAAACAGCCTCCCTACCGTATAAAGTAGGGGCATGGTCTGTGTACATCTTACCCTCCTCAAACCCTGCTCTGAGCGGAATATACTGGGTATGTTTGGTTTGATTTGGTTTGGCTTTGATAGCATGCAGTCCAAATACTTTTAATCAAGGGTGATGCATGTGGTCTTAAAGGAGTTTTCAAAAGATGAGAATACTACTAATGGATAAGAACTAAACAAATTAACACACCGCTGCTCCCCTCCCCCCCCCCCCCCCTTTTTTTTTTAATACCGAGATTTCAAGCTTACGCCTGACAACGCATAAGGAGTCGTCCCTAAGTGATTGCTCCATACTGGACACTCTCAAATCCAACCGCATGGTTCCGCCGAGATCTGGTCTCCCACACTGCTGCTCCCTTTAATTGTATTATACATGTTTACATTAATTTAATAAGTACGCTATATTCAAAGGTTCTACGCTGTACGTTCCCATTAATTGTTGTATAATACGGCTGTATAATGGACCGATGTGTCCTTATCTTTTTATAGTGATGGATTGCTGTTTGTACGGTAATAAGTATATAATATTATACTTATGGATCATGCAATGTTCCCACGCAATTGATGAGTAAAAATAAAAAGCTTCTAGGAGTTCAATCTGTAGAAGTCCTAGTTTATGCGAGAGTAGACATGATATTTTCTCGCAGACAGTGTTACTGAAGATATCCAGCATTTGGAGGTCTATATGTATTTTTCAATCATGGCATTCTTGTACATTGTCTCTTATGAAGTGATCCATGTCGCTTCATCCTTGAGTATAATACAAGATTGCTTGTTATTACAATTACTCTCGTCTTCTTCATACCACAGGTCGGAAGCTTGATTCCTTCTAAGCACCTTTGTCCTACACATGTCGGAAGCTTGCTCGCTTTATAGATCTAGCTCTACACAAGATTGATTCTCTTATCTTAAAGTAGGGTAGAATTAGGTCCGAATAGCAGTTATAGTCTTTCGAGTAGTGTGTTGTCCTCAAGTTGAGGACTTTGAACTTTCTTGCTTGTCGTAGGATTATTCGTGTAAGTTGATAGTAAGCTTTAATCGTTGATTCGTGTAAGTGTGCTAGTTGGTATCTTCTTTCTTAGGTCGTCTTTATGGCTATTTATTGTAACATCCCCAATCCGCTCAGGGATATTACACGTCGTAGACCATTTCCTCAAGGATCTACTAGGCTGGTAACTAAAATCAAACATCTCAACATCGCCTTTAAGACTAAAATGACTCAGTAGACCGATTTGGTCTTTCGATTAATACATACAACTCAATCTCAAAACATGCCCACACAGGGGTCGAATTAAAACACACTCCCATGCAACGGGTAAAATACTGCAGCAGAAATAAAGTACAACTAAACCAATACGACATCGTACGAGTCCTCATGTGATTAGTATCGATCATCTTTCATCATCTTTCATGCCAACCCTATGTTATGCTCCCCAAAACCTGAATGCAATACAGACATCCACCCCCGATTACTCGGGGGTTAGCAAAATTCCACTATTTTGCTAGTGCAAGTACAAAGTGCAATAATATGACAATTCACGTTCCAAGAATAACAATAATATGGAATCCTCAAAGATTCAAACACCACAAAACAAATACTTCCCGAGGCAAGAGTTTGAGTAACTTTCCAAATTCGAAAGATCACCATCCAAGGGAACAATTTAAAATGGTTTAAAATGCCATTGAGAGTTTTAACAAAAACCGTTCAGTATTATTGAATCATTCTCTTTCTAAAATCAACAGGGGTCACAGCCCAAATATTTACTTTCTCAAATAAAACCAACAACAATTTACAAGGTCAAAGCCCACGTCATGTGTCCTCGACGGACGTAAAATTGACAAAACGTAACCACCCAAAATACACAATCTCGGTAACACCTCCAAGATACTCGACCTGGCAAAACATATCCAAAATCATATACATAACACCGTGAACACATGCCACGCCATCTCACGGTTGGATAAATCACTTGTTGTCTCCTGACCACATGGTCGCATGTCATGTGTCACCGTAGGTATTCTTAGGCGCTCACGGTTGGATCAATCACTTGTTGCATCCTGACCACATGATCACAAGTCATGTGTCACCGTAGTTTTTCTTAGGCTCTCACGGTTGGATCAATCGCTTGCATCCTGACCACATGATCACATGTCATGGGTCGCCGTAGACCCCGTCCATGTCCACACATTCATACACATAACATAGTACACCAAGGATATCCAAACAATTCACCCAGAGGCATCAAACACTTAGCACGACACAACCTCAAACCACAACGCACCGAAATGAGGCAATATATGTACACACGCATTATCAAGCTCAACATCAACACCAAACATATCCATAGGATTCACATAATCATTTACAAAAACACGCCAATCACAAAATACACACGGGTTTGAAAGAGAGCCTTTAACGAGGCTAGACCAAATCTTTTGAAAGTTCATTTCAAACAACCAAACAAACACATTAGACGATCACCGATCATCATATCCACAAAACAAGAAATGTATGAACGAGGTACTTGCCTCAAATAATCACAAACATGGAGAATCGATCGAAGTGAGGAGACCCAAACCGACAACGAACCCGCCAACTCCTCCGAACAACAATCCACGACAATGAACTGCGAACGACAATAACAACAATGAAATTGAATTCCATAATAAGACCCAAAGCCGCTGAATTAAAGTAACAAATGATGAAAGTTCAAGGGTTTCCCCCAAAACGGCCAAGAATGCGAATCGACCTGATGATATCATGAAAACGAATTTCTAAACCATGGGTTATGATCAACATGACTAGATAACAACAATGGAACCAACAATCTCGGATTAAAATCATGAAATCAAGACAAACTCCCGAATTTATCAAAACTAAGGTTCTAGGATGATTATGATGATTTGACGTTGTTAAACAATACCAAGACCTCGAGGAAGATGATATCTCTAAGATTGAAGATGTCCAAAACGTTCGAAAATCGCCCGAAGAATTGCCCCAAAAATCGCCCACAGAGAGAAGGAAGAAGAAAGGAGAGGAAATGAAACTCTATCCAAATCCAGCTGCTAAAAAGGGTCCGCTGACTCGTGTGCCGCTGCGCAGACTAAGCGTGCGGCGGCGCGCAACTAAAATTCACAATCAGGTCTACAGGCCGTGCCTCCGCACAGACATAGCGTGCCCCGGCGCGCGGTACAGACGCACCCAACTCGAACCCTTGAAAGGGCTGCGCCTAGGCACAAAACATGTGTGCCTAGGCACACACCATTTGTGCCTAAAAGTGACGAAAAATCACGATACGTGGTCGAATAACCAAACCGAAGTTCACAACACGTCTAACAAGGTTAAACGGACTTATGAAAAATACGAAACAACAGTTTCGAACGAGATTCGCAAGGATCGAACTCAAGTGCGGAAAAGTCGCTAAGAAGCACGGAACTCAACAAAATGATACTGAAACGAACTCGGATGTCAAAAAGTGCAGAATTCTTCATTCTCAGAATGTCGAAACGGTCACAAGTGAGTCGCTAAGGTGGACTTCCGCCAAAAAAAGAAAATTATCGGAAATCGAAATTGCGGATATTACATTTGTACTGTCTGAATTATAGTCGTTCATTAATTTAGCCGTTGTTGGTTGAAGTGATGTTGACAGATCCTGATTGATGGCTCAATTCGAAATAAAGTAATTTTTTCTGTCTCGGTCTTAGATGCAATCAGAAAATCCTTAGCCGTTAATAAATGCTTCTGCACACCTCCAATCTGCGTCATAATTAATGTTGTCTCCATCTGCATTAAATGCGTTCAAACCGCGAATACTTTAAGAATACTTAATTGAGTTACAGAGATAACGACTTATGGAACTCATATTGTGTGAAGTATTCACACTTTTCCTTATGTGGAGCCGACAGTAAAATACAACGTAACCTCAAAGGTTCTTCTGTTGTAGAAAATGTATATTTCGCTGTGAGTTCTGATTGCTATAGAATGTTGTTGTACAGTAGAAACTCGATAAAATAATACTCGATTATTTAATACTCTCTAAGATAATATTTTTTGCCGGTCCCGACTCGGGGATAGGATGTTAAATTAATAATTCGCTAAAATTATAAGATAATACATTTTTGATAATTTCTTTAGATCCCATATAAAATATAAATTAATAATTCCTTATATATAGCATATTACATGAATGATTTATGAAGGTTTCTTGAAAAATGACTCAATTGTCTTTTGTTTTTTGTTGAAATCAATTTCCCCTTGAATCTCGTCTCTAATTTTCCTTAGCATGGTAAGAACTTCTGGTGTTGTTTTCTCATAGCTCAACAAGAAATTTCAATGTGATTGCCGCTTTAATAGCTTCGTTTCGCAAAGGGGGCTCCATTGTAGAACTTTCATCATCTTCTTCATCGATATCATCTTTATTAATTCTAATAACGCTTTCAATAATTTCTTCATCAGTGAACAACTGTGCAACTACATTTTCTTCTGGGTGAGTCAGAACATCTTCGACATCCATTGCATTGCGATAACCCAACTCTTTGATCAAATTCTGGAGTTCTTGAGTGCTTGCACCACCTTCATCTGAGTTCTCAAAAGTCATGTTATCTGTTGATCGAAGTTTACAATGACGAAAGCAGTTCGCAATTGTATTTGCACGAACATCCATAGTCCATGCTGAAATTGCAAGATTCATTGCATCTAATACATTTACTTTTGCTGGATTTGGAACCCCTAATTGATAACCCTCCAAAAGACTTCTATACAATCGACGACGATAATGCATCTTAAAAGCTCGTATGATCCCCGCGTCACAAGGTTGAATTTTTGAAGTTGTGTTTGGTGGCGAAAAAAATAATTCAACATTTCGTAATCCTTCAATAATTTTTGGATGAGCAGGGCAATTATCCATAATCAAGAGAATTTTTCTTCCAACCATTTTTTTATCAAGTTGGCGAATATATTCTTCAAATAACACACCAGTCATCCAAGCTCGTTTGTTAGCACGGTACTCACAGTTCAGACTCTTCAAGTTTACATTCTTGAAGCACCTTGGTTTAATATATTTCCCAATAATCCATAAAGGAAGTTTTTCCGAACCGTCCTCATTATAGCAAATAGCAACAATTAGTCTTTCCTTGTCTTGTTTTTTCCCTTCAAGCTGCATTGTTGCAAGGGAATGATCCGGTTGAAGTCTAAAAAACAAACCTGTTTAAGATCAAAACATGTAAATAATTACATCACTAAAGTACAAAATATAAAATAAAATAATAAAAAAACAAACCTGTTTCATCCATATTAAAGATGTCTTTCATTTCAAACTGATCAACTTTATCTCTTATGGATTTTAATTTGTCCTTCATGCCCTCCATTTCAACAGATCCACTCTCTCCGAAGCGCCGAAAATTTTTAATTCCATATCTTGCTTTGAACTTTCCAAGCCAACCAATAGAAAAAGTAAAGTCTGGAGTATCCACTGGATACATATCTTTCATGAACTTTTTCGCCTTCTCGATGATTAGTTCACCTGTCATATTCAAATGTTCTTGATATTGAAGAATTCATTCATAGAGAGATTTTTCTAAGTCGGGAAATTTTACCGGTTTGTGTCGCTTAACATCGCCTCTTTCGGGAGCAAGTGAGAGATACTCTAAAGAACGCTTAACTGTATTCGATATTGTCGCTTGACTCACCTGCAAACCATAGTTACTATGAACCCATTCTTGCAATTGCTTTTGAGTGAGACTTGGATTATCCTTGTTGTGCTTGCATAATGCTCTTCGAATCTCGTCCGGCATTGTTGTTTTTTTTACACCTTTAAGATGGGAAGCCATGTTGTGTGTATGATTTGTTTGTGTTAACCTATTTTGATCTTGTATTTATATAGAAAATATTTTTAATGTCCATAAAGTGATACATTGAACACAAGCAGCATAATAAGGTGGGAGATTGAAGGTTTCTTTCAAATTGGGCCGTTCATTTGATATACATGCATTGTATACAATAATTAAGTGGAAGCTTGAAAGGTGTTTGTAAACTAAGTATTCTACTATAAATTAATAAAATATAAATTAATATATAAATTAATAATTATTAATTTATCGATTAATTAATAACTCTTTTAATTAATAAATTTTGGTGGTCCCAAGTGTATTATATTATAGAGTTTCTACTGTAGTATGCTGCTGCGGCTTTGCTCTTATCAAAATCCGATGAGAATTCTCCCAACAAATATACACATAAATACGATTAATTACAATTTTTATCTTTCCTATTCGGATCACTTAAATAAATACTCCCTCCATCCATTAAATATAGACACTTTTAACCATTTTCGTCTGTCCCCAAAGAATAGACACACTCAATTTTTAGTAAAATCACTTTACTCTTTCTTTATATAAAGTCATACACTCCACACAACACACCCTTTATTAAAACCCATATCTAAAGAATGAGTATTAAATACCCATTCTAACCAAAATTGTACAAACATACAACTTGTGGGACAAAAATTACACGGATTAGAGCTTATTAATTAGAGTGTAATTGCACAAAACTAAACTTTTACAGAATCCATATAATACTAATGACATAACTACAATTGTTAGGCCCCCACACTTGCAAACAAAATGTTGCATGGTCATTGAGGTTGAAATTCGCTTATTTTAAAATTCTTTTTCATATCTATTACTTCTCAAGTTTATAATAGAAATATATGGACTTTTATACTCTTCATATATTTTCTTTTGACAATTTATTTTCTTGTTAGGTGGACATTGATATAAACTTTAAAAGTATCAACTTTTTATAATTTTTACTGATAAATAATTAAAATATTAATAGTTAGAATTTTGTATTCACAAATATAAAAATCTAGATATTACAATTACATAAAAACAGTGAAGTCGTAAGTTTCCCTATACACTAATTTTGTAACTACGTACTTTGACAAATATCAGAAAATTGTAGAAATGATGCCACTATAAATTCATTGTCCAATTATAAAAATTCATTTTGCCATGTCAACAAAAAAAGTAAATTATAATAAACAACTATCAACCAAAAATACATTTATTACAGTTACCATGTTTAAAAAAATATCAATTAATAGAACACTTTTATGAAATATATATAATTAAATAAATTACTTAAATTTATGTTTGTAGAATATAATTTAATCCCATTTAATAGAACTTTTATAAGGACTTAATTTTATCTTCTGCATATCATTAAAAGAATAAAATAAAAAGAAGAATTTTAGCTAGAAATAAGTTCTATAACTTTGTAAATAATATAACACTTAAAAAAATAGTTCGTATATATTAATATATTGTGAAACTATGGAGTATTTTTAAAAAATAATTTAGAAAATCTTGAAAAAAAATAAAAATATCTAAAAATTACTCAATAAATAAAATATAAAATAATTTAGACAATCCGAGAAATATCTCAAAAATTATTTATATATTTTTAGATAAAAGATAGAAAATTGAAAAGAATGTATTCTTTTCAATACTTGATAATGTGATATATTTAGTTGAACGTATGGTATAACTATATAGGAAATAGATCATATGAAAACTAATTAATTTGTGAAATTTAAAAACTTTTCTAGGCCATTGATATTAGTGATCTAACGACTGTAGATGAGTAGAATTATATGCATTTATGTATTTTTTTATTGCATTATTTGTTGCATATACTAGCGACCAGCTTGATGCAATAAATAATAACAAATATGCAATGAAATTACTTAATAATGCAATTGGTTTCTAGATTTCACCATTAAGAGTGTTTCCACCATAGTCAATCCCATACTATATATATATATATATATATATATATATATATATACACATACATATATATATGTGTGTGTGTGTGTGTAGGGATTGATTTCGGTGATAACCTTTCCAACCATGAGAATTAGCAATCAATCTGAGCTCACTAAATGATGAAATAAGGAGAGTCCAGATTTTATCACATCATCACAGCATATGGGGCGTGTGAATGGCATTAGCTAAGGAGAAGGGTAATTTGTCCCTCCATAAATAAACTAGTCTCATTTAAAATACAATACTTATATATTTTTTATCCATTTTAAATAAAATAGATATCAAATTGATCCTTTTTCATGATATACAATTTAAGATGCATATTGCGTATTTAAAAATATAAAAACTAAACAAACAGTATATTATAATAATAATAATAAAAGCAGTGTGATTGTAGAGAGAAATGACTGTTTCATAAAATATACAAATACACTACTTCACAGCATTTAAATACACTACTTCACATTGTATAAATGATGCTTCATAGTGTACAAAGTAATACTTTTGCTTCAAAATTAACACAAAAATTCTTGATAAAATTGTAACATCCCAATTCACAAATGGGACATTACACGCCGTAGGACCCCCGTGAGGTCTACCAGGCTAACTCGTGACACATGAACCACAATGATAACATGAAAGATGTACCCAAAAAGTAAATAAGGCCGTGGCCTCGGCCAAAACATTTTAACGGAGTACATGAGACATAAGTTAAATACCAAAATGTTGCCCACGCAGGGGACTTAATTCATGTTCAAAAATAAACCAACTATCTCCAGTACTCAACAAATGCAATGACAAACAGAAAAATGCAGACTCGAGCCACATCATCATCATGCCAACCCATCCTTTGCATGCGCATCCCGTGCGACTCCTCACCGACTCAAGACTAAATGCATAAGACGCATTTCCCCCATTTAAGGGGTTAGCATTCGAATAGCTAGTGCAAGTACATAATTACACAACATTATATACATACACAATTCAATGAAAAATAAATCGTTAGGATAAATCATTTTGAAAATCAATATTCCGGAATATCACATTAACACCAAAGCAGTGTATTAACAAGTTTCCCACATCACGATTATCCACGCTTGGTAACTCGCGACCGTACCCATTAGTATCGGTCCCCAGAGGTCCCGTCAGACCGTCCCCAGGTGAGAAACCACTTCCGCGGCCGTACCCATTAGTATCGCCCCCGCAGGTCCCTTCGAACCGTCCCTGTGTGAAAGAACATCAACACACGCACCCAATTCCACTTCCATGGCCGTACCCATTAGTATCGGCCCCTGCAGGCCACACGCCATCCCTGTGGAAGAGAAACAATCACATTCGTTCAATAAAACCATTTACATCAGTCGCATCAAAGTCATACGCACATAACGGAATGTAATACATGTACTTGCCTTGAACACGATGAAACAAGGGAAACAACGAAGGAATAGGTTTTGGTCCGAACAATCCTCCCAATCCGCTCCTAACATAACAACGGTATACAACAAGTCTCAATAATGCGGAAAGGTAAGAATTAATCCTAATTCTACCCGTTGGGACAATTCATCGGACACCAAGAGTGCATAAGGAAATGAAATCGGTCAATGGTATAACAACGGGATTTCATCCCAATCAAAAACAAGAAAACCATGGGTCGCGTGAATACTATCAAAATCTAATAACAACATCGGTTAATTCGAATTAAAACACAAGATCACCACCAAACCCTCCCCACAATCATACTAGGGTTGAAGGAGTTCTTACCTCTTGAAGATTCAAGCCCTATAATCCGAAGAACACGTGCTAGATCCACAATCCGAGCTACACGATCGAAGGAGGATGAAGAAAATAAAACACTCAAATGATTTGTGAAGGAAAAACCCTCCCTCAAGCTCTCTCTCTCGGTTGTAGGTGAAGAAAAGGGAAAGAAATGAGCTGAATTGCTCAAAAAACGAATTTATAGGGGTTGACTCGACTGACAGACTCGACCGTGTCCGCCTGACACGGTCGCGGCGCGTAGCTGGTCGGCAGGGACTCGACCGTGTCCTGCTAGACACGGTCGCGGCGCGGAGGGGCCTTCCGATAGTGACCCGTCCGACAAAGAATCCTAAGATGACTCGACCGTGTCTGGAACACGGTCGGGCGTCCGGGCGGTTCTCGCTTATCCGAAGAGTTCGACTCGGCCGTGCTGCACGACACTGGCCGGGTCCCGAGGCGAGACTTCGCTTATCCGAAGAGTTCGACTGGCCGCGCTGCACGACACTGGCCGGGTCCCGAGGCGAGACTTCGGCATTTCCGGACGAGTACGCACGGGCCGTGTCGGACGACACGGCCGAGTTCGGTCGGCGTGATCGCCAATAATCAAAAAAATGAGCGGTGAGCTAAAACGACCATAACTCTCTCGTCCGGACTCCGATTGACTCACCGTTTGAACCATTGGAAAGCTAATTCGATGCTATATAATATTGCAAAGATTTAGAATTTTTGGAGTTACCAAAAATTAATGGTGATCTAACAAGGTCGAACTCATAAGAGGAAAGTTGAAACAATGAACAATAATGATACACAACTCGAAGTTTTTCCGAACGGTGAACACGGTGAATGAACATGATTGATGAATGATTATAATTGAGTGAAAATACACTGAGTGACAATTACAGACTGATAATTACTGAATGAAAATGAATGAATTACAACCGGTATTACATTATCTCCCTAAAATAAGTTTCGTCCCGAAACTTACAACACGAATAACTCGGGGTATCTCGACCTCATACTCTCCTCCGTTTCCCACGTGGCTTCCTCGGATACATGCCTCAACCACTGCACTTTGACCAAAGGAATGGTTTTGTGCCTGAGTTGCTTCACTCGACGCTCTAAGATCTGAATCGGCCTCTCCTCGAAGGTAATGTCGGGCCCCAACTCGATCTCTCCAAAATCAATAATATGGCTAGGGTCCGATACGTACTTCCTAAGCTGGGAAACATGAAATACATCATGCACGTGGCTCAGGGACGGCGGCAAGCCTAACCGATACGCAAGCTCTCCAACTCTATCTAAAATCTCAAACGGCCCGATATATCTCGGACTAAGTTTACCCTTCCGACCGAAGCGGTAAACTCCCCGTGTCGGCGACACCTTAAGCAAGACGTGATCTCCCACCTCAAACTCGAACGGTCGGCGACGTGTATCGGCATAAGACTTCTGCCGACTCTGGGCCATCAGCAATCTACCACGAATCAGGGTAACCTTCTCCCTCGTCTCAACTATCATGTGGGCTCGGTACCGATTAGCTCAGACGTATCATCCCAACACAACGGCGATCTGCACCTCCTCCCATACAACGCTTTGAATGGTGCCATTTTGATCGAGGCATGCCAACTATTGTTGTACGTGAACTCGATCAACAGCAAGTGTGTCTCCCAATCATCCTTCCAATCTAAAGCACAGGCTCGTAACATATCCTCTAGCATCTGTATCGTCCGCTCAGACTGTCCGTCTGTCTGAGAGTGGTAGGATGTACTAAGTCTCAACTCGGTTCCCAAAGCTCTATGAACGGCCTGCCAAAAATGTGATATGAACCGGCCATCACGATCCGAAACAATACTCTTAGGGGTCCCATGCAATCTCACTATTTCCGCAACAAACACTGCAAAGCCTCCGACCCCAAGTGTCCTTAATACTTAGATAATGATCTGATTTGGTTAGTAGATCAACAACGACCCAAATCTTGTTCATTCCCGTCCGAGTCTTAGGCATACCTGTATTGAAATCCATAGAGATATCCTCCATTTTCCACTCCGGATAGGAAGTGGTCGTAAATACCCGCTGGTCGCCGATGCTCGATCTTAACTGGCCGACAGTCAGACACCTCGACACAAACTCACTAACGTCTGTCTTCAAATTACTCCACCAGTAGTTGCTCCTCACATCCTTGTACATTTTACTCGTACCAGGATGTATGGAGTAAGGTGTAGCATGAGCTTCACTCAAGATTTTCTGTCTCAGCTCAATATCACTCGGTACACAAAGTCTGCCGCGAAACCTCAAAACTCCATCATCGTGAACCAAAAATCCAGGGGCTTTCCCTTTCCTCACATCCTCCCTCAACTGGACCAAAAATGGATCGTCATACTGCTTCGCCCTGATATCATCAGTCAAGGATGAAGTGATCTCTAACGCACATAACTGGCCCTGAACTCTCTGAACCCAAACCTCAATATTCTGACAGATGAAATCTCGCTGGATCCTACTCTGCGGTGTAAGTACCTCTAACATCTGCAAAGCCATCGGTTTTCGGCTCAACGCATCAGCCACTACGTTGGCCTTACCCGGATGGTAAAGTATCTCGAGGTCGTAATCTTTAATTAGCTCTAACCACCTACGCTGCCTCATATTCAACTCTTTCTGGCTGAAGATGTACTTCAGACTCTTGTGATCCGTAAAAATCTTACACGATGACCCATAGAGGTAATGCCTCCAGATCTTTAAGGCGAAAACGACCGCAGCTAACTCCAAATCGTGCGTGGGATAATTTACTTCATAAGGTTTCAATTGGCGGGACGCATAAGCAATCACTCTGTCTCTCTACATCAAAACACATCCTAGACCAAGGCCCGAAGCATCACTATACACTACGAAATCCTTGTTCCCCTGAGGCAATGCTAAAACGGGTGCGGTAGTCAGACGTCTTTTTAACTTGTCAAAGCATCTGCTGTCTGCGATCCCACTCGAACTTCTCGAGTTTTCGGAGCAACCGAGTGAGTGGTCTAGCGATCTTAGAAAATCCTCAACGAATCGAGGTAATAGCCAAGACCCAAAACTCCTCACCTCCTTCACATTCTTAGGCGGCTCCCAAGCCATCACCGCCTCTATCTTCTCGCGGATCTACCCGAACTCCCTCTCTTTGAAATCACATGCCCGAGGAACGTCACTTCCTAGAGCCAAAACTCACACTTAGAGAATTTCGCGTACAACTGCTCAGTCCTCAAAGTGTCTAATACAATCCGGAGATGTAAGGCGTGCTCCTCCCGATTCCGTGAATAGATAAGAATATCGTCGATAAAAACGACTACGAATTTGTCTAGATACTCAATGAAAAATTTGTTCATCAACTGCATGAACACTGCTGGGGCATTGGTTAGCCCGAAAGGCATAACCACATACTCGTAATGGCCATATCTCGTCCGGAAGGCAGCTTTCGGAATATCGACGTCCCGAATCCTCAACTGGTAGTAGCCCGATCGCAAATCAATCTTCGAAAAGACTGTCGCCCCCTGAAGCTGATCAAACAAATCGTCAATCCTGGGCAAAGGGTATTTATTTTTGATGGTCAACTTGTTTAATTCTCGAAAATCGATGCATAAACGAAGCGATCCATCCTTCTTCTTGATAAAAAGTACAGGCGCACCCCAAGGCGATGCGCTCGGTCGAATATACCCTTTGTCTAACAACTCTCCCAACTGATTTTTCAACTCTAGCATCTCCGACGGTGCCATACGGTACGGTGCTCGAGAAATAGGGGCCGCATTCGGCTCAAGGTCAATAGGAAACTCCACCTCTCGATGTGGTGGTAATCCCGGCAAATCATCCGGAAATACATCGGGATACTCACTAACAACTGGAATCGACGATATGTCAACCCCACCATCTTCCGCCTGCAGAGCGAAACACCAGTAGCCGACACAACCTTGGTTCAAAAGTTTCATCGCCTTCAAGGCGCTAATCGCACACCCCGATCTACCCGGCTTACAGCCGACGAGAGTATGCTCGGTGCCGTCCTCGGCAACTATCGTGATGGTACGAGTCCGATAGTTCATGATAGCACCATGACGATCCAACCAATCGTCCCCGAGGATCAAATCCTCACCCTTGAGGTCTATAACAATGAGATTCGAGGGCCAATCCCGGCTCCCGATCCTCACTGGGCAATCCCTAACTTCCCGGTCCCCAACCATACGATCCCCGCTAGGCGTACCCACCACAAACGGTTCACACTCAAACAAGCAGTTAAAGCCAATACGATTCACACAATCCGAAGCAATAAAGGAGTGGGTAGCACCCGAATCAAAAAGCACGGAAACTGGATGAGTAAGGATCTGAGTGGTACCTGACGCCACCGGAATGTCTGCCTCCTCCGTGCGCCTCATCTGATATAATCGGGGATGGACTGAGCCCGAACTCGACGCCGCGTGGCGATTCGGCTGACTCCGACCTCTACCACGACTCGAACCCTGCGGAACATGAGTAGCTGGTGAACTGTGATCCCTCTGATCGGCAGTGGTAGTCGAAAATCTAGCGGCCCTGGTGGCCCTCTCACAATGAGCTGCTCGATGCGGCCTGTCCGCAAGTAAAGCAAGTAACTAACGGAAGTGGGCAATCCTTCACAACGTGCTGGCCGATCGCAATTAAAACAAACTCTCCCGCCTGGCAACAGATCGGGTGAGCAGTTACCCCGAGATCCACCGGCACGATGAAACGGCCTCTTACTGTGTAGGATCGTAACGAGACCTCAAAATCGACCACCTTTTCGGCCGAGAACCCACCAATAGTCTTCGCTTCTTAGCTTCAAACCGACTCGATTCCGGACACCATCTCGATCGCGCAGCGATCCCGGTATTCCTTCAAGGTGGCACACATGAGCGGCGCCATACTGTCTAATATGCGGCTTCATGCGCATATTGAAGTAACGGATTTTATCGGCCTCCGTTCTCACTTGATCTCTCACGAAACCCAATCTTGACGATTGTAAGAAATGATGGCACGAGAAATAGGCACATCCCGAGGTGTAGCGGTGAAGAACTCTACAATCGCGCTCCTTGATCGGCGGCGACAATATTCGCTTCCATAGCAGCCCTGAACTCATCCCAAGTGGCCCGACGGTCTCTCGGGCGCAACGGCCTCCCACCATTCCCAGCCTTCCTTATCCAGAGGTACTGGGCAATATGTACCCTCTGTCTTCGTGACAAGCTACGGCATCAAAGGTCTGGACAATCGAAAGAGCCAATTCTCCCAACCGAGGGAGTCAAGATCCGGAGAAACGAGGAGGGTGCATCTTAGTCACCGTCTGAAGCCACTTACTAGCCTCCTCCTGCGGTGTCGGGGCGGATTCAGCGTCCACCCCGAGCTATCTCGAGTAAGTTAGGCTACCAATCGCCAAGTACGGCAAGAGCCCTGACGCCGGCATTATTACCCGACGGCACCGAGTGAGAGGCCGAGTCCGCAGAGGATCGGGAAAGTGAGCCCTCCTCATTATCGCACCACGACCAGCCTCGGCCGCGTCCCTAGCCGGTCTACCACGACCTCTCAACATACGAAGGAGAATAAGAAAAGAACAAGATCGGAAAGATTCACAATTTACAAAGTTGGTAACACAAGTCACGATTCGAACAATGCAAGAAAACGAATTACAAAAATATAAGAGTTCGAGGAGACTTACAACACGGTCGCACGAAAAGACGGTAGCATGATGATATTAGGCTCAACGACTGACTCTAATGACGCAACTGACAGACCCAAATTTCACCGACAGCCTAGGTATTCAAAACCTAAGCTCTGATACCATAATTGTAACATCCCAATTCACAAATGGGACATTACACGCCGTAGGACCCCCGTGAGGTCTACCAGGCTAACTCGTGACACATGAACCACAATGATAACATGAAAGATGTACCCAAAAAGTAAATAAGGCCGTGGCCTCGGCCAAAACATTTTAACGGAGTACATGAGACATAAGTTAAATACCAAAATGTTGCCCACGCAGGGGACTTAATTCATGTTCAAAAATAAACCAACTATCTCCAGTACTCAACAAATGCAATGACAAAAAGAAAAATGCAGACTCGAGCCACATCATCATCATGCCAACCCATACTTTGCATGCGCATCCCGTGCCAGCTCCTCATCTCGACCAGTACCTGAAATGCATAAGACGCATTTCCCCCATTTAAAGGGTTAGCATTCGAATAGCTAGTGCAAGTACATAAGTACACAACATTATATACATACACAATTCAACGCAAATAAATCGTTAGGATAAATCATTTTGAAAATCAATATTCCGGAATATCACATTAACACCAAAGCAGTGTATTAACAAGTTTCCCACATCACGATTACCCACGCTTGGTAACTCGCGACCGTACCCATTAGTATCGGTCCCCAGAGGTCCCGTCAGACCGTCCCCAGGTGAGAAACCACTTCCGCGGCCGTACCCATTAGTATCGGCCCCCAGAGGTCCCGTCGAACCGTCCCCAGGTGAAAGAACATCAACACACGCACCCAATTCCACTTCCATGGCCGTACCCATTAGTATCGGCCCCAGAGGCCACACGCCATCCCCAGGTGGAAGAGAAACAATCACATTCGTTCAATAAAACCATTTACATCATTCGCATCAAAGTCATATGCACATAACGGAATGTAATACATGTACTTGCCTTGAACACGATGAAACAAGGGAAACAACGAAGGAATAGGTTTTGGTCCGAACAATCCTCCCAATCCGCTCCTAACATAACAACGGTATACAACAAGTCTCAATAATGCGGAAAGGTAAGAATTAATCCTAATTCTACCCGTTGGGACAATTCATCGGACACCAAGAGTGCATAAGGAAATGAAATCGGTCAATGGTATAACAACGGGATTTCATCCCAATCAAAAACAAGAAAACCATGGGTCGCGTGAATACTATCAAAATCTAATAACAACATCGGTTAATTCGAATTAAAACACAAGATCACCACCAAACCCTCCCCAAAATCATACTAGGGTTGAAGGAGTTCTTACCTCTAGAAGATTCAAGCCCTATAATCCGAAGAACACGTGCTAGATCCACAATCCGAGCTACACGATCGAAGGAGGATGAAGAAAATAAAACACTCAAATGATTTGTGAAGGAAAAACCCTCCCTCAAGCTCTCTCTCTCGGTTGTAGGTGAAGAAAAGGGAAAGAAATGAGCTGAATTGCTCAAAAAACGAATTTATAGGGGTTGACTCGACTAACAGACTCGACCGTGTCCGCCTGACACGGTTGCGGCGCGCAGCTGGCCGGCAGGGACTCGACCGTGTCCTGCTAGACACGGTCGCGGCGCGGAGGGGCCTTCCAATAGTGACCCGTCCGACAGCGACTCGGCATGACTCGACCGTGTCCTGGAACATGGTCGGGCGTCTGGGCAGTCGGTTCTGGCTTATCCAGAAGAGTTCGAGTCGGCCGTGCCAGACGACACGGTCGGGTCCTGAGGCAGAGACTTCTGGCTTATCCGGAAGAGTTCGACTCGGCCGTACCAGACGACACGGTCGGGTCCTGAAGCAGAGACTTCGGCATTTCCGGATGAGTACGGCACGGGCCGTGTCAGACGACACGGCCGAGTTCGGTCGGCAGTGATCGGCCAATAACTGAAAAAAATGAGCGGTGAGCTAAAACGACCATAACTCTCTCGTCCGGACTCCGATTGACTCACCGTTTGAACCATTGGAAAGCTAATTCGATGCTCTATAATATTGAAAAGATTTAGAATTTTTGGAGTTACCAAAAATTAATGGTGATCTAACAAGGTCGAACTCATAAGAGGAAAGTTGAAACAATGAACAATAATGATACACAACTCGAAGTTTTTCCGAACGGTGAACACGGTGAATGAACATGATTGATGAATGATTATAATTGAGTGAAAATACACCGAGTGACAATTACAGACTGATAATTACTGAATGAAAATGAATAAATTACAACCGGGTATTACAAAAATTGCCAAGTTCAATAAACAAATTGCTTTCGCTTGATATGAATCAGGAGTCGTGGCATATACCATTAGAAAATCAAAGGAGTCTACATTCCAACAAAAAAAAACAGCATTGAAAAATATTAAGTATGGAGAGAGTTATAATGCATTGAGTGGGGACTCGCAGAATGCTTATTTTATGAGAATATACAAATGAGTCGCTTCAAAGTGTGCAAACACTACAACAAAACTCATAATTAGCATCATTAAATTACGTAACTATAAGGTGTTTCTTGTGATAAAAATTAATTTTGTGCCATTTTATTGGTAATGCCACAAGTAGCGACGTAGCTAAATATATAATGTCACAAGTTTACATTAACACTTTTTAAGTGGCATTCATTTTAATTAGGATAACAGTTGCAATTGATACTAAATTGTTTACTAGTAATAATTATAAATGAGACAAAAAAATTGGGTGTAACACCCCAAATGGCGGCTATTACAGTGCCGTGGACCCCACACTGGGACCCACTAGCCGATACCAAAGTACAGATTAAATGCGTAATACTTTGTGATACCGAACCACAATAAATAGTCATTACTCCGATTAGGAGTTTACAAATAGTATGGCCAACGACCTTAACATACACAAGATCCAAAATGCAAGTATAAACCATATGGAGATGAGATATACTTCAAATAACAATATAATCGAACAATAGTTTAAATGAAGCGGAAAATAACATTACACGATTTAAACATAATCGGACAACAAAAGACTTGGGCCCCCGAACTTGTAATACCAGAGATCTTCGTTCTAGTTTCGCTGAATTTTTCTTCGGTCGAACGGACTGTTGCCGTCCGTGTCCTTGGAATCGTGTGCTTACGCTGTAATGCGTTGAGTTTCGTATCTTGTTCGTTAATGTTCTGAATCTTAGTCGGTGCGTTTGCGTGATCGAGACGTCATCGAGTCTCTAGTCGGGCAGTCGGAGGGTTGGCTGGGCCGAGTTACGACCGTAAGGCATGGCCAATTACGCCCGTAACGCACCCGCACATCCTGGCCTGGGAGGACTCGGTTACGGCCGTAAGTGTTATCCGATTACGACTGTAAGACTTCTTTACGTACGTAAGGCGTTGGCCGGTTATGGCCGCAATACATCGACAGATTTCGGTCAGTGTTCCTGGGAGCTCGGTTACGGCCGTAAGGCTATGCTGATTACGGCCGTAAGGTGTGACCATTACGTACGCAAGGCTTCGGCCATTACGTATGTTACATGAGTTGACCAGGTTATGGCCGTAATGAGCTACCGGTTACATCCGTAACACTGTCGTCCATATATAGGTCTGGGCTCGGCCAGACTTCATTTCATCTCCCTTTTTCCATTTTGGTGGCGGCTGGCGACGGGAGGCTTGGGGACTTGAGTCCTTTGTCGGTTCTAATCAATTCCAAGGCGTTTTGGAAGACTTTTGTCAATTATATCATCACTGAATCCTTGTTCTTCGTCGACTCGAGGTATTTTCTTCCTTAGAACCCTAATTGTACGATTTTGGGGGGTTTCTTCGTGATTCTTCGATTTAATCCGTGGTTGATGAATTGTTTATGGAATTCTTGTTGTCTTGGCCGTAATATTCGTAACCCGTTTATCAATTTTTATCACCCGGATCATGATTATTTACTTCTTAGAAGAAACCTTCGGATTCTTTTTGTTTTTCGGGATGATTTGGATTCCAATTAGTGTTATTTATTCGTGGTGATGTTATTTTTGTAGTTTTCGTGGAGTTGTCGAGTTCTTAGTCGTTCTTGGAAGTTCGAGGGCTACCCAATTGTGTCCGTTCGTTGTTCCATTGCTCGTGGTATCGAGACAAGTATCTTGCCCATACGTTTCATGTTTCGCAGGCGTAATTGTTGGTGAATGATTTTATGCGAAATCCGAATGTTTAATGAACGTTAAAAAGGATCGGTATGTTCTTAATAAATGTTGTCTTTCAAAAGATAACTCGTATGCTTCGTGACTAGATATGTTTTCGGAATACGTGTGTTAGTTTTGTATGTTGAAAGACGTTATGATCACATTTAGTGAATATAATAGACCGTAATCATTTGCCGAGGATTACGTGTTGTTATGTGTACTTGTTCGGTAAATATGTGACGTTGTGTGATATTAGTTATTTCTCCTCTGTAAGGAGGTTGTGGTGCTTAGTGTTCTTTGGCAATGGTATTGGCTTGATGTCGTACGTGATTGTGGTAAGTGATGTGCCTCCGGGTAAGATTGTTGAATCTCTGGGATCTGTCCTTGCTAGTACGGATCGGGCGTGACCGTTGGGTTGTCCAACCAGGTATGTCTTGCGGGGACTCCGAGGTTCGTGGCTTGGTAGCCTGATGCCGGGATAACTTGTGGGGTTATCCAATCCGGGTATGTCTCGCGGGGACTCCGAGGTTCGTAGCTTGTTAGTGCGATGCTGGGATAACTTATGGTTGTGGTTTGGTTGTGTGATGTACGTGTCATGGGTTGTCCAATCGTGTATGTCTTGCGGGGACTCCGAGGTTCGTGGCTTGGTATCCCGATGCCAGGATAACTTGTGAACATATGTATGGTTATATTTTCGTGATTGTTATCATGGTGACGTGATTTGGTATGGTTTTCCATTGGGTTATTCACTCGGGTATATTCTGCGGGAGCATCTGGGGTTCATGGCTTGATAGCACAAGAAGCGAATAATCCCTGGGAATATGTTGTTATGGATGATTGGGTCGTGGACCCTGCGTTTCGTAATTCAGGTCGTGGACCCCGTATTTTGTTATCGAAATTGTATTTTGGAAAATGATCTTTGGGCCATGTCCCTAAATGGTTTCGAAAGACTTGGGAATTCTTAATCCCAAATGTTTTCAAAACTCTCGAGATCGTTAAATGTTTTGTAAGAGGTACATTGGGTTTATTTCCTACCTTTCATGATTTGAACTGTCTTGATCAAATAATTTACCTTGGGAAGCGTGTTCACGATTATTATATTCTTGGAATATGATGTATATGGCTTGTATTCGTATTTTATACTTGCACTAGCAAAACAGTCGAGTTTTGCTAACCCCCGAGTATTCGAGGGGTGGATGTCTGTATTGCGTCGAAGTACTTGCAGGTTGCTGGGGAGTGAATCACAGGATCGGTATGAAGGGTAATGGAAGACGACGATACTAATCACATAAAGACCAATCATAGAGTATTTTGTTAGAGTCTTGTTGGTTATCTCTCCGCTGTGTTATTTTCCCGACATATGGGAGCGTTAGTGTATTCCAGCCCCTGCGGGGGTATGAGTTTCGGGAAAGAGTCTTGTGTGTAATGATGTGTGTGTTGTGATAAAGGACCAAATCAGTCTAATGGTTCATTATGTAGCAATGTCAGCATGTAATGTGATGTTTTGTTTTTGTATTTAGTCCGGTGGATCCTCACAGAGAGGGTCTGCGGTGCTGTAATATTCCGGAGTGGTTTGGGGGTGTTACAGAATATGGTATCAAAGCTTAGGTTGAGGAAACTTAGGCTGTCGGGTTAAGTTGTGTGTTGTCGGGTCTTGTATTGTCTTGTCTTGTCAGATTTGGTCTGACTAAGTAGTGTCACGACGCGTCGTCTGAGTTTTCGGTCATGATTAGTATCAAGGTGCAGCCATCATCTTTCGTGCGATCTGTGGATGTAAGTCTCCCCACTATGTTGTGCCTCGTGTTATGCGAGCTTGTATGATTTTTATGTTATATGTGGAGTTTAAATGTGAATCGTGAATACATACTCCATGTTTGTAAATGTGCCGATGTATATGTATATATGTAGATACATATCTTTGTATAAATCCTTTTTGTAGGAGTAATGCTTTGGTGTGGTTAAGCAGAGAAAGTTTATCGATGTGATATTTCAAACTTCAAATGTTTTGGGGAAGTCACGTAAATTTTATTTTGAAAAACATCCTTCAAGAAGGGAAAAAGGTTTGATTTTCGTATAATGACCCCGAGACCAAAAATTTTGAGAATTCGCCTCAAGACGACTGTGTTGGTGTTTTCTTTTCAATAATGGCGTGATGCAATGTTGTTTTACGAACAATATATTAATATTGCTTACGTTAGATTCTTAGCTTTATTTCAATGTACTGAATAATGTTTGAATGCTTATGGTTCGAAATTACACTCTTTTCTAAGGAATGAATCGAGTAGAACTTGAATGTTCTTAGAATTAGGCTTCTATTCGTCGAATTAGTCGCCTGCCAAACCTCGGTAACTACGATGATTGGGTCCTCCCAACTCATCAAACGGCGAGGTAATGCCCAAATTTTTAATGCCTAAATGGCACTCAATTACAAGTTACCGATACTCTGTATGCACCTAGAGCCCTTCAAACCTTACTTAGCTTCAACAATAAACGTAGCAATGGTTTCCAGATTGAAACCAACTGTGAGAATGGAATAGAGTTTCTTTTATTAATTCTAATGAATGTGGATGTAAACGCATTTTAGAATAACTGATGAGTCGATCTAGTGGATGTACCTCACTATTATTAGGTTTTCAAAAACCTATGTTGTCATCAACAATGTGCTTTGGTACATAGATTCATATAGGCTTTAGCACGATAGACTAGGTCATCCTGGTCGAAGTATGATGATATGTATACTAAAGAACTTGTACGAACATCATTCCTTTTCAAGTGAAAAGGTGGCAACAACTCGACATAAAGAACAATGTTGATGTTAATTGTGTTATGTCATCCAAAGAACCGGATGCATATCAAATGCCCACCAGTTAGTGCTGCAAAGCCTGCACTTTAGCCAAAGTAGGAGCGGGACCTTCCTATGCTAAAGAAACAAAAGCAAACATTCTATTCTTACGCTGAATATATAAGAAGATATTTGTGGATCCACCCACCTAATATGCGGACCATTTATATACTTATGGTTTTGATGGATTCTCCGACATGTTGGTCACATGTCGCTCTCCTGTCCACTCAAACTGCTGCAAAACTTCCAAAATAATTTATAAGGACTCACCACCCTTATCACATCTAAAGGACTCGATGATGGTGGTGTTGAATTGGTACCGCCACTAGAAGGGGGGTTGAATAGTGCGGTTAAGAGTTTTAAAATCTTTTTGTGCGGAAGAAAGATATCGGAGGAAATAAAGTACGGAAAAGAAAGAACACAAAAATTTATTGGAGAGGTTCTGATATAAATGAAGCCTACGTCCCCTACCTAGTTTTATCGACTAGGACTTTTCTTAGAAAACATTGAATGCACTTTCTAGTTTAGTGCTAACTCTTACAATCTCTTGATTTCCGGGCTCAAGAAAACCACACTAAAAACACTCTTGTTTTTTCTGGTACAAGACAACCTTATAATCAAACAATTGCGAGTAGGAACTTGACTTTACAAAGAATGTCACTCTTAAATACAAGAATATAAGTAGGAAGTGATGGAACAATTCTCCTTGTATCGCAATGTAGAGAATGTATATCTCTCGTAAAATATGCTTGAAATAGCTTGGTAATACTTGTGAGCTCAGATGATTTGTTGTGTCTTCCAAATCCTTGAAATGTGCTATTTATAGCCTTCATGAGGTGAATTTCCCGTTGGAACAGTTGCATGTTTTACGTACATTATGGAGGGGCAGTTACATACGTTATAACTCTTACGTACGTTATGTAACTTGAGTAGCGACCGTAATGAACTTTGAAAAAACAGTCCAGTGACATCCGATAAAAATCATTACGTACGTTACGTAAGTATGGCTTACGTACGTTAACTTCCAGTCAAAGATCCATTGGATGTGAAGACCTGTTGTAATGGCTAATGACTTTTTTTGCAACGGGCAGAAACTTCAAACCTTACGTACGTTATACAGAGTATGTTACGTACGTTACCAGCATAAAAACTCTTGCAATAATTGTGAGTGTTACGTACGTTATAGATGGGTTGATTACGTACGTTAAGTGAAGGAAAAATGTGTAAAGTAAATTTTGGTTAAATAACTCATCATCAAAATGTAAAAATGAATTATTAAAAATATTGTACCAACAATCTCCCCTTTTTTGATGATAACAAAATTTATATGGGAGTTTTTGAAAAAGATGAGTTTTTGGAGGATCGAAATTTTTTTTATCTCCCCCTGAAACGAACAAGGGATATTTCAAAAACGAGACATATTTTTCTCCCCCTTTTTGTCATTAACAAAAAGACAAGAGATCCTGTAAGAGCAAGGGAAACACAAAATAGTCAACGAATACCAAAACAACGAACATCAATGAATAGCAACGAGTAGTAATAAATAGGAAAGAAAACCGTCAAAACAACACATTCATCCAAAATAAGGTAGTAAGAGTTTAAGACAGTAAACAAAAAAAAATGCATGAAATGTTTGGTCCTAAACAAAATAAGATCATCATCATAGGAAAGAAAATCCTCTAATCAAGGCCGGCTTCCGGAGGTGTAGGAGGGATCCCGAAATGAGTACAAATGCTCTTAACCATAAGCTTTATCTCGCTCATTTCTTTTTCCAACTTATCCATTCGAGCTACCATCTGGGACGAGGAACTCTCCTGTCTTGGGCGAGAAGGACCGGGCTGAGAAGAAGGACGAGGCTGAGTATGAGCAATCCCACGTGATGTAATCCTCTCCTCTGGTCTCGGTAGCACACCATCAACTAAGCGATCGTCATCCTTAATGTAGGCGAAGTAAATCCAACCACGGTTTCGCGTACGGAGATATCTCATGGTCCGGATGGTTCCTTAGGTAACTAGGCTCCCCCTAGGGATGGCGACCCCGTGAAGCTCTGTGAGATCAACTCCAGCGTCCTCGAATATCTCAGTCAAGATAGATCCAAACGGTATTCCGGACTTTCGTTGTCGGTCGGCCTTGGCATAGCTCTTTTTGTGGAAGATTAGACCCTTTTCCACAAACCACTTGAGTACGATTGAAGCAAAATTAACCTGATGATCTTTCCAGACATGATAAATGATTTCCATGTCCACATTTACAAGACGATACTGAGCATTAACTTTAGGCATTAGACATCGAGTGATAGCATCATGTAGTAAATGAATATTTATTCCGAAATCATTATTTTCAAAATGGCCCGAATGTACTTCAATTACAGCCTTGTTCTTCAAGAAATCACGATCTTTCGATTCATGAACACCATAACTTTCATCGTCTTCAAAACTATCAATCACTTCATCAGGAGCGGCAAATTCTCCTTTACAACGAAATCCCTCATTAGGGAGACCAAAAAGTTCGGATAATTTAGCAGCATCAAAGAGAATAGGTTTACCACAAACTAGGGAGTTAACTACAGCAAGTCCTTCAGAATCATAAGTCACGAAAAAATTTGCATAGAATTCCTTTACGCAATCCACATAAATAGGTCAGGCGAGACTAACAAAACAGTTGATACCGAGCATGTCAAAAAATTCTTCTATCCCAATACCAATAGAATTCAGAGATTCAAAGTCAAAGTGATGACTCGGAGTTACCTCTTCGTCGATAAGCACTTCTTTGAAGATTTTTGACGCTTGAACATTCCTGAAGGTTGGTTCTCCAGAAGGTGAGGAAGAGGATTGAGAACCATCTCCTTTTCGTTTCTTGCTGATTCTGGATGCCATTTGATAGATATGAACGGCGGTTATGAAGATTCAGTCGGAATTTATGAGGAGAAGGGAATGTTTTGTCGCTGCCGATTTAGGGATTTGGAGATGAATTAATAGAAATCTGTCGAATGGGATATTTAAGTAATAGGGTAAAAATGAATTACGTACGTTATACGGCTTCAGTAACGTACGTAGCTAAAAATCCAAAACTCCCTGTACTAAAACCTGAAGACCGGTATGTACGTAGCCCAAACACCTGTTACATATGGAATGTCCTATTACGTACGTAATATCCCTATCTCAACGTCCGTAAACGTGACCAAATGAGCAGTGATTTTCTTTCGATGATGTCCCATTTTTACTGTCCATTTAATGTAAATATGAATATGCAAACCTTAAAAATGATCAACATGTCCCATTCTTAAGTTTATGCGTATAAAATTGAAAGCTTCTTCGAGTAATGGTTTTGTAAAAATATCCGCCAATTGTTCATTAGTACCAACAAATTGGAGACGTATATTCCCATTTTGGACATGGTCACCAATAAAATGAAGACGAATTTCTATATGTTTTGTCCTGCTATGTGACACGTTCTTAGTGTAACTATCGCAAGTGCACGATATCGTATCAAGTAGTAAGTGGACTTTTTGAGTCCGGTTTATCGATCCCACAAGGAAGTTTGGTTATAATTTGAATTATACACTATTAGTCTATTTTTATAGATACTAAGATGAGTGAAACACACAATTAAAGAGTTTGGTTTAATAATTGCAAAGATAATGCAATAATAGTTCTAATATTATAAGGAAATAAAAAGATAGCAATAATAATAGATTGATTAACGATAAAATGAAATAGTTGGGATTACAAACTTAGTTCGTCATTAGTTATTGAAGATGTATAGGAGATCATAAGATGAATTTACTTATTATGTTGTGTAGATTCGATTTTCCTTAAAAAGACGGTTTCTCTTTCGAACTATAAAACGCCCCTTACATATTGAATCAATCCACTATATTTCTATGTTGATTGGCTTCAATACATAGCAATAGGATTTATGAAAATAACTCAAAGAATCATCTAAGGTCTAGAGGTATATTTCTATCCCCTAGAACAACTTAGAGTGAAGATCATTTGATCTAATCAAACATATTTTCTTTCGAAACATATGAAGACCATAAATATCGTCATTTATTGGCCAAATAAATAAAGATTGTTAAAACAATGAAAATCACACACAATAATAAGTAATTCACAATAGATCTTTATACAAACTTAAATAACATGACTAACCTTGTTTATAATCCCAACTAAAGGTAACTTAGCCCATGAAGGGTTTATTATACATAATACAAGCTTTGGTGGTCATTATTAGTTGAATCAAGAGAAAGAATTGATCCTCTCTCCCTTAGTAGATAAAGGAGAAAGAAGCAATAAACTCTCTGAACAACATTTGCTATACCACACTTACACAAATCACTTAAGAACACAAGTGTGTTCTTCACACAAAAAGAAAAATTTACAAAAAGTGAAAAATTATATGATGAATGATGAACGATGAAGGATCTAAGGGGTCTATTTATACACCTAAAGTCATCTAATAGCTCCAAAACTCCAGTATTATTACAATAGATCGGATCAATGCCAGCCATCCCCTCAATAATACACAAAAAGTATAAAAAATTAGATAAATCATAACAATCTGTCAAGAGTTACGGCCGTAACATTAAGGAGTTACGGCCGTAACTTGGATGACTTACGGCCGTAACATTCTGTAGTTACGGCCGTAACTTCCGTCAATTTTTCACTGGTTGCTTTGAGAGTTACGTTTTCAGCCCAGAATTTCTCAGACTTTGCGTTTTTGTCCCAAATCTTCTTCGGATGATAACTTTTGATATATAACTCTGATTTTGAATCCGAAAATACTGCCGAATTCGTCTCGGAAAGCCCTACAACATGAATATATCAAAATTCATCAAAGATAATATTTAATAAACATGTTATTTCTTGAGTAAATCAGTTATTTAATCCGATTAAGACTAGATTTACATCATCATCCGATAAAAATAAAACTATTAAAAACTAATTAATGAAAAGCAAAAAACGAGTAGACTAGCTCAATTATGGGTGAATTTTATCGATACAAACCATGGATAAGTGTATAAAACTGACACTTATCACAATGCAAAATGAGATTTTTTCTTAAATTAATGGCACTTGCATTGTCACAAAAAATAGGAGTATTTTTAAGCTCAATGCCATAATCGAGTAATTGATTTTTGATCCATAAGACTTGTGCACATGCACTTCCCGCAGCCACATATTCAGCTTCAGTTGTGGAAGTAGCGACACTAGTCTGTTTCTTACTCCCCCATGAAATTAAACATGAACTCATAAAATGACAAGTTCCGGTGGTGCTCTTTTTATCAATTTTACATCCACCGAAATCGGCATCACTATATGCAAAAAGTTGAAAATCAATGCTAGAAGGATGCCACAGACCTAAGCCAGCAGTATATTTTAAATAACGGAAAATCCTTTTGCATGAAATGGGATTATTTAGGATTCGCTTGAAAACGAGCACATAAGCAAGTAGCAAACATTATATCGGGTCTAGATGAAGTTAAATAAAGTAAAGAGCCGATCATACCTCAATACTGTTTTTGCTCAACAGACTTACCTTTTTCATCTTTGTCGAGTTTAAGAGTGGAAGACATAGGAGTAGATATTTCTTTGCAATCTTCCATCTTAAATTTCTTTAGGATCTCATTGACGTACTTGGATTGGTGAATGAATATTCCGTCATTGAGTTGCCTAATTTGGAGTCCGGGAAATTTTTTTAACTCTCCCATCATGCTCATTTCGAACTCTCCCTTCATAATATTTGAAAATTCTTGGGACAAAGATGTAACACCCCCAAATCCTATTGGGTTATTACAGTGCCGTGGACCCCACGCCAGGAGATCCACCAGGCGAACATGACTAAAATACGTTAAATTAAACAACAAGGGAAAATCATAGTCCCTACCATGATATCCAACACAATATTCCGATAGGGAATTTCAACGACAAAAGTGGCCTACATGGCCAAAATGAAATACAACAAAGATCCACGAACATCCGTCGGTAATACAACACGACAACAATCGACAAGACCGAGTACACTCCAACTGACTGACCAACAATGAACAACTCGGACTAGTATCGCTCGAATGCCTCGTCGCCATCATCATGCCCCTGTGTCTCAACTCTCTCCTCGCAAGCACCTAAAACATGAAAACATGTTCCGCCCCACGGTCGGGCCATCCAGATAATGAATATCAAATACATGTATAACATGATATGCATCCAAAGGCAGAATGAAACGGTACAATGATAATAATACGAGATGCTCACAAACCAATGTAAGAATCGAGCATTCGTGAAATACTATGCCCACGGCATACTATTAATACCTGTTCGACAGATTAGAACATAAGTGCCCAACGGCGAATTATAATCACAGAATACCACAATGAATTACACGGCATGAACCACACCAGAACTGAATTAAATATGAATCATAATGTCCGAAGGCTCCAATGAAAAATACCAAAACATTACGAAAGGCCTGAAAGTCGTTCAGCGGAAATTAACAAATATCACAAACACCTGAAGTCAAAACAACCTGAAGCTATAGTTAATGAGGGCTAATAAGGTCATAACCACGACCGTGACCTACTGAGTTGTAGGTGTTGGGAAGCCAACCGCGAAGGTTCAAGCCCCAAACTTACCCATAAGGTCATAAACGCGACCGTGACCTACTAAGTTGTAGGTGTTGGGAAGCCAACCGCGAAGGTTCAAGCCCCAAGCTTACCCATAAGATCATAAACACGACCGTGACCTACTAAGTTGTAGGTGTTGGGAAGCCAACCGCGAAGGTTCAAGCCCCAAGCTTACCCATAAGATCATAAACATGACCGTGACCTACTAAGTTGTAGGTGTTGGGAAGCCAACCGCGAAGGTTCAAGCCCCAAACTTACCCATAATAAGCACTAGCCGAGACTAGCCTCCAAAAAAATAATTAATCACAAGTGACAACGATTCGTAGATTACCGAGTTCGTGAGATTGATAGTGTGCTACCTTGAGTCGGCCAACACGATAACAATGATGCAGCGGATGATTCCATGAATGATTGAGTGTTTCGATTACCTTAGAACGGCAAATCGATAAGAGTAATATGATGAATGATTGAATATCTCGATTGCCTTAGAAAGGTCAATCGATAATAATGATATAGTGAATGATTGAACATTTCGATTTGCCTGAGAACGGCCAATCGATAACAATGATATGAAGGATACCTCGGCACCTTTAATCGGTTACCGACGTCGAAGATGAGAAATGAATACGCTAATGCCTTTAATCGGCCAATACAGTTTTAATGACAACCCCAACAGGAATAACAATGATTTCAACGATGTTTTAGATTGACATCTATATGAACAACAATCGATACATCGATACCGCGAACCGGCTATCGACAATGACATTAATAATGAGTATGACAATGCCTTGAATCGGCCGTTAACGAACAACAATGACATTTGGCAAAATTGCCGGAAGGTATCGTATCGAACGATCTCTTGATATCAATGAATTCATGAAGAGACTAAGTCTCGGAATGATACAACACATCTATACACATACATGATGACATTAGCTCATTGACTAGTACAAGTATAAAACTTGCCTCAACCGAAGGCGATGAATTCCTTCCACGAACAACGAACGGCGTCCTCCGATAAACACAAGTACTCGAACCACCTTGAATGAAATACAATTGCTCAATAACACAATATCAATCGAAATCAACATAACGACCGAAAGAAACTCTTTGAGGCATTTGATCGAACACTAAATGTTCAAAGTTCCTCAAGAGCCTAAAAATCATCAATCGGGTTGAATGAATCGAAAATATGGATATACAATCCATAGAACACGATTAATAATGTTTACTAACATCAACCGATTCATCAAAATCGACTAGAATCGAAAATCAAGAACAAATCTCAAAAATCCAATCCGAGGAGATTTCAAGAAATGACCTCGATCCGACGAAGAACAATGATTTGATGATGATATAATCGATAAGGATCCTCAAAACGCTTAGAAATCGAGTGGAATCGACCAAAACTCCATTTCGATTTTCCCCGCCACGGCACCCGGTGAAGAAATGTGATAAAAATGAAGTCTGGGCCATCGCTATATATGGCCGATGTTACGGCCAGAATCGGCAGTGGCCTTACGGCCAGAATCGCATTCACAAAACTCGCCAGGGCCAAATGACCGCTTACGGCCAGAAGCGACAGGCCTTACGGCCGTAACTCAAGACTTACGGCCAGAATCGGCAGTCCTTACGGCCAGAATCGCATTCGTCAGAAGCCGCACGGCACCAGACGGCCAGAATCTCGGCCCTTACGGCCAGAATCGCATTCGTCAGACATGCCCGCCGAGCACGTACGGCCAGAATCGGCACCTTACGGCCGTAACTCGCCAGTTCGCCCGGCCTCGGCCGTGGCCACTCCGACGCCCGACGACCGAAACCCGAACACGAATACGAATCGAAGATATGGTTACGACGTACTCGCAAAGACGAATCCAAGCCTTAAGAGAATACACGATTCCGACCACCCGAAGGCTCGAAATTCGACAACGGAAAGTAATTACCCCAAACTTTGGGAAATTACGAAAATGGCCCAAAACGTCCGAAATACACGATACACGATCGAAACACCAAGCCAAAGCTCACAACATGAATAATAACATTAAATGAACTTACGAAACTCAAACAACAGATTTGGACGAGATTCGCAAGAATCGAACTCGAAAAGTGAAAAGCCGTTTAAGAACACGGAACTCAACAAAACGATACCGAAACGAACTCGGATGACAAAAAGTGCAGAATTAAATATTCTCGGAATGACGAAAAGGTCATGAGAGAGTCGTCAAAACGGACTTCCGTCAAAAAAAGAAAATTACCGAAAAATCGAAATTGCGGATATTACATACTACCCCCCTTAAAAGAAGTTTCGTCCCGAAACTTAAAACAAGTAGGGAGAAGCAATATCCCGCCAGGAAAAATCGACGAGATACACACGAACAAGAATGATCACAATGAATGATAATGAATCGAAATCCAACAAGGATCAGGAATGACTCAGGTGTGAAATGATAACGTAATGAGTGACAAACAAATAAAATGATTGGAACCATAGTTCCCGTGAATGAATGATTAGTTTGATAATTATAAGTCTCAACGTGATTGATATATGATGAATGACTTATATGAATGAATGAACGACAAATGAAATGAGTGATTATCCTATTACCGAACAAGAATTAACTTGCTCAAAACCGGTGATGAATGTCCTATTGTATCATAGTTAAAGCAACAACAGTCGAACTCATCGTGCGAGATGAAGATGCTCTCCCAAAGACGAAGACGACTAGAAAACAATCTCTTGGACGTCTGAGTCCGATGTCCTCTAATGACTCTTTCCATACCGAGGCAGGAAAGTCACGTGATAATTACAGATCTCGTATGAAGATCGCATTATGATTATGAGACGGAATGATAAGAATGAGCATACACGCTCTAACACAATGAATGCATTAATAATGCAATGAAATGATCGTCGACATGACGCCGGAATATGATAAGATCGCATGAAAGATCAAATGAGGTAACATGATTATCTGATGAAATTCCTGAAATGATTACCTTGAACAAGTTAACAAGGTTGAAAATTCGATCCACAAGATCAACAATTGAACCGTGAGATGGACTGGATGATTAATGAATTAACTGAACAATTAGATAGACTGAGTGATGAATGAATTAATTGAGCAATGAGATTGACTGAGTGACGAATGAATTAACTGAATAATGAGATTGACTGAGTGATGAATGAATTAACTGAACGATGAGATTGACTGAGTGATGAATGAATTAACTGAACGATGAGATTGACTGAGTGATGAATGAATTAACTGAACGATGAGATTGACTGAGTGATGAATGAATTAACTGAACGATGAGATTAACTGAGTGATGAATGAATTAACTGAGTAACGAAATCGATCGAGTGATGAATGAATTATCTAAGTGATGAATGAATTAACGAGTAATGATATTGATCGAGTGGTGAATGAATTAACGAGTGGTGAATGAATTAATCGAGTGATGAATGATATTGATCGAGTGATGAATTAATTAATGAACAATGAGATTGGTGAGTGATGAACGAATTGGTGAACAATGAGATCGATCGAGTGATGAATGAATTAATCAACAATGAGATTCACTAAGTGATGAATGAATTAACCGAGCAATGAGATTGATCGAGTAATGAATGAATTGACGGAACAATGAGATTGATCGGGTGATTAATGAATTAATATGAACAATGAGATTCACTAAGTGATGAATGAATTAATCGAGCAATGAGATCGATCGAGTAATGAATGAATTAACCGAGTGATGAATGAATTAATCGAGTGATGAATGATATTGACCGAGTAATGATATCGATCGAGTGATGAATAAATTATCCGAGTGATGAATTAGTGAGTAATGATATCGACCGAGTGATGAATAAATTATCCGAGTGATGAATTGGTGAGTAATGATATTGATCGAGTGATGAATAAATTATCCGAGTGATGAATTGACTAAGTAATGATATTGATCGAGTGATGAATAAATTATCCGAGTGATGAATCGGTGAGTAATGATATCGATCGAGTGATGAATAAATTATCCGAGTGATGAATCGATGAGTAATGATATTGGTCGAGTGATGAATAAATTATCCGAGTGATGAATCGATCGAGTAATGATATTGATCGAGTGATGAATGAATTAACATGATCGACAAGACCGTAATGATGATTGAGGATTATTAATCGATGAATGAGTTGATCCTTAATGCTTACACAAGTCACACGTGCTCCAAAACAATTAGTCATGAATCAATCATAACGCTAATATCACATATATGTTTCAACAAAGCATGAATAATTAATGACATGATGAATGTATGAACATAAAGAGAATCGAGTCCTTACACAGGTCATACGAAGCTTCGAGGACTCGCGATACTAGTCTTCACTGACGACGACTCGATGAATGAATGACTCGTGCGGTCGCACTAATATTACGACTCACAAAACCTCGATCGACTAGATTGTCATAACCTCGACAATCCCACTACTACCGCGTCGGTAGGACCACATAACTCACATCTCAGGTATTCCACAACCCAAAGCTCGATACCATTTCGTAACACCCCAAATCCTATCAAGTTATTACGGTCCGTGGACCCCACGCCAGAGATCCACCAGCGAACATGACTAAAATACGTTAAATTAAACAACAAGGGAAAATCATAGTCCCTACCATGATATCCAACACAATATTCCGATAGGGAATTTCAACGACAAAAGTGGCCTACATGGCCAAAATGAAATACAACAAGATCCACGAACATCCTGCTCGTAATACAACACGACAACAATCGACAAGACCGGAGTACACTCCAACCGATCGACCAACAATGAACAACTCGGACTAGTATCGCTCGAATGCCTCGCCGCCATCATCATGCCCCCGTGTCTCAACTCTCTCTCGCAAGCACCTAAAACATGAAAACATGTTCCGCCACAGTCGATCCATCCAGATAATGAATATCAAATACATGTATAACATGATATGCATCCAAAGGCGTAATGAAACGGTACAATGATAATAATACGAGATGCTCACAAACCAATGTAAGAATCGAGCATTCGTGAAATACTATGCCCACGGCATACTATTAATACCTGCTCGATGATTAGAACATAAGTGCCCAACGGCGAATTATAATCACGAGAATACCACAATGAATTACACGGCATGAACCACACCGTAATGAATTAAATATGAATCATAATGTCCGATGGCTGCAATGAAAAATACCAAAACATTACGAAAGGCACGAAAGTCGTTCAAATGAAATTAACAAATATCACAAACACCAAGTCAAAACAGCCAAAGCTATAGTTAATGAGGGCTAATAAGGTCATAACCACGACCGTGACCTACTGAGTTGTAGGTGTTGGGAAGCCAACCGCGAAGGTTCAAGCCCCAAACTTACCCATAAGGTCATAAACGCGACCGTGACCTACTAAGTTGTAGGTGTTGGGAAGCCAACCGCGAAGGTTCAAGCCCCAAGCTTACCCATAAGATCATAAACACGACCGTGACCTACTAAGTTGTAGGTGTTGGGAAGCCAACCGCGAAGGTTCAAGCCCCAAGCTTACCCATAAGATCATAAACACGACCGTGACCTACTAAGTTGTAGGTGTTGGGAAGCCAACCGCGAAGGTTCAAGCCCCAAACTTACCCATAATAAGCACTAGCCGAGACTAGCCTCCAAAAAAATAATTAATCACAAGTGACAACGATTCGTAGATTACCGAGTTCGTGAGATTGATAGTGTGCTACCTTGAGTCGGCCAACACGATAACAATGATGCAAATGGATGATTCCATGAATGATTGAGTGTTTGATTACCTTAGAACGGCAAATCGATAAGAGTAATATGATGAATGATTGAATATCTCGATTGCCTTAGAAAGGTCAATCGATAATAATGATATAGTGAATGATTGAACATTTGATTTGCACGAGAACGCCAATCGATAACAATGATATGAAGGATACCTCGGCACCTTTAATCGGTTACCGACGTCGAAGATGAGAAATGAATACGCTAATGCCTTTAATCGCCAATACGCTTTTAATGACAACCCCAACAGAATAACAATGATTTCAACGATGTTTTAGATTGACATCTATATGAACAACAATCGATACATCGATACCGCGAACCGCTATCGACAATGACATTAATAATGAGTATGACAATGCCTTGAATCGGCCGTTAACGAACAACAATGACATTTGGCAAAATTGCTTAAGGTATCGTATCGAACGATCTCTTGATATCAATGAATTCATGAAGAGACTAAGTCTCGGAATGATACAAAACATCTAAACACATACAAGAAGACATTAGCTCATCGACTAGTACAAGTATAAAACTTGCCTCAACCGAAGGCGATGAATTCCTTCCACGAACAACGAACGGCGTCCTCCGATAAACACAAGTACTCGAACCACCTTGAATGAAATACAATTCGCTCAATAACACAATATCAATCGAAATCAACATAACGACCGAAAGAAACTCTTTGAGGCATTTGATCGAACACTAAATGTTCAAAGTTCCTCAAGAGCCTAAAAATCATCAATCGGGTTGAATGAATCGAAAATATGGATATACAATCCATAGAACACGATTAATAATGTTTACTAACATCAACCGATTCATCAAAATCGGACTAGAATCGAAAATCAAGAACAAATCTCGAAAAATCCAATCCTAGGAGATTTCAAGAAATTACCTCGATCCGACGAAGAACAATGATTTGATGATGATATAATCGATAAGGATCCTCAAAAACGCTTAGAAATCGAGTGGAATCGACCAAAACTCCATTTCGATTTTCCTGTCGCCAATGCACCGGTGAAGAAATGTGATAAAAATGAAGTCTGGGCAGCCATCGCCTATATATGGCCGACAGTTACGCCGAATCGGGTGAGGGCCTTACGGCCGTAACGGCATTCACAAACTCGCCTCGCCACGGCCGACCGCTTACGGCCAGACCGACAGGCCTTACGGCCGTAACTCTAAGACTTACTACGGCCAGAATCGGCAGTCCTTACGGCCGAATCGCATTCGTCAGAAGTCGCCTCGGCACCGACGGCCAGAATCTCGGCCCTTACGGCCAGAATCGCATTCGTCAGACATGCCCGCGAGCACGTACGGCCGAATCGCACCTTACGCCGTAATCACAGTTCGGCCGGCCCGGCCGTGGCCACTCCGACGGCCCGACGACCCCGAAACCCGAACACGAATACGAATCGAAGATATGGTTACGACGTACTCGCAAAGACGAATCCAAGCCTTAAGAGAATACACGATTCCGACCACCCAAGGCTCGAAATTGACAACGGAAAGTAATTACCCCAAACTTTGGGAAATTACGAAAATGGCCCAAAACGTCCGAAATACACGATACACGATCGAAACACCAAGCCAAAGCTCACAACATGAATAATAACATTAAATGAACTTACGAGAAACTCGAAACAACAGCTTGACGAGATTCGCAAGAATCGAACTCGAGTGCGGAAAAGCCGCTTAAGAACACGGAACTCAACAAAACGATACCGAAACGAACTCGGATGACAAAAAGTGCAGAATTAAATATTCTCGGAATGACGAAAAGGTCATGAGCGAGTCGTCAAAAACGGACTTCCGAAAAAAGAAAATTACCAAAAAATCGAAATTGCGGATATTACATACTACCCCCTTAAAAGAAGTTTCGTCCCAAACTTAAAACAAGTAGGAGAAGCAATATCCCGCCAGAAAATCGACGAGATACACACGAACAAGAATGATCACAATGAATGATAATGAATCGAAATCCAACAAGGATCGGGAATGACTCACCTGTGAAATGATAACGTAATGAGTGACAACTCAAATAAAATGATTGGAACCATAGTTCCCCGTGAATTGAATGATTAGTTTGATAATTATAAGTCTCAACGTGATTGATATATGATGAATGACTTATATGAATGAATGAACGACAAATGAAATGAGTGATTATCCTATTACCGAACAAGAATTAACTTGCTCAAAACCGTGATGAATGTCCTATCAGATCATAGTTAAAGCAACAAATAACTCATCGTCCGAGATGAAGATGCTCTCCCAAAGACGAAGACGACTAGAAAACAATCTCTTGGACGCTCTGAGTCCGATGTCCCTCTAATGCCTCTTTCCATACCGAGACAGAAAGTCACGTGATAATTACAGATCTCGTATGAAGATCGCATTATGATTATGAGACGGAATGATAAGAATGAGCATACACGCTCTAACACAATGAATGCATTAATAATGCAATGAAATGATCGTCGACATGACGCGGAATATGATAAGATCGCATGAAAGATCAAATGAGGTAACATGATTATACGATGAAATTTCAAATGATTACCTTGAACAAGTTAACAAGGTTGAAAATTCGATCCACAAGATCAACAATCAACCGTGAGATGGATCGGATGATTAATGAATTAATCGAACAATTAGATAGACCGAGTGATGAATGAATTAATTGAGCAATGAGATCGAATCGAGTGACGAATGAATTAATCAATAATGAGATTGATCGAGTGATGAATGAATTAATCGAACGATGAGATCGATCGAGTGATGAATGAATTAACCGAACGATGAGATCGATCGAGTGATGAATGAATTAATCGAACGATGAGATTGATCGAGTGATGAATGAATTAATCGAACGATGAGATTAATCGAGTGATGAATGAATTAATCGAGTGATGAATGAATTAATCGAGTAACGAAATCGATCGAGTGATGAATGAATTATCTAAGTGATGAATGAATTAATCGAGTAATGATATTGATCGAGTGGTGAATGAATTAATCGAGTGGTGAATGAATTAATCGAGTGATGAATGATATTGATCGAGTGATGAATTAATTAATGAACAATGAGATTGGTGAGTGATGAACGAATTGATGAACAATGAGATCGATCGAGTGATGAATGAATTAATGAACAATGAGATTCACTAAGTGATGAATGAATTAACGAGCAATGAGATTGATCGAGTAATGAATGAATTGACGGAACAATGAGATCGATCGGGTGATTAATGAATTAATATGAACAATGAGATTCACTAAGTGATGAATGAATTAATCGAGCAATGAGATTGGTGAGTAATGAATGAATTAACCGAGTGATGAATGAATTAATCGAGTGATGAATGATATCGGTGAGTAATGATATCGATCGAGTGATGAATAAATTATCCGAGTGATGAATCGGTGAGTAATGATATCGACCGAGTGATGAATAAATTATCCGAGTGATGAATCGAGTGAGTAATGATATTGACCGAGTGATGAATAAATTATCCGAGTGATGAATTGACTAAGTAATGATATTGATCGAGTGATGAATAAATTATCCGAGTGATGAATCGGTGAGTAATGATATTGGTGAGTGATGAATAAATTATCGAGTGATGAATCGATGAGTAATGATATCGATCGAGTGATGAATAAATTATCCGAGTGATGAATTGGTGAGTAATGATATTGATCGAGTGATGAATGAATTAACATGATCGACAAGACCGAATGATGATTGAGGATTATTAATCGATGAATGAGTTGATCCTTAATGCTTACACAAGTCACACGTGCTCCAAAACAATTAGTCATGAATCAATCATAACGCTAATATCACATATATGTTTCAACAAAGCATGAATAATTAATGACATGATGAATGTATGAACATAAAGAGAATCGAGTCCTTACACAGGTCATACGAAGCTTCGAGGACTCGCGATACTAGTCTTCACTGACGACGACTCGATGAATGAATGACTCGTGCAGTCGCACTAATATTACGACTCACAAAACCTGACTGACTAGATTGTCATAACCTGACAATCCCACTACTACCGCGTCGGTAGGACCACATAACTCACATCTCAGGGTATTCCACAACCCAAAGCTCTGATACCATTTCTGTAACACCCCCAAATCCTATTGGGTTATTACAGTGCCGTGGACCCCACGCCAGGAGATCCACCAGGCGAACATGACTAAAATACGTTAAATTAAACAAGGGAAAATCATAGTCCCTACCATGATATCCAACACAATATTCCGATAGGGAATTTCAACGACAAAAGTGGCCTACATGGCCAAAATGAAATACAACAGCATCCACGAACATCTGTTCGGGTAATACAACACGACAACAATCGACAAGACTGGAGTACACTCCAACCGATCGACCAACAATGAACAACTCGGACTAGTATCGCTCGAATGCCTCGCCGCCATCATCATGCCCCGTGTCTCAACTCTCTCCTCGCAAGCACCTAAAACATGAAAACATGTTCCGCCCCACTGGGTCGGTCATCCAGATAATGAACATAAAATACATGTATAACATGATATGCATCCAAAGTCTTAACGAAACGGTACAATGATAATAATACGAGATGCTCACAAACCAATGTAAGAATCGAGCATTCGTGAAATACTATGCCCACGGCATACTATTAATAATTGCTCGACATATTAGAACATAAGTGCCCAACGGCGAATTATAATCACAGAATACCACAATGAATTACGGCATGAACCACACGGAACTGAATTAAATATGAATCATAATGTCCGAAGGCTCCAATGAAAAATACCAAAACATTACGAAAGGCACGAAAGTCGCTCAAATGGAAATTAACAAATATCACAAACACAAGTCAAACAATTTGAAGCTATAGTTAATGAGGGCTAATAAGGTCATAACCACGACCGTGACCTCTCGAGTTGTAGGTGTTGGGAAGCCAACCGCGAAGGTTCAAGCCCCAAACTTACCCATAAGGTCATAAACGCGACCGTGACCTACTAAGTTGTAGGTGTTGGGAAGCCAACCGCGAAGGTTCAAGCCCCAAGCTTACCCATAAGATCATAAACACGACCGTGACCTACTAAGTTGTAGGTGTTGGGAAGCCAACCGCGAAGGTTCAAGCCCCAAGCTTACCCATAAGATCATAAACACGACCGTGACCTACTAAGTTGTAGGTGTTGGGAAGCCAACCGCGAAGGTTCAAGCCCCAAACTTACCCATAATAAGCACTAGCCGAGACTAGCCTCCAAAAAAATAATTAATCACAAGTGACAACGATTCGTAGATTACCGAGTTCGTGAGATTGATAGTGTGCTACCTTGAGTCGGCCAACACGATAACAATGATGCAGCGGATGATTCCATGAATGATTGAGTGTTTCGATTACCTTAGAACGGCAAATCGATAAGAGTAATATGATGAATGATTGAATATCTCGATTGCCTTAGAAAGGTCAATCGATAATAATGATATAGTGAATGATTGAACATTTCGATTTGCCTGAGAACGGCCAATCGATAACAATGATATGAAGGATACCTCGGCACCTTTAATCGGTTCTGACGTCGAAGATGAGAAATGAATACGCTAATGCCTTTAATCGCCAATACGCTTTAATGACAACCCCAACAGGAATAACAATGATTTCAACGATGTTTTAGATTGACATCTATATGAACAACAATCGATACATCGATACCGCGAACCGGCTATCGACAATGACATTAATAATGAGTATGACAATGCCTTGAATCGGCCGTTAACGAACAACAATGACATTTGGCAAAATTGCCGGAAGGTATCGTATCGAACGATCTCTTGATATCAATGAATTCATGAAGAGACTAGGTCTCTAATGATACAACACATCTATACACATACATGATGACATTAGCTCATTGACTAGTACAAGTATAAAACTTGCCTCAACCGAAGGCGATGAATTCCTTCCACGAACAACGAACGGCGTCCTCCGATAAACACAAGTACTCGAACCACCTTGAATGAAATACAATTCGTTCAATAACACAATATCAATCGAAATCAACATAACGACCGAAAGAAACTCTTTGAGGCATTTGATCGAACACTAAATGTTCAAAGTTCCTCAAGAGCCTAAAAATCATCAATCGGGTTGAATGAATCGAAAATATGGATATACAATCCATAGAACACGATTAATAATGTTTACTAACATCAACCGATTCATCAAAATCGGACTAGAATCGAAAATCAAGAACAAATCTCGAAAAATCCAATCCTAGGAGATTTCAAGAAATTACCTCGATCCGACGAAGAACAATGATTTGATGATGATATAATCGATAAGGATCCTCAAAAACGCTTAGAAATCGAGTGGAATCGACCAAAACTCCATTTCCCGATTTTCCCGTCGCCACCGCATCCTTTGGTGAAGAAATGTGATAAAAATGAAGTCTGGGCGGCCATCGCCTATATATGGCCGACAGTTACGGCCGTAACAGCGGGGCCTTACGGCCGTAATCGCATTCGTCAAAACTCGCCAAGCGCCCGGACCGCTACGTCCAGAATCGGGGCCTTACGGCCGTAACTCGCACTTACGGCCAGAATCGGCAAGTCCTTACGGCCGTAACCGCATTCGTCCAGAAGCCGCCTGGCACCCGCACGGCCGTAACTCTCGGCCCTTACGGCCGTAATCGGCATTGGTCAGGCCATGCTCGCCGAGCACGTCTGGCCGTAACCTTACTACGGCCGTAACTCGCCAGGCCGGCCGGCTCGGCCGTGGCCACTGACCGGCCGACGACCGAAACCCGAACTCGAATACGAATCGAAGATATGGTTACGACGTACTCGCAAAGACGAATCCAAGCCTTAAGAGAATACACGATTCCGACCACCCGAAGGCTCGAAATTCGACAACGGAAAGTAATTACCCCAAACTTTGGGAAATTACGAAAATGGCCCAAAACGTCCGAAATACACGATACACGATCGAAACACCAAGCCAAAGCTCACAACATGAATAATAACATTAAATGAACTTACGAGAAACTCGAAACAACAGTTTCGGACGAGATTCGCAAGAATCGAACTCGAGTGAAAAGCCGCTTAAGAACACGGAACTCAACAAAACGATACCGAAACGAACTCGGATGACAAAAAGTGCAGAATTAAATATTCTCGGAATGACGAAAAGGTCATGAGCGAGTCGTCAAAACGGACTTCCGTCGAAAAAAGAAAATTACCGAAAAATCGAAATTGCGGATATTACAAAAGATTCGTTAGTTGCACCAAAAACAATGTCGTCCACATAAATTTGGCAAATAAGCATATCATCACCTAAATTCTTAATAAATAGGGTATTATCAACATTACCTCTTTTATATCCATTTGAAATAAGAAAAGTGCTTAAACGATCATACCATGCTCTCGGAGCTTGTTTTAATCCATAGAGAGCTTTATGGAGCTTGTACACATGATCTGGATGATCATAATCTTTAAAACCCGGCGGTTGCTTGACATACACCTCCTCCTGGATGATTCCATTTAAGAACGCACTTTTTACATCCATTTGATGGAGTTTGATTTTCTTGTATGCAGCAAAGGCACAGAGAAGACGAATTGCCTCAAGACGAGCAACAGGAGCAAATGTTTCTTCATAATCCAAGCCTTCTTCTTGATTATAACCTTGGGCGACCAACCTCGATTTATTTTTAATTGGTAGACCATCATCATCGGTTTTATTTTTATGAACCCATTTGGTACCAATGATTGATTTGTCTACCGGTGCCGGAACCAATTCCCAAACATTATTTCTTTCTAATTGGTTTAGCTCTTCTTGCATAGCAATAGCCCAATTCTCATCATTTATGGCTTCATCGATATTCTTTGGTTCTGTAAGAGAAATAAACGCAATATTGTTAATACAATCATTTATATTTCTCCTAGTTCGTACACCTTCATCGATTTTTCCGAGAATTTGTTCCATCGGATGGTCTTTCATATTTGCCCAATCTTTAGGAAGGTTGTAAGTATTCTCCTCCTGCTTGTCCGAGCTTAAGTCGAGCTTTTCCAACTCCTTTGATACTTCTGACACTTCTTTAGCCGGAACCATGCATCATCATCAAAAACAACCTTTCTCGGGGGTAAAACCGTATCATCGAATTTTCTATGAATTGACTCTTCTACTGAGCCTCTTCTACAATTAAATACATGATACGCTTTACTGTTAGTTGAATAACCAAGATATATTCCAATATCTGATTTTAAATCAAATTTACCCAAATTATCCTTACCATTATTATGAATAAATACTTTACAACCAAATGGATGGAAATAAGATAAATTGGGCTTTTAACCTTTAAATATCTCACATAGAGTCATCATTTTGTTCCTCCGGAGATGGACTCGATTAATATCATAACAGGCGGTGTTAACGGCTTCGGCCCAGAAATATTTAGGAAGACCATATTCATTGAGCATTGTTCGGCTCATTTCTTCTAGAGAGCGATTCTTCCTTTCGACAACTCCATTTTGTTGAGGTGTCCGAGGTGCCGAAAAATTGTGCCCAATACCATAATTATCGCACCAATCTTCAAAAATATTTGAATCAAATTCTCCACCATGATCGGTTCGGATGGCAATAATTGGTAACTCTTTTTTCTTCTGGGTAACCTTACACCACTTAACAAACTCGTTAAATGAATCATCTTTATTTGCCAAGAATTTTACCCAAGTAAATCTCAAAAAATCATCAACAAGAACTAAAGTATAAAGTTTACCTGTTAAGCTAGCATGACGTGACGGACCAATCAAATCCATATGAATTAATTCAAGAATGCGACTAGTGAAAATTTCCATTTTCGGTTTAAACGAGCCTCTAGCATGTTTACCTTTAATACAGGCCTCACAAATGTGGTCTTTTCTGAAATTTAATTTTGGTAGACCACGGCACTACACCAAAAACAGGATTTTGTGACATTGAAACTCGCTAGATTTGTGACTGCCAATGACAGTCACAATTTTATGACTGTCAATAACAGTCACAAAGACTAAACAGTGATCAATCCAAATACTTGTGACTGTAATGACTGTCACAAGTGTTTTGACTGTCTTGAGCAATCAAAAATCTAAATATTTGTGACTGTCTTGAGCAGTCATAAACTTTTCAGTTTTATGTACAAATACGTTTTGGCAAATCCTACACTAGTATAAAAATGTAGTATTTTAATTAATTATTTTCAGCTGACTTAATTATCATTTGTAGGAAAATAAGAAAACCTAGCAACACTTTCACCATCGGACGAGTCTTCCTCCCCTCCTTACGCCGCCGCAGTATAGAAATTCAATTCCTACTAATTATCGTATGTAGGAAAATAAGAAAACCTAACAACACTTCTATCATTCTAATCAAGAAAACATCGTAGTCTGTGACTCTCCCGTCAATTGTTCGTCTTAACAAATGTTCAATAGTCATTGTCAGCTTCTCTTACATCGCTAATCATCTGTGACCATCGCTACCTTATTTTTTAACAAGTTTGTAAGAATTTCTTTGATTTGGATTTACAATGTGAAAATACGTCATTTCTAGTGGACCTTGTTTAATTAACTGAACAATATGATAAATTTATTTTCTATTGGTTGAGCTTTGATGTTTTATTTGGAGTTGGGGTCGTCGTGGTTTAATTAGTTGGGCCAGTGTATAATTGCACGCACACCACCTGTTCGATGATATGCCTTAGTATGATGAATCTGAACTAAGAATTAGAAAGTGAAAATTTGTTGAGGCTACATGTTACTGTAGTGTTTTTGTTCCTAACACCTTTGAACATGTGGCAGATCTAATGTACACATCTCACATACACAAAAAAAGGTACACATCAAAGTGATTTGGAACATATATTATTGAATTATGTACATACTTTTCATGAACCACACATTGTAGTTATTGTCAACTTGTTTCTTTAACTCTTTTATTTTACTTTATTTTAGGTACTAGGAAATTGACAAAAGTTGGATTACTGAAAGAAATTAGTTTTCGACCTCATATGTTAGTGGTGTAAAATCTTTTATCAACCTTGCAAAACAAAATATGTTGAGGCGTGATAATTTGATTCAGTGTCCATGTGTCATTTGTAATAATGTGTTCTACAATTCCTTAGATGAAGTTGAGTATGACCTACACGTGAATGGGTTCAAACAAATTTATGTAGAGTGGATATTTCACGGAGAAACACCAAATAGGTTACAAGAAAGGGAGAGGAATGTTGATATGAATGATAAAAATGTGGGGGCATCTAGCAATTCTATTTGGGATGAGTTGGATGAATTGTTAGAGGAAGTTGGTGAAGCCCAACAAGCAAATGATATGAATGAAGAAAACACAACAAACTGCAGTAAGTTGTTGGAAGATTCACAACGAGAGGTATATCCAGGTTGCAAAATGTCATTATTATCAGCTGTTGTTAAGATGCTGTTAAGGTCTTAGAAAAATAGAGTGAAAAATCTTTGAATATGTTGCTGGCATTTCTAAAAAGTATTTTACCAGAAGGCGAAACACTCCCAATGTCAGAAGAAATCTAGAACAGGTAAAGCAGGAGACCGAGCTTTTAATACAATGGATGATTTATAGAAACAATAAAGCCAAGAAACTTTTCATTCATTGCTGGTTTTTCTTGCAATACAATGGTTTATATAGCAGAATGTTCTGATTTTTGCCATTTCATGATGAAGTAAACTGATATATGTTATAGACCCGGTTATGTTCTTTTTCATTACATTAAGATGTTGGAGGTTCTGATCTAATTCAATCTTTGTGTTATTGATTTATCGAATGAAAGAAAAAAAATCCCCATTGATTGTTTCATATCTGCTAGTCAGTACTTATCAGACCACCTTGAAGGCTCGTGAAGAGGCTAAGAATGAGGTAGTAATAGGTCTATTTCATGAGTTTTAGCGAGTTATATTATCATTTGTGGAAATGGTTTCACTGGTTCCCTTTTCTACAGAGACTGTGGTTCAAGACAAATCTTAAGTTGTGCAAAATATTGTTTTGACATTGGAGAATACGGTTGGATAAGTGTGGTACTGTTTTAGAATACATATAAGTAATTCAGTATTAGTTGTTGATATGAACGTAATTCATTTTTCTTGTCCAGATCCTGAAGGAGCTTCACAAGTCATGTCAGAAAGAAGATGGTACCGACGATCAGAAGAAAGTCACACAATTGTTGGAAGTGTATGCAATTGAAATCCAAATGTACACCAAGACTACAAATAACAAAAAACTGAAGGTAGGTTTGAGTAATGGCATTTTACTCTTTAAAGACAATTTCCTTCAGCGATCTGAATTTGTTTTCTTGATACTTCAACATTAATCACCTGTTGAGTTACTCAATGCTGAAATTATTGCACGAATTGTACAAAAAGGCATTAAATATTAAATCTGCTATACCTTATCCACGAATCATGGGGATAATTCGTGAATGTGGTGGCAAAATGCATATGGTAGAGAGGTAGTGGGCAGAAGCGGCTACGGATTTCTTTGAGGCTTTTAAGAGCTACGATGAAGCTGGAAACCACAGACGCATCCAGTTCTTAAAGTATTCCTTGAATTCATGTCTCTAGTGTTGTTTGATTGGGAAAGGAAGGCTGTAGTATATTTGTTATATGCATCTACCTGTGACTACTCTCATCTTGAATTAGATATGCATGTGTGCCTAGTGTGTATTGGTGGTTGACACTAGGTTGAAATTTTGTGCTCTTGTATTGGTATTTGTTACACATCTTGGTTCTGGGATAATTATAATAACATAGGTATTGTGGTTCAGTACTTCAGTTTAAATCAGAATGAAATATTTTGGCTAAGTTGTTTTCTGGTTGTATTCTTGTATCTAAAGTCCTAATTTGGTTGAACCTGACTTAAGTTAACATGTAATTTATTATTGTGAAATGTTAACTGATATATGCTGCTTTGTTGGATCCAACTTGTACTCAATTGAGTGGTCACTATGTGTCAGGTATTTGGAGCAAAATATCAAGTATAATTTCACGTCACTAAATGCCGACACTAAACATTTGAAGCTACTAATTTTTTTATTTCTGATACTATAGTTTGGATTGTATTATGAATTCATTGTGAAAAATAATTAGATAACATTCATAGAAAAATGGGGTTTTACTATTTTTTTTATTTTTTTTCAACATTTGTAACTTCTAAAAACAGTCACAAGCCAGTCATAAAAATAATATTTGTGACTGTCCATGGAAGTCACGAAAGTTGAAATTCGTGACTGCTAATGTCTGTCACAAAAGATGAAATTCGTGGCTGCTAATGATGTAATATCCGCAATTTTTGATTTCCGGTAATTTCTTTTTTTTCGGCGGAAGTCTGTTTTGACGACTCGCTCATGGCCGTTTCGTCATTCTGAGAATGATTAATTCTACACTTTTTGACATCCGAGTTCGTTTTGGTGTCGTTTTGTTGAGTTCCGTGTTTTTTTCGCGACTTTTCCGCACTTGAGTTCGATTCTTGCGAATCTCGTCCGAAACTGTTGTTTCGAGTTTCCCGCAAGTCCGTTTAACTTTGTTGGACGTGTTGTGAACTTCGGTTTGGTTATTCGATCACGTATCGTGATTTCCGGGCGTTTTGGGCCATTTTGTAATTTCTTGAAAGTTACGGGTATCCGTATCTGTAATTGTTGTCTCGACCCGTTTCTTGGTCGCGTATGACTAATTATGGTATTACGCTTTCATTTCGAGTCGTTTATCTTGTCCGCGAACTTTTCGCCGTGTTCGCTCCGTCTGCTTTGAAATCGGGTCGCCGAGCCACAGCGGTGGCGGATGGCCGGGCAGTGGCGGGGCGGCCGGACGATTGCGGGCACCGGCCGGACGGTGCGGCGAGAACGGCGTAAGCGCACGCTACGGCCGGAAGGCTGCGCGCTACCGGCAGTGTAGCGCCGCCGGTGGCCTAGCGTACGCCATCGGGCCCGGCGATGGGGTTTCGAGGTTCGGACTCGGTCAGATCGGCGAGTAGCGCACGCCACGCGAGCGTAGCGCGCTAGTCGGCAGCGTAGCGCCGCCGCTGTCGGCCGGCTAGCGTCGTTACTGGCCGGCGGTCGATCCATGGCTCTGGACAGTCGGCTAGCGCGCAGTATCCTGTAGCGCACGCTAGCGGGAGTTGGGTCGACAGTTGGTCGGCGGCAGGTTGGTCGGTGATGCCGGGTGTTGTGGGCCCCGGCCGAGGGTACTCGGCCGATAGCGCACGCTAGTCCGGAAGGCTAGCGCACGCTAGGTGGCCCGTATAAATATGGTGGCGATCACATTTCACTTCGTTTTCATTTCCTTCCTTCTCCATCCGCGAGTGGCGATTCATGGGCGACGAATCCATGTTGTTTAACAACAAATCCATGAAGTCCTTGGGTTCATAACATCAATCGATCGTCCTTTATCAACCTTTGATCCAAAATCAAGGTAATCTTCCTTAGAACCCTAATTTCGTGAATTTGGGGATTTTTGCATTTTCGTCCGTTTCGTTCCGTGTTGTTGATTAAATCATGATGGGTATGATTAATCTTGATAGTATTATTGTGTTTAACATCATTTAATCCATTGTTCTTCGTCGAATCAAGTATATTTCTTGATTTCCTTGAATTGACTTTTTGGGGATTTGTCCCCGATCTCGTTTTCATCCTTTTCGATGGATCGATTATGGTTAAATGATGTTGTTAAACATATTCTATGGATTGTATATCCATATTTCAACTTGGAATTCCGTTTTGGGTTTTGTGGAACGAATCGTGTTCTTGGCCGTTTTGGGGAAATCGTGAACTTTCGTCATTCGTTCTTTGAATTCAACGGCTTTGAGTCGTGTTATGGAATTCATTTCATTGTTATTATTTGTCCTTCGTAGTTTATGAACGTGAGTTGGCGTTCGGTGGAGTCGGCGGGTTCGTAGTCGGTTCGGGCCAACCTACTTGGTCGATTCTCGCGTTGTTCTTATTCGAGGCAAGTACCTTGCCCATACTTTTCTCGTTTATGGATATGATGATCGGTGGTCGTCTTGATGCGTTTGTTTGGTTATTTGAAATGAAGTTTCAAAGGATTTGGTTTGGCCTCGTTAAAGGCTTTCTTTCAAAACGAGTGTGATTTGTGAACGGTGTTTTGAGAATTGATTATGATTTGATTATTTTGAACGCGTTGAAGGATTTTATGATGGTACTCCTATTGTTTAAGTTATGGAATCGTGTATTCCGTATTTAATCTTGTTATTTATTTTTGAAGAGTTTGATAATGGTGTCGAGTTAATGGCCATCTCTAGTGAGTATTCTTAATGAACTTACATTCTTAGCATGTTAGTATTGCATGAGTAACGTGTGTGTGTGTATGCTCACTACGGGTTAGATCCGACGGGGTCTTGGTAGGGGTCCACGGAGGTGTGGATCGACGAGCTTTGCTTTTAACCACTACGGGTTAGATCCGACGGGGTCTCGGTAGGGGTCCACGGAGGTGTGGATCGACGGTTAATTGTGGTGCATTTTTGCAAATGTGATTTGATATTGGCATTTCCGGTAATGAGTACTTTTGAACGGTTTTCATTTGCATGCATTGACTAAATGTGTAAGAGGTAAGTTGTTCGTTTGGCCTACTTGGCTAGGATGGCTCTAGAGTATTTTGTTGTTTGTTTTAAATCATTTATTTGTGGATTTTGACGTTGGAAGACGAACCTTGTTGACGTTCTCGTGTACTGTGAGTTGATGAGATTTGGGGCTAAAATCCCAATGGTTTATAAAAGTCGTTTACGGATTTGGGGCTAAAATCCCAACGATTTGGTTAATGTCATTTTCCAGAAAGTAAACCTTTGGGGCGGTGACCCCTTTTGTCTTTTGGTTTTCGAAAAGTAGGATTTGATAATCCTAAATTGTTTTCTATTAAAACTCTCGATGGCATTCTAAATCGTTTTATAAATTATTCCCATTGATTTATGATATTTCGTTTTTGAAATGTTTTCTCAAACCCTTGCCTCGGGAAGTACTTTTCGCTTCGTTTGGATCTTTGAGGATCCTCGGTTATTGTTATTCGTGGAATGTGAATTGTATGGCTCGTATTTGCACTGTGTATTTGCACTACCAAAACAGTGGAGTTTTGCTAAACCCCGATAATTCGGGGGGTGGATGTCTGTTTATTCATTCAGGTTTAGGAGCATAACACAGGGTCGGCACGAAGGATGATTAAAGATGATCGATACTAATCACATGAGGAACCGTACATCGTGTGTTGGTTGATTGTACTTTATTTTCATTCTTTGTATTGTTCCGTTATGCGGGTGTTGTTGTATTTTGTGGCCTGCGTGTGCTTGAGTTGTATTTGTGTTGTATGTTTTTGTGGAAAGACCAAATCGGTCCATCGAGTCATTGTAGCCTTGAAGGCATTGTCGAGATGTTAAATATTGTTACCAGCCTGGTAGATCCTCGAGGAGAGGTTCTACGGCGTGTAATATCCCTGAGTGGATTGGGGGTGTTACATAAATGGTATCAGAGCTTAGGTTGAGGAAACCTAGGCTGTCGGGTCAAGTCGTGTTGTTTGAGTCTTGTTTCGTTGGATTTTTATCTGACTGAGTCGTGTCGCGACGCGTCGTTTGAGTTTGTTGGTCGTGATTAGTATCGTGGGGCGATCATCATCTTCGTGCGACCTGTGGAAGTAAGTCTCCCTTCTTTGTGTTGTGCCTCGTGTGACACGAGCTATTTTTATGATTATTTGTTAAGTGGTGGAATCCTTATGTGAATTTTGATTTCACGATATGTATTTAGTCGACTCTCGTATTTGATTTATACGAGGAATGTCGTGATGTCTTTTTATTGTTGATTTTGTCCGTTGTGGATGATTTTCGAATCGATTTGCACGTTTTACAAGTCTCCTGTGGAAGCTTTGTGCTTATACGCGTTCGACTTGTTCACTAGCCAGTGCGGGAGGGTATTTTATCAGTGGTTTTGTTCTGAATGTGGTATTTTATCGTTTATTTTCGTTTAAAGACATGTATTGTCTTGATTTTAAACGTTTTGATGCGTGTGCTAGGAGTTGTTTTAGTGAACGTCGGTATGTGTGAGTTTTGGGCATTCTGGCCTATTGGATTTTTGAAAACCTTGAGTATCTTAGAAAAATAAACTTCGAGACATACTTTTCAAATGACTTTTTTTTTTTTGTGGTACATCCTAGGTGCCACAATGTATTTCAAAAAAAATTTTCTACCTCGAGGACCAAAATGTTTTGAGATATTTTCAACACTTTTATTTAGACCCGAGGGTCGAATATTTTGAAAGTTTTCACTAAGAGAAAATGTCCTCATTTTTATCAAATGCGAAATGGTTCTCCAATGTCTCGATAACGATGTTTCACGTTTGTACTTTTTTTTGAAAGATGATACTCAAGATCAATCGGTGTTCTTCTAAATTATTTTCAAAATGAGGTTCTCGTTTTTAAAACCTATCCATTCCCGTTTGAGGGCTGGGTATGTATGTGTGATGTTCGCGTTGTCCTTTTGATACTTTCTCCCGAGTATGACCGAATTGGCGGTGTGAGCGTTGAGTCGCTTTCCACACATATGTTGCGTAAGCCCCCGGTGAGAGGCGGGATGTTGGAGTTGAATATTATCGCCTCGTAGTGATTCTGCGTTGTCGCGCATGTGCGAGCCGTTAGAGCTTTGTTTTGTATGACCCTGTGCATCGGTGAAGGTTCCGTTATGTGTCCGTTGTTTAATGTCTTCTTACCTAGCTCCCGTATTTGTGAATTTCGTGGACGAGGTCGGAGGTAATGCCCGTACTATTTGGACTTCTGTATTTTCTCTTCCCCCAGTCTATCGATTCGCTCATGTTCGTTGGTACTTTATGAACTTGTTCGGTATTTTAGTTTCATCGTCCGAACGAACTGTGATCTTGTTTTGAGTTGATCTGGTTATCGATGTTACTTTTTCGGGTTCAGTTCGATTATTATGAACCTTGTTTGGGAGTGACATCATCTGGTTCTACTAGTTCTTTTATTCGAAGTGGATCGGATTTGGAACTCTTATGTTTTCGACCCTGTCGACTCATTTATGTTTGTTGACATTTCGAGATTGTCCGCCCCTTGTTTTTGTTTATCGAACGAGTGTGGTATCGTTTGAATAACTCGTTCGTCGTGGTGACCTTTCAATCGCTATTCCCTTTCCCGTGGATCTTGGCAATGCATGTCTTGTAGTTCTCACCGGATCATCCTCGGAGTTGTTATTTGAACTTTATTGTTCTTTGTGATTCGAACATGATTGTTCGATTTTGTTGTCTCGATCGTTTGTTTGTTCGGTTTTTGTTCTCGTTTCGTGATTGTTGAACGCTCGTGCTCCTTCGTAATTCCCTTTAGTTCGGGAAATTAGTTTCGTTTTCAATCTTCCATCCCTTAGGCGATGGGATTCCGTGTTGTTCGGCGGTTGACTCACGCTTTGATTGATGTACCGTTGGGTTGGTCAATCATATTGATTTTCGTTCGTTGTGTTTTGTGATTATCGGATAATTGACTTGGCTATAGTATCCGTTTGATGACGCTTGTCACTTGTCGGTTTTATTATATCCCTAACGGCGACGTTGTGTTGGTCACCGTGGAGCGTGTTTACACGCCGTATATTCCTTTGCGTTGTTTGTAACATTTCGCCGTTGGGCGTTAGTTACGCATTCTTGTGTGTCTCGTTGAGTTTTTCCTGGCGGAATATTTCTTCTCCCTACTTGTTTTAAGTTTCGGGACGAAACTTCTTTTAAGGAGGGTAGAATGTAATATCCGCAATTTTCGATTTCCGGTAATTTCTTTTTTTTCAGCGGAAGTCTGTTTTGACGACTCGCTCATGGCCGTTTCGTCATTTTGAGAATGATTAATTCTACACTTTTTGACATCCGAGTTCGTTTCGGTGTCGTTTTGTTGAGTTCCGTGTTTTTTTCGCGACTTTTCCGCACTTGAGTTCGATTCTTGCGAATCTCGTCCGAAACTGTTGTTTCGAGTTTCCCGCAAGTCCGTTTAACTTTGTTGGACGTGTTGTGAACTTCGGTTTGGTTATTCGATCACGTATCGTGATTTCCAGGCGTTTTGGGCCATTTTGTAATTTCTTGAAAGTTACGGGTATCCGTATCTGTAATTGTTGTCTCGACCCGTTTCTTGGTCGCGTATGACTAATTATGGTATTACGCTTTCATTTCGAGTCGTTTATCTTGTCTGCGAACTTTTCGCCGTGTTCGCTCCGCCTGCTTAAATCGGGTCGCCGAGCCACAGCGGTGGCGGGTGGCCGACGGTGGCGGGGTGGCCGACGATGCGGGCACCGGCCGGACGGTGCGGCAGAACCGGCGTAAGCGCACGCTACGGCCGGAACGCTGCGCTAACGGGCAGTGTAGCGCACGCCGGGTGGCCTAGCTTACGTCTGGCCCGGGCAGCTGGGGTTTCGAGGTTCGGACTCGGCCAGATCGGCGAGTAGCGCACGCTGGCGCGTAGCGCGCTAGTCGGCAGCGTAGCGCACGCTTGTCGGCCGGCTAGCGTCGTTACTGGCGGCGATTGATCCGGATGGCTCGGGCAGTCGGCTAGCGCGCGCAGCATCCGGCCGTAGCGCACGCTAGCGAGTTGGAGTCGGCGAGTTCGGTCGGCAGGTTGGTCGGTGATGCCGGGTGTTGTGGGCCTGGCGAGGTACTCGGCCGATACGGCCGATAGCGCACGCTAGTCCGGGAAGGCTAGCGCACGCTAGGTGGCCCGATATAAATATGGTCAGCGATCACATTTCACCGTTTTCATTTCCTTCCTTCTCCATCCGCGAGTGACGATTCATGGGCGACGAAGCCATGTTGTTTAACAACAAATCCATGAAGTCCTTGGGTTCATAACATCAATCGATCGTCCTTTATCAACCTTTGATCCAGCGAATCAAGGTAATCTTCCTTAGAACCCTAATTTCGTGAATTTGGGGATTTTTGCATTTTCGTCCGTTTCTTTCCGTGTTGTTGATTAAATCATGATGGGTATGATTAATCTTGATAGTATTATTGTGTTTAACATCATTTAATCCATTGTTCTTCGTCGAATCGAAGTATATTTCTTGATTTCCTTCGAATTGACTTTTTGGGGGATTTGTCCCCGATCTCGTTTTTCATCCGTTTTCGATGGATCGATTATGGTTAAATGATGTTGTTAAACATATTCTATGGATTGTATATCCATATTTCAACTTGGAATTCCGTTTTCGGGTTTTGACGGAACGAATCGTGTTCTTGGCCGTTTTGGGGGAAATCCGTGAACATTCGTCATTCGTTCTTTGAATTCAACGGCTTTGAGTCGTGTTATGGAATTCATTTCATTGTTATTATTTGTCCTTCGTAGTTTATGAACGTGAGTTGGCGTTCGGTGGAGTCGGCGGGTTCGTAGTCGGTTCGGGCCAACCTACTTCGGTCGATTCTCCGCGTTGTTATTATTCGAGGCAAGTACCTTGCCCATACTTTTCTCGTTTTATGGATATGATGATCGGTGGTCGTCTTGATGCGTTTGTTTGGTTATTTGAAATGAAGTTTCAAAGGATTTGTTTGGCCTCGTTAAAGGCTTTCTTTCAAAACGAGTGTGATTTGTGAACGGTGTTTTGAGAATTGATTATGATTTGATTATTTTGAACGTTGAAGGATTTTATGATGGTACTCCTATTGTTTAAGTTATGGAATCGTGTATTCCGTATTTAATCTTGTTATTTATTTTGAAGAGTTTGATAATGGTGTCGAGTTAATGGCCATCTCTAGTGAGTATTCTTAATGAACTTACATTCTTAGCATGTTAGTATTGCATGAGTAACGTGTGTGTGTGTATGCTCACTACGGGTTAGATCCGACGGGGTCTCGGTAGGGGTCCACGGAGGTGTGGATCGACGAGCTTTGCTTTTAACCACTACGGGTTAGATCCGACGGGGTCTCGGTAGGGTCCACGGAGGTGTGGATCGACGGTTAATTGTGGTGCATTTTTGCAAATGTGATTTGATATTGGCATTTCGGAAATGAGTACTTTTGAACGGTTTTCATTTGCATGCATTGACTATATGTGTTAGAGGTTAGTTGTTCGTTTGGGCTTCTTGGCTAGGATGGCTCTTGAGTATTTTGTTGTTTGTTTTATATCATTTATTTGTGGATTTTGACGTTGGAAGACGAACCTTGTTGCCGTTCTCGTGTCTTTGTGAGTTGATGAGATTTGGGGCTAAAATCCCAATGGTTTATAAAAGTCGTTTACGGATTTGGGGCTAAAATCCCAACGATTTGGTTAATGTCATTTTCCGGAAAGTAAACCTTTGGGGCGGTGACCCCTTTTGTCTTTTGGTTTTGAAAAGTAGGATTTGATAATCCATAATTTTTTACTATAAAAACTCTCGATGGCATACTAAACCCTTTAATAAATTATTCCCATTGATTTATGATATTTCGTTTTTGAAATGTTTTCTCAAACCCTTGCCTCGGGAAGTACTTTTCGTTTCGTTTGGATCTTTGAGGATCCTCGGTTATTGTTATTCGTGGAATGTGAATTGTATGGCTCGTATTTGCACTTTGTATTTGCACTAGCAAAACGGTGGAGTTTGCTAACCCCAGTATTCGGGGTGGATGTCTGTTTTTGCATTCAGGTTTTGGAGCATAACACAGGGTCGGCACGAAGGATGATGAAAGATGATCGATACTAATCACATGAGGAACCGTACATCGTGTGTTGGTTCAGTTGTACTTTATTTTCCGCTGCTGTATTGTTCCCGTTGTACGGGTGTAGTTGTATTTTGTCCCCTGCGTGGGCATGAGTTGTATTTGAGTTGTATGTTTTTGTGGAAAGACCAAATCGGTCTACTGAGTCATTGTAGCCTTGAAGGCATTGTCGAGATGTTAAATATTGTTACCAGCCTGGTAGATCCTCGAGGAGAGGGTCTACGGCGTGTAATATCCCTGAGTGGATTGAGGGTGTTACAAATGACAGTCATAAATGATATTTGTGACTGCTATAGAAAGTGGTATTGTGAAGTCATATAAATGAGGATTTGTCACTGTTTTGTGACTGTTTTTTACAGTCACAAAAAAACTTGTGACTGGTGATTTTATGACAGTCATTTGTGACTGTTTTTGCTATTTGTGACAGTTTTTGACAGTCACAAAATCGTGATTCTGGTGTAGTGCGGACAATGTCATTTTTTGCCAATTTTGAAAGAAGTGGTAAAGAGGCATGTCCCAATTTTCGGTGCCAAATAACGGCATTTTCATCGTATGAAAGTAAATATTTTTCATTGAAAGAAGATTTATCTTGGAGATCAACAATATAAATATTTCCATATCGTAATCCAATAAAAACGATTTGGTCTTTTCTCATTGCAGTGCAATGCGTACTTTCAAAAATTAATTTAAGACCAGTGTCACAAAGTTGGGAAACACTTAGAAGATTATGGCAAAGACCATCAACAAATAGAACATTTTCAATGGTAGGTAAAAGTTTCTTACCGATCTTACCTGTCTTTTTTATTTGGCCCTTTTTATTATCGTCAAAGGTTACACAGCCACGATCTTCCTTTTTCAGCTCCGTGAAGAGATGTTCACTCCCACTCATGTGATTTGAACATCCACTATCAACATACCATTTATTTGATAATGTTGTCTTCCTTGCTTGTACCTACAAAAACAATTTTCTTCCGTTTTATAGGTACCCAGGCTAGTTTGGGTCCTGAGGATTTAGACACAAAAACTTGATTTTTAACAATGGTCCCTTTTGGTACCCAAATTTGTTTGACTCTTATAGTTTGTCTAGAGCTTCTACAGTACGTTTCGGTATGTCCTGGTTTTAAACATTTTGGACATGATGGAATTCCCATTTTTAAAGTGTCCGAATCTTTCGTGGTAATTTCTAAGAACTTTTTCATTGGAAATGAATTATACCCAAGTCCTTATTTTGAAAGAGAAAATTTTTGACCAAATAATAGTTGTTCGAATTTGTCATTACCACACGAGAATTTTTTAACCTAGAGCTTCAATTCTTTCTGAGTTTTGTGTAGATCATCTCTCAGAATTTTCTCGATTTCCAAACAATTTGTATGATCAATCAACACTTTCTTGTTTTTCAATAATTTTGCATTTTCATTTTCAAGGAATTTTATTTTCTTTTTCAAATCTTTATTACTATTGCAAACTTTTTCGTATTCATTATTTAGAGATTCAAAAGCATCAAGTAGTTCTTCATGAGAATAGTCACTAACCTCGACTTCTTCATCGCTATCTTCGGACATTAGAGCAAGATTTGTTTGAACTTGAGGTTCATCATCCTCATCATCATCACTCCATGTAGCGACATAGACTTCCTTCTTTTTGAACTTTTCGTGAGGAGGTTTTGATGAACTTATTGGAGCAGCAGCACGACAATCTTTAGCAAAATGGCCTGGAACGCCGCACCTTCGACAAGTGTTGTCGAACCTTTTATTTTGAGGGAAGTGAGTCTTTTTGGTTTCATCCCTCGTTTCTTGTTTGATGTCTCTCCGGCGCCTTTGTAGAAGATTTTTGAATTTCTTTATGTTTTTGGCATAAAAGGCGGTTTCTTCATCCTCTTCTTCAACAGGTTCATCCTCTAGGTCGATTTCTTCTTTGGCTTTGAAGGCGATTGTCCTTTCTCTCTCCTTGGGTTTTGGTTTCGAACTTCGAGATTTAATGACAATCTCGTAATTAATGAGAGATCCAATGAGAGCACTGAATTCTATGGTGTTGAGGTCTTTCGACTCCATGATAGCCGTAACAGTAGCGTCCCTTCTCTTGGTAGAGACCGAAGGATTTTCTTAGCTTTATCACTACTTGATATCGGTTTCCCGAATGAAGCTAGCCCATTTGTGATAGCCGAGAAACGGTCAAGCATAGTGGTAATGCTTTCCTCTTCTTTCATGGTGAAGAGTTCATAATCGTGAAGAAGCAGATTTTGGTTTCTTTCACTTGACTCGTACCTTCGTGGGTAATCTTTAGCATTTTCCAGATCTCTTTAACTGTCTCGCAAGAAGAAATTCTGTTGTGATCTTCTGGGTTGAGAGCACAGTAAAGCAGTTGAGTAGCTTTACTATTGAAGTGATCGTTCTTCCAATCGGCATCGTCGTACTCTTCGAAACTTTTGAGAGAGCCATCTGGCTTCTTGGGAATGGTAGGTCCAAGAGCAATGACCTTCCATATTTCAAAGTCGTGAGCTCGGATGAAGATGGACATTTTCTTCTTCCATGTCATAAAGTTTGAGCCATCGAAGAAGGGAGGGCGATTGAGAGTGTTGCCTTCAAGAGAGGAGTGTATAAAGGCCATTTCTGGATCTTTTCTCTAGCGGGTGTTAATCCGGTGATAAAGAGACCTCTCTGATACCAATTGTTGAATTGGTACCACCACTAGAAGGGGGGTTGAATAGTGCAGTTAAGAGTTTTAAACTCCTTTTGTGCGGAAGCAAGATATCGGAGGAAATAAAGTACGGAAAAGAAAGAACACGAAAATTTGTTCGAGAGGTTCGGCTATAAACAAAGCCTACGTCCCCTACCTAGTTTTATCGACTAGGACTTTTCTTAGAAAACTTTGAATGCACTTTCTAGTTTAGTGCTTGTAATACCTGAGATTTCGGATATGTATTTGGAACTTGTGATATTGTAATTATTGTACTTTTGTCTGAGTATTATTCTCCGTATTTCATGGTCCGATGTTGTCGAGCGTATGATTTCGTGTATGTGATGTAAAGATTTTAATTCTGCGCATGTAGCGCACGCTATCGGCTATGTGTAGCGTACGCTAACATGGACTCAATAGCGCATGCTACAAAGGAGCAGTAGCGCACGCTATGCGTGGTTAATTTGATTGAGACGTGCGATAGGTGAGATCTGGCCGGGGGACCCCTGTCGGATCATGTCGGGATGAACCTGGACGGCTTCGGGAAAAGCCAAGTTAACGCCTTAGCGCACGCTACAGGTATATGCGTATCGCACGCTAAGTGCTGAATACAGTTAAGTCAGTAAGCCGTTAGCGCACGCTACGAGCAGGGACTAGCGCGCGCTAATGGCCATTTCTTATAAATAGGACAGCATCCTATTCGTGATTTCAGTTCCTTTTTCTCCCATACCCGAATTCTTACACTTATAACATAACTTCCTTCATCCTAAACACTTCATATCAACATCCTAGCTCGTGATTGAAGATCGTATATCGTTGGAGATTGGTGTTCAAGCCTTCGGTGTTGGATTGCTTCGATTTCCTCCGTGTTCTTCACTACTTTGAGGTAGGTGATTCTTCACCGATATTAGTAATGTTCTTAAGGACGTTGATCATGTTTTGATAGCCAGTTATTTCGTTTATTAACGGTCATCACTTGTTAGAAGGATACTTTTGACGTATCGGCACTATATATCGTAGGAACCCTTGAACCGTTTTTAGTATATGGACTCCTAAGTATTTTCAAACCGATTTGTGATCAGTAGACGGATACTACCCAGTTGTTACGTTTTACACATTGGAATCATGCGTAGGACGAACAGAACTTAGAATATTTTCTTGAGGATCGAAGATGAAGTATGATGTTGAGATGATTATCCGTGTATTTGTATCTTATAATCATAGAACTCCCGCAAACCTTATTAGCATGATATGCTTGAGGATGACTTGTTTTATCGCCGTAGAATTTATGAGTTCATCACCATTCAACCCAGTTTTCTATTAGCAGTATTCTGCCATGCAAGGTTAGCGCACGCTAACATATGTAAGTTAACGTGCGCTATCGGGGTTAAGTTAACGCACGATACGTACGTAACGTACGTTATGAGACCAGCCGAGTCAAACTGTCAGTCCGTGGCTAGCGTACGCTAGGCTTATACGATAGCGTACGCTAACAGGCAGGCTTAGCGCACGTTACGTAGAGTACGTAGCGTACGCTAAGCAGTCCAGGCAGATTGTTTATTTTGAGCTTTTGGGCCGTAGACCGATTTGTTAGGCCATCGTTCGACTTGAGATGATTTGTATATCATTCTTTTTTTAAGGTTCGAGCTTGTTACGTTGATCGAAGGAGGCGGCCTTCGAGTGTGTTGAGATCATTGAAGTGTTTCGTTCTTGCCATTTTCGAGGCAAGTATCATATGTCGAGTTCGATTTATATTGAAACTTTGATCATGCTTGTGGTTTTGTTCATGTTGTTGAATATGAGATGTATTTCTGAAATTTCTCGTGGTATTCGTTGTTATTTGTTCGTATTGATGAACATACTGAAATGCATATATGTATGCATAGTTGATTGATTATGGTATAAATGATCCGAGGGGATCATGAGGATCTATGCTGAGGGCGCTGGATCGAATGTCCACCATGCGTTGGTCCGACGGGATCATCATGGGGATCTATGCTCAGTCTTGGATCGCCGACGGGTTTTCCACCATGCGTTGGTCCGACGGGATCATCATGGGGATCTATACCAAGGTTTGGATCATGGATTACCTGTCTTGTGTTGATGGAATCGTGAGGATTCGCATCGTTGGATTAGATGACGGAAGTCCGTTTGCATGTTTTATGATGCATTGATGATTTATGTATTACGATACTTGTACTAGCATTGTTTTTGCTAACCCCTTCGGGGTGGACATTGTTTTGATGTTCGTAGCCGAGGCGGGAAGCAACCACAAAGACCGGCAGACGATGAAATGGCTCAGTGATGTGGTTGATGTTATTGTTATTGTGATTTGTCTTCTTGGTCTATTTAGTACTCGAGTACGTCTGTTTTAAAAATGTCTTTTCGATATGGTTGTATAAGTTAACTCATTTGATCGTTTGAATCAAATCTGTAATTGAACTTCAGTTGTACATTTGGTTTATATTTACACTCCTTTTAAAATTAGCCTTGTAAATCCTTACCTAAAGGGTTTACGGGGCTGTAATTATTCCGAATATCTCGGGGTGTTACAGAATATGGTATCGGAGCTAAGATTCATGGATATCTTGGCAGTTGGGTTAGTTGGGTCAGTTTACGTTATTTGATTATTGGTCGTTTGTAACATCACTGCTGAGCCAGCATCGTCGTGTGGACCGTGGTTGTAAGTTCCTAAATCTCAAATACTACCGTTTTATTTTATTCATGTTTTGGTGAACATTGATGGATGTACTTTTAGAAAGTTTTGCCCTGGATATTGAGTATTTATGTTTACAGTATGTTGAGAGGAGGTCGTGGACGCGGACACGGTCGTGGACGCGGACGTGGAAATGCGAGACAAGAAGAGTCGGTATCTACCCCAGAGATAACCGCTAGTCGAACGGATTCCCATTCCGGGGGACAGCAGGGATCGGCAAATAATAATGCAGATCCTAACGTGCCGGGAGTGCTTCAGTGGTTGCCAGATAAACCGGCTTGCTCAAGTTGTGGATCGCATGCAGACGGCGATGGGACAAAGATAACGTGGATAATCGAGGAGATAAATGGCTTAAAGTAATCAAATTGCATCCTCCGAAATTTGTGATTCTGTGAGACGCTTTCTTGGGATCACCGGTCAAGGAATTAGAAAAGATTTTTGCAGGATTAAGCGCCTAACGATAGGAAGGTTTGGTCGCCCGGTATCTTCGGCCGGGAGGCTTTCGACTGGTGGGAGGCCATTCGACCGGAGGAGCACAATGTTGACTGGACGGAATTCAAATTGATGATGGAGGCGCAGTATTTTCCTCGCCCAGTTAGAGAAGCCCGAGTTCGGGAGTTTTTCTCACCACAAAATTCGGAAGCATCTGTGACGGACGTGATTAAGACCTTTAATCACCAGCTGACTTATGTGCGCCACTTGGTCAGGACCGAGGCAGAAAGGATTTTCCATTTTGACATGCGAATGAAGCCGGAAATTCAGCAATATATGTCCGGATTTGAATGTACCACCTTGCGATAGTATCAGGACAAGGCGTTGGCCTATGATATGAAGGAGGCAGCAATAGAGAAATCGGCGGAAGCAAATAAACAGAAGGTGTCTGGCAACTTCACGGAGAATAAGAGTAGCGGGCCTCGCAGGGGTCAGTCCTCTTTTCATTCATCCAGGAGACCTGCGCATCCTTCTCGAGGTGGAAAGAAGTTAGGCGGCACCAAGCTGTTTGAGACGAGGAAGAAGTGTTATAACTGTGGCAAAGCGGGACATGTTCGACGTGATTGTTTCGCGCGTGCTGTGACCTGTTTCGAGTGTGGACAGGAAGGACATCGCGCAACATTTTGTGGGAATGCGACCCGATCTTTTGGTACTCGCACTCCTGTACCGGTTCCGAAGGACACTAGTGTAAACCAGACGCCAGTGGTTTCCGCGTGAGCGTGGGGAAAAGAGAGGCATCCAAATACCGGGTCCGTTCCTCCGCGTATTTACGAGATGAAGAAGGATGATCGAGAACACATTGTTGCATCAGTGCGATTCGGATCCTTTTGCAACCAGATTAGTATCTTGTTCGATTAGAGCTACGCATTCTTTTATATCTTTGAACTGTGTAAATCGTTTGAAAATCTCGTGCTTGTATGATTGTGAACCTTATGTTGTGGGATTACCGAGCGGAGAGAAAATTGTGGGAACCCTAGAAGCTAGGGATTTTCCAGTAACTATAGGAGGGAGAGATTGGCTATCGAACCTTATTGTGGTTGACATCTACGGTGACGATTTAATTCTCGGAGACGATTGGCTCAACCGTTATGGAGCTATTCTGAATTACCGATAGAGAGTCATTTCTATCATTGCTGATGACAGATCTGAACACTTATTCCGAGGATGGAGACCAGGAAGCTCGGGAAAATTGATCAAAGCAATGAAGGCCGTGAAATTACTGAAGGAGGGATGTCACGGACTTTGGTGCTATGCCATGAGGAAAGAGGAAGGAGTAGAGCTCTCGTCTATTTCAGTTGTGAATGAGTTCTCAGATGTATTTCCTGACGAACTACCTGGGTTACCTCCACAGAGAGAAGTGGAATTCACTATCGAATTAGAGCCTGGAGCAGCTCCTATTTCCAGGGCACCATACCGCATGGCGCCAACCGAGATGTATGAACTCAAGAAACAACTGGAGGAATTGTTACAGAAGGGCTATATCCAACCTAGTGTTTCTCCTTGGGGAGCGCCCGTTCTCTTTGTCCGGAAGAAAGACGGATCCCTCCGACTGTGTATTGATTACAGGGAGCTCAATAAGATGACGATCAAGAATAAGTACCCTATACCTCGGATCGATGACTTGTTTGATCAACTGCAAGGGGCAAGAGTATTCTCGAAGATTGACTTGCGATCAGGATACCACCAGTTGATGATTAAGGAATCGGGTATACCGAAATCTGCTTTCAGATCTCGGTACGGGCATTATGAATTCGTAGTAATGCCGTTTGGGCTTACCAATGCTCCTGCGGTATTCATGCAATTGATGAATCGGGTATTCTTGGAATACTTGGATAAATTTGTGGTCGTCTTCATTGATGACATCTTGATATATTCGAAGGACGCAGGGGAGCATGCCGAGCATTTGCGTGTGGTTTTGAGCACTTTGAGGAAGGAACAGCTGTATGCAAAGCTTTGTAAATGCGAGTTCTGGCTTAGGAAAGTAACTTTCCTTGGGCATGTAATATCAGCTGACGGAGTTCAGGTGGACCCAAAGAAAGTCGAAGCAATCTTAGAATGGGAAGCTCCTAATAGCGTGAAAGAAGTCCGGAGTTTCTTAGGACTTGCTGGATATTATCGCCGCTTTGTAGAGGGATTTTCCAAGATCTCTCGTCCGCTCACTCGGCTGTTACAGAAAACTCAAAAGTTTAAGTGGGATGAGAAATGCCAGGCTGGTTTTGATGAACTTAAGAAGAGACTGACGACAGCACCTATTTTAGCTTTGCCAGATGGAACTGATGGATTCATGGTATACATCGACGCTTCGAATCGAGTGCAGGTTGTGTGTATTGATGCAAAAGGATAAGGTGATTGCTTATGCTTCTCGGCAATTGAAACCGTATGAAGTAAATTACCCGACTCATGATCTGGAGTTAGCAGCTGTAGTCTTTGCACTGAAAATTTGGAGACATTATTTGTACGGTACTCATTGTCAGATATTTACAGATCATAAGAGCCTCAAGTACATTTTCAGTCAGAAATAATTAAACATGAGGCAGAGAAGGTGGCTGGAATTGATCAAGGATTACGACTTGGAGATTCTCTATCATCCGGGGAAAGCAAACGTAGTAGCCGATGCCTTGAGCCGAAAACCTGTTTCTCTTCGAGTGTTGGAAGCACTTACATCCCAAACCAGTATTCAACAGGAACTGATCCGCGAGGGGATTGAAGTATGGGCACCAGGAATTCAAGGGCAACTATATGTGATGGAACTGACTTCATCACTAGTCGAGGAGATCAAGTCTAAGCAGTTGGACGATTCTCTGATCCTTCGGTTATGTGATGAAGCAAAGAAAGGAAAAGCCCCAGGATTCGTGATACAAGACGATGGAGTTCTGAGATTTCAGAGTCGACTCTGCGTTCCCGATGATGATGATTTGAGACGGACTATTCTGAAGGAAGCTCACAGCACGCCCTATTCTATTCACCGAGCGTGATAAGATGTATAAGGATTTAAAACAAAACTTCTGGTGGGGGAATATGAAGAAGGACGTAGCAGATTATGTTTCGAGGTGTTTGACGTGTCAACAGGTTAAGATTGAACATCAGCGACCTGCCGGAATGTTAAAGCCGCTTCCGATCCCCGAATGGAAGTGGGAGGATATCTCGATGGATTTCATCACCAGTATGCCAAGGACTAAAACGGGAATGAACATGATTTGGGTTATAGTTGATCGACTAACCAAGTCGGCTCATTTCCTATGAATTAAAGATAAATGGGGACCCGAAAGATTGGCGCGAGTATTTATTGCGGAGATAGTCAGATTGCATGGGACGCCGAAGACCATTATTTCGGATCGAGATGGTCGCTTCGTGTCGCACTTCTGGAAAGCAGTTCACAGGTCTTTGGGAACTGAGCTCAACTTTAGCACGGCTTATCATCCCCAAACGGACGGTCAGTCCGAAAGGACTATACAGACAGTAGAGGACATGCTTAGAGCTTGTGCATTAGATTGGTCAACTGATTGGGAAGTTCACTTGCCCTTGATCGAGTTCACCTATAATAACAGTTGGCATGCTTCTATTAAGATCGCACCATTTGAAGCTTTGTATGGGAGAAGATGCCGATCACCCCTGTGTTGGGATGATTCTTCGGATTTGATCGGGACGGAACCGGAATTGATTATTCAGACTCAAGAGAAGTTAGCTTTGATTCGAGAAATATTGTTGACTGCCCAGAGTCGGCAGAAGTCTTATGCAGATATACGTCGTCGCCCTCTAGAGTTCGACGCTGGGGACCATGTACTATTGAAGGTGTCTCCTACACGAGGGATTTTCCGTTTTGGGAGGAGAGGCAAGCTTAGTCCAAGATACATCGGACCATTCGAGATCCTCGAGAGAGTTGGAGATTTAGCATACAGGTTGGCCTTACCGCCATCGCTGAGTCACGTTCACAATGTGTTTCACGTATCCCAATTGCGGAAGTATGTACCGGACCCCAGTCACGTCATTGATTTCGACGAGATCGAAATAGCTAATGATGGCACCTTCGAAGAGAGACCAATCAAGATACTTGAGAGCCGGATCAAACAATTGAGGAATAAACCAATATACTTGGTTAAAGTACAATGGTCACGACATGGAGTCAAAGAGGCCACTTGGGAGACGGAGGACAGTATGAAGGCTAGATATCCGGAGTTGTTTTCATCTTAAGTTTCGGGACGAAACTTCTTTTTAGGGAGGAAGGATGTAATACCCGAGATTTCGGATATGTATTTGGAACTTGTGATATTGTAATTATTGTACTTTTGTCTGAGTATTATTCTCCATATTTCATGGTCCGATGTTGTCGAGCGTATGATTTCGTGTATGTGATGTAAAGATTTTAATTCTGCGCATGTAGCGCACGCTATCGGCTATGTGTAGCGTACGCTAACATGGACTCAATAGCGCACGCTACAAAGGAGCAGTAGCGCACGCTATGCGTGGTCAATTTGATTGAGACGTGCGATAGGTGAGATCTAGCCGGGGGACCCCTGTCGGATCGTGTCGGGATGAACCTGGACGGATTTTGGGAAAAGCCAAGTCAACGCCTTAGCGCACGCTACAGGTATATGCGTAGCGCACGCTAAGTGCTGAATACAGTTAAGTCAGTAAGCCGTTAGCGCACGCTACGAGCAGGGACTAGCGCGCGCTAACGGCCATTTCTTATAAATAGGACAGCATCCTATTCGTGATTTCAGTTCCTTTTTCTCCCAGACCCGAATTCTTACACTTAGAACATAACTTCCTTCATCCTAAACACTTCATATCAACATCCTAGCTCGTGATTGAAGATCGTATATCGTTGGAGATTGGTGTTCAAGCCTTCGGTGTTGGATTGCTTCGGTTTCCTCCGTGTTCTTCACTACTTTGAGGTAGGTGATTCTTCACCGATATTAGTAATGTTCTTAAGGACGTTGATCATGTTTTGATAGCCAGTTATTTCGTTTATTAACGATCATCACTTGTTAGAAGGATACTTTTGACGTATCGGCACTATATATCGTAGGAACCCTTGAACCGTTTTTAGTATATGGACTCCTAAGTATTTTCAAACCGATTTGTGATCGATGAAGCGGATACTACCCAGTTGTTACGTTTTACACATTGGAATCATGCGTAGGACGAACGGAACTTAGAATATTTTCTTGAGGATCGAAGATGAAGTATGATGTTGAGATGATTATCCGTGTATTTGTATCTTATAATCATAGAACTCCCACAAACCTTATTAGCATGATATGCTTGAGGATGACTTGTTTTATCGCCGTAGAATTTATGAGTTCATCACCATTCAACCCAGTTTTCTGTTAGCAGTATTCTGCCATGCAAGATTAGCGCACGCTAACATATGTAAGTTAACGTGCGCTATCGGGGTTAAGTTAACGCACGATACGTACGTAACGTACGTTATGAGACCAGCCGAGTCAAACTGTCAGTCCGTGGCTAGCGTACGCTAGGCTTATACGATAGCGTACGCTAACAGGCAGGCTTAGCGAACGTTACGTAGAGTACGTAGCGCACGCTAAGCAGTCCAGGCAGATTGTTTATTTTGAGCTTTTGGGCCGTAGACCGAATTGTTAGGCCATCGTTCGACTTGAGATGATTTGTATATCATTCTTTTTTTAAGGTTCGAGCTTGTTACGTTGATCGAAGGAGGCGTCCTTCGAGTGTGTTGAGATCATTGAAGTGTTTCGTTCTTGCCATTTTCGAGGCAAGTATCATATGTCGAGTTCGATTTATATTGAAACTTTGATCATGCTTGTGGTTTTGTTCATGTTGTTGAATATGAGATGTCTTTCTGAAATTTCTCGTGGTATTCGTTGTTATTTGTTCGTATTGATGAACATATAGAAATGCATATATGTATGCATAGTTGATTGATTATGGTATAAATGATCCGAGGGGATCATGAGGATCTATGCTGAGGGCGCTGGATCGAATGTCCACCATGCGTTGGTCCGACGGGATCATCATGGGGATCTATGCTGAGGGCGCTGGATCGCTGGACGGGTTTTCCACCATGCGTTGGTCCGACGGGATCATCATGGGGATCTATACCAAGGGCGCTGGATCGCTGGATTACCCTGTACTGTGTTGATGGAATCGTGAGGATTCGCATCGTTGGATTACGATGACGGAAGTCCGTTTTGCATGTTTTATGATGCATTGATGATTTATGTATTACGATACTTGTACTAGCATTGTTTTTGCTAACCCCTTCGGGGGTGGACATTGTTTTGATGTTCAGGTAGCCGAGGAGCGGGGAAGCAACCACAGTACCGACAGGACGATGAAATGGCTCAGTGATGTGGTTGATGTTATTGTTATTGTGATTTGTCTTCTTGGTCTATTTAGTACTTGAGTACGTCTGTTTTAAAAATGTCTTTTCGATATGGTTGTATAAGTTAACTCATTTGATCGGTTGAATCAAATCTGTAATTGAACTTCAGTTGTACATTTGGTTTATATTTACACTCCTTTTAAAATTAGCCTTGTAAATCCTTACCTAAAGGGTTTACGGCGCTGTAATTATTCCGAATATATCGGGGTGTTACAGTGCTAACTCTTACAATCTCTTGATTTCCGGGCTCAAGAAAACCACACTAAAAACACTCTTGTTTTTCCTGGTACAAGACAACCTTACAATCAAACAATTGCGAGTAGGAACTCGACTTTACAAAGAATGTCACTCTTAGATACAAGAATATAAGTAGGAAGTGATGGAACAATTCTCCTTGTATCGCAATGTAGAGAATGTATATCTCTCGTAAAATATGATTGAAATAGCTTGGTAATACTTGTGAGCTCAGATGATTTGTTGTGTCTTCCAAATCCTTGAAATGTGCTATTTATAGCCTTCATGAGGTGAATTTCCCGTTGGAACAGTTGCATGCTTTACGTACATTATGGAGGGGCGGTTACGCACGTTATAACTCTTACATACGTTATGTAACTTGAGTAGCGGCCGTAATGAACTCTGAAAAACAGTCTAGTGACATCCGATAAAAATCATTACGTACGTTACGTAAGTATGGCTTACGTACGTTAACTTCCAGTCAAAGATCCGTTGGATGTGAAGACCTGTTGTAACGGCTAGTGAATTTTTGCAACGGGCAGAAACTTCAAACCTTACGTACGTTATACAGAGTATGTTACGTACGTTACCTGCATAAAAACTCTTGCAAGAATAGTGAGTGTTACGTACGTTATAGATGGGTTGATTACGTACGTTAAGTGAAAGAAAAATGTGTAAAGTAAATTTTGGTTAAATAACTCATCATCAAAATATAACAATGAATTATTAAAAATATTGTACCAACAGTTGGATAGTTCACATCAAAAAGTACTTGATGTTTATTACATGATAGAGATTAATAAATAGTATCTCGTCCCATGTGCATATGCAAACGGTCTCACATAAACCACCATAGAAAGAATACGTATGGTGATTATGTCATTGGTTATGCGCACCAATTTGCATATTTTGTCTGGAATTATGCAATATTGCACGTAACTTTACTTAAATTGTTCATTCTTAGACCTTTTACTAACCAATTAGTTTATGCGTAGCAGTTGGTAACTGGATAACCTGATTTTTTTATTTTTGACCCAGACGGACTTAAGTGCCAATTGGACATTTGATTATGCATTATATGTGCCTTCTGTGCCTCACAGCGCGTTGGTCTTTAGAAACGATTAAGTATTCACGTTGGATAAGAATCTCCAAACGTTTATCCGCTATTTAGAACCTTCACAGTGATCTCTTTACCGCACGATTTGCGGATTGTCACTTTAATGAGATAACCTTTCAATCGTTAGGGGGAGGAGAGAAAATGTAATTTCTCGGGGAATGACAGGAATTGTCATGGTGTCTCCAATATGTCTCATTATGATCCCCGAACTTCACAATGTTACCATGAAGCAAACAGAATACTCGATCTTCAGGATGTAGCAGATTCGATGCCTGGTGCATTTACTGATATCGTTCAAGTGACAAGATCTCACATTACAGCTGCAAATGTGCCTGTAAGGTTAGAAGTCCCATGTAAGGGGCACATCACCAATGAATCGGGTGATGCAACTGCACCTGGTAGAGGCGTGGTTGAGGTCCTGGCTCCCTGCGAAGGAAGGGGTGGAAGCCACATGGTTCGACTAAATACTCACCCAAGTAAGAGGTAGAGTATGGCACAAATTCACATGTTAACCATCAATGAACTCGTTTCATGAGATCATGCTTGATTTTATTATGTCAATGAGTCATGACGAGGGGGACGCCCCGAAGATATGATTCCGAAAATCAAGAATCTCGATGAAATTATGAGGGTGTGGCCTGATCAACCACCCACTTTGATGACATGTCATGAATCATAAAGTACGATAATGTCAAGCCTCGCTCAGTTAGATGAAATACAGATAGAGCTGATTGGCCTATAAGAAAAACATTCCAGGTAGAACTAGATTCTCTGACAAAGAGACAGGTATTTGGTGTAGGTAGTGCTAACCTAACCAAGTGTAAAGCCTGAAGGACACAATCGAGGCTTTGTCATAAATCATAGTGAGAATAGTAGAGTCCTAATATATAAGGTTCACGAAGTAATGCTTCTCACAATGCCCTGGAATTGATTATGTGGAAATGTACTCCCACGTATACGTATCCGCTATTTGATTAGCGTAGTAATTTCTGAGGGACTGGAAATGCAGCTAAATGGATGTGGTTACTACGTATCTCTCTGGGGATCTAGATATGGAGATATATATATATATATGAAAGTGCCCGATGGCATTGCATTACCCAAATCAAGTGACTATAGACCACAGAGTGCGTTTGCAATTAGATTGAAATGCTCAACTTTAAGGTTTTGAAGCAATCCTTAAGGATGTGGTATAACCGTCTAAGTGACTACTTGATTGGGAAGGGATATAAGAATAATGAACTGTGTCCCTGCATCTTCACAAATAAGTTCTGGATTCACAATCATCGCAATGTATGTCGATGCCATGAACATAATAGGTCTTGATGAAATAAGAGAAACCACCGGATACTGGAGATCTTGGGAAAACCCGGCTCTGTCGAGGTATTGACATATACATCGAGTTTGTGGGATTCATTCCACCGGTCTACCTATGTCCAGAAGATTCTCAGGCACTTTAACATAGACAAGGTAAACCCGACTAGAACCCCATGATAGGTCGAATATTTGGGTGCAAAGGAAAGATCCATCTCATCTAAAGGAAAGTGACGACGAGCTTTGGGAGCTTAAATTCCCTACTTGAGTGCAATAGTGCATTATTGTACTTAGCTCAATATACACGACGTGTTATCACTCCTCAATTAATTCGCTTACTAGATTTAGTTCAACATCGACGCAACATAAATGGAATGGTATCAAGAATATCTTCTGATACTTAAAAGAAACCATTGACTTAGGACTATTCTTTCCCTACAAGCAGGCAAAAGAAGCTGCTTACGAAAAGGAAAATGCTAAAGTAAATGCTGGTGCCGAAGCAACTACCACAAAGTATGTGTTGGTATGATTTGCTTATGTCTTGGAAATCGACTAAGAAAACCCCTTTTGGCTACCTCATCGAATCACGACAAGATTATTGCTTTGCATGAATCAATCCGTGAGTGTACATGACTAAGAACTATCATTCTACACTTGTGAGAAACTAGTGGTTAAGTACTACCACTGATGAGCATACTTACATTTATGAACATGATGTAACTTGTAAATCCCCTTGATTGATGGAATGATCATAACGGGAAATATGTGAGATATAATGGAACATACTTACATATGTTGCACTCTTTTCCTTAGACCAAGGTTTATTTTTCCCACTGGGTTTTGTTACTTGACAAGGTTTTTAACGAGACAATGATATATGAATGTAAGCATTAGGGGGAGCTGTAGAGTTTTCCAACTTCCGAGATTCATGTAAAGATCACAAGGAAATGGTGATTTATAAAGAAATTTAATCACATGTGTTGTACTCTTTTCTTTGACCAAGGTTCATTTTCTCCCATTGGGTTTTGTTACTTGGTGAAGTTTTTAATAAGGCAACAACTACTTGATTGATGTACAAATCAAGGAGAGATGTAGACTTGAGGGGGAGTCTTACATCCACAACGTATGTTATAATCTTTTCCTTCCAAGGATCATTTTTCCCACAGGGTTTTTGTCACTTGGAAATGTTTTTAACGAGGTAACAAGATGTACGTTTTTAGGGATCGATGGAATGGTCACCTTAGTAGCGCTATGATCAAATGTAACGATCATATGAAAGGATAGATTCAAAGGACGAAGTCTAAACTTGATGTGTCTAGATGCTGTACTCTTTTCCCTACGATCAAGACATTTTTACCACTGGGTTTTTGCTTGACGAGGTTTTAACGAGGCAACATGACATGCACTTGTAGACTAGGAACAAGGGGGAGTGTTAAAGTAATAATACCCATTGTGTGCCTAAGTCTGTTAGTTTACGGGCTTTTCTAGTTAGCGTTTGGCTAAGGCCTGTTTGTATCTATTTCTCCCTATTTAAAGGGATGTCATCAATGGAATAATACACACTTTTACCCTACTTTATTGTCTCAGTTATTTTCCCTTCAATATATATATATATATATATATATATATATATATATATATGAATTGGTTTCGGTGATAACCTTTCCTGGCATGAGAACTAGGAATCAATCTAAGCCATTAAATGATAAAATAAAGAGGGTCCAGATTTTATCACATCATCAGAGCATATGGGGCGTGTGAATGGCATTAGCTAAGGAGAAGGGTAATTTGTCTCTCGATAAATAAACTAGTCCCATTTAAAATACAATAACTTATTCATTTATTATCCATGTTAAATAAAATATATATCAAATTAATCCTTTTTCATGATATACAATATAAGATGCATATTGCGTACCTAAAAATTTACAAATATACTGCTTCATAGTGTTTAAATGCACTACTTCAGATTGTATAAATGGTGCCTCATAGTGTATAAAGTAATGCTTCTGCTTCAAAATTAACACAAAAATTCCTGATAAAACTGCCAACTTCAATAGTAAATTGCTTTCGCTGGATCCGAATCAAGAGTCGTGTCATATAATATTGGAAAATCAAAGGAGTCTACATTCCAACAGAAAAAAAACAGCATTGAAAAATATTAAGTAGGGAGAGACTTATAATGCATTGAGTGGAGACTGCCAGGATGCTTATTTTATGAGAATATACAAATGCGTCGCTTCAAAGTGCACAAATGGACTGTTTTATAGTGTACAAATACACTGCTTTATAGTATACAAAGTGCTGCTTCTGCTTTAAAATTTGACTTATAACATATTGCTTCTTAACTTATAACTACACTACTGCAATGTACAAATACAGCGCTTCATAGTTTACAGATGCAATGCTTCACAACATTCAAAATACTGCTTCTGCTTCAAAATTTGCACGAAAATTCCTCATCAAACCGTCAAAACTTCACTAAATATACTGCTTTCATTGGATATAAATTAAAGTCATGTCATATACCATTGAAAAGTATGAGAGTCTAGTTTCCAATAAAAAACGAACACTAAGAAATATTAAGTATGGAAAGAGTTAACACTTTGAATGCAGACTCTCAATATGCTTGTTTTACAAGAATATACAAACGCACTGTTTCATAGTGTATAAAAAGTACACTGCTTTTTTTTTTGTTTTTTGTATTTTTGAGGTATATGCATCTTAAATTGTAGATCATGAAAATATGAGTAATTTGATATAATTTTAATGAAAAATGAGTATAAAATGATTAAGTTATTGTATTTAGATGGAGACAATTTAATTATGTGCTGACAAGATTACTCTTATATAATTTTCAGCACGTCTCATGCAGGCAATTAGCATTGAGCAGTGACTACTTTTTTGCCCTCCGTATTGATTTATCTAATCAACAAGAGTGATTTCTAGTTCTCACAGCAGTACATGGTTCACACATGATCTTTATATATATATATATATAATGACAAGTCAATCGTATTAATGGTAATATATATTAATGTTACTTTTTTATATTGAACAATAGATACAATTTTATCTAATAGAAGATAGAATAAAATTCTTTTAACACTGCACATCTCATAAATATTTGTTTATGTTGTTAATATTTTTAATAAATTTCTATTACATGATTTATATATTATTGAAAGAATAACATAAAAATAAAAAATTCAGCTAGAAAACTTTCTAAATAATATAAAATTTGAACATTATAAAAAAAGCGGTCCATATATATCAAAATATTGTGAAATCAAAAAAGTATTCAAGAATATGAATTTTTTTTGAAAAATATTTAGAAATCTTAAAAATGTTTTGGAATATCTAAAAAATTACTCAATAAATAAAATTATTAAGTTATTTAGACAATCCTAAAAACATATAAAATTTTTTCAATATATTCTGAGATAAAAGAAAGAAAAATGAATAGATTTTTTTTTTTCAAATACCTGTTAATTTTATATATTCAAATGAATAAATACTATAACATATATGTATTCATATGGGAGATACTTTTAATTTTAGGCGCAATATTAGTTGGCCATTTGCAATTAAATGTTTGTTGCGAATGAATAATAATGTTAAATTTTTAAAATAAATATGAGGTGTGTGTGTGTGTGTATATATATATATATATATATATATATAAAAGAGTATTATTATTTTTGAATATGTATACCAAGAATTAACGAGTATCCTACCCATTGTCATTTTATAAATATTATATATTTAAATATTATTTAGATATAATTATATGTGATTACCGATTATAAATACCATCTTCTATTGTGTTTTGTTGTATTTTATATAATATATAATTATTTTGATACACAAAAATATGCATTCTTAGAATAATAATAATAATTTTGTTGTAAAATTAATATTAAGCAAGACTATTATTGAAGATAATAATAGTATAAAATAGAAAAATAACAAGGGAACAAGTAGGGAGGAAATGAGATGGAGTTTTATTACTCTTTCTTTTTGTGTGTGTAATTTCTTCATTTCCATAACCACATATTTATAGTAACAAATATGGCACTATTACAATCACAAGTTTTGTTACTATTACATCACAAGATTTGCTACTATTTGTCTTGTGATAACAATTAATGCTAAAGTCCAAAATGATATTATAACATTCCCCCTTGGACGTAGCATTATAGCAAGCTGGATGAGTATGCCTCGTTAAAAACCTTAAGCCGGAAAACCCAATGGGACAAATTCGGACAGAAGGGGAAAAGAGTACATTCTCAGATCCAGACCTTGTGCATAAGCTACCTCGTTAAAAACCTTAAGCTGGAAAAACTCAGTGGGATAAAAACCAGTCATAAGGAAATGAGTACAACACACGTATTTGATTTCGCTCCCCCTGAAATAAAGAGTTTCCAAATTGATTCATCAATCTTGGTTCTTGTTCGCTCTTCTCATGCCTATGCCGTATACCAGTTTCTCGAATATCGATGTCGGCAATGATTTTGTAAATATATCAGCAAGATTGTGGCAGGAGCGAATTTGTTGAACATTTATTTCTCCATTTTTCTGAAGTTCGTGCGTGTAGAAAAACTTCGGTGAAATATACTTGGTCCGATCACCTTTTATATATCCACCCTTGACTTGTGCTATGCATGCTGCATTGTCTTCATAAATGATTGTGGGAGTGTCTGTCACAAGCTTCAATGGTTGTAGGTCGTGGCTGAAATGAGAATATTACGTTGGTCGTGTGGTCGCACAATGTTAGATAGAATTGCGAATGGGTTTTTCAGGAACGCGTTGGAAGTGGCACCCATTTCAGCGAAAGTTAGGGAAGGGAGATTGAGATGGTTTGGCCACGTCCGCAGGAGGCAGGCATCTGCTCCGGTGAGGAGGGTCGAGAGTTTAATGGTTGTAGGGGAGAGGAGGAGAGGCAGACCGAGGAGGACGTGAGAGGAGCAACTGAGATTAGATTTGAAGGCCTTGAACCTTTCCGAGACCATGACTGTTGATAGGTACGCTTGGAGGCGCCAGATCAGAGTTGTGGATTCTTTTGTAGGGAGCGATGCTGTAGTTGAGAGCCTCAGGGTTGGGTTGTCTCGGCTAGCTTTGACCTAGAGCATTGCATTTTTACTTTTATTGTATATTTTATCCTATTGTCTTTGCGTGTGGTGTATTTTTGACAGGGAGCTGTGCGCAGAGCCAACCTCTCTTTTGTTAGAGCAGCGTTCATCGGGAGTGAAGTAGCCAAATTCCACTTAGGTAAGTCCCATGTGGATCAAGCCATGGGCTCAGGTATGGTCTCGAGCTTTTTCGAATCATATGTTTTCCTTTGTATTTATCACACAAGATTCTGCTGTGCACTAAGCTGGGAGTCTTCACGGAAACAGCCTCCTGTAATACCCGAGATTTCTGTTATGTAATTGGAACTTGTGATATTGTAATGATTGTACGTTTGTCTGAATACTATTCTCCGTATTTCATAATCCGATGTCGTCGAGCATATAATTTCGTGTATGTGATTTAAAGGTTGAAATTTTGTGCATGTAGCGCACGCTACAGGCTAAGGGTAGCGTACGCTAGCATGGTTTCATAGCGCACGCTACCGAGTGTAATTAGCGCACGCTATGCGTGGTCAGACTGATTGAGACGTGCGGTAGGTGAGATCTGGCCGGGGGACCCCTGTCGGATCGTGTCGGATGTACCTGGACGGCTTTCGGGAAAAGCCGGGTCAACGCCTTAGCGCACGCTACAGGTATATGCGTAGCGCACGCTAAGTGCCGAGTACAGTTTAGACTGTGAGCCGTTAGCGCACGCTACGAACAGGGTATAGCGCGCGCTAATAGCCATTTATTATAAATAGGATGACATCCTATTCGTGATTTGATCCTTTCTTCCCACATAGCCCGAACTCTTGCACTTGAAACATAACTCCATTCGTCCTAAACACTTCGTATCAACCACCTAGTTCGAGATTGAAGATCTTATATCATTGGAGATTGGTGTTCAAGCCTTTGGTGTGGGATTGCTTCATTTTCATCCGTGTTCTTCATTACTTTGAGGTAGGTGATTTTTCACCAATGATTAGTAAGGTTCCTAAGGAAGTTTGAATCATGTTTGGATAGCAAGTATTTCGTTTTTATCGGTCATCGCATGTTAGAAGGATACTTTTGACGTATAGGTACTAGATATCGAATGAACCTTTGAACCACCTTATTATAAGGACTCCTAAGCATGTTTAAATCGATTTATGATCAAGTAATCGGATAGTACCCAGTTGCTGAGTCGTATACGTTGGAATCATGTGTTTTTGAACGTAAGATGATCGGAACTTAGATTACTTCTTGAAGATCGTAATGGATTATGATATTAAGATGACTATCCGTATATTGGTATTTCATAATCATCAAATCTTCCACAAACCTTATTAGCATGATATGCCCGAGGATAACTTGTATTATCACGGTAGGATTCATGAGTCCTTCACCATTCAACCCAGTTTCGGCTTGCAGTATTCTGCCATGCAATATTAGCGCACGCTAACACGTGTGAGTTAACGTGCGCTATCGGGGTCAGTTAACACCCGAAACGTACGTAGCGTACGTTATGAGACCAGCCGAGTCAGACTGCCAGACCATGGCTAGCGCACGCTAGTCTTATACGATAGCGTACGCTAACGGTCCTTCTTAGCGCACGTTACGTAGAGTACGTAGCGCGCGCTAAGCAGTCCAGACAGATTGCTTATTTTGAGCTTTTCGGCCGTAGACCAAATTGTTAGGCCATCGTTCGACTTGAGATGATTTGTATACCGTTCCTATTGTTAAGGTTCGAGCCGGTTACGTTGATCGAGGGAGGCGGCCTTCGAGTGTGTTGAGATCATCGAAGTATTTCGTCTTGCCATTTTCGAGGCAAGTATCATATGTCAAGTTCGATTTATATTGAATCTTTGATCATACTTGTGGTTTTGTTCATATTGTTGAATATGAGATGTATTTCTGAAAATTCTCATGATATTGGTTGATTATTTGTTCGTATTGATGAACATATTGAAGTGCATATGTGTATGCATAGTTGATTGATTTATGGTATAAATGATCCGAGGGGATCATGAGGATCTATCTTGAGGGCTGGATCGAATGTCCACCATGCGTTGGTCCGACGGATCATCATGGGGATCTATCTTGAGGGCCCGGATCGCTGGACGGGTTTTCCACCATGCGTTGGTCCGACGGGATCATCATGGGGATCTATACCAAGGGCGCTGGATCGCTGGATTACCCTGTATTGTGTTGATGGAATCATGAGGATTCGCATCGTTGGATTCCGGTAGCGGAAGTCCGTTTTGCATGTTTTATGATGTATTAATGATTTATTGTATGACGATACTTGTACTAGCATTGTTTTGCTAACCCCTTCGGGGGTGGACATTGTTTTTGATGTTCAGGTAGTCGAGGAGCGGGGAGGCGACCTGATGCAAGCGGGACGATGAGATGGCTCAGTGATGTGGTTGATGTTCTTATTATTGTGATTTGTCTTCTTGGTTCGTTTAGTAATCGAGTATGTCTGTATTAATAAAGTCTTTTCGATATGGTTGTATAAGTCAGCACATTTGATCGTTTGATTCAAGTCTGTATGTGAATTCCAATGTTCGATTGGTTTATTTTTACACTTCTTTTAAAATTAGCCTTGTAAATCCTTATCTAAAGGGTTTACGGCGCTGTAATTATTCCGAATATCTCGGGGTGTTACAGAATATGGTATCGGAGCTAAGATTTATGGATATCTTGGCAGTCGGGTTAGTTGGGTCTGTTTACGTTATTGATTATTGGTCGTTCGTAACATCACTGCTGAGCCAGCATCGTCGTGTGGACTGTGGTTGTAAGTTTCCTAATCTCGAATACTACTGTTTTATTTAATTCACGTCTTGTAAACATTAATGAATGTACTTTGAGAAAGTTTGTCCTAGATATTGAGTATTTATGTTTACAGTATGTTGAGAGGAGGTCGTGGACACGGACGCGGTCGTGGACGCGGACGTGGTAATGCGAGGCAAGAAGAGTCGGTATCTACCCCAGAGATAACCGCTAGTCAAACGGATTCACATTCCGGGGGACAGCAGGGATCGGCAAATAATAATGCAGATCCTAACGTGCCGGGAGTGCTTCAGCAGGTGGTTGCCCAGATAAACCAGTTTGCTCAAGTTGTGGATCGCATGCAGACGGCGATGGGACACCAGAATAACGTGGATAATCGGGGAGATAAATGGCTTACCGAGGTGGTCAAATTGCATCCTCCGAAATTTGACGGTTCCACTGAGACGCTTTCGTGGGATCATTGGCTGAAGGAATTAGAGAAGATTTTTGCGGGGATTAACTGTCCCAACGATAGGAAGGTTCCGGTCGCCCAATATCTTTTGACCGGGGAGGCTTTCGACTGGTGGGAGGCCATTCGACCAGAGGAGCATAATGCTGACTGGACAGAATTCAAGTTGATGATGGAGGCACAGTATTGTCCTCGCCCAGTTAGAGAGGCCCGAGTTCGGGAGTTTTTCTCACCACAAAATTCGGAAGCATCTGTGACGGAAGTGATTAAGACTTTTAATCACCAGCTGACTTATGTGCGCCACCTGGTCAGGATCGAGGCGGAAAGGATTTTCCATTTTGACATGCGAATGAAGCCGGAAATTCAGCAATATATGTCCGGATTTGATTGTACCACCTTGAGGCAGTATCAGGACAAGGCGTTGGCCTACGATATGAAGGAAGCGGCAGTAGAGAAATCGACGGAAGCAAAGAAACAGAAGGTGTCGGGCAACTTCGCGGAGAATAAGAATAGTGGGCCCCGCCGGGGTCAGTCCTCTTTTCACTCATCCAGGAGACCTCCGCATCCTAGTCGAGGAGGAAAGAAGTTCCGGGCAGCACCGACTGTTTCTGACACAGGGAAGAAGTGTTACAACTGTGGCAAGGCGGGACATGTTCGACGGGATTGTTTCGCGCCTGCTGTGACCTGTTTCGAGTGTGGACAGGAAGGACATCGCGCAACATTTTGTGGGAATGCGACCCGATCTTTTGGTACTCGCACTCCAGCGCCAGTTCCGAAGGAAACAAGTGTGAACCAGACGCAGCAGAGTGGATTTCAGCAGCAGAACGTTGGGAAGAGAGAGGCATCCAGTGCTGGGTCCGTTCCTCCACGCCTGTATGAAATGAGGAAATCTGATGATCAGAACACAGCTGTTGCATCAGGTACGATTCAGATTCTTTTGCAACCAGTTAGTGTCTTATTCGATTCGGGAGCTACGCATTCTTTTATATCTTTGAACTGTGTTAATCGTTTGAACATCTCGTGCTTGTATAATTGCGAACCTTATGTTGTGGGATTACCGAGCGGAGAGAAAATTGTGGGAACCTTAGAAGCTAAGGATTTCCCAGTATCTATAGAAGGAAGAGATTGGCCATCGAATCTTATTGTGGTTGACATCTGCGGTGACGATTTAATTCTCGGAGATGATTGGCTCAACCGTTATGGAGCTGTGCTGAATTACCGAGAGAGAGTCATTTCCATCATTGCGATGACGGATCGAACACTTATTCCGAGGATGGAGACCGGGAAGCTCGGGGAAATTGATCAAGGCAATGAAAGCTGCGAAATTACTGAAGCAAGGATGTCACGGACTTTGGTGCTATGCCATGAGGAAAGAGGAAGGAGTAGAGCTCTCGTCCATTTCAGTGGTGAATGAGTTCTCCGATGTATTTCTGACGAACTACAGGTTACCTCCGCGAGAGGAGTGGAATTCACTATCGAACTAGAGCACAGGCGGCTCCTGTTTCGAGCACCATACCGCATGGCGCCAACCGAGATGTATGAACTCAAGAAACAACTGGAGGAATTGTTGCAGAAGGGTTATATTCAACCAAGCGTTTCTCCTTGGGGAGCGCCCGTTCTCTTTGTCCGGAAGAAAGACGGATCCCTCCGACTGTGTATTGATTACAGGGAGCTTAACAAAATGACGATCAAGAATAAGTATCCTATACCTCGGATCGACGACTTGTTTGATCAACTGCAAGGGGCAAGGGTATTCTCGAAGATTGACTTGCGATCAGGATACCATCAGTTGAGAATTAAGGAATCGGATATACCGAAATCTGCTTTCAGATCTCGGTACGGGCATTATGAATTTGTAGTGATGCCATTTGGACTTACCAATGCTCCTGCGGTATTCATGCAATTGATGAATTGGGTATTCTTGGAGTACTTGGATAAATTTGTGGTCGTTTTCATTGACGACATCTTGATATATTCGAGGGACGCAGAGGAACATGCTGAACATTTACGTGTGGTTTTGAGCATCTTGAGAAAGGAACAGCTGTATGCTAAGCTTTCTAAATGCGAATTTTGGCTTAAGGAAGTAACCTTCCTTGGGCATGTGATATCATCCGACGGAGTTCAGTGGACAGAAGAAAGTCGAAGCAATCTTGGAATGGGAAGCCCTAAAACGTGAAAGAAGTCAAGCTTCTTAGGACTTGCTTGGATATTATCGCCGCTTTGTAGAGGATTTTCCAAAATTGCTCGCCCGCTCACTCATTTATTCTGAGAAAACTCAAAAGTTCACGTGGAATGAGAAATGTCATCTTTGGTTTTGACGAACTTAAGAGGAGGCGGCGGCACCTATATTAGCACCGCGAGGGAACCGATGGATTCATGGTATACAGCGATGCTTCAAATCGGGGTTTGGGTTGTGTGTTGATGCGAAGGATAAAGTGATTGCTTATGCTTCTCGGCAATTGAAACCGCACGGGTTAATTATCCTACTCATGATCTGGAGCTAGCAGCTGTGGTCTTTGCCTTGAAAATCTGGCGACATTATTTGTACGGCACTCATTGTCAGATCTTTACAGACCATAAGAGCCTCAAGTACATTTTCAGTCAGAAAGAATTAAACATGAGGCAGAGAAGGTGGCTAGAATTGATCAAGGATTACGACTTGGAGATTCTTTATCATCCGGGAAAAGCAAATGTAGTAGCCGATGCTTTGAGCCGTAAACCTGTTTCCCTTCGAGTGTTGGAAGCACTTACGTCCCAAACCAGTATTCAACAAGAACTGATCCGCGAGGGGATTGAAGTATGGGCACCAAGAATCCAAGGGCAACTTTATGTGATGGAACTGACTTCATCACTAGTCGAGAAGATCAAGTCCAAGCAGTTGGACGATTCTCTGATCCTTCGATTAGGTGATGAAGTAAAGAAAGGAAAAGCCCCAGGATTCGTGATACAAGATGATGGAGTTCTGAGATTTCAAAGTCGACTTTGCGTTCCCGATGATGATGATTTGAGACGGACTATTCTGAAAGAAGCTCATAACGCGCCCTATTCTATTCACCCGGGCAGCAGTATGATGTATAAGGATCTAAAGCAAAACTTCTGGTGGGGGAATATGAAGAAGGACGTAGCAGAGTACGTTTCAAAGTGTTTGACTTGTCAGCAGGTTAAGATTGAACATCAACGACCTGCCGGAATGTTAAGACCGCTTCCGATCCCTGAGTGGAAGTGGGAGGATATCTCGATGGACTTCATTACTAGTATGCCAAGGACTAGAACGGGAATGAACATGATTTGGGTTGTGGTTGATCGACTAACCAAGTCGGCTCATTTCCTGGGAATTAAAGATACATGGGGACCCGAGAGATTGCACGAATATTTATTGCGGAGATAGTCAGATTGCACGGGACGCCGAAGACCATTATTTCGGATCGAGATGGTCGTTTCGTGTCGCACTTCTGGAAAGCAGTTCACAAGGCTTTGGGGACTGAGCTCAATTTTAGCACAGCTTATCATCCCCAAACAGACGGTCAATCCGAAAGGACTATTCAAACTGTAGAAGACATGCTTAGAGCTTGTGCGTTGGATTGGTCAACTGATTGGGAAGTTCACTTGCCCTTGATCGAATTCACTTACAATAATAGTTGGCATGCTTCTATTAGAATGGCACCATTTGAAGCTTTGTACGGGAGGAGATGCCGATCACCCCTGTGTTGGGATGATTCTTCGGATTTGATCGGGACGGAACCGGAATTGATTATTCAGACTCAAGAGAAGATAGCTGTGATTCGAGAGAGACTGTTGACTGCCCAGAGTCGACAGAAGTCTTATGCAGATGTACGGCGTCGCCCTCTAGAGTTCGACGCTGGGGACCACGTACTATTGAAGGTGTCTCCTACACGAGGGATTTTCCGTTTTGGGAGAAGAGGCAAGCTAAGTCCAAGATATATCGGGCCATTTGAGATCCTAGAAAGAGTTGGGGATTTAGCGTACAGGTTGGCTTTACCGCCATCACTGAGTCACGTTCACAATGTGTTTCACGTATCCCAATTGCGGAAGTATAAACCGGACCCCAGTCACGTCATTGATTTCGACGAGATCGAGATAGCTAATGATGGCACCTTCGAAGAGAGACCAATCAAGATACTTGAGAGCCGGATCAAACAATTAAGGAATAAACCGATACATTTGGTTAAAGTACAATGGTCACGACATGGAGTCGAAGAGGCCACTTGGGAAACGGAGGACGGTATGAAGGCTAAATATCCGGAGTTGTTTTCATCCTAAGTTTCGGGACGAAACTTCTTTTTAGGGAGGAAGGATGTAATACCCGAGATTTCTGTTATGTAATTGGAACTTGTGATATTGTAATGATTGTACGTTTGTCTGAATACTATTCCCCGTATTTCATAATCCGATGTCGTCGAGCATATAATTTCGTGTATGTGATTTAAAGGTTGAAATTTTGTGCATGTAGCGCACGCTACAGGCTAAGGGTAGAGTACGCTAGCATGGTTTCATAGCGCACGCTACCGAGTGTAATTAGCGCACGCTATGCGTAGTCAGACTGATTGAGACGTGCGGTAGGTGAGATCTGGCCGGGGGACCCCTGTCGGATCGTGTCGGATGTACCTGGACGGCTTTCGGGAAAAGCCGGGTCAACGCCTTAGCGCACGCTACAGGTATATGCGTAGCGCACGCTAAGTGCCGAGTACAGTTTAGACTGTGAGCCGTTAGCGCACGCTACGAACAGGGTATAGCGCGCGCTAATAGCCATTTATTATAAATAGGACAGCATCCTATTCGTGATTTCAGTCCTTTCTTCCCACATAGCCCGAACTCTTGCACTTGAAACATAACTCCATTCGTCCTAAACACTTCGTATCAACCACCTAGTTCGAGATTGAAGATCTTATATCATTGGAGATTGGTGTTCAAGCCTTTGGTGTGGGATTGCTTCATTTTCATCCGTGTTCTTCATTACTTTGAGGTAGGTGATTTTTCACCAATGATTAGTAAGGTTCCTAAGGAAGTTTGAATCATGTTTGGATAGCAAGTATTTCGTTTTTATCGGTCATCGCATGTTAGAAGGATACTTTTGACGTATAGGTACTAGATATCGAATGAACCTTTGAACCACCTTATTATAAGGACTCCTAAGCATGTTTAAATCGATTTATGATCAAGTAATCGGATAGTACCCAGTTGCTGAGTCGTATACGTTGGAATCATGTGTTTTTGAACGTAAGATGATCGGAACTTAGATTACTTCTTGAAGATCGTAATGGATTATGATATTAAGATGACTATCCGTATATTGGTATTTCATAATCATCAAATCTTCCACAAACCTTATTAGCATGATATGCCCGAGGATAACTTGTATTATCACGGTAGGATTCATGAGTCCTTCACCATTCAACCCAGCTTGCCAGATTCTCGCCATGCAATATTAGCGCACGCTAACACGTGTGAGTTAACGTGCGCTATCGGTCGATTAACACCCGAAACGCACGTAGCGTACGTTATGAGACCACCGAGCCGATCGCTGCGAGACCATGGCTAGCGACGCTAGTCTTATACGATAGCGCACGCTAACGGTCCTTCTTAGCGCACGTTACGTAGAGTACGTAGCGCGCTAAGCCCGCATGCATTGCTTATTTTGAGCTTTTCGGCCGTAGACCAAATTGTTAGGCCATCGTTCGACTTGAGATGATTTGTATACCGTTCCTTTTGTTAAGGTTCGAGCCGGTTACGTTGATCGAGGAGGCGGCCTTCGAGTGTGTTGAGATCATCGAAGTATTTCGTCTTGCCATTTTCGAGGCAAGTATCATATGTCAAGTTCGATTTATATTGAATCTTTGATCATGCTTGTGGTTTTGTTCATATTGTTGAATATGAGATGTATTTCTGAAAATTCTCATGATATTGGTTGATTATTTGTTCGTATTGATGAACATATTGAAGTGCATATGTGTATGCATAGTTGATTGATTTATGGTATAAATGATCCGAGGGGATCATGAGGATCTATGCTGAGGGCGCTGGATCGAATGTCCACCATGCGTTGGTCCGACGGGATCATCATGGGGATCTATGCTGAGGGCGCTGGATCGCTGGACGGGTTTTCCACCATGCGTTGGTCCGACGGGATCATCATGGGGATCTATACCAAGGGCGCTGGATCGCTGGATTACCCTGTATTGTGTTGATGGAATCATGAGGATTCGCATCGTTGGATTCCGGTAGCGGAAGTCCGTTTTGCATGTTTTATGATGTATTAATGAATTATTGTATGACGATACTTGTACTAGCATTGTTTTGCTAACCCCTTCGGGGGTGGACATTGTTTTTGATGTTCAGGTAGTCGAGGAGCGGGGAGGCAGCCACAGTACCGACAGGACGATGAGATGGCTCAGTGATGTGGTTGATGTTCTTATTATTGTGATTTGTCTTCTTGGTTCGTTTAGTAATCGAGTATGTCTGTATTAATAAAGTCTTTTCGATATGGTTGTATAAGTCAGCACATTTGATCGTTTGATTCAAGTCTGTATGTGAATTCCAATGTTCGATTGGTTTATTTTTACACTTCTTTTAAAATTAGCCTTGTAAATCCTTATCTAAAGGGTTTACGGCGCTGTAATTATTCCGAATATCTCGGGGTGTTACACCTCCCTACCGTAATAAGTAGGGGCATGGTCTGCGTACATCTTACCCTCCCCAGACCCTGCTCTGAGCGGGATATACTGGGTATGTTTGGTTTGGTTTGGTTTGGTTTTTCTGTCAAAATCTTCAATCGACATTCATTTAGTATATGAGCTATAACTGGTCTTAGCCAAACACTTTCTCTGCCAGCTTCATAGAGAGCAATTATCTCAGAATGATTAGAAGATGTAGCTACTAATTTTTGTTTGGTCGATCTCCATGATATAGCCGTACCATTATAGCAGAATAAATAACCGGTCTGTGAGCGAGCCTTATGTGGATCGGATTTGTATCCCGCATCAGCATAACCAACTAATCCAGAGTTAGTAGCCTCTTTTGAATAGGATAAACCCAGGTCAATGGTACCATTGAGATAACGAAAAATGTGTTTGATACCATTCTAGTGTCTTCGAGTTGGTTCAGAACTGTATCTTGCAAGTAAATTTACTGCAAAAGAAATATCGGGTCTGGTGCATTGTGTTAAATACATGAGTGCTCCAATAGCATTGAGATAAGGCACTTCAGGACCCAAAATTTCCTCATTTGGTTCCTTAAGTCGAAAAGAATCTTTCTTAGGACCTAAATTCCGTACGACCATAGGAGTACTCAGAGGATGAGCCTTGTCCATATTAAATCGTTTGAGCAATCTCTTGGTATAAGCAGATTGGTGGACAAGTATTCCATTATTTTTATGCTTGAGCTCAAGACCAAGACAGAGTTTTGTTATTCCAAGGTCTTTAACCTCAAATTCTTTCTTCAGATATTCAGCAGCATTGGATAACTCTTTAGGAGTTCCGATTAAATTTATGTCATCCACATATACTGCAATTATAGCAAATCTAGTATTGGATCTTTTCATAAAAACACATAGGCATTTAAGATCATTTTTATTACCTTCCTTGGAAAGGTATTCATTCAATCTATGATACCACATGCGGCCGAATTGCTTTAATCCATACAGTGATTTCTGTAGTTTGATCGAGTATAGCTCACGAGGAGTAGCAGATTTTGGCATTTTATATCCATCAGGAATTTTCATATAGATATCAGAATCTAATGAACCATATAGATATGCCGTGACTACATCCATTAGTCGCATATCCAAACACTCATGGACAACCATACTAATAAGAAAACGGAAAGTGATTATATCCATCGGTGCTGAATACATTTCGTCATAGTCAATCCCTGGTCATTGGGAGAATTCTTGGGCTACGAGTCGGGTTTTATATCTCGCAATCTCATTTTTCTCATTTCTTTTTCGAACAAACACCCATTTGTAACCAATTGGTTTTATATTATTCGGTGTTCGAGTAATTTGCCCAAATAGCATCCGTTTTTCTAAGGAAGCTAATTCAGATTCTATTGCTTCCTCCCATTTAGGCCAATCTGACTTTTGACGGCATTCAATTATTGAATGTGGTTCATTATCATAATCAGCATTCATAATTTCTTGTGCAACCGAGAAAACAAATATATTATCGACTATCATGTTTTTTCGATCCCATATCTCATTGTAATGATTTATGGCATTCTCGGTGCTTTCAGAATCCATGATCCCATCATTATCTGCAGTATTACGCTCTGCAGATTCATCTGCAGCATGCTCACTAGGATGATCTTGGTTTGTGATCCCAGTACTTCTCCCCTTTCTTTTTCGAGGAACAGTGTCCTTCGAACCAACAGGTCTACCACGTTTTTTTCATGGGGCATCATCATCCATTTTTGTGTCATTAGGAACAACGATCCTGGCTGGAGCATTCACAGCTGGATTGTAAGACTTTGTTACCTTACTTGCATCATTAAATGCATCAGGAAGTCTATTAGGAATATTTTGTAAATGGATGATTCTTTTCACCTCATTTTCATATTCTGTAGTACGTGGATCTAGGTGGGATAAGCTTTGTAAATTCTAGGAGATATCCTCAACTGGTTTTTGTTCATCTTTGTTAAGAACAGTCTTATCTCTGCCAATTGATGGAAACATCATCTCATCAAAATGACAATCGGAAAACCGAGCGGTAAATAAATCACCCGTTGTTGGTTCTAAAAACCGAATTATTGATGGGGAATCAAATACAATGTATATTCCAAGCCGGCGTTGAGGACCCATTTTTGTCCTTTGAGGAGGTGGAATTGGCACATGAACAGCACATCTGAATGTGCGTAAGTGCAAAATATTCGGCTCAAAGCCTAGAGTTAATTGCATTGGGGAGTGCATATGTTAAGCAATGGGGCGTAATCTGATGAGTGATGATGCATGTAATACTGCATGACCCCACACTGCACTAGTGAGTTTTTATCTCATTAATAATGTACGAGCAATAATTTGAAGTCGTTTGATCAAGGATTCAGCCAATCCATTCTAGGTGTGAACATGTGCTACTGGGTGCTCAACATTGATTCCCAGTGCTTCACAATAATCATCAAAAGTTCTTGATGTGAATTCTCCGGCATTATCCATTCTTATATTTTTTATAGGATATTCAGGAAAATGTGCTCGGAGTTTAATAATTTGGGACAAGAGTCGTGCAAAAGGAACATTTCTGGTAGATAATAAACATATGTGGGACCATCTGGATGATGCATCTATTAACACCATAAAATATCGGAATGGTCCACTTGCTGGATGTATTGGTCCACAAATATCACCATGAATGCGTTGTAAAAATGATGGTGATTCATAACCAACCTTTTCCATAGAAGGTGTAGTAATAAGTTTTCCACGTGAACATGATTCACAAAAATAATCTTTGGACATTAGCCTTTTTGTGCCCTTTAATGGATGTCCATGAGTATTTTCAATAATCCTGCGTAACATAGAAGTTCCTGGGTGCCCAAGGCGATCATGCCATAACCCAAATATATCAGGATTCACCAGCTTCCAAGCCATGGTAGCATAGGTTTCAAAAGCTCGAATAGGGACAATCTGATCCAAGTAGTTGCTTCAATTTTCTCGTGGACAAGTCGAGTTTCCATTTTATAGGATGTAATATAGAGATGTTATTTATTATTTTCAATCACTGTTTCCAAGCGATAGCCATTTCGGCGTACATCCTTAAAACTCAACAGATTTTTTTTTTGATCTACCAGATAATAACGCATTTTCAATGTGTAAAATTGTTCCATTAGGCAACATCACAGTTGCATTCTCGGAGCCATCAATAATCTCTACGGGACCAGATATAGTTGTAACGTGCGTCTTGTATAATTTAATGCTCGAGAAATATGCTTATTTGTAAATATTGAGTGCGTTGTTGCACTATCAACAAGACAATTGTGTATCTGTTCGATACTTTCCATTTGTATTCCTGTTCAATCAAATCATCACATAATAAATATTTAAGACATGAAATATTTTTTTTATTATTGATAATGGAAATGTACACATACATATTTTTTTTAATAATACATTTTTTATGTATCATTAGTGCTGATACAAGGCCAACAATATAAATGATAAATGAAACACCAATCCAGAATAATTCCGGAGGGAAGTCTTTGCTAAACATCAGTATTATGATCATGCCGATCATTGTGAAAATAAAGACGAGAGATCCGTTAATCATTTTCGAAGAAAACCGGATGAAGAAACTTAAGAATTTCTACAAGCGGGTAGAGAATATGAGTGAGTTGTTGAATAAAATGTGTGCATATTTATAGAATAAAAAATCACTATTACTAGCCGTTTATAGCCGTTGGAAGTGGGAGAAATTTAATATAAAAATATAGATGATTTTATTGATGTTTATATTATACATAAAGAAACACACATAAAACAACTGGGGTATTACAAGCCAGAAAGTAAATATACGACATATATTGCATAAATATTTTATTTCAGCCATTCATCGTCATGTCCCACTGAACCAGGATCTTCAAGGAAATCTGCTAGCTCAAGTGATTTCCAGTCCTGGTCAGGATTTCCATCAAATATGTTCCCAGATGTGTTGGCCTCAATAACTTTGGATGGCTCGAATGTTTCGGTGGTATGAGCCTGGGCATCTTTGCCTTAATTTTTTATTGATGCCTGATATAAATCCACATGGTGTTAGGAAGTACGATAATATTTAGCCCAATGTCCAGTTATACCACATCTACGACATGGATCATCACCGGAATTTTCCATAGGCATTTTTCCCTTATCAGGATGCCCGTGAATTGATTGCCTTGGTCTGTCGGAATATTTATTTTGACGGGAATAATGATAATTATCATGATTATTATAGTTACGTCCGCCACGGTCAGTTTTGTAATTATTTTGACGGTAGCCACCACGTCCACCACTTTTCTGGGTTCCACGCCCGGGTCTATTTTCACGGCTATTGAATCGGCCGGAAGCTCTACCAGAGATGGTATGTGCTTCAGGTTCGACACGGGACCCAGAAGGTCGTAGTTCATGATTTTTTAATAATAACTCATTTGTCTTCTCAGCCGTGAGAAGAACTGAAATTAGCTCAGAATATGTTTGAAATTGTCGTTGCCTGTATTGTTGTTGAAGCACCATATTTGAGGAATGCATCGTGGTGAATGTTTTTTCCAGCTTATCAGTCTCATATAGCTGTGTACCGCACAAGGCCAGTCGAGACTCAATTTTGAATAAGGCTGAATTATAATCAGCAACAGATTTAAAATCTTGCAATCTTAGTAGTTGCCATTCATATTGAGCCTGTGGCAATATTACAGTTCTGGTGTGATCAAATCTGTCTTTGAGCTTCTTCCAGAGCTCAGAAGGCCTTTCAATTTGTATATATTCATTCTTCATATCCTCGGATAAATGATGGCGCATGAATATCATTGCATTTGCCTCATTTTTAATATCGGCATTAGCAAGTTCCACAGATTCCAAGGTAGTAGCCAATCCCATACCTTGGGGGTGCAATTTAACATCAAGGCACCATGATAGATAGTTATTTCCATTGACATCGAGGATCTGGATTTTTTGTTTTCAATTCCGGCCATTTTTTTTCTACAAGAATAAAAACGAGTTAGTATAAATAAATTCAAACTCGAATAATACTAACCTTTTTCAAGCAATAACTCGTGCCGATAACGTGTTATAAAACTAATATTAAGCAAGACTATTATTGAAGATAATAATAGTATAAAATAGAACAATAACAAGGGAACAAGTAGGGAGGAAATGAGATGGAGTTTTATTACTCTTTCTTTTTGTGTGTGTAATTTCTTCATTTCCATAACCACATATTTATAGTAATAAATATGGCACTATTACAATCACAAGTTTTGTTACTATTACATCACAAGATTTGCTACTATTTGTCTTGTGATAACAATTAATGCTAAAGTCCAAAATGATATTATAACAAATTTGATATTTATCTCTTTTTTATAACTCAACATTTATTAAAAAACAATTATAGGGATTATATTTTATAAATTTCCTGTGTATTACACAGGGTTTGTAATAATTATTGTAAAGTTAAATTCATTAATTTGAAATCGTTGAAAATAAGTAACCATAACCACTTTTACTTTTTAATAAAAAAGCATTCTATAAATATGTTGAAATTGTACAACAGCTTTCCAAAAGTCATTTACTCCGTTTTGGATCCTCATCATGCTGGGAGAAAAAGAAAAAAGGAAGAAATGAATAAACTGTTTGCGGAGAAAGTAAAAGACAGCAAATCAATTGTATTGATAACAATGAATAGAGGGGCCTTTATATAGGCATTACAATGAGAGTCCTTCCATACATAGGATTCCTAGTTAAGGTAAGACATCTAACAGTATCATACTACCTCTGGAAGAGTCTAGAACCTTCCATAACTCTATCCCCCTACAACTAGTATTAGGTAAGACACCAATAAGAGAAGGATTTCCTGAAACACTCCCACTGTGTCGAGCACTAATACTAGCATGGTGCACAAGGTGTTGCCTCGGTAAAAAACCTTTCCAAGTCAAATAAAACCCCGTGGGAAAAACAAAGACTTGGTGAGGAAAAAGAGAACAACGCACCAACTACAAATGTCAGAATCATGTAAAGTATACTCCCCTTGAGGTATACATGACAGCTCATTCCGTCGAGCTATCATTAGTTGAGCTCGGATAATCGACACATGCCGATGCTTCTCACATGTTTCTCAAATGTAGATTTCAGCAGAGACTTAGTGAATAAGTCTGCGATATTCTCATCGGAACTCACTTGTTTCACTTCGATATTCAGCAATTTCTGCTGCTGCTGATTATAAAAGAACTTCGACGCGATATGCTTGGTATTGTCACCCTTTATGAAACCTAACTTCATCTGCTCAATGCATGCCGCATTGTCCTCAAAGATGCAAGTAGGGTTGCTGTGGTGGGATCTAATCCACACGTTCCTCGTATATGGTCTATGACTGATCAGAGCCAAATGCACTCTCTTACGGATTCGTGCAATGCAATTATCTCTGCATGGTTCGAGGAAGTAGCAACCAGGGTCTGCTTGGTAGATCGCCAAGATATCGCCGTATTCCCAATGGTGAACACATAACCAGTTTGGGAACGTCCTTTATGCGGGTCAGAGAGATAACCGACATCAGCAAATCCAACTAATGTGTCGTTAGGATTCTCTGCATAAGGGGTAAGCTTGCTCGCATTAGCACTTCTGGTAATCAAGCTATCATGCTCAGTTGCAATATCATAGGAAGATCGACGGTCGGTATGCATCGTATTAACCTCAACAATTCCTTTCAGAATATGGCTCTCTTTTGCGTAGGGAAAGAACAATCCAAGATCACTGGAGCCTTTCAAGTATCGAAAGATGTGTTTTACTCCATTCCAATGCCTTATCGTGGGAGCGGAGCTAAATCTCGCTAACAGATTTACAGAGAATGCGATGTCTGGATGAGTATATTGAGCCAGATACAACAACGCACTGATTGCGCTAAGGTATGGTGTTTCTGCTCCAAGGACCTCTTCATCCTCCTCTTTGGGACGAAACGGATCCTTGTTCATTTCCAGACTTCGACCAATCATGGGGGTAGCAAGAGGATGTGCCTTGTCCATACTAAATCGCCTGAGCATTTTGTGGACATAGGCAGACTGATGAATGAGTATGCCATCATCTCGATGTTCTAGATCTAAGCCCAAGTAGAATCGAGTCCTCCCCAGATCTTTCATCTCGAATTCAGATTTAAGGTAGCGGGCCGTTTCATTGACCTCATCTATGGTACCGATAACATTCATGTCATCTACATATACGGCTACAATCACGAATCCTGTATCTGTTCTTTTCACGAAGATGCATGGACAGATGTCACTATTCTCGTATCCCTTCCCAACCAAGTATTCACGTAGGCGGTTATACCACATCCTTCCGGATTGTTTCAACCCATACAGTGAACGACGCAATTTCACAGCGTAAGCGCTCCGTGGTTTAGAGCTACTTGATTTGGGCAATGAAACCCCTTCGGGGACTTTCATATAAATATCCGTATCTAGATCCCCATAAAGATACATTGTAACCACATCAATAAGCTGCATGTTCAGTTTTTCGGACACTACCAAACTGACTAAGTAGCGGAAAGTGATGATGTCCATAATGGGAGAATACGTCTCCTCGTAGTCAATGCCAGGGCGCTGCGAGAAGCCTTGGGCAACTAGTCTCGCTTTATAACGCATGACCTCATCCTTATCATTGCGTTTACGAACAAAGACCCACTTATGTCCAACTGGTTTAACGCCCATGGGTATTGGCTCGATACAGCCAAATACCTCACATTTAGCCATTGAGTCTAGTTCAGCCTGCATTGCATCTTTCCATTTCAGCCAATCGGCTCGTTGTTGACATTCAAAGAACCGAGCGGCTCAAAGATCGTCGTCTTCAATAATTTCTTGAGCGACGGAGTAGGCAAAAGCATCATCGACTAGCGTGGACGACCTGTCCAATAGTACGTATTCACTCGTACATTGTATCAAGATTTCTTTATTTTCTGACATCAACAAAGTTTCCGACGCGTCCGTCGATTTTTCCATTGTTGATTCGAGGACATATCCGTAGTCAGAGATAATCTCGTTTGACGGAGTCACGGTGTCGATGACGAGAGGATTTTGTGCCTCCGTTCCTCTTCTCTTTCGAGGTTCAGTATCCTTTCTATCCACTGGCCTCCCCCTCTTTTGAGCAGGGATAAGAGCAGCCGAAGCATCCGTCCCACCACTAGGGTTGACGCCGGGGGCATCATTCCTTTGGACGGTTGAACCTTGCCCTATAACTGGGACTTCTAACCTTGTAGGAACATTCGCAGCGGGAATGGTAGATCTTGTCACTTTCGCAGTATCAGTAAAGCTGTCGGGCATCCAATCCGCAACTTTCTGAAGACTGAGAATACGTTGCACTTCTAGCTCGGATTGAGCTGTGCAGAGATCTTGATGAGGCAAGCAGGGAGCACACTAGATAATTTCCTGGCGTTCAACGGGAATCGTTCGATTCCTCTCTCCCCCTAACGACGGGAAGTTTGTCTCATCAAAGTGACAATCTACAAATCTTGCAGTAAACAGATCTCCTGTCAAAGGTTCCAAAAATAGCGGACAATTTTAGGCGATTCATAGCCAACATATATACCTAATCGTCTTTGCGGACCAATTTTAGTACGCTGTGGAGGCGTAATTGGCACATAGACTGCACAACCAAAAATGCGTAAGTGTGAAATATCAGGCTCATATCCAGTTACCAACTGGTACGCACTAAACGGTTGATTGGCAGTGGGTCGGAAGCGAATAAGTATAGCCACATGCAAAATTGCATAACCCCAGGCAGAAATCGGCAAGTTGGTGCGCAATACCAATGCTCGGGCGATATGCTGTAACCGCTTAATCATAGCCTCGGCAAGGCCATTCTGCGAATGAATATGGGGGACGGGATGTTCAACTTCAATCCCAATCGACATGTAATAGTCGTCAAAATATTTTGACGTAAACTCACCAGCATTGTCCAATCTTAATGACGAGATTGGGAAGTCGGGGTGGTTAGCCCGTAACTTGATGATTCGTGCTAGGAGTTTAGCAAATGCAGCATTTCTCGTGGATAGCAGAGCGACGTGTGACCATCGCGTCGATGCATCAACCAGAACCATAAAGTATCTGAATGGTCCGCACTCTGGCTGAATAGGTCCACATATGTCCCCTTGAATTCTTTGTAAGAAGCGAATGTTTTGTGTTGAGTCTTTAGCAAAGGACGGAGAGGGTATCAACTTTGCTAGTGAACAGGCTTTACAAAACGATTTATGGGCATTAGAAATTGCCACGGAAGCCTCGGGATTTACGAGAGATGCACCGTCAACCTTATCAGGGCGTGCGATCTTTAGTCCCGGTGATACGGTATCAAGCTCACTCACATCAATGTCGATATCGAGTGGTGCTTCCAATCGTTTTCTGGACTTGAAAAACGTATGACCATGTGAGTTTTTCAAAATGCGAATCATCATGTCCCATCCAGGGTGCCCGAGTCGGTCATGCCATAGTTGGTATGCTTCGGAATCACACAGTTCGTGACTCACAGCATAGGATTCAATAACCCTTATTGTAGTCTGGTATAAACCACTACTTAGACTCATAAGTTTCTCGAGAACGCGGAGTCTTCCGCATTCTGCCAGAGTAACACACAAAAATTTTGTCCCATTCTCACAATGTGTATCAAGTTGATAACCGTTGGCATGGATGTCCCTAAAACTTAGCAAGGTTCGGTTTGCTCTTGGGGCATAGAGAGCATTTGTGACATTAATATGTGTACCATTATGTAGCAAGAAATGAGCAGGTCCCCTCCCTTGTATTACTTGGGAGGAACCAATCATTGTTGTCACAGAGGATATATATGGCACAATATCCTTGAATAATTGCCTATTCCGAAAAATAGTGTGGGTTTTTCCACTATCAGCAAGGCACTCAATTTCGCCACGATACATCTACAATAAGACATGAAACTCGATTAGTCTTGTGATTAAAAACATAGCGAAAACTCATTAACTTCAAGTTTGGGGGAATTCGACCAAGTTGGTTAGGATCAAAGTTAGCACAATCGCTGGAAATAATTTCCGCGCAGCTTGACCTTTGTTCACTAAAACAGCAATAACTTCTTCGTTAAGAAGGCTATGGACGAACGATCAGTTGTTCTGGAAACTAAACTTCCGTATCTTTCTGTCCATAGGTCGTGCACTTTCTGGATCATTAAACTCAGATCTCAGTGCTCATTTTCTATTTTGGTATTTCCCTATTGTTGAGTGATAGAGCAAAATTGAAGCCTTTTTCAAAGGCATTATTGTTGATACAATACTATGGCAATATGGCCATAGGAGCATTTAAATACTTCAAAACGCATCGTGGTGTTCGATTTATATCTCGACTAATGATCCTTTCGGTAACTCCAACTTGGTAGACTTGTAGAGAAAGTAGGAATGTCGGTACAGTTAAGGCTGTTTAAAAACCACTGATTCCGTTTGAACTTTCAAAGCATAAACAAATACCAAGGAGGATGCGCCTAGTCTTGATCATAAGTTTTGATGAAATCAACCAATGTATCAATTTAACCAAGCAATTCATTACTGAGCAATTGTTTTGTGATAAACCAAACATGCTTTTGAAGGGAAAAATAAAATTCGTTTTTGCACAATCACAGCAATTAAAAGAATTTTATTCATCATGGCCAACTTTATTACATTCATAGAAAATCCAAAGTAGTTCTCGAAAACTAGAAACAAGACAAAGCATAACCAAAGCGTAAAACTAGTCAAATTACAATGATATAGTCAAAGTTGGCAACATCCATATGTTAGTCTTTGTCCGCAATGGTGAGAGGAGGGATCTCAGTCGGGATCTCAGTATGGTTCACCTCCGTATTCTCATTATCTTCCTCCATGTAATTTGACTCTTGAGTCAAGTACTATTTATAGTGCTTGTAGTAAGCTTGGATGTTCTTTGGCGCCTTGCAATTACAGTAAGTATGCTTCTTCGATCCGCAAGTATAGCAATTCCGGCCTTTCTTTGGTAATAGGCCTCCACATTCGCATAATCCAAAAATCGAATTTGCTCCCACTGAAGTTGCAATTCGGGGAAGCGCTGATCATGCACATTATTAAATCGTTGTTCGAGTGTATCCCATAGTTCTTTGGGGGTTTGCAAATTCATGCAACACTTTTTCAACGACGGATGTATATGTCTACGCAAGTACATCAGTGCATTAGCTTTGGTTTCCTCGCTCGGTTCTTGAGCGGTAGGCTCGTTAGAGGGAAAGATGGTGGTGGTAAATCTCTTACCGACGAACGCCAAGCGAACGTCTAAGACCCACCTATGGTACTCCTTACCAGCATGGTCAAGGATGTCGAACTCCGGATGAACATTGGAGCTTTGTGCCATCTACAAGATATAAACAAGAGGAAGTTAGTCTTGTTGGATTTTCAGTGCCAATGTAAACGGTCACAATCGATGCTTTTTAAAAGCGTGTAACATAACCGTTACTCGATTTACTTTCCTTAATTGTTGTTTAGTAAAGTCGATAAAAAAACGGCGATATCAGATCGCACCCAGATACGTGGTGTATGCAACAACCACAAGTATCGACTTTCAACAATTCCGTGACTCCCCCAAGACCGTCACACAATTTTCTTCGACACGCAGAGATACCGACTTCTCTCGCGGTCTCATCCACCGCAAAGTAGCGTGGGAGATAAAGAACTCAATGACCCATGCCTCCAAAAGAAAAATTCCCAAAAGGAGAGAATTGAAATAGGGATAAGTCAGATAATTACCTCGATTTTAAAATTAAGCATGTGCTGAATTTGTGGTGTGCTTCGATCTACCGGTTGGTACTCGATGCGACGACGTGAAACCGGAGGCGCAATTTTGGCGGCTTCCGAAGATAAGTTGATGTTCGGATTTTGGTCCGAGAGTCGAGCGGGCGGACTTGGTGACGGCGGTCCGACGGCGGTGATGTTCTGGCGGATCGATCGGCGGCTTTCAGTGAGCTGGATGGGCGACGACTTTCCGGCTGGAGCGGTGGTCCGGTGGTGGGCGGCGGCGGCTGGGCAGAGGCGGCGGTGCTCGGTGGCAGGCGGGCTGGCGGGCGGCGGCATTGGCACCGGGCGGCGGCAGCGCGGTGGCAAGAAAGCGGCGCAGTGGCAGCGGCGGCAGCGCGGCAGCGGGCGGCGGCAGTGGCAAGCGGCTGGCAAGCGTGGCAGCGGCAGCAGCGGGCGGTAGCGGCATGAGGGCTGGCCGATTTTTTTCTTTTTTTTTTTTTTTCGAGCTACGTGCTGATAACGTGTTTGGGGAGAAAGTAAAAGAAAGCAAATCAATTTTATGACCCGGATTATAAATGGTCGGACTTTATCGACCCGGCTTGGATTGAGCAAGGTCAACAGTCGGACCGGAAAAACCGGGGTCGGTCAAGTCTTGATTCTAGCCCGATTTTGTAAAAAGTTTTTTTTTTTTGCATATTAAATGTCCTTTTATTACATATAAAATACTTTCTTCTTTACATACTCCCATAAAATACAATTATCAATCTTAATATCTTCATTTAGTCATCAAACTCCCAAGTTCAACAATATTTTAGTATAAATAAACTTAATTAGAATAAAGTGCAATCATAATCGAGCCATTAATCATCATTATTTTATCACCATCGAGGGTAAATTATAATAAAAAATATTTTTTTTTTGTATTTTTATTTTTATGTCGTTCGCCGCATTCGGATTTTCCGGTCTTGACCGGTCGCCCGAACCCGGTTTTAGACAAAATGCAGACCCGGGACCCGGACCTAATTAACAGGTCCGGTCCGGGTCCGGTCCGGGCCCGGTCCGGGTCCGGGTAAAAACCGGGTCCGGACCATTTGTGCTCAGCCCTAGGCATTACAATGAGAGTCCTTCTATACATAAGATTCCTAGTTAAGGTAAGACATCTAACAGGATCCTACTACCTCTGGAAGAGTCTAGAACCTTCCATAACTCTATCCCCCTACAACCAGTATTAGGTAAGACACCAATAAGGGAAGAATTTCTCGGAACATAAACAAATTAAATTAAAACCTAAGGATCCACCAATTCAACATATAATTATACTATACGGATATATGTCTTGTTGGTCTAACTCAATACTCATATAATCTCTCCGTCTATGACCTGTTCACACTATTGTTTTATTAGGATGTTCACAATTTGTTGAACATTTATGTTTTAGGAAGTAGATCCCACAATAAAATTTATATTTATATCATTAACTTACATAAATTATTACTAAAATATATGATGGGCCCACAATTTAAATTTCTTTTTTTATACCGGGGTCCCAAGCTTAAACCTGACTATTCCTCGGGATAACAGTCTCGGCCCCACAGTACTGCTACCAGTTAAATCACGAGATGTGTATCTGGCTCCCAGGTTCTTAAATATCCTCAACTACCGCGCACAATGAGTCGTCCCTCAAGTGATTGCTCCATGATGGACCCCCTCAAATCCAACCGCAGGGTCCCACCGAGATCTGGTCTCCCACACTGCCGCTTGAAGCCCTCAATATTTAATTGTTCTACCAGGATACCCTGGAGGGCTAGGAACTAACTATTAGTCAAAGACTAAGAAATTATTAGGCTAATTAATATACCTAATCCAAAATTCAATAATTAAAACGAATCTACCTACCCAATAAATAAGGGATCTGTTATACAGACCCCCTACGAAAACCCCCCTACAATATATATATATATATATATATATATATATATATATATATATATATATTTTTAATCTCAAAGACAAAAAATAGTTGAAAAAAAATTTGTAACAAAAAAGTATTTTTTTTAAAAAAGTTGTAACAAAAAGTTATTTTAAAAAAATTTGTAACAAATAAAAATATTTTTTGTTTGGTTCGATTAATTTTTTGTTATATTTAATAGGAGTGGGCACGGTCCGGGACGGTTCGGGATTGGGTCGGTCCCGGTCACGGTCCCGATTAATATAAGCGGTCCGGGACCGATCCGGGACAAAGGTGCTTCCCGTTTTGTTCCGGTATTTTCGAGACCGGAACGGTTTCGGGATGGGCCGGGACAAAACGGGACATTTTTTGGTAAATATAAATAATAAAAAATATATTTAGAAAATATTTTCTTGTATTTTTGGATAATTAATTGCAAATTTATAATCAAAATTTTATAAATTTTGCATTATTTATCAATTATTTAGTAAGTTTAGGTATATTTGCTAATTAATTTATGAGATAAAAATTAATTTACAAATTAAAATCTCATAAATCTAATATTAATTTTAAAAAATCCATATTTCGGGACAAACGGGACGGGACGGGACAAAAATCACCAGTCCCGCTCCTGTCCCATTTTCGATCAGTCCGGGACCGGTTCGGGACAAAATTTGTCCGTCCCAAATGGTCTGAGACACTTTTGGAACAGGACCGGAATGGTCTGGTTCGACCAAACGGGAACCGGGATTTGTGCCCACCCCTAATATTTAGTACGGGTGGTCACGGTTTGCTTCGATTAATTTTTTATAAAAGTTGTATTGTATTTTTAGGTATTCAGTTCTCCCGAGCAACTAACTGATTGGGTGCAAAATATAGCTCGAGGGATCGGTTTTGTTATTAGTGGCCCCTTCGTGATTGCCCGTGTGGGGGACGACGACTGTGGTCACTACATTTATGTGACGCTGGATGAAAATTCACCACTCCCCAATACTCACCCACAATGGGGAGCGTACAGACTTCCCAATGCATCCGCATGAGAAACTTTATATTCCAATCGACAACGCATGTATACTGGAATTATTGAGAATATAAGAGCACAAACATAGTAAATGATTATTGATTTATGTTGTAAATATAAGAGCACAAACATAGTAAATGCACTATATTTGGTGGTGGTGTTTTTAAATAATGTGTTAATGTTGTTGTTTAGTTGAATAATAACATTTATTGTAGTTGTTTAATGTGTTAAAGTTTAACGTGTTATTGTTGTTGTTGTTGTTGTTTAATTAAGTAGAAATACATTCGACGAATACAAAAAACATAACACAAAAAACATAACAAATAAACACTAAAAAAACATTACACAAAAAACACATAACAAATAAACACTAAAAAAACATAACACACACCAAAAAAAAGACAACAAAAGGACAAAAAAACAAAACAAAAAAAAACCCTCCCTAAGGAGGGTTTGCTTTGTAATATAGGGGGGGTTTAATAACGGGTGTATACTGAAATTATTGAGAATATAATAGCACAAACATAGTAAATGATTACTGATTTATGTTGTAAATATAAGAGCACAAACATAGTAAATGCACTATATTTGGTGGTGTTGTTTTTAAATAATGTATTAATGTTGTTGTTGTTGTTTAGTTGAATAATAACAGTTGTTGTAGTTGTTTAATGTGTTAATGTTTAACGTGTTATTGTTGTTGTTATTTAATTAAATAGAAATACATTAGACGAATACAAAAAACATAACACAAAAAACATAACAAATAAACACTAAAAAAACATTACATAAAAAATACATAACAAATAAACACTAAAAAAACATTACACACACAAAAAAAAGACAAGAAAAAAACAAAAAAAAAGGACAAACCCTCCGCTTTGTAATATAGGGGGTCTTAATAACTCCCCCCAATAAAAAAATCCAACCCAATTAAATCTAACCAATCACACCCAATCCATTACTACCAAACAGTCATAACTCTCTCTTGCTGTCACCTCTCTCTCTCCTTGAACTTTCTCTCTATCTGAACCCACTCGATCTGGTCATCTCCTTTCTCTCTCGAAACCATAATTCCCTCCACTATGTGTCACCATGAAAGGCGTCTCCATGGAGTCGCCTTCTTCAACATCCCCCAAATCCGACCCCGAGCCGCCTTCTTCCTTCGAAGACCCGGTGGTTTGGAGACGCCGAAAATTGAACGTGGCGGAGAAAACTTGGAGGATCTGTCCGAGTCGGGACATGCTAAACAACCTTCATGCTTCTTCAAGCTTGCTGCTTATCTAGTAACTTCATCAAAAACACATTGTTTAGAGCTAAACTGAACTTCTCTAATCCTGTCCTAACTGAACTTTTCAGATTTGAATTATTAATTCAGTTTTTTATTTAAATGATTTTAATTATTTTCATTTAAACATTTTTATTTAATTATTTTATTTAAATATTTTTATTAATTTATTTTTATTTAATCTATAAAAATATTAGTCCTGAATCACCAACAATTAAAATAACTGGTCCACCCTAACAAATAGGACCCAAAAAAATCATTTAACACATCATCGCAATATATTAAATACCGTGTCCAGTATTTTGGGTCAAGAGATCATGAACGGAAGGAGTATTTATTAATGGATATTACGAATTCAAAGTAGTCTATTTGCTAATTTAAGCTATTATACCATGGACCAACATGGTGGATCTGGACGTCAGTTACCGTTCTTCTCTTTTCGCATGTGTGAGGAGTGTGTATGAGGTGTGCTTCTGTCACGCCGCACTCTCCGTTAGAAAATGGACTTATAATTAATATTTTAAATCCATGTCCTTTTTTAGTGGTCTGGACGATGAAACAGTTGGAAATATTAGATAAAATGAATGAAATTGCTTGTTGAAATTTATTCGAGAAATTTTGAGTGGACTACGAAGCAAAGTCGGACTTAATGGAATACGAGACTGCACGGCGCTTTCCAAAACATATAAGAACACTCAAAATAATTGAGGTATGAATGAGATATAATGTTCCAAAGTGAACCCTTAAGAAATGAGTTTGGGATGCTATCCCACATTGGAAAAAGAAGGGAGAAATTGTGAGTATATATGGAGATGTGGACAAAGGCATGTTCAAAAAGTGAGACATGTGTGGATGTGTGACTAGGCGCCCCTCGCGCACACACAGACACGCACGCGCCGCCGCCACCGCCGTCCGTCCGACTCGGCTCGGGTCGGTCGAAGGGCGATTTGGGCGAAATGTCTCGGCGTCTCGAAGTTATCTTTTTACTGCAATTTTATTCGGTAAAATTTATTTTACTGAAAAGTACCTCAATAATAAATTCCGAATTTTTCGGATCCGGAGATACTAATCCTGATCAGTTTAGAGTTCCTCCAGATACCAATTTTGGTCGGTATAGAGTTCCTCCAGCACACAACCTCCTCCAGCCTTCACCTATAAATACCCGGCTTGAGGGGCTCGTTTTTACACAGAAATTTCGCCCGTTTTTTCACCCAAAACTTCCGACTTCAAAATTTTATTTTCGCAAATAATTTCTAGTCATAATTTGGGTCGCGTCGGTGGTAGTTCAGGTTTATTCTAGTTCGCTGAGGGTGCGATGATCGATATATCAACGCATCGAGATGTTGTTTTATCCTGGGAGGCAGACACTATACACTACAGTGGAAGCGAATTTGCTTTAAGGAGACAGATTTTCTGGACTCAACATCGCCCACATTCGGATTTACCTTATTTGATTAATTATATATATATATACATATATATTATTTAATGCTTTCGTCATTAACGAATCTGTCTCCTACTTTGTTCTTCTCAGATTTGCAGCACAGACAGGAGATTCAAAATATGCGATCCCTTAAGTCGTTATTTGACGGACACGGACGAGTCCAAGACAAGCTTTTGGATCTACAGGTATAATGGAAAATCATCAAATATTATTATACTTCATGGTATAATTATATGAATTCAAATTTATCGATATAATTTTTAGTAAATTAAACCAACAATCTTAAAGCAAATTGATTACTTCGTAGCATAAATTTCGAATTCATAAATATCGTATCTGTGCTTTATTTTCCATCTATGGAAAATTGGTTTATGGTGGAAATTAATTTTTAAACATGTTTCGATCTGATCAAACTCTTGAAGACTGCTTTATTATTTCGAAATTATTTTTGGATCTTCTCAGGGGCGTCATGAGATGTCGGAGATGATGCTCCACTGAGCGGACTCCATGATATGTGAAAAGGCATTGACTTAGTTTCCAATAGCCATGAAACAAATTTTGGTTTTGGATCCAATTTGGAGAATTTGATTAAGTAATTGGATGGCTTGCATTTTTAACTTGATCTTCTCATGGACGTTGTCACTTGTCGTATGACGAAGCGCTTGTGCACTGGATATTTTATTAGTTGGGCGGTGAACTAATATCCTTGAAGGATAAAAAAGCAGTTGATGGTTTCACGTTCTTCTGCCGAAGCCGAATATAGAGCAACGAAAATTACCGTGAATGAGATATTATGGCCTGATGGTTGCTCAAGGACATTGAAGGAAGACAATTGGGCCCGACGTCACTATTTTGCGACATTAATTCATTCCGCACGGCACATTAATTCTATATTTGCAAGTTGTGGTATTAATTTGGAGGTTGTTCTCATTCATTAACCTTATACGATTTTGGCAAGTGAGCCATGCATTTTTACAAGAAAATTCAAATTGCTTGCATCTTATATATATATGTGTTCACTTGTTCTAAATAATTAACTTATTATTATTTAGAAAGTGCTTATGGGCGCACGTGATATAAAAGGAATTTTATGTGATTAATGGTACTATATGGCACGTAAGCTATGTCAATAATTTAATTGTTAAATTATATAGTTAACAATTATTTGACCTTTAAATTTATGGAATAGAGTCACGTCTTACGTGAATTGTGTGATTTGCCCATCACTTTTGTACACTCCTGACCAATACAAGGAAGTATCAACCATATAATTGGATATTGGGTTGCAAGAATGATTATTCGAACATCATTTTATAATTAATCTTGTTTAGTTATCGTTTGATTATTTGCAAATAAATAATCATTGGAATGTTAAACTCTCGTGAATGCTCGGACGTTAAAAACCTAACGGGCCTGGTACCTAGTGAGTACAGGTTGTGGGTCGGCTTGAGAATTATAATTTTTTTTATTAGTTGGATTTGTTCTTTCAGTTAAATTATATATTCTCGTGTTGGTGTCGTTTTGCTGCGGCAGTGACACACGGGCCTATTACGGTGATCCATGTGATCCCTAACACGGCAAATATTGATATCAGCTCCATATGCTGAAAATTCGGAGAAATTCAATAATTGAGCTTTAGTGCTAAAAACATAAAAGTTCTTTTATAGAATATTAAAACCAGAGAGGTTTTAAATGATGATGAAACCTACTCTTATGAGAGGTTGTAATAAGAAATGTGATTACTCTATAAATATAGTGACACATTTGTTACGTGTACTCGATAATGAGTAAGGATGAAGCTAAAAAGAGAAATTTACACTCTAAAAGCTTGAGATACAAAACCAACTTAATCCGGAAATTAAGATGGTTGAATTGCACTCTAACGGAGACGCAAAAACGATGTTAATCAGTTCAAACTATCACTGAATATGAGGATATTAGTCACGTGCAGACTACTCAATTTAAAACAAGATACCATGCAAGGAAATAATTGAAATTTCCTATTAGTTCTGAAATTTAGTAAAACAATTTTAGAAATATTAAAAATGTGGGGGTGTATGGTTAAGACAAAAGTTCCTAAGCCAAACCAAGTGAAGGTCTGACCCAAGACGGTCGACTGCATCTTCACTGAATACGCACATGATGCATGATGCATACAAATTCGTAGTGCAAAAATCTGATAGTCTGGCATGTCAGTATGTACTAATCGAGTTAAGGAAAAGCGTGAACGCATAACTGATTTAAAAACTAAATCAATTATGAGATACCGTGGATGTATCAATGTGAAATGAATCACCAAGTGATTTTAAAGGTTGAAGCAAAAAGGCTTGAACTTGGAAAATCACTACGTCTGAAATCTCTAGCATGCGTGCTAGAAGATAATTTACAATGCCATATACACTCTTCATATGGTCATATAAGAGAAAGAATAATTCTGTTGTGTAGAATTTTGTTTAATATTCGGTAGATCTTCCTCTGGAATAGATACCGCTAGGATCCAACGTAAATTCGAAAATAAAATTAAATGGATCCATGGATAAATAAGAGGCGAAACTACTAACTGAGGTTGTAGTAACATGACAGCCTAAAGTACTTTGAGATATATTCTCTAGTAACGAGGAGAAAGTTCATTATTATGATATACATGTAGAAGTATATCAAATGAACATACATGCAGTCTTTCTAAATGGCGCCTTTGAGAAAAGCCAACTTGGAAGAACCAAAGGCATATGTGCCTAACGCAGCGATTGAAAGTCTGCAACTTAATGAAAGTATTATGAATCTAAATTGACACTAAAGTAGTGGCATAAAATCTTTGACACTGTGATGTCAAAAAATGACTTCAAAGGATGTGATAAAATCTCCAATTTGACAACGCTCAAATATGGTGATTAAATGATCGAAAAGTACCAATTTGGGGATGCTCAAATTTGGTAATGTAGTTAATGAAAAATTTCTAATTTTGGGGACGCTTAAAATTAGTAATTTGATCTATGAGAAATTGAAGTCTCGGTTAATAGTTGCTAACGTAATTTCAAAAGGTTAAAAATGCCAATTTATAATGTCAAAAGATTCAAGACAATGAATATGTCTAGTGTGTATATGTCAAATACACATGACGACTATGTCATTTTAAGAATGAATTTGAATGATCGAGTCATTGATGTAAGTAATGACAAGGGGATAAATTCAACAAAGTCTGAAAAGATAAATGAGACCAAAGAGATGACTTTAAGATGTAAAATCTCAAGTCGTTCACAATGTCTCATATGAGGTCAGTCATACTATGATGACATGAATATTGGAAAGATCAACGGAATCAATTGGAATGCCAATGGATATGGTGCATCTATCCAAGCACAAAGGCAACTGATCTTTCAAGAGTAACTAAAAGTCTAATGTACTAAGTGAATTGTACAAGACTAAACACAGTCTATGTCGTGAGTAAGACTATGTGGATACACGAGTAATCAGAAAACTAATTATCAATTGGTGATCACAATGATATAAAGATTACTTGTGTGTATATGCTGCATGATATGAGATATTCAAAAACTATAAAATGATATAGTAACGCAAATTGGATATCTGACATTATGAATTTAATGTCTAAATAGTGAACATGTTTCACACTAGCTAGTGCAGCAGTGGTATGGAAATCTTTAATATAGATGGTTATTGCTCAATTTATAAAGGAATATGAGTTCATAACCTTAGACAAATATGCATAAGAGGAATAATGCAATACCAATGTAACACCCCCAATCCGCTTAGGGATATTACACGTCGTAGACCCTTTCCTCGAGGATCTACCAGGCTGATAACTAAAATCAAACATCGCCTTTAAGGCTAAAATGACTCAGTAGACCGATTTGGTCTTTCAATAAATACATACAACTCAAATACAACTCATGCCCACGCAGGGGTCAAAATACAACCACACCCGTACAACGGGAAAAATATACTGCAGCGGAAAAGAAAATACAACTAGACCAATACGACAGCAACGGGTCCTCGTGTGATTAGTATCGTTCATCTTTCATCATCCTTCATGCCGACCCTGTGCTCTTCTCCAAAACCTGAATGCAATGCAGACATCCACCCCCCGAATACTCGGGGGTTAGCAAAACTCCACTGTTTTGCTAGTGCAAATACAAAGTGCAAATACGAGCCATATAATTCAAGTTCCAAGAATAACAATAACCGGGAATCCTCAAAGATTCAAATACAATGAAACGAATACTTCCCAAGGCAAGAGTTTGAGTAAAACTTTCCAAATCCGAATGATCACAATTAACGAGAACGGTTTGCAAAATGGTTTAAAATACCCTCGGGAGTTTTAATAGAAAACAATTTAGGATTATCAAATCCTTGTCTTTCCAAAATCAACAGGGTCACAGCCCAAAGGTTTTGTTTTCGCAAATAGGAAACCACCAACAATTTACAGGGTCAGAACCCAACATCACGTGTCCTCAACGGACATAAAATCAACGAAACGTAATCACGCACGCGCATCGCCAGACCGGACGCCACCACAGACATCCCACCCGAGGCCTCGAAGGACCCTCCCGAGCTGGCTAGCGAAACAAATCACACACATCTCATGGTTGGATCAATCGCTTGTTGCATCCTGGCCACATGATCGCATGCCATGTGCCACCGTAAATTATCTTTGGCGCTCACGGTTGGATCAATCACTTGTTGCATCCTGGCCACATGATCGCATGCCATGTGCCACCGTAGTTTTTATTAGGCTCTCACGGTTGGACCAATCGCTTGTTGCATCCTGGCCACATGATCGCATGCCATGTGCCACCGTAGGCCCCGCCCACATCCATACATTCACACACACAGCACAATACAACACATATATTCAAACAATTCACCCAGAGGCATCAAACACTTAGAAAAACACCACGTCAAACTACAACGCACCGAAATAAAATAATATACGTCCACACGGAATACCAAGTGCAACATCAACACCAAACATATCCATAGAGTTCACATAGTCATTCTCAAACCACACCATTCACAAAACACACGCGTTTTGAAAGCAAGCCTTTAACAAGGCTAAACCGAATCTTTTGAAATTTCAATTCAAACGACCAAACAACCACAATTAGACGATCACTAATTATCGTATCTATAAAACAAGAATTATATGGACAAGGTACTTGCCTCGAAATCGGCACGCAAGTATTCCGACGAACATGGCTCAACCGGAAAGCTTCGGAACGCCCGATGCTAACGAAAAGGAAGATGACAACGAACGGAAGGGTTCAACATGGTTTATTCGCAAGAAACTCGACCCTAACAACATATAATCCATAAATCAACAATCATACGAGGAAGGATAATCGTAGAACGCCCGAAAACCCCTCTATGACATTCTATCGGACACCTTCAAGGCGTCGATCAAGAACTCGACCAAAACAACGAATCGATACGATCCAACCATGGAATAACAAGGGAAAAGATATAAAACATCTAAATAATCATCAATCCATCACAATACTAAGTTAAATCGGATTAAAACGGATGAAAACAACCAAAACACCCAAATTCCCCAAAACTAGATTTCTAGGAAATCTGACCTGATTCGGTAGATCGGAGGATGTTATAGGATGGATGATTGATGATATGAACTCCAAGACTTCATGGATTGATTGTCTAACAACATCCTTCCATGATTCCAACACCTCCAAGCGGAAGAGAAGGAAAACCGAGTGAAAATGGTCAAGAAAACGTCTCACGCCTTAAATAAGCCGATCGGCCGAAGTTACGACGAATCGCCAAGGCTTACATACGAATCGAAGTCATCGCCTAAAATCGCCGGCTGTTACATGCACGAATCGCCGTGGCCTTACGTACGTAATCGCCTTACGACGAATCGCCGATCACTACCGGCCAGAATCGGCCAAGCACTGGGCCCGAACGATGGCCCGAACGACCCCGAAACCCGAACCTGAATACAAATCGAAGATACGGTTACGAAGTACTCGCAAAGACGAACTCGAGCACTAAGAGAACACACGATTCCGACAACCCAAAGGCTCGAAATTCGACAACAGAAAGTAATTACCCCAAACTTTGGGAAATTATGAAAATGGCCCAAAATGCCCGAGATACACGATACATGATCGAAACACCAAGCCGAAGCTTGCAACATGAATAATAACATTAAATGAACTTACGAGAAAGTCGAAACAACAGTTTCGGACGAGATTCGCAAGAATCGAACTCAAGTGCGGAAAAACCGCTAAAAAGCACGGAACTCAACAAAACGACACCGAAACGAGCTCGGATGACAAAAAGTGCAGAATTAATCATTCTCGGAATGACGAAACGTTCATGAGCGAGTCGTCAAAACAGACTTTCTCCGAAAAAAAAGAAATTACCGGAAATCGAAATTACGGGTATTACATTCTACCCTCCTTAAAAGAAGTTTCGTCCCGAAACTTAAAACAAGTAGGGAGAAGCAATATCCCCGCAGGAAAACTCGACGAGATACACAAAAACCGAAAACTCGCGCCCGACGGCGAAACGTTGCAAGAAACGCAAAGGAACATACGGCGTGAAAACACGCTCCACGACGACCAACACAACGCCACCGATAGAGACATAATAAAACCAACAAGTGACAAGCGTCATCAAACAGATAATACAACCAAGTCGATTATCCGAACAATCACAAAACACAATGAACAAAAATCAATATGATTGACCACCCCAACGGTACATCAATCAAAACGCGAGCCAATCGCTGAAGAAATACGGAATTCCACCGCCCAAGGGTTGGAAGATCGAAAATGAGACAAATTTCCCGAATATAAGGAAATTAGGAAGGAGTCTGAATGCTCAACAATCACGAAACGAGATCAACAAAAACCGAACAATCAAACGATCGAACCACAACGGTCGATACAACAAAAATCGAACAATCATGTTCGAATCACGAAGAACAATAAAATTCAAACAACAACTCCCAGTTTCACGTCTCGGCTCGAGACAATATTTGATCCGGTGAAAACAACAAGATGTGATTCACATAAGATCCACATGAAAGGAAATAGCAATTGAAAAGTCACAACGACAAACGAGTAATTTCGAAACACCACACTCGTTCGATCAATAAAAGCAAGGGATAGGGCAAGCTCAAAAAATGTTAACGAGCATAAACGAGTCGACAGAGTCGAAAATAAGGTTCAAAATCCGATCCACTTCGAATAGAAGAGTTAATAGAACCAAAAGATGTTACTTCCGAACAAGGTTCACAAGAGTCGAACCGAACTCGGAAAAGTCACAGCGATAACCAGATCGACCAAAAAAAAGATCACAGCTCGTTCGAACGATGAAACCGAATACGTAATGTCTGTAAAATATCAACGAACACGAGCGAGTCGATAGACTGAGAAAGAGGAAATGCGAAGCCCAAAACAATACGGGTATCACATTCGACCTCTTATAAAAGAAATGTCGTCCCGCGACTCACAACAACTAAACAAGGTGACAACACAAAAAGCAACCGACAGAAAAATCTCCCATGGGCCTCTCAGAGCCGATCCTCATATCTGTACTGAAAGTCGCGTCTCGAAAGACTCGGAACCCAACTCACAAAACTGGATCCTGTATCTCTCGGGTCCACACTTGAAAAGCGTTACTGACGAGAAGGACAATTTGCACGTACATGCCCCCAAGATAATACGTTCGAAATGCCTCGGCTCGGCATATCGAAAATATAGATGCTAGATACAATGGAACATAACATCACAAAACATCAAACCGGAGATTCCAACTTGGCATAACAAAGAATCATAACACATATCATATACAACGATTACCATCGTAAAGTAATACACACACAAACACTACAGCAACGACGGTATCGTTCGGCGACCTCAACGCCCCAAACGATAACCAAAGACATAATTACAAACATCATGAAACAATCACACATGTGCATAAACGCACAAAAATCCAAGCTTTAACAACTCACACTCGTGCGACAACACGCAAATCACCACGAGCCGATAAACAGTAAATACCAGTTCACACCTCTCACAGAGGGCTAGTGCAACAAATGCGTGGCAACGCCTCGACGTTCATGCCACCAATTCGACCATACTCGGGAGCAACATCATAACGGCAAAGCAAACATCATACATACATACCCAGCCCTCAAACGGAAATGGATAGGTTTTAAAAATGAAAACATCCTTTCGAAAATAATTTAGAAAAACGCCGGTTGATCTTGAGTATCACCTTTCAAAAAAAAAAAAAGTACAAACGTGAAACATCGTTATCGAGACTTTTGAAAACCATTTCACATTTGATAAAAATGAGGACACTTTCTCTTAGTGAAAACTTTGAAATATTCGACCCTCGGGTCTAAGTAAAAGTGTTTCTAAAACATTGAAAATATCTCAAAATATTTTGGTCCTCGGGGTAGAAGAATTTTGAAACATATTGTTGCGCTAGCAGGCGCCTTGAAAATACAATCCATTTAAAAGTACGTCTCGAATTTTATTTTCTAAGATACTCAAGGTTTTCAAAGATAATTCAATGGGCTAGAATGCCCAAAAATTTCAGGTAATTACACGGAACATTATAGCGCCGTGGGTCCCGCGCCGGAACCCACCAGGATAAAACAATTTACAAAAACGCCAAAAAGGCCGATGACGGTAATATTTCAAAAACTCACAAAAGCCATTTACAAAGTACTAAATACCGTCATAAGAATTTCGTCAAAACGATCAAGGCCATAATGCCAAAAATTCGGTTAAGGAATCGGTTTTCGAAATAAAACTCAGTCGGTAAAATACCGAAAGCCATTACAAAAGGACTCACGCAGCGGATAAAAGAAATAAAATTCGACATGCACAGTCCAGCAACAATACTCCTCATACGAACGAAATATGAGAGTCAAATAACCACATATCACGAAATCAAAATCCATAAGAGGATTCCATCAGTTAACAAATAATCATAAAAATAGCTCGTGTCACACGAGGCACAACACAAAGAAGGGAGACTTACATCCACAGGTCGCACGAAGATGATGATCGCCCCACGATACTAATCACGACAAACCAACTCAGACGACGCGTCGCGATAGGACTCAGTCAGACAAAATCCGACGAGACAAAACTCAACAGACACCACTGACCCGACAGCCTAGGTTTCCACAACCTAATCTCCGATACCATTCTGTAACACCCTCAATCCGCTTAGGGATATTACACGCCGTAGACCCTTTCCTCGAGGATCTACCAGGCTGATAACTAAAATCAAACATCGCCTTTAAGGCTAAAATGACTCAGTAGACCGATTTGGTCTTTCAATAAATACATACAACTCAAATACAACTCATGCCCACGCAGGGGTCAAAATACAACCACACCCGTACAATGGGAAAAATATACTGCAGCGGAAAAGAAAATACAACTAGACCAATACGACAGCAACGGGTCCTCGTGTGATTAGTATCGTTAATCTTTCATCATCCATCATGCCGACCCTGTGCTCTGCTCCAAAACCTGAATGCAATACAGACATCCACCCCTCGAATACTCGGGGGTTAGCAAAACTCCACTGTTTTGCTAGTGCAAATACAAAGTGCAAATACGAGCCATATAATTCAAGTTCCAAGAATAACAATAACCGGGAATCCTCAAAGATTCAAATACAATGAAACGAATACTTCCCAAGGCAAGAGTTTGAGTAAAACTTTCCAAATCCGAATGATCACAATTAACGAGAACGGTTTGCAAAATGGTTTAAAATACCCTCGGGAGTTTTAATAGAAAACAATTTAGGATTATCAAATCCTTGTCTTTCCAAAATCAACAGGGTCACAGCCCAAAGGTTTTGTTTTCGCAAATAGGAAACCACCAACAATTTACAGGGTCAAAACCCAACATCACGTGTCCTCAACGGACATAAATTCAACGAAACATAATCATGCACGCGCATCGCCTAGGACCGGGACGCCACCACAGACATCCCACCCGAGGCCTCGAAGGACCCTCCCGAGCTGGCTAGCGAAACAAATCACACACATCTCATGGTTGGATCAATCGCTTGTTGCATCCTGGCCACATGATCGCATGCCATGTGCCACCGTAAATTATCTTTGGCGCTCACGGTTGGATCAATCACTTGTTGCATCCTGGCCACATGATCGCATGCCATGTGCCACCGTAGTTTTTATTAGGCTCTCACGGTTGGACCAATCGCTTGTTGCATCCTGGCCACATGATCGCATGCCATGTGCCACCGTAGGCCCCGCCCACATCCATACATTCACACACAGCACAATACAACACATATATTCAAACAATTCACCCAGAGGCATCAAACACTTAGAAAAACACCACGTCAAACTACAACGCACCGAAATAAAATAATATACGTCCACACGGAATACCAAGTGCAACATCAACACCAAACATATCCATAGAGTTCACATAGTCATTCTCAAACCACACCATTCACAAAACACACGCGTTTTGAAAGCAAGCCTTTAACAAGGCTAAACCGAATCTTTTGAAATTTCAATTCAAACGACCAAACAACCACAATTAGACGATCACTAATTATCGTATCTATAAAACAAGAATTATATGGACAAGGTACTTGCCTCGAAATCGGCACGCAAGTATTCCGACGAACATGGCTCAACCGGAAAGCTTCGGAACGCCCGATGCTAACGAAAAGGAAGATGACAACGAACGGAAGGGTTCAACATGGTTTATTCGCAAGAAACTCGACCCTAACAACATATAATCCATAAATCAACAATCATACGAGGAAGGATAATCGTAGAACGCCCGAAAACCCCTCTATGACATTCTATCGGACACCTTCAAGGCGTCGATCAAGAACTCGACCAAAACAACGAATCGATACGATCCAACCATGGAATAACAAGGGAAAAGATATAAAACATCTAAATAATCATCAATTCATCACAATACTAAGTTAAATCGGATTAAAACGGATGAAAACAACCAAAACACCCAAATTCCCCAAAACTAGATTTCTAGGAAATCAATTCGATCTAGATCGGAGGATGTTATAGGATGGATGATTGATGATATGAACTCCAAGACTTCATGGATTGATTGTCTAACAACATCCTTCCATGATTCCAACACCTCCAGCCGCGGAAGAGAAGGAAAACCGAGTGAAAATGGCTGAAGAAAACGTCTCTTTGGCCTTAAATAGCATCGCTGGCCACGTTACGACGTAATCGCCAAGGCTTACATACGAATCGAGTCATCGCCCCAAATCGCCGCACGTTACGCACGTAATCGCCGTGGCCTTACGACGAATCGCCTTACGACGAATCGCCGATCACTACCGGCCAGAATTTCGCCAAGCTGGGCCCGAACGATGGCCCGAACGACCCCGAAACCCGAACCTGAATACAAATCGAAGATACGGTTACGAAGTACTCGCAAATACGAACTCGAGCACTAAGAGAACACACGATTCCGACAACCAAAGGCTCGAAATTCGACAACAGAAAGTAATTACCCCAAACTTTGGGAAATTATGAAAATGGCCCAAAATGCCCGAGATACACGATACATGATCGAAACACCAAGCCGAAGCTTGCAACATGAATAATAACATTAAATGAACTTACGAGAAAGTCGAAACAACAGTTTCGGAAGAGATTCGCAAGAATCGAACTCAAGTGCGGAAAAACCGCTAAAAAGCACGGAACTCAACAAAACGACACCGAAACGAGCTCGGATGACAAAAAGTGCAGAATTAATCATTCTCGGAATGACGAAACGTTCATGAGCGAGTCGTCAAAACAGACTTTCTCCGAAAAAAAAGAAATTACCGGAAATCGAAATTACGGGTATTACATTCTACCCTCCTTAAAAGAAGTTTCGTCCCGAAACTTAAAACAAGTAGGGAGAAGCAATATCCCCGCAGGAAAACTCGACGAGATACACAAAAACCGAAAACTCGCGCCCGACGGCGAAACGTTGCAAGAAACGCAAAGGAACATACGGCGTGAAAACACGCTCCACGACGACCAACACAACGCCACCGATAGAGACATAATAAAACCAACAAGTGACAAGCGTCATCAAACAGATAATACAACCAAGTCGATTATCCGAACAATCACAAAACACAATGAACAAAAATCAATATGATTGACCACCCCAACGGTACATCAATCAAAACGCGAGCCAATCGCTGAAGAAATACGGAATTCCACCGCCCAAGGGTTGGAAGATCGAAAATGAGACAAATTTCCCGAATATAAGGAAATTAGGAAGGAGTCTGAATGCTCAACAATCACGAAACGAGATCAACAAAAACCGAACAATCAAACGATCGAACCACAACGGTCGATACAACAAAAATCGAACAATCATGTTCGAATCACGAAGAACAATAAAATTCAAACAACAACTCCCAGTTTCACGTCTCGGCTCGAGACAATATTTGATCCGGTGAAAACAACAAGATGTGATTCACATAAGATCCACATGAAAGGAAATAGCAATTGAAAAGTCACAACGACAAACGAGTAATTTCGAAACACCACACTCGTTCGATCAATAAAAGCAAGGGATAGGGCAAGCTCAAAAAATGTTAACGAGCATAAACGAGTCGACAGAGTCGAAAATAAGGTTCAAAATCCGATCTACTTCGAATAGAAGAGTTAATAGAACCAAAAGATGTTACTTCCGAACAAGGTTCACAAGAGTCGAACCGAACTCGGAAAAGTCACAGCGATAACCAGATCGACCAAAAAAAAGATCACAGCTCGTTCGAACGATGAAACCGAAATACAGAACAAGTTCAGAAAATATCAACGAACACGAGCGAGTCGATAGACCTGAGAAAGAGGAAATGCAGAAGCCCAAAAACAATACGGGTATCACATTCGACCTCTTATAAAAGAAATGTCGTCCCCGCGACTCACAACAACGGAAACAAGGTGACAACACAAAAAGCAACCGACAGAAAAATCTCCCATGGGCCTCTCAGAGCCGATCCTCATATCTGTACTGAAAGTCGCGTCTCGAAAGACTCGGAACCCAACTCACAAAACTGGATCCTGTATCTCTCGGGTCCACACTTGAAAAGCGTTACTGACGAGAAGGACAATTTGCACGTACATGCCCCCGGCACAATACGTTCGAAATGCCTCGGCTCGGCATATCGAAAATATAGATGCTAGATACAATGGAACATAACATCACAAAACATCAAACCGGAGATTCCAACTTGGCATAACAAAGAATCATAACACATATCATATACAACGATTACCATCGTAAAGTAATACACACACAAACACTACAGCAACGACGGTATCGTTCGGCGACCTCAACGGCCCAAACGATAACCAGCACATAATTACAAACATCATGAAACAATCACACATGTGCATAAACGCACAAAAATCCAAGCTTTAACAACTCACACTCGTGCGACAACACGCAAATCACCACGAGCCGATAAACAGTAAATACCAGTTCACACCTCTCACAGAGGGCTAGTGCAACAAATGCGTGGCAACGCCTCGACGTTCATGCCACCAATTCGACCATACTCGGGAGCAACATCATAACGACAAAGCAAACATCATACATACATACCCAGCCCTCAAACGGAAATGGATAGGTTTTAAAAATGAAAACATCCTTTCGAAAATAATTTAGAAAAACGCCGGTTGATCTTGAGTATCACCTTTCAAAAAAAAAAAAGTACAAACGTGAAACATCGTTATCGAGACTTTTGAAAACCATTTCACATTTGATAAAAATGAGGACACTTTCTCTTAGTGAAAAACTTTCAGAAATATTCGACCCTCGGGTCTAAGTAAAAGTGTTTCTAAAACATTGAAAATATCTCAAAATATTTTGGTCCTCGGGGTAGAAGAATTTTGAAACATATTGTTGCGCTAGCAGGCGCCTTGAAAATACAATCCATTTAAAAGTACGTCTCGAATTTTATTTTCTAAGATACTCAAGGTTTTCAAAGATAATTCAATGGGCTAGAATGCCCAAAAATTTCAGGTAATTACACGGAACATTATAGCGCCGTGGGTCCCGCGCCGGAACCCACCAGGATAAAACAATTTACAAAAACGCCAAAAAGGCCGATGACGGTAATATTTCAAAAACTCACAAAAGCCATTTACAAAGTACTAAATACCGTCATAAGAATTTCACAAACGATCAAGGCCATAATGCCAAAAATTCGGTTAAGGAATCGGTTTGAAATAAAACTCAGTCGGTAAAATACCGAAAGCCATTACAAAAGGACTCACGCAGCGGATAAAAGAAATAAAATTCGACATGCACAGTCCAGCAACAATACTCCTCATACGAACGAAATATGAGAGTCAAATAACCACATATCACGAAATCAAAATCCATAAGAGGATTCCATCAGTTAACAAATAATCATAAAAATAGCTCGTGTCACACGAGGCACAACACAAAGAAGGGAGACTTACATCCACAGGTCGCACGAAGATGATGATCGCCCCACGATACTAATCACGACAAACCAACTCAGACGACGCGTCGCGATAGGACTCAGTCAGACAAAATCCGACGAGACAAAACTCAACAGACACCACTGACCCGACAGCCTAGGTTTCCACAACCTAATCTCCGATACCATTCTGTAACACCCTCAATCCGCTTAGGGATATTACACGCCGTAGACCCTTTCCTCGAGGATCTACCAGGCTGATAACTAAAATCAAACATCGCCTTTAAGGCTAAAATGACTCAGTAGACCGATTTGGTCTTTCAATAAATACATACAACTCAAATACAACTCATGCCCACGCAGGGGTCAAAATACAACCACACCCGTACAATGGGAAAAATATACTGCAGCGGAAAAGAAAATACAACTAGACCAATACGACAGCAACGGGTCCTCGTGTGATTAGTATCGTTAATCTTTCATCATCCATCATGCCGACCCTGTGCTCTGCTCCAAAACCTGAATGCAATACAGACATCCACCCCTCGAATACTCGGGGGTTAGCAAAACTCCACTGTTTTTCTAGTGCAAATACAAAGTGCAAATACGAGCCATATACTTCAAGTTCCAAGAATAACAATAACCGGGAATCCTCAAAGATTCAAATACAATGAAACGAATACTTCCCAAGGCAAGAGTTTGAGTAAAACTTTCCAAATCTGAAAGATCACAATTAACGAGAACGGTTTGCAAAATAGTTTAAAATACCCTCGGGAGTTTTAATAGAAAACAATTTAGGATTATCAAATCCTTGTCTTTCCAAAATCAACAGGGTCACAGCCCAAAGGTTTTGTTTTCGCAAATAGGAAACCACCAACAATTTACAGGGTCAGAACCCAACATCTCGTGTCCTGAACGGACATAAATTCAACGAAACATAATCACGCACGCGCATCGCCTAGGACCGGGATGCCACCACAGACATCCCACCAGAGGCCTCGAAGGACCCTTACGAGCTGGCTAGCGAAAAAAATCACACACATCTCACGGTTGGATCAATCGCTTGTTGCATCCTGGCCACATGATCGCATGCCATGTGCCACCGTAGATTATCTTTGGCGCTCACGGTTGGATCAATCACTTGTTGCATCCTGGTGCCACCGTAGTTTTTATTAGGCTCTCACGGTTGGACCAATCGCTTGTTGCATTCTGGCCACATGATCGCATGCCAGGTGCCACCGTAGGCCCCGCCCACATCCATACATTCACACACAGCACAATACAACACATATATTCAAACAATTCACCCAGAGGCATCAAACACTTAGCAAAACACCACGTCAAACCACAACGCACCGAAATAAAATAATATACGTCCACACGCAATACCAAGTGCAACATCAACACCAAACATATCCATAGAGTTCACATAGTCATTCTCAAACCAGACCATTCACAAAACACACGCGTTTTGAAAGCAAGCCTTTAACAAGGTTAAACCGAATCTTTTGAAATTTCAATTCAAACGACCAAACAACCACAATTATACGATCACTAATTATCGTATCTATAAAACAAGAATTATATGGACAAGGTACTTGCCTCGAAATCGGCACGCAAGTATTCCGACGAACACGGCTCAACCGGAAAGCTTCGGAACGCCCGATGCTAACGAAAAGGAAGATGACAACGAACGGAAGGGTTCAACACGGTTTCTTCGCAAGAAACTCGACCCTAACAACATATAATCCATAAATCAACAATCATACGAGGAAGGATAATCGTAGAACACCCGAAAACCCCTCTATGACATTCTACCGGACACCTTCAAGGCGTCGATCAAGAACTCGACCAAAACAACGAATCGATACGATCCAACCATGGAATAACAAGGGAAAAGATATAAAACATCTAAATAATCATCAATACATCACAATCCTAAGTTAAATCGGATTAAAACGGATGAAAACAACCAAAACACCCAAATTCCCTAAAACAAGATTTCTAGGAAATCTGACCTGATTCGGTAGATCGGAGGATGTTATAGGATGGATGATTGATGATATGAACTCCAAGACTTCATGGATTGATTGTCTAATAACATCCTTCCATGATTCCAACACCTCCAGCCGCGGAAGAGAAGGAAAACCGAGTGAAAATGGCTGAAGAAAACGTCTGCTGGCCTTAAATAGCCGATCGGCCGTTACGTACGTAATCGCCAAGGCTTACGACGAATCGAAGTCATCGCCCCTAAAATCGCGCCCTGCTACGCACGAATCGACAGTGGCCTTACGACGAATCGCCTTACGTACGTAACTTCCGATCACTACCGGCCGTAACTCGGCCAGTGCCGGCCTGGGCCCGAACGACGGCCCGAACGACCCCGAAACCCGAACCTGAATACGAATCGAAGATACGGTTACGAAGTACTTGCAAAAACGAACTCTAGCACTAAGAGAACACACGATTCCGACCACCCAAAGGCTCGAAATTCGACAACAGAAAGTAATTATCCCAAACTTTGGGAAATTACGAAAATGGCCCAAAACGCCCGAGATACACGATACATGATCGAAACACCAAGCCTAAGCTTGCAACATGAATAATAACATTAAATGAACTTACAAGAAAGTCGAAACAACAGTTTCGGACGAGATTCGCAAGAATCAAACTCAAGTGCGGAAAAACCGCTAAAAAGCACGTAACTCAACAAAACGACACCGAAACGAGCTCGGATGACAAAAAGTGCAGTATTAATCATTCTCGGAATGACGAAACGGTCATGAAAGAGTTGTCAAAACAGACTTTCTCCGAAAAAAAAAGAAATTACCGGAAATCGAAATTACAGGTATTACAACCAATTTCTAGAAGATATTCCAAAATGGGCAAAACTGTGACCGCAATATGTATTTATTGTGATAGTCAATCTACGATTGACGGGACACAGAGCAAAAGTATAATGGTAAGTCTCGTCATTTGTTATCAACATTGGTTATTACTATTGACTACGATTCGTCAAGAGATAACATCGCGGATCCGCTAACCAAGGGGTTATCAAAAGACCTTGTTGATAAATCATCAAGAGGAATGGGTCTATTGCCATGAGCTAATGGTTTTATGGAGGATACCCAACCTAAGCTGACTGGAGATCCCAAGATCTAGGTTCAATGGGACAACCAATTCATAAAACTGGGCACGATTACTGTGGGGGTTACCCCGAACCGACCATTCCTAGGATGAAAACAGTGATACCCTAGGGAGAGGTTAATCTTATGATTTTAATGATTCTTAAGTCGACAACGTATAGTCAGGTGGAGTAAAATACGGGTTTACTCAAAACACTTAACGAGAATCACCTATGTTGGAGTGAAGAGGGGCCGCTTCAAAGGAGAATTTCAAGGCACAATTCTCTAGAAACTCCCACAGAACCAGGACGGTGTCCACGGCCAAAACGGGCACAGTAATGAGAACAGAATAAATCAGGGATGGCACTTGTGAAGGATATACGATCACTTACACAAGCGGTCGGACAGTTCAAAGGCATCTAGTCACACTGTCTAGCCAGTAAGGAGAATATATCTTTTCGAGGGAAGGTTCAAGGAGCATACTCTACCTATCCTATGTAATGCCTAACCACAGTAACTATCACCAAGTCAACTCCGTGTCTGACGTGTGCTGCTGGACCATCAATCTCATTCATGTGGGGGATTGTTGGAAATATTAGATAAAATGTAGGAAATGGGCTGTTTTGAGCAGCCCACTTGAGAGGAAATTTTGAGTGGGCTCGACTATGAGTTAAACTCGGGACTTAGTTAGAATACGTAGTACTCCGAACGAGGTTTCCAAAACATGTAAGAACACTCAAAATAATTGAGGTATGAATGAGATATAATGTTCCAAAGTGAACCCTTAAGAAATGGGTTTAGGATGCTATCCCACATTGGAAAAAGAAGGGAGAAATTGTGAGTATATATGGAGATGTGGACAAAGGCATGTTCAAAAAGTGAGACATGTGTGGATGTGTGACTAGGCACCCCTCGCGCACACACACACGCGCACGCGCGCGCCGCCGCCGCCGTCCGTCCGGCCGGCTCGGTTCGGGTCGGTCGAAGGGTGATTTGGGCGAAATGTCTCGGCGTCTCGAAGTTATCTTATTACTGTAATTTTATTCGGTAAAATTTATCTTACTAAAAAATACCTCAGTAATAAATTCCGAATTTTTTGGATCCGGATAAAATCGAATTAAACAGATCTGGATAAGTATTGAGATACTAATCCTGATCGGTTTAGAGTTCCTCCAGATACCAATTTTAGTCGGTATAGAGTTCCTCCAACGCACAACCTCCTCCAGCCTTCACCTATAAATACCCGGCTTGAGGGGCTCGTTTTTACACAGAAATTTCGTCCGTTTTTTCACCCAAAAATTTCGAGTTCAAAATTTTATTTTCGGAAATAATTTCTAGTCATAATTTGGGTCGCGTCGGTGGTAGTTCAGGTTTATTCTAGTTCACTGAGGGTGCGATGATCGATATATCAACGCATCGAGATGTTGTTTTATCCTGGGAGGCAGACGCTATACACTGCGGTGGAGGCGAATTTGCTTTAAGAAGACAGATTTTCTGGACTCAACATCGCCCACATTCGGATTTACCTCATTTGATTAATTATATATATATACATATATATTATTTAATGCTTTCGTCATTAACGAATCTGTCTCCTACTTTGTTCTTCTCAGATTTGCAGTACAGACAGGAGATTCAAAACATGCGATCCCTTAAGTCGTTATTTGATGGAGACGGACGAGTCCAAGACAAGCTTTTGGATCTACAGGTATAATGGAAAATCATCAAATATTATTATACTTCATGGTATAATTATATGAATTCAAATTTATCGATATAATTTTTAGTAAATTAAACCAACAGAAACAATGTAGAGATTTGGTCGGAATATGTAGTGTTCTGTAAGAACTTTTCGAAACATGTGAAAACATTCAAAATGGAGGAGAGATGAATGAGCATTAATGCTCAAAGTGAGCTCCTTGAAAGTATGTGTGGCACTTTGTCTCATATTGAAAAATAGTAAAAAAACAAATTGTACATATAAGGCTATATGCACAAATATTAGTTCACCAACAATTAGTGAAGACATGAGTGGATGTAGGACTCGGCGGTCCTCACGTACACACACATGTGCAGCCGTAGTCCGGCCGACTGGGGTTGGGTTGGGTCGGGTCGAAGGGCGATTTGAATGATATGTCTCGGTGTCTCGAAGTTATTTTTTAGTGGAATTTTATCTGTCAACCGCCTCATTAAAGGAATGCGAAATTTTCGGATTGGGATAAATATCGAAATTAATTGATAAAAATAGGATTAGTTTTAGGATAAAATATTATCATACCAATCCTAATCCGTTGGAGAGCTTCTCCAGCACATTTTTCTCTCTCGTCCTCCTTATAAAAAAAGACGTGAGGGGTTCGATTTTTAACTATTTTTGCTTTGAAACTTCATTCTCCAATCCCATAAATTTTTCGTTCTTGTGTGGTGATAAACAATAATGCAGATTTGTTCTAGTTCGCTAAGAATGCGGTGATTAATATATCAGTATATCGAGGTGTTGTTTTATTCTGGGAGACAGACGATACACAATGATGGGGACAATTTTTTTTAAGGGAATAATTAACATGGGAATAATAATGCTCCTTTATTTTTTAAATAGATGCCACTTTGGCTTTGTGCACACAAATTAAGAAAATTCTTTTATGCCATAATTTGCCCCTAATAAATGATATTTTATAATTATTGAAGAGTAAAGAGATAAATTTTGAGATAAATTAATTATGGGTAATAATGGGATAAAAAGAAGAATAAAACTAAAATGACATATATTTTGAAAAAGTTACAAAAATTTAAAGTGACATCTATTTAAAATAGTAAAAAGTAGTAATGGAAAGGAAATATATTCATCATCTGATTTGAACAAGGACTGGGATCCTCTGCAGCACAGCACGGTGCTGTGCTGCATCCCAGCCGTTAGATTACACACACCCGCACGGGTGTGTGTGTGTGCGCGTGTCGAATGGCAAAGACAAAGATCTTTGTCGCACCGCAGAGATCCCCCTTTGAACAAATGGGACCAGATGGATCCCGACTAATAATTTGAGTGTTGGGAAATAAAGTCTTGCTCGAGGAGACATAAATTCTTGCTGGAGGCATGTAGCGTTGATTCGATTCCTGATAGGAGCATTTTGCTTTTTTCTGGGGTTGGACTTTGCATGTGTTATTAGTTGACCTGTACTCAGACCCTGATTGCTGAGGCACTTCCCGTAATTTAACTGATGATAGGGAAAAGAGACCAGAACTACCACCCCAGAATTCAAACTTAGTCATAAAAAAAAATAATTTGAGTGTTGGAGAAAGAAGACCAGCAGTTTTCACTAATGACGTGGCTGGGAACCAACCATCGACCCAAGGGGATACATCGTTAATGGATCACGGGTTGCAACCAATGGCCTAATACTCAAGGGTCAAATGGGCCGAATTCAACTCCTACCAATAATAGGATAAGAAAGGCCCACAAAATGAAGGAAAAAATGCTATTGCCACAGTTTCCCCTCAATCTCAAGTTCTCGTAACACAGTTAATTGAGGACCGTTAGACTATCCACGTTCACAATCTCAATAAATCCAATCTCAATTAAAGTATTATTTTCTCTCTCATTTTCATAGTCCAATCCAATCTCAAATTTTTCATACTCCAACCACAATCCTCTACAATCTAATTCAATCTAAAATATTATTTATAAAAGTCATATATTTTTCATATCAATATTGGTTAAGGAATTCAAAACCATGAATTTTGATATATTTTTTAATTTTTAATTATTTTATTAAAGTCATTTTCTTTTATTAAATGGTTTCAATCTTCGCAAATCTCGGTTCGTGTGGCGATCAGGATCGCTTGATATTGCTTATAATTTTTTTTTTTTTTTGAATTGGATTTTGTCTTATTCACAATCTCGATTGCCAAGATTGTGATTGTGGATGGTCTTAGTAGTTAGTAGTTACTCCTTTAGTTTACAAAGAGCGTATCAAATTTTACTTTTAGGTCTTCAAAATACAACTTTGATCAATAATAATTTTAATTATATAAATAAAAATTATAATAAAAAATAATATTTTTGTAATACACATTAAGATAAATCTAAGAAATACTTATACGGTTATAATAATTTTATAATAACGATAATTTATGATCAAATTTATTAATTTTAACCGAAAAAATTGGTTGTGATACACATTTGGTGTTTTAGTGGACGGAGGGAGTATTATACATTTCTATGCAAGCTCATGGGCCGAATGATACTCATGGCGGTACAGGTGATTCAACTCACTGGATGAAGATGTTGATAAGGTTGTGGAAACCCAAAATATTTGGGAACCCAACAATAATGCTATGGCCCAATGGGGATGATACAGATCAGATCGGCCCACAAGCTAGAGGTGCAAGACCGGTTCGGGAACATCGGCGACCTAGTCGTTTGAAGGATTATTATTTTTAGTAATTAGGATCACCTTTAGTAATTTCTCATATTTAATGTATTTTCTTAAAGAGTTTAATACTCCTTCATGGGTTTTCTTTTCGGTTCTTTCCCATGACGCCTTTATTGAACCGATAGGGCTTAGCTATAAATATTGCAAACTATCATCTTAAAAATAATAAGAAAAGATTTGCCCTAATCTCCTCTGCTTCTTCTCCCTCTCTTCCTCACGTCTATCTCCTCCCCCCTCACGGCCGATCGACCCTTCTTCGTCTGGCTCCCTTACTCGATATACTTGATACTATCAGTATCAATTGGTGCTTTCATCCCGAAATTATCGTAAGCATGTCAAAAAACGTGGAGGAGACGTCGACAACCACCAACGACGAGTCCAAAATACACGATCTCCTTCGACAGTTGACAATGGCTGTTCAGGCTACGCAGCAAGAAATCCGGAAGAATAGGCAAGAACAAGACGTTCAGCGTGCTCGGACAGATCAGATTTTTCATATACTGGGCACCCGACATGCGGCGAATGACAGCCCTAACACCGAACAACGACCTCCGCCACCGCCGAACCAACAGCCTCCACTTCTCCCACTCCTGACAACCACCGCGGTAGCACAGGACCGCCGTGGAACCATGCACGACCAGCCGCGGCACGACAATCAGCCGAGAATCCGAGTTAACGCTCCTCGTTTCAACGGGTCGGACCCGGTCGGATGGATATATAAGGTACAATGCTATTTCGATTATTTTCATACTACATCAATGGAACGACTTCAACTTGTAGGTTTATTGTTCGATCAACCAGCATCAGATTGGTTTCGTTATCAGAAACGTAACAATTGTTTTCGCACTTGGGAAGAATTTTTAGACGCGGTCAAGCAACGATTCGACCTTCATCATTATGAAGACTACGTCGGTCTACTCGCCAAACTACAACAAAAGACAACAGTTATCGACTATCAAATGGAATTTGAAGCATTACTTAATAAAATAGAGGGGTTGGCAAAAACTACCTTAATTTCTCTGTTTAAAGCCGGATTGAAACATCCCGTCCAACGCGAACTAAATATATGTAACCCGACCACCTTACCCAAGCCTTTGCTTTGGCTCGGGAACTATCCGCATCTTATGTCGACACGTTTTCTAGTAATTCGAATCTGCGTCGTTGGAATTCAAGCGGTTTTCGAACCGGAAGTACGAATCAGACACCTATTTCGGCCAATGCCCCGTCTAGCACGAACACGCCTCAGGGTCCGAGGACTAATTTATCAACTCTGCCTATTAAACGCCTTTCTTTCGCGGAATGAGATGCACGAACTAAGAAAGGACTGTGCTGGAATTGTGATGAACAGTATGCTCCAGGACATCGTTGCAAACATCGTTTCTTAGCCTTGTTAGGTAGTGATGACACCGATGAGGAGGACTCTTCGGAAAACATACAAGACGAGTTGATAGTTACAGGGGATGTCTCTAGCATCCATTCGATGGAAGGTTTCGCAAATCCTAAATCTCTTAAAATTTGTGGATCTATTAATGGTCTCACAGTGCAGGTTCTCATTGATGGCGGGAGTACACACAATTTTGTACAGCCCACAGTTGCAGAACGATTGCATCTTCCACTGTCTAAAGTGACACCGTTTCGAGTGTATGTTGGAAACGGTGAGTATATGTTGTGCACTAATCAGTGTGCGTCGACACCAGTAGGCCTTCAAGGACACGTTTTTCCGATTGACCTATTTGTGCTCGCGGTACACGGGCCACAGATTGTTCTCGGAGTTCAGTGGCTCCGAACGCTAGGCAAGGTTTCTCATGATTACGCCGAGCTCACCATGGAATTTTTATGGCAAGGAAAATCGATATTTTTGCAAGGAGACTGTCATACCCCGAAACATATTTCATTGCATACCTTGCAATCCTTGTATGCCGCGAATACGGTGGCCGAATGCTTCGAAATTTGTACTATTTTCAGTGAACCGTTACCTTCGTCATCTACATCTACAGTTGTTGAAATTCCTCCGGACGTTCATCCTCTTATTCGGGAAGTGCTTCAATTCCACGATATGGTCTTCACCTTACCAGTCGGGTTGCCGCCACAGAGAACATGGGATCATCGGATCCATTTACATTACGGGTCCAAACCGATCAACGTTCGGCCCTATCGCTATCCTTATTTTCAGAAATCCGAAATTGAACGCCAGGTGCAGGACATGTTACAGCAGGGCTTTATCCGACATAGCACTAGTCCTTTTTCTTCTCTGGCACTCTTGGTCAAAAAGAAAGACGGAAGCTTTCGATTTTGTGTTTACTATCGGGCATTGAATGCGACTACAGTAGCTGATAAGTTCCCCATTCCCACGGCAGATGAGCTATTTGATGAACTGGGCCGTGCTATTTTTTTACGAAATTGGACCTACGGTCGGGCTACCATCAGATCCGAATGCACACATCAGACATCTTCAAGACGGCTTTTTGGACACATGATGGCCACTTTGAGTTCCTGGTCATGCCATTTGGGTTGACCAATGCACCGTCCACCTTTCAGGCCGCCATGAATAATATTTTTTCGGATTATTTACGGGAATTTGTTATTGTGTTCTTTGACGATATTCTAGTCTACAGCTCGTCATTAACTCTCCATGTTCGTCACATTGATATTGTCCTTCAAATATTACGGGACAACCACTTTTTTGTCAAGAGCTCAAAGTGTTCTTTCGGCACAAATAAGGTTGAATACTTGGGTCACATCGTCTCGGCTGGCCAATTGTTGGTGGATACGGGAAAACTAGAGGCCATGGCTAATTGGCCGAAACCCACGACAATCAAGCAGTTACACGGCTTCTTGGGACTTACGGGATATTACCGCAAATTTATTCGTAATTATGCTTCGATAGCAGCTACGCTAACATATCTTCTGAAGAAAGACAAGTTTACATGGATCGAGCTTGCGGACAATGCCTTTCAACAGCTTAAAAAGACTATGATGACACCACTCGTGTTACAGTTACCGGATTTTGAAAAAAAAATTGTTGTTGAGACCGATGCTTCTGATGAAGGAATCGGGGCCGTGCTGTTACAAGAGGAACGACCACTTTCTTTTTTCAGCAAAACACTGGGCATCCGTCGTCGGGGCACATCAGCATATCATCGCGAGCTCTTTTCTATAGTTTCCGTGGTTCAGAAGTGGAGACAATAGCTTTTGGGGAGGGAGTTCCTTATTCGGACGGATCAGAAGAGTTTGAAAGAGCTTTTAACACAAGTAATTCAGACACCCGACCAACAGTTCTTCATTCGCAAGCTCATGGGATACAAATTTCGGATTGAATATAAAACTGGTGCCAATAACAAAGTAGCTGATGCGCTTTCTCGCTGCATGATGGGTGATGAACAAACTTCGTCACATTTCCTAGCTTTGTCCACACCTATACCAGACTTGTTGCATAAGGTATACCTTGAAAACTCGCACTTACCGGACTTGGTAGCATGGCATACGGCCATGGCAAAGGGAGAACTTTCGGCTCCTTTTCGTGTTCATAATGGGACCCTTTATTATGACCATCGGCTCGTTTTAGGGAAAGAATCACCTCTTAAAGCCGAAATTCTAACCGAGTTTCATACTTCGCCAAGCGCCGGCCACCCGGGAGTAGACCGCACTTTCCGCCGAGTAGCAGCCGCCTTTTTCTGGCAAGGGATGCGCCGTGACGTCAAACAATTTGTTGATTCTTGCCTTAATGCCCGAATTCACAATGTCTTCCACGTTTCGTTGCTTCGACCATTCATTGGTTCCAACTCGGGTCCCGTTCAAGCCGCTTTCCCAGTCGAGTTCGTGCATGACAGACCGCTTTCCCACCCTTTACGCACCGTAGATGAAAGACATATTATGTTGGACGGTCAACCTAGAACTGAATGGCTCGTTGTTTGGGAGGATGGTTCGCCCAGCGACACTTCTTGGGAACCTATTGATCATCTGCAGAAGTCATTTCCGAATTTACGCCTTGAGGACAAGTCTAATGTCAACGGGGGAGAGATTGATACGGATCAGATCGGTCCACAAGCTAGAGGTGCAAGACCGGTTCGGGAACGCCGGCGACCTAGTCGTTTGAAGGATTATTATTTTTAGTAATTAGGATTACCTTTAGTAATTTCTCATATTTAATGTATTTTTTTAAAGAGTTTAATACTCCTTCATGGGTTTTCTTTTCGGTTCTTTCCCATGACGCCTTTATTGAACCGATAGGGCTTAGCTATAAATATTGCAAACTATCATCTTAAAAATAATAAGAAAAGATTTGCCCTAATCTCCTCTGCTTCTTCTCCCTCTCTTCCTCACGTTTGTCTCCTCCCACCTCACGGCCGATCGGTCCTTCTTCGTCTGGCTCCCTTACTCGATATACTTGATACTATCAGTATCAGGGGAGGTCTTTGGATTATGAAGCATAATGGCAGTAATATCTGTTATACTATTGTTCATATGCATATTCATATGCCATTACCCTCGGGCTTAGTAAGGGCAACAATTTTTGGTTTGTCAGGTGTCTATACTATAGTTGATATGCATATTCATGCCATTACTCTCAAAGGTTGGAACTTTGGAATCATTTTAGTACTTATTCGTGACCCAGGTGTATTGGAGGTGCTCCCCAATCGAATGGTTGTGGGTTCAAGTCCCGTAGTGGAGACAAGGTGTAGATTTAGAATTAAAATTTAGAAGGTGTGTGTGTTCAGCCGTTCTTAAAAAAAAACTTATTGGTGACAAAAGTTTGGGATCTTGGCTCATGATAGGGATTTCATTGACATAATAAATCATAGTGAGGAGAGGGGGGGGGGGGGTTCTTTTAATCAGAATCGCGGCAATTTTTTGTTGAATATGCTGGACCATTGCCATATGACAGATAGGCACACTATTGGTGGCGTATTTACCTGACAATATATGTGTAGAAGTCAAATCAGAGTGGCAAAGAAACTGGATAGAGCCACGGCTGATATCAGTTGGAGACACCAATTTTTTGGTGTTTTTGTTGAGGTGTTGTGTCGACTTCACTTAGGCCATAATCCTATTTTGTTCGTTGTGGGGACCTTCCTGAAAACTAATGGAACTCTCCCTTTCCATTTAGAAGCAACTTAGATGGCTCACCTGATTATGTCTCTGTTTTTAGGAAATTTTGTGGTATCAAAAGTCTAAAGAGAAGTGGATCCTTCTTGGAGATCGAAATACTAAGTTTTAACAAGCACAAACAGTGATTCGTTGGAAGCGTACCAAAATTCATGGCATAACTCTTCCTGATGGTAATTGGTGTACGGATGACACTATCCTCCAGGTTGAGGCTCATAATTATTTTAGGAGCCTTTTCTGCAGCTCTAATACTAGTTCGTGTTAGGAATATGCCATCAAATGCTACTTAGATGATGAGAGAGTGAGAGCATTGTATTATTATTATGAATATTAATTTAAATAGGCATTAATTATTTCTATATTATTGTATAGCACATGTATTGTGATTTGGTATATAAAATAATAGTCCTTGCATTTGAGAGCAAACATTCCACTTCGTATGGAGATAAGGAGATAAGCACTGGAAGTGTTTAAGACTCGAATGCTTAACTGTTCACAGGTCGATAAAACTTAACTGAGCAGTAAGTTTAGACAAGACTTGTATAACGTGTACTTTGACCTGTAGAGTGCCTATGTTCACTAAGGGTTAGTGGGAGCACACGTTATACGTCTGTGTTGTGTCAAGATTTATCCATCCCGACAGGCGATCGACTATAAGGCCGAGCGACCAAGTCAACAACAGTCAAACTATGGCTAGCTCGCCTAATCAAAGACACCAGACCACCATCAGGTACCTAGCGATTGACTCCCAAGGCGATCGCCCTTTGGCATCTGGCGATCGACTCTAGTGTCCGGCTAAGGACGGTCGACATACGCCCCGAGCAGAGATGATCGCCCGTCAAAGTCTTCGAGGACTGGATCTCAGAACAGCACCCACGTGCAGATCCACAAAAGGCGCTGACAGACAAGATCTTCACTGACAGACAAGATCTTTTGCTGACAGACAAGACCTTTGACCACAGCCTGTCACCTACCACACCTACCGGCAGGCGCGCCGAAAGTTGTCAGTGGGACCACCCGTGACAAAGAACTCGGACGCGCGTGCAGCTTCTCATTGGACCGCGGTTGATCGCCAAAGAACTCCTGCAGACTTTAAGGAGACAAGCCCATGTGCTAGAAGACGATCGCCCGATTATTATAATACGGAAAAGGCGATCGCCGGCATATCCAAGTCCTATAAATAGAGAGCCTCCTCCCTGGAAAAGGTTCGAATTCATTTCACCAACAATGTAAATACAAGAGAACATACATACCATCAAGCTCCCTGCTTTCTCGCCGGAATCCATCTCAGGACTTCTCTCTCCGAATCTCTCGTCCAGAAGACGATCGGCAGAGGCAGCAAGTCTCCACTAGACAGATTCCAAGAGATTCATAAGCCCAGGAGCCCAAGCATCTAACTAAATACTCGCCGTGAGAGACTGTCGATCTCTCACCGCCGCGACTGTTCATCTCCTTTGTTACAAGAACTCACAGAGCATCAAATCTGGTTCTTCCGGCAATTTACACGCTCACTAGCTAAGATAACAAGAATCTTTACACTCATTGTAATTGTATTCTTACATTAGTACTTGTATCCCCGAATATTAGTATTAATAATATCTCGCGAGAGCATTCAAGCCCGGGACTAACAACCCCGGCAAATCTTGTATTATTTATCCTTCTCACGGAAGTGCTCTTGCATTTGTTTGCTATCCATCCATTCCAGCAATATCTATCTCCGGATAATATTTTGGATAGCAACAATTGGCGCTAGAGGAAGGAGAATCTAACCCTCAAATTTTTATTTCTACCGTCCCGAAGAACACTCACTGTTTTCGGGGCATATACTTGAAGTGACACTCACTGCACTTCAAAGAAAACCTTCAGAATCATGACATCCGCTGGTACATCGAAGAAAGCCGCTCTCCGAACCGCCGGACACCATATCCCGGTTCAGTCCGAACCCCAGCCAACGACAGGGGGAAGCCGCAGCAACGCGAGACTCTCGATCCCGCATCTGAGAGATGGCCCCAACCTCTCACTCGATCAGTTCCAAACCGAGGAACAGATCGAGGAGGCTATGGCCATCCTAGAGGAGCGACGGAGAGCATGCGCGTCGCCCGCGATAACCCCCTCGATCGTCCGCCGCATGGGAAAATGGAAATTCGACGGGCTACTGAGCGAGCGATCGTCAGAAAGCCCCAATTCGCAAGGAAAGGCTCTCGCACGACCGGACGGATCCATATTCAATCGCTTGGGGCGCGACCCATCCTGGCGACCGGGGCATTCTGTTTCCAACCACGAAAAGACGGAATCCGAATCCGTCACCAGGATTTCGGCCTACCCACCTCACAGCCGAATGCAGGTCAGCCATCTCACTCCTGCCCCGATCGCCAGGGGATCAGTAATCAATCACCTCGGCTCTCGCTCCGAGCGCCGAGCTGCAAGCAGTCAGGCCACGGCGATGGCCGCTATACAACGCCAGCTCGACGAGATGAAAGCACTCTTGGACACTGGGGCAAGCACCAGCAAAAAGATCATCGGGCCGACCGAGCCACTCGCGGTCCACATCGAGCTTGCCAACATACAACCAACGATCGCTCCTCCCAAAACACCTCTGTATGAGGGGAGATCGGACCCCGAAACCCACCTGAGTAAATTCCGAATCTACATGACTGGGTGTGGGGCATCTGATGCAACCAAGTGCCGGATCTTCCCGTTAACATTGGGCGAGCTGGCCCATAAGTGGTACGTCTCACTACCACCACGATCAATCACCTCCTTTAAGAAACTGGCGAATGACTTCACGTCATACTTCGCCAACAAGGTCGCCGGGCCAGAAGGCCCCCACCGCGTGATGAAAATCAGGCAGGGGAAAGATGAAACCGACGCAAATTACATTGACCGAGTAGACGAAATCATCCTCACCGGCGAACCCGTCAGTGACGAGCTCGCTCTCTATTCGGTCATGGGGGAATTCTACGGTCATTCTCCCATGTTTAGACATCTCTCCAAGGATATTCCCCCAACCTACGCGATCTTCCGCGCTAAGGCTGCCAATTTCCTGGCCAGACAAAGGCTACTCACCCTCCACCTAGGCGAGGAAACGCCACCTCCTGTCCAGAAGACGACGATCGCCAAAGTAAAGAAGGCGATCGCCAAGCCACCCGTAGATCTCAAGGCCTTCGAGGACATGGAAGCCCATCTCCTCCATACGTTCAACCGAACTCCGGCACATATTTTCTATGCCATCAAGGGGCACGAAAAGCTCAAAAAGCCAAAGGTGATAAGGGACCACGGTCACCTGGACAACAATCAATATTGTGCCTACCACAAGAGTCCCGGCCACAGCACCAACCAATGCCGCGACCTCCTCAAACAACTCTGGAGATTGTTCGAGGAGGGCAAGTTGGACAGCTTATTGGTTTAGCCGAAGCCCCTACCAATCTCTATACACGATCGTCCGAGTCGAACACAAAACAGGCTGGAAAGCTCATACGAGCCGACCCCTGGATCAGCCTCGGCGACCGCCTCTACATGCTTTAATCAAGAGAAGGGAACCTCGGAAGTCTCCCCGATCTCCATCCTTATTTAGGAAACTGGAGGACTCGATCGCCATCTACAGTTCACCGTCTAACATGATGGACTAAGGCACGAGATCGTCTCCCCCGCACAACGTACACCGTCGAAGGTCGGCATTTACATGACGATCCAAGGTGAAAGAGTGCAGCCATGGTCCTGGTGATCGATGGAACCGACTACTTAGGCCATGCAAGGTCCCTTTGGGCCAAGATCGCCCGCCCTTCGTTTAATTACGAGGCCGGCGTAGTCTGAGGGCCCTCCAAAGTTAATCAGTGGACACGATCGCTCGCCCTCAAAGGTTCATCATCTAACATGGTGAACCCGGACAAAGCGACGTGCCACAACCCCCGTCTCAACGTACACCGTCGAGGTTCGCCATCTTCATGGTGGGCCGAGGTGGAAGCAGAGCTAAACAAGCCGCGGACGTGGAGTTGAGTCATCCGACGCTGCCCCGCGCAAGGACTCCTCTAGACCAAGACCGCATACCCTTCGTTTAAATACGAGGCGAGGCACAGCCTAACAAAGGACCCTCATAATAAAGTGAGTCACGAGACACTCAATGTCTTCGCGCATCAAGACATGATCAAGGAGTCGGTCCATCGAACTCCGCGATCGTGCACGGTTCCTCAAGACGGACGACCGTCCTCGAGGATTCGACAAAGTTGAAGACCGCTCACTCAATGAATTATTTTCATCCCCTTACTTCCACTAAGAGAATAAAAACAAGGGGAAAGAGTGCGGACTACCTATACGACGATCGTCCCTATTCAACAACATACGGAGATCGTCATTTTTTCAGATGTTGTGCAGCGATCGAATTTGTTGTAAAAGTTATCTTTATGAGTTTATCAATTCATCTGGAACTACCCTCGCAACGATCTATCCTCACACATTTGTACAAAGTCAAACAAAGACTCAAAAATAACCATCATTCAAGTGATAAGTCAGAAATTCAAACGTTCATTTCATTACTTGAAAAGATCAGAGTACATGGTCGCCCGAAGGCCTAAATGCTACAAAAGAAAGCTACAAAACTACAAGGAAATAAGCTAAAACATCAAAAATGAAGTGCCTCAGGCCCCTGCCTGGCCTTCGCCATCAGCATCCGGTGCGGTCCCCTCGTCTTCCGGAGCGTCGGGATGAGCAAGATTGGCCGGAGATGGATACCAGCTCAAATCCACGCCGATGTCCGCAAGATCCAAGATCGGCAAGGAGAAAGTTGAATGGAGAGGATGCTCCAACGCATACGCCTTGAAGTTCTCAGCAAGAGGCCCGACCTCCAAACCTCCCTTCTTAGCTGCTCGGATCGAGTCGGCGAACGCCAAATAATAGGCGAACTCGCTGACAAACTCCAAGTTTTGAAAGGGATCAGCCCTGGTCGCCTCCACCTCTCCTTTCAGCTCCGCCATCGCCTGTTGCGACCCCTGGAGCTCGGCCTCCCTCGCAGCAACCTTCTCTTTTGACTCCACCAGCTCGCTGGTCAACCGAGCGATCGTCATCTTCTGGCGATCGGCCTCATCCTCAGCAACCTTCTGCGCCCGGACGGCATTCAGCATCTGGTCCCGAAATCGGTCAACCGCTAGACGAGACAACTCGGTTTCCTTCTTCGCCAGCTCAAGCTCGTGGCTCGCCCGCTTGGCCATCTCCAGAGAGTCCTTCTCCATCGCCACGATCTTATCAGCAAACTTGGCGTTCTCTTTCCGAGCCGCCTCGAGATCCGCCTGCAGGCGAATAGTGGAAGGTCGCCCCTCAAACTCCTGAGCAGCCTGGACAGCCATGGTCGCCGTCTGGAGAGAAAGGGCGAGAACAGCCTGCATCGAACTCCCCGATCGCTGACGAGTGATCGCATCCAGATCGGTCGTCCATGCCTTCGGCAGAGCAGAAGCGGCCTTGCTAACATATGGAGGGATGTCGCAAGACTGGCGAGGAGATCGGATCGCTAGGAAATCCACGACCATCGGCGGGCAAGACGGATCTGTGCGACGGATCCTACATCAATACAACAAAGTTAGCACAACTCCTACGCAGTTGCAAGTTTCAACACAAAAATGCAATCTACCTCTCAGCCTTCTCAGGGTCCCGACCAAAATACGGTTTCCCTCGAGGGGTCTCAGCATCCGCGATCGCCATCTCCCGCATAAAAGCCGCAGAGGGCGACTCATTCTCCGGAGCGACAATGGTGATCGGAGGCGCGGCGATTGGCACTTCATTGCCAGGGGCAGGAACCGAAGTTTCTTCCGGCCTCGGCCTTTTACGATTCATTCGAAGCCCCTCCTCCGGAACTCCCTCCTCAGCCACGACCGGCTCCACGCGAGGTTCCACCTCCGGAACTATTGGCAGCGCAACAGGTGGGGCCCGAGACGATTTCTTGTGGCGGAGACGGCCTAGAACTCCAGGATTCGACATGGCGATCTCCGGCGGGGGCTCCAAGAAGCAAGGAAAGCGAACCTCTACAGTTAAGACAATCGACCAACAGTCAAACACTTTCCTCAAGTAAGGCGATCGCCTAGAAAGTGAAGGTCGCAGAAACTCATACCTGGCACTGAGAGATGTCTCGGGAAACGGAATAGCCGAGCCGACAACCAGCGACTCTCCTTATTAATCCGGTTAGCATCAAGGTCGTCGTCCGACAAGCTCCTTATCCGCTCCAAGACAACCAGGAAGTCAAAAGGCAGCTCCTCGACCGCCGGAATGTGAAAACCTGCAAAACCGAAATCAAATTAGATCAGTCCAAAACGCATCCGAACGAAGGGAGAGTCTAAACCCTTACCGGGATTCCTCTCCCGAAACTCAGTAGGGATATCCAGCTCGCCCGAAGGATTGTCACTCGCAGAAGCCCTCCACTTGCCGGCGACCCAGAACCACTTCGTCTGATCGCCCCGCATCTTATTCGGGACTCCATGAATTACCCGACTAGATCGGCCCTGAATATGGTAACCGCCGACCGACCCTTTCTGAGCCGTCAGCTTGAACAAATGGTTCATCTCCAATGGTGATGGGAGGCGGTACAGGCGGTGACCGCCGAAAAGGGTGAGAGTGCAGATAATTTGGAGCCAGGCGTTCGGCGTCAGCTGAAGTGGCGCCACATTCCAAGCGGCCAGCAGATGGGAGACAACAAAAGATAGAGGGAAGCGCAGCCCGGCCTCCATAATCGCCTCATTCACGGCGACCATACCCATCGGAGGCTGATCGGCTCGCTCATTCTCCGCCGGCGCGAACATGTCCACATCTGAAGGAACATGGAACCTCGTCCTCCAGACGGCCAGATCTTTCCTGGTCGTCGAACTCCGTATTTGGCCAAGCGACCACCCAGATCGCTGCACAACCCGGTACTGCGACCATTTGGGAAGCTGATAAGGGTAGGCGACCGAGTATCCCCGGAAATCGAATCTCGGAGTCGGACCGGCCAACTTATCCATTATCTCAGCAAAAGCCTTATAGGCCCGGCCGAAAGCACTATGCTGCTCCCAGTAGGCCCTAATCACCAGATCTCTCTCTATCTGCGATCGTCTTTCTTCAGCATCCGCCTCCTTAGCGACGTCGGCTTCGTTAAATAAAGCCTCGACTTCAGCAGGGTCGATTCCGGCCCGAATAGCTTCAGCGGCCGTCTCCAGGTGGAAGTCGGAAGAAGGTTCTCCTCGGACAGTCGATGTCCCGGCGGCAGAACTGGTACCCACTCCACGTGATGATGAGGTTCCGGCCATTCTCAAAGAAAGATAAGGAGAACAAGATTTTTCTTACCCGAAGGTGAAATCGAACGACGATCGGCACTAAGATCTTCAGAAAAATCGACAGCAAGTCCTTCTTTCTCCAATAAGTGCGGGTGAGGACGAAGACTGCAGCACTGCACCCTTTTATAGGAGAAGGCAGGGACTCATTTGCAATAAGGGAGAATCTCAGGGGGCGGACCCCAAACGTCGCATTAATTGACTCCCTCGAGACCCGCGTACGCGTCTTTTCAAGGACGCGTCAGCCGAGGAGTCATTAATGACCGTTGGTATCCTCCAATAGAAGCCCGACACGTGCGCGAAGACTTTTCCACGCCCATTGCCTTTTCCCGTGCAGTTTAGCGGCCAACCAGGTCGTCCGAACTCAGGATATATCAGCTCAAAGACGATCGCCAGTTCAGTTAAACACAGAGTCGCTCGTCAAAAGTTCAGCGATCGCCAAGAGAACCACCTCACCCCACGTTTCCAACATAGGAGCGAGCTGGGGGGCAATTGTTGTGTCAAGATTTATCCATCCCGACAGGCGATCGACTATAAGGCCGAGCGACCAAGTCAACAACAGTCAAAGTATGGCTAGCTCGCCTAATCAAAGACACCAGACCACCATCAGGTACCTAGCGATCGACTCCCAAGGCGATCGCCCTTTGGCATCTGGCGATCGACTCTAGTGTCCGGCTAAGGACGGTCGACATACGCCCCGAGAAGAGATGATCGCCCGTCAAAGTCTTCGAGGACTGGATCTCAGAACAGCACCCACATGCAGATCCACAAAAGGCGCTGACAGACAAGATCTTCACTGACAGACAAGATCTTTTGCTGACAGACAAGACCTTTGACCACAGCCTGTCACCTACCTCACCTACCGGCAGGCGCGCCGAAAGTTGTCAGTGGGACCACCCGTGACAGCAACTCAGGACGCGTGCAGGCTTCTTATTGGACCGCGCGGCTGACTGCCAGCAACTCCTGCAGACTTTAAGGAGACAAGCCCATGTGCTAGAAGACGATCGCCCGATTATTATAATACGGAAAAGGCGATCGCCCGGCCTATCCAAGTCCTATAAATAGAGAGCCTCCTCCTACTGGAAAAAGGTTCGGAATTCATTTCACCAACAACAGAAATACAGTAGAACATACATACCATCAAGCTCCCTGCTTTCTCGCCGGAATCCATCTCAGGACTTCTCTCTCCGAATCTCTCGTCCAGAAGACGATCGGCAGAGGCAGCAAGTCTCCACTAGACAGATTCCAAGAGATTCATAAGCCCAGGAGCCCAAGCATCCAACTAAATACTCGCCGTGAGAGACTGTCGATCTCTCACCGCCGCGACTGTTCATCTCCTTTGTTACAAGAACTCACAGAGCATCAAATCTGGTTCTTCCGGCAATCTACACGCTCACTAGCTAAGATAACAAGAATCTTTACACTCATTGTAATTGTATTCTTACATTAGTACTTGTATCCCCGAATATTAGTATTAATAATATCTCGCGAGAGCATTCAAGCCCGGGACTAACAACCCCGGCAAATCTTATGTTATTTATCCTTCTCACGGAAGTGCTCTTGCATTTGTTTGCTATCCATCCATTCCAGCAATATCTATCTCCGGATAATATTTTGGGTAGCAACAGTCTGCTAATGCGATTAGTATACTCGAACACGACTCACCTCGATTCGGTCACATGGATATCACTTAGGGATTGTCAATAATTGAATTGAAAGATTGTGATAGGTATACATGGACCTTTGACTTGAGGTTTCAGTAGGAGATGTGCTTTTGACATTAAGTTAGTCATTAGAGTAGTTTAATTCAATCACCGGTTGGTGGGATCAACCTCGAAATGCAACTTAGTGGGCAAGTAGCAGTCTCTACTGAATACCAAGATAGAATTCTTTCTGCTGTAAGTGAGCAGGTAAATTTCCTATGCGGTTAATGGCAAATGAGATCATAAGTCTTTGGCCAAAGCAGTTAGAGCTAGTTGTATTTGATACACAAGAGCTCGATGATCTCGGTTTGGATTAACAAATGCATAGAGTCAAGTTACAGTAGGGTTTGACTTTACCGTGACCCTAATACTTGACGGGGATATATGATTGAAGGGTTTATACGTATACGGTATTCACGACATGATGGTTTTGAAATGATCCTATCATTCGTTCTCAGTTAGGTTACGGTGTGGGCCACGAGACTGGTTAAGTGGTGCCAACACTCATTGGATCCTCCCAATGCTAAATGAGATGAACCTACAGAGTCGCGGCACAAGAATTGACGACGGATAATATTTAGCTTATTCTCTCTTGGTTAATATTGGACATTGGATGTCTAATTTAATTTATTGGATAAATTAAATGGGTCTCGTGAATTAAATAAATTACTGGGTAATTAACTTATTCATATTATTTCTTAGAGAAATTATTTGTAATATAATTAGTTAATTGGATTAATTAATTGTATTAATATTGAAACGTATCAAGGTTTATCTATCGGACTAAATACACGATGGTTCGTTTCACGGACCGAAACAAAGCAACTTAAAAATCTCATGTAGGCCACCCCTCCAATTTGTCACTTGGTGACTTATCATTTCACTTTGTCATGGCATGTAATATGGTGAATATCTGATGATATTTGGTGGGACATTTAATTATACACTTGGTGTATAATTAATGATATGATATTTGGCATATGTGGGGTGTGATGTGTTTTTATGTTATAAAAACAACAACATCATCATCATTCAAGGAGTAGCTTGGCCGTGAGTATGAGAGCTAAGGAGAGAAAATTTTTCTTTTCTTAAACTTAGAGTTTAAGTTTATTTGTTGTTAGAAAAATAATTTTTATAAAATACTTAGAGTATTTATAAAATTATATATAAGCTAATTCTATCAATTTATATCCGTATACTTAGAGTATAAATTGATATAAATATTTTTCGGTTATCTTCCGACGCGTGATACGTAGAGGCACGGTGCTTTCAGTGCTCGGGAATTTCCAGAAGCTCGTTCGATTGGATTTGTGTTCGTGCTCAGAATCAAGAAGATATTATCAAAGGTCTACGAGGGAAAGATATCTTAATTTTATCTTCGTCTTTTTATATTCGTTTATACGATGCTTGATCGATCCATTTTTTTGGGTTTTGGTTTTATTCGGTAGGACCGGTTTGTTTTCCACTGCGTATCTCGATTTTAATCACCAAATCCCAATAGTGGTATCGGAGCGAGGTCTATACAATTGTATATTCAATATTTATATTTGGAATGCTTGGTTATTTTTTATGATCTAGAATCATAATTGTTTTAATTGTTATTGTTTAATTGTTCATCTAAAAATTATTTTTCATGATTTTATGTTACAATATAAATCTATTTTTCTTTTGAAAAACTGATTTAAATGTGTAATATAAAAATTAGAAAAATATTATTTTTGGATTCGGGAAACGAAAGCGGGAAAAATGGCAGACCAGCAAAGCCGTACTGCCTAGAGGAGCGGCGGCCAGCTACATTGGGTGCTTACTGGCTGATAAACTGTCGGATGCGGGCTTGGCCCGGGCCTTGTGTTTTCCGACTCAGTTTTTATATTTCGTTTGATAAATTAATTTCCCATAAATTAAACTGGATTTAGTTTGACTAAAAGATAATTATGGTAATTTTATTTTTAAGATAATTAATTTAATGAAATATTATTTTATCCAAAATAAATTAAAATTAACGGTTGTGTGTATTAATTAGATTAATTCTAATAGTTGGATTGATTTTATATTGATTGGATCAATATTTAGATTAATTATTGTCATTTATTTTAATGTAATGGTTGCACTATTATTTGAATGATGATGTAATTCATGGACTTAGTTTATTGAATCATTATTCGATGGGTTGTAATGGCCGTTTTGAGTCGTTTTTTAGTAAATTTGTATAGGATGCAAAATTTATAAATGTAATAAATTAGCTATGACGAACAGCCGAGGACGAACCACCATGAAGACGAAGATTCAAGACTTGTAATTAGATTACTTGTAATTTTCTTTTTATCGAGTCGATGATGACTCGGTACTTAGGAACGATCCATGAACTTCATGTTGTTAGTTTTAAGTTGTGTATATTTTCATATTGTATGACAAACAAACAAAACGCACTTATAAACGGATTAATGTGCAAAGTGTAACATATAATCATGTTAAACTCCCATTTAAAAACATTAAGTTATAAAGGCTACGAGGTTTCCTACCCTCCATCAAACTCACAGAAAATGAAATCTAAACTGAAATATTATTCTTCCGAGTAGTAATATTTTGGGAAAGGTTAATAAATTTCTAGAGTACATTAGATGCCTTTGATTGTGACAAATCAAACCCCTAGAAACCGTATGGGTTGCCAGTTAAGATTCAATTGTCAGACTAATAGGAGTTGACTATTTAAACTTAGATAGTTCAGCAAGCCGTAGAAACTGAATGGGTTGAGGGAAAGTGAACTAGGGATAAAAGAAGATCAAATCATCCATTAGATGGGTTGGTGTTAGACACTACTTTATAAAGAATGATAGAATAGAAACCAAATGGGTTGCCCTCTATTAAACTTTGTAAGGAACTCGATCACCGTGACTTCCGAATTTCACATGGGAGTGTGTAAATGCCGATAAAATAGTGGGAGTCGAGTTATGAATAAAAAAAGTCCTTAAATTCTTTACTCGGATCACAATTAAACCATCACTAACGAATCTTAAATTATTCTCTGCAGTTAACAAATATCTCTCAAAAATGACAACGAACCCACTCGCTATACTACTTGAAAAGAACGCCCTGACTGGTCCGAACTATGTGGACTGGCTCCGGAACTTGAGGATTGTCCTCACTGTGGAAATGCTAGGATACGTCTTGGAGGCGGACATCCCAGCGGCTCCTGTAAGAACTCAATCTAATTAGGAAGAAGTCGATGCTCATGAGAAATGGGTAAAAGACGACGTAAGAGTGCGCAGGTACATGTTAGGCTCATTGACTAATGAGCTTCAACATGCCCATGAAAAGATGACGTCTTCGAGAGCCATCTTAGCGCACCTGGCTGAGCTCCATGGAGAGCATAATCGAACTGCTAGATATGAGATATCGAAGCAATTATTTGGCGCCAAGATGAAGGAAGGAGAGAGATTTGGGGACCATGTCCTCAAGATGATCACGATGATTGAGAGATTAGAAGCTCTTGATTTTCAGATGCATGTATCTCTCCAAACTGACCTTACCCTGCAGTCACTTCCTGACTCCTTTTCCCAATTTGTCATGAACTTCAACTGCAATGAGATTGCATGTAACTTAGCTGGGCTAATGAACAAACTGACGACTGCCCAGGCTCAGATGAAGACAAAGGGAAAACAAGCTGCACTTGTGATTTCTTCTAGGACTTGGAAGTCGAAGAATAAGAAGAAAAGAACAAAAAGAAATTAGGTCCAATAGCCAAGATCGATAAAGGAAAGGGCATAGCCCCAATGGTTCAAAAGGGAAAGGGCCCCAAGAAAATGGATGTATGCCTCAATTGCAGTGAGCTAGGGCACTGGGGAGGTACTGTCCAAAGCTTGACCGTAATGCGCCTTCAGGTACAGAACTACTAGTTTTGGAAACAAATTATTCTGTAACTGTATATTCTACTTCTTGGATACTTGATTCCAGTGCAAGTTCTCACATTTTTACAATGAATCAGGATCTGGATTGATGTAGGAAGCTGGATTCAGGGGAGGTGATGGTCACCGTCGGAAGTGGACATAGTGTCGAGGCTTTTAATATTGGATCCCTTATGTTGAATTTAGAATCTGGTTTTATTCTTACTTTAGATGATGTACTTGTTTTGGCCAAGAGACATAAAAATATTGTATCAATTCCGGTCATGGATCGAAAGAGATTTTATTTCTTTAGTGGAGATGGGTCATCTCGAATTTATTTTAGAAATAAACTGGTTGGTACTGCTATATTATTAAATGGTTTGTACCATTTGAATCTAAAGAATAGAACAACTGTGGACATTATAACTAGGAAGCGTGGTAGGGATGAAATAAACCAAGCACTTAAGTGGCATCTTAGACTTGGTCATATTGGTCAGACCAATGTTCATAAAATGGAGAAAGATGGACTTACGGGTCCATTAGGATCGGATCCCTATCCAACTTGTGAATCTTGCCTTCAAGGCAAAATGACTAAGTTTCCCTTCACCGGGACTTTTGAAAAAACTGTTGAAAAACTTGGATTGATCCATACCGAAATATATGGCCCTTTTGAAGTGGCATGAGATGGCTTTTAGTATTTCATTACATTCACTGATGACCATACTAGGTATGGGTTCGTGTACTTGATGAAACATAAGTCTCAAGCTTTTGATAAATTCAAGGAATTTAAAGCCCTAGTTGAAAATCAAACAGGTAACCATGTTAAGACTCTTCAATCAGATCGAGGTGATGAGTACATGAGTACCAAGTTTGATGAGTTCTTAAAAGAACTAGGAATAACTCACTCCTCCAGCTACTCCACAATTAAATGTTGTATCAGAAAAAAGAAACCGAACCTTGTTGGACATGGTTCGCTCCATGGTTAACTATACTAATCTACCGATTTATCTGTGGGGTCACGCGCTCCTTACTGTTGCGCTTATCTTGAACAGATCTCCTACCAAATCCGTTCATAAGACTCTACAAGCACACTTCCTCGAAGATGAGTTCATTCAGGAAGGAGAGGCAAGTAGAAATATTTCTTTGAAAGAAATAAAAGAAACACCAAATGAGACACCTGTGCAAAATATTAGAATCGAACCTTATGAAATACAAACACAACCTCGCAAGTCTAGTAGAATTTCTCAATTACCTGAGAGGTGTGGCTATCTGCATCAAGAGGAATCGAGTGTCCATGAGATGACAGAAAGTAGTCATGAGAATGATCATTCCACAAACGACCAAGAGATGTTAGATGTTGACTCCGTCAAGTGGAAAGAAGCTATGTAAGCTGAGATAGACTCAATGTATGCTAATCAAGTCTGGACTTTTGTAGATCGTCCTAAAGGTATGGTGCTTATTGGAAATAAATTGATCTATAAAAGAAAGACTTATGGAGATGGCAAGGTTGATACCTATAAGACCAGGCTAGTGGCAAATGGTTATTCCCAAAGAGAAGGAATCAATTATTTCGAGATCTTCTCGCCTGTAGCTATGATTAAGTCTATTCGTATGATGCTTGCCATAGTAGCCCACTTAGATTATGAAATATGACAAATAGATGTGAAAACGGCATTCCTAAATGGATTCCTCGAGGAGGAGATTTACATGGAACAGCCTAAGGGATTCATATCTGAAACCAATATTCATAAAGTATGCAAACTTCAATGTGCCATTTATGGACTGAATCAAGCTTCGCGAAGTTGGAATCTTCGTTTTAACGATATAGTCAAATAGTTTGATTTTGTCCAAAATGAAGAGGAGCCCTGTATTTACAAGAAGGTTCGTGGGAGCAAAATTGCGTTCTTAATACTATATGTAGATGACATTCTACTTATAGGGAACGACGTAGGAATGCTCAGTTCTATGAAAGCTTGGCTTTCTAAAGAGTTCTTAATGAAAGACTTAGGAGAAACTACCTATATTCTGGGTATTCGCCTCTACCGGGATAGAGCAGAAAGAATGTTAGGTCTTTCCCAAGCCCTCTATATAGAAAAGATCCTGAAGCAATTTAGGATGGAAAATTCTAAAAGAGGATCCTACCTATGCAATGTGGTACGAAACTTTCCTTAGAGATGTGTCCTCAATCTGAGGAAGACAAAAAGAAAATGAGTAAGGTGCCATATGCTTCGACAATGGGTAGACTCATGTACGCTATGATTTACACTAGACCGGACATTGCCTATGCTGTGAGCATAGTAAGTCGGTTTCAGTCAAATACAGGGCAGGAACATTAGATTGCTGTGACGAACATTCTTAAGTACCTAAGGAGGACTAAATACTTGGTTCTTACATAAGTCGGTGGAGAACTTAAAGTGATGGGTTATACGGACTCGGATTTTTCGGGAGATATGGATGCTCAGATGTCCACATCAAGGTATATCTTTACTCTGAATGGTGGGGCAGTATCTTGGAGAAGTGCAAAGCAAAGCTCGACTGCAATCTCTACATGTCAAGCCGAATATCAGGCACCCGCGGAGGCTGCTAAAGAAACTTTTTGGATTAAGAAGTTCACTGAGGAACTTCAAGTGGTTCCTAACGCTGAGAAGCCCATGACGCTGTTTTGTGAAAACGACGGAGCTTTTGCACAGGCTAAGGAGCCTAGGGCTCACCACAACACCAAACATATTGAGAGAAATATCATTTTGTTAGAGAAATGGTTCAGAAAGGGAATTTTATACTGCAGAGAGTAAACACAGCAAATAACGTTGCTGATCCGGTTACCAAGCCACTCTCTCAGAAGGTCTTAGAGAGACATCTGGAGAGCATGTGTATTAGATACCAAAGTTTGTGGCATCGAGTGTAGTGGGAGATTGTTAGGAATATGCCCTCGAATGCGACTCAGAGGATGAGAGAGTGAGAGCATTGTATTGTTATTATGAATATTAATTTAAATAAGGCATTATTATTTATATATTATTGCATATCACAAGTATTGTGATTTGGTATATAAAATAATAGTCCTTGCATTTGAGAGCAAACATTCCACTTCTTATGGAGATAAAGAGATAGGCATTGGAAGTGTTTAAGACTCGAATGCTTAATTGGTTCACAAGTCGATAAAACTTAACTGGGCAGTAAGTTTAGACAAGACTTGTATAACATGTACTTTGACCTGTAGAGTGCCTGTGTTCACTAAGGGTTAGTGGGAGCACACGTTATACGTATGTTAATGGGATTAGTATACTCGAACACGACTCACCTCGATTCGGTCACATGGATATCACTCAGGAATTGTCAATGACTGAATCGAAAGATTGTGATAGGTATACGTGGACCTTTGACTTGAGGTTTCAGTAGGAGATGTGCTTGTCACATTAAGTTAGTCATTAGAGTAGTTCAATCCAATCACCGGTTGGTGGGATCAACTTCGAAATACAACTTAGTGGGCAAGTAGCAGTCTCTACTGAATACCAAGATATAATTCTTTCTCCTGTAAGTGAGCAGGTAAATGTCATGTGCGGTTAATGGCAAATGAGATCATAAGTCTTTGGCCAAAGCAGTTAGAGCTAGTTGTATTTGATACACAAGAGCCCGATGATCTCGGTTTGCATTAACAAATACATATAGTCAAGTTAGAGTAGGGTTTGACTTTACCGTGACCCTAATACTTGACCGGGAGATACGATTGAAGGGTTTATATGTATACGGTATTCACGACATAATGGTTTTGGAATTATCCTATCATTCGTTCTCAGTTAGGTTACGATGTGGGCCACGAGACTGGCTAAGTGGTGCTAACACTCATTGGATCCTCCAATGCTAAATGAGACTGACCTACAGAGTCGCGGCACATTAATTGACGATGGATTACATTTATCTTATTCTCTCTTGGTTAATATTGGACATTGGACGTTAAATAAAATTTGTTGGATAGAATAAATCGGTCTCTTGAATTAAATAAATTACTGAGTAATTAATTTATTCATATTATTTCTTAGAGAAATTAATTTTTATATAATTAATTAATTGGATTAATTAATTGTATTAATATTGAAACGTATCAAGGTTTATCTATCGGACTAGATACACGATGGTTCATTTCACGAACCGAAACGAACCAACTTAAAAATCTCATGTAGGCCGCCCCTCCCATTTGTCACTTGGTGACTTATCGTTTCATTTTGTCATGGCATGTGATATGGTGAATATTTGATGATATTTGGTGGGACGTTTAATTATACACTTGTGATATGATATTTGGCATGATGTCTGCTATGATGTGTTTTTATGTTATAAAAACAACACCATCATCATTCAAGGAGAAGCTTGGCCGTGAGTTTGAGAGCTAAGGGAGAGAAAATTTTTATTTTTTTAAACTTAGAGTGTAAGTGTATTTGTTGAGAGAAAAATAATTTTTTATAAAATACTTAGAGTATTTATAAAATTTTATATAAGCTAATTTTATCAATTTCTAGCCGTATACTAAGAGTATAAATTGATATAAATATTTTCCGGTTATCTTGCGTCGCGTGATACGTAGAGGCATGGTGCTTTTGGTGCTCGAGAATTTCCAAAAGATCATTCGATTAGATTCGTGTTCGTGCTCGGAATCAAGAAGATATTATCAAAGGTCTACGAGTGTAAGATATCTTAATTTTATCTTCGTCTTTTTATATTCGTTTATACGATGCTTGATCGATCCATTTTTTTTGGGTTTTAGTTTTATCCGGCTGGACCAGTTTATTTTGCGCTGCGTATTTCGGTTTTAATCACCGAATTCCGTTCCAACGATAGACAGTCTGGTCAATTTATAAACATGCCTAAGGGCCTGTTTATTTTTTACTTAATCAGCTTAATGCTTAATCAGCTTAATCGGTCAGTTATATCTTGCTGTTTACTTTCAACTTAATGATCTTAATAATGTCTTTTTCATTAAGCAACTTTTGGGGTGTCCTTACCATTAAGACAGAAATACTTTCCCAATATACCAAAATTACCCTCTCTAATAATAAAAGAATTGAGTATATATATAATATAAATTATCATAAAATCTTAATTATAATTGAGTATATATAGTATAAATTTAAAAGATATATTAATATTATATATTTAAAAGTCATAAAATATATACTATTTATTGATAAAAAATTAATATAACTATATATATATATATTAAAATATAACTTAATATATTTATAAAATATTGTTTGATTATTTAAATATAACAGAAAATTATAATATGATTTATGAATATATATTATAATATAAATTAAAATATATATTATGTTGTATTATATATTATGTTAAACGATTTTTCCAGAACCGATTTTAAACGGGCGATGTTAAATGTCTTTTCTGTAGTAGTGAATACCATTCAACTTAAAAAATAAAGAACATTTTATCAAAAATGACTTGATTCATATTGAGGGGTAAAATGGTCATTTCTGTCATTCAGATAGTTCATTCAGAAAAGAAAGAAACAACAAGATATTTTTACAAATCAGACAGATTAATCCATTCAGACAGCTTAATCCATTCAGAACTTAATGGGAAAAAAGTAAACATGCCTATGTTGGCAGCCCATCCACCTTGGAATCCACGTAGGCACTCCAGACTGATGAACCGGTTGAGCAGAGCCTGAAGCCGGACCGGGCACAAACCCGATTTTCTCCCGGGCTCGTTGGAACCCGATCGGGCAGAGACATCAGAGCCGACCCGAGATCCGACCCGGGAGGGCCGAGCAGAGAAAAGATCAAATGCTCCGAATCAAGGTTACAACAAGGCCGACTTGAAGGGCGGGAGACCCGAGGACCGACCCCAGCGGATAAGCACCGCCAGAAGCATGCGAGGCAGGCCCGCATGCCAATTAAAGCATGCAGTCACGCCCCTTCCCAAGGCACTCCTTAGAGGCCGCCACGTGTCCAAGACATATATGCAGACTGACAAGTGTTTTGGGCATATTCCCCAAACATTCGCCAGTTGTCGTCTCTCCACTAGACCAGATTGTCTATATATAGAAGAAATGTACAGTGAAAGCAGATCTTTGGATTTTTAGCATTTATGATATAGAGAGAAAAAAGAGAGATTCAGATTGACTGAGAAAAAAGATAAGACTTGTAATTAACAAGCAAAAAAGATAGACCGACATAAAATATCCTGCTCGGCTCTACTCTATATTAAGGTCATTAATAAAATTTAGTGATCAAACACCTTTCATCTTGTTTATTATTTTCTATGTGTCTTCGATCCATTCGTCCAGATCAGCACACGTGACGTTGACCACACCAGACGTCAACAGATTGGCGCTAGAGGAAGGGGGGCTGAACCTCCGATAAAAAAAGATATATAATGCTCACCGGAGATGTCTCACGATAGTTCAAAAAATCCTCAACCCGCGACGGAGGAAGAAAACCTCCGTAAGATGGTAGAGTGCTTCAAACACCCAGCCTTCATCCACGGCATGGCGGCCCTTATGGCGAGGGTTACAGGGGGCGGGACCCTTCAAAAACCCGAAGACCATGTCGAGGCGGAATCTCAGACGACCCGCCCAGCTGCCTCGGGATGAAACAAAAAGAGGACAGCCTCTCGGGTCGCCGGCGAGAGGGCGGAAAGCCACGGCGAAAGCTCACATCCCTCTCGAAAAAGTAAGCTTTCGCGCCCTACATCCGTTTTTGATCGCCTTGGGGCGGGGAAGAAAATCGAAAAGGCAGCGCCGGCTCCTACTGTCCAGAGTCAGAGCCGTAAGGAAGAAAAAGCTCCCCACCAGTCCCTAAATCCAACACAAGTATTACCTCCAACTCCGGGTGATAACTCAAGTGAGATCGAGTTTCTTAAAAAGCGCCTTACGGAGCTCGAAAATAAACAACTCCAGCCATACCAAAGTTCGGAATGGCTTAACAGCCAGGAGAGTCCCCTGGCCCCCAGTGTTCTGGCAGAACCTCTCCCGGAGAAGCTTAAGATTCCTCAAATTCCACCGTACAACGGGGAGACAAACCCCAATGCCCATCTTGGACATTATAATTCCTGGATGGACCTGCACGGGTCTCAGGACGCGTTCCGATGCCGAATGTTCTCCCTAACTCTAGGGGAGAGGGCCCAGAGATGGTATCGAACGCTGCCCCACCATTCTATTCAAACATGGGCCCAGCTCTCGGCGACGTTCTGATCCCATTTCATGGGGTCCCTTGTGCGAGTCGCCCCATGCTCATCCATTGCTTCCGTTGTCCAAGGGCCGAACGAGTCTCTTAAATATTATATATCCCATTTCAATAAACGGATATTGGAGATGTAACCTATGTCCGATGATGCGCTGGCCATTATTGCCCATGCCGACCTTCTCAAAAATTCTTTTTTTCGCTGGACGGTGTGCCAGAATGTCCCACACACCTACCAGGAATTCTTGGAGCGCGCCTGCTCCCACATAGCTGTCGAGGAAGCTATGACAGCACCAGTGTTAGTCATGCCCTCCGATCAGAAAGGATCATATAAAAAGAAAGAATATAGGCGTGACTACAAAGAGGCCCGTCAAGAATCTCGATGGGAAAATAAGACTCCCGCCTCTTCCTCGACAGTCCTAGCAACTCAGAGTTATCGGGAGCATAGGCCCGAGCTCATGGCTAATTTCACTGAAATATATTCCGTCGGAGGCGCGGCCATATTCGATCAAATAAAGGATAAAAATCTGCTCCCAGTTCCTCGGCCGATCTACAAAGATCAAAAGGACATGGACCAGACCCGCTTTTGTAAATATCATGAATCAGCGGGTCACAACACCGAACAGTGCCGAGACCTCGTCGCCGCCTTGATCGCGGTATGCGACGAGACAGGATTGAGGCGATTTACCCAGAACCCGCCCCGGGATCGCCAAGATCGGGATGACCCGACGAGAGCCAAGAATGATCGGGTGCTTCCAGCCCCCAAATCCCCCCGGTAAATTCTAACCATTATGGGAACCGCTGAGGTCGATGATCATCGATCAAAGCGCCAGAAAAAGGCATCCATCCAAGAAGCCACCACCTCCTACCAACGGATCGAACGCCGAGCAGAGGGGTTCCTATCAGTGGCCGAAGAAGCCCCCAAAAACCCCCAGCTGGCAGTTACTTTTGAGGAGTCCGATGCAGACGGATTGGACCATCCCCATTCAGACACCCTTGTCATCACCCTGCCCGTAATGGGGATCCCGGTCCACAGGGTGTTGGTGGACTCAAGGGCCTATGCTAGCATCATCTACCTTCATACCCTTCGTAGGATGAAGGTAGACCAATCTTATGTCCGTCCCTGCAACGAGGATATTCGGGGATTTACCAACTGCCGCACCTCCCCACTGGGGGAAATCGACCTCGCTTTGGAATTTGGTCAGGGGCCGATCAGAAGGACGATGATCACAACCTTCAAGATCATCGATGTGCACAGTGACTATAATGCCATCATAGGCCGACCTGTGATGTCAAGGATGAGGGCCACTCAGTCTACCTATCACCTGTGCATGAAATTTCCCACCCCGGACGGTGTCGGGGTACATAGAGGGGACCAAAGGGCCGCCCGGGAATGCAACCTCAGCATCCGGGCTCGCGAAATCAACGCCACAGAAGGCATCCCGGAAAATTTGCCAGAAGAAATGGGGGCTACTACCCGAACACCAAGGGAAACACTCGCTGAACAGGGGTCCGACGGTCCCGGGGCCGCGCAAACCCCCGAAATGGAAACCGGACAGGAAGCGGACCGGGGCCGCAGGCCCGGGAAGGAGCCGATCCTAGAAGAAGATCTCGTCAACCCGCGATACCAAAATCCGAAAGGAAAAATTCGCCACGCTGAGCCAACAGAAGAATTGGACCAGGTCGACATGGACCCATCTAATCCAACCCGACGACTAAAGATCGGCCACAACCTCCAAGAGCCGATCCGCTCCGAGCTAATCTTCCATCTGAGATAAAATATGGATGTCTTTGCTTGGACCCATTCGGATATGTCAGGGATTGACCCGGAACTTGCATGCCACCGGCTAAATATCGACCCCAGTTCAAAGCCGGTTATTCAGAAAAGAAGGAAAATGGGGCCGGAATGACAGAAGGGGCTGGAAGAGGAGGTAGAAAAGTTAATCAATAACGGGTTTATTCGGGAAGCCCAATACCCGACTTGGGTAGCCAACCCGGTCTTGGTAAAAAAGCCGACCGGGCTATGGAGGCTCTGCATTGACTTCTCCAACCTGAACAAAGCCTGTCCGAACGATAGCTACCCCCTCTCCCATATCGACTACATGGTAGATGCAACGGCCGGGCACGAGCTAATGAGCTTTATGGATGCGTATTCCGGATACAACCAGATCCCAATGCATCCCGCTGATGAGGAAAACACCTCCTTCTACTCGGCCCGCGGCCTATACTGTTACCGGATGATGCCTTTTGGACTCAAGAATGCCGGCACGACATATCAACGCCTGGTAAATAAAATGTTCAATAGCTTGATAGGCCATACTATGGAGGTATATGTAGATGACATGTTAGTAAAATCTTTGCGCTCGGCCGATCATGTACATGATTTCAATAAAATGTTTGCTATTTTGCGAGAGTACAAGATGAAGTTAAATCCGAAGAAATGTTCGTTTGGGGTAGGTTCTGGAAAATTCCTCGGCTACATGGTAAGCCAAAGAGGGATTGAAGCCAACCCCGATAAAATTACGGCAGTGACCGAGCTTGTTCCTCCAAACTCGGTCAAAAAGGTGCAAAGCCTAACTGGACGACTAGCCGCGCTGAGTCGCTTTATCTCTCGCTCAACTCATAAATGCAAACCTTTCTTTGAGGCGATAAAAAAGAACAAGGATTTTCAATGGACAGAACCTTGCCAAAGAGCCTTCGAAGCTATCAAGAAAGTCCTGGCAGAAGCCCCGACCTTGCAGAGACCGACCCGAGGGGAACTTCTCAGCTTATATCTCGCGGTCTCCGACTCGGCGATCAGCGCCGCTCTGATTCGAATGGAGAATGCAGTGCAACATCCGGTCTATTATGTGAGTCAGGCCCTTCACGATGCCGAGCTCAGATATGCCCTAATGGAAAAATTGGCCTATGCGCTCGTAATGGCATCCCGAAAGTTGAGACCCTACTTTTTGGAACATCAGGTGGTTGTCTTAACAAACTATCCATTAAAGCAAGTCATGCACCGACCTGACATTTCTGGACGGATGGTCAAATGGGCCGTCGAACTCGGACAGTTTGACATAACTTATGAATCGCGCACTCCTATAAAGGGACAAGCCCTGGCGGACTTCATTGCAGAGTTCACACCAGCAATCGCACAGGAGGACGACCGATCAGAAGAATGGTCACTCTATGTAGACGGATCCTCAACCGTTGACCGATCGGGTGCAGGAATAGTCCTCGTTAGTCCCGGCCAACGTCTGTTCTGCTCGGCTATTCGCTGGGATTTCCCGACCACCAATAATGAGGCAGAATATGAAGCTCTCTTGGCCGGTCTAGAAATGGCGACCTCCCTCGGCCTTGCCCGCCTCTCCATCTTGAGTGATTCTCAATTAGTGGTAAACCAGATCAACGGCGAATACGAAGCCAAAGAGCCCAAACTGGTTAAGTACCTCACTGCACAGTTCTACCGCAAGATTTTCAGGGAACAATACAACATATTCCCAGAACTGAGAACATCCAAGCCGACTCTTTGGCCAAACTCGCATCTAGCGCCGGAGCCGAACATATGGATGAGGTCAGCATAGGGTATCATGCCTCATCAGCCCTGGAAATGGCCGAAGTTCGGGCAGCTGAACAGTCAGAACCGCAAGGGTGGATGCAGCCTATAATGCAATATCTTCAAAACGGCATTTTACCCAAGGACCGAGCCCAAGCGAGAACATTACGAACTCAGTCCGCCCGGTTCACCATCATAGATGGAACCTTATACAAAATAGGATATTTGGTTCCTCTGCTGAAATGCCTGTCCGAATCAGAAGCAGAATATGCCCTCAGGGAGGGGCACGAGGGTATATGCGGTAATCATTCCGGCGGCCACGCATTGGCCTACAAGTTAATCCGTCAAGGCTATTATTGGCCCAGTCTCAAGAAAGATGCCATCACGCTCGTACGGAAGTACGTCCGGTGCCAAATTTTCGCTCCGCAGATCCGATCCCCACCGGAAACTCTCACTTCCGTATATTGTCCATTGCCATTCGCCAAGTGGGGAATCGACTTGATCGGCCCTCTACCTAAGGGACGGGGAGGAGTACAATACGCCATTGTCGCAGTCGATTATTTTACGAAATGGGCAGAGGCCGAGCCCATGGAACGAACAACTGAACAGAAGATAGTCGACTTTATATGGAAGTCACTCATATGCCGGTTCGGGATCCCTCAATCTATTGTCTCTGATAATGCCAAACAATTTGACAATAAGAAGTTTCGAGCCTTCTGCGACGGCCTCCAAATACGAAATAACTTTTCCACGCCCTACTATCCTCAATCCAACGGGCAGGTCGAGGCGGTCAAAAAGATCCTGAAACAACATCTCAAGACACGCCTCGAGGAACTCAAGGGTTCCTGGCCTGAGGAGCTCCCCAGAACCTTATGGGCCTACAGAACAACGCATAGATCCGCCACCAGAGAAACGCCTTTCTCCTTGGCTTTCGGCTATGAAGCCGTTATCCCAGTTGAAATCGGGGCACCTACCTACCGAGTAGCCCATTTTGAAGAGCAGGATAACGACTTGGCCCTCCAAGTGAACCTGTACCTCCTTTCCGAAAAACGAGCTCAGGCAGAAATGCGAAACGCCGTCTACAAAAGAAGGAGTGAAAAGTATTACAACTCCAAGGTTCACCCTAGAAGCTTCCAGGTCGGCGACCTCGTCCTTAAAAGGGTATTGGGCCCGGATCCCGGACCACTCAAGCCCAAATGGGAAGGACCATATAAAGTTAGTGAAGTCCTTCAGAATGGAGCCTACCGGCTGGAATATCTGAACGGCCAAAGGTTAACTTACCCGTGGAATGCTATGTATTTAAAGAGGTATTATCAATAAAATTTGACGTTATTCCAGTTTTTTAATATTGGTGCACCTCATAAGACCGGCTCATCCGGCACTATAAGACCGAGCTCGTCTCGGCACCTCATAAGACCGGCTCATCCGGCACTATAAGACCGAGCTCGTCTCGGCACCTCATAAGACCGGCTCATCCGGCACTATAAGACCGAGCTCGTCTCGGCACCTCATAAGACCGGCTCATCCGGCACTATAAGACCGAGCACGTCTCGGCACCTCATAAGACCGGCTCATCCGGCACTATAAGACCGAGCCTGCCTCGCACCTCATAAGACCGGCTCATCCAAAGACTATAAGACCGAGCTCGTCTCGACCTCATAAGACCGGCTCATCAAGACTATAAGACCGAGCTCGTCTCGGCACCTCATAAGACCGGCTCATCCGGCACTATAAGACCGAGCTCGTCTCGGCACCTCATAAGACCGGATCATCCAGCACTATAAGACCGAGCTCGTCTCGGCACCTCATAAGACCGACTCATCCGGCACTATAAGACCGAGCTCGTCTCGTCACCTCATAAGACCGGCTCATCCAGCACGATAAGACCGAGCTTGTCTCGGCACCTCATAAGACCGGCTCATCCGGCACTATAAGACCGAGCTCGTCTCGGCACCTCATAAGACCGGCTCATCCGGCACTATAAGACCGAGCTCGTCTCGGCACCTCGTAAGACCGACTCATCCGGCACTATAAGACCGAGCTCGTCTCGGCACCTCGTAAGACCAACATCCGGCACTATAAGACCAAGCTCGTCTCGGCACAATCAACAAATGATGAACATGATAGAAAGGCAACGGCCCATTCAACTGGGCCCAAACATCTAAAAGAGCAACAACAAATGGTACAAGGAAGATTTTATTTAATCAAGTCATTGTTGCAAATTACAAACGGTGACAACAAACCAAGGCGGATTGGCACGCAGGCCGTACATGAAATAAAACAAAAGAAAGACAAAGACGGGCGCGCAGGCCACGCGAGAAGCAAAATTTAAGGAAACTACTCGGCCCCACCCTCCTGGCCGGCTGCCTGAAAGGACTGCCCCTCACCTTCGCCGTGGGGAGCCAGACCGGCATCCTCAACCTCAGCGACCTTTGGCTCATCGGCTCCAGTGATGTCAACATGAAGATCGGCCGCTTGAGATGCAATATAGGCCTCGATCTCCTGAACGGTCTTACCACCCTTCATGAGATCTAATATCCCGTAACAGGTGGAGACATAATTCAGATTGATCAGCTCCTCAAAAGCAGGTGTCTCCTTAAAGGCCTCTGCCCCTTCAGCAAAACCCCTAGCGTAGCTCGAAGCCTCGCAGGTGCTAATACGCTCGGTCAGGCTTTCAACCTGGGCCATGGTTTCCTTCAAGTAAGCCTCGTGCTCAGCCCGAGTATCGAAATACTGCCTGTGCGCCTGCTCGGCCGCCTCTGTCATCTCTTCGGCCTTTAGCTTCCATATGTCGGCCTGGAGGGCCCGACTGTCCAGGAGCTCCATATCACCCCTCATGGAGGTTATCTCCCCCTCCAGAGACTTGATCAATGAAGGACACAGGTGGTGCTCCTCCTGCAAAGCTTTGAGGTCGGCCTCCGCCTTCTTATGCTTCTCAGACAAGGCCAAAAACTCATTGGAGGCCTTCACATAGGTGCACATGGCACGGCCGACCAGAGCGTTTCCAAACTGGATCTGCTCAACCGGATCCATGTCATTAGTCATCATCTCCAACTTGGGCGTCCAACCCCTGATCGGAATATGACTGGAGACGGCCACCACAGGAGGAACCCGGTTGAGCATCTCGGGGTCGGGTAGCCGCCGGACATAGTCAAGGAACCAAGGCGGCCGCCGCCTTCATCCGGTCGCACGGTTCCACCCGCCACGGTTAACCGGGAGATAATGGCCCTCTAAATCAATGACGGCTCCTCATGACCCCGGACAGGAGTCGGGGCGACACGACAACTTCGGAGCATTTAACCGGCCGGCCTTGGTCGCGCTGTCCTCAGGCCCGGTCTCCACCCTCTTCCGCTTACCAGCCCGCTCCCTCCGCTCGGCGGCCTCAACTGCCAGCCTCGCCACACGCTGCGCAGGCGTCTCTTTCCGCCCGGACGGAGTCTTGGCCTTAGGAGCTGGAAAAAGAAGACATGTCAAAAAAAAAGCTACCTGATGAAGACATTATACTCGGATCGGTCGATCTAAGTCTGGCCGCCCAAAGGTTTTCCTCGGTAACCAAAAGATGCGACTTTCTTTGCTCAAGAGGAAGATCCAAAAGTTGTTCAACCCGGTCGTCGAACTCGGAAGAAATCTCTGGCGCCGGGATGCGTTCTGCACATGCAACAAATGATGAGCGTTAGACAAAAAAGGAACAGGAATAAGAAATACGACACTCACTCATTTTGGCCGTAAAGTGCTCTGGGACCCCCAACTCGGCGTCTATCACACCAGGCTCCCATTCATCAAACGAGCTCCTCCACGGTCCCCCTATGAAGAACCACTATTCCTTCCAGCTATGGATGGTCTCAGGCACCCCCACTAACTCCTTATGCATGGCATGCGGGGCCGTCAGGTAAAACCAGCCCGAACCAGATCTACCAACCGACCTCCATAGAAAGAGGCTGTTGAACTCCTCAAAACTGGGCTCGGGCCAGCCGTGCTGGTTAAAAAGAATGAAAAGGCCCACCACCCGAGCCCAGGAATTCGGATGGATTTGGGGGACAGGAAGGCCCCACTGCCTTAGCCACTGGGAAAAGGCTAACGGAAGCGGAAACCTAAGCCCGGCCAGTAGAGAGCAGTAATACACCGCCGTACAACCGATGGGCGGAGTGTGGGGCCTCTCCTCGGGGTTCAGAACGAACATCCGCACCATCGCTGGAATCTTAAATCGCAGCCGCCAAGCCGCCAATTGTTCCTCTGTAACGGTACTCCGAATCGAGGCCGAATCCCACTCCGCCTCCACGAAAGGGGACGGCCGAGGGCGAGTCCAAGCCACCACCGGCTCGACTCTTTCCTCCGCCTGAGTCTCTCCGACGGCTGTCAATGGCGCCGCCATCTCTACTTCCCCATATCCCAGCGACTTCGCAACTTCACCTTCTTCTTCCTCGACGCTCCAGTCAACAGGAACTCCGCCTATCGACAGACCCGCCACACCCGTGCGGTCCGGCGACACGGTCAAATCCGCCTCTGTCTCGCCCCTCATCTCTGACATCTTAAGTAAAAAAGAAAAAAGAGGAGGAAAAACAAGCTTACTGGAAAAGTGTCTGTAAAATCGGGAAAAAATCGCCAGAAAATTCTTTCTCTCTGCAACAAGACGTAAAAATGGCGAAGGGAACAATGAAGGAGAAGACAGGCTATATTTATAGGGAAATAAGAGCATTAAATGCCAGGCGCGTGGAGCGGCGATTCCTATTGAATCGTCGCGTAATTCGAAGGCGCGTGACAACGCCACCGAATCACATTATGCCACGCATCCCCCTCATAAGGACACTTAATGGCCCCGAAATCAAATCGACGCGACTTTCGAAGAGGCGTCCCTTCGAGAGATCTTATCCTCCCACAAGCCGGATCGGCCTCAACTTGAAACGACCCCAGCCCCGGCCAACCCGACACGGCCCTGGACTCGGGGGCCCTTGTTGGCAGCCCATCCACCTTGGAATCCACGTAGGCACTCCAGACTGATGAACCGGTCGATCAGAGCCTGAAGCCGGACCGGGCACAAACCTGATTTTCTCCCGGGCTCGTTGGAACTGGACCGGGCAGAGACATCAGAGCCGACCCGAGATCCGACCTGGGAGGGCCGAGCAGAGAAAAGATCAAATGCTCTGAATCAAGGTTACAACAAGGCCGACCTGAAGGGCGGGAGACCCGAGGACCGACCCCAGCGGATAAGCACCGCCAGAAGCATGCGAGGCAGGCCCGCATGCCAATTAAAGCATGCAGTCACGCCCCTTCCCAAGGCACTCCTTAGAGGCCGCCACGTGTCCAAGACATATATGCAGACTGACAAGTGTTTTGGGCATATTCCCCAAACATTCGACAGCTGTCGTCTCTCCACTGGCCCAGATTGTCTATATATAGAAGAAATGTACAGTGAAAGCAGATCTTTGGATTTTTAGCATTTATGAGATAGAGAGAAAAAAGAGAGAATTCAGATTGACTGAGAAAAAAGATAAGACTTGTAATTAACAAGCAAAAAAGATAGACCGGCATAAAATATCCTGCTCGGCTCTACTCTATATTAAGGTCATTAATAAAATTTAGTGATCAAACACATTTCATCTTGTTTATTATTTTCTACGTACCTTCGATCCATTCGTCCAGATCAGCACACGTGACGTTGACCAAACCAGACGTCAACACCCTAAGCTTAGTGAAGACAGTATATGAGCTTAATAAACCAGTAACTAAAGAGGAAGTCTTTGGAGCGATCCATCACATGCATCCTTATAAATCTCCGGGTCCGAATGGCTTCCAAGGTAATTTCTTCAGGGAATATTGGCATATAATACGAAATTACGTCTTTAATATAGTCGCTGACGTTCTTGCTATGGGTCCTTTCGATCCAAGTATAGCTGCAACTCTTGTTGACCTGTGGATGATCCTAGAAGTTTCAAAGACTTTAGGCCCAGCAGTCTGTGTAATACGTTGTATAAACTCATCACAAAGGTTTAGTGACCTGACTCAGGTTATCTGGAACATATAATAGCCCCTTATTAGAGCAGTTTTCTTCCAGGGATAGGTACTAGTGATAATGTTATTGTTCTCCAAGAAGCTCTTCATTTTATGCACAAGTCTAGGAAGAAAAAAAAAAGAGACGTGGCTTACAAGATTGACCTGGAGAAGGCATATAACCATGTGAATTGGGACTTCCTTCGACATTGTCTGCATAATTTTGGTTTTCCAGGTATTACCATCGAGTTGATTATGTTTTGCGTTACCTCTTATAATTTATCTGTTATCTGGAATAGTAAACGGCTTCCCGATTTCGATCCTACTAGAGGCCTTCGTCAAGGAGACCCCTTATCCCCGTATTTATTTGCCATATTCATGGCAAAATTATCTCATGTTATAATGAGAGTTGTGGAAGATGGCAGATGAAAACATATGGAGTTGTCTTACAATGGCCCGACTTTATCACATCTATTCTTTGTTGATGATGTGCTTCTTTTTTCGAAGGCCACTGCTTCTCAGGTAAAAATAGTGGCAGAGATTTTCAGTTATCTTGCCCAAGATTCTGGTCTCAAAGTGAGTATTTCCAAATCTCGATCGCTTTTCTCCAAAGTTGTGCCCCACACCAAGAGGGACAAAATTGTTTCCGTCACTATTATTCGTGAAACCACTCCGTTTAGCAAGTCTCGCAGCTTTCCCGTGCTCCAGGGTAGGGTTACCAAGGCCAATTTTCAGTTTATTGTTGAAAAAGTGCAATCAATATTAGCTTCTTGGAAGAACAAGTCGTTAAACAAAGCAGACAGGTTTACTCTAGCGAAATCGGCGCTCAATTCATTACATGTCTGTTATACGCAAGCATTGTGGTTCCTCAAAACATCTTTGATCATATAGACAAGTTAACTCGTCATTTTGTTTGGAAGGGATCAAAAGACCGGGGTACTAATCTTGTTTGTTGGGATAAGATAACAAGGAAGAAGGCTGATGGAGGTTTGGGTATTCGTGTAGCTAGGGACATGAACACTGATATGTTGGGCAAAATTCTTTGGGACCTCCATGCTAATACAAATAAGCTATGGGTGAATTTATATGGGGAATGAGGCTATTCTTCAAGTCAGAAAACAAAATGGATCCTACACATGGAATTCTGTTATGAAGGCAAGGGGTATTTTGAAGGATGAATACGAACGAGTTCTGTATAGGCAACTGACCATTCTTCCTTTTGGTATTCTATATGGGAATGTTATCCAAGCTTGTTCCCTTTGTTGATAACATGACACTCAGTTATCCATATCAGATATGTTTGTCAACAGTGCCTATATACTCAAGGTCTTTCTTTTAATCTTAATGCTGAGGTAGAGGATGCTTTCATTTGTAAAGGGAAAATTGGATGGTATGTATTCTGCTAAAACTCTGGATATTATAATTGCTGATCGGGTGAGAAACATCTCAATTCAAGTGTGTCAAATGCAGTGTTGTGGAAGTGTTACACTGATCTTTTGATACCTTGGTGGATACGTTCTATAATCTCTGAAATGATACATCAGTCGATAAGTTCTAAAATCTTTGAAATGATTAGGGTTCCATCCTACGAGTTTTTGGGTTATTTAAAGGGGTTTGATAATGTAACACCCTCAAATCCTATTGGGTCATTACAGTGCTGTGGACCCCATGCCAGGAGATCCACCATGCGAACATGACTAAATTACATCAAATTAGCTAACAAGGGAGATCACAGTCCCTACTATGATATCCGACACAATATTCCGATGGGGAATTTCAACGACAACGATGGGCCTACATGGCCAAAAATAAAATACAACAACATCCACGAGCATCTGCTCGGGTAATACATAATGACAATGACTGACAAACTGGAGAACATCCCAACTGACTGACCAACATGAACAACTCGGACTAGTATCACTCGAATGCCTCGTCGCCATCATCATGCCCATGTGTCTCAACTCTCTCCTCGCAAACACCTAAAACATGAAAACATGTTCCGCCTAAAGGTCGGGCCATCCAGATAATGAACATCAAATACATGTATAACATGATATGCATCCAAAGGCAGAATGAAACGGTACAATGATAATAATAATACGAGATGCTCACAAACCAAGGTAAGAACCGAGCATTTGTGAAACACTATGCCCACGGCATATTATTAATACCTATTCAACAAGTTAGAACATAAGTGCCCAACAACGAATCATAATCATAGAGTACCATAATGAATTACACGACATGAACCAAACCAGAACTGAATTAATTATGAATCACAATGCCCGAAGGCTCCAATGAAATTATCGAGACATCACAAAGGCCTGAAAACCACTCAGCCAAAGCTGTCAAATATCACAATCACCTGAAGCAAAAACAGCCCGGAGCTGTATCGATTAGGGCCGAAGCCACGGCACAAAGCCGTATCACAATTAGGGCCGAAGCCAGGGCACGAAGTCGTATCACAATTAGGGCCGAAGCCACGGCACGAATCCGTATCACAATTAGGGCCGAAGCCACGGCATGAAGCTGTATCACAATTAGGGCCGAAGCCACGGCACGAAGCCATATCACAATTAGGGCCGAAGCCACGGCACGAAGCCGTATCACAATTAGGGTCGTCCAATGGCCGTGACCTACTGAATTGTAGGTGTTGGAAACCCAACCGCGAAGGTTCAAGCCCCAAACTTACCCATAATAAGCACTAGCCGAGACTAGCCTCCAAAACATAATTAATCACAACGACAACGATCCGAAAATTACTAAAAGATAGTGTGTTGCCTTGAGTCGGCCAGCACGACAATGATGAATCACGGATGGGCACCGTCCTCGGCGGTCGCAATTCAATACCTCGATTATCTTAGAATGGTCAATCGATAACAACGACATAACAGATGGTAACTATCCTCGACAGCCCCAATTCAATACCTCGATTGCCTTAGAATGGCCAACCGATAACAATGATGCAGCGGATGATTCAATACCTCGATTGCCTTAGAACGGCCAATTGATAACAATGATACAACGAATGATTGAGTATCTCGATTGCCTTAGAACGGCCAATCGATAATAATGATACAATGAATGATTGAGCACCTCGATTGCCTTAGAACGGCCAATCGATAACAATGATACAATGAATGATTGAGCACCTCGATTGCCTTAAAACGGCCAATCGATAGCAATGATGTTGTTACCCAAAATATTATCCGGAGATGATATTGCTGGAATGGTCGAGTAACAAACAAATGCGAGAACACTTCCGTGGGAAAGTAAATAACACAAGATTTGCCGGGGTTGTTAGTCCCGGGCTTGAATGCTCTCGCGAGATGTTATTAATATAAATATTTTGGAGTACAAATATTAATGTTAGAATACTATTACAATGAGTGTAAAGATTCTAATTATCTTAGCTATAGAGAGTGAAGATTGCCGGAAGAACCAGATATGAAGCTCTGTGAGTTCTTGCTTTTTGGTGTTTTGTATATGTGAATGGGTTTTCCAGTAAGTCCACTGCTTTCAGAATGTATCTCTCTGTACGTTTTTCACTACCCTTTGGCCACTGTTGGAGGCCTCCTATTTATAGGAGAAAAGGTTGCTTGGTCCTCTCCGACGACCGCCGTTTTCTATATTAGAATAAGGTGGGGGATCGACCCATCACGTGGGACTGTTCCCTTAAAGTCCGAGGCTGCTGCTGGCAGCCAGCTGTGCGAGCCAATGGGAAACCTGCACGCGTTCTGAGTCGCTGTCTAGGGAGGACCCACCTTGTACCTTTCGGCGGGCCTGTCGGTAGGTGTGAGGTTGGTGACAGGCTGGGGTCAAAGTCCTTATCTTGCGGCGCCTTTTGTGGATCTGCATGTGGGTCTACGTCCGAGATTCGGTCTTCGAAGACTTTGACGGGTTTCGGATTCACATGCAGTATGGTACGATCGTCTACAGTCAGATATCATTGGAGATCGCCAGATGCCTACAGACGATTGCCTTGGACGCCAATCGCTAGGTGCTTGCCCAGCGTCTGTCTTCTTTGGCTGGCTCCTGACCATCATGCCGATCGCCATCGAGGCGTATAAATCGCCGTACAACTATTGCCCCCCAGCTCGCTCCGATGTTGAAAACATGGGGTGAGGTGGCACTGTTGGTGATCACCTGTTCTAGACGATTGGCTCGTCTGCTTATGACAAGGACGATCTGATTTCGAATCCGGACGATCTGATTTCGAATCCGGACGATCTCCTTATGCGCTGGAAATAGCGGAAAATGGAGGCGGTCTCTTGAAACGTTGCAGGGACACGCGTCGCGCTATCGTTGGGGGAGTCCGACGGTTTTGTCAGACTTTTCGTCTGGCGTGCCCTCGAAACGACGTGTACGCGGGTTTCGAGGGCTGCATTTGCACAGAGGCCCCTGCTCCAGCCTATAAAAAGGGCTAGGGCCATTTCAGTTCAACTCTTTATGCGCCCTTGCTTTTTAGACGAAGACTCTGCCGAATTTCTTTGAATATTCTTGTGCCGACCGACTTCCCTTCTAGGTAAGAACAAAAATTCCCTCTCCCCCTTTACTCTTCGAAATATGTCTGGAGGAGGATCCAAAGTTTATGAGGCCGGCAGCTCTTCTGCCGCCGCGACATCGCCTGCCCAAGAAGAAACCTCCGCGGTTCTCAACATGGAGACGGCCGTTGAGGCCATCCGTGCGGGAATAACACCTGCGGAGGTTGAAGAGCTCTTCAATGAGGCTGACGCGGCGAGATCAGCGGCGGTGGAGGGGCAGAGGGGCTCGCCGGTGGATGAGGATGAAGCGGTAAGGCTGTACTGGGATCAGAACAGCGTGTTCGGCCCCGCCTATTTAGATTTTGCTAAGCTTATGGAGAGGATTGTCGGACCATGTCCCGAGTTTGACTTCGAAGCATATTCTGCCGCCCACCCCTATGAGCCCGTGAAGCGGACGTCATTCCGGGCCGCGAACCATTCCTCATGGACCCTTGGACAGATCCGGAGTTCGGCGACCAGGAAAGACTTGATTCGCTGGAGGGAGAAATTCCACATCCCTTCTGATGTTTCATTGTACGTGCCCTCGGAGAACGAATGTGCCGAGCAGCCTCCCGGGGGTATGGTTGTTGTCAATGAAATGATCCTGGAGGCCGGATTGTGGTTTCCCTTGCCGTTCGCCGTGTCGTATTTGCTGACCGCCTGGAATGTGGCGCCGCTCCAGTTGACGTCGAACGCCTGCCTGCAGATTATCAGCACCTTGACATTGTTTGGCGGTCATCGGTTGTTCCGTCTGCCTTCTGCGCTGGAAATGAACTATCTTTTCAAGCTGACCGCGCAGAAGGGATCGGTCGGTGGCTACCATATCCAGGGTCGCATGGGTAGGGTGGTCCTTGGGGTGCCGAACAAGGTTCGGGGCGACCTGGCAAAGTGGTGCTGGGTCGGTGGAGCATGGAGGTTGGCATCGAGCGATAAGCCGGAGGAAGAGTTGGATATCCCCACCAATTTTCGGGAGAGGAATCCGAGTAAGGGTTTTAACTCTCCCTTTATTTGGATACACCTTGAACTGATCTAATTTGGTTTCCTTTTTGCAGGCTCCCTTGTTCCAGCGATAGGCGATCTCCCCTTTGATTTCTTGATCGTCTGGGAGCAAATTTGCGGTCTGCCAGACTCCTACATCGACGTTCACATAGTCAGCCACGAAATTCATCGGTTGGGAGCTCGATTGTTTCACTTCCCTCGCCACCTGAAGGTTCCAGGTATGAATTTTTACTTCCTCTTTCCTGTATGACGATCGTCTGATTGAAGTAGATGTCTAACTTGTCTGAATTTCTTCTTTGACAGAGATTCATTTTCCCCGCTACGCCGAGCCACCGAGAGAGATCTCAACGTCGAATTCCGGTCTTTTGGGTCGTCTTCACCAGGGCAAGAAGACGGGTCGTGCCCCAGCAACGACGTCCCGTCCTGTCCCTGTGGTGAGACCTACTACGGTGCCGGTCGTCGAGCCAGAAGTTTGGGAGGAAGAACAGCTCCAACGCAACCGCAAGAAGCGGAGGCCGGAGGAGTCCCTACCGACTGCTGACGCGGAGGTATCCATTTTGGAGCCGCCGGTTGCCGCGCCACCTATCTCTATTGTTCCGATGGCGGAGGGGTCCAGGCCATCAGCTGCCTTCCTGAATACCGCGGCGATCGCCGAAGCCGAAACTCCCCGGGGCAAGCCCTTTTTCGGCCGCGACCCCGAGTTGGTCAATCGGTAAGACCGATTTGATCTTTCTGAGTTAGGCTATTTGTGTAGGATGTATACTAACTCCTTTGTTTCTTTTTGTTTGCATTGCAGCATCCGTCTTGCCGATCTGGACACCTCGCCGATGGTGTTGGATTTCCTGGCGAGCAAGTCTCCGCGCCAGTCCCTCGACGTCTCTTCTTACATCTCTCGGGCCATCACCTCTCTTCCTAAGGCCTGGACGACCGACCTCGACGCGATTGCTTGTTGGCGGTCTGGAGATGCCATGCAGGCGACGCTCGCCCTGACTCTCCAGGCGGCGACGATGGCCGCTCAAGCCGTTAAGGATTAAGAGGGGCGATCCTCTAATGCTCGCCTCCATCAAGATCTCGAGGTTGCTCGGAACCAGAATGCCGAGTTCGCTAACCGGATCATGGCCATGGAGAAGGAACATATTGAGATGGCCAAACGGGCCAAACAAGACCTCGACCGGATGAAGCAAGAGCTTGGCCGGTCCAAGGAGGTGGCCAATCGGTTCTGCAACTAGATGACGGATGCTCTTCGGTTGTACGCGGCCTCGCAGGAGGAGGTGACTGGGCTGAAGGCGACAGTGGATCGTCTCAACGGCGAGCTGGAGAAGGCGAAGGGAGAACTGGCCACCAAGGTAGCCGAGCTTGCGGATGCTGACAAGATGACTGCGGGGCTGAAGGATCAATTAAAGGCGTTCGAGACCGATCCCTACCTTAATGTGGGGTACGTCGGCGAGTTCGCCTATTATGTGGCTTATGCCGACGCTATCCGTGCTGCCAAGAAGGTAGGGCTCGAGGTCGGCCCTATGATGGAGACCTTCAAAGCCTATGCACTTGAGCATCCTTTGCATCCGGACTTCTCCCTGCCGATCCTCGATCTCACCGACTTATGGATTGACCTGAGCTGGTATCCATTTCCGGATAAACTTATTTATCCTGAAGCCGGTGAGGAAGCGCGCGCCGATCCGCCTACTGGGGGCGAAGGCCAGTCGGGGGTGGCCTGAGTGACGCTGGAGTTTGTTTTGTTTTCCTTCATTTTGTAATTTCCAGTTTTCCCTTGTATTGCCTTCGGGCTTGTATGTACGATCGTTTTGAATGGAATAAAATACTTCTTCTTCGCATCTGATTCTTTATATGTACGATCGTCTCTTCTGAATGTTTGCATATGAATTTGTACAAGTGTTTACACAATTGCACCTGATGCCTTGTTTGTACGATCGACTGTTTGAATGTTGAATGGATCCGATTGTATTGATACACTTGAAAATTCTTACTTCTAACTTTCTTGAACAAAACCGATCGTCATGTGTGTGTTTGAACAAAGCCGATCGTGTATGGTCCCTTCCTCCCGATCGCATTTCAGGAATAGCTCCACTTTGCCCCTTGTTTTTGTTTACTTAGTGTAAGTAAGGGAACGAAAATAGTATGTTGGACGAGCTATCTTGAGTTTTGCCGATTATTTGAGGGAGGACGACTGTGTGCACGGTCGCTGAGTTCGATGGACCGACCTCCGTAACCGTGTCTTTATGTGCGAGGGACATTCCATCCGTAGGTATGTCCCGCGACTCACTTTATTGTTAGGGTCCTCCGTTAGGCTGCGCCCGCCTTGTATTTAAACGAAAGGCGAGCGGTCTTGGTCTGGAGGAGTCCTTGCATGGGACGTCGTCGGTTTATTCGAATCCACGTCCGCGGCTTGTTAGCACTCTTCTACCTTGGGTCGGCATGTTAGATGGCGACCTTCGACGGTATACATTGTGATGGGGTAGGGACGTGTCGCCTTGTCCGGGTACATCATGTTAGATGATGTACTTTTGAAGGCGCACGAGCGTGTCCACGGATTTAATTGGAGGGTCCTTCGGCTACGCTCGCCTCGTATTTAAACGAAAGGTGAGCGATCGCAGCCCAAAGGAACCTTGCATGGACGAAGTTGTCGGTTCCATCGACCTCCAGGACCACGGCTGCACTTTTCTACCTCGAATCGCCATGTTAGATGACGACCCTCGACGGTATACGTTGTGCTTGGAGGGGAGATCGCTTGCATAGGTCTGTCAGGTTTAGACGGTGACCTCTTGTAGGGCGAGCGAGCCATCCTCTTTTCAGTTGTTCGTTTTCGTCGAGGCGAATCATATAGATGGGATAGGAAAATCTTATTATACTCTTTGTACATTGGGTAACTGAAACTGAATACAAAGTTTTCACTGGTAGTATTTCTTCAAACGTATGGCGTTCCAGGGATATTGGTCCGGAGTGCCGTCAGGGTGTTCAAGTTCGTAGGCTCCCCTAGTTAGCCACTTAGATATCCTGAAGGGGCCTTCCCAATTCGGGCCAAACACTCCTGTGTGAGTCTGGACTTTTTTGAGGACTAGGTCGCCCACATGGAACCGTCTTTCCTTGACCTTCGAATTGAAGAACTTCTCGGATCTCCTTTTGTGGATTGTGTTCCTCATTTCTGAGGTCAGTCGCCGTTCTTCGAGCATGTCCAAGTCGATCCGCCAGGCCACATCATTGTCTGTCGTCATCTCTTGTTTAGTTCGGTGGCTGAGGACGGCGCTCTCCGAAGGGATCACCGCTTCTGTTCTGAAGGCGAGGGCGAACGGGGTTTCACCAGTCGAGTTTCGGGTCGTCGTACGGTAGGACCACAAAACGTCTGGGAGTTCGCTCGCCCATCGTCCTTGTTTGGATTCAAGTCTTGCTTTGATCGTGTGTTTGAGGATCTTGTTTACATCCTCTACCTGCCCGTTCGTCTGAGGGTGGTAAGGGCCCGAGAACAACTTTTTGATTCCCCACTTCTCGCAGAATTGCATGACTTCCAAGCCGTCAAACTGCTTTTCGTTGTCGGAGATGATAGCCTGGGGCAGACCGAATCGGCATATGATGTTCTTCCAAATGAACTTGATTACTTGTTCTTGGCCGATCGTGTTGAGCGGATCGGCCTCAGCCCATTTCGTGAAATAATCGACCCCCACGATGGGAAACTTACAGCCCCCTGGCGCCGTCGGCAAGGGACCTATAAGGGCGATGCCCCATTGGGCAAATGGCCATGGGCTGTACATCGAAGTGAGCTGCTCGGGGGAGAGCTTGATGTTTGGGCCCATCACTTGACACCTATGACACGACCTGGCATAGGCGATCGCATCTTTCTGAAGCGAAGGCCATAAAAAATCTTGCCTAGTTGTTTTGTGGATGAGAGCTCACCCGCCAGTATGGTTTCCACAGATCCCGTCATGGATCTTGGCTAAAACGAGTCGGCCTTCCTCCGGCGTAATACACTTGAGGAGGGGAAGGCTGAAAGCTCGCTTGTAAAGCCGGTCGTCTAGTAGGGTATATCTGGTTGCACGGAGTTGTAGCTGGCGAGCTTTGATACGGTCGTCGGGGACCGTCCCGTCCTTCAAGTATTTAATGAAAGGAGTCATCCAGTTTTCCTCGACGATGACAACTATGGTAATCAGGCTTTTGTCGATCGCCGGCTTTGCTGATTTTGTGATTTGGATGTTAGAGAAATCTGCTGCCCCATCTGATGATGCTAGTTTGGATAGGGCATCGGCCAGGGAGTTGTGCTCTCTCAGGACTTGTTCGATCAGAACTTCTTCAAACTTCGTGCACATTTCAGCGACCAGTTCTTGGTATTTGATCATTTGTTCACCGCGCGCCTCATATTCTCCCTTGACTTGGTTCACGACCAAGAGGGAGTCCATGAAGATGTGGAGATGGCGAACATCCAGGGCGAGGTCAAGATCGAGCCCGCCCACCAAGGCTTCGTATTCGGCCTCATTGTTGGTCACCCGAAACCCGAAACGTACAGCATTTGTGAAGCTTTGGCCGTCGGGGCTGATGAGGACAATCCCTGCCCCTGCTCGCGAGTTGGTTGTCGAGCCATCTACGTACAACTTCCAAGCGGGACGGCCGATCTGGGTCGGACTGGGTGGGAATGTTAATTCCACCACGAAGTCCGCCAGAGCTTGGCCTTTGATCGCCGTGCGAGGAGCGTACGTGATACCGTATTGGGCGATCTCCAATGGCCACTTGAGGAGTCTCCCATTAGTGTCTGGCCGGTGCAGGACTTGCCTTAGGGGGAGGGTCGCCAGAACCTCCACTTGATGTTCGAAGAAGTATGCCCTTAGCTTGCGAACACTCATGACTAGAGCGTAGGCGATCTTCTCCAGAGGCGTGTATCGCGTTTCCGCGTCATGGAGCGCTTGGCTAATGAAGTAGATCGGCAAGTGGACTTGCCCCTCGGCTCGCACTAAAACAGCACTCAGCGCGACCTCCGAGGCCGCCAGGTAAAGGAATAGCTTTTCGCCGGGGATCGGCTTCGCCAAGATCTGGGGGTTAGATAGATACTCCTTAATTTTAGCGAACGCTATTTGACTCTCCTTTGTCCATGCGAACTTCTTGTTCTTTATGGTCGCGAAGAATGGCTTGCTTTTATCCCCGAGCCGAGATATGAAGCGGTTGAGGGCGGCTAGACAACCAGTGAGGCGTTTCACCTGTTTGACATTTTGCGGTTCCTGCATGTCGAGGATCGCCTGGATCTTGGTGGGGTTCGCCTCGATCCCCCTCTGACTCACGATGTGCCCCAGGAATTTTCCGGAGCTCACCCCGAAATTGCATTTCTTGGGGTTCAGCTTCATATTGAACCTCTCGAGGATGGCGAACGTCTCGACTAGGTCATTGAGGTGATCTTCCTTTTTAAGGCTTTTGACCACGATGTCGTCAATGTAGACCTCCATGGTCTTGCCGATCTGGTTGGCGAACATCCTGTTGACTAGCCGTTGGTTGGTCGCCCCTGCATTCTTTAGACCGAACGACATCCGGACCCAAAAGTATATATATTTTTCCGTGTGGAAAGATGTGTGTTTTATGTCTTTCTCCGCCATGGGGATCTGACGGTACCCGACGAAGGCATCCATGAACGACATCATTTCGCAGCCTGCAGTGCTATCGACCAAGTGGTCGATATAAGGCATCGAAAAGTGATCTTTTGGACATGCCGCGTTGAGGTCGGTGAAGTCGATGCATAACCTCCAGGAGTTGCTCGGCTTTTTGACGAGCACCGCGTTGGCTACCCACTGTGGCTCGTCTGTAGCTACTCCGATTAGCTTATTGTCGAGTAGTTTCTTGACTTCTATGTCGAGCGCTGCATACTTCTCAGGACCGAATTTCCTACGTTTCTGGTGAACAGGTTTCCTTGCCGGGTTGATCTTTAGATAGTGGCAAGCATGTTCAGGACTTATGTCGACCATATCTTGATGCGACCAGGCAAATACTCTGATGTTCTTACGTAGTAAGATGATCAGATCATCCTTTAATTCGAGGTCGACGCTCGTGCCAATCTGTACTTCCCGCTCCGGGCGAGTCGGATCTATTGTTATACTTTCCAACTCTTCAATGGGGACGGTCGCTTCTCGTTTGGAATGATTTCCGAACTCGATCCTTGGATCGATGTCTAGGCTTGGCTCGAAACCGATCCTTGGCTCGATGTCGTCCGTTAATTGATGTGAGATGCCGTCTTCTGAGTCAGGCTGGTACGAGGTGCTCGGCTCGTCGATCTCCATAGGTTGATTGATGATCGTCTCAATGTTATAAATAATACGGGAAGTGTTGAAAGAAGTTACGATACAGGAGTAATTCAAATATTTCTTAGCTATTAGTTGGTATCCTTTTACAATACCGACCGTCCCATTGGCAGTGGGGAATTTGATATAGTAAAAGAAGGAAGAGGCGACCGCCTCGAAGGTTTATAGAAATGGTCGACCTAGGAACCCATTATAGATGATGGGCCTATCTATGATTACAAATTTGAGGTTCCTAGTAATCCTAACCTTGGGATCGCAATAACATATTAGCTCAACAGAGAGCTTGATCCTTCCGTAGGCTTGGACTGTGCTGTTGCCGAACCCTTGGAGCACGGTGTCAAATGGATTGATGAACTTGGTCAGGTTGCCGAGCTGGTCGAGAGCGGATTTGAATATGATATTGCAAAAGCTCCCATTGTCAACCAGCACGCGATCGACCATTTTCCCAAGGATACATGCAGAGATCACCAATGCATCCTCTTTGGAGCACTGCACTCCCTCCCTATCCTTGTTGGAGAAAGTGATGAGCACGTCTTTGGAGATGGTCGGCTCTGGGGGTACCACGACATGGACCCCAGCAAACGCCCTTAATTCTGCCTTCCGCTTTCTGTTCGACATGGTGGAAACCGGGGAAAGTCCTCCGAGGTTTCCACCTCCTGCCTGAAGCATATTGATCCGACCGCCAGGGTTGATCGGAGGGATTGATTCTTCAGAATACTCCAGCTCATTCTGCTCGATCCTGGCGACCGGATTGGGAGGGATCCCATCGTTCTGTCGGCGCTCGCACCCCCCGGTCCTCTCTGCTCGGGGATCTAGCTTGGTAACCAAGTTATCCAACTTGCCTTCCTCAAACAATCGCCAGAGTTGTCAGAGGAGGTCGCGGCACTAGCTGGTGTTGTGGCCGGGACTCCTGTGGTAGGCACAAAATTTGCTGCGGTCTAGATGGCTGTGGTCCCTCACCGGATTTGGTTTGCTAAGCCATTCGCGCCCCTTGATGGCGTTGAAAATGTGGGTCGGAGATAGGTTGATGTTGCGGAGAAGGTGAACCTCCACATCCTCGAAAGCTTTGAATTCACCGGGCGGCTTCGCGATCGCCTTTCTGGGCTTGGCGACCGCCTTTCTCGGGATGGAAGATGGCGCCTTCCCTTCCCTGGTAGATCCCTCACCTAAGCGGAGGGTGAGCATCCTCTGCCTAGCCAGGAAATCAGCGGCCCTGACGCGGAAGATCGCGTAGGTCGGAGGGATGTCCTTAGTAAGGTGCCTGAACATCAGCGAGTGGCCATAGAATCCCCCTAGGACCGAGTAGAGAGCGAGCTCATCGCTAATAGGCTCGCCGATGAGGACTATTTCATCCACCCGGTCGATGTAGTCTTCATCGGGCTCGTTCTTCCCGTGCCTGATTTTCATCATGCGGTGGGGGCCTTCTGGCCGAGCAACTTTGGCGGCGAAGTACGACGTGAAGTCGTTCGCCAGCTTCTCAAAACAATTGATCGAGCGAGGTGGTAGTGAGATGTACCACCTATGGGCGAGGTCGACCAGTGTCAATGGGAATATTCGGCACTTCGTCGCGTCCGATTCTCCACATCCGGTCATGTAAATCCGGAACTTGCTCAAATGGGTCTCAGGATCCGATCTCCCCTCGTATAGAGGTGTTTGAGGGGGAGCGATCTTCGGTTGAACTGGGGAGAGCTCGATCTGGGCCGCGAGTGGTTCACTCGGTCCAACGATCGATCTCTTGGCGCCTGCCCCAGTCTCTAGGAGCGTCTTCATTTCGTCGAGCTGGCGCTACATGGCGGCCATAGCCATAGCCTGACTGCTCGCTGATTGGATCTCGGAGCGGGACCCTAGGCGATCGTGTACTGATCTTCTGGCCCCATTATAGGTGATGAGTTCTCCGCCATCGGGCTCAATTCTTGGGCGAGCGGGGGCCCGTTGGCCGGCTTGTCTTCTGGGAGTCGGATATGCCGAACTCCTGGTCACGGATTCAGACTCCGATATCTCCCGGTTGGGGCCTGAATGCCCGGGTCGCCATGAGGGATCGCTCCCTAGGCGGCTGAAGACGGAATCATCCCGCCTTACGAGAGCCTTTTCCTGTGGCTCGGGGCTTTCCGACGATTTCTCGGCGTATAGCCCCTTAAGCTTCCGCTTGCCTGCTCGGCGGATGGCTGACTGAGTAATGGTGGGCGAGTCGCATGCCCTCCGTCGCTCCCTGAGGATGGCTATAGCCTCCTCGATCTGTTCCGTGGTCTGGAACTGATCGAGTGAGAGGCTGGGACCATCCCTCGGCGGCGGGAGTGAGAGTCTAGTGTCGCCGCGGTCGCCTTCCGCCGTAGGCTGGAATTCGGTATGGGCCGGAATGAGATGTCCGGCAGATCGCAGGGTGGCTCTTTTGGAGGTCGTGGCAGATGTCATGTCTCTGAAGGGTTTTCTTTGAAGAACAGTGAGTGTTTCTTCAGGTATATGCCCCGGAGAACAGTGAGTGTTCTTCGAGACGGTCGGAATAAAAGTGAAGGTTAAGACACCCCTTCTTCTAGCGCCAATTGTTGTTACCCAAAATATTATCCGTAGATGATATTGCCAGAATGGTCGAGTAACAAACAAATGCGAGAACACTTCCGTGGGAAAGTAAATAACACAAGATTTGCCGGGGTTGTTAGTCCCGGTCTTGAATGCTCTCGCGATATGTTATTAATATAAATACTTTAGAGTACAAATATTAATGTTAGAATACTATTACAATGAGTGTAAAGATTCTAGTTATCTTAGCTATAAAGCGTGAAGATTGCCGGAAGAACCAGATATGAAGCTCTGTGAGTTCTTGCTTTTTGGTGTTTTCTATATGTGAATGGGTTTTTCTAGTAAGTCCACTTCTTTCAAAATGTATCTCTTTGTACATTTTTCACTACCCTTTGGCCACTGTTGGAGGCCTCCTATTTATAGGAGAAAAGGTTGTTGGGTCCTCTCCGGCGACCGCGGGTGACCGCCGTTTTCTATATTAGAATAAGGTGGGCGATCGTCCCGTCACGTGGGACTGTTCCCTTAAAGTCCGAGGCTGCTGCTGGCAGCCAGCTGTGCGAGCCAATGGGAAACATGCACGCGTCCTGAGTCGCTGTCTGGGGAGGACCCACCTTGTACCTTTCGGCGGGCCTGTCGGTAGGTGTGAGGTTGGTGACAGGCTGGGGTCAAAGGCCTTATCTTGCGGCGCCTTTTGTGGATCTGCACGTGGGTCTACGTCCGAGATTCGGTCTTCGAAGACTTTGACGGTTGTCAGATTCACATGCAGTATGGTACGATCCTCTACAGTCAGATATCATTGGCAATCGCCAGATGCCTATAGATGATCGCCTTGGACGTCGATCGCTAGGTGCTTGCCCAGAGTCTGTCTTCTTTGGCTGGCTCCTGACCATCATGCCGATCGCCATCGAGGCGTATAAATCTCCGTACAACAAATGATTCAACGAATGATTGAGCACCTCGATTGCCTTAGAATGGCCAATCGATAACAATGATACAACGAATGATTGAGCACCTCGATTGCCTTAGAACGGCCAATCGATAATAATGATACAACGAACGCCTCGGCACCTTTAATCGGTTACCGACGACGAAGATGAGAATGAATACGACAATGCCTTCAATCAGCCAATACAACATGAATGACAGGACGCCAACATTAATAACAATAATTACAACAATGTCTTAGATTGACATCAATATTAACAACAACAATCGATACATCAATACCGCGAACCGGCTATCGACAATAACATTAACAACGAGTATCTCAATGCCTTACCGTCCATTAATGAACAATAGCAACATTTGGCATAATTGTCGAAAGGTATCGTATCAAATGATCCCTTAATATCAATGAACTCATGAATAGACCAAGTCTCGGAATGATACAACACATTCATACACATATATGATAACATTAATCTCATTGACTAGTACAAGTATAAAACTTGCCTCAACCGAAGGCGATGAAATCCTTCCACGAGCAACGAACGGCATCCTCCGATAAACACAAGTACTCGAACAACCTTGAATGAAATACAATTCATTCAATAATACAATATCAATCGAAATCAACACAACGACCAAAAGAAACTCTTTGAGACATTTATTCGAACACTAAATGTTCAAAGTTCCTCAAGAACCTAAGAATCATCAATCGGGTTGAACGAATCGAATATATGGATATACAATCCATAGAAAATGATTAATAATGTTTACTAACATCAACCGATTCATCAAATCCGGACGAACAATGAAAATCAAGAAGAAATCCCGAAAATATAATTCTAGGAGATTTCAAGAAATTACCTCGATCCGACGAAGAACAATGATTTGATGTTGATATAATCGATAAGAATCCTCAAAAACGCTTAGAAATCGAGTGGAAACGACCAAAAACTCCACTCCTCGATTTTTCCCGTCGCCACCGCCACCCGGGTGGAGAAATGATGAAAAAATGAGGTCTGGCCGGTCACAGCCTATATATGGCCGACAGGGTTACGACCGTATCCGGCAGGGCCTTACGGCCGTAACTCGGCCCTTATGGCCGTACCCGGCAGGTCCTTACGGTCGTAACCGGCATTCGTCCGGAAGCTGCCTGGCACCCATACGGCCGTAACTCTCGGCCCTTACGGCCGTAACCGGCACTCGTCAGACCATGCCTACCGATCACTTACGAGGCCAGTTCCAAACTATGCGGCCGTGGCCACCCCCGACGGCCCGCACAAGCCCGAAACCCGAACTTGAATATGAATCGAAGATGCGGTTATGAAGTACTCGAAAAGACGAATCCAAGCGCTAATAGAACACACGATTCCGACCACCCGAAGGCTTGAAATTCGACAATGGAAAGTAATTACCCCAAACTTTGGGAAATTACGAAAATGGCCCAAAACGTCCGAAATACACGATACACGATCGAAACACCAAGCCAAAGCTCGCAACATGAATAATAACATTAAATGAACTTACAATAAACTCGAAACAACAGTTTCGGACGAGATTCGCAAGAATCGAACTCAAGTGCGGAAAAGCCGTTTAAGAACACGGACTCAACAAAACGATACCGAAACGAACTCGGATGACAAAAGGTGCAGAATTAATATTCTTGGAATGACGAAACGGTCACAACAGAGTCGCTAAGATGGAGTTCCGCCAAAAAAAAAAAATACCGGAAAATCGAAATTGCGGATATTACATACTACTCCCCTTAAAAGAAGTTTCGTCCCAAAACTTAAAACAAGTAGGGAGAAGCAATATCCCGCCAGGAAAAATCAAAGAGATACACAATAACAAGAATGATCACAATGAATGATAATGAATCGAAATCCAACAAGGATCAAGAATGACTCACCGGGGTGAAATGATAACGTAATGAGTGATAGCTCAAATGAAATGATTGGAACCATTGTTCCCCGGGAAGTGAATGATTAGTTTGATAATTATAAGTCTCAATGTGATTGATATATGGTGAATGAATTATATGAATGAATGAACGACAAATTGAATGAATGATTATACTATTACCGAGCAAGAATTAACTTGTTCAAAACCGGTGATGAATGTCCTTACCTCTGGCTCTCGAAGCCTGATAGGACCCCTTGAATGAAGCACGGGTTGGAGTAACAAAATCCCTCGAGGCTTGTGAGCCCTCTCGAGATCTACCGGCACTAGAACTCCTACAGTATTTCTAAAGGTGTCCCTGTCTCCCACACAGAAAGCAAACAACGGCCTGCATCGAGCATCGGATACTGCGATGTCCTAGAGTATCACAGTTAAAGCAAACAATAGTCGAACTCATCGTCTAAGAAGAAAATGCTCTCCCAGCATGAAGACGACTAGAGAACGATCTCTTGGACATCGGAGTCCGATGTCCCTCTGACAGCTCTTTCCATACCAAGGCAGGAAAGTCACATGATAATTACAGATCCCGTATGAAGATCGCATTATGATTACATTACGGAATGATGATAATGAGCATACATGCTCTAACATAATGGATGCATTAATAATGCGGTAAATGATCGTCTACATGACGCCGAAATATGATAAGATCGCATGAAAGATCAAGTGAGGTGACATGATTATCTGATGAAATTCCTGAAATGATTATCTTGAACAAGTTAACAAGGTTGAAAATTTGATCCACAAGATCAACAACTGAACCGTGAGATGGACTGGATGATTAATGAATTAACTGAGCAATGAGATTGACTGAGTGATGAATGAATTAACTGATCGATGAGATTGACTGAGTGATGAATGAATTAACTGAACAATGAGATTGAGTGAGTGATGAATGAATTAACTAAACAATGAGGTTGAATGCGTGATGAATGAATTAACTGGACATTGAGGTTGACTCAGTGATTAATGAATTAACTGAGCAATGAGATTGACTGAGTGATGAATGAATTAACTGAGCGATGAGATTGACTGAGTGATGAATGAATTAAGTGAACAATGAGATTGACTGAGTGATGAATGAATTAACTGAACAATGAGGTTGAGTGAGTGATGAATGAATTAATTTGATCGACAAGATAAAAATGATGATTGAGGATTGTTAACTGATGAATGAGTTGATCCTTAGCACTTACACAAGTCACACGTGCTCCAAAACAATTAGTCATGAATCAATCATAACAATAACATCACATATAGGTTTCAACAAAGCATGTATAATTAATGACATAATGAATGTATGAACATAAAGAGAATCGAGTCCTTACACAGGTCATACGAAGCTTCGAGGTTTCGCGATACTAGTCTTCACTAACGACGAGTCGATGAATGAATGACTCGTACAGTCGTACAAATTCCACGACTCACAAAACCCGACTGTCCAGATTGTCATAACCTGACAGTCCCACAACTACCGCGTCGGTAGAGCCACATAACTCACATATCAGGGTATCTCACAACCAAGATCTCTGATACCATCTTCTGTAACACCCCCAAATCCTATTGGGTCATTACAGTGCCGTGGACCCCATGCCAGGAGATCCACCAGGCGAACATGACTAAATTACATCAAATTAGCTAACAAGGGAGATCACATTCCCTACTATGATATCCGACACAATATTCCGATGGGGAATTTCAACGACAACGATGGGCCTACATGGCCAAAAATAAAATACAACATCATCCACGAGCATCTGCTCGGGTAATACATAATGACAATGACTGACAAACTAGAGAACATCCCAACTGACTGACCAACATGAACAACTCGGACTAGTATCGCTCGAATGCCTCGTCGCCATCATCATGCCCCTGTATCTCAACTCTCTCCTCGCAAGCACCTAAAACATGAAACCATGTTCCGCCCCCACGGGGTCAGTCATCCAGATAATGAACATCAAATACATGTATAACATGATATGCATCCAAAGGCAGAATGAAACGGTACAATGATAATAATAATAACACGAGATGCTCACAAACCAAGGTAAGAACCGAGCATTCGTGAAACACTATGCCCACGGCATACTATTAATACCTATTCAACAGGTTAGAACATAAGTGCCCAACGGTGAATCATAATCATAGAGTACCATAATGAATTACACGACATGAACCAAACCAGAACTGAATTAATTATGAATCACAATGCCCGAAGGCTCCAATGAAATTATCGAGACATCACAAAGGCTTGAAAACCACTCAGCCGAAGCTGTCAAATATCACAATCACCTGAAGCCGAAACAGCCCGAAGCTGTATCGATTAGGGTCGAAGCCACGACACGAAGCCGTATCACAATTAGGGTCGAAGCCACGACACGAAGCCGTATCACAATTAGGGCCGAAGCCACGGCACAAAGCCGTATCACAATTTGGGCCGAAGCCACGGCACGAAGCCGTATCACAATTAGGGCCGAAGCCACGGCACGAAGCCGTATCACAATTAGGGCCGAAGGCACGGCATGAAGCCGTATCACAATTAGGGCCGAAGCCACAGCATGAAGCCGTATCACAATTAGGGCCGAAGCCACGGCACGAAGCCATATCACAATTAGGGCCGAAGCCACGGCACGAAGCCGTATCACAATTACGTTCGTCCAATAGCCGTGACCTACTGAATTGTAGGTGTTGGAAACCCAACCACGAAGGTTCAAGCCCCAAACTTACCCATAATGAGCACTAGCCGAGACTAGCATCCAAAACATAATTAATCACAACAACAACAACGATTCGAAAATTACCGAAAGATAGTGTGTTGCCTTGAGTCGGCCAGCACAACAATGATGACTCACGAATGGGCACCGTCCTCGGCGGTCCCAATTCAATACCTCGTTTACCTTAGAATGGTTAATCGATAACAACGACACAACGGATGGGAACTATCCTCGACAGCCCCAATTCAATACCTCAATTGCCTTAGAATGGCCAACTGATAACAATGATGCAGCAGATGATTCAATACCTCGATTGCCTTAGAATGACCAATCGATAACAATGATACAACGAATGATTGAGTATCTCGATTGCCTTAGAACGGCCAATCGATAACAATGATACAATGAATGATTGAGCACCTCGATTGCCTTAGAACGGCCAATCGATAACAATGATACAATGAATGATTGAGCACCTCGATTGCCTTAGAACGGCCAATCGATAACAATGATACAACGAATCATTGAGCACCTCGATTGCCTTAACGGCCAATCGATAACAATGATACAGCGAATGATTGAGCACCTCGATTGCCTTAGAACGACCAATCGATAACAATGATACAACGAATACCTCGGCACCTTTAATCGGTTACCGACGATGAAGATGAGAACGAATACGACAATGCCTTCAATCGGCCAATACAACATAAATGACAGGACCCCAACATTAATAACAATAATTACAACAATGTCTTATATCGACATCAATATTAACAACAACAATCGATACATCGATACTGCGAACCAGCTATCGACAATAACATTAACAACGAGTATCTCAATGCCTTACCGGCCATTAATGAATAATAGCAACATTTGGCATAATTGTCGAAAGGTATCGTATCGAACGATCCCTTAATATCAATGAACTCATGAAGAGACTAAGTCTCGGAATGATACAACACATTCATACACATATAATAACATTAATCTCATTGACTAATACAAGTATAAATCTTGCCTCAACCGAAGGCGATGAAATCCTTCCACGAGCAATGACGGCGTCCTCCGATAAACACAAGTACTCGAACAACCTTGAATGAAATACAATTCATTCAATAATACAATATCAATCGAAATCAACACAACGACCGAAAAAACTCTTTGAGACATTTAATCGAACACTAAATGTTCAAAGTTCCTCAAGAATCTAAGAATAATCAATCGGGTTGAACGAATCGAAGATATGGATATACAATCCATAGAACACAATTAATAATGTTTACTAACATCAACTGATTCATCAAATCCGGACGAACAATGAAAATCAAGAAAAAATCCCGAAAATCAAATTCTAGGAGATTTCAAGAAATTACCTCGATCCAATGAAGAACAATGATTTGATGTTGATATAATCGATAAGAATCCTCAAAAACGCTTAGAAATCGAGTGGAATCGACCAAAAACTCCACTCCCCCATTTTTCCCGTCGCCAGCCGTCACCCGGGTAGAGAAATGATGAAAAAATGAGGTCTGGCCGGTCACAGCCTATATATGGCCGATAGGGTTACGACCGTAACCAGCAGGGCCTTGCGGCCGTAACTCGGCCCTTACGGCTATACCCGGCAGGTCCTTACGGCCGTAACCGGCATTCGTCCGGAAGCTGCCTGGCACCCATACGGCCGTAACTCTCGGCCCTTACGGCCGTAACCGGCACTCGTCAGACCATGCCTACCGATCACTTACGGCCGTAACCAGCACCTTACGGCCGTAAATAGGCCAGGCCAGGCCAGTTCCAAACTGTGCGGCCGTGACTCGACCGTGGCCACCCCCGACGGCCCGGACAAGCCCGAAACCCGAACCTGAATATGAATCGAAGATACGGTTACGAAGTACTCGCAAAGACGAATCCAAGCGCTAAGAGAACACACGATTCCGACCACCCGAAGGCTTGAAATTCGACAACGGAAAGTAATTACCCCAAACTATGGGACATTACGAAAATAGCCCAAAACGTCTGAAATACACGATACACGATCGAAACACCAAGCCAAAGCTCGCAACATGAATAAAAACATTAAATGAACTTACAAGAAACTCGAAACAACAGTTTCGGACGAGATTCGCAAGAATCGAACTCAAGTGCGGAAAAGCCGTTTAAGAACACGGACTCAACAAAACAATACCGAAACGAACTCGTATGACAAAAAGTGCAGAATTAAATATTCTCAGAATGACGAAACGGTCACAACAGAGTTGCTCAGATAGACTTCCGCCAAAAAAAAAAAGAAAATTACTGGAAAATCGAATTGCGGATATTACAGATAACCCCTTTTAGCTTCCCTCAAGTGGATAAAATAGAGTAAAATTGGTCTTCATTATATTTTTTATTTTTTCCCCTCAATTTATAAAAATACAAATTTTTATTATGTTTTCTTTCCAACTTGATAAATATACAAATTTTTATAATTTTATAAAAAATGTATTTTAATTTAAATTATTATTTTAAATATAGTCCATGTTTTGTCCCTCCGCTATATTTTTTATTTTCACTCGCCCAACTTACTAAAATGTAACTTTTTATTATATCTATTTCCCAACTTGATATAATTATAACTTTTTTATAATTTTATAAAAATGTATTTCTTAATTTAGATGATTATTCTAACAAAATAGTATGGATTTAATAGTTCATATTGTACCATGAGCATCTAACCAAACGTTATCGAGGATCGAATCCTCACCCTTCAAATCCACCACATTTGATTTGAAAGCCAATCCCGATTATTAATCCTCATCGAACAATCTCTAACCTCACAGTTACTGACCATATGATCACCACTGGCGCATCTGTATCGTCTACCCGCCTCATCTGATAAATCGGGGGGTGAGATAAACCCGAACTCGAAGCGCTGCGACGGTCCGAATGACCTTGGCCTCGACTACTGCTTGAACTCCGAGGAGTCTGACTAATAAGAGCCCTTTGATTAATAATTTGCTCTCTCAGAGCCTGCGTTTTGCTTTGTGTCCCATAGCTCGTGTGACTGCCTCACAATGATTCAACTGATGTCCATTCCGACCACACGTAAAGCAAGTAACTAGTGGGTAAGATAAAACACAAACGATTTGGTCGATTTGGATAACATTAAACCAACTCTTTTCACCGACTACGAGACTCTGATTCGAATGAAGACTACAGAACCACCAGCCGAATTCGACGCTCGCCTAGTCACCTAATGAGAAGACTATAGCCTATGAGAACCACCATCCTTACCGTCAGAAAAACCTCATGAGACCTTCTATTTCTTGTTCTCAGAGCTAATCTTACTCACTGGAAATGCCATCTCGAGGGCCTATGTACGGTCCTGATATTCTTTCAATATAGTACATATGATATCCATCATATTCTGCCTGATTCTGGGTTTCCTATGCATGCCAAAGTAGCGGACCTTATCCACCTCGATCCTCACTTGATCCCGAACATAGACTAGTTGTTGATTATAAGTAATAATAGGCTGCGATTGTGATACCCCAAAAATTGAGGCTATTATAGTGTCGTGGATTCCACATTGGGACCCACCATGTGATACAAATACACAAATTAACCGTAATATAATTGTATTACCGAACCACAAAATATTACCATCACTACGACGAGGAGTTTATACATCACACAGTTATAATCGCCACGACACACATGATTAAAATACAAGTATAAACCATATGAAGATGGAGTATACCCAAAATAATAACACAACTGAAAAAAGTACTTCAAAGCAGAAATGAAAACACACGGTTTAATCATAACCAGAGAAAAAAAAGATTGGGGGCCCCCAAACTAGTATCCTTCGTCCCAATGCTCCTTCCGTGTCTTGGCCTTCCCTCGACCTAAAATACAAGCAACAAGTACTTCACCCAAAACCACAGGGTCAGATATACATGATAATAAATCTCAATATGTTATACATATCACATATAATAGATCTTAATGAAACAAATCCGACTGTTGAACATACCCTTCAGGTGTATGAAACAACCAATCGCAAACTGTCGGACATACCCAATCACATATGGTGTATGAACAACCAATCAATATGGCTCACTATGGACATCAAGGTATGCCCGATCAGTAATGTGTTCGTGCACATGTCCACCCCGTATACATAATCGAGGATATACGTGGGACAATGTACCTAATTGTCTCGTGTCCACAGTCCAATATAGGAACACCAACACACGACATTATGTGCCCGACTAAAAATCTTACGCATAACCAATAGGCACACAGATATGATTCCAAAAATATAATGATGCAACATGACAATGAAATTCAATTAATCACGTATTCAACAAGGATCAAGGAACTCACCGAAGTGACAACAACGATCAACGAGACCAACGATATCAAAGGTGGTGAACTTAGGAGTAAAATCCCACAATGATACGATTGACATGATCAACAACAATACCTCAATATGAATCACAGCTTCATAAAAATTTACACATACACGAAATATATAACACTCAAGAATCATTTATCATTATAACCAAGCAAGATAATTTGCCTCAATTTTGAAGAAGAAAAATAGTGTTTCCTCGAACGAATGACGTCTTTCGACAAACAACACTCACTCGAACAAGCAATCTTGAACGAAATATAATTCGTTCAATAACATATCCCACAATATTGATATCGAGTTCATAGAAATCGACATCCATAATTCAACACGAATGGTTCAAACTATTACAATGAATATCAACATCCTAGTTTATGAACTTTAATACCCTCAATTCATCTTTATAATCAGGTTAACATGTTCATAATGTTCTTCAATATTCATGATCATCTATCTTACAAGGATTGCCAAGAACAAGTTCAAATAATCATTTATTATGACAATATCATCATTAATCACTATAATATTCTCGGGGACATTAACAATACTTAACTATGATGTCTTAAACAATAACCAATCACTAATGCATCAAAAATTTTGGATTTAACATCAAGTTTAACTTAACTATATCAAAACTATGATATTTATCTCCTAATTCATCATTAGCTTCCTTTATAATAGTTAAAACTCTCGAGAACACTCAAGCTGTAAGTAATCATCCCCAATTTATTGATCAATCAAGCAAGTTGCATATAACTCTTCCAAAACATAATTATAACTTCTAAGCATCCCTAAACAGTAAGGACATACTCATCTTTAAGTCCTAATCATCATGTTCTTCATCATGTGTTCATAAATACAATAATAATCATATTGTACTCTATCAATTCAACACCTTATGAAATAATCATCAACAATATATCATCATCTCGAGTTTAACACAAGATTAGATAACATACCTATTGAAGATGAAGAATAACCCCCCAAAACTTCAAAAACACACTCCAGCTTTCAAACCTCCAAGCTCCAATCCAAGATATGAAGCTCCAGGATGATGATAGGGGATTATAATAACTTAGGAGGGCAGGAGGATGATTTCTAGAGAGAAAACTCAGAGTTGGTTCGTACAAAAATGAAAGGCAAGCCATGTATTTATAACATGCACTTTCGCTAACGTACGCGACATGCAAGAGTTAATGTATGTTAGCCTCCTTTACGTACGATAACACCTTAGTGTTACGTATGTAAACCTCCTCCAGAGGCTACTACCTCACCTTGTAAATTTTCTTGTGTAGGTTGACAAGAATGACGTACGTAAGCTCACCATCATTACGTATGGTAACAAGACGACATTGCGTACGCAATGCCTATTGACTTGGCTGTCCGAATTAAGCCAATAGTTTCAGCCATGCGCGTCCCCACACGCCGAAAGTTGAGATGCAATCGGATACCCTTGGTTACGTACATAATCTATCAAGCTTAACGTACGTAACACTCATCGTGATAGCGTACGCTAGGGGCCGATCGTAGCGTCCGCTAGTATGTACTTAAACAAAAACACAACTTACCATTACGAACGTCAAACATAAATAGTTTGATTCCGAAATATTTCGATACATTAAGTGTTGTATAAATCCAAATACAATACAATGATACTTGTATAATACGTACAATACAACTGTATAAAATGAGAAATTACAGTCGGATATACTACTACAAAAACAACATTTAACAGCGGTTTTGGAGCCATTTTAACAGCGATTTCTGGAACCGCAGTTAAAGGTCTCGATGTTAAATTTAACAGCGGTTCTTAAAAACCGCTGTTAAATTTATTATTATTTTTTATTTCCAATTTTTTTATTAATTTTTTTAGAAATTATTTTTTTAACAGCGACTGTATAAGAACCGTTGTTCAAATTGTAATTTAACAGCGATTTCGGCCAACCGCTGTTAAAATTGTTGAAATAAAAAAATCAATTAAGATGCCCCTACCAACATCGCCGCCCGCCTGCCCGCTCGCGACCCACATATTTATGCAAATAAATGTGTATTTTTGCTGCTTATGGGATTCGAACCAGTGACCTCCATAAGGTGGAGGTGGTGTCAAACCACTGAGCCAAGTCACTTTCTGTTAAAATTGCATATTTAACAGCGAACCTTTTTAGAATCGATGTTAAATGTATATTTTAACAGCAGTTTTAAAAAGAATCGTTGTTAAATCATACATTAAAATTTTAATATATATATATAAGATAAACTCTATGAATACATTATAATTGATGTAATATAATTTTTATTATATTATAATATTAATATTTCAATATACATTATAAATTTTAATGTTTGATTTGATTAAGTTTAGTATACAATATAATTATAATATTTGATATATATATATATATATAATTTTACAAATACATTATATTTTGTAAAATTATAATTATATATTATAATTTTTTGAAATATAATGTGATAATTTTCATTACAGTATATTATCAACATATAATATAACCTAATAATATTTAATATATATTACAAATTTATAATTTTCAGCCTGATTATTTTTTATATAATATATAAATTATAATATTTTATATATAATATAATTCTACAAATACAATATAATTCGTAAAATACTATGTCTCTATTATAATTTTCAATACATAATTTAATATAATTTTTAATATTATATATAATAAAATATATTAATATTCAATATATTGCACATTTAACAGCAGTTCTAAAAAGAACTACTGTTAAATGTGCAATTTTAACAGCAGTTTTAAAACAAGTTTAACATCTGTTCTAAGAGAACCGTTGTTAAATGTACAATTTTAACAACGGTTCTAAAACAATTTTATCATCAGTTCTAAAAGAACCACTGTTAAATGATAATTTTAACAGCGGTTTCTTTGGAACCGATGTTAAAATGCCACCACTTCATTTTAACATCAGTTTTTTTAGAACCGTTGTTAAAGTGTCGTTGTTAAGTGCTGTTTTTGTAGTAGTGATATTATTACATACTCCCCTCTTAAAAAGAGTTTCGTCCTCGAAATTAAGGGGTTAACAACTCGGGATATCTCTCCATATGCTATCCTCGGTTTCTCACGTAGCCTCTTCGACTCCGTGTCTCGACCATTGAATCTTCAGCAAGGGAATCATCTTGTTTCTCAATTGTTTGATCCTCATCTCTAGTATTCATACAGGACACTCTTCGTACGAATGATCATCAACTATCTCAATCTCTTCGAACTGAAGTATGTGGCTAGGATCATCAACATACTTCCTCAACTGGAAAACATGAAACACGTTGTGAACTCGACTTAAAACAGGTGGCAACGCCAAATGATAGGCCCGATCGCCTACTCGTTCCGAAACTCAAACGGTCTGATATACGTCAGACTCAACTTATCTCTTTTCCCCAAACGGGAAACACCTCGGGTAGGAGAGACCTTAACTAGTGCATGGTCACCAATCTCGAACTCAAACGGTCGTCAACAATTATCTGCATACAACTTCTTCCTACTCTAAGCCATTAATAAATGACTCCTAATCAGAGCTCTCACGAGCCGCTAACAACATATCAGACTCCGTACACAAAGACTCAGGCAAGTCGTCCAAACACAACAGAGACCTACAATGACATAATGGCTCACACGGTGCCATCTTTATCAAAGCATGTCAACGGGAATCAAATCCATCAAACATCCCCCCTTCCTCCTCACCTTTTTATTTTGTTTAATTTTGTGCAAAGATATTGGAAGAGAAGCAAGGTGATTCAAAGGATAATGTTGAAATGGCAAATGTTTAGATTATAATTCCTATTCCAGGATATCCTTCCCTTATTGGTGTCTTGCCTAATACTGGTTGTACGAGGATACATAGATGGAAGGTTCTAGATCCTTCTAGAGGTAGTATGATCCGATTAGATGTCTTACCTTATCTAGGAATCCTATGTAGGAAGGACTCTCATTGTAATGCCTATATAAAGGCCCCCTCTATCAGTGTAATGAATACAATTGATCGACTCATATTTACAGTCTTTTACTTTCTCCTGATACACATTATCAGCATGTAGCTCGAGAAAATTTCACAAATTCCAAAAAAAAATCGTCCCTAAACCCTAGCCAACCACCGCCCAACACTGTCGGATCACCGCCGAACACTGTTGCACCACTGCTGATCACTGCCGGACCCCTGTTGGACCTCAGATCTACTCAGATCGACCACCGCCGATCACCACCGATCACTGCTGGATCACTCCGGACCTCATATCTACTCAGATCAACCACCGCCGACCACTGTTGGACCCCTTCGTATCTTAGATCTACTTATAACCACCACCGATCACCGCCGACCACTGTTGGACCTCTCCGGACCTCCGATCCAGCCTATACGCAACTGCAACTCACCTGTGCCTATGAGATCCCATCTGGTGCCTGCATATCCAGCCTAACTGCGACCGCAACTCGCCTGTGCCGACCATATGTCATCCGATGCCTGCCGATCCAACCTAACTGCGACCTCAACTCGCCCGTGCTGACCCGATCCCATCCGGTGCCTGCCGATCCATCCTAGCTGCGACCGCAACTCGACTGTGTTGACCAGATCCCGTTCGATGCTGACCGAACACTGCCGATCCAACCCAGCTGCGATCCGACTAGCTCCAGCCCAGTCAGTACGACCTGGTTCAAATCTTGGTCCAAAGACCCGAACATCGTCTTAATTTATTTTCTGAAACTGCCAAAATTGCGCCCCCAGTTTCACGTTGTCGCATCGAGTACCCATCGGTAGATCGAAGCACACCACTAATTCCTCCATATCATGTGTCTAATTTTATAATAGAGGTAATTATCTAAACTTGTCCCTATTCAATTCTCTGTTTTGGGAATTTTTTTTCTTTGGGGACATGGGTTATTGGGTTCTTTATCTCACGCGCTACTTTGTGGTGGATGAGACCGCGAGAGAAGTCGGTATCTCTACGCGTCGAATAAAAATGTGTGACAGTCCTGGGGGAGTCACGGAATTGTTGAAAGTCGATACTTGTGGTTGTTGCACACACCACATATCTGGGTGCAATTTGATATCGCCGTTTTTGTCGACTTTACTAAACAACAATTAAGGGAAGTACATCGAGTAACGGTTATGTTACATGCTTTTAAAAGCATTAATTGTGACCATTTACATTGAAAATCCAACAAGACTAACTTTCTCTTATTTATATCTTGTAGATGGCACAAAGCTCAAATGTTCACCCGGAGTTCGACATCCTTGACCATGCTAGTAAGAAGTACCATAGGTGGGTCTCAGACGTTCGCTTGGCCTTCCTCAGTAAGAGATTTACTACCACCATATTTCCCTCTAATGAGCCTACCGCTCAATAACCGAGTGAGGAAACTAAGGTTAATGCACTGATGTACTTGCGTAGACATATACATCCGTTGTTGAAAAAGTGTTCCATGAATTTGCAAACCCCCAAAGAATTATGGGATACACTCGAACAACGTAATGTGCATGATCAATGCTTTCCCGAATTACAACTTCAGTGGGAGCAAATCCAGTTTTTGGATTATGCGAATATGGAGGCCTATAATCAGGCCATCCTCGATCTTCGCTCTGATATTGGTTTTTGTGGTATCAAGAAGTCTGATCAAGACTTGATTGAGAAGACTCTTAACACGTTTCCCGTGGGAGTAAGTGTGATTGCTCATCAACTCCGCGTTGCCTATGAGGAAGGGAGAATTAAAAATTGTAGTGACCTTATCTCCCACCTCGCGAAAAAAGAAAGGCACCATGAGATCATTCCCAACAGCAATGCACGCCCAACTGGTACGAAGCTGATTCCGGAAGTGAATCAGGCTACCCACAGGAATCCACCATGACAAAATAAAAACGGCAACGCTACTCAGTTTTTGCAAGCACCATGGGTGCATGACTCGAGCAAGCGAAAGAAAAGACGAGGTCATCGTTCCAATGTGTGGAAGAGGCAAGGTGGCTCGGCCATGGGTCCTGTTGTTACCCGGAATATTATCCGGAGATAGTGTTGCTGGAATGATCGAGTAACCAACAAGTACGGGAGCACTTCCGTGAGAAAATAAATGACACAAGATTTGCCGGGGTTGTTAATCCCGGGCTTGAATGCTCTCGCGAGATTTTATTAATAAGTTTACTGTCGAGTACAAATATTAATGTTAGAATCTGTTACAAAGAGTGTAAAGATTTCTAGTTTTCTAAACTGTGGAGCGTATAGAATGCCGGAAGAACCAGATATGAAGTTCTGTGAGTTCTTGCTATGGGTGTTCTGTGTATGAGAATGTATTTCTCTTTCTGTATCTCGTTTTCTGTATTCACCAAGAAGTTATTCTGTGTTATGGGCCTCCTATTTATAGGAGACAAAGTTCCTGGGACCCCTGCCGCGATCGCAGGCGATCGCCGTTATTTATATTATAATAAGACGGACGATCGTCTCGTCACGTGGGGCTTTTCCCTTAAAGTCCGCGGCTGCTACTGACAGCCAGCTGTACGGTCCGATGGGGAGCCTACATGCGTCCTGAGTCGCTGTCACCTACCTTTTCGGCGGCCCTGTTGGTAGGTGAGGTAGGTGACAGGCTGTGGTCACAGGTCTTGTCTGTCAGCACCTTTTGTAGATCTGCGGCCCTGTTGGTAGGTGAGGTAGGTGACAGGCTGTGGTCACAGATCTTGTCTGTCAGCGCCTTTTGTGGATCTGCACGTAGGTCCCAGCCCGAGATTTGGGCTTCGATGACTTTTGACGGATGTTGGATTAATACGTGGCACGAGACGATCATCAATTAACAAGAGAAGATCGCCAATTAACAAAAGACGATCGCCGTACACCGAAAAGCGATCGCCGTGGGTGCCGACTTCTGGGTGTTTGCCCAGAGTATATCTCTTATGGTAGACTCTCCGATCGTTATGCCGATCGCCTTCGAGGCGAATTTAAACGCCGCATAACAATTGCCCCCAGCTCGGCTCGATGTTGAAAACACGGGGTGAGGTGGCACTGTTTGGCGATCGCCAATGTTTAGACGACCGGGCGATCTGATTTCAAATTTATACGATCTCCTTTTGCGCTGGGAGCGGCGGGAAATGAAGGCGGGCTCATTGCAAGGACACGCGTCGCGTTTCTATTGAGGGAGCCCGACGGTTCGTCAGACTTTGTCGTTTGGCGTGCCCTCAAAAAGATGCGTACGCGGGATTCGAGGGCCGTATTTATTGTGTCCCCCTACAGTCGGTTGTATTCCAGCCCTCGGACTTTCGCCTATTTGCAGAGAGACCCACTCCTCCATCTATAAAAGGGGCTAGGGCTACTCTATTTTTACTCTTCACGCGTCCTTGCCTTCCTGCTGAAACTCTGCAGAAATTTCCGAAGCTTGTTGTGTCGACCGTCTTCCTTTCTTTAGGTAAGAAATCCAATTTTCTTTCTCCCTTACTTTTTAAGAATATGTCGGGAGGATCTAAGATCTTCGAGGCCGGAAGTACTTCTGCCGCCGCGGCTTCGCCGGACCGGGAGGGAATTCCCGTGGGAATCCCCATGGAAACGGCCGTAGAGGCTATTCGTGCGGGGATTGCACCCGCAGAGCTTGAGGAGCTTTTAAACGAGGCCGTAGTGGCGGGATCTGCGGCGGCGGAGGAGCGAGATGCATCGCCGGTGGAAGAAGACGAACTGATGCGTTTGTCTTGGGAAAAGGATAGCGTCTTTGGCCCCGCCTATACGGCTTTCGCTAAACTTATGGAGGGGATTGTCGGGCCTGTCCGGAGTTTGATTTCGAAGCTTACTCCGCCGCTCATCCCTAGGAACATGTGAAGCGGACGGTGTTTCGGGCCGCTGACCCGTCTCAATGGACTCTTGGTCAGATCCGGAGTTCGGCGACCTGGAAGGACTTGACCCGCTGGAGGGCCAAATATCATATTCCCTCTGATGTGTCACTGCACGTGCCCTCCGAGAACGAACGCGGTGACCAGCCTCCCAAGGGTATGGTCGCCATCAACGAAATGACCACGGCGGCGGATCATGGTTTCTTGCCGTCATTGCCTCGTATCTGGTCGCCTGGAATTTGGCGCCTCTTCAGTTGACGTCGAACGCCTGGCTGCAGATTATCAGCACATTGACATTGTTTGGCGGTCACAGGCTGTTTCGCTTGCCTTCTGCGCTGTAGATGAATTATCTTTTTAAGCTGACTGTGCAGAAGGGATCGATCGGCGGTTACCATATCCAAGGTCGTCTGGGTAGGGGGGTCATTGGGGTGCCGAACAAGGCTCGGGGCGACCTGACAAAGTGGTGCTGGGTCGGTGATGCATGGAGGTCGGCATCGAGCGATTCGCCGGAGGAAGAGTTGGATATCCCCACCAATTTTCGGGAGAGGAATCCAAGTAAGGGTTTCTACTCTCCCTTCATTTGGATACTCCTTGGACTGATCTAATTTATTTCCCTTTTTGCAGGATTCCTTGTTCCATCGATCAGCAATCTCCCCTTCGATTTCTCGATCGTCTGGGAGCGGATTCGCGCATTGCTGGATTCCTACAAATACGTTCAATCAGTCAGCCACGAATCTCACCAGTTGGGAGCTCGACTGTTTCGCTTCCCTCGCCACTTGAAGGCCCCTGGTATGACTTTTTATTTACTCTTTCCTGCGTGGTGATCGCCTCCAAGAGGTCGCCATCTCTAAGTAGGTGTCTAACTTGTTTGAGTTTCTTCTTTGGCAGAGATTCATTTTCCCCGTTTCGCCGAGCCACCATAGGAGATCGCCATGTCTAATCCTGGTCTTATCGGTCGCCTTCACCTGGGAAAGAAAACGGGTCACGTTGCTGCGACGTCGTCTCGCCCTGCCCCTGTGGTGAGGCCCGCTGCGGTGCCGGTCGCCGAGCCGGAATTTCAAGGTGAGGAACAACTTCAGTGCAACCGCAAGAGGCGGAGGCCGGAGGGGTCCCTTCCGTCGACTGAGGCGGATTTAGCTATTTTGGAGCCGCCGATCGTCGCTCCCCCCGTTTCTTCCGTTCCGATGGCGGAGGGGTCTGGTCCCAGGCCATCGGCGTCCGGTTCAGGTCACCTGCTGGCTACTTGAAAATAACGGCAATCGCTGAAGCCGAGACTTCTCGGGCAAAGCCCTATTTTGGCCGCGATCCTGAGCTGGTCAACAGGTGAGATTGGTTTGAACTTTTTCGAGTTAGGCATTCTGAGTAAGGTATAGGCTAACTCCTTGGTCTCTTTGGTTTGTGCTGCAGGGTCCGTCTTGCTGACCCGGACGTCGCTCCTATGGTGATGGACTTCTTGTCGAGTAAGGCTCCGCAAAAGTCCCTCGACGTCCCTACTTACGTCCAGCACGCTATCACCTCTCTGCCCAAGGCTTGGACGACCGATCTTCATGCGATCGCTCGTCGGCGATCTGGAGATACCATGCAGGCGACCATTGCCCTGTCTCTCCAGACGGCGACAATGGCCGTCCAAGCTGCTAGGGATTTTGAGGGGCGACCCTCCACTGCTCGTCTCCATAGCGACCTCGAGGCCTCCCAGAATAAAAACATTGAATTTGCCAACCGGATCTAGTCTATGGAGAAGGAGTATGTGGAGACGGCCAAAAGGGCTAAACAGGACGTTGACCGATAGAAGCAGGAGCTGAGCCACTCCAAGGAGGCTGCCGACCGGTTCCGTGATCAGGAGAAGGAAACCCGCCGGAAGCATGCGGCTTCGCAGGAGGAGGAGGCCGGGATGAAGGCGACGGTGGATCGGCTCAGCGGTGAGCTGGAGGCGGCGAAGAAGGAGCTGGAGATGGCCAAGGGAGAGAATGCCGCCAAGGTGGTCGAGATGGCGGAGGCTGAGAAGACGACCGTGGAGTTGAAGGGGCACCTGAAGGCGATCGAGACTGATCCCTATCTCAATGTGGCACTCGTCGGTGAGTTCACCTATTATTTGGCCTACGCCGATGCTGTCAGAGCCGCCAAGAAGGTAGGGATCGAGGTCGGTCCTCTTATGGAGAGCTTCAAGGTTTATGCGCTTGAGCACCCTCTGCACCCGGAGTTCTCTTTGCCGATCCTTGACCTTGTCGACTTTGGGATCGACTTGAGTTGGTATACTGGCAAACTCATTCATCCTGAGGCCGATGGGGGGGCCCAAGCTGATCCGCAACCTGAGGGCGATGACCAGCCGGCGGGGCCTTGAGAGATATTTTTGTTTTCCTTGTATTGCCTTCGGGCTTCATGTTGTACGAACTCCTTTTGATAATGAATGAAATATTCCTTTTTCACACTGTGTCTTTTTTATGTACGATCGCTCTTGAATGTTTGCGTGCAATTTTTACAAGTATGTGTATGATTGCATCCGATGTCTTGTTCGTCCGACTGGTTGTTTGAATGTCAAATGTATTGACATGTTTCGAATCGAAATTCTTACTTGTAGATATTGCTTGAACAATGGCGATCGTCCTGCGTGTATCTGAGCGAAGCCGATCGGGTGCGGTTCCTTTCTTACGATCGCATTTAGGATTAGCTCCCCTTATATGCCCCTTTGTTTTTGTTTACTTATTGTAAGTAAGGGAGCAAAAATAGTATGTTTGGTGAGCTATGCTCAGTTTTGCCGACTTTGAGGAATCGTGCACGGTCGCGGAGTTCGATGGACCGAGCTCCACAACTGTGTCTTTGTGTGCGAGGAACATTGCCTATCCCGCGACTCACTTTATTGTGAGGGTCCTCCGTTAGGTTGCGCCCGCCTTGTATTTGAACGAAAGGTGGGCGGCCTTGGTTTGGAGGAGTCCTTGCACGGGGCGTCGTCTGATTATTCGACTCCACGTCCGTGGCTTGTTAGCTCTGCTTCCACCTCGGCCCGCCATTAGGATGGCGGCCTTCGATGGTGTACGTTGAGACGGGGGTAGTGGCACGTCGCATTGTCCGGGTTCACCATGTTAGATGATGAACCTTTGAGGGAGGGCGATCGTGTCCACTGATTAGTTTTGGAGGGTCCTTCGGCTATGCCGGCCTCGTATTTAAACGAAGGGCGGGCGATCTCAGCCCAAAGGAACCTTGCATGGGCGAAGCTATCGGTTCCATCGACCTCTAGGGCCATGGCTGTATTGTTTCTACCTCGGATTGTCATGTTTGAACGACGATCCTCGACGGTATGCAATATGCTGGTGGGGCGATTGCCAGAATAGATGGGATAGGAAAAAAAATTCATTATATTCCTTGTATATTTGGCAGTTGAAACTGAATACAAAGTTATCATTGGTAGTATTTCTTCAGATGTACGGCATTCCAGGGATATCGGTCCGGAGTACCGTCAGGGTGTTCCAGCTCGTAGGCTCCCTTAGTTAGCCATTTCGATATCCTGAAGGGGCCTTCCCAGTTTGGTCCAAAGACACCTGTGTGGGTTTGTATCTTTTTGAGGACGAGATCGCCCACTTGAAACCGCCTTTCCCTGACCTTCGAATTGAAGAACTTCTCGGATCTCCTTTTGTGGATAGTGTTCTTCATTTCCGAGGTCAGTCGTCGCTCTTCGAGCATGTCGAGGTCGATCCGCCGGGCCATATCATTATCGATCGTCATATCTTGCTCGGTTCGATGGCTAAGGACGGCGATCTCCGAGGGGATCACCGCTTATGTTCCGAAGGCGAGGGCGAATGGGGTTTCGCCGGTTGAATTACGGGTCGTTGTTCGGTAAGACCACAAAACGTCTGGGAGCTCGCTCGCCCATCGTCCTAGCCTGGATTCGAGTCGCGCTTTAATTGTGTGTTTGAGGATCTTGTTCACAGCCTCTACCTGCCCGTTCGTCTGAGGGTGATAGGGAGCCGAGAACAACCTTTTGATTCCCACTTCTCACAGAATTGCATGACTTCTAAGCCGTCGAACTGCTTTCCATTGTCGGAGATGATGGCCTGGGGTAGACCGAATCGGCATATGATGTTTCTCCAGATAAACTTGATCACTTGCTCTTGGCCGATCTTGTTGAGCGGTTCGGCCTCTGCCCATTTGGTGAAATAGTCGACCCCTACGATGGCGAAGTTACAGCCTTCTGGAGCCGTCGGTAAGGGACCTATAAGATCGATGCCCCATTGCGCGAATGGCCATGGGCTGTACATTAAGGTGAGCTGCTCGGGGGAGAGTTTAATACTTGGTACCATTACTTGACACCTATGACACGACCTGGCATAGGCGATCGCATCCTTCTGAAGTGATGGCCACAAAAAACCCTGCCTGGTTGTCTTATGGATGAGAGCTCGTCCGCTAGAATGGTTTCCACAGATTCCATCGTGGATCTCGGCTAAAACGAGCTGTCCTTCCTCCGGTGTAATACACTTGAGGAGGGGAAGGCTGAAAGCTCGCTAGTAAAGCCGATCGTCCAATAGGGTGTATCTGGTCGCCCGGAGCTGGAGTTGGCGAGCTTTGATACGGTCGTCAGGGACCGTCCCATCCTTCAAGTATTTGATGAACGGAGTCATCCAGTTCTCTTCGGCAATGGCAACTGTGGTAACCAAGTTTCTTTCGATCGCCGGCCTTGCTGACTTTGTAATTTGGATATTAGAGAAATCGGCTGCCCCATCTGACGACGCTAGCTTGGATAGAGCATCGGTCTGGGAGTTGTGCTCTCTCGGGACTTGTTCGATTGGCACTTCCTCAAATTTCGTGCACATTTCGGCGACCAGCTCTTGGTATTTGATCATCTGTTTGCCGCGTGCCTCATATTCTCCTTTGACTTGGTTCACGACCAAGAGGGAGTCCATGAATATATGGAGGCGACGAACGTCTAGGGCGAGAGCTAGGTCGAGCCCGCCTACCAAGGCTTCGTATTCAGCTTCATTATTGGTCGCACGAAACCCGAAATGCACGACATTTGTGAAACTTTGTCCGTTGGGGCTAATGAGGACAATCCCTGCCCCTGCTCGCGAGTTGGTCGCCGAACCATCAACATACAGCTTCCAGGCAGGGCGACCGACCTGGGTCGAACTGTGAGGGAATGTTAACTCCACCACGAAGTCCGCCAGAGCTTGGCCCTTGATCGCCGTGCGAGGAGCGTATGTGATGCCGTATTGGGCGATCTCTAGTGACCATTTGAGGAGTCGCTCGTTGGTGTCCAGTCGATGTAGAACTTGCCTTAGAGGGAGAGTTGTCAGAACCTCCACTTGATGCTCGAAGAAGTAGGCTCTTAGCTTACGAACACTCATGACTAGAGCGTAGGCGATCTTCTCCAAAGGTGTATAGCGTTTTTCAGCGTCGTGGAGCGCTTGACTAACATAGTAGATCGGCAAGTGGACTAGTCCCTCCGCTCGCACCAAGACGGCACTCAGCGCGACCTCCGAGGCCGCTAGGTAAAGGAATAATTTCTCACCGGGGATCGGCTTTGCCAGGATCTGGGGGTTGGATAAATATTCCTTTATTTTGGCGAACGCTATCTGACTCTCCTTCGTCCATGCGAACTTCTTGTTCTTGATGGTCGCGAAGAAAGGCTTGCTTTTATCACCGAGCCGAGATATGAAGCGGTTGAGGGCGGCCAGACAACCTGTGAGGTGTTGTACCTGCTTGACGTTCTGAGGTTCCTGCATGTCAAGGATCGCCTGTATCTTGGAGGGGTTCGCCTCGATCCCCCTTTGGCTCACAATGTGCCCCAGGAATTTCCCGGAGCCCACCCCGAAGTTGCATTTCTTGGGGTTTAGCTTCATGTTGAATTTTTTGAGGATGGCGAACGTCTCGGCGAGATCATTGAGGTGATCTTCCTTCTTGAGGCTTTTGACCACGATGTCGTCAATGTAGACCTCCATGGTCTTGCCGATCTGATTAGCGAACATCCTGTTGACCAGTCGCTGGTAGGTTGCCCCCGCATTCTTCAAGCCGAACGGCATTCGGACCCAAAAGTATATGTCTTTTTCCGTGTGGAAAGATGTGTGTTTTATGTCTTTTTCCGCAATTGGGATTTGATGATATCCGGCAAAGCCATCCATAAACGACATCATTTCGCAGCCTAAAGTACTATCGACCAAGTGATCAATATGAGGCATCGGAAAGTGATCTTTTGGACATGCCGCGTTGAGGTCGGTGAAGTCGATGCATAACCTCCATGAACCAGTTGGATTCTTGACGAGTACCGCGTTGGAGACCCATTGTGGTTCGTCTCTAGCTACCCTGATTAATTTGTTGTCGAGTAACTTTTGGACTTCTATGTCGAGCGCCGCGTATTTTTCGGGACCGAATTTCCTGCGTTTTTGGTGAACAGGATTCATCGCCGGGTCGATCTTTAGATAGTGGCAAGCGTGTTCGGGACTTATGCCAACCATATCTTGATGCGACCAGGTGAAGACTCCGATGTTCTTACGTAGCAAATTGATCAGATCCCCCTTTAGTGCGCGGTCGATGCTTGCGCCGATCTGTACTTCCCGTTCTGGATGAGCCGGATCTATCGTTATACTCTCCAACTCTTCGACGGGGATGGTCGCTTCTTGTTTGGAACGATTTCCGGACTCGATCCTTGGATCGACGTCGAGACTCGGCTCGAAACCGATCCTTGGCTCGATGTCGTCCGTTAACCGATCCGAGATGGCGTCCTCTGAGTTGGGTTGGTACGATGTGCTTGGTTCGTCGATCTCCATGGGTCGATCGTCGATCGTTTCAATGTTACACATATCATGGGAAGTGTTGAAAGTAGTAACGACATAGGAGTAATTCAAACATCTTTTTGCCATTAGCTGATCCCCTTTTACAGTACCGACCGTCCCATCGGCAGTGGGGAATTTGATACAGTAAAAGAAAGACGAAGCGACCGCCTCAAAGGTTTCTAAGAAGGGGCGACCTAGGAACCCATTATAGATGCTGGGTCTATCTATGATTACAAAATTTAGGTTCCTAGTAATCCTAACCTTGGGATCGTAAAAGCATATTAGCTCGACGGAGAGCTTGATCCTCCCGTAGGCTTGGACTGTGCTGTCGCCGAATCCTTGGAGCACGGTGTCGAATGGCTTGATGAATTTGGTTAAGTTGCCGATCTGGTCCAGAGCAGACTTGAATATGATATTGTAGAAGCTCCTGTTGTCAACCAGCATGCGGTCGACCGCCTTCCCAAGGATACAAGCAGAGATCACCAATGCATCCTCTTTGGGGCATTGTACTCCCTCCCTGTCCTTGTTGGAGAAGGTGATGAGCGCGTCTCTAGCGATGGTCGGCTCTGGAGGTACCACGATATGGACCCCGGCGAACGCTCTTAGTTCGGCCTTCGGCTTCCTGTTTGACGCGGTGGAAACCGGGGAGAGGCTCCCGAGGTTCCCACCTCCTGCTTGAAGCATATTAATCCGACCGCCAGGTTTGATTGGAGGAATCGATTCATCTGAATACTCCGGCTCGTGCTCGATCCTGGCGACCGGATTGGGAGGCGTCCTTTCGTTTTGTCGGCGCTCGCGCCCTCCGGTCCTCTCTGTCCTAGGTTCTGGCTTGGTGACCAAGTTGTCTAATTTGCCTTCCTCAAACAGTCGCCAGAGTTGTCTGAGGAGGTCGCGGAATTGGCTGGTGTTGTGGCCGGGACTCTTGTGGTAGGCACAGAATTTTCTACGGTCTAGATGACTGTGGTCCCTTATTGGCTTTGGTTTGGAAAGCCACTCGCGCCCCTTAATTGTGTTGAAGATGTGGGCTGAAGATAAGTTGAGGTTGTGGAGGAGGTGAACCTCTACATCCCCGAAGGCTTTGAATTCGCCAGGCGGCTTTGCGATCGCCTTTCTGGGCTTGGCGACCGCCTTCTTCTGGATATGGGATGGCGTATTCCCCTCTCCGGTGGGTCCCTCATCTAAGCGGAGGGAGAGCATCCTCTGCCTGGCCAGGAAATCGGCGGCTCTGACGCGGAAGACGGAGTAGGTCGGGGGGATATCCTTTGTGAGATGCCTGAACATGGGTGAGTGGCCTTAGAATCCCTCCAGGACTGAATAGAGGGCGAGCTCGTCGCTAATGGGCTCGCCGGTGAGGACTATCTCGTCCACCCGGTTGATGTAATCTTCATCTGACTCGTCCTTCCCCTGCTTGATTTTCATCATGCGGTGGGGGCCTTCAGGGCGAGCGACTTTGGCGGCGAAGTACGACGTAAAGTCGTTCGCCAGCTTCTCGAAGCAATTGATTGAGCGAGGTGGCAGTGAGATGTACCACCTGTGGGCGAGGTCGCCCAGAGTTAGCGGGAACATTCGACACTTCGTCGCATCTGATGCTCCACATCCGGTCATGTAGATCCGGAATTTGCTCAATTGGGTCTCAGGATCTGATCTTCCCTCATACAGAGGTGTCTGTGGGGGAGCGATCTTTGGTTGAACCGGGGCGAGCTCGATATGGACCGCGAGTGGTTCACTTGGTCCAGAGATCGATCTCCTGGCGCCTGCCCCAGTGTCTAGGAGCGCCTTCATTTCGTCGAGCTGGCGCTGCATTGCGGCCATCGCCATGGCCTGACTGCTCGCTGATTGGCTACCGGAGCGCGAGCCGAGGCGATCATGTAGTGATCCCCTGACCCCATGGTGGATGACGAGTTCTCTGCCCGCGGACTCATTTCTTGGGCGAGTGGGGGCCCGTCGACCGGCCTGTCTTCTGGGAGTCGGATATGCCGAACTCCTGGTGACGGATTCGGACTCCGATGCCTCCCGACTCGGGCCCGACTGCCCGGGTTGCCACGAGGGATCACTCCCTAGGCGGCTGAAGACGGAGTCGTACCGCCTTACGAGAGCCTTTGCCTGTGGCTCAGGGTTTTCTGTTGATTTCTCAACATATATCCCCTTGAGCTTCCGCTTGCCAGCTCGGCGGATGGTTGACGGAGTGATGGTGGGCGAGTCGCATGCAATCCGTCACTCCCTGAGGACGGCTATGGCCTCCTCAATCTGTTCTGCGGTCTGGAACTGATCGAGTGAGAGGCTAGGGCCGTCCCTTGGGGGCGGGAGTGAGAGCCTAGCATCGCCGCGGTCACCCTCCGCCGTGGGCTGGGATTCGGTCCGGGCCGGAATGATATTTCCGGCAGATCTCAGGGTGGCTCTCTTGGAGGTCGTTGCAGATGTCATTTTTCTGAAGGTTTTTCTTTTGAAGAACAGTGAGTGTTTCTTCAAGTGTGTGTCCGGAGAACAGTGAGTGTTCTTCGAGACGGTAGGAATAAAAGTGAAGGTAATGCCCCCTTCCTCTAGCGCCATTGTTGTTACCCGGAATATTATCCGGAGATAGTGTTGCTGGAATGATCGAGTAACCAACAAGTACGGGAGCACTTCCGTGAGAAAATAAATGACACAAGATTTGCCGGGGTTGTTAATCCCAGGCTTGAATGCTCTCGCGAGATTTTATTAATAAGTATACTGTCGAGTACAAATATTAATGTTAGAATCTGTTACAAAGAGTGTAAAGATTTCTAATTTTCTAAACTGTGGAGCGTATAGAATGCCGGAAGAACCAGATATGAAGTTCTGTGAGTTCTTGCTATGGGTGTTCTGTGTATGAGAATGTCTTTCTCTTTCTGTATCTCGTTTTCTGTATTCACCAAGAAGTTATTCTGTGTTATGGGCCTCCTATTTATAGGAGACAAAGTTCCTGGGACCCCTGCCGCGATCGCAGGCGATCGCCGTTATTTATATTATAATAAGACGGCCGATCGTCCCGTCACGTGGGGCTTTTCCCTTAAAGTCCGCGGCTGCTACTGACAGCCAGCTGTACGGTCCGATGGGGAGCCTACACGCGTCCTGAGTCGCTGTCACCTACCTTTTCGGCGGCCCTGTTGGTAGGTGAGGTAGGTGACAGGCTGTGGTCACAGGTCTTGTCTGTCAGCACCTTTTGTAGATCTGCGGCCCTGTTGGTAGGTGAGGTAGGTGACAGGTTGTGGTCACAGATCTTGTCTGTCAGCGCCTTTTGTGGATCTGCACGTGGGTCCCAGCCCGAGATTTGGGCTTCGATGACTTTTGACGGATGTTGGATTAATACATGGCACGAGACGATCATCAATTAACAAGAGACGATCGCCAATTAACAAAAGACGATCGCCGTACACCGAAAAGCGATCGTCGTGGGTGCCGAATTCTGGGTGTTTGCCCAGAGTATATCTCTTATGGTAGACTCTCCGATCGTTATGCCGATCGCCTTCAAGGCGAATTTAAACGCCGCACAACAGGTCCTAGTGGAGCCCAATCACGTAGCTACAGTTGGGAATGTACCCACTCCAAAGGAAGGCCGGAATTGCCATACTTGTGGTTCAAAGAAGCATACTTACTGAGTTGTACCGACATTCTTACTTTCTCTGCAAGTCTACCAAGTTGGAGTTACCGAAAGGATTATTAGTCGAGATATAAATTGAACATCCCAATGCATTTTGAAGTGTTTAAATGCTCCTATATCCATCATCGCCATAGTATTCTATCAACAATAATGCCTTTGAAAAAGGCTTCAACCTTGCTCTATCACTCAATAATAGAGAGATACCAAAATAGCAACTTGAAATGAGCACTATGATCTGAGTTTAATGATACAGAAAGTGCACGATCTATGGATAGAAAGATACGGAAGTCTAGTTTCCAGAACAACTAGCCGTTCATCCATAAGCTTCTTAAATAAGGAGTTATTACTGTTTTAGTGAACAAAGATAAAGCTGCGCGGAAATTATTTCCAGCGATTGTGCAAAACTTTGATCCTAACCAACTTGGTCGAATTTCCCCAAACTCAAAGTTAATGAGTTTTCGCTATTTCTTTTATCACAAGACTAATTGAGTTTCACGTCTTATTGTAGATGTCTCATGGCGAAATTGAGTGACTTGCTGATAGTGGAACCACACACATTATTCTTCGAAATAGGCAATTTTTAAGGATATTGTGCCGTATACATCCTCAGTGACAACAATGATTGGTTCCTCCCAAGTAATTCAAGGGAGGGGAACTGCTCATTTCTTTCTACCTAATGGTACGCATATTAATATCACAAATGCTCTATATGCCCCAAGAGCAAACCGAACCTTGCTAAGTTTTAGGGACATCTGTGCCAACGGTTACCACCTTGATACACATTGTGAGAATGGGATAGAATTTTTGTGTGTTACTCTAGCAGAATGCGGAAGACGCTGCGTTCTCGAGAAACTTATGAATCTAATCAGTGGTTTATACCAAACTACGATAAGGGTTATTGAATCCTACGCTATGAGTCACGAACTTTGTGATTCCGAAGCATACCAACTATGGCATGACCGACTCAGTCACCCTGGACGTGATACGATGATTTGCATTTTGAAAAACTCACACGGTCATCCATTTTTCAGGTCCAGAAAATGATTGGAAGCACCACTCAATATCGGCATTAATGTGAGTGAGTCTGATACCGTATCACCGGGTTTGAAGATCGCACGCCCTGATGAGGTTGACGGCGCATCTTCCGTAAATCCCGAGGCTTCCATGGCAATTTCCAATGCCAATAAATCGTTTATAAAGCCTGTTCACTAGCAAAGTTGATCCCTTCTCCATCCTTTGCTAAAGACCCGGCACAAAATATTCACTTCTTACAAAGAATTCAAGAAGACATTTGTGGACCTATTCAACCAGAGTGCCGATCATTCAGATACTTTATGGTTCTGGTTGATGCATCGACGCGATGGTCACACGTCGCTCTGTTATCCACAAGAAACGCTGCATTCTCTAACCTCCTAGCACAAATCATCAAGTTACGGGTTAAACACCCTGACTTTCCAATCTCGTCATTAAGATTGGACAACGCTGGTGAGTTTATGTTAAAGTCATTTGACGACTATTGCATGTCGATCGGGATTGAAGTTAAACATCTCGTCCCCCATGTTCTTTCGCAGAATGGCCTTGCTGAGGCTATGATTAAGTGGTTACAGCTTATCGCCCGAGCATTGATATTGCGCACCAACTTGCCAATTTTTGCCTGAGGTTATGCAATTTTGCATGCAGCTATACTTATTCGCTTTCGACCCACTGCCAATCAACCGTTTAGTGTGTACCAGTTGGTAATTGGATATGAGCCTGATATTTCACACTTACAAATTTTTGGTTGTGCAGTTTATGTGCCAATTACGCCTACACAGCATACTAAAATGGGTCCATAATGACGATTAGGTATATACGTTCGCTATGAATCGCCTAAAATCATCCGTTATTTCGAACCTGATCTGTTTAATGCAAGATCTGCAGAGTGTCACTTTGATGAGAAAAACTTCCCATCGTTAGGGGAGAGAGGAATCGAACGATTCCAGTTGAAAGCCAGGAAATTGTCTGGTGTGCTCCCTCTTTGCCTCATCAAGATCCCGACACGGCTCAATCCGAGCTGGAAGTGCAACGTATTCTCAGTCTTCAAAAAGTTGCGGATGCCCGAATACTTTACTGATACTGCGAAACTGACAAGATCTACCATTCCCGTTGTGAATGTTCCTGCAAGGGTAGAAGTCCCAGTTATAGGGCAAGGTTCAGCCTCCCAAAGGAATGATGCCCCCGGCGTCGACCTTAATGGTGGGACGGCTGCTTCGCCTGCTCTTATCTCTGCTCGAAAGAGGGGGAGGCCAGTGGGTAGAAAGGATACCGAACCTCGAATGAGAAGAGGAACGGAGGCACAAAATCCTCTCATTATCGACACAGTGACTCCGTCACACGAAATTATCTCTGACTACGGATATGTCCTCGAATAAACAATTAAACAATCGACGGACGTGTCGGAAACTTTGTTGATGTCAAAGAATAAAGAAATCTCGATGCAATGTACGAGTGAATACGTACTATTAAACTGGTCACTAGTGGCGAGCCTGTGCTGCAGATCCGAGTCGGGTTGCGAGGCTTTAGGTGGGTCGTCGGTTTTTTTTTCTTTTTTTTTTGTGTGGTGATGGGGAACGCGGGTCAGATCTGTGGTGATGGGACAATTGTACTGTAACTAGGATCTCTATTGGTGGTGGCTGAGTTTAGGGACTGGGTCGCGGCTGCTCGTGGATTTTGTGTGGAGGAAACGGCGGCGGCGGTCGTTTTTGTAAAAATAACGGGTACTTGAAAGTTTGAAAATTTATTACACTGAAGTCCAAAAGTGTTACAATGAGGTCAAAAATAAATGGGTAAAAACGAAAAGGAAAAATAAAAGGACAACTCCGGAATATCAATACTCTCTCTTGTGACATCGTCTGAAAGTTTGACTTTTGTCTTTCGTTGTAAATATAGTTTCTAGCCAGAGCAAAATTTGTCCTTCATTGTAATATCTGAAACAATAGGGACTAAACTGTAATTAGGCCATCTAAAAAGGTAGTCAAATGTAAATTTCCCATATATATATATATATACATATATATATATATATATGTGTATATAGGCCGTTATTAATTTCATCACCTCAAAGGAGGAAGGCATTTATGGTTATTGGGAGTTTAAATCACAAATGGTCCCATAGCTATATGTCAAAATAGATTCAGTCCCAAATTTAACTTTTGCTCAATTTTAGTCCCAATTTTTCTGAAAATGTCCAATTTACATCCCAAATTCGTCGGAAACTAAAAACCGGTGACGTTTCCGATCACGTGAGACACGCGTGCCGGCGAAAACTAGAATTTTTTAGTGTAGTAGATGACATGGAATCCATGTGTATTTTTTTAATTTTTTAATTGCCACATCATTAAAAATAAAAATAAAAACGAACCTGACCTGAATGTAAAACACGACTTTCCCAAATAGAATTCACGTTGCCACTCACTCTCACTCCCCCCAAATTCAAGGGTTCATTGCCACTCTCACTCCCCCAAATTCAAGGGTTCATCGCATCTCTCACTCCCCCACATCACTCGCATCTGGTGCTAAAACAAGGAACGACAGAACCTGGTGCTTGTGCGGCAATGGTGTTTGTGCGCAAAGAAGGAACCACGGATGAGGACATTCCACAATACGGTATGTTTGTTGAACCTGAAAATTTACAACCTGAGATTTGTGTAGAGCTTGATGATGAAGATAATGACTTTGATGACCTGACTTTATAATTGGCAATGAGATAACAGATGACGATGACGATGACTTGTATGATGAAAATGTAGTTGAAGTTGAATCTGGTCTTGAAGGGGTGGATCAAGGTAGATCTGAAGGGACTAATGGTGGGAAGGCTTTAGATTAGGATAGTAGTGAGAGTGAAATTGAAGAAGAGGATGATAAGGATGTTATGGAAGAAGAGAGGGGGTATGACTTTGATGAGTTTAGGCTGTCTGATGAGGAAAATGGTGAGCCTGCTTACACTGTTTTCAATCCATCCACAATATTTAATCCTGAGTTTGTCATAAGTCAGATATTTTCTAGTAAGAAAGAGTTTAAAAAGGCTGCACAATCACATGCCATTAAAGCAAGAAGAAGCATTTGTTTCCCCAAGAATGATCGTAGAAGAATTTATGCTAAATGTGTTGGTGCAGGTTGTAAGTGGAAAATACATGCTTTAAAGAGAAAAAACGAGTCCGCGTTTCAGATTAGGCAATACTACCCCAAACACACATGTGCACCCTCTCAAAAAGTAAAGAACTTAAGATCTACCTGGTTGAGTGATAGGTTTATACAGAGGTTTCAGTCTGATGCTAAGAGAGGTGTTAATGGTTTAATGAGAGACGTGTTACATGACACTAAGTGTCAAGTGTCCAGTAACAGTGTGAGGGCCAAGTCTTTGGCCTTACTTAGAATAGAGGGTGATCCGAAGCCCAATATTCTAAGTTATGGTCAAATATGCGAGATGAATTAAGAAAAACCAACCTGGATCTCTTGTTATATTAGGGACTACTGTTTATAATGGGATAACAATGTTTAATAGGTTCTATGTGTGCTTTGATGCTATCAAAAAGGGTTTCTTCTTTGGTTGCGAGCAGTTATAGGGATTGATGGGTGTCATTTGAAGACTAAATATGGGGGTGTTCTTCTTCACTTTGTGGGTGTGGATGGGAACAATAATTTGTATCCTGTAGCTTATGCAGTTGTTGAAAAGGAAAATGGGGAGATATGGGAGTGGTTTCTTACTGTTCTTAAGGCTGATTTGGAAATTAAGGTTGATGAATTTACATTTATGTCAGCTAAACAGAAAGTCTTAATTCAAGCTGTTGATCTTGTGTTCCCTGATGTAGACCATAGGTTCTGTGTTAGGCATTTGCACAATAACCTGCAAAATTCTGGATTTAGGGGTTTAGCTTTCAAACAGGCTATGTGGAAGGCAGCCTGTAGCACTACACAAGGAGAGTTTAATTTGAGAATGACAGAACTGAAGAGCCTAAATGAGGGGGCATGGGAATGGTTTAAAGATAAACCTGGAAATCAGTGGTCAAAGGCATTTTTCTCTGAAAAGGCAAAATGTGACATGCTTTTAAACAATGTGTGTGAATCTTTCAACTCAAATATATTGCAAGCAAGAGATAGGGCCATTATAACTATGCTTGAGTGGATTAGGGAGCATCTGATGCAAAGGCTTCAAAAAAACAGAGATAGGGCAAAGCTTAGATGGAAGGAGAGGGTGTGCCCTAGGATTGCAAAGATATTGGAGAGAAATATGGAGAAGGTTGCTGAGTGCATCCCTATTAAATGTAATGATAGGCATTATCAAATTTCTTGCTTTGATGGAGGTCAATATACTGTGGATTTGGAAAGACATGTGTGCTCTTGTAGATTGTGGCAGTTGACTGGCATACCTTGTGTCCATGGAGTTTGTTCAATATTAAAACAGGACCTTGAACCACATACATATACTCTGATACATCTCATATGATATACATGTTTTATATACTCTGATGCAGTTCTTTACATTGTATATAAATTAAATTTTACACCAACTAATACTACCTTTTAAATGGCATTAGTAGGAAAATCAATATCAAGTGATTAAAAATGATGTCTGTTACCTTTTACAGATAGACTTCATAGTTAACCACTTGTTATGACTATGTTGGAAAGTTTTTATTACTACTTCTTATAAAACCAAGACTAAAATGATTTTGATTAATTTGCAGAAAAGATATTTAGTGAAAGAATGGTTTGTTTATTCAACCCCCATTCTGCACTATATATATATATATATATAATGAACTTGTTTAATTTGCTTATTGACACTGGCCAGAAGCTTGAAATCCCACAAGTCTTGAACGCAGGTCAGACAACCTATACACAAACATCTTTTATTCATCTACCTCTAACATTATAGAGTTTTAAAGCATCAGAACATCAGAACATCGGCAATTTTTGTATCAGCACATCAGAACAAAATAAATTTGTGCAGCAAATTTTGCAAATTTTGTGAAGCCTGAATTTTAGTTTCTGTCCAACAACCAAAATGATTTCAATTCACACCCAAAAAAGCCAGCAACACACACACACACACACACACACCAGAAAAAATGATTTGGACAGCATGAAAAAATATAAACACAACTAACACAACAGTTTTCATTGCTTCTTCCCAGAGATACATACTGATAAAACCAAACATACAAACTATTAATGGATAAACGAGCACCACAGGATTTTAAGCTATCATCTTCATATCCATATCGATGCTTGAACTACATATTGCATTAACTACCAAACATACAAACAACACTACCACAAAGCTCAAGAGCAGCTTGCACTTGACAGTTTGAGGATGGTATGTCTTCTCCTTCAACATTATATTCGAACCCTTGATTACTCTGTTTTCTTCCACCAAATTATCAATTACACTTTGCATTGTATCTCTCAATCCTTCAAGCTCATCGATTCTACACTGTAGCACCCTTTTCTCATGATTCTGTTCATTGAGCCTTTTCAATAATCCGGGAATTATTTGCCTAGCTCTTTCGCATAGCGGACAGTCAATCCACCTCAAGAAGTTACAGTATCCATGATTCTATATAAACAAACAACTTCAATAGAAAGAAATTTAAAAGAATTGAGATGAACAAACAATAATAACCATATTCTTACCGGATACCGTTCACACCCTAGAAATCTTCTACCAATATTATCATTCTTCCATGAAGTAACAAGAATTGCTGCTCGACGACAATGACATTTGACTAGTCCTGGGCTTCCACTCGATTGCGACATATTCGTGAAGAACCCTAAAATTTCTTGCGAAGAACCCTAAAATGTCTTGCAAAGTCGTGAACTGTGGATTTGGGGGAGTGAGAGTTGTAGATGGGAAAGTCGTGTAGATGGGGATTGGGGAAGTCGTGTTTGCATTCAGGTTCGTTTTTTTTTAATGATGTGGCAATTAAAAAATTAAAAAAATACACATGGATGCCATGTCATCTACTACACTGGAAAATTCTAGTTTCCGCCGGCACGCGTGTCTCACGTGATCGGCAACGTTGCCGGTTTTTAGTTTCCGACGAATTTGAAATGTAAATTGGATATTTTTAGAAAAATTGGGACTAAAATTGAGCAAAAGTTAAATTTAAGACTGAATCTATTTTGACATATAGTAATGGGACGATTTGTGATTTAAACTCTGTTTATTGGTATAAACACAGCTTTCAGCAGTAGGAAGACACGTGATTCTGTCCGAGAGACCTGGATGCCTCAAAGTAAACACATCGTTTGAATATTAATTAATTTTTCTCTTTCTTTTTTTTTTTTTTTGTAACTACTTTGATGATTTGTGTGATTCCTTAGGCGAGCAGCTTCGTAAATTGGAGCAAGAAAAGGGAATTGTTGTGAGATTTATGATTGGACATAGGTAAGTGATTGGTCATATGTTGTTGTTTCTTTTCTTATTTTATTTTAGGGAGAAAACTTGTTTGGCCCTTTTGTATATAGCAATATTCTTTTTGTCAAGTTTAAGAATAACTTCTTTAATCAAATTGTTTGAAATTGATTTACTCGAATAAAATTCGATTCATATATTGTAATTTCGCGTAACATAATTTCGAGTCAACTTAAAAAAAACAATATCGAGGAAGGTTGAAAATATGGGTTACCGGAGTCCGAAATTTCGGGTTACACGAGTCCAATTCGTATCACCCGAATACAATTCGGGACATGTAAATAAAAAAAGTCTCCCGAATTCATTCGGGAGATGTAAAAAAAAAAAAAAAAAAAACGGGTTACACGAGTCCAATTCGTGTCACCCGAATACAATTCGGGACATGTAAATAAAAAAAAGTCTCCCGAATTCATTCGGGAGATGTAAAAAAAAAAAAAAAATAAAAAGCGAGTTACACGAGTCCAATCGTGTCACACGAATTGACCCTTCTTTTTTTTTTTTTTTGTTTTTTCATACATCCCGAATGAATTCGGAAGACATAATTTTTTTTTTCTTCTTTTCATCTCCCGTTCATTCGGGAGACCACTTTTTTTTTTTTTTTTTACATCTCCCGAATGAATCGGGAGACATGTGTTTTTCTTTTTTTTTTCTTTCTTTTTTTTCTTAATTCGGGTGACACGAATTGGACTCGTGTAACCCGTTTTTTTTTTTTTTTTTTTACATTTCCCGAATGAATTCGGGAGACTTTTTTTATTTACATGTATCGAATTGTATTCGGGTGACACGAATTAGACTCGTGTAACCCGAAATTTCGGACTCCGGTAACCCATATTTTCAACCTTCCTCGATATTGTTTTTTTTTAAGTTGACTTGAAATTATGTTACTCGAAATTACAATATATGACTCGAATTTTATTCGAGTAAAAGTCAATTTCGACAATTTAGGTATCAAAAGAGTTGTTACTAAACTTGGGATAAAAAAGAATATTGCTATATACAAAAGGATAAAACAAGCTATTTCTACTTTATTTTAAGGCCTCTGTTTCTATGGATCTACAAAGTCTCGTGGCTTGCGCCTATATCATTGAATGTCCAAAAGTTTTACCATTGGGCCCTTTTTATTTAAATGTTGATTATACTTTATGGAGCTAAAGAAGTGCTTGCAAAACTTCCGTCTTAGAATAAATGATTATAGTTGGGGCAAAAAGTAATTCAGGATCAAACGTTGGTAGTGTTTGTTGAAGAATGGTAGTGTTGAAGAATAGGTTGCGTGCTTTATATGTGTTAAAGTTTTTAGATTCTGATTAAGTTATGCAGAATCAGAGGCAGAAACTCGTCATACGAAAACACTAAGGTTTTACCAACTTTGTCATTAAGATCTGAATGGAATAAGTTATCTGTTTAGATTATGCTTTCTGTCTGGATAAAGATGAAATGTTGTTTACCTGCATTGCTGAATCAACTGTCTGAATGGCAGAAATGACCATTTTACTCCCTCGATATATATAAAAATGTATTAAATATTTATATCCAAAATAGTTCAACACCATACAATTATAAATTGCACAACATCATAATAATACAACATTATATCTAGTTATAATAGTCATTTTTAAGATGATAGCTTACCGAATAAGGAGCTGGGGTATCACTGTCCCATTAAGCTGTTATCTTATTGATTAAGCTCCTGGTAAACACATTATCAGCTGTCCGAAAAAGCTATAAAAAACCAATAAGCTTCACTAAGCTGCTAATAAACATGTCCTAAGTTTTTGCATCCACTCCGTAGGAAATCAGTCAACTTTTTCTTGCTGCATTGAATGACATAATATTAACTAGATAGATATTTTTCTTGTTTAATCCAGTGCAACATCTAATAGCATATTGGATAGAGCTCTTGACTCTGAAGAAGCTCAACATAAGGACTTTCTCAGACTGGTAATAAAGAATTTAGCCATATCTTTTGATTTTTTCCGATAAAAATCTTAGGTATCCAACATAACAGGAGCATGTTGAAGGATATCATGAACTGTCCGCGAAAACAAAGATTTTCTTCGCCACTGTCGTCGCGCAGTGGGACGCTGATTTTTATGTCAAGGTTGATGATGATGTTCATGTAAATTTGGGTAATTACTCCATGTGCTTTTTACCCCTTCATTTTGCAAAAAACTATTAAAATTTAATTCAACATTGACCCCCTCCACTTTTCTATTGTTTTGCTCCTGCAGGTACATTAGCTGCAACTCTTGCCCATCTTCGGTCAAAACCCAGAATTTACATCGGCTGTATGAAATCGGGACCAGATCTGGCTTAGAAGTAATCCTTGCAAATACAGATTCTTATTGTTCATTCTTTTATTATAATTATGAGTTAGATATTTAGGTTAACAATCTGATATATATTGTATGCAGGAATGTTAGGTACCACGAACCCGAGTAGTGGAAATTTGGAGAAAATGGAAATAAGTATTCTCGGCATGCAACTGGGCAGATTTATGATATTTCCAAGGATTTAGCCACATATATCTCGATTAATCAGTCTTTTCCTTTAGGTTTTGATCTGATTACATTTATTACAGGACTGCGTACTATCTGAAACGTTATTATCAGACGCATCTGTAATACCACCAGTATTACATGCTTTTTCACCTTGGGCATTCACGTCCATTTCTTATGCTTGATGAATAAATGTACTCCATTGCAATAAAACATATTTTGTATAATATGGTTGTACCGTATTGTTCGCATCTGTTATTCGTGTATTGTGATGGTATGATGATTGACGAACTTCCAACGGCATACCTCGATGTCGTTAGGTAATTATCGGTGCGAATATGACGGTGGCCAACGTCTTGTTCCCCGAGAGATTTCCGGACGACATGGAGAGGGAGTCGTGTCATAAGAAATTAGTGTGATAATAATTTAGCAACAAAACTGTCCCTTACGTACGTTATATACCAAGCCATTACGTACGCTATATACGAGTCCTTACGTACGTTAAATATCGGCCCTTACGTACGTAACATCAGTCTTCGGTCTTGGACAGAATCTTCGCTGTGTGGTACGCATGCCGACCAACTTTCGGCGTGATTGCGACATGCAAGTCAACGAGGTGTTACGACGTTAACCCGCTCGACACGCACGTAACGATGTGGGTAAATCGTTCCAGTGAGTTTCTTACGACGCGTTAACATTTTTGCCATAACGCACGTAAAGTCTCTTACGACGTAAACCGTCGTGCATAACGCACGTAAGAGCAATCGAGTTTATAAAATAACACTTTGCCTTTCATTTCTTCCGTCCCAAAAATCATTCTTCTCCCTTGTACACTGCTCTCCACCATCCTTGAACCAATTCTAACCTCCCAATTCAAGTGCTATCCCATTAGAGTACATTAATCAAGCTTCGGGGAAGGTCTTGAAGGTGTTATCCTCTCGTTCTCCTTCATCCACCGTCGTTCTTCGTCATCTTTTGTCAGTTAAGGTAAGTTAATCCGACCTTGAACTCATTTCAGTATTGTTTAGTAAGTTATAGTAAACCTCGGATGCCTTGGGTAGCTTAGAACCCTCAGTAATAATCGAACCGGTATATAACTATCTCTATTGTTAATCGATATCCATGAAAGCTAGAAATTTGGAATGAATAATGGTAGAACTCATAATCATATTGCTAATCACCAACTTCTCGGAATCATCTTGAAGGATTTCATGTATAACCATATTATCATGTTGAATAAAACCGTTAATGAATCCTTGATGAACTTACCAACAATTTCTAGCCGAATAGATACCGAAACATGTTAAGATGATGGATTAATCGTTCTAGACTTGCATGTTAAGACAACGATGAAATCATGGTGATTGTTGGTTATAATTAACTAGGAATGTTGTGCTAGAACACTATTGTTTAGCGGAAGAATAACTTGCAAAGAATGTTGCCGAACCTAAGAACTTAATGGCACGCATTATGGTTAAAACGGAGAAATTCGATTCCGACATCATAAGCAGCTAGGATAGGATTCTAACAGGCGGGAGGGGGAGGAACGTCATTGATCATCATTGTTATCATAAGATGTTAATCGACAAACATGTAATAGGTCGGATTTCCATGTACGATCGTTCAAGCCGTTGCCTTGTCAAGTAATAACTCTCGTCGGATTTGAGGCAAGTGAATCTTGCTCAGACTTTACGGTTTATAATTTTAGACATAGTAAATGTTACTATTGTGGAATGGTGCCCTTACGATTATCTTGTCCAGAGTATTCCCGAGTAGATACTACCGTGACCCTTGGTCGCGGCCTTGGGAGTTTTCTTGTTGGACCGTGTTGCGGGATAAAACCTGAATGGTACCCACGTCCGGAGTATTCCTGTGTAGATACTTCCGTGACCCTTGGTTGCGACCTTGGGAGTTTATGTGCCGATAAAAGAAAGAACATGAAACATTCGGTGATAACCTTATTCCTTGAAATTATTAGATTTTGCCTTTGAGTTTGGTTTGGATTGTTTCTGACCTAGGTTACTGGTACGACATGTCGTGCCAGGTAAATTTGTTGAATTTGTGCAGGACATCCCCGAAGGTTACGGCCAGGCGTGAGCTGTGTTGGAAGAAGGCCTGTTAATTTCTTAAAACAATTTGAACATTCCACGTTGTGTAATAACCGTATGAACGGACACTATTTACTTTTGTACTTTGGGTTGTTCGAGTACTTTCTTAATTACTTCCGCGTATTACTACTTTTATTAAAATATTTTCAAAACTTGCCTTGTGGGTCCCTCACGGGATCTACGGCACTGTGATGTCCCGATTTATTTTGGGGGCGTTACAGAAAATGGTATCAGAGACAAACACTCACGTGGAAAGTTTTACCAAAAATATTTCGAAAACGTTTTGCCTTCAAAATCCAACACTTCTGACGACCGTAACTCCTCGAGGGATGTCGAGGTAAAATACACGTAACTCTTAAAGGATTAAGTATGATGTTTGGATTCAGTAAGAACTCAGAGAATGTTTGTATTAAACTAACCTGTTAGATTGAACGAACATCATCAATGGCACGTCGAGGATCTAGAAGAAACGTGAATGACGCACAAGGTTCCGCTATGAACCAGCAGGAAGACAGAAACACCGGAGAAACTAATCCAGCCAGAAATCAACCACCGCCTGTTAATCAGAATGAACAGGAGGCGGAAAACCAGAACAACGGGGGATTCGATCCAGATTTTATTCAGACTCTCGCCCAGGCCATTGCTATGGGAATCGCTCAGGTCAACCGGGCAGAACAAGTACCAGTCATTAACATAGAAGAGAACACCGGGAAGGACCGTTGGCTGGGAGAAATGCTGAAGGCCAGACCGCCATTATTCGACGGGTCTGGGGATAAGCACGTGGACGATTGGATTTCGGAGATGGAGACTGCCTTCGAGGTGATCGGCTGCCCAGGAAACTGAAAAGTGCCACTCGGGATCAACCAGCTCCGTGACACCGCAGCCCGATGGTGGAGGACCTATAAGCCAGAGGACAGAATAGTCGGATGGCCCGAGTTTTCCAAACTATTGAGAGACGAGTACTGTCCCCGATCAGTTCAAACTGCACGAGCGCAGAGTTTCTTCAGCATAGGGCCTCAGAATTTGCCGGTACCAGAAATCATTCGGGCATACAGGACCGAGCTAAGCTATGTCGCACAGATGGTTCCATCCGAAGACCAGCGAATTTGTCACCTTGCTCAACGGCTGCCGGAGGATGTTCAACGCTACGCGGCGGGGTTTCATTGCACCACGTTGAGGGCATATGAGGACGTGGTTACAGCATACGCCGGTACGGTTGTCAGTTCGGATGTCGGGCACAACCAAAAGAAGCAGAAGACAGCAATTCAGTCCGGGAGCACCAGCAGAGTGAATTTGGGAATCGGGTTTCCCTCTAAATCAGCAGCTTCGACCCAACAGAAAGGAACATCTGACGGGCCTTCTCGCCGTAGCTGTTTCAATTGTGGCATAGCAGGGCATACCATGAGTCAGTGTCGTAAAGCATCGACAAAGTGCTTTTCATGCGGAAGGGGTGGGCACATGTCTCGCTACTGTTCTCGGATCAAACCTACACCAAACTCAGCCCCTCAGAGTCAACAAGGCTCGGTACAGACATCCAGAGCGTCTGCCATGTCCGACTACCGATCTCCACCTCACCAATCTCCTCTACACGGTGCCGGAAGAGGACGTGGTCGCGGGGGAGGTACTGCACCCTCCTCGGGGACACTGCCGTCCCGCGTGTTCGAACTAAGGGCTACTGACGACCAGACTACTCCTGCTGTCTCAGGTACACTCCTTATTAAATCTCAGCCTGTTCATGTACTGTTTGATACTGGAGCAACCCACTCGTTTATATCCATAGAATGCGTTAACCGTTTGCATCTCCCTTGTGTACCCTGTGAGTCCTTTACTGTTAAACTACCCGAGGGTAGCAGGGTGGAGGGTAACTTGGAAGTTCGAAACTGTCCGATTCGTATCAATAATCTGGGCTGGACAGCCAATCTCATGGTCTTCCCACTACAAAACGAAGATGTGATTTTAGGTATGGACTGGATGACGAAGCATAAGACGGTATTGGATACCTATCACCTGACCGTTTCTATTACGACCCATGACGGTACCACTCACACAATTAAGGGCCGAGAGCACTTCAGTACTAAAGGGTCCCTCAGTCTCCTTTCAGCAGTAGCATCTCATGATGATCGCGGAGCGTATTACTAGTGCTATATTCTTCAGGAGGACACGTCACAGTTGTCGGTTGCTAACATTCCTGTAGTAAGCGAATTTCCAGACATATTCCCCGACGAACTACCTGGATTGCCACCACAAAGAAGAGGTCGATCTCTCAATCGAACTTGAGCCAGGAACGACACCTATCTCCAAGGCACCATACAGGATGGCACCAGCCGAAATGAAGGAACTAAAGTCACAACTCGAAGAATTGCTAAGGAAGGGGCTCATTCGTCCAAGTACTTCGCCATGGGGTGCGCCAGTTCTTTTTGTGAAGAAAAAGGACCGCTCTGCGCTGTGTATCGATTACAGGGAACTTAATAAGGTCACTATTAAGAACCGTTACCCACTTCCAAGGATTGATGATTTACTGGACCAACTGCAAGGGGCGACTGTGTTTTCAAAGATCGACTTACGTTCGGGATATCACCAATTGAGGATTCGAGAGGAGGATATTCCTAAGACCGCATTTCGATCGAGATATGGGCACTACGAGTACATGGTGGTGTCGTTTGGCCTGACTAATGCTCCAGCCGTTTTTATGGAATTGATGAACAGGGTTCTGACAGAGTTTCTCGATAAGTGTGTGGTGGTTTTCATCGACGATATTTTAATTTATTCCCGAAGCCGATGGGAGCATGAGGAACACTTGAGGCAGGTGTTGAGCGTTTTAAGACAACATCAACTGTATGCTAAACTTTCTAAATGCGAGTTCTGGATGCCAGAGGTAACCTTTTTGGGGCACGTGATTTCAGCAGGAGGCGTTAAAGTAGACCTCCAGAAGATCGAGACAGTTATGAATTGGGAACCACCTAGAAACGTCAAAGAGGTAAGGAGTTTCCTGGGGTTGGCGGGATATTATCGACGGTTCGTCGAGGCCTTCTCCTGTGTCGCCCAGCCATTAACAAATATGCTTAGGAAGAACACCAAGTTTGTCTGGACAACAGAATGTCAGGAGAGTTTCGACAAGCTAAAAAGGAAGCTTACTACTGCCCCAGTGTTGGTACTACCGCAGGGTACGGAGGGATTCGTAATATGCACCGATGCGTCTAAGCACGGGCTGGGATGTGTATTCATGCAAAATGACAGGGTTATCGCTTATGCCTCTCGGCAACTTAAACCTTATGAGGTGAACTACCCGACACATGACTTGGAGCTAGCTGCAGTGGTCCACGCTCTTAAGATCTGGAGACATTACCTATATGGGGTTACCTGTAAGATCTTTACGGACCACAAGAGTTTAAAGTATATTTTCACGCAGAAAGAGTTAAATATGAGACAGAGGCGTTGGCTGGAGTTAATAAAGGATTACGATGTAGAGATTCTATATCACCCTGGAAAGGCCAACGTCGTAGCTGACGCATTGAGTCGGAAAAGTGCGCAGGAGGTGACACTATCTGGTTTGACAGTGCAGCTGGAGTTGCAGCAAGATCTCAGGAGAAATGACATTGAAGTGTGGATACAACACCGCCAGGGACAGTTGTGCTCGATTGATATTCGCTCGTCTCTGCTAGACGAGATACGCCTAGCACAGATGGAGGATCCAGAACTTCGTGCGATCGGCGCAAAGGCCGAAGGGGGAGTTATTTCAGACTACAGGATCCAAAGGGGCTTAGTTAGATTCAAGAACAGAATTTGCATTCCACCTAATGACGAGCTTAAACAAACTATACTCAAGGAAGCTCATTCTACTCCCTATTCGATACATCCCGGGGCGAGCAAAATGTACAAAGACCTGCGAAAGAGTTTCTGGTGGAAGAATATGAAGCAGGAGGTAGCAAGGTTTGTCGCTCGATGTATGACATGTCAACAGGTGAAGATTGAACACCGTAGACCTAGGAATCATGCAGCCCTTACCCATTCCGGAATGGAAATGGGAGAGCATATCAATGGACTTTGTCACCAAGTTACCAGTGACGGCGGGGGGAAAGGACACGATATGGGTTATTGTAGACCGACTGACAAAGTCGGCACACTTCATTCCAATTCAGGAGGCCATCGGAACGGAACAGCTGGCTACCATCTTTGTTCGGGAAATCGTGAGATTACATGGCGTTCCCTCAGGGATTATTTCGGATAGTGAGACTAGATATGTGTCCCGCTTCTGGAAGGCTGTCCACCAGGCCATGGGTACTCAACTGCATTTCAGCACTGCCTATCACCCTCAAATGGATGGACAAACAGAGCGCACCATACAGACCCTGGAAGATATGTTGAGAGCATGTGTACTTGATTGGGGCAAGGACTGGGCTAAACACCTCTGCTTAGCGGAGTTTTCGTATAACAACAGCTGGCATGCAAGCATAGGCATGGCCCCCTTTGAGGCCTTGTATGGTAGAAAGTGCAAGTCTCCCCTATGTTGGGACGATGCATCCGATGTCGTCGCCACCGAGTTGGATCTAATCCAGGAATCTTTTAAGAAGATATCCATTTTTCGAAAACACATGTTGGCAGCACAGAGTCGCCAAAAATCTTATGCTATGGACCGGCAGCGACCGTTGGAATTTATGGTTGGGGATCATGTTTGGGTTAAAGTATCGCCAATGCGGGGCATTCGACGCTTCGGCCAGAAGGGCAAACTAAGCCCGAGATTTATTGGCCCGTTCGAAATACTGGACCGAGTCGGTAGACTCGCTTATCGGCTAGCATTACCACCATCGTTAGACGGAGTGCATAATGTCTTCCACGTCTCCCAGCTGAGAAAGTACGTGTACGATCCTAGCCACAAGATCAACTTCGAGGAAGTAGAGATTTCCAATGATGCTACCTTTAGGGAAGTTCCAACAGCGATTTTGGATCGATGCGTAAAGACACTAAGGAACAAGAGCATACCTCTTGTTAAAGTTCAGTGGTCGCACCACGGTACGGAAGAAGCGACTTGGGAGACCGAGGCGAGCATGAGAGAGAATCATCCTGAGTTATTTTCTTAGTTTCGGGACGAAACTATTTTTAAGGGGGGTGGTATGTAATACCACCAGTATTACATGCTTTTTCACCTTGGGCATTCACGTCCATTTCTTATGCTTGATGAATAAATGTACTCCATTGCAATAAAACATATTTTGTATAATATGGTTGTACCGTATTGTTCGCATCTGTTATTCGTGTATTGTGATGGTATGATGATTGACGAACTTCCAACAGCATACCTCGATGTCGTTAGGTAATTATCGGTGCGAATATGACGGTGGCCAACGTCTTGTTCCCCGAGAGATTTCCGGACGACATGGAGAGGGAGTCGTGTCATAAGAAATTAGTGTGATAATAATTTAGCAACAAAACTGTCCCTTACGTACGTTATATACCAAGCCATTACGTACGCTATATACGAGTCCTTACGTACGTTAAATATCGGCCCTTACGTACGTAACATCAGTCTTCGGTCTTCGGACAGGAATCTTCGTCAGGTGGTACGCATGCCGACCAACTTTCGGCGTGATTGCGACATGCAAGTCAACGAGGTGTTACGTACGTTAACCCGCTTTCGATTACGTACGTAACGATGTGGGTAAATCGTTCCAGTGAGTTTCTTACGTACGTTAACATTTTTGCCATAACGTACGTAAAGTCTCTTACGTACGTAAACCGTCAGGCATAACGTACGTAAGAGCAATCTGAGTTTATAAAATAACACTTTGCCTTTCATTTCTTCCGTCCCAAAAATCATTCTTCTCCCTTGTACACTGCTCTCCACCATCCTTGAACCAATTCTAACCTCCCAATTCAAGTGCTATCCCATTAGAGTACATTAATCAAGCTTCGGGGAAGGTCTTGAAGGTGTTATCCTCTCGTTCTCCTTCATCCACCGTCGTTCTTCGTCATCTTTTGTCAGTTAAGGTAAGTTAATCCGACCTTGAACTCATTTCAGTATTGTTTAGTAAGTTATAGTAAACCTCGGATGCCTTGGGTAGCTTAGAACCCTCAGTAATAATCGAACCGGTATATAACTATCTCTATTGTTAATCGATATCCATCAAAGCTAGAAATTTGGAATGAATAATGGTAGAACTCATAATCATATTGCTAATCACCAACTTCTCGGAATCATCTTGAAGGATTTCATGTATAACCATATTATCATGTTGAATAAAACCGTTAATGAATCCTTGATGAACTTACCAACAATTTCTAGCCGAATAGATACCGAAACATGTTAAGATGATGGATTAATCGTTCTAGACTTGCATGTTAAGACAACGATGAAATCATGGTGATTGTTGGTTATAATTAACTAGGAATGTTGTGCTAGAACACTATTGTTTAGCGGAAGAATAACTTGCAAAGAATGTTGCCGAACCTAAGAACTTAATGGCACGCATTATGGTTAAAACGGAGAAATTCGATTCCGACATCATAAGCATCTAGGATAGGATTCTAACAGGCGGGAGGGGGAGGAACGTCATTGATCATCATTGTTATCATAAGATGTTAATCGACAAACATGTAATAGGTCGGATTTCCAAGTACGATCGTTCAAGCCGTTGCCTTGTCAAGTAATAACTCTCGTCGGATTTGAGGCAAGTGAATCTTGCTCAGACTTTACGGTTTATAATTTTAGACATAGTAAATGTTACTATTGTGGAATGGTGCCCTTACGATTATCTTGTCCGGAGTATTCCCGAGTAGATACTACCGTGACCCTTGGCCGCGGCCTTGGGAGTTTTCTTGTTGGACCGTGTTGCGGGATAAAACCTGAATGGTACCCACGTCCGGAGTATTCCTGTGTAGATACTTCCGTGACCCTTGGTTGCGACCTTGGGAGTTTATGTGCCGATAAAAGAAAGAACATGAAACATTCGGTGATAACCTTATTCCTTGAAATTATTAGATTTTGCCTTTGAGTTTGGTTTGGATTGTTTCTGACCTAGGTTACTGGTACGACATGTCGTGCCAGGTAAATTTGTTGAATTTGTGCAGGACATCCCCGAAGGTTACGGCCAGGCATGAGCTGTGTTGGAAGAAGGCCTGTTAATTTCTTAAAACAATTTGAACATTCCACGTTGTGTAATAACCGTATGAACGGACACTATTTACTTTTGTACTTTGGGTTGTTCGAGTACTTTCTTAATTACTTTCGCGTATTACTACTTTTATTAAAATATTTTCAAAACTTGCCTTGTGGGTCCCTCACGGGATCTACGGCACTGTGATGTCCCGATTTATTTTGGGGGCGTTACAGCATCCACGCTCAACCACCGGATTAGTAAGATCTCTTTTTCTACACAGTTTTTTAGTATCAATTGCTTTCTAAATCAGTGTTAATTCGATTCTTCGTGCTTAATTCAATTCTTCGTGCTTTTTTCATTAAAGATACCAGATGAGGTTGCGCGTGCTGGGAATTTGGAATGGTTGAACATGAGTGATATTGTATGTGATTTGCTGAAAATTATTTAGATATGCTTAGGTTTTCATCAGGTTTTCACTCTTTTTCAGGAGAAAGATCATTGGATTGGAAAGGCCAGGAAATTGATGGCTGAATGAGAGACCTTACGTTCTATTAGACTTGCTGCCTATGCTCTCTACTTCCCTGAAGGATAGATGATTTGCTTAGGTATTTGAACTTGTGTGCTATTTGATCAGTCTCTGTTGACTGGTATAATTTGGTCTGTAATAATTTGATATACTTGTTACTTTTCGTATTTAGATTCCCAGAGTTGCAGCTATTGGAATTTAGGTATGGTGGATGTTTTATTTATCTATGCAAGACATTTGAATTTGTAATAATTATTCTTTTGCATTTGATACTTAAACTCCAGGAGACACAGGAGCACAATAATATTACTTGGTTATGTACTACTTCGATCTTCGCCGTTCCAGCTCCACCTTCGTTTCTCTTCTTTGCGTTGTCTTCTGTTCGCTCTTTCTCTCTCTTTCTTCTTCGCTCGGGTTCTGCTTCGCAAAGGTTCAATTTATCTTTAGGGTTTCTGTCCCCAATTTACCCTCTGTATCTTCTCTTTTGTTCTTCGATTTTACCTTCTGTATTGAGCTTGATTCAGGGCAGTTCCATTCGCCACCAGCAAAAGTATGGCGATTTTAAACTCATATGGCTAAAAGAGTTGCTTCTGAGCTGTTTATAAGCAGTATGTATTCTTCCTTCACTTTATTTAAAAATATTGGTCCAAAAATCCATTTTTGTTTAGAACTCTGATTGGCTTTCATTTCCCAAATTTCTAATTTCTGATACATTCTTGTGCTTTGTGGTTTGTGTTTTGTATAATCAAATTTTCAACTTAGCATGCAATTTTTGAATTTTCACAGATCTTGGTTGAGACAGGTCACATGGGGAGACAAGCTAGCGGTGCTGTAACTGTCACTGATGGAGGAACAGTAAGTTGTGGGCTTTATTTTTTTGTCGTGTTTGGCTGATTTCTTTCTATTAAGATACTGCTTTATAAATGCAAATGTTGATCTCTGTGACTCTTTCTTCGGTTAGAATATTCTGACTAAGACATGAATTTTGTGATGTTGAATTTGGTCTGCATGCTTTTGATTTAAATAAGATATTTTGATATTTCCGTGAAGATTATCTACACAACTGTTTGTTTGTCTAATGTTCCTATCGAGCCTTCAGATTTGTTTCCTCTTTGTATAAACTATCAAGAGCGATTCTCAGCAGCTGGTCGAAGAAGGTAAATATTTGCCATTTTAGCTATTCCCTTCTCAGTGCCTCACAGCTTGATAAGTAAACTTATCTTTCTCTTATCCTGCCACTGTGTAGTGGCGGGTTTTTCAAGCGAGAAGGGAGAACAAAGGATCATGAGGTATGTCTGCTTCTGCCTAATGTTGTTTACCTTTGCTGTTCTGCAGGTGGAGAGTTTCATTGTCAACTATAAATACTATTTATATGTTTCCTTGTTGTGGTTGACCAATTATTTGTAGCAGTTTCATTTTGTAGGTCACAAGTCGTCCAGGAACAAGTCTAGAGGGGGGGTGAATAGACTTGTTGAAACTCTTGAACTCTTTTTCCGAAGAGTGAGTTTCTTCAGCTGATAGTCAAACAAATGACTTGGAGTCGTTTGTTCTTGGATAAGTGCGGAAGTCAGCTGATGACGAGTATAAATTAATCTTAATGAAACACTTAACAATGTATGCGGTAGCTTAGAGTATGATGCAAGAAACAAGAAATAACACAGCAGCTTATAGTGGTCTCGAGAGGTGGGGTAATCCTCTACTAATCCACTTTTCTCCAAACCAGTTGGAGATGAATTCACTATAATTTTCAACCTGATAAAGATTACAGTGATTCACAACACACTACATGACTTCCAACCAGTGGAATTCCGTGCCGTTGTACACACACTCGACTGCCTTGCACCTCTTGATCCTCGATCCTCGGATGCCCTTACAGTCTCTTACTTCAACCAGTGAAGTACCCCATACTCAAGATTTATAGACAAGAGTGTTTGTCTTCTCCAACTTAAGAGCTTCTTTAAGAATGAACTTCTAGATCTGCTCTTTTCACGATGCTATTTGATTGCTTGAGATTGCTTTGTTTGCTTTGATCGCTAGAGTATATGTTCGCACCGGTAGTTGCTCAGTTTTAAATCTTCAGATATATATAGATCACGATCTCTGAGCTTCTTCCTTGTAGCCGTTGCAAATCTGAACAAATCCGTCCGTTGGAGGGAGACTTCATTGTTTAATCTTTTTGAACGTTGCAAGGCTGGATTCCCATTATTTAATTTATCTTCCGACCGTTGTGAGGACTTCTGCATGTGAGCGCCGAATCTTTTGAATATAAAAGGATTAAAGTCTTCACGGTGGGTCAGGATGATTTAAATAAATCATATCTCTTGCGGGAATCACTCCAATTTGTCTCTTCACGTTGCATGTGAGCTTTCCGTAATATTTGACTTTTCAACGCATGCTGACGTGGACTTGGAGTACTAGGCTGTAGTTGAGTAGACTGATGTGCAGCTTACATCTCTGCGCAGTAGGTCTTCTACTGCTCACCGCTTTGAGACTTGTCCGATCAGGTGACTTCCCCGAGGTACCTTGGCTGTGATCTGGTCAAACTTCTCTGATAATTTTAGTTGACCAGTGCTACTCTGACTGGAGTCGGCTGTACTTCTCTGATGGACTAGACTGTACTTTAGTACTTAGCCGATTTTCAGCCTAACTAACTTTGGCCTATAGAAGATACTCATTTGGTTCTTCTTTACATTTTGCCAATTTTATACTTAACATATTTTGGCCTATGGAAGATACTCATTTGGTTCTTCCTTACATTTTGCCAATAAACATTTGATTTTAAATTAATGACATCATCAAAATCTAACAAGTATTCCTAACAAATTCCCCCTATTTTGATGATGGCAAAACTAAGTAAGAAATCAAATGGCCAAGTCTGCACTTAAGTGCGAGACAAAAACTGAAATCAGTCTAATATTGAGACAACTGGAAAATTGTCATTCAACAGACTGTTCATAAAATTTTATGACTTATCATTGAAATTTTACAAGAATGTTTTAAGTACAGAAAATAAAATTACAAGTAAGAAAAAAATAACTAAGGTCATCTGCCTCTTCCTCTGCCTCTTCGAATAGGCTGTTTGGCAGGCCTGAATGGTTTGGCTCCGATAGGTCTTACCTTGACTGGGGCAAGGCCATATTTTCTTTTCACCACGAGTCTTTGCAAATCCGCTCTCCCGCCGAGATCTGAATTTGTTCTCAAGGCATACTAGCTTGATTTCCTCCTGGAGTTGTAGCTCATCAAGTTCACCATCCATGCGGATTGGTGCTTCTTCAGCTCTAAATAAGGGAATCATAGGAAAGGCTTTTTGCTCTTTTGCGTACTTTTTCAGAACAGCCCAAAGCTTAGGGTGAACTTCTTCCATCCAGTTTATGAAAATCTCCTGTGGGGAGAGTTTGTCATCTTGAAGTAGTTCCCAGACATAATAGTCTCTGATGAACCTCTTCCTAGCAGCTCCCCACATTTCAAGAGCTTCAAATGGGCAAAAATCCTCAACATACCATAGCTCCAACCCTTCCCATTCAAGAGTAGGTTCAAATACGCTTCTGGTCCTTCTTCTTTTTCCTACAGGCTGGTCAGCCTGGTCATCTCGGTCTACAGCTTCCTTCCTCTTTAGGCTAGAGGGTCCTTCAATCTGAGGGACATCTTGCTTCTTCTTACTTCTGATTTCTCTCTCTTCCCCCTGAATCCTCTCTTCCCCCTTTTTGCCAGCATCAATAAGGGTTGTCAACTGTTGTTCCATGCGGCTCATCCAATCAGACATGCCAAAAGGCATTCTGTTGTTTGTAGGAGGAGGAGGCTGAGGGATCTCTCGCTGAAGTAGGGTGTCAATTTTGGCATTTATGGTCTGAAGGTCAGGAGTGACCTGAGTTGACAGCAGCTCCCCAATGGTGTCTCTGACAATTTGCTTGATCAGCTCAGTCATGGTAGGAGATAACTGAGCTGATGGGGAGTGTTCTCCTGAACCTTCAGCAAGAGAGCCACTAGACTGCAGGCTCCTGGCTGCAGCAGGGAGGTCAGATTGGGTTTTCTCCGGAGTCCCTGACCTGGAGTCCTCTGCCAGCTCTGCATCTAGGCTGGTGTACCTGGCAGGTACAACAATCCTATCTGCAGCTGCATGAGTTGCCTCTGGCTCTGCATGAGTTGCCTCTGGCTCTGGCTCTGGCTCTTTGTCTCCTTCTCTTTCTCCTTCTTCCCTTTCTTCTTCTCCAGATTTTTCTTTCTCTTTTTCCTCATCTTTTTCTTTTTCTTCTTCCTTTTCTTGTTCTGCTCCTCCTTCACCTCCATCATCATTATCATCATTATCATCATCATCATCATTTTTATCATCATCTTTCTCCTTTTCTTCTTCTTCATCATCCTCATCATCTTTTTCTTTTTCATCTTTTTCCTGCTCCACTTCTTCTCCTTCTTCTTCATCTTCTTCATCGGCTACTTCTTCTGTCTTCTCAATCTCCTCTGTTTGTTTTTCAACTGGTATATTTTCTTCAGGTTCTTTTTCTTCTTCATCCTCTTCAACCAAGTTGATAATTTCATTGTCTCCATTAATTTCCTCAATCCTAATCTCCTTTTCTTCTTCCTCTTCCTCCTCTCCAAAATCACCATTAAAAATACTTAGCATTATAGAATGGATAAAATGGTCTATGTTTGTCTCAAAATGTGACATGAACCAGTTATCCTGGAGGAGTAAAGATAAATCTGACTCTTTGCAAAAATTAGTCAGAACATCCTCAGTGGCTTGGGGATATTCCCAACCACTAGTTTCAACAAAAGTTTGAAAATTTGTAAAAGACATGGTTTTGAGAGTTTTCCACTCTTTAAAAATATTTACAAAGGAGTGTTTTTCTGCTTGTGGTTTGACAAGCTGAAGTTGCTCAATGGAGAGATTAAAAGTATTATTTTCTAAAAGATTGAAAGTGTAATCTGCTTCAGGAATAGATATAACAAGACCTCCTTCCTCTTCTTCGGTTATGTACACAGGAGGTGTAATAATGACACGCTTTTTGTGTAACTATCGCAAGTGCACGATATCGTATCAAGTAGTAAAGTGGACTTTTTGAGTCCGGTTTATCGATCCCACAAGGAAGTTATGTTATAATTTGAATTATACACTATTAGTCTATTTTTATAGATACTTAAGATGAGTGAAACACACAATTAAAAAATTTGGTTTAATAATTGCAAAGAAATTGCAATAATAGTTCTAATATTATAAGGAAATAAAAAGATAGCAATAATAATAGATTGATTATCGATAAAATGAAATAGTTGGGATTACAAACTTAGTTCGTCATTAGTTATAAAAGATGTATTGGAGATCATAAGATGAATTTACTTATTATGTTGTGTAGATTCGATTTTCCTTAAAAAGACGGTTTCTCTTCGAACTATAAACGCCCTTACATATTGAATCAATCCACTATATTTCTATGTTGATTGGCTTCAATACATAGCATTAGGATTTGTGAAAATAACTCAATGAATCATCTAAGGACTAGGGGTATATTTCTATCCCCTAGAACAACTTAGAGTGAAGATCATTTGATCTAATCAAACATATTTTCTTTCAAACATATGAAGATCATAAATATCTTCATTAATTGGCCAAATAAATAAAGATTGTTAAAACAATGAAAATCACACACAATAATAAGTAATTCATAATATATCTTTATACAAACATAAATAACATGACTAACCTTGTTTATAATCCCAACTTAAGAAACTTAGCCCATAAAGGGTTTATTACACATATTACAAGCTTTGGTGGTCATGTTTAGTTGAATCAAGAGAAAGAATTGATCCTAACTCCCTTAGTAGATAAAGGAGATAGAAACAATAAACTCTCTGAACAACATATGTTGTACCACACTAACAAAGATCACTCAAGAACACAAGTGTGTTCTTCACACAAAAAGAAAAGTTTACAAGAAAATAGAAAATTATAAGATGAATGGTGAATGATGAAGGATCTAAGGGGTCTATTTATACACCTAAAGTCATCTAATAGCTCCAAAACTACAGATTATTACATTATATCGGATCAATGCCACCATCCCCTCAATAATACACAAAAAGTATAAAAATTAGACAAATCATAGCACTGTCAAGAGTTACTAGTAACATCTGTGGAGTTACGGCCAGAATCGAGGTGACTTACGGCCGTAACTTCTGAATGTTACGGCCGTAACGTGGCTTCGTAAATTTGCTCATTTGAAGCTTTGATAGTTACGTTTTCAGCCCGAATTCCTCGACTTTGCGTTTTTGCCCTGCATCTTCTTCGGATGATAACTTTTGATATATAACTCGATTTTGAATCTAAAGACTGCCGAATTCGTCTGAAAGCCCTACAACATGAATATATCAAAATTCAATAAAGAGAATATTTATTAAACATGTTGTTTCTTGAGTAATTCAGTTATTTAATCCGATCATCATCCAATAAAAATAAAATTATTAAAACTAATAAATTAAAAGCAAAAAACGAGTAGACTAGCTCAATTATGGGTGAATTTTATCGATACAAACCATGGATAAGTGTACAAAAATGACACTTATCACACCCCCAAACTTGAATTCTTGCTAGTCCCGAGCAAGACTCTTTATTATTCACACTCCAAAAATAAAAAAAAAAAATAAAAAAAAAAAATAAGAAAATTAATACACACATAAATTAAAATATAAAAAGAGAAAAGGAGATCAAAATGCCATTAATAAACAACAACCAGCTTTATACAGTAGATAGAAATGAATCAAGATTCAAAATAAATCTACTAATATTTTTTAAGTTTAATCAGGGTTTTTATTTTGTATTTCGATAATGTATGGTTTTCCCCCCAAAAGGTTGATTATTTCTTTCCCACTCGTGATACACACGACTCCCTTTAATGGTTGCTCTCGATCACTCGTTTATTTTTCGACTCAATATGAAGAAGAATTTCATTGGCGTCATCAAATATTGTGATTTTTACAAAATTGAGTGTATTGAAATTCAGCTGCTAATTAATTCAAATCTGCTCATAAACTACATCTCTTTTAGTGATAGCTTTCACACCGTTATTTGCTAAAGTGTAGCCCTTTTCACTAACACAATTTCTATCTCATTTTTTTTTTCGTAAAAAGGTGATAGCTTTCACACCGTTATTTGCTAATGTGTAGCTCTTTTCACCAATTTTTCCTGAGACGGCAGCTACGCACCAACAATGGTTAGTCCTTTATTTTCGCAAAATTTAAGACTTCCAAAATTAGGCAGCTGTTGCTGCTCAACACTTCTCCTTTTCGTCAATTTTTTTTTTTATAGGTGATAGCTTTCACACCGTTATTTGCTAACGTGTAGCTCTTTTCACCAATGACTCCTTTTTTTTAGGGAATAGAATTTCTGCAGAAAATCATTTTTTTTAGTTAAGCATGAAAAATCAAAAACTCCACAAATTAAGTAAATTTCAGTTTTATTTTTCATTAACCAATTGATTCTTCTTTTCTCAAGGTAACGAATGACTCGATTTTATATGATAATTACAAGGCTTGGAAAGAGAGATTAAGGCTCAAAATTTTTTTTTTTTTTTTTGGAATATACAATTTTTTTACCGGTTAAAACGATTTTAGAAGTTTGTATATAGCTAATTTATTGGTGTTATGGCCAGATCGAAAAATCTCATAAATCAAAATACTATAAATATATAGTATTTATATATATATATATATACTAAACCTAATCAATGCCAAATAATAAAAACACACCACACAATACACTAATCAAAACATACCACAATGAAAATCCAAATAAAAATCATAGTTCAAAAACCACAAAATAAACACACAAGTACGAAAACATCACCCCCAAACTTATAAGTAAAACTGTCTCGCTTTTTAAAAATATAATAGCATGCGAAAACAAAAACTCCTAAATTTTAGCTTTGTGATCCTCCGTGTGTCGTCAGGATGTTTAGAAAACGGAAAAGCTTTTCAAAGCGCTTCTCCGCTTTCTAATTGTCGCCGAGTATTTCATTCTCGATTTCTCATAATTTCACTGGGATGTTTCTAATCCCCGAACTCTTTCAAGCAAATTTTCCTCAAAAGCCGCTAACTCATAACCGGCATCTTCCTCGGCCTCATATTCGTCTTCCTCGCTACTCTCCTCTTCCGGTTCCCAAACGTGCCCGCTTGCTTCTCAATTGAGTACTTGAAAAATACTACTCCGGCCATTCAACCGATCCCCATGTGTTAAAATATCACCCTCGCCGAAATTTTGACTCTCTGCTCCCGCAAATACCGGTGATAAGGCGTGGGTATGGCATTTTCGCCTAGTCGGGACCATGCAGGCATATTGAGAAATAGTATTGTAAATGTGATTAACCAAATACATTTTTACCCTCGGATAGCATATAAACCTCGCAGGTGGCCAATGGAAACCGTCGTCGAGTCGAAGTCGGGTAAATACTCCTACGCCCACATCCATAAATACCAAGCATCATCCATAAGTTCCGCTTGTTTGTATCTGGGAATGATCATCCCAATACTGTCATGCAACTAGCTCACTAACGACAAGCGAAAAACTCTATCATCAGGCAACTCATCATTATGCAAGATATTAATGTCAACCGTTATTACCATTAACCCCAAAACTTGTTAATGACATCCGGTGAGAAATTTATCGATTTCCCATTCACAGTAGTCGATGATAAGTAGGTGACCCTACCGCCCAATGGTCTTGTTGTAATAATTGTAACAGTTTAGTTTCAAGGTCTGTTTACGATTTGGGATATCGTAAACTATCTTCTCCCAGAAGTTGTCTAAGAATTTTTGGATGAAAGGGGTAGTGATTGTGTTTCTATCCGCATGGCCGATGAAATCATCAAGATTGAACAATCTTTCCTTAATGCACTTCGTGTTTTGCTTTCTTTGTGGCGGTTAACCTAGAGATGACGAGCCGACCTTTTCTTTTCCTTTTGTTGATTTCTTCGTGCCATCCTGAAATTGAACAAAATCAACTTCTTTTCATCACACGACTATAATCATCAAGCAAAACCAATAAAAACATAAAAATTCAAAGATTTTCGTTGTGGCATTTCGTTTGACACCTTGAGTTCATAGTTTTTAACTAGTTTTTCTTATTCAAACTCAAATCCATAAAGCCACCACAAATCAATGAATCTAATAAACACACAAATATCAACAATACTCACAAATGAACAAGATTTAATCATCGAATCCAACGGAAATAAGAATAAAAAAACAAATATGAAGTGAAAAACTAACAACTAAAACTCAAAAATATAAAAATTGAAACAAGGATCGAAAGAAAACTGATGATTATGTGTTAATGTTGATAAGTTAATGAATTGATTTGAGGAATTTTGAGTTTTTAGCAAGTAGGGATTGATAGGGGAAAAAATCGCACTCCTACTGTGTCTCGTCCGGTTTGTGAAAGTGTTGTAAGGGCGGTTTTTTTTTATACAGATTATTAGTTACGGCCGTAACCTATACAAGTTACGGCCGTAAGTTGCTTTCGCTTTTCAAACAGTTTTAAGATACGGCCGTAACCTATACAAGTTACGGCCGTATGTAACGCCTGCTTTTTTTTTTAGAACCAGTTTTAAGATACGCCGTAACATGTAGGAGTTACGGCCGTATAAACCATACGTAAAAATCCTCGATTCTACTTACGGCCGTATTATTTCGATACGGCCGTAAATTTATATAATAATTTTTTTTTTTATATGTGTGAGAATAATGAAAGAAAGACTCCTGGATTTTATGAACGATCCGATCCTTGCCGTTGTTGTTGAATCCTTCCGTGTTACCCCCAAACTTATTTGCGAATAATAGAGATTGGGTTGCCTCCCAATAAGCGCTTTGTTTAACGTCCTTAGCTTGACTTCTCGCCGATTAATTAGGTATTTCCAAAGATTATGATTGATTTTGTCGAGAATTCTCCTCCCGATATGGCTTTAACCGTTGACCGTTTACTTTGAAACTCCGTCGGTTGTATTATAAATCTCCACGGCTCCATGAGAAAACACCTCTTTGATCGTAAGGGCCTGCCCATCGTGATCGTAGCTTACCCGGAAACAGACGCAATGCATTAAAAAGCAAAACTTGGTCTCCTGCTTTTAAAATCTCTTCTTAGAATTTTGTTGTCATGCCATCTTTTCGCTTTTTCTTTGTAGATTTTGGCATTTTCATATGAGTCGAGTCGGATTTCATCCAACTCATTTAATCGCACAACCTTTTCTTTCCAAACAACCTGCTCACAAAGTTTAGTTTTTTTATAGCCCAAAAAGCTCGATGTTCAAGTTCTACCGGCAGTGACAGTGCTTTTCCAAAACTGCATTTAAATGGAGACATGCCTATCGGTGTCTTATAGCCGCTACGTAAGCCCAGAGCGCATCATCCAGCCTTTTTCGACCAATCTTTTCGAGATGAGTCGACTGTCATCTCAAGTATACGTTTAGTTCCACGATTGGAAATTTCGACTTGTCCACCGGTTTGTGGGTGATAAGAGGTAGCGACACGGTGTTTTACTCCGAATTTGGTCAATAGAGCCTTAACTTGGTGATTGCGTAATGAGATCCGCCATCACCGATAATAACTCTCGGAGTTCCGAAGCGAGTGAATATATTTTTCTTTAGAAAATTTACCACGACCTTAGCTTCGTTTGTTGGTAATGCAATGCCTCCACCCATTTCGATACGTAGTCAACGGCTACAAGGATGTATTCATTAGAGAATGATGATGGAAAGGGTCCCATGAAATCAATTCCCAAACGTCAAGATTTCAACTTCAAGGATGAAATTCATTGGCATTTCATTTCTTTTGACATGTTTCCATGTCTTTGGCACCTGGTCACACTTCGAGACAAGTGTATGTGCATCTTTGAACAGAGTGGGCCAATAGAATCCTGCTTCAAGAATTTTTGTCATTGCTTTTGAACCTCCAAAATGTCCTCCATAGTGAGAGGAATGACATCTTTCTAATACCTTCTCCATTTCTTCTTCCGTATGCATCTCCGGATGATTTGATCAGGTCCTTGTCTCGAACAACAGAGGATCTTCCCAAGAATAGTATTTCAACTCGGAGAAGAATTTTTCTTTTGATGATGGGAAAAATTTGGGTGAATTATTCCACTAACAAGGAAATTAACGATGTCGCATACCATGGTGCATTTTGTTTTTCCTGGATATTAGAGATTTGGAATGCTTGTTCATCCTAAATACTTCATTTATTTCCTTCTCTTGAGCATTGTTTTGGTCGAGTCTAGAGAGATGATCCGCCACTTGGTTTTCTCGTTCCTCTTCGTCTCTCGATTTCTATGTCGAATTCTTGCATAAGTAGAACCCATCGGATTAGCCTTGACTTTGCATCTTGCTTTGTCATTAAATATTTCAAAGTCGAATGATCGTGTAGACTATGACCTTTGATCCCAATAAGTAGGATCGAAATTTGTCAAAGGCATAAACCACTGCAAGCATCTCTTTTCGGCTTGTTGTGTAGTTCAAATTGAGCATCATTCATAGTCCCGCTAGCATAATGGATCACTTGCATCATTTTGTCCTTCTTCGCCCAAGACGGCCCCTACGGCATAATCACTTGCATCGCACATTAAAATGAAAGGAATAGTCCAACTGGAGAAATGATGATTGAGCCGATGTAAGCTTATCCTTCAAAGTTGCAAAGGCCACGTGGCATTCATTTGTGAAAAGGAATGGTGTATCTTTCTCAAGCAAAGAACAGAGAGGTTTTGCTATTTTTGAGAAATCTTTTATAAACCTCCGATAGAATCCTGCATGTCCGAGAAAACTCCTTACTCCTTTCACCGAAATTGGTGGAGGAAGTATTGCAATCACTGGATCTTTGCCTTATCGACTTCAATTCCATGTTGTGAGATTCTATGGCCAAGTACGATTCCTTCTGGACCATGAAGTGACATTTCTCCCAATTGAGAACTAGATTTGTGTCTTCACATCTTTCCAAGACCATGCCTAAGTGAATTAGGCATTTATCAAATGAATATCCGAAAACCGAGAAATCGTCCATGAAAACTTCAATGAATTTTTCAACCATGTCTGAGAATATTGACATCATGCATCTTTGAAATGTGGTCGAGCATTGCACAATCCGAATGGGATTCTTCGTAGGCAAATGTTCCATAAGGGCATGTGAATGTTGTTTTCTCTTGATCTTCCGGGGCTATTACGATTTGGTTGTACCCGAATAGCCGTCGAGAAAACAGAGTAAGAATGTCCCGCCAATCTATCTAGCATCTCGATCAATAAATGGGAGTGGAAAATGATCTTTTCTTGTCGTCTTGTTTAGTTTCGTAATCAATGCACATTCTCCATCCCGTGATCGGTCGTGTTGGTATAAGTTCATTGTGCTCGTTCTCAATGATCGTGATTCCACTCTTTTTGGACACCATATGTACAGTGGCTCACCCATGGACTATCCGAGATTGATAAATGATTCTGCGTCAAGTAATTTAAGAATCTCTCGCCTTCACAATTTCCTTCATGTTTGGATACAAACGACCTAGATGCTCAATAGAAGGTTTGCGGTCATCTTCCATCAAGATTTTGTGAGTGCATATAGAGGGGCTTATTCCTCTAATGTCCGCAATAGTCCATCCAATTGCTCTTTTGTGATTCCTCAATACCCTTAGTAATTTCCTTCTTCAAGTTTGGTCAATATGTTAGATATGATGACCTAAGTGTTGAGGAAACGCCAAGTAAGCGTATCTCAAATGTGTGGGTAGAGGTTTGAGATCAAGTGTTGGAGCTTCTTGTAAAGAAGGGAGGGGTTTAGCGGAGCTTGTCCCCAATTCTTCAAAATGTGGATGCTTTCTTAAGGTTGGTAGTGCTTCCAGATAGTTAACTGTTTCGGCCAAGTGATATTCTTCTTCCATGCTGGTTAGAGAATTTGCTATACATGTCTCAAGAGGATCTTTAGATAGAATTTTCTCTAAAGACTTGTTCACCATGGCTTCAATTGTGTCTATTTTTAGACAATACTCATCTGTGGAGGGTTGATTCAAAGTTTTTAAGACATCGAAGATGACATGTTCGCCTTCCACTCGAGAATTAGCTTTCCTTCATAGACGTCAATAAGAGCACGTCCGGTTGCGAAATGGTCGTCACAGAATAATGGGAATATCCTGATCTTCTTCCATGTCGAGGATGATAAAATCTGCTGGGAATATGAATTTATCAACTTTGACGAGCACATCTTCAACTATCCCACGTTGATATTTGATTGACCGATCGGCTAATTGTAGCGAAACTGTTGTTGCTTTTGCTTCTCCCAAATTCAATTTGTTGAAAATTGACAGGGGCATCAAGTTGATACTTGCCCCTAAATCACAAAGAGCTTTGCCAAAATTTACTTCACCAATTGTACGGGATTGTGAAAGTTCCCGATCTTTTAGCTTGGGTGGCAACTTCTTTTGTAGTATTGCGCTACATTCCTCGATTAGCATGACAGCTTTCGTATTCTTCAAGCCTTCGTTTGTTTGAAAGAATATCTTTCATAAATTTGGCATAGCTTGGCATTTGTGCTAGAGCATCGGCAAAAGGAATGTTGATGTGTAGCTTTTTGAAGATTTCCAAGAATTTCCCGAATTGAGCATCGAGCTTGTGATTCTTCAACCGTTGAGGAAATGGGATAGGTGGAACATAAGTTTTTGTAGCAATTGGACCTTTTTGAGATGAAGGTCTGTGACGATTCTTTTTGTTTATTTTTTTGTTTTTCCAGATGGTTTTCCATAGAAATTTGCAACTGCACTCCACTTCTTGTTGTGATAGCTTGGACATTTTCCCTTGGATTTACCTCGGTATTGCTAGGTAACATGCCTTGAGATCTTTCTGAAAGTATTTTGGCCATTTGGCCAACTTGTGTCTCCAGATTTTTAATTGAAGCATCATTGCGTTGTTGATACTTGATTGTTGTTCACTAGCTTTGTGATTGCTTCTTCCCATCCGGCTTCTTTTCTTGATGCGTTGGATTCAACACATTGTTGTTGTTTGCATAAGAAAAATTTGGATGATTTTTGTATCTGGATTGTATGTTGGCCCGTAAGGATTGTATGCTTGCCTTTGGAAATTCGAGCATACGCCACTTGTTCTGGTGGTGGTGGTGACTGTTCTTGTTGCACTAAGGGACGATAGTGTCATAGGAGTTGCTCCACAAATTTCACATGAAAAAGCTGAAATTTGTGGAGTTTGCACCGTCTTCACAGATTGAGGAGTTGAAAAAGACATTTCCTCGACTTTCTTTGATAGAGCTTCAATTTTTGCCAGCATAAGTGAATAAGAATCCACTTCAAAAACACCATTTGGTTTCTTTTGGATATTTCTGTCTGGCCATCTTGCACTTTGTTCACTTATAACCTCAAAAAGATTATAAGCCTCTTTCATAGTTTTGTTTCCCAGTGAGCCATTTGATGATGAATCGACATTGGCTCGGCATGAAGGTAAAATTCGAATAGAAGTAATTGACTTGTGCTCCCAAATTGAAACCATGGTTAGGACATTTTCGTAGCATATCCTTGTATCTCTCCCATGCTTCGTGGAATGATTCTGAATCTTGTTGACGAAATGTAGAGATTTCGTATTTGAGTTTCGCCACTTTTATTGGTGGAAAGTATTTAGTGGTGAATTTTGGACAAATTCGGGCCAATTTGTTATGCTTCGTGGTGGCAAAGTATCTAGCCACTCTCTTGCTCTGTCCTTCAAAGTGTGCACGAAAAGTCTCATTTTGACCGCCTCGTCATTTACATTTGGATATTTGAAATTTCCACATATTTCCACAAAACGGTTAATATGGAGATATGGATTTTCGTCGGTTCTTCCATAGAATGAGTTGTTGTTGGAGAAGAGATTGATGACATCTGGGCGAATTTGAAAATTGTCCACTCCAAATGGTGGATAGATTACACTTGATTGAACGCTCAAAGATGGGGGGTTCATGAATACACCAAAGAGCATGTAGTCTACATCTATTTAGATACAATAGGATATTGTTGATGTTGAATGTTTTGAACATTATGTATTCCCCCCACCGGAGGAATTCTTTCGTTATCATTTCCTTGGGGGAGACGTGGATTTAGTTCGTCCGCCATTGATGGTGAAGAAATAATGTTTTTCTTTTGTTCTCTTCGCCTTCTTCTATATGTGGCTTCGATCTCGGGATCTAGTAAAACTAAATCGCGATTGTATGTCCTTCGCATAGACAAGGGAATCTACAACAAAGAAAAAGTTGTATTTATAACAATAGTTAATAATGTAATTTTTTCAAATATAACTTATACTTCCCCGGCAACGGCGCCAAAAACTTGACACGCTTTTTGTGTAACTATCGCAAGTACACGATATCGTATCAAGTAGTAAAGTGGACTTTTTGAGTCCGGTTTATCGATCCCACAAGGAAGTTATGTTATAATTTGAATTATACACTATTAGTCTATTTTTATAGGTACTTAAGATGAGTGAAACACACAATTAAAAAGTTTGGTTTAATAATTGCAAAGAAATTGCAATAATAGTTCTAATATTATAAGGAAATAAAAAGATAGCAATAATAATAGATTGATTATCGATAAAATGAAATAGTTGGGATTACAAACTTAGTTCGTCATTAGTTATAAAAGATGTATTGGAGATCATAAGATGAATTTACTTATTATGTTGTGTAGATTCGATTTTCCTTAAAAAGACGGTTTCTCTTCGAACTATAAACGCCCTTACATATTGAATCAATCCACTATATTTCTATGTTGATTGGCTTCAATACATAGCATTAGGATTTGTGAAAATAACTCAATGAATCATCTAAGGACTAGGGGTATATTTCTATCCCCTAGAACAACTTAGAGTGAAGATCATTTGATCTAATCAAACATATTTTCTTTGAAACATATGAAGATCATAAATATCTTCATTAATTGGCCAAATAAATAAAGATTGTTAAAACAATGAAAATCACACACAATAATAAGTAATTCATAATATATCTTTATACAAACATAAATAACATGACTAACCTTGTTTATAATCCCAACTTAAGAAACTTAGCCCATAAAGGGTTTATTACACATATTACAAGCTTTGGTGGTCATGTTTAGTTGAATCAAGAGAAAGAATTGATCCTAACTCCCTTAGTAGATAAAGGAGATAGAAACAATAAACTCTCTGAACAACATATGTTGTACCACACTAACAAAGATCACTCAAGAACACAAGTGTGTTCTTCACACAAAAAGAAAAGTTTACAAGAAAATAGAAAATTATAAGATGAATGGTGAATGATGAAGGATCTAAGGGGTCTATTTATACACCTAAAGTCATCTAATAGCTCCAAAACTACAGCATTATTACATTATATCGGATCAATGTCAGCCATCCCCTCAATAATACACAAAAAGTATAAAAAATTAGACAAATCATAGCAATCTGTCAAGAGTTACGGCCGTAACATTCAGGAGTTACGGCCGTGAGGTGACTTACGGCCGTAACTTCCGAATGTTACGGCCGTAACGTGGCTTCGTAAATTTGCTCATTTGAAGCTTTGATAGTTACGTTTTCAGCCTGAATTCCTCGGACTTTGCGTTTTTGCCCAGATCTTCTTCGGATGATAACTTTTGATATATAACTCGATTTTGAATCCTAAAGACCGCCGAATTCGTCTCGGAAAGCCCTACAACATGAATATATCAAAATTCAATAAAGAGAATATTTATTAAACATGTTGTTTCTTGAGTAATTCAGTTATTTAATCCGATCATCATCCAATAAAAATAAAATTATTAAAACTAATAAATTAAAAGCAAAAAACGAGTAGACTAGCTCAATTATGGGTGAATTTTATCGATACAAACCATGGATAAGTGTACAAAAATGACACTTATCAAATAACAGGTACAATTCGAGTTTCGATTCAGTGCGGCAGGTGTCCGATGAATAGTGATCGAACCGATGGGGTGAGTATGTTGCTCAGCCGCTCTCCTCGCCAATCTGCAGCTTCCTTGGCCTCTTTGGTGAGGGTTCAGGTGATGACTGCAGGTTGGAAGGTCCTTCTGGGGCTGGTCCCCGTCTCTTGAATCGGATGGCGATTGGTGTATCGTCATACTCATTCTCGGACTCGACTGCAGTTCCGATCTCAGCTGCAAGTTGGTCCGAGTCTGATAAATCGTATCTTGGGCAATAGCTTGAGTCTGGCAAATCCTTCAACAACTGGGCTGCTTTCCCAGTGACTCCAACCTTCTTCTTGTCATGGTCCATGTGACCTAGCCTCTTGTTTGGGTGGAAAGGGTCAATGTTTCCCTTAGCCACTCCAATTTTCTCCAACAACCAACTAAGATGCGTTCCGAACGCCAACTTAGTTTTGAATTTCTTCTCACCTTCGAGCCATTCGACCTTGTTCACCTCGCGAACAAGTTGCCTGAAAATATAATCCGCCCAATCAACTTCCTCTTGTTGAATTAACGCACCTAACACCATGAATTTGGATGATGACAGTTGGTCATAGCTTCCTGCCATTCCCATGACTATCTTGTTTGTGATGTCCAAAGCCACTCGATAAATCCTTTTCAACTCATTTCTCTTTGCTGTAAACTTCAATTTCTCTGGGATGTTTTCGATTTTGATCGTCTTCCAGGTTTCGACGGGTGATTGTTTAAGAGCTTTGACCGCCAAGCCGCGATGTTTCATCCCGAATACCGAACGGATCTTCTCTCGATCTATGGTGATTGGAACTCCGCCGACTGAGCTGTTAATCCCGTGCTGAACCAGAGAGGCATTACGATAAAATTCGACGACATCTTCCTTGAACAAATGCTGCGGGTTGATGTCGAGAAACGGGTAGATTCCGTTCAGCTTCATCGCCCGAATCAGATTCAGCATGTCGAAATCCTCTAGATTTGCTTCCAATAAACCTTCGAAATCGACGACCATGGAGAAGATAACTTGGTCCTTCATCGCCTTCAAGTTTACGCCTTCAAAAGATGCCATTTCTGCAAAAAGGATTTTAGGATTTTTAGTGTATATTTTGCTCTGTAGATTCTAGGGTTTCTGAACGCGTAAAGAGTAAAGTGAAAGGTTTTCCTCCTCATAAAGAAGATGAAAAGACGTTTGGATTAGTTTATTATAAATTTAAACGGTGGTACGCCTTTTCATATTCTTTTGAATTTCAAATTTGAATCGGTGGCCCCATTTAAAATTTGACGGTTGATTCTGATTGGCCACCGTAGAGGTTAATTAAATAGGCGTGTGACGCGTGTATTTAAAATTGCCACTTGGCTTATAAAGATGTATATTTTAAATGTTATTTTAGCCAAAATAATATTTATAAATGTGGCATATATTAATTAAAACTTAGATATCAGTTTAGAGAACTTAGCTGGTCTGATTTCGTTGACTGTTGACCACTCTGCAGCAGGTTAGTTGACCTCTCGCCTGGTAATCTGTACAGCTAAGCTGCTTCGCCTGGTCTTCGTCTTCTCGCCTGCATCAGCTTAGGCTGATTCTGGGGGGGGTCCGTCCTTCCTTCAACTTGCTTCAGAACTAGATTCCCAATCTAGTAATCCAAGGTCTCTGCTAAGCTCTAGGAATCTTTCTTCTGGCAATGGTTTGGTGAAGATGTCAGCTATTTGATAGTCTGTGCTGACTCTTTCAACTCTAACCCTTTTGTTAAGCACATGGTCTCGAATGAAATGGTGCTTAACGTCAATGTGCTTAGTCCTTGAGTGCAAAACCGGATTGTTGGTTATTGCAATAGCACTATTGTTGTCACACCAAATAGGAACTTCGTTGGCAATAATATTGTAGTCCCTTAACTGTTGTCTGATCCATAGAATTTGTGCACAATGACTACTGCTGACTAGGTATTCTGACTCTGTAGTGGAGATAGAGTTAGAAACCTGCTTCTTGCTAAACCAGGATATCAGTCTGGTTCCTAGGAATTGACACGTTCCACTAGTGCTCTTCCTATTGATTTTGCATCCGGCGAAATCCGCATCTGAGTATCCTGATAGCTCGAAGTTGTCATCCTTTGGATACCATAGTCCAACATTAATTGTAGACTTTAGGTATTTAATTATTCTCTTAGCTGCATCTAGGTGTGATTGCTTCGGCTTGGACTGGAATCTTGCACAAACTCCAACTGCATATGATATGTCTGGCCTGCTTGCAGTTAGGTACAGAAGAGATCCGATGAGTCCTCTGTAGTGGGTTGAGTCCACTGATATGCCTGCCTCGTCTGCGTCCAGGTGAGTACTTGTGCTCATTGGAATTCTTGCGGGCTTGGCTGATTCCATTCCATATCTCTTGATAAGATCCCTAGTATACTTTGCTTGGTTGATGAAAATTCCTTTTTCCATCTGCTTAACTTGTAATCCGAGAAAGAAGTTAAGCTTTCCCATCATACTCATCTCAAATTCTCCTTGCATGAGGTTGGAGAATTTCTCGCATAGTTCTGGATTGGTTGACCCGAATATGATGTCATCCACATAAATCTGAACTATTAATATGTGGCCTTCGTGCTCCACTCTAAATAGGGTCTTGTCCACTTTTCCTTTGCTAAATCCATTTTTCTCAAGAAACACAGACAGTGTTTCATACCATGCTCTCGGTGCTTGCTTGAGTCCATACAGAGCCTTCAATAGCTTATAGACTTTGTCTCCTTTGACAAAACCTGGGGGTTGCTCTACATAGACTTCTTCTTCTAGGATTCCATTCAGAAACGCAATTTTTACATCCATCTGGTAGACTTCAAAGTCCTTGAATGCATCATATGCGAGGAATAGTATGATGGCTTCTAATCTTGCAACAGGTGCATAAGTTTCATCAAAATCTATTCCCTCACACTGTGCATAACCTTTTGCTACGAGTCTGGCTTTATTCCTAACAACAGCTCCGTCTTCATCACTCTTGTTTTTATACACCCATTTGGTGCCAATAACTTTCTTGTGATCAGGTCTGTCTGTTAGTTCCCAAACTTTGTTTCTTTCCATCTGCTCCAATTCCTCTTGCATGGCATTGATCCATGAATAATCTTCCAAGGCTTGTTCTGTGGTCTTGGGTTCAATTTGTGACATGAAACATGAGAACATCGCCATTCCTGCTGGTAGAGTTGACTGTCTTGTCTTGACTCCATCAGTCAACTTTCCGATGATTTGCTGAATTGGATGATCCTTGAGCCATTTGGGGATCTCGCCTCTTCTCGGGTTTGTTCCCTGTTGGATTGCTCTGGTGGTTATCTCGCATCTCTTGGATTCAGTGCAATCTGGATCGGCTACCGCCTTGTCATCTGCAGCTTGGTTCAGGCTGCAGATGAGTCTTTGTCGCCTCATTGGTCTTCTTCCGCAAAGAATCGGATCGAGATAGGTTTGGTGATCTGTGCATTACTGCGATTGGGTCTTCATCATTGCGGTTGGGTCATCAGGCTGATCTGCAGGTGAGTCCACTATTCCAGTGTCATGTATAATGACTTCTTCAAGGGTTGCTGATTTGAGCTTGTTCTCAATTTGCTCAAGTTGTTTCCTGTACTCAACGGTAGATTCATCAAAAACAACATGGGGTGTTTCCTCCACAACTAAGGTTCTTTTGTTAAAAACTCTATATGCCTTGCTTCTTTGGGAATATCCCATAAATAGACCATCATCAGTTTTAGCATCAAAGGCATTTAGCTGTGTTTTACCGTTGTTGTGGATGAAACACTTACAACCAAAAACATGAAAGTAAGCAACAGTAGGAGTTCTATTATTCCAAACCTCATAGGGAGTTTTGCCATGTCTCCCTACTATCATACTCTGCTCAGGGTGTGGCAGGTGTGTTGACACTTCAGCCCAGAACCTCTTGGGTAGGTCCGCTTCGCAATCATGGACCTTCTTTGCTTCCTTCAGGGTTCTGTTCCTTCTTTCAGCAACACCATTCTGCTGGGGCGTCCTGGCTGCAGAGAGCTCATGCTGGATCCCATTCTGATCGCTGAAATCAGTTATCGCCTTGTTGAGAAACTCTCCTCCTCTATCTGATCTGATCTTGATTATGGAGAGGGATTTCTCATTCTGGATCCTTCTCAGCAGCTCAGGTAACTTGGTCAAGGTTTCACTTTTCTTGAATAGAAAAATGATCCAAGTGTACCTTGAATAATCATCTACAATCACAAGAGCATGCTTTCTGCCGCTCAAAGTCCTTGGCTTGATAGGACCAAATAGATCCATGTGGAGTAGATCTAAGATCCTTGTTGTGAGCGTTGTAGGCTGAACTGGCTTGAACGATGCCTTGGTCTGCTTTCCCTTCTGACATGCATCACAGAGTGCTTCCTTCTTGAATGCTTCATTTGGAAGTCCTCTGACCAGCTTCTGAGAGCTAATCTTGTTGATGGCTTTGAAGTTCAGGTGACATAGTCTTTTGTGCCACAGCCATCCATTCTCGCCTGATCTTGGATAGAAAACAGGAGTTAGGTGTTCCTGTGTTCCAATCAATCATGTATACATCTCTTCTTCGGAAACCTTGTAGCTTTATTTCTCCAGATAAGATGTCTATCATCATACACTTCAAGATGGTGAAGACTACTAGATTCTTCTCGTCGCATAACTGGCTTATGCTCAGGAGGTTGTATTTGAGACCTTTGACATAATGGACTTTGGATATGACAATGTTTCCTCGGTGCAGCTCTCCAAAGCCTTTTGTCTGTCCTCTAGAGCTATCTCCAAAGGTTACATCGGGACCTCTTTCTTTGATATATTTGGTCAGCATCTTCTTGTTCCCGGTCATATGTCTTGAGCATCCAGAGTCTACAAACCATTCTTCTCCTCCAAAATTTGAGCTTGAGGAGATGTGGTTGTAGTCCTTCCACCTTTTCTGCAATTAAACAAGCAGAGATTTAGGTACCCAAATTTGTGTGGGTCCTTTGGGGTTAGTTGGTTTCCTGGAGAATTGATTTCTCCTTGGATTATAGGAATTATTATTATAACCCTTATAAGGTGCCTGTGGTCGAGGTCTAAATCTCCTGGTTGGATTGTATACCGGATATTCCTCAAAATAGTGTGGGCCATTTCTAAATCTAGGCTGAGACCATTTATTAAATCTTTGTGGTCTCCACACTTGTTCATTTTGGTAATTTGGATAACCTTGAGGTTTCCATTTGCCCCTCCCATTATGAAATCTATTTTTAGGGAGTTGTTGGTAATAGTGGGCATGTTGTGCTGGTCTTTGCTTTTGCGAGCCCTTTGCCTAGTCGCTGTCTAGGTGGGTATGCAGTGTAACTTGACTGCGGCTAGGCGTTTGACTTGGTTGTTGCTGTTTTTGAAAATCGGTTTATACACGAGGCTCGTGATCGAGACCATTGTTTCTCCTTGATAAACTTGGTTTGAACTAGAGGGAGTGTGAGAATCATATCCCGTGCCTGATTTGGTATATAATGACCTTTTATAGGTACACATTCGCCCAGAGTTGAAGACGCCTTCAGGAGGTTATTTCCTGCGCTGAGTTTTATTTATCGTGCCCGGCTTAGTAAACTCGGCTTTGGCATGAGCAAGTGCGGTGACTTTTCTTTAAGTAAAATATTTAGCCGGTCTATCTCAAATGTATTGACACTTGCCTGGTTTTTAAAATCACTGTAGTTGTCTCAACCTTATTTAAATCTAGGTGAGTTTTGAAATCATTTTTAATTTGCCTATTCTCATCTTGCAGGTGAGTCTTCTCTTGATACTGACTTGGTGTGCGATTTAAGTGTTTCAAAATCTTTGAATAACTGATTTACCGATTCATGTAAATCCATATCTTGCGACATGGTGAGCTATTATTTGAACCAGGTAGGTTTAGAGGTTACCTCTTCATCGGCTAAGTTTGCCATCGTGCAATCATACTCCTCGTCGTCATCGGAAAAGAAACCGCCGCTTGATTCGACATGCTCTGGTCTTCTCAGATGAGAGCTTTTCTTGTCTTCCTTCTCGGCCACCTCCTTTTGGTTTCGTCTTTCTTGAGCTCGGACAATCCATTTGGATGTGTCCTATTTTGTGACAGTTGTAGCATTCAACTTTCCGGCTTGGCCTTCTGGTTCCTTCTTGGGTTCTCCTTGTAGTTTTTCTTATACTTGGAGTAGTTCTTTACAAGTTCTTGAACCTTTGCATTATGAAAGCCATTTCCTCCTCAAAATCTAGTGGATTTGGAGGTTTCACATCGAGATAAGCTCTTAGCAGGGACTCGTTGCAAATGCGATTCCCTTCTCTGCGCAGCTCGATTGAGGATGAGCTTGGAAGCTCGAACTCATAAGCCTTTAGGTCAGAGAATAGCTCCTGAATTTTTATCTTATTCAGGTCTTTGGACTCTCTCATAGCTACAGCCTTCATGCTCCATTCGGGATTTAGAGATCTGAGGACCTTTAATGCCATTTCCCTGTTGCCATAGGTTTTGCCCAGGGAGTTGATCTCATTGATGATTTCAGTGAACCTTGTGTCCACTTGGTCTATTGATTCACCATTCTTCATTTTAAAGTTGTCAAACTTTTGGATAGCTATTGACAACTTGTTTTCCTTGATCAGCTCCGTTCCTTCACACATTAGAGCTAATGTGTCCCAAATTTCTTTGGCATTGTTACAATTTTTGATCTTGACCATTGTGGATTTGTCAAGAGTTTGGTATAGCACATCTCTGGCCCTGTTGTCAAGATTGGCCAGCTTTCTCTCTTCGGGGGTCAGCTCCGTTCTCTTCTTAGGAATCTTTTCGGGCCTCCCAGCTGCGATCTCCTCGGCTGTGTTGTCCTTCTCGAAAATGAATGGACCGTCTTCAATGATGCACCACATGTCGTCATGGATTGAAGATAAGTGTGCCTGCATTCTTATCTTCCAAAGATCATACTCGTCAACTGAAAAAACAGGGAGTCTAGAGTGCATGTGTTCCATTATAACGTGAGAGATAAGATATATATATCCAATATAGATCTGGTTCGTGAGAAAAAATGAACCAACCTCTCCGATACCACTTGTAGGTCACAAGTCGTCCAGGAACAAGTCTAGAGGGGGGGTGAATAGACTTGTTGAAACTCTTGAACTCTTTTTCCGAAGAGTGAGTTTCTTCAGCTGATAGTCAAACAAATGACTTGGAGTCGTTTGTTCTTGGATAAGTGCGGAAGTCAGCTGATGACGAGTATAAATTAATCTTAATGAAACACTTAACAATGTATGCAGCAGTTAGAGTATGATGCAGTAAAACAGTAAATAACACAGGCAGTTATAGTGGTCTCATGTAACACCCCCAATCCACTCAGGGATATTACACGCCGTAGACCCTCTCCTCGAAGATCTACCAGGCTGGTAACAACATTTAACATCTCGACAATGCCTTCAAGGCTAAATAACTCAGTAGACCGATTTGGTCTTTCAATAAAAATATACAACTCAATTACAACATATACCCACGCAGGGGTCAAAATACAACCACACCCGTACAACGGGAAAATATACTGCAGCGGAAAAGAAAATACAGCTAGACCAATCCGACATCAACGGATCCTCGTGTGATTAGTATCGTTCATCTTTCATCATCCTTCGTGCCGACCCTGTGCTATGCTCCAAAACCTGAATGCAAAAATAGACATCCACCCCCCGAATACTCGGGGGTTAGCAAAACTCCACTGTTTTGCTAGTGCAAATACAAAGTGCAAATACGAGCCATACAATTCACATTCCATGAATAACAATAACCAGGAATCCTCAAAGATCCAACGAAACGAAAAGTACTTCTCGAGGCAAGGGTTTGAGAAAACCTTTAAAAATCGAAATACCATAAATCAATGGAAATAATTTATAAGACGGTTTAGAATGCCATCGAGAGTTTTAATAGAAAACAATTTAGGATTTATCAAATCCTACTTTTCAAAATCCACAAGACAAAAGGGGTCACCGCCCCAAATCTTTACTTTCCGAAAAATGACATTTACAAAACCATTGGGATTTTAGCCCCAAATCTCATCAACTCACAGTACACAAGAACGACCACAAGGTTCGTCTCCCAACATCAAAATCCACAAATAAAGGATTTAAAACAAACAACAAAATACTCTAGTGCCATCCTAGCCAAGTAAGCCAAACGAACAACTTACCTCTTACACACTTAGTCGATGCATGCAATCATGAAAACCGTTCAAAAAGCACTCATTTCCGGAAATGCCAATATCGAATCACATTTGTAAAATGCACCACAATTAACCGCGGACCCACAGCTTCGTGGATCCCTACCGAGACCCCGTCGGATCTAACCCGCAGTGGTTAAAAGCAAGCTCGCGGTTCCACAGCTTCGTGGAGCCCTACCGAGACCCCGTCGGATCTAACCCGCAGTGAGCATACACACACACACGTTACTCATGCAATACTAACATGCTAAGAATGTAAGTTCATTAAGAATACTCACTAGAGATGGCCATTAACTCGACACCATTATCAAACTCTTCAAAAATACAATAACAAGATTAAATACGGAATACACGATTCCATAACTTTAAACAATAGGAGTATCATCATCAAATCCTTCAACATTCAAAATAATCCAATCATAATCAATTCCCAAAACACGCCGTTCACAAGACACACACGCATTTGAAAGAAAGCCTTTAACGAGGCCAAACCGAAATCTTTTGAAACTTCGTTTCAAACAACCAAACAAACACACTAATACGATCACCGATCATCATATCCACAAAATAAGAAAAGTATGGGCAAGGTACTTGCCTCGATATCACGAGCAATGGAAAAGTGAACGGATACGGACGGGTAGCCCTCAAATTCCTGAACACTATCTAGAACGTGATAAAGACCAAATTACTACGGGAAAACACCATATGAATCATCAACACCAACGGAATTCAACATCGGAATCATCGAGCACCTATAATCCTCCATAGGGAATAATAAAACATGATTACGACGAGAATCAAGGCCGAAAACAACGGAAATCCCAACAAACTATCAAAGGGAACTCATTCGAACATTTAATCGAACATTAAATGTTCAAGACCCTTCAAGAACAAAGAAATCACCCCTCGGGTTGAACGAACCAAAGATACGAGTATCCAATCCGTAGAACAAGTTCAAAACAACGTTTATACAACGATTAATTGATTAAAAACGGATTGGAATTGAAATCAAAAAGGAAAATCCCCAAATCTACAAAAACAAGGGTTCAAGCCACAATACCTTGATTTGGATGAAGGATTCAAGTAGAGGTCGAAAATCTTCAACAAGACTTGAGGAGGATGATCTCTACAAGTTTTGGAGCACTCAAATCGCCCAAAATCGCCATCAAATCGCCTAAGATGAAGGAGGAAGAAGAGAGGAGAAAAAATGAAATTTTTTTCCTCGCAAATCTGCTAAAAAACGCAGAAAAAGCCCGTGTGCCGCGGCACAGGATGAGTGTGCCGCGGCCCAGGGCCACCAAAAATGCCCAGGAATTAGCTTAGTGCCGCGGCACACTGAGTGTGCCGCGGCTGCAGTGCGACCTCCTTCAACACCAAAAAGGCACACCGTGCGCCTTCGCTATTTCGACCATAACTCCTTAAATGCGGACTCCGATTGACTCACCGTTTGAACCATTGGAAAGCTAACTTGATTCTCTATAACGTTGCAAAGATTCAGAATTTTTGGAGTTTCCAAGAATTAATGGTGACTTTACAAAGTCGAACTCCCACGTGAAAAAGTCGATTAAGGACACGGAACTCAACAAAACGACACCGAAACGAACTCGGATGACAAAAAGTGCAGAATTAATCATTCTCGGAATGACGAAACGGTCATGATAGAGTTGTCAAAGCGAACTTCCTCCGAAAAAAGAAAATTACCGAAATTCAAAATTGCGGATATTACATTCTACCCTCCTTAAAAGAAGTTTCGTCCCGAAACTTATAACAAGTAGGGGGAAAATATACCCGCCAGGAAAACTCGGCGAGATACACCAAAAACAGAAAATTCGCGCCCAACGGCGAAACGCTGCAAGAAATGCAAAGAGACATACGGCGTGAAAACACGCTCCACGACGACCAACACAACGTTGCCGTTAGGGATACAATAAAACCAACAAATGACAAGCGTCATCAAACGGATAACATAGCCAAGTCAATTATCCGACAATCACAAAACACAACGAACGAAAGTCAGTACGATTGACCAACCAAACGGTACATCAATCAAAACGCGAGCCAATCGCTGAACAAATACGGAATTCCACCGCCCAAGGGTTGGAAGTCGAAAACGAGACTAGTTTCCCAAACTTAAGGGAATTAGGAAGGAGCCTGAATGCTCAACGATCACGAAACGAGGACAAAAACCGAACAAACAAACGACCGAACCACAACGGTCGAGACAACAAAAAGCGAACAATCATGTTCGAATCACGAAGAACAATAAAATTCAAACAACAACTCCAAGGTTCACATCTCAACTCGAGACAATATATGATCCGGTGAAAACAACAACATATGCATTCACATAAGATCCACATGAAAGGGAAGAGAAATTGAAAAGTCACAATGACAAACGAGTTATTCCGAAACAATACCGCACTTGTCCGATCAACAAAAGCAAGGGGCAGGACAAGCTCAGAAAATGTCAACGAACATAAACGAGTCGACAGAGTCGAAAACACAAGAGTTCCAAATCCCGTCCACTTCGAATAAAAGAATTAATAGAACCAGATGATGTCACTTCCGAACAAGGTTCACAAGAATCGAACCGAACTCGAAAAAGTCACAACGATAACCAGATCGACCCACAACAAGATCACAGTTCGTTCGGACGATGAAACCGAAATACAGAACAATTTCATAAAGTTTCAACGAACATGAGCGAATTGATAGACTGGAGAAAGAGAAGATACGGAAGTCAAAATAGTACGGGTATTACCCCCGACCTCGTCCACGAAATTCACAAAAACAGGAGCAAGGTAACAAGACATTAAACAACCGACACATAACGGAACGATCACCGATGCACACGGCCATACCAACCCAAGCTCTAACATCTCGCACATGCGCGACAACGCAGAAATCACCACGAGGCGACAATATTCAACACCAACATCCCACCTCTCACAAGGGGCTAACACAACAAATGTGTGGAAAACGACTCAACGCTCACACCGCCAAATCGGTCATACTCGGGAGCAAACATCAAAATGACAACGTGAATATCATACATATATACCCAGCCCTCAAACGGGAATGGATAGGTTTTTAAAAACGAAAACCTCATTTTGAAAATAATTTAGAAGAACACCGATTGATCTTGAGTATCACCTTTCAAAAAGTACAAACGTGAAACATCGTTATTGAGACTTTGGAGAACCATTTCGCATTTGATAAAAATGAGGACACTTTCTCTTAGTGAAAACTTTCAGAATATTCGACACTCGGGTCTAAATAAAAGTGTTTCTAAAACATTGAAAATATCTCAAAACATTTTGGTCCTCGAGGCAGAAATTTTTTTTTTTGAAATATATTGTGGCACCTGGATGTACCACAAGAAAATAACTCATTTGAAAAAAATATGTCTCGAAATTTATTTCTAAGATACTCAAGTTTTCGAAAATAATTCAATGCCGAAAAGGACAATGCCAAAAAGGCTAGAATGCCCAAGAATTTCAGGTAATTACGCAAAATATTATAGCGCCGTGGGTCCCGCGCCGGAACTCACCAGGCTAAAAACCATTTACAAAAACGCCAAAAAGGTCGATGACGGTAATATTTCAAAAACTCACGAAAGCCATTTACAAAATGCTAAATACCGTCATAAGAATTTCGCCAAAGCGATCAAGGCCATAATGCCAAAAACTCGGTTAAGGGAATCGGTTATCGAAATAAAACTCGGTCGGCAAAATACCGAAAGTTATTACAAAAGAACTCACGCAGCGGATAAAAGAAATACAGTTCAACAGGCACAGTCCAGCAACACTACTCCTCATAAGAACAAAATATTAGAGTCAAATAACCACATTCAGAACAAAACCACTGGCCCCATCCGAGGCCTCTAAAGACCCTACTGCACTGGCTAGTGAACAAGTCGAACGTGTATAAGCACAAAGCTTCCACAAGAGAACTTGTAAAACGTGCAAATCGATTCGAAAATCATCAGCAACGGACAAAAACAACAATAAAAAGACATCACAAGCGACAACACTCCTCGTATAAATCAAATACGAGAGTCGATTAAATACATATCGTGAAATCAAAATCCACATAAGGATTCCATCACTTAACAAATAATCATAAAATAGCTCGTGTCACACGAGGCACAAAACAAAGAAGGGAGACTTACTTCCACCAGTCGCACGAAGATGATGATCGCCCCACGATACTAATCACGACCAACAAACTCAAACGACGCGTCGCGACACGACTCAGTCAGACTAAATCCGACGAGACAAAACTCAATAGACACCACTGACCCGACAGCCTAGGTTTCCACAACCTAAGCTCTGATACCATTTATGTAACACCCCCAATCCACTCAGGGATATTACATGCCGTAGACCCTCTCCTCGAAGATCTACCAGGCTGGTAACAACATTTAACATCTCGACAATGCCTTCAAGGCTAAATAACTCAGTAGACCGATTTGGTCTTTCAATAAAAATATACAACTCAATTACAACATATACCCACGCAGGGGTCAAAATACAACCACACCCGTACAACGGGAAAATATACTGCAGCGGAAAAGAAAATACAGCTAGACCAATCCGACATCAACGGATCCTCGTGTGATTAGTATCGTTCATCTTTCATCATCCTTCGTGCCGACCCTGTGCTATGCTCCAAAACCTTAATGCAAAAATAGACATCCACCCCCCGAATACTCGGGGGTTAGCAAAACTCCACTGTTTTGCTAGTGCAAATACAAAGTGCAAATATGAGCCATACAATTCACATTCCATGAATAACAATAACCAGGAATCCTCAAAGATCCAACGAAACGAAAAGTACTTCTCGAGGCAAGGGTTTGAGAAAACCTTTAAAAATCGAAATACCATAAATCAATGGAAATAATTTATAAGACGGTTTAGAATGCCATCGAGAGTTTTAATAGAAAACAATTTAGGATTTATCAAATCCTACTTTTCAAAATCCACAAGAAAAAAGGGGTCACCGTCCCAAATCTTTACTTTCCGAAAAATGACATTTACAAAACCATTGGGATTTTAGCCCCAAATCTCATCAACTCACAGTACACAAGAACGACCACAAGGTTCGTCTCCCAACATCAAAATCCACAAATAAAGGATTTAAAACAAACAACAAAATACTCTAGTGCCATCCTAGCCAAGTAAGCCAAACGAACAACTTACCTCTTACACACTTAGTCGATGCATGCAATCATGAAAACCGTTCAAAAGCACTCATTTCCGGAAATGCCAATATCGAATCACATTTGTAAAATGCACCACAATTAACCGCGGACCCACAGCTTCGTGGATCCCTACCGAGACCCCGTCGGATCTAACCCGCAGTGGTTAAAAGCAAGCTCGCGGTTCCACAGCTTCGTGGAGCCCTACCGAGACCCCGTCGGATCTAACCCGCAGTGAGCATACACACACACACGTTACTCATGCAATACTAACATGCTAAGAATGTAAGTTCATTAAGAATACTCACTAGAGATGGCCATTAACTCGACACCATTATCAAACTCTTCAAAAATACAATAACAAGATTAAATACGGAATACACGATTCCATAACTTTAAACAATAGGAGTATCATCATCAAATCCTTCAACATTCAAAATAATCCAATCATAATCAATTCCCAAAACACGCCGTTCACAAGACACACACGCATTTGAAAGAAAGCCTTTAACGAGGCCAAACCGAAATCTTTTGAAACTTCATTTCAAACAACCAAACAAACACACTAATACGATCACCGATCATCATATCCACAAAATAAGAAAAGTATGGGCAAGGTACTTGCCTCGATATCACGAGCAATGGAAAAGTGAACGGATACGGACGGGTAGCCCTCAAATTCCCGAACACTATCTAGAACGTGATAGCACCGAAATTACTACGGGAAAACACCATATGAATCATCAACACCAACGGAATTCAACATCGGAATCATCGAGCACCTATAATCCTCCATAGGGAATAATAAAACATGATTACGACGAGAATCGAGGCCGAAAACAACGGAAATCCCATCAAACTATCAAAGGGAACTCATTCGAACATTTAATCGAACATTAAATGTTCAAGACCCTTCAAGAACAAAGAAATCACCCCTCGGGTTGAACGAACCAAAGATACGAGTATCCAATCCGTAGAACAAGTTCAAAACAACGTTTATACAACGATTAATTGATTAAAAACGGATTGGAATTGAAATCAAAAAGGAAAATCCCCAAATCTACAAAAACAAGGGTTCAAGCCACAATACCTTGATTTGGATGAAGGATTCAAGTAGAGGTCGAAAATCTTCAACAAGACTTGAGGAGGATGATCTCTACAAGTTTTGGAGCACTCAAATCGCCCAAAATCGCCATCAAATCGCCTAAGATGAAGGAGGAAGAAGAGAGGAGAAAAAATGAAATTTTTCTCCTCGCAAATCTGCTAAAAAACGCAGAAAAAGCCCGTGTGCCGCGGCACAGGATGAGTGTGCCGCGGCCCAGGGCCACCAAAAATGCCCAGGAATTAGCTTAGTGCCGCGGCACAGCCTGAGTGTGCCGCGGCACAGCCTGAGTGTGCCGCGGCACACGGTACAGCCTCCTTCAACACCAAAAAGGCACACCGTGCAGTCTTCGCTATTTCGACCATAACTCCTTCGTATGGACTCCGATTGACTCACCGTTTGAACCATTGGAAAGCTAACTTGATTCTCTATAACGTTGCAAAGATTCAGAATTTTTGGAGTTTCCAAGAATTAATGGTGACTTTACAAAGTCGAACTCCCACGTGAAAAAGTCGATTAAGGACACGGAACTCAACAAAACGACACCGAAACGAACTCGGATGACAAAAAGTGCAGAATTAATCATTCTCGGAATGACGAAACGGTCATGATAGAGTTGTCAAAGCGAACTTCCTCCGAAAAAAGAAAATTACCGAAATTCAAAATTGCGGATATTACATCTCAGAGGTGGGGTAATCCTCTACTAATCCACTTTTCTCCAAACCAGTTGGAGATGAATTCACTATAATTTTCAACCAGTGATAAAGATTACAGTGATTCACAACACACTACAACAGCTTCCAACCAGTGGAATTCCGTGCCGTTGTACACACACTCGACTGCCTTGCACCTCTTGATCCTCGATCCTCGGATGCCCTTACAGTCTCTTACTTCAACCAGTGAAGTACCCCGTACTCAAGATTTATAGACAAGAGTGTTTGTCTTCTCCAACTTAAGAGCTTCTTTAAGAATGAAGTTCTAGATCTGCTCTTTTCACGATGCTATTTGATTGCTTGAGATTGCTTTGTTTGCTTTGATCGCTAGAGTATATGTTCGCACCGGTAGTTGCTCAGTTTTAAATCTTCAGATATATATAGATCACGATCTCTGAGCTTCTTCCTTGTAGCCGTTGCAAATCTAAACAAATCCGTCCGTTGGAGGGAGACTTCATTGTTTAATCTTTTTTAACGTTGCAAGGCTAGATTCCCATTATTTAATTTTATCTTCCGACCGTTGTGAGGACTTCTGCATGTGAGCGCCGAATCTTTTGAATATAAAAGGATTAAAGTCTTCACGGTGGGTCAGGATGATTTAAATAAATCATATCTCTTGCGGGAATCACTCCAATTTGTCTCTTCACGTTGCATGTGAGCTTTCCGTAATATTTGACTTTTCAACGCATGCTGACGTGGACTTGGAGTACTAGGCTGTAGTTGAGTAGACTGATGTGCAGCTTACATCTCTGCAGGTAGGTCTTCTCGGCTGTTCACTGTTTGAGACTTGTCTGATCAGGTGACTTCCCTGAGGTACCTTGGCTGCAGTCTGGTCAAACTTCTCTGATAATTTTAGTTGACCAGTGCTACTCTGACTGGAGTCGGCTGTACTTCTCTGATGGACTAGACTGTACTTTAGTACTTAGCCGATTTTCAGCCTAACTAACTTTGGCCTATAGAAGATACTCATTTGGTTCTTCTTTACATTTTGCCAATTTTATACTTAACATATTTTGGCCTATGGAAGATACTCATTTGGTTCTTCCTTACATTTTGCCAATAAACATTTGATTTTAAATTAATGACATCATCAAAATCTAACAAGTATTCCTAACACATTTTACAAGTTCTCATTTGTAGGCTAATAGATAGACCTCTACGCTCAACTATGCTTAGGGGATTTTATCATGAAACACAAGTACTATCTTGGGTATGTTTTTTTTTCTTAATTAAATAACATGTGAAAGTTGAGTTTTTGATAAGTCATCTAATATCCTTCAAGTAGTTGTTCTTGATTTTTCACCATTGTTACCTAAACAAGTTATCATATACGAATATGTAAAGATAGAAATAAGGACGATATAGTGATATGACTTGAATAGTTTGGATAAAATCTTGTAAAGCCTGATTCTTCAATCAGATTGGCGAAAAGTGGTAATACATTTCTGCTACTGCATGCAGCATCATTTTGTTCTTGTTTTTCCCTGATTCCTGGAATTCTAGGCAACAGGTTGCTTGGTTTTAGCTTTGTTTGCAGTAAACTGTGATAATTGGTTGTGGAAAATATTATGTAATACAATATAATGGCTCTTTGTTTGGGGTGAGGATTTTGAACTTTTTTTAACTGATTTTTGAGGTTTGTATCTTTTTATCCTATCAATAAAATTCCATTTTCAAAATCTATTGCAAGAAACCAATATATAACCTTTGCTATGAGTTTATCACATTACAATGAATGTCATATTATTTGTTTTCTTTGCCGTCTGATTCTCTATGATAAATGTATAGTTATCTTTCAAGGAAATCTAATGAAACTGGGGATCAATTCGTTTGAAAGAGAAAGTTGGTTCTAACTATTTTCCTGGTCAGAGAATATTTTTGTTTGTTTAAATTATCAAGGATTTGGTGACCTGTCGGCATTGCAACCTTGTGATTGTAATATTCGGAATTTCTACTACTGTCTTTTAATATTATTTTATCCGAGTTATATTGTACAACGCGGAATCTGTACAGTATGGATAAAATAAATTAAGGACTAAGATATCAGTATTGGTATAATTGTCGTATTTGGTCGACAATTGCATTTGGGGATATAATGTGTTGAGTATACGTATTCAGTATGCCGTATGTTCGTATCTAGTATGTTGAGACGTTGGACAAGGATAGCTGAAAATGGCTAAGTACAGAGTCCTTAAGGTACGTTAAGTTTATAAGATAACGTACGCTAAATGTTAAGTGTTACGTACGCTATGCACAACGCATTACATACGTAACGAGGAGAATCAGACAGGATCAGGCTATGGCCGACAGATGGGTCCCGTGGTCGGCATCTTTCGGCGCAGAACGTGCATGGGCGAATCAACTCTTGGTTAACGTATGCTACGGGTAGTGCATTACGTACGTTAAGTGAAGATTTACTGTAGCAAGTCAACATACGTATTACGTACACTATGAAGGAGATATTACGTACGTAAGCAAGTGAATGAAACAAGTTAGTGAGTTCTGGAATGATGTTACGTACGCTATGTTGGACGCGTAGCGTACGCTAGTGAGCGTTACGTACGTTAATGTTGAGTGATAACGTACGTAATGGGCGATGCAGTTTATAAAATGAAGACCGGCTTCTCATTTCTTTACGAAAGAAAAACCATTTCTTCCTCCAAACTTCGTCCCTATGAGTGTGTTAGTGAGAATAAACCTCTTCCAACTTGATTATGATCTTGGAAGCATGGATTAGAGGCTTGGATATGAAGATATCAATGATTCTTGAAGAGTTTGATTGTGTTATTCATGTTCTTGAGGTATGTTGATGAACTCTACACCTTGAATTCGGATTTTGATGTTATTGTTGATGAATAATTCGTATGAAGATGATTATGGTATCGTTGTTAAGATTCATGAGGTTATATGAATTGTATATTGGAAAGATACAATGATATATGTCTTCGATTATGTCATTTGTTATAATCATGATTATGGAATCATGATGTTCTTGATGTTCTTGGTATATATAGCACACCAAATAGGGAAATTTGATAAGATATATGATGGTTTTTAAGTATAATCATGGAATTGATGATTTTGACCAATGTTATGTTGATTGTAGTGGTAGAATTCGTATGTTCTTGACGAAATACGAATCATGATAACAATTTTAAATCCGGAAAGATGATAGTTAATCTTATAACAAGATTCTCAAAGGTATTGAACTAGTTGGGTAGTTCGGGTTGCCGATTATGCCGATAGTATTGTCCTACTATGAAATTTATAATTATAAACAAGGAAGAATCGTGTTAATTCGTACGAATTCGGAATAGAGTATGTTATGTAATCCTTGTTATCGAGATGAATTGATCGTTGATATGATTATTGGATTATGGAAACGTATCGTGGTTATGAGTTCATGATTGATTGATTCGGGTTGTTCGGAATTATGTTTAATCGGGATATTGTGGAACCGTTGGGTTTAGTGATCGGTTGTATTGACTGTTAAGAATGATCATCGAGTTGCATTTTGTATTGTAGATATGAGTTCGTATTTGTTGAGTTGGATTATTTGGTTTTGTATATGATCGAGGAATTGTTGAGCCGTTGAGTTTGATTGATTGGTTATATCGAGAATTGATTATTATCGAATACGTGTTAATTGATTACTTCATTAGGTTGAGATTATTGATCGGTGATTAGAACCTTGCTTTGCGGTCGTGTTCGAGAATGTTCGTGAATTGCATTGATCGGGACCGAGAAGCTTGTAGGCGACGACAAGGAATTGGTAACGGCTTCATCGGTATAGAGGCAAGTTATTACTTGCTCAGTTTATAATATTTAATGAATGGTTTCAGTTTCATTCGTTTATAATTCGTATATCAATGTTGATTATCGTAATCACAAGAGATTTGGGATTATAAGTTGTATTCGAGTTTTGGGAATTAAATCGTAATGTATATGATTTACATTTATTGTTGGTATAATTGGTATCGAGGATACATTGTGGTATAGACGAAGACGTGAATTATCTACCGTCCGTGATATTTTGAACCGTCGAGTATTGAGGATAATGGTTCGTGATGGTTTGGACATCGAGATTGCTCTCGAAGGACTCGGGGCAAGTACTCTAATCATTTTTGTCATTTCGTATCGATCATGTTGTGATACATTCGTGTATCATTGTTGTCATGTATTGTGTATCATTGTTATATGCATTTGTGCATTTTTGTCGTATGTCCACCTCGTGTTGGTCCGCGGGATCATCGGGGGATCTATGCTAGCGTGCGCTGGATCATCGGACAGGTTTTTCCACCACGGGTTGGTCTGACGGGATCATCGTGGGATCTAGGCAGTGAACGCTGGATCATCGGATTACCATATGTGTTGTTATTATGCATATATATATATATTATGGGTTTGCCATAAGTATACATTGTCGTTATTGATGTGAGCATATTGAAGTTGTCATATGAGTATGCATTTGTAGGTCTTGTATTAGGACCATGTCCATATGTTGTGTTGATCTGATCTTGGATTAGACTGACGTGGTTTCGTTGTGGCATTTCATATCTTGAGGTATGTTCCGTATTTCCTTTGGTATTTATCTTTTGATGGACAATCGATTATCGTGTTGGGATTTGATGATGTTATTCTGATGGATCGAATTGGTCAGAGTTGGTATATTTCCGTATTGCGAGCTATGATGATGTTTTGAGAATTTTGGGTATTGCTTGAGGTACCGTATGGATGTTTTGTTAGAGTTTATTATTTAATTGAGATTACGAGATGTGCATTGTGATAAGGGTTATTCTGATGAGAATTATTCGAGTAAGTAAAGTTACGCGGTAAGATTACATTCGGTAGTATACTTACTTAGTATCTCATTGGTATGTAGTTATTGATGTGATGTGATGGTTATCATTGTTGGACATTATGGCTGACCCCGCCGTGGGCTTTCTTTTTAGGTTCTTGGAATATCAAGCTTGTAGCGGTCGTGGAGAGATGAGCTTCCCGGAGGATACTGGCTAGGGCATGTATTTGTGTTTTGAGTTTCCTGATCAGTTCTTGTATTCCGCTGTTAGAGTATTTTAATTGTTTGTCTTTTTCCACTGCGTGAGTATTTATTGGCCTTTGGCATCTGGTAACTTAGGTTACTTTGGCAATCGTTTTCTAAACTATTTTGTCAGTACGTGTAAGCGATAGCTTAACGTATGTTTTTAAACCGTTGAGTTTTGACATTTCGGGCCTTGTGATTTCAAATGAGATTTTACGATGGTTTTGATAAACGGATTTTATTAAGTCTTCGAATGTTTTAAATAGGTAATACCGTCGTTAGCCTCTTGGGCGTTTATAAATGTTTGCAAAAATTTCCTTCAGCCTTGTGGGTTCCATCTCGGGGCCCACAGCGCTGTAATATTCCTGGATGTATCTGGGGGTGTTTCAGTGATAGACTAAAAGAAAAACAAAAAAAGTGTTTTCATTATGGTCTTACAGAATGACAATTACTTAAATACGTGTCAGGGATGAACGGAGTATTCTATGTGTTAATCTAAATTTAGGTATTTGGAGATGTACAGGAAAAAAGGAATCTCTTATCGATAGATTGCTTTCTCTCTTTCATTTGAAGAGACTACATCGATAAATGTACATTTTCTCAAGGTACAATAAACAAAATAAATTTTTGTGCTACTATTTTTCCGACAAGTCTCCTACTTGGGAATGATTTTTTGGACCTAAAGACATGGGATTTAAAACAAAATAGTAAAGAGTGTCTTTTTTTGTTGCTATAAAATCATGTTCCGAGGTACTCGAATGAGAGGTCTGCCATAACATAAATATCTTGTCCTGCTTTTCAGTTTTCACTTCATGCGTGAATACTCAGAGTAGACGATTGTTTTGTGTCAATAGAAACTCAGGTAGTCCAAATGTTTCAAGTTTCTTCAAACAACATTATGTTAGCAAGACATACGTAATGCAATGACATAGCAAGACATGGTAAAAAAAGGTAAGATGTGATGTAGAAATAGAAAACACTAAGCATTAATCCGGTGGCAGGAAGAAAATGCAGAAAACAAATGGTTAAAAGAGGCTTAGCCTATAATTTCTTGTTTCTAATCCGACGTCTTGTTTCCTGTTATTAGAGTTCATTTTTTGGAACTTTTACAGGCTAGCTGGTCAGTAATTTTATTTACCCCTTTTTTCCCAGGTCCGTGTTCTGTCTGGTTTATCAGCGGTAAGTGGAGCTGTATCTCCTTTTTACGTTTTCAGTTTAGATTTTTTTTAATTGTTCCACTTCTCACCGGTGAGTATTGTCTGTACTTTAGATGATTTAGTTTGATCAGGTGTAGGATCATATGCCAGGTTATTTGTGCTTTGTTATTGTTTGTCTAGGTGTAGTGGGTGATTTAAGGTATTCTGAAATGTTCTTTCTTTCTTTTTCATCTTCCTATTTATTGTAAAAAACATCCATGTATTTTTTTCTTTCTCGCTGCCTACACGTTCCTTCGGGCTTTTTATTACGACCGTGTATGTGCTGTGAGTTTGTTGGCGCTTTAGGTTCAGTTATTTCTTGTGGTAGCCTTCCCAAAAAAGGCCTTCACTTTCTTGGTTGTTTCCCTATTTATTTCTGCTTTTTCTTTTTCCTGATTTGGTTTTTCCTTTATAGCTGCCTCTTTCAACCGTTGCTGGTGGGAATTTTCTATTAGCTATTTTCAACATTCCGCATTCCTTGGTTTTCTGTACTTCTTCAGTGAGTATTGTTTGTACTTTAGATACCTGAGTATGATCAGCTGTAGAGTCGTACGCCTAATTAATCTTGATTTCTTATCGTTCTGGCTAGGCGTTGTGAATGATTTGAGGTACTTCCTGCTCAGGTGTGCTCTGCACTTCTTCTTCTGCTTTATTATAAAAACAACCAAGTTTTTTTTGGTCCACAAAATAACATACGATTTTTTAAATTTCTTTCTCCAACGTGGTGCACGACGTGTAGTTTTCAACATGATAGGCCTCTATTAGCTGCCTGCATACTGCATTGCAAAATTGTAGAGGCCATATCCGGCATTCTGAAAATGAGAAAGCCATGACTAAATTGCATACAGAATGTCGGGTTTTTTTGTAGCTAGCCTTATTTTTTTGGATGTACTGTGATCTGTACTTTACATGAGTGGATGAAAATAAAAAAACGAGTAGGCTTTGGTCGGTGTTCATGTGTCTGTATGTAATGATTGTGTAAAATATACAAACATAAGAGGTTGAGCAACATCGATTTTACATAACTTGGGGCCTTTTTTTATAGATTGTGTTTATTGTGCACAATCATGCCGTGAATTTATGAATTAGTTTAAATTTTCCCCATTACTACAATTTCTTATCATGCAGCTTTAGTTGTAATATTATTATGTGGTGTGACTATACAAAATGTACCCCTTTCATGTGGAAAGTTCTAAAATAAGGCCGAATTTCAATAGGGTATATGTAAGACTCCGTAATGTAATTGGATTATTTTGTAATTCTTGTCAAACTGGCCACTCAAGAAAAACTCTTGTGTATGCATAGTTGTGCGTTCATGGGTCCTGTACTGTGTGATGTTTCTGCACTCTGAATTTTGTGTCAGAAAATAGATGTGCAGTGTGTATATTGTGTTTCGGTGTATGTGTGTGGTTATGTTTGTGATTGCATACTATACGGCATTACGATTTCCTCAGGTGTATTTTTCAGAGCCTACCACCTGCCTCGTCAGAGGTTCATGTTGAATTTGTGGCATTGGGAAAATATATTATTTACTTATTTTTCTATATTTTCGAGCAACGTTTATATACTGAGGTGTCGTTCACACCTTGTGTTTGTCTGGGCCTTTTTTTGTTGGATTCTGTAGATGTTCTCTTTTTAGCTAGACACTTAGAGGGTGGGCTGTATGAGTAAATCGGATATTGATTTGATGAGTTTCATTTGATATTATGTTAACCATGAGTTTTGATATTTTGCTCGACAGCTTCGTCCTTCGCTGTTGAGGACAGTTGTACTGTGAATCTTTTTTCAGGTACATTTCAATATTAGCATTGCATCTATTTTCCAGGCTGTGTCATCTTACCCTCACTTCTGTCTTCACTGTACAAAAATGACACATATTTGTTGCCGCCTTGTCCTACATTATCTTTTCCTCATGAGGTTCCGTTCGATTTTCGCCACACACCTAACTGTACAGTTGATTATTGGGCATTTGGTTTTCTCATTTCTTGTAATTTCCAGATAAATCAGAACCAATATTTTCTACAAATTACTGTCGATTCGTTGTATGAAAAATAGCAAAGATGTCATTCGGAACCTGGAAGATTGAGGACCATCACTTCAGCGCCTAAGGGATTCAAACCTGAGGACGACAAACATGGTTTTAAAATATACCAAACATGGTCCTCAAATAAGTGTGCCGTAATTGATAGTACAATATGATATTTTGTATTTTCAGGACCTAAAGTGATGTGCAAAAATATTTCGGGCTCCAATTGATAGTTTCTCTATTTTTTGAGTCCCTGGCTGAAGAAAAAAAAGGCTCTCTTTTACACATGTCATTTACTTGTATAGGTATAACAATGTCACAGATAAATACCTATGTCGTCTACCTCAGGCCTGAACTAACATTTGTCACCTTTTGCCGTGTGCAGCATATTTCAGGCCATATTTCGATTTGATTGGGGGTCTATACTAGGCGTCTGTCCTCAATATTTATTCAGTCACTAAAATTATTACAGTAAAGCCACATTTTACAAATTTGCTTGAGGAAATGAATCAACTATATTAACTTATTCAGGTTTATATTTAATATTTATGTCTCTTGCAGGGTGCGTACTGGTTCGTATTAATCTGTTCTGATTTTGTTTTGTTGATGTCTTCATTTTTCACCTGTATTCGATTTATGTGCCCTTATGGCTTCTACATTCTATTTGAGTCTTTACATATAATCTCTCAATTGTGTTCAAATGAACATTATAATTGTGTTATATGGTCAATTAAAAATGTCCTCGCCTTATGATTAGAGGTATATAGGCCGGCAACCTTGCGACCGAAAGGACTCTTTGGAAGACGATTACGACTCCTTAGAAGGACTGGTCTGATAGGTGTAATAACACTGTAATACCCTCGCCTTTAATATTGTATTTCATGATTTAAGTTAAGTATTTTCGCACCATATCTGTGATGTTGTAGCAAGTACCGACGAATTATGTTAAGTTAGATTCATGGACATTCATACTATATTAGTTGTTGGGTGATATTGCGAGAATTCCATTTATGCTTGTTATAGTACTTAACGTACGTTAACATGTATTCTTAACGTACGCTATGTAGGACGCCTTACGTACGTAATATCAATACGTTAACGTACGTAATGCGGGAGATCCTCCAGCAGTCCGCCTTTCGGCGGGTGGGGCCGAGCAGGGGTAGGTGGTCGGGAGTCGATCGCGACAGCCAAGTCAACGGCTATTACGTACGTAATAGCTGCCTGGTTACGTACGTATCGAACTGCGTGTTTTCAGGCAAGGAGATTTGATGAAATTGGTTACGTACGTAATGATCATAAGATTACGTACGTAAAGGCTATAACGTACGTTAACCACGTTCGTTAACGTACGTAATGTCAAGTTCAGATTATAAATGTATGACTTGCCATTCACTTCCTACTCGACCCTTTTCAACCTCCCAACTGAGGAACGATTCTTTTCCCCTCCAACTTCATTTCTAAGCCTTCCTAACTTGTGTTGGAGCTTCAACACTTGATTGGTGACTTGGAGAGCTAGAGATTGAAGTGTATCCCTTGAAGTGTTGGTGTTGTTCTTCATTTTAAGGTTGGTTTTTCTTTAACTCATATCAATTCCATGCTTATGATGATGTTAGTAGATAAATACTTCACATAATGTTAGTTTAAACTAGTGCAAACATGATAAGTTAATTGAATCATGCTCAAACTAAGTGAAGATTAACTTTGAAGGTATTAGTGTTACTTCTTGATGTAAATAACTTCATAATGTGATTGTGTTGATAATGATATACATAAAACCTGAGGTATAGCATGATAATCGGAAGTTGATTTTAGCCTCAACACTAGGAACATGTTAGGGATAATATCCTTAATGATTAAAAGTGAGAAATGTTAAATTTGTTTTGAACATTCTATTGATTCTTGAAGGTAGTATGGAACCATGATTTTTGGCCTCTAAAACCTTTGTAATAAAATTGTTGAAGTTACTTCCAAAATTTCAAGTATCCAATAATATAACTAGGCTTTTAATAAATTCTTCAAAGTAAAACAATGAATGTTGATAGAAGGAAGTTGTAATCTTCATATGTTCGAAATTATCGATTTCATTAAAGGGTGTTAATCACTACATTAATAGATTGATAATGTTCTTAAGAGGATTGTGTTGAATATGATGGTACAAATGCGGTAGATGAGTAGCCGAATTCCATTTCATTAATTCGTGCGTGTCAAGAGGCGTAAATTAAGATGATGTTCTTAATTCACTAAAAACTTAAACTTATGTTTCATATAGTAATCAAGTTTTGAATGAAATCGTTGGTAAAATAATGAAGAATGTAATTAAACACAACTTATATCGTAATTGGAAGTGTCGATGATTTGAAAAGATATTTTCACGATATTGCATTGATGATAAACTAGACATCAAGAATTTGACATTAAGGTTAGAATATGTAATGAACATGATAAACATACGATGATTTGTAATAAGAACATTAAAATGATCAATAGGATAATCGATTTATTCAAGTAAATTTACGAATATTGTTTATGCGATAATACCATTATCGTACGAATGTGTTGTTGAATGAATTATATTTCATTCAAGGTTGCTTGTTCACGTGAGTATTGTTAGACGAGGATACCGTTCGTTTGACTATTCAAGGAAGGATTATTCGTCTACGGAATTGAGGCAAGTTATCTTGCTTGGTTATAATGATGTGTGGATTCTTATGATGATTATGCATTTCGTGTATATGAAACACCTATAAACTTGTGTCTTGTGACTTGAGGTTGTTCTTAATGATGTCCGTTTTCATCATGGGATTGTATTCCCAAGTTCGTTACTTTTGGACCCTTGATATTGTTGAGCTTGTTGACACTTCGGTGAGTTGTTCGATTCCTTGGTAAAAGTGTAATTCGTTGAGTTTCGTTGTCATGTTGTATCGTGACATCTCTGGAGTCATATCTGCGTGCCGATTGGTTATGTGTAGGATTTTTAGCCGGGCACTTGATGATCATGCGTGGATGTTTTCCGCATTTAGATCGTGCACACGAGACGTAGTTCGTGAGGCTAATTAGGTACATCGTCCCACGTATATTCTGGATTCCGTATACGGGGTGGACATGTGCACGGACACATTTCCGGATCGGGCGTACTGTGACGTCCGTCTTGAGCCATAGTATATGGTCGTTCGTATATTTGGTTATGTTTGACAGTTGGGACTGATTGTTTATACGCCTTCGGGGTATATTCAGTAGTCGGTGGATTTCTTTGAGATCAGTATATATATGAATTGTATAATGTCATGAGAATTATTATCATTTATAGCTGACCCTGTGGTTTGGGGCGAAATAGTTGTATTTCAGGGCGAGGAAAGGGCAAGGCACAGGAGGAGCACAATGGCGACGGAGGATTCTGATGTATGCTATTTCGGGGGGCCCGAGTCTTTTGGTTGTTCGGTTATGTTTTAATTGTGACTTTCGTTTTATTTTTTTTGTGTCGGATGAATGTACTAAAATTTGTTAGGTACTGCCCATCGTCATATGGTCTGTACCGAGCTTGGATCCTGTGTATGTTTGCTCGTATTTAAAAACATGAATAACTCATACTCCACACCGGGGTTTTGATAAATATTGTGGTACGGTGCCACGTTGTCAGATTTTAAGTGTATATTGTGATATCGCCTGGTGGGTCCCAGGAGGGATCCACGGCACTGTAATGGCCACTGTTTTTGGGCTGTTACAGAAGATGGTATCGGAGCGTGTGTTTTTATTTTGAGTCATTGTAGGATCGAAATAGCATCAAGAAAACTTCGTGCCACGTGTAACCTGTGCAAGCGCCTGACCCGTCGAATACGGTATGTTCTCATGAACCATAATTTGATTACTGGCATGATATTGACGATGTATTGGTCTCCTTACTTATCTTGGCATCTTGCTACCATGAGGCAAAATTCATCTGTTTGAGGAGAACCTAAATTAATTATATGATTGGAATTGTTTCGACTTAATGTTGATATGATATTGAGTGTGTAACACTTGTAGTGCTAGTGATTCTTTACAACTGCTTTGTTGGATAGGAAATTCCCTGTTACTATTAACTTAGCATGAATTACGATTGATAAATCGAACTGTACTTGTGACTTGATTCTTTCAGTATGGAAAGGAACCTTAGAGGCCGTGGCAAAGGGGGACGAGGCCGCGGAAGAGGCCGAATTCCGATACCACGAGCTAACAGACGCGCGAATGTGGAGCGAGTTCCTGACAGTGATTCGCCTTCTAGGGACCAATCACACCACACCGAGAGAATGCACGTGTCGATCCTTACACCGTGATGCGGGGCATGATGGCCCGAGATGACCCAAATGGGTCGGTGATGGAAACTATGCGAGAAATACTCTTGGTCAACGGCGGGGACAACAACCTCCGCCTCCGGTGCACAGGCGGGATCGTGAGCCGGATTATTAGCGACATATCACGTCGGCGACCCGAATTTTGAAGGCTCATCGAGCCTGCGACATTGTACACCTTGGATAGAGCATTTCGAGAAACTGTTCGAGATGGTGGAGTGCCAGAGGAAAATCGATTCTTTTGTGACTACTACCTTAGTAAGAGTGCCCATACTTGGTGGCTTTCTGTGAGGCCTGCCGAAGGCGCGAGTACTTGGGAGGAATTCAAGAATCTTATGCTAGATCGTTACTATCCTGCACCCCTCCGTGAAGCCAAACTGTCCTAATTACTAAACCCCGACCCATCGGAAGACGAGGATGTGTTAGCGATTGCTGAAAAATTCCAAGCACTTCTCCCTTTTGCTACGTCAGTTGTCCGTTCGGAAGCTGATAAAATCAAATATTTCCTCAAGAGGCTTAAACCCCGAATGAGGATGCAATTACTCAATCACCAGCATGCGACCTTCAGGAGTTTATTGAGAAGGCTTTGGAGTATGAACTTACCGCGAAGGAGATTTCTAAGAAGCGGCCTCGGTTTTCCAACAAGAGATCCAGGAACTGACCCAAGGAGACGATGGCAGGGGTATTCAAGAAACCCCGGCTATACCAAATCCTTCGGCGGCCACCTATGGCACCGAAAGCCGCAGAACGCACTCTCGGGCAATCGGCTCACCTGTCGTGTGTTATAACCGTGGGGACCGAGGCATATCAGCTCCAGTGTCCGGCCGGCCGTTGCCTGTCACACTTGCGGGAAGAACGGTCATCGTGCTCGCTATTGCCGGGGTGGACTCGGGCGTGCTCCAGTAGCATCTCTTGCTCCAGTACAGTCTTCTGTTCAGGAACGTGCTCCTCCATCCGCTTCTTACCAGACTACCGGGGCGAACAAAGGGATGGGCCGTGGAAATAAAGTTGGTACACCTGCTTCCGGGGTTGCAAAACCCAGAGTCTACGAGATGAAGAAAGCCGATGATCCCGAAGCCAGCATGATTGCAGGTACTCTCGAGATCCACTCTCAGCCCGTTTGTGTTCTTTTTGATACTGGTGCTTCACACTCCTTTTTGTCTAGTTCTTGTTTGAGTCGTTTGCATTTGAATCGTGTTACCGATTGTGAACCTTATGTAATTGGTCTACCCGATGGTAGAAGAATTATTGGGAGTCGTGAAGTACAGAACTGTCCGATTAGCATGAACAACCGTGAGTGGTTGTCCGACTTAATTGTAGTTGATTTACCTAAAGATGATGTAATCTTGGGTATCGACTGGATGGATCGTCACGATGCCGTCCTTAGCGTCCGTAAGCGAATGGTGACCGTCACATCGGATGATGGCGTCGAGTGTATTTTTCGGGGTGATAATCCCAATCATTCAGGAGAGTCATCGGCTATGAAGGCTATGAGATTACTGAACCAGGGATGCATTGGTTATTGGTGTTACATGACTAAGACAGCTGACCGGCCAGTCAAATTGATTGATATTCCAGTAGTTCGAGATTATCCAGATGTATTTCCAGACGAGCTTCCAGGAATACCCCCACAGCGAGAGGTGGAATTCACCATTGAGTTGGAGCCAGGGACGTCCCCGCTTTCGAAAGCACCATATCGTATGGCCCCGACTGAGATGCAGGAGTTGAAGAGACAACTCGAATAATTAACTGAGAAAGTGTATGTTCGACCCAGTGCATCCCCTTGGGGAGCGCCGGTGTTATTCGTACGGAAGAAGGATGGATCGCTGCGTTTGTGTATTGATTACCGGGAGCTGAACAAGGTAACAATTTAGAACAAATATCCTTTACCTTGCATCGATGATCTATTGGATCAGCTCCAGGGAGCCGCTGTATTTTCCAAGATCGACTTGAGGTTCGGGTACCACCAATTTCGGATTCGAGAGTCTGACGTCCCAAAGACAGCTTTTCGCACCCGCTATGGGCATTATGAGTTCGTTGTCATGCCATTCGGACTGACTAATGCGCCTGCAGTATTCATGGAATTGATGAATCGGGTTTTTATTAATTATCTGGATCGTTTTGTAGTCGTTTTTATTAACGATATCTTGGTCTACTATCGTGATCATGAGGAGCATGAGTGTCACCTCCGCCAGGTTCTCGATGCGTTAAGGCGAGAGCAACTCTATGGAAAATTTTCTAAGTGTGAATTCTGGATGTCTGAAGTTATTTTTCTAGGTCATGTGATATCAGCGGAGGGAGTGAGAGTAGACCCACAAAAGACGGAAGCTATCCGAGACTCGCTACCCCCGAAGAACGTGAAGGAAGTTCGTAGTTTTCTGGGTCTAGCAGGCTATTACAGACGATTCGTGGAAGGATTTTCCAAAATTGCTCAACCGATGACTAATCTGTTGAGAAAAGACAAGAAGTACTTGTGGTCGGAAGCATGTCAGCAAAGTTTTGATGAACTCAAAGGTCGATTAATTTCAGCACCTGTTTTGGTACTACCTAGAGGAACGGAAGGATTCGCGGTATACAGCGATGCATCGAGGCAGGGCCTTGGCTGCGTGTTAATGTAGGACGGGAAAGTGATCGCCTATGCGTCCAGGCAGTTGCGTCCTTACGAGGTCAACTACCCGACTCATGACTTGGAGTTAGCAGCCGTAGTGTTTGCTTTAAAAATCTGGCGCCACTATCTGTATGGAGTTACCTGCCAGATTTTTACGGACCACAAGAGCCTGAAGTATATTTTTACCCAGAAGGAGTTGAATATGAGACAAAGGAGGTGGTTAGAGCTAATCAAAGACTATGATATCGAGATCCTTTATCATCCAGGCAAGGCAAACATGGTTGCCGATGCCTTGAGCCGCAAGACTGTGCTGGAGCAGATACTAGCTCGTCTGACCGCCCAGAGGGAGTTGCAATTAGAGTTCATGAGACCAGAGATTGAGGTCTGGATACAACGCATTCAGGGACAACTGTGCATGCTTGAGATTTCACCGTCCCTTGATGAGACGATCAGGACGAAACAGATGACGGACCCAATCTTATCCAGAGTTCGAGGAGAAATCGATCAGGGGAAGGCCCCTGGATTTGTGGTTCACGAGGATGGACTGTTACGCTTTAAAAATCGAGTATGTGTACCAGCAGAAGAAGAGTTGAAGAATACTATTCTAAAGGAGGCTCATGCTACCCCGTATTCCATACACCCGGGATCGAACAAAATGTATAAGGATTTGAAGCCGTATTATTGGTGGGGTAACATGAAACGGGAGGTTGCCGAATTCGTTTCGAAATGTTTGACCTGTCAGCAGGTCAAGATTGAGCATCAACGACCAGCAGGCATGATGAAATCGCTTCCGATTCCCGAGTGGAAGTGGGAAGACATATCGATGGATTTTATTACTAGTTTGCCGACGAGCCGTCGAGGCATGAATACGATTTGGGTGGTTGTGGATCGATTGACTAAATCAGCCCATTTCTTGGAGATCAAGGACACTTGGGGCCCTGAGAAATTGGCCCAATTATTCATCAAAGAGATTGTGAGACTACATGGCACCCCTAAGAGTATTGTATCAGATCGGGACGGACGGTTCGTGTCGCACTTCTGGAAGGCGGTTCATCGTGCTATGGGTACACAGTTGAACTTCAGTACGGATTTTCATCCTCAGACCGACGGTCAGTCTGAGAGGACAATTCAAACTCTAGAGGATATGTTGAGGGCATGTGCTCTCGATTGGAAGCCTGACTGGGAAGCCCAACTGCCGTTGGTAGAATTCACATACAATAATAGCTGGCACGCCTCGATCATGATGGCACCTTATGAAGCATTGTATGGTCGTCGTTGTAGGTCCCCCTTGTGCTGGGAAGAATTGTCTGAATCTATTGGTATGGAACCTGATATGTTATTAGCAGCCCGCGAGAAGATTTCCCTGATCAAGAGCCGTCTATTAACGGCCCAAAGCCACCAGAAATCATATGCAGATAATCGTCGACGACCACTCGAGTTTGAGGTTGGTGACCATGTACTAGTCAAAGTATCTCCTACTAGAGGTGTTTTCCGATTCGGGAAGAGAGGCAAATTGAGCCCAAGGTACATTGGTCCGTTTGAGATCCTGGAACGAGTAGGCGACCTAGCCTATCGTTTAGCATTACCACCAGCTTTGAGCCGGATTCACAACGTATTCCATGTATCTCAGTTAAGGAAGTATGTTGCTGATCCAAGTCACGTTATTCAATTCGACGAGGTCGAAATAGCCGACGACCATTCGTATGAAGAACAGCCTGTGCAGATACTCGAGAGAAGAATTAAACAGCTGAGGAAAAAAACGATTCCCTTATTAAAAATTCAGTGGTCAAGACATGGAGTTGAGGAAGCTACGTGGGAGACTGAAGATAGCATGCGAGAGAAATACCCCGAACTGTTTACCCCTTAGTTTCGGGGACGAAACTCCTTTTAAGGGGGGGAGTATGTAATACCCTCGCCTTTAATATTGTATTTCATGATTTAAGTTAAGTATTTTCGCACCATATCTGTGATGTTGTAGCAAGTACCGACGAATTATGTTAAGTTAGATTCATGGACATTCATACTATATTAGTTGTTGGGTGATATTGCGAGAATTCCATTTATGCTTGTTATAGTACTTAACGTACGTTAACATGTATTCTTAACGTACGCTATGTAGGCCGCCTTACGTACGTAATGTCAATACGTTAACGTACGTAATGCGGGAGATCCTCCAGCAGTCCGCCTTTCGGCGGGTGGGGCCGAGCAGGGGTAGGTGGTCGGGAGTCGATCGCGACAGCCAAGTCAACGGCTATTACGTACGTAATAGCTGCCTGGTTACGTACGTAACGAACTGCGTGTTTTTAGGCAGGGAGATTTGATGAAATTGGTTACGTACGTAATGATCATAAGATTACGTACGTAAAGGCTATAACGTACGTTAACCACGTTCGTTAACGTACGTAATGTCAAGTTCAGATTATAAATGTATGACTTGCCATTCACTTCCTACTCGACCCTTTTCAACCTCCCAACTGAGGAACGATTCTTTTCCCCTCCAACTTCATTTCTAAGCCTTCCTAACTTGTGTTGGAGCTTCAACACTTGATTGATGACTTGGAGAGCTAGAGATTGAAGTGTATCCCTTGAAGTGTTGGTGTTGTTCTTCATTTTAAGGTTGGTTTTTCTTTAACTCATATCAATTCCATGCTTATGATGATGTTAGTAGATAAATACTTCACATAATGTTAGTTTAAACTAGTGCAAACATGATAAGTTAATTGAATCATGCTCAAACTAAGTGAAGATTAACTTTGAAGGTATTAGTGTTACTTCTTGATGTAAATAACTTCATAATGTGATTGTGTTGATAATGATATACATAAAACCTGAGGTATAGCATGATAATCGGAAGTTGATTTTAGCCTCAACACTAGGAACATGTTAGGGATAATATCCTTAATGATTAAAAGTGAGAAATGTTAAATTTGTTTTGAACATTCTATTGATTCTTGAAGGTAGTATGGAACCATGATTTTTTGCCTCTAAAACCTTTGTAATAAAATTGTTGAAGTTACTTCCAAAATTTCAAGTATCCAATAATATAACTAGGCTTTTAATAAATTCTTCAAAGTAAAACAATGAATGTTGATAGAAGGAAGTTGTAATCTTCATATGTTCGAAATTATCGATTTCATTAAAGGGTGTTAATCACTACATTAATAGATTGATAATGTTCTTAAGAGGATTGTGTTGAATATGATGGTACAAATGCGGTAGATGAGTAGCCGAATTCCATTTCATTAATCCGTGCGTGTCAAGAGGCGTAAATTAAGATGATGTTCTTAATTCACTAAAAACTTAAACTTATGTTTCATATAGTAATCAAGTTTTGAATGAAATCGTTGGTAAAATAATGAAGAATGTAATTAAACACAACTTATATCGTAATTGGAAGTGTCTATGATTTGAAAAGATATTTTCACGATATTGCATTGATGATAAACTAGACATCAAGAATTTGACATTAAGGTTAGAATATGTAATGAACATGATAAACATACGATGATTTGTAATAAGAACATTAAAATGATCAATAGGATAATCGATTTATTCAAGTAAATTTACGAATATTGTTTATGCGATAATACCATTATAAATGCGAATGTGTTGTTGAATGAATTATATTTCATTCAAGGTTGCTTGTTCACGTGAGTATTGTTAGACGAGGATACCGTTCGTTTGACTATTCAAGGAAGGATTATTCGTCTACGGAATTGAGGCAAGTTATCTTACTTGGTTATAATGATGTGTGGATTCTTATGATGATTATGCATTTCGTGTATATGAAACACCTATAAACTTGTGTCTTGTGACTTGAGGTTGTTCTTAATGATGTCCCGTTTTCATCATGGGATTGTATTCCCAAGTTCGTTACTTTTGGACCCTTGATATTGTTGAGCTTGTTGACACTTCGGTGAGTTGTTCGATTCCTTGGTAAAAGTGTAATTCGTTGAGTTTCGTTGTCATGTTGTATCGTGACATCTCTGGAGTCATATCTGCGTGCCGATTGGTTATGTGTAGGATTTTTAGCCGGGCACTTGATGATCATGCGTGGATGTTTTCCGCATTTAGATCGTGCACACGAGACGTAGTTCGTGAGGCTAATTAGGTACATCGTCCCACGTATATTCTGGATTCCGTATACGGGGTGGACATGTGCACGGACACATTTTCGGATCGGGCGTACTGTGACGTCCGTCTTGAGCCATAGTATATGGTTGTTCATATATTTGGTTATGTTCGACAGTTGGGACTGATTGTTTATACGCCTTCGGGGTATATTCAGTAGTCGGTGGATTTCTTTGAGATCAGTATATATATGAATTGTATAATGTCATGAGAATTATTATCATTTATAGCTGACCCTGTGGTTTGGGGCGAAATACTTGTATTTCAGGGCGAGGAAAGGGCAAGGCACAGGAGGAGCACAATGGCGACGGAGGATTCTGATGTATGCTATTTCGGGGGCCCCGAGTCTTTTGGTTGTTCGGTTATGTTTTAATTGTGACTTTCGTTTTATTTTTTTTTTGTGTCGGATGAATGTACTAAAATTTGTTAGGTACTGCCCATCGTCATATGGTCTGTACCGAGCTTGGATCCTGTGTATGTTTGCTCGTATTTAAAAACATGAATAACTCATACTCCACACTGGGGTTTTGATAAATATTGTGGTACGGTGCCACGTTGTCAGATTTTAAGTGTATATTGTGATATCGCCTGGTGGGTCCCAGGAGGGATCAACGGCACTGTAATGGCCACTGTTTTTGGGCTGTTACAAACACCATGTACCTCTATTCAAATAATACCTCAACTAATTACCTAGGTATAACAGCGCTACGTATCTCGCTTTGGTATAAATGCATCATTTTATTTTTGATTACAAATGCTCCTGCCTTATGATTAGAGGTATATATGCCGGCAACCTTGCGACCGAAAGGACTCTTCGGAGGTATATATGTGCATTGTGTGCAACAAAGGTTCTAAGAATGTTTTGTATATGTTGTGCATACGAATTGGTTTCCCCTCTTCCACCACCGGGTAAGAAAGCTTTACAGCTGAGAAAATTTTCTTTGCTCAAATAAAAATTTTCTTGTGTGAACTTGAGTTATAATTTTGAAGGTAGGTTCTTGCTTTTATTATTTTGGTGATTTCAGTTTACCTTAATAGACCGTGCAAGTGTTACAAAAGTAAAGGAGTTTCATATATTATTCCAAATGTTATATCTTCACCTTTGTAGATGAACAATCAGATTTAGACAAAAATATAAGTATGAGAAGAATAAGGTTTTATTCCTCTCATTGGTGTAAAAACCTGTGGATCATGTATGGGTTGGGGCTGTCCAAGACCAATCCATTATATTTTAAGAGAACAAAAAAAAAAGTATTTTCTAATATTTCGAAATACATTGAAATTTTATTAATTTTTTACAGAAAAAAATTATAAAAAATCCATGTATTTAAGAGGAAAACAGGAGTCCATAGAACAACAGGAGCCCATAGAAGAGCTCTACATGGTATCTGCATTGCGCATCAATCCAACTTTCTGCAAATCACAAAAAAAAAAAATATTTTACTGAGGGAAAACAACATGAATAGCACAGGTTGGAAAACGACTAGGCTATAGTGAAATTTACTTATAAAATACATATGTAAGCATATTCATCAAACTTGTTGTTGTTGAGCACATTTTCGATGAACCGTACAACACGTTTTCAATGAAGAGATCGCAAATTTTGTGACATTTAGATAAGAAATAAACCAAGTAATAACTAGGGATGTATCAACTTGGAAAAAAGTGATTTGATTCCAATCCAAAACCAAAGAGGCTACATTGGCAATAACTTAAAAGTGAAAATCTACATGGAGATGCTCATTGCGAAAACTATATAAGAAGTAGTAGATAAAGAATAAAAAATGCACATTAGTATAAAAAAACAAAAATAAATCGAACCTTGTGTTTTTTCCCATTATTACATTTTCCGCCCCTCTTGATTGTCCGTTTTTACAATCATCCAGCTGTACTACCAAAAATATCCTTTCAATTTTGCCTTTATTGTGAATTTAGCACCTCTGTATTCTGAATAAACTGCTCACATATCACCGACTCTTGATATTTATGAATTTAAAATTTTATAAACTTCCCTAAAAAAAGGAATTTGCTTTCATTATAAATAATAACATAATACAATATTAATATGTTTTTATTGACCTTTTTTATAAAAAAAGATAGCTATAGTCGCATATATTTAATATAACATCATCTATTTTTTCCTCAAATATTGAGTTTATAACATCTGGTTCATTCCAACAATAGTAGTATTTACTAAAACTTTTTTTTAGCATATAAAAAAACAGTTTTTTTATTTTTTTTGAAACAATATAAAACAATACTGAAAATAACGAATACAAAACAACATCTATGGGCAACCCCGTGCATCGCACGGGGGACAAAACTAGTATATATATATATATATCAAATACGGTAACAATATATATTATATATATGTAAAATATAGTGATATGTTTCTTTTTTTTTTGGCCCGCGGCCAGTCCGTCAGCCCGGGCAGTCCGTCCATTAAGTTCGGGGTTAATCAGTCTGGGCCAAATAAGTTCGGATTTAAATGGGCTCGAAAATATCGGTCCTAACTCATTTTTTGACGGGTTAAACGGTTCAGCCCGCCGGGCGGGCCTGTTTAACATCTCTACTAACAACATATTAGGCGTCGTACTTAGAGACTCAGACAAGTCGTCGCAACACAACGAAAACCTGCAATGACGGCCACACAATACCTCATAAAATGCCATCGTTATCGAAACATGTCAACTATTATTGTAGGTGACGTTGATATATGAATGTAATTATTCAAACAAATATTCATATTACAGAGACAATTATAAATTTATCCAAAAAGCAACACCAAAAACAAAATTTATATGTTGATATAATTATCAGACCATGAATATTAATAGGCTAAAATGCTCTTGGGGTCCCTTAACTAAATTTCAGATAACGATTTAGTCCTTTAACTTTTTTTGTCCCAACTAAATACTTTATCTTTTAAATTTCAAGCAAAGTTAGCTTTTTTTGTTGGTCTCCGTTACAATAATTAATCAGATGTTGATTTTATGCCTACGTGGCTATAAAAATTCCTACGTGTCAAATCCCTAACATACGTGTCTATTTCCTATCCTACGTGATGGGTCACGTGGGTTGACCTTTGTTTCAGTTGCGGCAGGCCGGAATTGGAGAAGGCGGGTTGCGGTCCGTGAAGAAGATGACTAGGGTGGTCTGCAACGATGGTTCGCGATAGGGGGGTCACAGAGCAACGACGTCGCAGTGGTTCATTGAGGTTGGTTCGCGGTCGGATTTTTGGCTGAGGTCGATGAAGCTGGCGACGTCCGGACGGTGATGCTTTTCTTGAGCGGTGGTTCGTTGAGGTTGGTTCGCGGTCGAATTTTTGGCTGAGGTCGATGAAGCGGGCGACGTCCGGTCGGTGATGCTTGTCCGATTGGAATCTGGCAGAGGCGAAAGAAAGAGACTAGCCAGCAAATCGGATTGGGGAAGATGACAGTCGTCCGAAATTAGGGTTTCGGTCGGGGAAGGGGGATCTGGCCTTTGAAAGGGATGACGGCAGCAATCAGAATTAGGGTTTCTGGGGAAAATCCACGTAGGTTAGGAAATAGACACGCATGTTAGGGATTTGACACGTAGGAATGTTTATAGCCATGTAGGTATAAAATCAGGATCTGATTAATTATTGTAACGGAGACCAACGAAAAATGCTAACTTTGCTTAAAATTTAAAAAATAAAATATGTTGGCTAAATATACCAACCCAAATTACTAAGTATACCAACTTAATCATTTTTTTTTTTTTTTTTTGCTTTTACCCCTCCCTCCCCTCCACCCCCGCCGCCCCCTTCTCCTCCTTTCTCACAAAGATTTCAACGCCTTTTCTTTTGTTAATTTTTTTACTTTTTTTTTTAATTTTTATTTTTTTGTTAGTTTTTTACTTTTTTTTTGTTATTTTTAAAAATAGATAAATACAATTATGATAATACCAAAAAAATTGTGTAAAAATGTATTATTTAAATAGATAAATATTATACATCATGTTTATTAAATACATTACGTAAGATAATACAAAAAAATAGAGAAGTACAATTATGATAGCTTTATAGTCGCCGCCACGATCACACATGAGTACAACTTTATACACGAAACGAAAAGGTTTCTTATTTGATCTTTTGTTGACGATGACAACACCTAGAGAGTGCGCCATGTTTTGTACCCAATCCATCAATTCTTCACGAGACCCGAACACCTAAAAATAAATTGCAAGTGTATAAAAAATCGACATTTATAAAAAATTAAAACCATATAATTGTACATGATTAGTGGCAAATTCTGGTGTCATCGTGAAAAATCCAGCATCTTCAGTTAAATTATTTTCGTTAAAAATCGACATTTGTGGGCGTGGATGTATATGTGTGTTTAGTTGTGTGTATCCATGATGTGTGTGTGCAATATCCCCTAAATATAGAGTTGTGTGTGTGCGTGTATCGGGGAAGAAAAAAAATGAACGTCCAGCTGCCCCATAGCTGTCATTAACAATTTCAATGGGTTCTCATTTCAACATATTGACTAATTTTAATTAAGAAATCTGACAGCAAAAAAATAGTTGTACTCCCAATGTATTGACTAACTGACAGCAAAAAAATAATTGTACTCCCAATATATTGACTAACTGACAGCAAAAAAATAGTTGTACTCCCAATAAATTCTGGTGAATTTAGTAGCACTAAGTATTGTGTGTGGGGTGGGGTCACTGTCACATGCAACCCCACGGCCATCAAGATGCATTTGCAGTTCTCTCTCTCTCTCTCTCTCTATTAATTAATAACTCTTTTTTTTCTTTTTTGGGGTTCCACATAAAACAGATGTTGTCGGATTGCTGCCCCCATGAAGCTGCTGTGCTGCATCATCATAGTAGTATAAAAAAAGGTGATAGGCGGGGGAAGTACAGTAGAAACTCTATAATATAATACACTTGGGACCACCAAAATTTATTAATTAAAAGAGTTATTAATTAATCGATAAATTAATAATTATTAATTTATATATTAATTAATATTTTATTAATTTATAGTAGAATACTTAGTTTACAAACACCTTTCAAGCTTCCACTTAATTATTGTATACAATGCATGTATATCAAATGAACGGCCCAATTTGAAAGAAACCTTCAATCTCCCACCTTATTATGCTTCTTGTGTTCAATGTATCACTTTATGGACATTAAAAATATTTTCTATATAAATACAAGATCAAAATAGGTTAACACAAACAAATCATACACACAACATGGCTTCCCATCTTAAAGGTGTGAAAAAACAACAATGACAGATTTAGATTCAAGAGCATTATGCAAGCACAACAAGGATAATCCAAGTCTCACTCAAAAGCAATTGCAAGAATGGGTTCATAGTAACTATGGTTTGCAGTGAGTCAAGCGACAATATCGAATACGATTAAGCGTTCTTTAGAGTATCTCTCACTTGCTCCCGAAAGAGGCGATATTAAGCGACACAAACCGGCAAAATTTCCTGACCTAGAAAAATCTCTCTATGAATGGATTCTTCAATATCAAGAACATGTGAATATGACAGGTGAACTAATCATCGAGAAGGCGAAAAAGTTCATGAAAGATATGTATCCAGTGGATACTCCAGACTTTACTTTTTCTATTGGTTGGCTTGGAAAGTTCAAAGCAAGATATGGAATTAAAAATTTCCGGCGTTTCGGAGAGAGTGGATCTGTTGAAATGGAGGGCATGGAGGACAAATTAAAATCCATAAGAGACAAAGTTGATCAGTTTGAAATGAAAGACATCTTTAATATGGATGAAACATGTTTTTTTTTATTATTTTATTTTATATTTTGTACTTTAGTGATGTAATTATTTACATGTTTTGATCTTAAACAGGTTTGTTTTTTATACTTCAACCGGATCATTCCCTTGCAACAATGCAGCTTGAAGGGAAAAAACAAGACAAGGAAAGACTAACTGTTGCTATTTGCTGTAATGAGGACGGTTCGGAAAAACTTCCTTTATGGATTATTGGGAAATATGCTAAACCAAGGTGCTTCAAGAATGTAAACTTGAAGAGTCAGAACTGTGAGTACTGTGCTAACAAACGAGCTTGGGTGACTGGTGTGTTATTTGAAGAATATGTTCGCCAACTTGATAAAAAAATGGTTGGAAGAAAAATTCTCTTGATTGTGGATAATTGCCCTGCTCATCCAAAAGTTATTGAAGGATTATGAAATGTTGAATTATTTTTTTTGCCACCAAACACAACTTCAAAAATTCAACCTTGTGACGCGGGGATCATACAAGCTTTTAAGATGCATTATCGTCGTCGATTTTATAGAAGTCTTTTGGAGGGTTATGAATTAGGGGTTCCAAATCCAGCAAAAATAAATGTATTAGATGCAATGAATCTTGCAATTTCAGCATGGACTATGGATGTTCGTGCAAATACAATTCTGAATCTTCGTCATTGTAAACTTCGATCAACAGATAACATGACTTTTGAGAACTCGGATGAAGGTGGTGAAAGCCTTTGAAGAACTCAGAATTTGATCAAAGAGTTGGGTTATCGCAATGGATGTCGAAGATGTTCGACTCACCCGTAAGAAAATGTAGTTGCCGATTGTTGGTGATGAAGAAATTATTGAAAGCGTTATTGGAATTAATAAAGATGATATCGATGAAGAAGATGATGAAAGTTCTACAATGGAGCCCCCTTCACGAAACGAAGCTATTAAAGCGGCAATCACATTGAACAATTTCTTGTTGAGCTATGAGAAAACAACACCAGAAGTTCTTACCATGTTAAGGAAAATTAGAGACGAGATTCAAGGGGAAATTGATTCAACAAAAAAACAAAAGACAATTGAGTCATTTTTCAAGAAACCTTCATAAATCATTCATGTAATATGCTATATATAAGGAATTATTAATTTATATTTTATATGGGGTCTAAAGAAATTATCAAAAATGTATTATCTTATAATTTTAGCGAATTATTAATTTAGCACCCTATCCCCGAGTCGGGACCGACAAAAAATATTATCTTAGAGAGTTTATTAAATAATCGAGTATTAATTTATCGAGTTTCTACTGTACACAAAATTAATTTGACCCCATTTAAAAAGGTGGTAGGCCCCATGCTTTAGTATAGTTAGCAAGACCCTGTTCTTTTGGATTTATTTTTCGATTTTCGATTCGATTCGATTCGATTCGATTCATTCGATTCGATTCGATTGAGTCAGTCCAATTCATTCGATTGATTGATTCGATTAAATATAGCTTCTTCTTCTTCTTCTTCTTCTTCTTATTAATCTTAATTATTATTTTTACTAATAATATTACTATTATCGTTGTTGTTATTATTATTATTTACCATTATTATTATTATTATTTACCCTTAATATATTATTATTTACCATTATTATTTATTATTTACCATTATTATTATTATTTACCATTATTATTATTATTTACCCTTAATATATATTTGATTCGAATCCATTCGATTCAAATCCATTCGATTCGATTCATTCGCCTAATTCAATTCAATTCGGTTGAGCCTTTCATTCAAATTCAAAAGAATAAAAAGTTACTTTATCTCATCTGCCATTAAAGTAAAATCGATATCGACAGGCGGTAAAACCATATTGTTGTAAGCAAAGCAGCTGGAATCGGGGTGCAGGGTTGCACGTGCAACCTGTGACGGGACACCACTTCGAAGATTGTCGTTTAGGAAACTGCTAAAATACCAACAGAGCACACCTCACAATTTGGTCGTCGCTTTGATCTCTTTTGTTCTTTTCCTGTTTCTTCCTTTGCCATTCAAATAAAATAGATTCAATTCAGGCCACTTTCAAGCTCTTCACTTTCTCTTCCTTCTCTCTGTCATCGGTTTTTTCAATCGCCAGGCTTCTCTCTCAAGAGGATCTTCAGATCCTGCAGGCCCTTTTGGTGCGAGCAAAATCCCTGCATTGTTAAACCTTTTCATGTTATAATAAATAGAATTGTACTATGTGTTATTATTGATTTTTTTTTTTTATGTCAGATCTTCAAGATCATCTATAGAGAGGCTAAGGAATTGTGAGAGAAGAGATAAAACCAAAAAAACGAGGATGTCTAAGGCAGGGACATTGGATTTGGCATCTGGTGTCGGTGGAAAGATTGAGAAGAATGAAGTTCTCTCAGCCGTTGACAGGTAATGTTTTAACCACCAATCCTCTGCATCTCTCTTTGACTATCTGGTCTCATTTCTTTCGTTTTCAATTGTTATCGGACCTCGCTGTCACTTTTTGCTGAATCTTGCATTGTACTCTGCGGCAATTATGTTCTTGTTCAGTCCTCTTGTTGAGAGTATTAGGGGTCAATGAACAATATTTCTAACCCGAACCGTTCGAAATGAAAAAAAATATCAATGTTGAGTGCTTGAGTTCGAGACAGCTAACCAATTGAAGAAATAGTCCAGAATTTTAATTAATTAAGAACCTTAAAATTATCAAGAACCCTAAAATTTCCTCAAAAAGTAAAGATTTTTGAAGGGAACCGTTAGGTTGGAGAATTGCAAACGACCCGACAAAGTTCAAATTTTTGAAAACCCTGTCGCGTAGCTGGTATGCGTATCCCCGAGTCAGACAAGTGTATCCCCCATGCGTGTTTTTTTTTTTTTTTTTTTTTTTTTTTTTTGGTGTGATTCGGCAGGTGGTGAATCGGATAGTATCCGCCACGAATTTATACCCGCATCTGTATCCCAGTCTAGTCGAATCGGATACTATGCAAAAGTGGGGAATCCATGTATCACAGGCGAACACTTTAGGTGAAATTTTGCTAAATGTACTATGCAAAAGATGGGGGGAGTTATCCTGTGATGTGTGAGTCCTAAATGGGCATCAATGAACTTTTCATATTGGAATAGAGATGTGAAGTTCTACCATGCTAACTATGTGCATTTGATAACTGATTTTTTCCTCTCTTTTATGAGATCTGGATTAAGTAACTAGTTGAGGAAGCCAATGGAGATTGGAGTTTTAGGCCTTCACAGAGTTCCTAATGATACTTTTTACCAGTTTTCATTGCCTCTTTCTGCCCATAACCATATAGAGGTTCATCATATCTATAATAGTAACATGAGTATTTCCCATTTTTGAGGCCCTTAAAAAACTTTCGGCTTCAAAGGGAGTTATTGTGGTTCTTAATGAATAGCATTAACCGTAAAGTGCCTAGTTTTATATTCAAGACAATAATTAGTTTCTAACCTGTAATGCGTTTTGGTTATAATTCTTGCTACATCAGCTTTTTGTTGTGTTTATATGACCTCTAGTTTTTCTGCACTTTGCTTTCCTAAGTCTTGGTTTATGGTGTGAATCGACAAGCACTTGCATTTCTGGATCACTTTAATAAAAGCAAGATAACTTAGTACTGCTTCTTTTATTTTGCAGGATGTAATTTGGTAGTTATGTTTGCTATCCTATTTGTTATGTAATTTTAGTAATTGTCTAGGACTACTTTGTAATTTCAGTTTTTTTTAGATGACTATATATTCTCTATGTTAGGAGTTTGTACGGGACATAATGAATACATTCAGTTTTTAATAACTTCTCTCTGCAAGTTCCGGAATCAGTTTTTTTCTGATCAACGTGACCTTGTAATTCTCTCGATTATGCTGCTGTGAGTGCATTATCTGGTATCGGAATCAGGACGATCAACAGAATGCCTCCCCGTAATCGTGTTCCTCGTGAAGCACAAATGGATGACATCCTCCGTCGTGAGGAAATACAGCAGTTGCGTCAACAAATCGCCCAGTTAACTGCTCAAGTTGCTGCCCTTCAGAATCCACAACCGCCCCCTCCAGTCGCTGCCGAGGAAACTGATGAGGAAAATGTCAATCCCTTTGCAGATCCAGCCCCTATTCCACACCCTGATGATCGTCGTTGGGAGATGGGGATGCGGTTAGAAATCCCTGAATTTACAGGAGACTTGCGTCCGGATGAATTTATTGATTGGTTGTCCACAGTTGAGGAGATTATGGATTTCAAAGGGGTTCCTCCTGCGTCCCGTGTTCCTTTGATTACTACGCGGTTACGCCAACGTGCCCAGGCGTGGTGGCAGCAATTAAAAAACAATCGGCAAAGACTTGGCAAGTCGAAGGTAACAACTTGGGCGAAACTTCAAAATACATGATGGCTGAATTCCTCCCATATAATTACGAAAAGGATTTGTATCAACGCCTTCAACGTCTACGCCAAGGCCAGAAATCGGTGGATGAATACACAGGGGAATTCTATGCTTTGTTGGCTCGTAACGACCTTTCTGAGACACCTGCCCAACTTGTTGCTCGCTACATTGGGGGTCTTCGGTTGCCCATTCAAGACTTACTGAATTTTTGTGATCCCTTTACTGTTTCCAAGGCTCATCAACGGGCTGTGCAGGCAGAGAAACAATTGGCTCGTCGCCCCCCTCCGCCTTTGCGTGTAACCCAAAAGTCGGAGACTGGCCCATCTCGCTCCGAGGGTCCTCTTCAGCTCCAAGATCCTCCACTTGTGCGCCCACCTCAACAGCCGGGACGAGGTCCTCCATTTAAATGTTTTAATTGTGGTGAAACAGGTCACCGAATGTCTGAATGCCGGCAACCTCTGAATCAAACTCTAGCTACATTTGATCAATTGCTGGCTGATGACAATCCTTCTGACCATGAGCAACCCCCAGAAGAAACAGAATATGTGGAAGGTGATAGTGGTCCATTGTTGATGGTCCATCGCACGTTCCTTTCGCCATGTGCTCTTACCGATGATTCGCAACGCCATAGTTATTAAAGGCGCGCCTCAAGCGCGCCTCAGGCGACAGGCGCGTAGAAAAAAGCCCTCATCGCCTCTCAAGACCAAAGGCGGGCGATGTGGGTGAGGCGCGCACCTTGGTGCGCCTTTTACCTGCGCCTCAGTGCGCCTCAGGCGCGCATTTTTTGTTTTTTGAACACTTGTAAATGTTATTTTTTATTGTTTGACACTTTATTTTTGTTAAACTTTACGTTTTTTTGATAGTTATATTTTCATTTCATTATGTGTTTATGAGTTTTATAATTTGATTTATTTTTATTTTTTATTTTTTTTTGCGCCTCACATTTGTCAGGTGCGCGCCTCGCCTTGCGCCTTGCGCCTCAGGCGATAGGAGCCCTTATCGCCTTGGTGCGCCTTTCGCCTTTAATAACTATGCGCAACGCACTTCAGTTTTCCAGTCCACATGTACTATTGGAGGTAAAGTCTCTTCATTTATTATTGATTCGGGAAGTTGTGAAAATGTTATTTCTCAAACTGCAGTAGAAAAGTTGGGTTTAATTTCCGAGGTTCATCCTTATCCGTATAAATTGGCTTGGTTGAGTCGTGGGACTGATTTGCTTGTTTCTCGCCGAGTTTTAGTTACTTTATCTGTGGGTCCAAGTTATGTTGATGATATTTATTGTGATGTGGTCCCTATGGACGCGTGCCATGTTCTCTTGGGACGTCCCTAGCAATTTGATCGGGCAACATTCCATGATGGTCGTACGAATACGTACTCTTTCATGTTTCGTGGTAAGAAAATTGTATTGCTGCCTAAACGGGGAACAGCTCCTTCTCCATCAACTGTAACTTTGAATCTGTTGTCTCGGAACCCTTTTGAAGCAGCCATGAACGAATCGGGAATTGTTTTTCTCTTGATTGCAATGTTACCTTCCCCTGAGTCTTCACCTCCATCTTCGGTTGAGAATTTGATTGATGAATTTCAGGACGTATTTCCTCCTGACCTCCCTGATGGCCTTCCACCTTTAAGGGACATTCAACATTGCATTGATTTTACACCTGCGCAGCTCTGTCTAATTGTCCTCATTATCGAATGAGTCCAACAGAACATGATGAGCTTCGTCGCCAAGTTGAAGCACTGCTTTCTAAGGGTCATGTCAGAGAAAGTCTCAGTCCATGTGCCGTTCCAGCCTTGCTCACGCCTAAGAAGGATGGTTCTTGGAGAATGTGTGTGGATAGCAGGGCCATTAATAAGATTACGGTTCGTTACCGTTTTCCAATTCCTCGCCTTGACGATCTTCTTGATCAATTACATGGAGCTTCTTTGTTTACAAAGCTTGATTTGAAGAGTGGATACCATCAAATTCGTATTCGGCCTGGGGACGAATGGAAGACAGCGTTTAAAACTCGGGAAGGATTGTCTGAATGGCTTGTGATGCCCTTTGGTCTATCTAACGCTCCTAGCACATTTATGCGAATCATGAACCAAACTCTTCGTCCCTTTATTGGTAAATCAGTTGTGGTGTATTTTGATGATATCTTGGTATATAGTGCAAATGCTGATTTACATTTACAACATTTACGGGCTGTTCTTGAGGTACTCCGTCGGGATAAATTTTTTGCCACTCTTCCGAAGTGTGTGTTTTGTTCTTCCAGAGTTCAATTCCTCGGATACGTTGTTTCTGCAGAGGGTCTTGCAGTTGATCCATCAAAAATAGCCGCCATAACTACTTAGCCAACCCCACAAACAGTTTCGGAGGTACGGAGTTTTCATGGCTTGGCCTCGTTCTATCGTCGATTCATTCCACATTTTAGTGGAGTAATGGCGCCGCTGACAGATTGTTTGCATTGTTCGAAATTTCTTTGGACGCCTGAAGCTGCTGCTGCTTTTGAGGAAATTAAACGGCGTCTTACTAGTGCCCCAATCTTGATTCTTCCTTATTTTCAGAGTCCGTTTGAGTTGCACTGTGATGCGTCTAAGTTTGGCATTGGTGCTGTGTTAAGTCAAGGAGGTAGACCTGTTGCATATTTTAGTGAGAAGCTTAAAGGACCTAAAGCCCGTTTCAGTACGTATGATGTAGAACTTTATGCTATTGTTCTGGCTGTGAAGCATTGGCGACACTATCTTTTTCAAAAAGAATTTGTTTTATTTACGGATCATGATGCCTTATGATATATTGGAAATCAGGACAAGATTTCAGCAAGGCATGCTTCCTGGCATGCTTATTTGCAACAGTTCACATTTGTTATCAAGCATAAGGCTGGAGTTACCAATCCGAGTGGCTGATGCTCTTAGTCGGAGAAAGACATTGTTGATCGAAATGAAGAATTTTGTGCCTGGTTTTGATACACTTCCTGATCAGTATGCTGCTGATCCTTTCTTCTGTACAATTCTGCAGAAAATTTCGGCAGGGAAGAAAGGGGATTTTTATTTGGAGGACGGGTTCCTATTTTATGGGGCTCGACTGTGTATTCCCGATGGCAGTCTTCGCCTCTTGCTTCTCCAGGAATTACACAACATGGGACATCCTGGGCAGGAGCGAACTTTTCAGCTGCTCTCTCACTCATATTTTTGGCCTTCTTTGAGACAGGATGTGCATAAGTTTGTCTCTCGTTGCCAGGTCTGCCAATTATCTAAGGGACAAGCATCCAATGCGGGTTTGTATTTGCCTCTTCCTATTCCTACTCAGCCTTGGACGGATGTCAGTATGGATTTTGTGGTGGGGCTGCCGTGCACTCTACGCGGAAATGACTCCATTTTTGTTGTCGTGGATCGCTTCTCCAAGATGGTTCATTTTATTGCTTGCAAAAAAAACTACAGATTCTATCGCTGTGGCTCATTTATATTTTCGGGATGTCTATAAGTTTCATGGCCTTCCATCTACCATCGTTTCTGATAGAGATACTAGGTTTCTAAGCCATTTCTGGCGCAGCCTTTGGCGTATGGTTAACACATCTTTAAACTTCAGGTCGGCTTACCACCCTCAAACAGATGGCCAAACTGAGGTTGTTGACCGTTCTTTGGGTGCTTTGCTTCGGGCTTTAGTGGGTGATCATGTGAAGTCTTGGGATACAAGACTACTACCACAAGCTGAGCTTGCACATAACGGGGCTACTAACAGATCGACAGGTTTAAGCCCTTTTGAAGTAATTTTTGGTTTGTTGCCTCGAGGACCTGTGGACCTCTTACCTCTGCCTTCAGCCATTAGACCTCATGGAGTGGCTTCGGATTTCATCATAGATGTTCAATGAGTGCATCAGCAAGTTCATGCCAATCTACTTAGTGCTACTACTGCCTACAAAGAGAGGGCTGATCGTGGGCGCCGGAAGTTGTTTTTGAGGTGGGGGATTTTGTTTGGGCCATTTTGACGAAAGAACGCTTTCCTGCGCATGAGTACAACAAACTTGCAGCTCGAAAAATCGGACCAGTGGAGGTGGTGGAAAGAATTAATCCAAATGCTTATAGAGTGGCGCTCCCCGGCAATATACAAACTTCGGATGTTTTTAATGTTAAACATCTTCTTCCCTACGTTGGGGATTCTTCTTCGGACGATGACTGCACAGCTTCGAGGCCGAATCTTTCCTACCCCGGGAGAGATGATGTGAATCGACAAGCACTTGCATTTCTGGATCACTTTGATAAAAGCAAGAAAACTTAGTACTGCTTCTTTTATTTTGCAGGATGTAATTTGGTAGTTATGTTTGCTATCCTATTTGTTATGTAATTTTAGTAATTGTCTAGGACTACTTTGTAATTTCAGTTTTTTTTTTAGATGACTATATATTCTCTATGTTAGGAGTTTGTACGGGACATAATGAATACATTCAGTTTTTAATAACTTCTCTCTGCAAGTTCCGGAACCAATTTTTTTTCTGATCAACGTGACCTTGTAATTCTCTCGATTATGCTTCTGTGAGTGCATCAGTTTACTACCATTGAAAATAAAAAGTGATTATCTTTTTTGATTAAATATTTAATGTTCTTGCTCTCTATGAATGTCGTAGAATGCAATCATAAGCATTTTATTACTAACTGTAACAGTTACCTGATTCTTTCAAATCAATTCTGATCTGAAATTTCTTTTTTACTGCATTTTCTTTTGCATGTCATAGTGTGTCTTTCTACTATCAATCTCTTATATGAAGTTCTGTATATCAGGTACGAAAAGTATCATGTTTGCTACGGAGGTGAAGAGGAAGAGAGAAAAGCTAACTACACGGACATGGTGAGATATCTTATTTGTCGTGCCCCGAGTTTTCACTTTGACTGGTCTTTTCATTTTCTATCAAAATAAATATTATCTATCACATTTTTTTTTTGAGTTTTTAGGATTTGAAGCATTCCTGATTTGTATCTTGTTGAAGGTTTCAAAAATAGTGGAATCAAGACCCTTTTTTACGCCGTCTTACTCTGATTTGACCTATGTATACTTGTGCATAGTGCTTTGTTTTCTCCTTCTGGCATTAATTTGGTGCATGAATCATGAACAAAAATTTTCAAAAAAAGTGTTCTTTTTTTCTTCTTTAGCATTGTGTGAACACACGGTGAAATTATGAAAATCATAATTTCATTTCATTTCGGCATATTTTGATATCTTTGATTATGATTGCAAAAATCTGAAAAATTATATTGCCACAATTATTCCCAGGTCAATAAGTACTATGATCTCGTCACAAGTTTCTATGAATATGGGTGGGGAGAATCATTCCATTTTGCACCCAGGTGAATGATATTTTTCTCTAAGATTTTGGGTTGTTATCAACATGATTTTGCACCCACATGTTTTTCTTTTTTTTAATTTGTTTTAAGTACTTGAAAGTGCTAACCAAGTGTGACTATATGTTATAAATAAAACAAGGCCATTTTAGATTGCAGCTTGTAGCAATAACCAAGTGTGATTATATATGTAAAATGCCACAGATGGAAAGGCGAGTCTCTTCAAGAGAGCATTAAGCGGCACGAGCACTTCCTTGCCTTACAGCTTGGCCTTAAACCGGGACAGAAGGTTTTGTGCCCTTCTGTTCCACCTTCTTTCTGGAGCTGTTTAGACTTAATTTTTTTATGTTTTGAATCCTTGGTCAACATTTCTTTTTCCATGTCTGCAGGTCTTGGATGTTGGATGTGGAATTGGCGGACCATTGAGAGAAATTGCTCGATTCAGGTGATATAAGAATATACTTCATTTCATTTCTACCTATTGAATGACCAGGTTTTCATTCTGATAGATTTTTTGTTTTTAATTAGTTTTTTCATGTGAAGGATTTGCAAAACTGTTAAATTGCATTTTATGGTGCAATATGGAGTACAAAGGATATGTTTTACACTTGGGAAAATTGTGAAACTCCAGATGAAATTGTTTATGAATTTCTACTTGCTGAACAAAAAAATGTTAAATAAAATAATCGTACTTTGCACGTGCAATGCGTTCATACAAATAATTACAATACTTAACACCAATGTATTTCGTATTGACATCTTGCAGTAGAACATCGGTCACAGGTCTCAACAACAATGAGTACCAGATATCAAGGGGAAAGGTATGTGTTCGTTTCGTTTCTGCTTACTTGAAACATAATAATTTTAAATTCAATTTGATAGTATAATCTCATATAGTCATGTCCTTTGCATACTTTCTGCTAACTTAAAACCCATCAACCTTCTTCTTTTTTCTTATTTTATTGTTTTCTGTTCCCTACTTTTTCTTCTAATATATAGTATTTTATTTTATTTTTCGAGTATGTATTTGATTATCAAATTGTGGATGGTGAAGGTACTAAATCGGATGGCTGGAGTGGACCGGACGTGTGACTTCATTAAAGTTAGTAAAGATGGGCATTGCGTTTTTATTCCTAGCTTTTTTTTTTTTTTTAAATAATTCTTCCCGGTTTTCTAATACATCCTAACCATGCAGGCTGACTTCATGAAGATGCCATTCCCTGACAGTAATTTCGATGCAGTGTATGCAATTGAAGCCACCTGCCATGCACCAGATCCGGTGTGTAATTCTATACCATTTCATCGGTGTACTTTACATGCCTTTTTTTAATTAAAAAAATTAAGCATTAATTTTTATTACATGTATTTATTCTTTCTGCTTCTCCAGGTTGGCTGCTATAAGGAGATATACAGGGTACTGAGACCTGGCCAGTGTTTTGCTGCGTACGAGTGGTGCATGACTGATGCGTACGACCCTAATAACAAAGATCATCAGCAGATTAAGGTGATCATCATAACTAAAACGGCTTTTGACTTTAATATTTTGATCGTTTGATGTAAAATAAGTGTCTTTATGCAGGCCGAAATTGAACTAGGTAATGGGCTACCTGATATTAGGCTGACACACCAATGCCTGGACGCTCTTAAAAAAGCTGGTTTTGAAGTGAGTACCAAGATTTCAAGTATTTTAGTCCTAGTCTGCTGTATTTAGATTGTCATAAACTAATAGAAATGGATTTTTCGTCCTGCTAAAGGTTGTTTGGGAAAAAGATCTTGCGGATGACTCACCTGTCCCGTGGTACTTGCCTATAGATACAAGTCACTTCTCTCTCAGCAGTTTTCGGTTGACGTCATTTGGACGTTTTTTTACCAGAAACATGGTTAGACTCATAATCTATTTTACCTTATACGTGAGTTCCTTGTATTATATATATATATATATATATATATACACACACACATATTATATGTATTACATACTAGTGGAAACCCATGCCATAATTGGAATAAAATTATCAAATTACCAGATTAGAGAAAAAACTCTGCCTGTGGGTGTCTTCTTGACATTCATTGCCGGTCCCAAGCCCGAATAAAAGAGGAGGGTTGCGGTAGGTTAGTGGCAGCCAGCGTAAAGCTCGTCACATCCCATGGACATGAATCAAACCAGATTAGAGAAAAAGACACGTTAGCCGCTGGAAACAATTTTTTTGCCGGCGTCGAAGGTCCGCCGGTGGCAGTAAAAAAAAAAACTATCCGGTAGCCGGATGTCCGCAGGCGGCTGCAAAAAGAAAAAAGAACTGACCTTCGCTGAAGGTCCGCCGTCAGCCTGCCGGCGACCCGTCGGAGAATAGGCCGGAAGGCGGCCGAAAAAAAAAAAACTGTTAGGTCGCCGGATGTCCGCCTGCAGTCGGCCTGTGACCCGCTGGAGAATAGGTTGGCAGGCGGCCGGAGAAAAAAAAACTGTACGGTCGCCCGAGGTCTGCGGACAACCGGCCGGCGACCCACCAGAGAATAGGCCGGCATGGAAATAAAAAAGGGCTGCCGCCCGGTCACCGGAGGTCTGCCGGTCATTATCCGTTTTAGCGCCTGATTCCTATTTTGTGTTATTGGTAAATCTTTCTTTTCTTTTGATATCTTCTTTTTTCTTTCGTTCCTTTTTTTTTTCCCCAGGTGATGGTTTTAGAGAAAATGGGAATTGCCCCTAAGGGAAGTCAACGTGTTCAAGCTTTCTTAGAGAAAGCTGCAGAAGGACTTGTTGCCGGGGGAAAGTAAGTATCTCTTTCTGTTTGTCTTCTATTCTGTTTTATACAGGATTTCTCGCCAACACTAAAAAGAGTTTGGTTATCAGCTTTTAAAAGAATGTATTTTAGTATTTCCGAATGCCAGCTTCTGCATCTGATTCTGCTTTACCCCGAGTTTGTAGCTTAAGTGGTACACGAGTAAAATATATTTGGTTTGACATTTACACGAACAAAATAATTTTGAATTCTTCCACCAAATACTATCTTAACTTAATCAAATATTCAGCTTTCTATGTGTGGGCGGTATTGGACTTTCACGACAATAAATCACTTCCTCCAAGCAGAAGTGTTCGCAAACACCCCCGTTGTAACTTTATGGAGCTTGATAGTTGATACATACAATGATGGCATTTCCATTTTTTTTCTCTTTTTTTTCTTCTTTTCCTCTCAGGTAATGCCGGACACTTACCCATAAATGTTATTTTTCCAGGAAAGAGATTTTCACGTCGATGTATTTTTTCTTGGCGCGGAAGCCCCACTCGGAGGATCAGTGATTTGCAAGTGACATGATTTTATGCGACTTGAACCGTGTTCATCCTAATTATTTAGGGTGTTCCCAGACCTGTAGAAGAGCTTGTTGAATATTTTTCCTAGGAGAAAAACTAGTGTGGTCTTGGTTTGTCTCTCGGTGTGTTGATTTCTCTTGAGACTTGCTTCTATGGTCCCGACTTCAAGTACTTGACATCCTCGTGTATCTGACTAGGGCATGAAACTCTGGCCGTCCATATTGCTAGCATTACCTTTGAGCTTTGTACGAAAAGTTGGTTATTAAAACGCCCTCTTTTCAAATTAATTATCAGGCTGGTTTGGAAATAGATGTCCGAAATTATCATTTGTGGGAGGCATCTATCTTTCGTCTTTCATTAGGGTTCGTATTGTAAGGGTGGTTGGATCTAATTAAAGGTGTTTAAAGGTTCAACGAACTGGCTGAAACGCTGGTTCCGGACCATTGACCGCGATTCGGTTAATTGTTGATCGTGGTAACCAGAATTGTCAACTGTTTTAAGATGGTTCGGTTCTAGTTTGAGGTTTTGTCGAAATGCGAACCGGCGGTTCAATTGTCGGTTTTAATATTTTAAAAAGAATTTGAAAATTTAATTTTTTTGGAGGGGGGAGGGGGGGGGGGGGGGGGGGGATTAAAACTTGGTCAGTTTTTAAAAATTTAATATACTGGTAGTCCTGATATTGGTTCACATTATAGTAGTCGATTTTCTTTTGATTTTGCTATTCAGATATTGGTGAGTGAACTGCCTATAAAAAAATATTTATTGCTAAAATAATAAGGTACAAGACAAATGCATATCAAGTACATGAAGGTTATTTAACTTCTTTTAGTTTGGAAGCATTAGAATGTGAACCAGATGGCATTAGAACGTGAACCAGATGGCATTAGATGTCTTATCAAGAACATGAAGGCTATTTAACTTCTTTTAGTTTGCAAGCACTAGAAGTGAACCAGATAGCAGTAACATTTTTCTTTAAGTAGTGGGCAAAAAGGTCTATAGTTTTCTTTATAATAGTCATGATCATAAAGGAAATACTTGTCGTTCCCGCCTCAACATTCTCTGTTGAACAAGTATTAAGTGTGGGACAATGCATTTTGGATGAACAGAGATCTTGATTGATGCTTTAAACATCTTGAAGCCCAAACAATATTGAACGACTGGGTGAAGGCCGAATAACGCCAACAAGAACAAAACTTCAAAGAACAAGAAGAAGGATAAATATGATGCTGGATCTAGAAATTATTCGGTTGACTTAGATGATTGAACCATTATCTCTGCCTCTGCTCCCTAAGGTATGTATAAGGTTAAAATTGGACTTGATTAAAAATGAACTACCAGGACTTTGATTTTTGATTCTTAAACGTAATGATCAGATACGCAGGCCACATAACTAAAGTATGTCAAATTAGAAAAATTCTATTTGAATTTTAATATTTGAATTAAGCCCAAGTCCAGTTTTAAGCTCATGCTTTTTTTGGTTAGTAAAATAGCTTTTATTGATACCAAAAGTTAAGGAGCATTAGGTCAAAACTCAGAATACAACGAATCAACAAAACAACATATTAAGAAGTCAAAACTCTACTCAATCTATGATTTTTACGGCTGCAAATAGCAGCTTGTACTTGGCACAACTTTACCACATCTTCAATGCTACTGTACTTGCCCTAAAACCTCCTAGCATTTATCCCCCTCCATACATAATACACAATAGTAGTACATAACAAGAAACCTATACATCTTTTGTTTAATTGAGTTGGATTTGCATTGAGACATTAAATAATGCTCATCGGCCTTCCAACCTTTGCGTCTCACATTTCCACCCCATGTTGTGAGCTCAGTCCACACTTGTGGAGAAAAGTCACATTCAAATAATAAATTATGTGTATCTTCGCTTTCTTTGTTGCACAATATGCACTTTGCATCAGAGCTGATACTGATCTTGATCAAGTTGTCGCGAGTTACAAACCTTCCCAAAATAGGCAACCAAACAGTAAAGATACATTTAAGAGGAGCTATATTGTCGATGGGCATCTTCTGCCATGGAGCTTTAGCACTGCTTCCCCTCATCTGACAATATAACTTTCTCATTACCGCTCAAGTACTCCCTTGCTCCAATGATCTTCCTCATCACCCAAGAAACTTGGACTGGAATTTGGAAGGTAATGAGATCCTGCTGCTTAACATAGTACCATGCACCCATTTCATTCATATTTTGTCTCTTTCTTTTTTTCCTGTGCCAAACTCCAAAGAAGCTTACAGATAGTTGCTTATTGCAAAGTTTCATACAAGAGATGTCCTGCAGTTTTTGGTGAACATATGTATTCCCAAGCCACCAAAGTCCTCTTTGATATTCCTAATGATCCAGTCCACAGAGATAATCTATATGCAGCTTGTATAACTTTTAATACTTTATGAGGTAAGATGAATAACTGGCACCATTAAGTTTGAATGCTGAAAAGTACTGCCTTAAATAAGTTGTATTCTGCCTGCATAGGAAAGGACTTCAGAAGACCAACATTCTATCTTAACCAAAATTCTCTTGATTAGAGGCTGACATTGCACTAGAATGACATTTTTAAATGAGAGTGGAGCCCCAAGATATCTAAAATTAAGCTCTTATTTTATCATCCCAAACTCATTCAATACCTGCTCGTGGACCTCATCATTCACACCACCAAAGTAAACACTGCCCTTTGCTTGATTTGATTTTTATCCAGATACTTGAAAAACTTGTGGAATGCAGCCATTAGCTTCCTCATAGAGCTATAAGATCACCTCTAGTAAACAACATCAAGTCATCAGCAAAGCAAACATGCACCAAACGGAATTTCTCACAACTGGGCTGAGATGGAAATGAAATGTTCTATCTTGCTTCAACTCCATAAGACATTTATCCAGATTCTCCATGCTCAACATAAACAAGTAAGGAGATATCAGAGACCTTTCTTTGCCTCAAAAGGAATAATTGATAAACCATTCACATTAATTGTGTAAGAAAGTGTAGCAATACAAGCCATTATACTGCACAAACACATACTGAGAACCCAAAGAAGGGCCACTCCACTAAGTCGTATGCTTTTTGTATGTGTATCTTCACCGTAAACCTAGGTGAAACATTCCTTCAGCCATATCCTTTTATAATCTCATGACTGAGTATGTTATCAAGAATAACCATCCTTTTCACAAAAGCAGACTGGTTCTAAATAATTATGTCCCCCAACACTGCTTGCATTATACTAGTGAGAACCTCGGACACGATCTTATATAAAACACTACAACAAGCTTTAAGCCCATACTCTTTTACAGTACTAGCATGCTCAGTCTTGGGAAGGAGAATTACCCGTGTAGCCTTAACTGCAAAAATCACTTCCGGACCAACTATTCTCCAAACATGTTTAAAGAAATAAGCATTGAAGCCATCCATACCTGTAGCTTTGTTGGGGTTCATGCTAAACAGAAGCATCTGTGATTTCCTCCTCACTGAAATGTTGGCATTGTTGGGAAAAACCGAAAAATATAATGACGTCACAACGAAAAATGCGGAACCTCGTTTGGCAATTTCCCAATCTTCAATTATAACTTCGAGGTTACCGACGAGTAGAGTAATCAATTACAACTCGACAAACAATACAAATGGTATACCAAAAATGATAAATAACGAGACACAATTTTTAGCGTGGAAAACCCCTCAAGACGAGAGTAAAAACCACGGGACCGAAGCCGCTTAAATTCACTATCACCAATACACAATACACAATCGTCTCTAGTACAAACTAGAGGTATACAACAACAATGTTCAAATACTTGGTAATAAACGATCTTCAAGTATTTGGAATACAACAATAACAACAAGATCGATAAAAAAACACCGTAAATAGCACACGAAAAGCTAATAAAAATACCCGAACTTCTGGACTCAAACCCTCGATCTATTTCGGTGAAAGGATTTGCCCAATAGCTACCAAGCTCTTGTCAAAAATCACGTCGATCCGATCGATACACCTCCGGGAAATCAAACAAGTATTTTTCTCTCTTTCTTTTCTCTCTTGTATCTCTCTTTGTTGCTATCTCAAATGTGTAGGTGAGAAGTGTGAAAAAAATGCAGTATAATCTGCCTAAAAGGGACCCAGGGGTGGGTTGACCCCGTGTGACGCGGCCCGAGCAGGTGTGCCGTGGCACACTCAGAAAAAACTGCTGGTGGAGCGCCCAGGGGGTCCGCGGCCCATATGGCGGGCGCCGCGGCCCAGCATACAGGAGCGGCAGGCGATTGTTGTGTCATTTCCGGGGGCCGCAGCCCGACTGTCTTGTGTCGCGGACCAGAGTGCAGAAACTGGGCGACTCTTTTGCAAAGTGTAGTGCTGAGGCCCGAAGTCCAGTTGACTTCGAGAAGGCCTATGTTTCGGAAATAACTCCTACAAATCTCGCCCTTTCCGGAATATAGGAAGACTTCGCCATCCTGGCGATTGAACAACAGACTTTAACCTTCTCTCTACTCAACGCCTTGGTTAATATATCAGAACCATTGTCATCGGTGTGAACTTTATCAAGTTCAAACATACCATCCTCAATGCATCTCGGATCTAATGATACCTCACATCGATATATTTTGTTCTCTTGTGAAAAGTCGCATTCTTCGCCAAATGAATCGCACTTTGACTATCACAAAGAACCACGTAGCATCGTTGTCAGAAGCCCAGCTCTCGTAAAAATATTTTCAACCATAAGAGCTCTTTACTCGCTTCCACTGCCGCAATATACTCAGCCTCCGTTGTTGACAAGGCAACACACTTTTGCAATCTAGATTGCCATGACACGGCTCCCCCTGCAAACGTCATTAAATAACCGGATGTGGATTTTCCATTTCTTCAATCTCTTCCTTCGTCGTAGGGCAATCCTTGCTCGTCAATTTAAAATTGTTAGTAAGAGTCGAACTAACAACTTTAGCTTTGTCCATGTTGAAGCGTTTAAGCACCTTCTCGATATATTGCTCTTGTGACATGTGTAATTTCCGGGCTGCTCTATCCCAGTGATTCTTATCCCAAGAATTTGTTTAGCGGCCCCCAAGTCTTTCATGGCAAAAGACTCATTCAACTCTTTCTTCAAGTTGGCAATCCTTTCGGCATTCTTGCCAACGATCAACATGTCATCCACATAAAGCAATAAGATGATAAAATCATCATCTCCAAATTTCTTAAAAAATACGCAATGGTCCAGGGTCGTCTTCTGGTAGCCTTGCTCCCCCATAACCGACTCAAACTTTTTATACCATTGCCGTGGTGCTTGCTTCAAACCATATAGACTCTTTCGGAGTCTACAAACATAATCCTCTTTCCCTTTGACCTCAAACCCTTCTGGTTGCTTCATTTAAATCTCCTTATCGAAGTCTCCATAAAGAAATGCCGTCTTGACATCCATTTGCTCAATCTCAAGGTCAAGACTAGCCGCTATACCAATGACCAATCAAATCGATCCTATCTTCACAACCTGAGAAAAAAATTCATCAAAATCAATGCCTTTCTTTTGACTAAATCTCTTGACTACGAGTCTAGATTTGTATCGGGGCAACGAAGTATGCTCCTTCGATTTCACCTTATACACCCATTTGTTTCTCAAAGCTCTCTTGCCTTTCGGCAACTTCACCAACTCGTACATATTATTCTCATGCAAGGAACTCATCTCGTCTTGCATGGCATCCATCCACTCCTTCTTCTTCTCATCCTCCATGGCCTCCTCAAAATATTCGGGCTCTCCCTCGTCGGTGAGTAAAACATACTCATCGGTCGAATAACGAGTGAAGGGATGACGGTCCCTCGTCGACCGTCTATATGGAACAAAAGATGGCATGTTCATCACGGATAGCTCGGGATGAGATCCATAGATGTCATCTTGTCTCAACTCATCGTTGTCATCGACATCATGTTGTTCATCATTTTGGACGTCATCTCCACCGGGTGTCTCAACATGTTGTGGAGGAACGAGGTCCAAATCAATAAGATCATAATCATGTTGCAGAGCCGACTCTCCATTCTCAACATCCTTCATAGTTTGATCTTCAACAAAAACAACATCTCTCGAGCGAACAAGCTTCTTAGTCACCAGGTCATGCAATCTATACCCGAACTCATCAAGCCCGTAACCAATAAAAATACATGGCTTCATCTTGGAATCAAGCTTCGACCTCTTATCATTCGGAATGTGGACAAATGCTTTACATCCGAAAACCCGTAAGTGGCGATGTGGTATTTCTTTACCGCTCCATACTTTGTCCGGGACATCAAACTCCAGAGGAACACACGGTGTCAAATTAATCATATGAACTGCCGTGTTCAAAGCTTCTCCCCAAAATGACTTTGGTAATCCGGCATGTGAGAGCAAACATCGAGCTCTCTCAACCAAAGTCCGATTCATCCTCTCCGCCAAGCCATTAAGTTGCGGAGTCTTCGATGGCGTCTTTTGATGTCGTATCCCTTGCTCTCGAAAATACTCATCAAAAGGCCGAGTGTATTCTCCACCATTGTCCGTCGGAATACACTTCAACTCCTTCCCGGTCTCTCTCTCCACCGAGGCATGAAACTGCTTAAACACATCTAAAACTTGATCTTTGGTCTTCAAGGTGTATGCCCACACCTTCCTCGAATGATCGTCGATGAATATGACAAAGTATCGGCAACCACCGAGCGTCCTAGTCTTCATAGGACCACGAACATCGGAATGTACAAGATCAAGAACATTTTCCTTCCGTGAAGGAGTATAACTCTTAAAAGTGACTCTCCTTTGCTTCCCGGCTAGACAGTGAGAGCACCTTTTAAGATGTACCTTGTGAACCCCGGATAGTACCTCCTTATTTGACAATAGCGCCATCCATTTTTCGCTCAGGTGATCGAGCCTCTTATGCCATAGCTCGGCCATGTCATTATTGTCAATTGTGTTCACGGAATTAACCGTGACCTTTGGAAGTGTCACGTACAGTTTCCCTGTCTTCTCTCCTCTACCGACAATCAAGGAACCTCGAGTGAGTTTCCACACTCCCTTGCCAAAACCGCTATAATAACCATCATCATCGAGTAAGCCAACAGACATCACCTTTAGCCTCATATCCGTAACATGTTTTACATTACGTAAAACAAGTTCCACACGGGTGTCGAACCTCAAGTGGACGTCTCCCACTCCAACAATCTTGGATAACCCATCGTTACCCATCTTGACTATCCCATAGTCACCCGGAGTATAAGAGGAATAAAAATCCATACGTGATGTAACATGACACGTAGCTCCACTGTCGATCACTCAACTCAAATCATCTTTAGCAAGATTCACCATGTCATAATCGCAACAAACAAAGAATTATTCGGTAGTAGTATTTACTTCGGCTTTTTCATTACTATCGCTTTCCTTCTTTTGAGAGTTCTCTCGGCCTTGACGATTTTCCTTCTTTAATTGTCGGCAAAATTTCTTCGTCTGCCCTTTATTACCAGAATGGTAACATTCAATATTGGCATACTTCCCTTGGAATTACTTCTTTGTGGCTCTCTATTACTCGGACCTCTACTTTGACCTCTCCCCCATCTTTAGGTAACTGGAACATCCGACTGTGAGGAAAATCCCTGTGCCTTTCTTCGGACCTCCTCGTTCAACATGTTCCCCTTAGAAAGTTCCATCGAAATGACACCATCAGGGGCAGAGTTAGACAATGACGTACGAAACGTCTCCCAAGTATCCGACAATGTGCCTAACAACCACAAAGCTTGAACCTACTCTTCGAATTTAATGCCCATTCCCGCAAGTTGATTAATGATGACTTAGAATGCATTCAAATGATCCGACTGAGGAGTTCCATCTTGATATTTTAAGTTCATCATTTGTTTAATGAGGAATAACTTATTATTCTCCGTCTTCCGAGCATACAATTGCTCGAGCTTGTGCCACAATTCTCGAACGTCCTTTTCTCCACTAATATGATTCAACACATTATCATCCACCCATTGTCGAATATAGCCACACACTTGGCGATGCAAAATAGTCCACTCGGCGTCGGACTTGCCTTCCGGTTTGTCTTTGCTAAAGACCGGTAGATAATAATCCTTCACATATAGAAGGTCTTCCATCTTCCCCTCCATACGTGGTAGTTCGAACCATTCAAATTCACCATTCTACTCGTGTTGTCTTCTATCTTACAATTGAGATAATACAACCACGAAACAAAAAATCCCGTGGCTCCGATACCACTTTGTTGGAAAAAACCGACAAATATAATAACGTCACAACGAAAAATGCGGAACCTCGTTTGACAATTTCCCAATTTTCAATTGTAACTTCGAGGTTACCGACGAGTAGAGTAATTAATTACAACTCGACAAACAATACAAATGATATACCAAAAACGATAAATAACGAGACACGATTTTTAGCGTGGAAAACCCCTCAAGACGAGAGTAAAAACCACATGACCGAATCCACTTAAATCCACTATCACCAATACACAATATACAATTGTCCCTAGTACAAACTAGAGGTATACAACAACAATATTCAAATACTTGGTAATAAACGATCTTCAAGTATTTGGAATACAACAATAACAACAAGATCGGGAAAAAGAAACACTGTAAATAGCACACGAAAAGCTAACAAAAATACCCGAACTTTCGGACTCAAACCCTCGATCTATTCTGGTGAAAAGATTTGCCCAATAGCTACCAAGCTCTTGTCAAAAATCATGTCGATCCGATTGATACACCTCCGGGAAATCAAACAAGTATTTTTCTCTCTTTCTTTTCTCTCTTGTATCTCTCTTTGTTGCTCTCTCAAATGTGTAGGTGAGAAGTGTGAAAAAAACGCAGAATAATCTGCCTAAAAGGGAACCCAGGGGTGGGTTGATCCCGTGTGCCGCGGCCCGAGCAGGTATGCCGCGGCACACTCAGAAAAAACTGCTGGTGGAGCGCCCAGGGGGGCCGCGGCCCAGAGTACAGGAGCGACGGGCTATTGTTGTGTCATTTTCGGGGGTCGCGGGCCGGCTGTCTTGTGCCGCGGCCCAGAGTGCAGAAAACTGGGCGACTCTTTTGCAAAGTGTAGTGCCGCGACCCGAAGAGCTTGTGCTGCGGCCCGGAGTCCAGTCAACTCCGAGAAGACTTATGTTTCGGAAATAATTCCTACAGACATAATTGTGTTGTTGCTCAGCATTAAGCACATGCATGCCTCTTTTAATAATGATATGTTTATCCATCATGGGGATGGCTTCGGCACAAGTATAGAAGAATCTTGTATTTGTATCTCTTAACCTAATCCAATCCACTCTTGTTTTATTGCCATATCTTTTCCTTTAGATTACTCCACTTCTTTATTCATGTTATCATGAGTGAGCTTCCTCTAACTTTCCTCCAATTATAATCTGGCCTGAGCCAACTTCTCTAGTGTGCTTTTGAAATGTTTCACATTGCTTGTTTTTTTTTTAAATACTCGACAATTTATTTACAGAGCCTTGTTCACTCCATGCCTTTTGTTTTAAATTTTAAATTTTAAAATTTTAATTATTAATTTAAGATATGCCAAGGTAGGAGGATTCGAATTTTCTAAAATGTTAGTATTTTTGGCACAACCAGGCCCAAACTATATCTCTCCCCCTTCGGCCCATATCACTTAAGTGCTGGCCCAGCCCATTGGCAGCCCTTTAATTGGAGCCGTCCGATCCAGACTTAATTTCTACTCTTGATCTGGACCGTCCGACTCCCCTTATAAAAACCTAATCCTAACCCTACTCCCTCATTTTCTTCTTCTGCACCTCCACTCTCACCCGTCTCTCTTTTTCTCTCTTCTCTCCCGTGAGTTCACCTACCTCAGTCAAACTCCACCCCGCTGCGTTTTTTGCTCCCGATTCTCACTACCTCCTCTCCCCGTGAGCTCTTAAATATGTCTATGAAATCCCGTGACCAATTCCATCCTTGTGGATATATAAAGACTTCACTGGGATGGGAGTTGAATACACCGAGAAGAGAAAAACGTTTTGTGCCTTGAGAATCCGAGTGAAAACAAGAGTGATATGGTGTGATATCTTTGAGGGAGATCGGTTGTGTGACCTGAGTTTTCTGAGGTTTTCTGGGTTAGAAAAGGTGCTACCGGGCTGTTGTGTCGGCCGGCGGTGGTTCGGCGTTCGTCCTTCGTGGAATCGAACTTTCTTGGTGTCAAATTGCAAAGGGTTTGGAAGATCTGAGCCTAATCTATCTCTTTCACAAAGGGTTTTTTTCTTGATCCTATTTATTTCGGTTTATATTGCTGTTCTTGGTGAATTTTTTGTGCAATATATTATACATATATATTAGGGGTGAGCTCGGTTCGGTTTGGTACGGTTTCTAGCTAAAACCGATACCGAACAATATCTTATCGGCATCTAGCATTTGAGTACCGAAATGATTCGGTTTTAAATCGGCTCGGTGTGATCGGTTTCGGTGTCGGTTCGGTAGCGGTTAGGTGTCAATGAGCTGATTAAATGGGTCACTTTAGTTGGGCTTGCGCCAGACCCAATTTGAACTACTTGGGCTAAATCAGACAATTGTAAGTTCAAATAGAAGGATTTAGACATAATTAATCCACTTCAAAGCTTGAATAAAAATAAAATCTACTTCAATAACATGATAATAACTAAGGATTCAAAAAGTCCAATATCAGAGTAAACAAAAGTCTTGAATTTCCTCCTCAGCACAAGTCCATCAATTCATAACAACCTGCACAAAGAAAAAACAAAGTCTGGAGAATAGTCATCTGTTTTATCGGTTCGGTTCGGTTTTTAAAGTCAGGATCCATATCTGAAACCGAAACCGAGCCGCATAATTCGGTTTTCAAAATTTTAAGAACCGTATCATACCAATATCTTATTAATTTGGTTTTTTGGTTTCGGTTTTTTCGGTATTTTCGGTATTATCGGTTTTTGTCGATTTTTCTGCTCACCCCTAATATATATATATATCTGTTATATATATATATATATATTTTTCGGTATTTATCTATATATATATTATATATATTTGTTATATATATATATATATATATATTTACACCTACTACTGTCTATTATATATATATATATATTATATATTATATATATCAGTTATATATATATATATATATCAGTTATATATATATATATCTATATCTACACATATATATAATATATATTGGTTTCGGATCTGTCCTGAATATTGTATTCCGATTGATATGTTCTGATTGTTTGAATATTATCATTATCGTTGTTAACCTGGAAAAGGCTATTTGTGATTGCAGATTTGTTCTGGTCCTTTACGGTCAGCTTGTTCCTTGTTGCTCTGGATTATTGAAATAATTATATTGGTTATTATTATAGGATCATTAGTTGGCCTGTAATTCTTAATCCCTATCCCGTAGAATATAATTGTAATAGTTATATTCGTTTAATCCGCTTGTATTAATGATCCTGTCTTTAGCCATTGTACGACCCGATACCCAACAGTGGTATCGGAGCCCGTTTTGTCGAGTGTCGGGTTCTTTGGCTTCGTGGTGATACGGAATTACCCATCCGGGTTTCCGCTCAGGTATATCGGCTTGAACCTCTCTTTTATTATTGTTGCTAGCTTCGGTTCTATTGTCAACTGCTGTCCTTAAACTGTTTTTTATCGGTTTGCTTGCCGCGGCCTATCTCTGTGTTATCTGGTTGGATTCAGTTTTCGGGCGAATCTTGTTTCCTTTTTTAATTAAAACTCAAACAAATTAAAACCTTAAAATCCAAAACAGCACTAATCTTGCACTGCCAGGACCGAAAGTGTCCCTCGGATCTTTGTCAAGAGCTTGAGGATCCCGTTTTAATTTAAACGGGTTTTAATCTCAAAATCAAATCGAGTCCCTGATTTTTTATTCTCATCAGCTGTGTGCTCCCTTTTCTGTGTGATTTGTGGTTGTCTTTGTGATTATCTTATATTGTGTGTTTCAATGGGCTCTTTCTCTGTCTTCAACATTGCACTTTTTGATGGTAAAAGAGATTTTCAAATTTGGCAACAAAAAATGAAGGGCATTTTAATCCAACAAAAAGTTTTCAAAACTATTGATCGATCTTTTTATGACAACACTACTGCCGATAAAAAGGCCGAGGCAGATGAGTTTGCGTATTCATCAATTATCCGAAATCTGTCTGATTCTGTAATTCGGAAAATCGGTAAACATGATACAGCTCAGGCTTTATGGGAAAAATTGGAAGAGATTTATACTGAAACTTCCTTGCCTAACAAACTGTTTTTACTTGAAAAATTTTTCCGGTTCAAACTTGATATTTCAAAGGATATAAATGATAACCTGGACACTTTTACAAAATTAATCCAGGATATCAAACAAACCGGTGATAAAAATATTGATGAATACACCCCTATTGTTCTTTTAAATGCCATCCCTGATTCTTACAGTGATGTTAAATCTGCTATTAAGTACGGCAGAGATAAAGTAACTCTTGATACTGTTATAAACGGTTTGAAAAGTAAAGAATTGGATTTGAAAAACAATAAGGGGAATAAATCTCTAGGTGAGGTTAATTTTGTGAGGGGAAGGCCTCAAAACCGCTTTTGAAAACTGAAACCTTCATCAAGTCAAAATCTACAGAGTAATTTTTCTGAAAAAAAGAAGGGCAAATGGAAGAGTAGGTCAAAGTCTCGACCTAAGAACCGTAAGTGCTATAATTGTGGTGAATCTGGTTATTACATTCATGAGTGCACTAAACCTAAGAAAAATTATCAAAATGATAATGCCAACCTTGTGGCTGAAAATGGCCGTGAAGATGAAGTTTTCATGGTTTCTGAAATTTGTGAACAAACTAATACTGTGCATACTCTCACTTTGTGTGAAAATGAGTGGCTTGTTGATTCCGCTTGTACGTTTCATATGTCGCCTTTCAAAAGGCTATTTTATGAATATAGAGAAGTGGCAAATTGGTCTGTCTCTATGGCTAATGAGAAAAAATAACAAGTTCATGGTTTAGGAGATATTAAGATAAGATGTGACTCTGGTTATTTGTTAACTTTAAAGAACGTGAGGTATGTTCCTGATTTGTGTCACAATCTTGTTTCTTGTGGTACCCTTGATGATGAGGGGTATGAAGGTAAGTGGGGTAATGGGATTATGAAAATCTTTGAAGGAAACTTGTGTGTTTTCAAAGCAATAAAACGGAATAACCTCTATGTGAAAATTGCAAAATATGATTCTTTTGTGAATGCTGTCCAAGGTGACTCAACAGATCTGTGGCATAAACGTCTAGGCCACATTAGTGATAAGGGTCTGGAAATTTTGCAAAAACAAGGGGTGTTTGGGAAAGATAAATTGTCCTCTGTGCCGTTTTGCGACTCCTGTGTGGTAGGTAAACAACATCGTGTTAAGTTTCTAAATCCCCATCCCCCTAGAACTCCTACTACTTATGACACTTTGCATTATTTGCATGTTGATGTGTGGGGGCCATCTAGTGAACCCACACACGGTGGAAATAGATATTTTCTATCTGTGATTGATGATTATTCCCGTAAGGTCTTTATGTTCCTTCTGAAAAACAAATCTGATATCTTTGAGAAATTCAAAAATTAGAAAATGTTGATTGAAAATCAAACTGGGAAGAAAATTAAAATCTTAAGGACCGACAATGGCCTTGAGTTTTGCAATCAAATGTTTGATGAGCTTTGTGCTCAATCTGGTATTCAGAGACATAAGTCTGTCCCTTATTCACCCCAACAGAATGGGGTGGCTGAACGCATGAATAGAACCTTGCTAGAAAGGGTCAAAAGCATGTTGTCTATGTCTGGGCTCTCGAAAAAGTTCTGGGGTGAGGCTTTACTTACTGCTGCTTATTTGATAAATAGATCTCCATCTGTGCCGTTGAATGGTAATTATCCTGAATGTGTTTGGTCTGGACGACCTATTGATTTTTCTAATCTTCATGTATTTGGCTGCTCTGCTTATGTGCATCATAAAATTGATAAGCTTGAGCCTCGTTCTGTGAGATGTGTGTTTCTGGGATACCCGGAAGGGGTAAAAGGCTATAGGGAAGGCCAACCCGGTTTCAAAACCATTATTAGTCGAGATATTGTTTTCAACGAAAATGAATTTCCTTGCCTTTTACCGGATTCGGAAAACCCCCTGCTCCAAATGAGGTGGAGCTGCACATTTCTTTAGATAATATGGATAATGTGCAAACAGAAACGAATCTTGATAATCATGATAATGTTGATGTGCATGATGAAACAGAAGAAGTTCTTGAAGATAATTTGCATGATTTTCAACTTGCTCGAGATAGGCCTAGGAGAGAAATTAGAAGACCTTCTCACTTGATTATCATATGGCATCATATGCATTTAATATGTTTGAATCTATTGATAATTGTGAACCCAAAATATATGATGAAGCTTTGAAATCTGAACACTCAGAACAGTGGCTTTTTGCAATGAATGAAGAAATGACTTCATTGCACTCAAATGAAACTTGGGCTCTTGTGCCCCGACCGCCTAACTATTCGGTGGTTGACTGTAAATGGCTTTTCAATGTTAAGGAAGAAAATGAGTCAGTCAGATTCAAAGCTAGACTCGTTGCTAAGGGTTTCACCCAGAAAGAAGGTATTGACTACACTGAAATCTTTGATCCAGTTGTTAAGTTCACTACTGTGCGTATCATGCTTGCTCTAGTTGCTCAATTTGATTGGGAATTAAAACAATTAGATGTCAAAACTGCCTTTTTACATGGTGAACTTGAAGAAAAACTTTATATGAGTCAACCTAAAGGCTTTATTGATCCCAAGCTCCCTAATCATGTTTGCTTGCTTAAAAAATCAATTTATGGTTTAAAACAATCACCTAGGCAATGGAATAAGAAGTTCGATGAATACATGCCCTCACTTAAATTTTCAAGAAGTAATTATGATCATTGCTTGTATTACAAAACTGATTCCAAAAATCCTGTTTTCTTACTCATATATGTTGATGATATGCTCTTAGTGAGCCCTTGTGTGAAAACAGTTGATCATGTCATTAATTGCTTAAGTGCGAAGTTTGACATGAAACACCTTGGTGATGCTAAGCGCATTCTTGGGATGAATATCTTTCGTGATAGGAAAAACTCCACCATTGTTTTAAACCAAGATTCCTATGTGCAGAAAATTATATCCAAATTTTCTATGAGTCAGTCTAAATCAACCAATGTGCCTCTAGCTGGTCATTTCTGTTATGTAAAGATCAATCCCCGAAAACTGAAGATGATATCAATTATATGAAAAAAGTACCTTACTCAAATACCATTGGTTCAGTCATGTACCTAATGGTCAGCACAAGACCTGACATAGCTTATGCTGTGAGTTGTCTTAGTCGTTATATGGCTAACCCAGGGGTTTACCATTGGCAAGCAGTCAAATGGCTCTTAAGGTACTTGAAGGGCTCAACCAGGTATGGTCTTAAATTTTCTCGACACCCGCAAGGTGTAAAATTGGTTGGATACGTGGATTCTAATTACGCTGCTAATCGTGATAACCGTAAGTCTACTACTTCATATGTGTTTACTTTGTGTGGCACACTGATCAGTTGGAAGTCTCAATTATAACCTATAGTTGCTTTATCCACTACAGAATCTTAGTATGTTGCTATAACAGAAGCATTAAAAGACTCTATATGGTTAAAAGGACTAGAAATCGGTTTTCTAAATGATAAAGTCGAAGTTTTTTCGGATAGTCAATCCGGTATTCAACTGTGCAAGAATCCAGTTTTTCATGATAGAACGAAACATATTGATGTTCGTTTCCATTTCATACGAGATGTTGTTGCTAAACATATAATCTATCTTGAAAAAATACCCTCCCAATTTAATCCTTCAGATATGGGTACTAAGTGTTTACCCATCGAGAAATTTAAATCTTGTTTAAAAAGACTGAATTTTGATTCGGTCGAATAAATTTTTGAACTTTATGTTCTTTAGGGGATCTCTTTGTGAGTTAGTCTTCTTTGTGAATTCTTTTCCCTTATTTACTTTGTGTATGTGCAGGTAACCCCGGAGATAGGCGATGATGAGTCTTCTCTGAAACCCGAAAATGCAATTTGACTGGTTGGCCCAAAAGGGTGGAGAAATGTTAGTATTTTTAGCCCAACCAGGCCCAAACTATATCTCCCCCCCTTCGGCGGCCCAGCCCATTGGCAGCCCTTTAATTGGAGCCGTCCGATCCAGACTTAATTTCTACTCTTGATCTGGACCGTCCGACTCCCCTTATAAAAACCTAACCCTAACCTTACTCCCTCATTTTCTTCTTCTGCGCCTCCACTCTCACCCGTCTCTCTTTTTCTCTCTTCTCTCCCGTGAGTTTACCTACCTCGGTCAAACTCCACCCCGCTGCGTTTTTTGCTCCCGATTCTCACTACATCCTCTTCCCCGTGAGCTCTTGAATATGTCTATGGAATCCCGTGACCGATTCCATCCTTGTGGATATATAAAGACTTCACTGGGGATGGGAGTTGAATACACCGAGAAGAGAAAAACGTTTTGTGCCTTGAGAATCCGAGTGAAAACGAGAGTGATATCTGTGGTGTGATATCTTTGAGGGAGATCGGTTGTGTGACCTGAGTTTTCTGAGGTTTTCTGGGTTAGAAAAGGTGCTACCAGGCTGTTGTGCCGGCCGGCGGTGGTTCGGCGTTCGTCCTTCGTGGAATCGAACTTTCTTGGTGTCAAATTGCACAGGGTTCGGAAGATCTGAGCCTAATCTATCTCTTTCACAAAGGTTTTTTTTCTTGATCCTATTTATTTCGGTTTCTATTGCTGTTCTTGGTGAATTTTTTGTGCAATATATTATACATATATATATCTGTTATATATATATATTTCGGTATTTATCTATCTATATTATATATATATATATATTTGTTATATATATTTATATATATATATACCTACTACTGTCTATTATATATTAATAAAGCATAGGTATAATATAAATTGATATAAAAGTACACCAACATCAGAACAATACCTAAAAATGCCTCTTGACGTATATAAATAGGAATGTTAATAATTGCGTAAATGCTTACCTGCAATAAAAAGAACAACAATGCTACATGCACAACCAATTTACACAACCAAACTTTACAACACATCATCTCACCATACATTTATCACTAAATTCATTATTTATTCCACCACCTACCCAACCATCCACATCATCAATGGTTCAAAACAAACACAACCGTTACAACGGTTGTGATTGTATCATTTTTCTAAAAAGAAGCAACATGCTCAAAAGCAATAAATTTCAAATCACTCTTAGAAATGGACAATGTTAGATGTACACATATATTTGTACACATACATCTAATCGGCCTATTATTATGAGATTCGTTTAGTAAATAAATAGATGAGATACATATACGTGTGTATATATATATATATATATATATATATGTGTGTGTGTGTATTATACTTCCTCCGTTCTTTTATTATTGCAACGTGTTGACTATTACATTGTTCACATACTCTCGTTTGACCATCTTTTGAGATTTATACATATGAAAAAATATAGTCATGTGGGATCTTGTTAGATTCATCTCGAAATATACTTTCAAAATATTAACTTCTTATAATTTTTAAAAGTAAAAAATTGAAGATATTAATAATCAAAGTTGCGCATTGGCAAACGTGAAAGTTCAGATGCTGCAGTTATAAGAGAACGGAGGTAGTACATATATTTATATATGTGTATGTGTATCATTACACTTCACGAATGGCCAAAATTTTATTGTCATGAAAATTGATTGATTGGCTCACTAATGAAGCAAATCAACAATCTATGTCGGAAAGTCGACGAATCCTAGCTGATTGACCACCATTGGTATTGAAACCATTTGACAACATCACTTCGTCAAATTTCAAATGCTACCGCAGAGGTGCTTGTTTCAAAGCATATAAAGACCGTTGTAGTTTGCATACCATGTGCTCTTTTCCAGGTACTACAAATCCTTCCGGTTGCTTCATATAGATTTCATCATCCAGCTCCCCATACAAGAATGCAGTCTTAACATCCATCTGATGAATCTCGAGATTGTGTAAAGCAGCAATAACGAGTAGCACCCTAATAGATGTAAGTCTTGTTACTGGCGAGTAGGTATCAAAGAAATCATAACCAGATTTTTGCCTAAAACCTTGAACTACAAGTCGGGCCTTATATTTGTCAATAGTACCGTCAAACTTGTACTTTTTCTTTAGGATCCATTTGCATCCAGAAACCTTACAACCCTGTGGTAGTTCAACTAACACCCAAGTGCGATTCAACATAATAGACTCAATCTCAATGTCTATTACCTCTTTCCAGAAAGCCACATCTGGACCGGATAAAGCTTCTTTTACTAATACCGGTTCACCGTTTAGCATTAAAACGACGTAGTCTGGTCCATATAACTTTACTTTCCGTACTCTAGTACCTCGTCTAGGTTCTACATTGACTGGTGTAGACCTAGGTCGCTTTCTATTTGGTCGTTCAGATAACACCGAATTCGAGCTTGAGGCTTCATTTTCATCTATGGTTTCATAACACATAGGCTCATTTACAAGTTTAGAACTTGTAGCTTCATCATCAACTCTTTTGCTAGAGTTAGGATCAACCTTATTCTTATAAGGATAGATATTTTCAAAGAATACAACATTCCTTGATTCAATCGTTATATTTACATGAATGTCGGGTATCTCCGATTTGTGTACAACAAACCTATAAGTGTTGCTGTTAAGTGCATAACCAATAAAGATACAATCGATCGTCTTAGGACCATTTTAACTTGTTTAGGTAGAGGCACCTCAACCTTTGCTAAACACCCCCACATTTTGAGATATTTGTACGATGGTTTTCTACCTTTCCACAACTCATAAGGAGTAACACCCTTACCTTTACGTGGAATCTTGTTCAATATGTAGTTGGATGTCAAGATAGCTTCCCCCCACATGTTCTGGGGCAACCCTGAACTAATTAATAAGGCATTCATCATATCTTTAATTGTTCGATTCTTACGTTCAGCAATGCCATTAGATTGTGGTGCATATGGAGCCGTGGTTTGATGAATTATACCACTCTCGTTGCATAATTCCTCAAATGGGGATACATATTCGCCTCCTCTATCACTTCGAACCATCTTAATACGACAGCCTAATTGAGTCTCGGCTTCATTCTTGAAGTTCTTAAAGGCTTCAAAAGCCTCATATTTACTTCTCGAATGATAAAGATAACAATATCTTGTGCAGTCATCGATGAAAGTGATAAAGTACTTCTTACTACCTTTAGTTTGTACAAACTTTAAATCACATACGTCGGTGTGAATTAATTCAAGTGGTTTTGTGTTCCGATTTACCAAATGAAATGGTAACTTTGTCATTTTTGCCTCAACACAAATCTCACATTTGTTTTGATTTTTGATTTCATTTAATTTTAGTAAATCTAAGTTTAATAATCTTTCTATAGCATTTAGATTCACATGACCTAATCTACAATGCCATAAATTTGAGCACTCAAGCAAATAAGCAAAAGTAGCAGCGTTATTATTAGCAACTGCCTTTGGAGGCTTACAAGTACGAACGCTCAGTTTGAACATGTCCTCGACAATATGACCTTTTCTGAGAGTCTTGCCAAACTTGCGTATTATCATAAAATCGCTACGAAGGTCTACATCAAATTTAGCTCTAACTAATTTGACACCAGACACCAAGTTCTTGCGGATTGCCGGAGCATGCAGCACATCCTTCAGAGTTATCTCCACATTGGAGGTGAATTGAAGCACAACAGTCCCAATTCCAAGAACTGGAGAGGTACAATCACTTGCCACTCTGATGAAGCAGTCTTGAATCTCCTTGTAAGTGAAAAACAAGTCTCGGTTCACACAGATATGAACACCCGCACATGTATCAAGAAACCAAGTAACAGGGTTAGGTTCTGAGACATAATTTACCTCGGTGATCATGGCAGCAAGGTCATCTTTGTCCCAAGAGTAAAAGTCCTTCTCGACATGGTTGACTTTGCCATTTCCCTTTTTCGTGTTCAGCTTTCGGTGGTTTTTCGCCATATGGCTGGCTTTATCATAGTTGTAGCACGTTCCGGTAAATTTCTTCGGAGGTGCCACATTCTTTCCCTTGCTTTTGGTAGGACATTGACGCTTTTTGGGAGGTCCGTCCCCACCTTCAGTCAGATTAGCCTTAGCTTCCATTGGAGCTTTGGTCCTCAAGTCTTGATCACGGACTTGAGCTTCAGTTTGGAGCTTAGCAACCGAAATTTCAAGAGTCATTTCCTTTCGCTTATGCTTAAGGTATTCCTTGAACTCCTTCCAACTAGGCGACAACTTGTCGACCAAGAGCGCCACAGTGTACGCCTCGGGTAGAGGCATCCCCTCGGAATAAACATCATGTATAAGAGTTTGGAACTCTTGTACTTGGGGCATCATGTGTGTGTGCGCGCTTGTGTGTTGGTTGTGTGTGTATAACTCAAGTACTCAAATACTTGCCTTAAACTAGCATTGCTCGAATAATTTTTATAATCTTGATGTTGAGTTACCTCCTTGACCGTTAAACGCTAAACTCTTCCCCACCTTAATCATCAAATCAATAATAATCATAACTAACGATTCCGAAAATACTATCAAATGGCAATTCTTAATCCCTATTTGATTATTGCTAGAGATAATACTATAACTGGGTTTGACTAATTCTCTATGGTTCTAACACAAAACTTCTCTCGTAATAATCATACTACTCAATTCGTCATGGTAACAAGGTCCGGACAACATAAAGTTTGAGTTCTTATAAGGATAAAATATAGGAACGTATAAAATCATAATAACATGCTCATCCTAACTAATAATCCGGTTAAAATGATACAAATGTCATAATCCTCATAAAACTAGTATCCAACAAGTTGTCATCAATTCTCCAACATGATATCTACTTGAAGAACGTCTTCAAGAATATGAAATAATCCACAAACATGTCCAATAATCATTAAGTTCGTAATCATCGCAGCTATCAATCAATATAAAATGAAAAGGAGTTCAGCCGATTTTATCTTTGAAGAATAATAATCACAACTCTTGACAAGAATAACCCTTCCAATCTTGCTCCAACCCATAATATGTTGATCCAAGCTAAATATTTTAAGATCTTAGATCTATAAGAATTTAAAAATACTATTTTTGGCTAATTAAAGAAATAAAGTGGAAATATGTCCAAATAAAATGGGCAAGCTGAACTGTCTAGATTGTCAAGACACTTAACTCTGATTCCTTAGCCTACTAATAAAAACCCCGTAGCTTATGTCCAAAATGACAGATTTACAAACATAACCTGACAATTAATTTACATAATTCTCCCTTCATCACATACCTAATCATACCATCTTTACGTAAACTTGCTTTAAGCATGTTGCCCTTATCTGCAATAATTTAGTATTTGCTCATTAACATATGTAAACTACCCCTTCTTTACATACGACAATTTATGACTTACGTACATAATGTTTGACTCAGAAACAACTCTCAAGGAATCAACAAAATTGTTAATACGACACTATGTACACGAACTTTGAATTGTAATCGGATACACTTTTATCCAGATACATACTGAAAATGAAATACCGTCTAGGTGAAAATACAGATAAAATACATAGTAATTATTTGGATATTACAATAGTAATCTTTGGGTTCGATCTAATTTGAAGATTTGCGATATGCCTTTTTTTCTTATGAAAATAATTGATACTTAGGGATAGCCAAGTTAGTCCTTGAGGTGTATTTATCATGATTGCTCAAGATATTTTTGATTTTATTCGCACTTTGTTGAACGAATTTTTGAATTGAGGCAACTATTATTTTTTTGACCTCTCTAACTTTTGTTGATTTCTTTTCTCTTTGAGACCTCTCTAATTAATGAGTGTTTATTTTTTTCTGACGAAGAAAGTTTGCACATGTTATTTGAGATTAGTTTAGAGCATTTTTGATGTATTTTGTTTGTGAACTTTACATCATACGTTTAAGTTCATTATTTTATTGATTGTCATGTGTTTCGATTTAACTATGCTTAAAACATAGTGAAGAAAGTAAAAGAAAAAATAGAGTTGTAGCACATAAGGAGAAAAATGAACCACCGTGCAGCATGAAACGGGACAAAATGTTCCAGGATGAAGACAGAGAAAAAAATGCCCAGAACGAATCTAAAACAAGAGTTAAAATACTCTAGCCATTTTTCCTATGGATAATGGGTAGGGGTGTTCAAAAATATCCGATATCCGATATCCGATCCGAAATATTCGAAAATCCGAAGTTTCGGATATCCGGAACTTCGGATTCGGATATCGGATAGTACTTTTCAGAATGATCGGATATTCGGATATCCGAAAAATCCTAAATTTTTTATTTTTTATATTTTAAATAATAGAAGGTATTCGGATATTCGGATATCCGATATCCATATCCGAAGTTTTTTTCGGATATTCGGATATCCGATATCCAAATCTGATTTTTTTTTTCGAATATAAGGATATCCGAATGAAATTCATATTTTTTTCGGATATTCGGATATCCGATATCCGTATCCAAAATCGGATATCAAAATCTACTATCCGAACTTTCGGATATCCGAGAGTCCGGATATCCGATTTTGAACACCCTTAATAATGGGACTAAACTTGTTAGTTAATTAATTGCAAAACTTGAATCTAACTAAGGAATGCAAAAATGTAGAATCTTACATTCCTTCCTTGAGTATTTCATAATTTTATTTCTCCTAGTTAGTCATTCGAGTGTTTATTTTTATATTTTCTTTATTTATTTATTTTATGCACCAAATCAAAATATCATTACCCAAAATATTAAAATAAATTCGAAAATATCAAATTACTATGTGTGGATACAGTACTCATAGCTAGTCACTGCAGTGCCCTAACTTGGACACCTGTAAATTGGTGGCTGAAATTTTGTGCCCCTTTGTACGAATTGATCCAGATCTACCCTCCCGTACGGTTTGCACCGGTGATGCCTTAGAGCATGGGGTACGCATGGCTGGTAAGGTCATGCCGTTCTACCAGCCCAATTTTTCCAACGGCGCACGGTACCTGATGTGGTGTCAAACGTTCTCGGCTGGTATATAACAACCAACACCATAGACTTTTTTTATTTCTTTTTGTGTTGTATTTGTGTATTTTAGTGGAGTATGTGTGGACTCATAACACCACTTTTACTCATGGCACCACATTTGTACGAGGGAGGGGTTTTTTGATGCCGTGTGAAAATCTCGTGCCATAGGAAATTTAGATGATGTGGCAGCACTTTTTACCAATGGCACGAGCCGAACGGCACGAGGGTACCCAGCTCTCTTAATAACTATCCAACGCGGTATCTGTGGCGTGTACAGGCCACAGTCCCTGCTACATGAGACTAGGGCTGTTAGCGATCCAAATATACTCAAAAACCGTTTGAGAATCATCCGATAATACCTCAGATCGATACTCACTCGAAACGTTAACAGTCCAGATAGTGGTACCGCAGTTAGAACCGAAACCGATAAGGACCGAAACTGTTAACCCGATAACAAAATCAGTAATTTTTTGTTAACATAAATCATACAAAAAATTGTATAAGGTATTAGTACGTATAGAAAAAATAAGTTTAAAAGGCCTTATCTCTTAATTTTCTTAGCATACATTTGAAAAAAAAAACCTCCTCCATTCTTGTTTCGATGATGAGGTTTTGGTGATTAGGACTTTTAACGATTCAAGATACCTGAAAACCCGCCCGAAATACCCAGGACCAATAATCACTCGAAGCGTTAGCGGTCCGGATAAAAGTATTGAAATTGGGACCCGAAACCGGTAAGTACCGAAACCGATAATACTCGATACCTTAACTGTCTGAGAAGACAATACCCGGATCGAATCGGACCGAGACGAAACCCATCTGAAAGCTACAAGTCGCCCCCTTCCGGGCTTCCTCCAGATAACCGTTCGAACTATTGGACTCCAACGACATTCTCGAAAGCTTCAAAGAAAGACAACAAAAGAGAAAAAGTTCTTAATTTAACGATGCCAATCTTTGGAGAACGATAGTTGTTGGTAGTCGATCCGCCTTGGCATCCACCTAAGCGCCTCGGGCGTCCGAACGGCCGAGCCGATCCCGGAACCAGACCGGTCATAAACTTGATCGTTTCTCCGGTTCGCACAAAGGGCCGGACCGGGCAGAGACCTTAGAGCCGACCCGGAATCCGGACCAGAAAGGCCGAGCAGACCCTATATGAAAACACTATAATCACGAGTAAGGCCGACCAGAGTAGCAGGAGGCTGAAGGGCCGACCTCATTGTCGGTCATAACAGATAAATATCGAAAAGCCCGAAGAACAGGCAGACAGGACGGTAAGTGAGAGTTGTCATATCCCTACACAAAGCTCACTTAAGAAGACGACACGTGTCAAAGAAGTCACCTCCATCGCGACACATGTCATCAGCATATTCATCCCAATCGTCCTACTGTCCTCTCATGAATGGCTGGAAACACCTATATATATGCCAGGAGAAGGCCCAAAAAAGGGGACTTTGGAAAATAGGAGAAAAAATATACAGATATCGAGAGACAAAAGAAGAAAGAGAAAAAGAGAGAAAGAAAGAAAAGAGAAAAGGGTAAGACTTGTAAATAACAAGCACCAGTTGTACGAACCGGCCAAAATATTTTCGGCCCGGCTCCACTCTTTATCAAGATCATTAATAAAATATTTAATGGTCCAGTATTTTTAATTCTGTTCATACGTCCCTCTTATTATTTTCTACGTGGCTTCGATCCATTCGTCCAGATCAGCACACGTGACGTTGACCAAATCAGACGTCAACAGATTGGCGCTAGAGGAAGGGCGGCTTGAACCTCCGACCTTGTGGTTAACAGCCACAACCTACGCTTTTCTCGTTCATATTGCAAGCGATCTTGTGGTTAACCGCCACAACCTACGCTTTTCTCGTTCATATTGCAAGCCAATCCTATGCTTTTCTTTAAAAGATTTCTTGTGAAGTATAGGATTCTCCATCTCTAACCACAAGTGACGAATTACCATCAGGCCCGTCCCAGGGCCCGTTATTCGATGGAGGGCACCGTTATGAGGTGTACACGCTAAGAAGTTCTCTATCATGCATGGACGTATCGGACTATTCTTAGTGTGCACAGGACGAAAACGGCTTCGCGCCAAACGGCAATCAGCACGCAGATGTTATGAAAGACAGTCTGATGGCGGAGCATTTTGACACACCTTGTGTTCATCCGGAAATAACCACGCCCACCAAGGGATGGTAAGATGAAAGCATAGGAATCATCGTAACTACGAGTCGAAAGCATAGGAATCATCGTAATATGAAGTTGAAAGCACAGGAGCCATCGTGATCACGGGCTCCTGCTCGGCTCGGCTGACCCCTTAAAGGTCGTAATTTGAAGGATATTGAGCGTCGCTCAAAATTCCAGGGAAGGTCTCAAAGAGTCCTCGTGTCCTTCAAATTAAAGTTGCAGTCAACATACACTGCAACATCTGAAAACTCCTTCGGAATTCCCATCCACCCGCGAGGGTCCTGGTAATCCGAATGGTAATCGGCCCAGCTCAAAGCATCTCCGAGTATTGAGCCATGTGTTAGAAAAGCAGTGGCGGTCCTTACCGGGGAATTGGAAGTCAAAGCAAAAGTAATCCATAAAGGAGGTTTCCCCATAATCACCCGACCAGCGATCGTTAGGAGGCCACCGGCGAGCCTCAAAACTCCAAGTGATGAAAAAGCCGTGAAACGTGGAAAATCCCGGTGAAACTAAAATGAGCCGAGGAGTAATCTGTAAGAAAAGAGGGGCCCGACCGACCGAGTCATTGACCGTGCTGCGACGGCCGACCCAGGAAGAATCCCAGGCGTTCTACGATGACCCCGGTCGGAATTGGGATACACCCGTAGGAGAAGTCGTTTCAAAGAGCAAGGTCAATATGACCCCGAGAACTTGGACCTCGTCGCCCCAAAAAGGCGGAGCGTATTCTACGAAACATCCGAGGATTATCAGAGTTTCCAGGCTAATGACCTCATTGTTAAAATAAGCACTGGGGCCCGATACGGGACCTCCTGAATCCCAGTAACGAAGCCCGTCAGAACGGAAGTTGCTAGCTAGAATATGTAAGTGACCAAGGGTCAATTCATTTGTTCAATGCCATTAAGGTATAGTCAATAAAATTTGATTTTATGTTCACCTCGGAAACAAAATGCACTATAAGACCGAGTTCGCCTCGGCACCTCGAATGACCGGCTCCTCCGGCACCATAAGACCGAGTCCGCCTCAGCACCTCGAATGACCGGCTCCTCCGGCACTATAAGACCGAGTTCACCTCGGCACCTCGAATGACCGGCTCCTCCGGCACCATAAGACCGAGTCCGCCTCGGCACCTCGAATGACCGGCTCCTCCGGCACTATAAGACCGAGTTCGCCTCGGCACCTCGAATGACCGGCTCCCCCGGCACCATAAGACCGAGTTCACCTCGGCACCTCGAATGGCCGGCTCCTCCGGTACTATAAGCCCGGGTTCGCCTCGGCCCCAGGTTTCGAGGAAGAGATCAAAAGTTCCAACCCCTACGCTTCAAGAGGTAAATATCCTGTGATATTATGATCTTTATTAGGATATTGATCTCACCAAGAATATAAGACCGGTCCACCCGGCACTGAAAATCCGAGCTCGCCTCGGCACCTTATAAGACCGGTCCACCCGGCACTGAAAGTCCGAGCTCGCCTCGGCACCTGATAAGACCGGTCCACCCGGCACTGAAAGTCCGAGCTCGCCTCGGCACCTGATAAGACCGGTCCACCCGGCACTGAAAGTCCGAGCTCGCCTCGGCACCTTATAAGACCGGTCCACCCGGCACTAAAAGTCCGAGCTCGCCTCGGCACCTTATAAGACCGGTCCACCTTAAGAAAATCCGAGCTCGCCTCGGCACCTTATAAGACCGGACCACCCGGCACTAAAAGTCCGAGCTCGCCTCGGCACCTTATAAGACCGGTCCACCCGGCACTGAAAGTCCGAGCTCGCCTCGGCACCTGATAAGACCGGTCCACCCGGCACTGAAAGTCCGAGCTCGCCTCGGCACCTTATAAGACCGGTCCACCCGGCACTAAAAGTCCGAGCTCGCCTCGGCACCTTATAAGACCGGTCCACCCGGCACTGAAAGTCCGAGCTCGCCTCGGCACCTTATAAGACCGGTCCACCCGGCACTAAAAGTCCGAGCTCGCCTCGGCACCCTATAAGACCGGACCACCCGGCACTAAAAGTCCGAGCTCGCCTCGGCACCCTATAAGACCGGACCACCCGGCACTAAAAGTCCGAGCTCGCCTCGGCACCTTATAAGACCGGTCCGCCCGGCACGGAAAGTCCGAGCTCGCCTCGGCACCCTTCAGATCGGCCCATCCGTGGAAAAAGCGGTCTGACCAATAGAGCCCAAACACAAAAAAGGCAACAAAAGCCATAAAAAGATCGTATTCACTCGAAATAAGTTCCGTACAAAAATCAAGGAAGAGTGGCACGCAGGCCATACATGGAATAAAACAAAAAGTCTATTCGGCCTTGTCCTCCTGATCGGCCGCCTGAGAAGACTGCCCCCCACCTCCTCCAAACAAGGTCTCCTCCGGATCTTCGACAGCTTCGGCGGCCTTCGACTCATCATCCCCGAGAGCTTCAACCTTCAGGTCGGCCGCCTGGGACTTTATGTAGGCCTGGACTTCCTCAACAGTCTTCCCTTCCTTCATGAGATCCAACATCTCATAACAGGTGGAGACGTAGTTAAGGTTGATCAACTCCTCGTACTCGGGCGTCTTTTGAAAAGCAGCCGCTCCGTCAGCAAGGCCCCTGTCGTAACCCGCAGATTCGCAAGTCCGAACCCGCTCGGTCAGTTGCTCAAGTTGGGCCTTAGCGCTTTGCAAGTGAGCCTCGTACTCGGCCCTGATGTCCAGCCTGTTTTGCGCCTTCCCAGCCGCCGCGGCCATCTCGTCAGCCTTCCCTTTCCATATCTCGGCCTCGAAGGCCCGGCTCTCCAGAAGCTCCATCTTACCCTTCAGGGAAACCATCTCCTCCTCCAAAGATTTGATAAGCGAAGGGCAGAGATGGTGTTCCTCCTGTAAGGCCTTCAGATCGGCCTCTGCCTTTTTATGTTTCCCAGCTGAGGCAGTCAGCTCCCCAGCGGCCTTCACATAGGTGCACAACGCCCGGCCCAGAATAGCGTTGCCGAAATGGATCTGCTCGGCCGGATCCATATCGTTGGTCACCCTCTCCATCTTTGGCGTCCAGCCCAAGAGGGGAACATGGCTGGACTCAACCACCGAGGGGGGAACACGATCGAGCAGTTCGGCGGTAGGGATGGCCGCCTGGACGTAGTCGAGGAACCAGCGCGGTCTCCGCCCTTTCATCCGGGCGCAAGGCTCTTCCCGATCCTTACTCATCGGGAGATAGTGGCCCTCCAAATCAATTAGGGGCTCCTTACCCTTTGCCCGGCCTGTCCGGGCAGGGCTCAAAGCAGGCACGACGACCTCGGGAAGGGGGAAACCCTCAGCCCTGGTCAAGTTATCCTCAGGCTCGGCCTCTACTCTCTTCCGTTTGCCCGCACGCTCCCTACGCTCGGCGGCCCGCTGCGGCCGCCTCGCCACCCGCTGCGCAGGCGTCTCTTTCCGTCCAGTCGAGCTCCTACCCTTGGGGCCTGGATGAAGAAGAAATATCAAAAAAAAAAAAAGGCTACCTGATGAAGACATTCTGTTCGGGTTAGTGGATCGAAGCCCCGCAGCCCAGAGATTGTCCTCAGTAATCAAAAGGTATGACTTCCTCCGATCAACGGGAAGATCCAAGAGCTGTTCAACCCGGCCGTCGAACAAGGAGGAGGTCTCTGAAGCCGGAATACGTTCTGCACAAACAACAAATTATGAGCGTCAGACAAAAAAGGTACAGCAGTGAAGAACACAACACTTACTCATTTTGGCAACAAAGTCTTCGGGGACCCGGAGCTCGGCGTCCATCACGCCAGGTTCCCACTCATCAACCGAGCTCAGCCACGGTCCCCCCACATAGAACCACTGGTCTTTCCAGCTATGGATGGTCTCCGGCACCTCCACCAAGTCCTTATACATCGCGTGCCGGGCTGTCAAATAAAACCAGCCGGAACCAGATCGGCCGACCGACCTCCATAAAAAGAGACTGTTAATCTCTTCGAAACTGGGCTCGGGCCATCCATGCTGACTAAAAAGAATTAAAAGACCCACCATCCGGGCCCAAGAATTCGGATGAATTTGGGCGATGCAAAGGCGACCTTGCGACCTCGCCTCCAGTCTCGTCGCCCCAGTCAACGGGAGCATCACCTATCGACAAATCTGCCACTCCCGTACGATCTGGGGACACAGCCGCCTCCTCCGCCGTATTCCTCCGCTCCGACATCATAAAATAAGAAAAAAGAGGAGGAAGAGCAAGCTTACCGGGGAAGTCTGCGAAACCCGAAAAGAAGAAAAATTGCCGGAAAAAGATCTCTCTCTGCAGTAAAAATGGCGAAGGAAGCAATGAAGAAGAATGCACTCTATATTTATAGGAGACAGGGGCATTAATTACTAAAGCGGCGGTTCATAATCATCGCAAGAATTAAGAACGCGTGAGACACCGCCACGAATTACATCCCGCCACGCGTCCCCCTCGCTGTGACTCTTGGAGATCCCGAAGTCAAATCGATGCGACTCTCGAAGATATGACCCTTCAAAGGATCTTATCCACCTCCAAATCGGACCGACCTCAATCTGAGACGATTCCAGCACCGGCCAACCCGGCACGACCCTGGACTCGGGGGCCCTTGTTGGTAGTCGATCCGCCTTGGCATCCACCTAAGCGCCTCGGGCGTCCGAACGGCCGAGCCGATCCCGGAGCCAGACCGGTCATAAACTTGATCGTTTCTCCGGTTCGCACAAAGGGCCGGACCGGGCAGAGACCTTAGAGCCGACCCGGAATCCGGACCAGAAAGGCCGAGCAGACCCTATATGAAAACACTATAATCACGAGTAAGGCCGACCAGAGTAGCAGGAGGCTGAAGGGCCGACCTCATTGTCGGTCATAACAGATAAATATCGAAAAGCCCGAAGAACAGGCAGACAGGACGGTAAGTGAGAGTTGTCATATCCCTACACAAAGCTCACTTAAGAAGACGACACGTGTCAAAGAAGTCACCTCCATCGCGACACATGTCATCAGCATATTCATCCCAATCGTCCTACTGTCCTCTCATGAATGGCTGGAAACACCTATATATATGCCAGGAGAAGGCCCAAAAAAGGGGACTTTGGAAAATAGGAGAAAAAATATACAGATATCGAGAGACAAAAGAAGAAAGAGAAAAAGAGAGAAAGAAAGAAAAGAGAAAAGGGTAAGACTTGTAAATAACAAGCACCAGTTGTACGAACCGGCCAAAATATTTTCGGCCCGGCTCCACTCTTTATCAAGATCATTAATAAAATATTTAATGGTCCAGTATTTTTAATTCTGTTCATACGTCCCTCTTATTATTTTCTACGTGGCTTCGATCCATTCGTCCAGATCAGCACACGTGACGTTGACCAAATCAGACGTCAACAATAGTTTTAATAACCATTCTAGAGATGATTGGTGACTTTTGAGATTGAACAAACCTTTTACTAGGTGAAGAGGATTTATTCGCTCAGAGTTTTCTTCGCTCGAAAAATACAGTGGAAATGAAAGGGGAAGCACATGTCACCGTCCAATAAATGTGTCTGCTTTAGAGAGGTGGGAGTGGGCACGGGATGGCACGGGACAAGATCCCTCCCGCACGGGAACACCGCCGTCGGTCCCTTGATCACGCGCATGAAGGGCCTTGTGCGTGAAACTTTCACGCACGGCAAGCATGGAATTTTCGAACGTTGGGTTCCTTTTTTGTGACTGCTGGGGGTTTATTTTCACTTGTTGGATCTTTTTTCAATTAAAAAAAAATATATATGTATGTATTTGCAGGTGGTGGCTGGAAGAGTGGAGGAAGAAGACACACAAAAAGAAAATATATGTATTTTTTAAAGTTTGTTTGGGCTATTAAATATGTATTGTTTGGGCTATTAAATATGTATTTGGCAAACTGGTAAGGCCCGGTAAATGTAATATATACTAATATTGTTGTTTCATTTTTTAATTTTTACATATTCTACAAAATAAAGTTTGTTTTATTTTAATTTTAATGGGATTTAAAAAAGAAAAAAAAGAAGTGAGTGAAGAGTGAGTAAAGTGGTGCCTGCAAAAATATGAGTGAGTGATGAAAAAAGTGGGGAATAATGTGGCGTAAGGAAATTGGTTGGGAGTGAGTGATGGGAGAGAGAATGAGTGAACCACTCCCTCCCCCCTTAGGCTTTACCCCCCACTTTAATGCAATTCAATAAAGAAACATACCGTATCTCTCCATGTCATCTCGGTTCAGACTTGTAATCGACCACATAAGTTAAACCCCCGTCATTTTTATAAGATGTATCTTGTACTCTTTTAATTGAATTTTATTTACTTTTCAAAAAAAGTAATGTTGAAAAGGTAGAGGAAGACCCAAGAAAACTTGGATAAAGACGATTGAAAAGGATATGCGGTTTCTTGGAATTGGAGAAAGTATGGCGATGGAGAGACAAATATGGCGGGAAAAAATACGGATGGTGGATGTAGTCTGATTCTTTTTTTTTTAATTCATATTTTCTTTTATTTCATGTTATCTTTTAATTTATTTTTCAGTTTTTTTTTTTTTACATTCATTCTCTTTTTTTATTTGCTTTCTCTACTTTTTCCCTCTTTTTTCCTTTTATGTTATTTATGTAACGATTATTGACGGTTGTTGTTGCCCAAAATATTTATCCGAAGATTAATATTGCTGGAAGACGGACAACAAACAACAATTGCGGGAGCACTTCCGAGAGAAGATAAATAATACAAGATTTGCCGGGTTTGTTAGGCCCGGGCTTGAATGCTCTCGCGAGATGTTATTAATACGAATATTCGTGGATACAAGTATTAATGAGAGAAATCTAAATACAATGAGTGTAAAAAGACTCTGTTAATCCGGCTCTTGAGCGAAGCTTGGTGTTCTTCGTCCCGCCGATAATCTGCTCGAGGAGAAAAGGCCGGGAGAAGTAAGACCGAAAGAAAGCTGTTGCCAAGAGTTGGATGTTAGCCAAGTGCTTGATGTTTGCTTCTGTATAGTTTGAAATCCGAAGGGAGTTGAAGAAGTGTCCAAGTGCAGGGTGCCTTGCTTATATAGGGGTTGAGGTGCCTTGTCTCCTAGTGGGCGATCGCCTTTCGGCCATTAATGTAATGGGGCGATCGTCCTAAAGGGCACGTGGGCTGCCTGCCAAAAGTCCAGAGATCCAGCCGGCAGCCAGCTGAGTGGCCCAATGAGGAGCCGGCACGCGTCCGGAAGTACTGTCACAGGAGGTCCCACTTTGTTACTTTCGGCGGACTTTGTCAGTAGGTGCAGTAGGCGCCAGGCTGTAGTCACATGTCTTGTCCGTCAGCTCCTTTCGCAGGTCTGGGCCCTGTTGGTAGGTGAGGTAGGTGACAGGTTTGTCAGCGCCTTTTGTGGATCTGCACGTGGGGTCAGTTTTGAGACTTGGTCTTCGCCGACTGGATGGTCATCGGTGGAGGTCGGCAATGGTCGGTCACCAAGGGTCGGTCGGCAAAGCGCTGAGAGATGATCGTCCATAAGTCGGTCGCCTGAAGTCGGTCGCCGAGTACCGAGAGGCGATCGTATCTGAGGTCGATCGCTCGGCACCGGGACTTGTCCTGGGACCTTCGGCTGGGCGATTCATGCTTGTCTGCCGGGCTAAGGCTAGGTCGCCTGGTCGCTGGTCGGCGGTTCTTCCTCGGACGCTCGGCAGGGAGTCGGTCGCTCGGCCTCGGAGGCCATCGCCGGTCGGAAGGTGTTAATTCTTGACACAACAATTGCCCCCCAGCTTGCTCCTATGTTGAAGACATGGGGCGAGGTGGTTCTTGCTGGTGATCGTGTATGGATGAGGACGGGCGATCTGAGCTGACTTAGGACTCGGACTTGGGCTATCATGGTCGATTGGCTTAGCTATCTTTCGGTCTTGTACCTGCAAAAAACAACATTGGCCGATCCCCTATGGAAACTTGGTGGTTTCGTTTTGTTTGAGGAATCGTGCACAGTCGCGGAGATCGATGGACCGACCCCATGAACGTGTCTTGGTGCGCGAAGACAATGAGTGTCTCGTGACTCACTTTATTATGAGGGTCCTCTCAGCCGCGCCGCCTCGTATTTAAACGAAGGGCGTGCGGTCTCGGTCTAGAGGAGTCCTTGCGCGGGCGTCGGATGAATCTACTCCACGCCCGCGCTTGTTATCTCTGCTTCCACCACCGCCACCATGGAGATGGCCGACACGACGGTGTACGTTGAGACGGGGTTGTGGCATGTGTCCACCGATTAATGTTGGAGAGCCCTCGACTACGCCGGCCTCGTATTTAAACGAAGGGCGGGCGATCTTGGCCGAAAGGGACCTTGCATGGCCGGCGGCCCGGTTCCATCGTTGCCAGGACCATGGCTTTATGAAGTGCGGTGGAGGCGATCTTATGCCTTAGTCCGTCATGTTATATGCCGGATCAGTAGATGGCGATCGTGTCCTCCGGGTTGCGGATGATGTAGCGTGATGATCGCGATCGGGCCGAAGATCGCGATCGCCGCTCGCCGATCGCTTTATTTGTAGGTCGATATTGGCGATCGGGCGGGAGATCGTCGTCCGGTGCCGATCGCGCCGCTCAAAGGCTAAGAAGAAACCTTTGCACGGCCGTAAAATCTGCGGCTCTAGCCCTAAGGCCGCGTAGGTCGTAGGTTGGGTCTTCGTGAGATGTCCGAACATAGGCGAAAAACCCCGAAACCTCCTAGACCGCGTAGAGGGCGGTCTCATCGCTTATGGGCTCGCCATTGAGGATGATTACGTCTACCCGGTCGATGTAGTCCGAGTCGGACTCTTCTTCTCCCCGCTTGATTTGCATCATGCGAGGGGACCTTCGGCCGACGACCACGGTGGCGAAGTACTCCGTGAAGACGTGCGCCACTCGTTAAAGGAGCCAATGGACCGAGGTGGCAATGAAGTGTACCACCAGGGGCGAAGTCGCCCGGCCGAGGGAACATTCGGCATCCGGTCGCGCGATGCCCCACACCCGGTCATGTAGATGTTGAACTTCCTCAGTGCACTTGGGGTCCGATCGCCTCGTACACGGGTGTTTGCGGGGAGCGATCTTGTGCCGCACGGGGCGAGCTCGATGTCGATCGCGAGCGGCTCGCTTGGCCCGGCGATCGTCTTCTTGGCGCCCGCCTGGATTCCAGGAGCGCCTTCATGTCGTTAAGTTGACGTTGCATTGCAGCCATCGCCGTGGCTTGGTCGCTTGCAGATCGGCTTTGGGAGCAGGAGCCGAGGCGATCGTGTACCGATCTCCGGCTCACGCCGCGCCGGCCTGCAATTCGGCGAGGGGGAGCCGACGGCCAGCCGCCTTCGGGATTCGGGTAGGCCGAGCTCCCGGTGACGGACTCAAACTCCGCTGCCTCGTAGCCGGGGCCGGACCGCCCGTGAGCTGTCGGGTCACCGCCTGTGCGATCAAGACAGAGGTGCCCAGGCGGCGAGCGCCTCTTCTCGCGGACGGAGCCTCACAGCGATCGCTCGCCGATGACGCCTTGAGCTTGCTTTGACTTCCGGCGGACGGCCGAGGGGGCGATAGCAGAGGCGCGTTGAGAGCACTCCGTCGCTCCCGTAGACGGCCAGGGCCCTTCGACCGCTCCTTGGTTTGGAACCGATCGATCGTGAGGCTTGGGCCGGCTTCCATGGACGGGATCGTGCGTCTATGACCGCGGCGGCTTCCTTCCACAATCGGCCGTGGCTCGGACCGGGACGGAACAGGGGTTTGGCCGGGCCGTCGGCCGCTTTCTTCGACGCGGAGGCGGAAGACATGATTTCTGAAGGATTTCTTTGAAGTGCAGTAAGTGTCACTTCAAGTATCTGCCCCGAGAACAGTGAGTGTTCTTCGGGACGGTAGGTATAAAAAATCGAGGGTTGGATCCCCTTCTTCTAGCGCCAATTGTTGTTGCACAAAATATTTATCCGAAGATTAATATTGCTGGAAGACGGACAACAAACAACAATTGCGGGAGCACTTCCGAGAGAAGATAAATAATACAAGATTTGCCGGGTTTGTTAGGCCCGGGCTTGAATGCTCTCGCGAGATGTTATTAATACGAATATTCGTGGATACAAGTATTAATGAGAGAAATCTAAATACAATGAGTGTAAAAAGACTCTGTTAATCCGGCTCTTGAGCGAAGCTTGGTGTTCTTCGTCCCGCCGATAATCTGCTCGAGGAGAAAAGGCCGGGAGAAGTAAGACCGAAAGAAAGCTGTTGCCAAGAGTTGGATGTTAGCCAAGTGCTTGATGTTTGCTTCTGTATAGTGTGAAATCCGAAGGGAGTTGAAGAAGTGTCCAAGTGCAGGGTGCCTTGCTTATATAGGGGTTGAGGTGCCTTGTCTCCTAGTGGGCGATCGCCTTTCGGCCATTAATGTAATGGGGCGATCGTCCTAAAGGGCACGTGGGCTGCCTGCCAAAAGTCCAGAGATCCAGCCGGCAGCCAGCTGAGTGGCCCAATGAGGAGCCGGCACGCGTCCGGAAGTACTATCACAGGAGGTCCCACTTTGTTACTTTCGGCGGACTTTGTCAGTAGGTGCAGTAGGCGCCAGGCTGTAGTCACATGTCTTGTCCGTCAGCTCCTTTCGCAGGTCTGGGCCCTGTTGGTAGGTGAGGTAGGTGACAGGTTTGTCAGCGCCTTTTGTGGATCTGCACGTGGGGTCAGTTTTGAGACTTGGTCTTCGCCGACTGGATGGTCATCGGTGGAGGTCGGCAATGGTCGGTCACCAAGGGTCGGTCGGCAAAGCGCTGAGAGATGATCGTCCATAAGTCGGTCGCCTGAAGTCGGTCGCCGAGTACCGAGAGGCGATCGTATCTGAGGTCGATCGCTCGGCACCGGGACTTGTCCTGGGACCTTCGGCTGGGCGATTCATGCTTGTCTGCCGGGCTAAGGCTAGGTCGCCTGGTCGCTGGTCGGCGGTTCTTCCTCGGACGCTCGGCAGGGAGTCGGTCGCTCGGCCTCGGAGGCGATCGCCGGTCGGAAGGTGTTAATTCTTGACACAACAACGGTTTCAAAGTTTGATTCATGTTAGCCGACCCCAAATCATTTTGGACTAAGGCTTAGATGTTGTTGTTGTTCAAAAAAAAAAAACCAGTCAATTTTAAGATCGGGGATCATTATTAGTGATCAATATGTTAGCTAAAAAATCAAAGGTGCGGTGGAAGAATTAAATAATTCTGCGAATCCCAAACGAGGATCGATCAAGCATTGTATAAATAAACAATAGTAAAAAGTATGAATTCATACCCTTGTAGAACTCGACTTCTTGATGTAGGTCTGAAGATGATGACGATAACAAATCCAATTCAAAAAGATTCTTTGAAATTCAATGTCAAAAGCACGATGCCTCTATGTATCACGGATTGGATAGTCGAATCAAGAAAATCTTCACCTCCCTCCACCACTATGGTGGACGGATGAGGAGGATTTTTTTTCTTTTTCTCATCTTTATTTCTCTCGGAGTGAAAAATAATGAATGGTCTTCAAAGTGTAAGAGTGCACATGTCTTAACCCCATTATTATACTCATAGCATGTTAGATAATCGCATGCAGGGGCTGATTGTGGTGCACAGGCACCACCCCCAAAAAAATATTATAAGACATAAATTCCTCCCATAAAGATATTAATCGGGCTCGGACTCGGTAGACTGAACCATTTAACCTGCTAAAAAAATGGGTTAGGACTAAAATAATAAAGGATGCTTTAAATTGAATCTCTCACACACCCACCAGCATCTATATATGATTGCCTATTGACCTTTATTTTTTATTAGCCAGCGATGTGGGATAAGATAACTCCCACTATTCCCTTTCTAAGCAATTGATTTAGTCCCACATCGAATGACTATTAAACAACCACCATCACTAATCTTCTATATATAGGTAGTTATAGTTCCTCCCAACATGCCTTGGCTATTGCCTGTAGGGTCATTATAGTTATTTTATAAAGTGAAGCCAATGCTACTTCTGGTGCTAAGGTGGCTTTGCCCCAGTATATATAACTTATATATTATTATATATTCGAACGGTTTGAAAATTCAAGCCAAACCTCAAATTCTGAGTTTCGAATTCGAACTCTAACAAAAACTATAATGAGGTTTGAACTATATAAAAAAAACTAGCCTTCGAGTCGAACCTCAAATTATGAGGTTCGTAATTTTTGAGCCGAGTCGAACCTAAGGCTCTTTCCCATCGATCCCCTCCTCTTCTGTCGGCACCATCAATATTTTAGGTGTAGATCCGCCACTGATCTCATGATGTAAGATAATCTTATAAAGTATTTGTCCTCATTTCATGACTATATATTCTTCCATCACATGTGAATAAGAACCCCCATTATTATAATTAGTCGTTTCTATTATTTTCTTAGATGAGATTTTATCAAATAAAATCAAAACTTAAAATATTATAACGAGAGGGGAGGGGCGGCTATGTGAGGTTGTGGGATAGGTGGTCAAACCACTTAATCTCTGTAACCTGGCTCTAGTGTGTCTATTGTGTTATATACACTTTGATCCATCTTAATGTATTTATACAATTAATTGATTTAATTAATTAAATATATTAAATATAATTTCTTTAAGAAATATTACTATGAATTTAATGTTCTGCGAATTATTATTCTCGTAATGTGTCTTACCAAATACTGGTTAGATATGTATCATAGATGATAGGGATTCTAGATTCTTCTAGAGGTAGTAGAATTCTACTTGATGTCTTTCCTTATAAGAAATCATATGTATGGAAGGAGTCTCATCGTAAAGTCTATATAAAGGTCCCTCTATCAACGTTATCAATACAATGCTTTTGCATATTTTGGTTTCTACTATTTCTTTACTACTTTTCCTGAAACACGTTGTCAGCACAATGTAGTCGTACCGAAATCATATTTTCCAATTTGTTAACCGTTGGATCGGTGTGAAATTTTGACAGCAACTTTCCAACCCAAGTATCTATGGTGCAGATCGGATTCTGAGTATTGCTTACTAAAACTGTCACCGAACAGAAACAGATTTTTACAAGGAAATTTAGAGTCCTTTTTCGAATGATTATCGAGCCCAGTAGCCCCTTTTCCGGGTGTTTCTCAACTCTCTATCTTTTTCTAATTAATGATTCGTTTGTTCATTGATTTGTATACTTATGAATCTTACTACGTTTATATTTTCCGTGCATATAGGAAAATATATTGCTCATGACGACATGCAAGCTATGGAGAGAAGCCATACGTAGCATCCTTTTCAAGGAAAAGCAAACATAAAACCGAGTACCCACGTAAGATTATTAAAGTTCCCATTTTTTAATTCCTCTCTTTTGGAAATTGGGTATTTGGGTTCTTTATCTCCCACGCTACTTTGCGGTGGATGAGACTACGAGAGGTGGTATCACTCTCATATGTCGAAGTAAACTGTGTGACGGTCCTGAGAGAGTCAGGATAATTGTTGAAAGTCGATATTTGTAGTTGTTTCATACACCACGATTTGGGTGCGATTTCACGTTGCCGTTTTGTCGATTTTAAACCAACAATTGAAAAAAAAATGAACATTGTCAGTAATGGTAAAGTTATGACTTGTTCATGATTAGTCACGAATTTGTGATGCCCAAAATCCTTTCGATCATAACAAAAAATGACGGTAATATTTTGCAATGTCCGAAGTATTTTAAAACATACTTTCCAAATACGGTATGATGGTGTAATTTGAAAATACATGACCAATTATCAAAATTCAACCGTTTTTAAAATCCATACAAACCGTGGTTTAACCTAACCGCACCATCAAAATACTTTCAAAAATCGATTTCCACCAAAAATGTTCAAACCTGTAAAGTCCTTCAGAAAAAAAACCTTTTCAAACCTACCCGCAGCGGGCATAATTACAACCATCTAAAAACAATCGAACTGAAAACCACATGCCCAAACAACAAACAAGACCGCTAATTCAATCGAATACATCTCGGGGGCATCAAGTTTAATCATACAACAAAACCATTCGTCGGAGTGTCTCACAAACTCTACCACTGATACCTTTTTCGAAACCCATCAAGGTTCACAACTTTCACATAATACCACCCCACACGGTGGTTCAAAGGCAAAACATCAATACGTCTAGTTCTATACACATACAGCGTGTCACAAGTATCGAATACAACTCCATTACACAACACCGTGCAAATAAAATTATGCACCACAATTAACTCACATAGACGAAATCATGAAACACAGGTACCTCACATAAAAAAGGGAGACTTACGTCCACAGGCCGCACGGAGATGACGGTCGCCCTCGATACTAATCTCATCCGACAATATATCCGACACGTTGTGACTACGCACAACTCAACTTGTCACCCAACAACTCGAATGACACGACGACACATTACTCAATAAATCACGACTCGACTTGACCCGACAGCCTAGGTTTTGGCAACCTAAGCTCTGATACCAAAAATGTAACACCCCCAAAACCGTATGGGAATATTACACGCCGTAGATCCTCCCCACGAGGATCTACCAGGCTAAACATCATAAAACGACCAAGTTTTTGCCCAACCGGGGTAAACAGTACAGTGATACGGACCATTAAGGTCAATTATAAACAACTACACGGACCGGTGAGGTCGTACGACTGACGTAAATAGAAATATACAACTCTTTACAATGAATGCCCATGCAGGGGTAAAGATACAAAATAGTGGAAGGCGGAATACGACTCTGACGATACAACACAACTCGACTTAACTCCCAACTCTCGATTAGTATCGTAGCCTGTCACTTCTTGTATCGATCATGTGACTGCTCCCCGAACCTGTAAGCACTTGGCCACAAAAAAAACATGCACCCCCGATTACTCGGGGGTTAGCAAAATTCCACTATTTTGCTAGTGCAAGTATAATACGATATGAAATGCAACAAGTAAATATCAGCCATGAAATTGATACGAAAATCAACTATCAAAATGTTCCCGAGAAGTTTTAGAATTTCGAATTCAGGCAAAGAAGTATTCAAAAAAAAAAAACTCTTCATCTCGGGGATTTTTAAAGTAGGAATTCTTTTGGACCTCGAGTCCCAATTAACAAAACCTTTTCGAAAGCGTTAGGGCCTCAACCCGATTTTCGTTCCAAAACACACTAGTTAAGATATCATCATGAGTCCGTGACCCAACTTTAAAACAATATCCAATCAATCACTGTTACACGATCACTGTTCGTACACATCATGTACCGAACTCCAGAGGCCTCGACAGACCCTACCCGGACCACAGGCATTGTTCGTACACATCATGTACCAAACTACAGAGGCCTCGACGGACCCTACCCGTACCACCCACATCATTCGTACACATCATGTACCGAACTCCAGAGGCTTCGTCAGACCCTACCTGGATCACACACCTTGTTCGTACACATCATGTACCGAACTCTAGAGGCGTCGTCAGACCTTACCTGGAACACACACATTATCACGACACAACTCATATTGATCAACTCAACACATCACCACGAGCAACACACATTATTATCAATATGTCAAACCATTCAACAATACACCGTAATGCATATTCAAGTATGTAAATCAAAACGACACAAATATCATAATCATCATGACAACTCAACCATGAACAACCACTCCCGAAATCATAACCATGAATTGGTTCACGAAAGTAAACCAATTCATCATAACCCTAACACAAAGTCCCTATTCACAAGACACAAATCGTATAGCAAGATACTTGCCTCGATAACCGATACCGAATACTCCGACGAACACGGCTCAACTGGGAAACCTCGAACACCTACAATCCTCTGACAAAACAATGAAGATACGATTACAACGAGAATTAAGACCAATAACAACGTAAATCCCACCAAACTATCGAAGAAAAACTCATTGGGACATTTTATCAAACATTAAATGTTCAATAACTCCTAAGAACACTCGAATCGCCAATCGAGTTAAACAAACTCGAAATATGGATATACAACCCATAGAACACGATTGAAAATGCTCAATAACATCAACCGATTCATCAAAATCGGATGTACAATGAAGATCAAGAAGGAATCCCGAAAGTCAACCCTAGGAGATTTCCAGAATTTACCTCGATCCGACGAAGAACAAGGATTAAATGATGATATAATCGACAAGAGACTTCCAAAACATCTTGGAATTGAGTGGAATCGACCAAGAACCACTCTTCCCGAACCTCCCGTTCGTCAGCCGCTACAAGAAGGGAAAAAGGAAGTGAAAATAAGGTCTGCCCGTCGCCAGGCCTATAAAAAGCCACGCAGGTTACGGCCGTAACTGTCGGCCCTTACGGTCGTAATCGGCATCTGCCTATGGACGTAACCGGCACCTCCCAGGCCACTGCCCAACATGTTCGGCATATTACGGCCGTTACCAGGCAAAGTATTGCGGCCGTAACTGGGTGTTACGGCCGTACCCGACCATACATTACGGCCATAATATGGTCCACAGACCTACTGCCTAAAGCCGCTCGATACATAACGGCCGTAACAGGCAATTCATTACAGCCATAACTAGGCCATGCCTAGCGGCCGTGACCGGCCCTGCATTACGGCCGTAACTCGACCATGCCTTACGGCCGTAACAGCCCGTACCTTACGGCCATAACTCAGCCAGGCCATGCGGGCGAAACTCGATCGATCCGACAGTCTAGTTTGGCGCTCGATAACATCTCGGTCACACCAATGCACCAGCTATGATTCAAAACAATAATAAGCAATTTACGAAACATAACATACCACACCACACGTACACATATAATCAAAGAAACGCACGCAACAACAAGTCTAACTCCATGAATACTACAACAGAATATATCATACCGTTCATGACAGAAAAACAAATTCTACATAATCATAGCGACATGAAATAATCGACACCAAATGACAAATAGTTCAAGGCAATCGGAATAAAAATCTCGGGTATTACACTTTGCCCTTTCCCTTATCGATCTTGGCTATTGGACCTAACTATTTTTTATTATTTTTCTTCTTATTCTTGGACTTCCAAGTCCCAGAAGAAATCACAAGTGTAGCTTCTTTTCCCTTTGTCTTCATCTGAGACTGTGCAGTCGTCAGTTTATTCATTAGCCCATCTAAGTTACATGCAATCTCATTGCAGTTGAAGTTCATGACAAATTGGGAAAAGGAGTCAGGAAGTGACTGCAGGATAAGGTTAGTTTGGAGAGATGCATGTATATGAAAATCAAGATATTCCATCTCTCAATCATCGAGATCATCTTGAGGACATGGTCCCCAACCCTCTCTCCTTCCTTCATCCTGGCGCCGAATATTTGCTTTGATATCTCATATCTAGCAGTTCAACTATGCTCTCCATAGAGCTCAGCCAGGTGCGATAAAATGGCTCTCTAAGACGTCATCTTTTCATGGGCACGTTGAAGCTCATTAGTCATTTATCCTAACATGTACCCGCGCACTCTTACATCGTCTTTTACCCATTTCTCATAGGCTTCGACTTCTTCCTGATTGGCTCGGGTTCTTGCAGGAGCCGCTGGGATGTCTGCCTCCAAGACGTATCCCAGCATTTCCATAGTGAGTACAATTCTCAAGTTCCGAAGCCATCCCACATAGTTCGGACCAGTCAGGACGTTCTTTTCAAGTAGTATAGCTAGTGGGTTCATTGTCATTTTGAGAGATTTTGTTAACTGCAGAGAATAATTTAAGATTCGTTAGTGATTGTTTAATTATGATCCGAGTAAAGAATTTAAGGACTTTCTTTATTCATAACTCGACTCCCACTATTTAATCGGCATTTGCACACTCCCATGTGAAATCCGGAAGTCACGGTTCACTTCTTAGTGGTGATCGAGTTCTTTACAAAGTTTAATAGAGGGCAACCCATACGGTTTCTATTCTATCATTCTTTATAAAGTGGTGTCTAACACCAACCCATCTAATGGATGATTCAATCTTCTTTTATCCCTAGTTCACTTGCCCTCAACCCATTCGGTTTCTATGGCTCGCTGAACTATCTAAGTTTAAATTGTCTACTCCTATTAGTCTGATAATTGAATCTTACCCGACAACCCATACGGTTTCTAGGGGTTTGATTTGTCACAACTGATGGCATCTAATGCACTCTAAGAATTTATCAACCTTCCCCAAAAATATTACCCCGACATACTCGGAAGAATAATATTTCAGTTTAGATTTCAATTTTCCAAGAGTTTGACGGAGAGTAGGAAACCTCGAAACCTTTATAACTTAGTGTTGGTAAGTGGGAGTATTAACGCAATTATATGTTACACATTGCACATTAATCTGTTTATAAGTGTGGTTTATCGGTTTGTTTGTTTGTCATACAATATCAAAACATACACAACCTAAAACTAACAACATGCATTTCATGGACCGTTCCTAGAACAAAAATATCGTAATCTAATTACATGTCTTCGGTCTTGAATCTTCGTCTTCTTGAGCGGATCTTCCTCCGGTCTTCGTCATTACATATAAATTTTACATTTGAAAAATTGCATCCTATACAAATTTTCTAGTAAAATAAATAGGCTCAAAACGGCCTTTATAATCCAATCGAACAATACAAACGATTCAAAACTATGTCCATGAACTACATCTCCATTCAAAATTAATGCAACAATCACATTAAAATAAATGAAAAAATGATTAATCTAAATATTGATCTAATCAACAAAAATTAATCGAATTATTATAATTAATCCAATATTCACAAAACCGTTAATTATAACTTGTTCCGGATGAGAAAATATTTCATTAAATTAATTCCCCTAAGAATGAAAATTACCATAATTATATCTTAATCGAATTAAATCCAATTTAATTTGTGGGAAATTAATTACCGAATGAAATATAAAAAATGGAGTCGAAAAACACACGACACGGTCAAGCCGGGAGCTACCCAGCAAGCTGCCTAGCAGGGCTGGACTGCATGGCCGGATCATGATCCACTGCTGGGACTGTACGGCAGCGCCCGGCCAACTGCATGCTGCGTGGTCCGTTCTCATTTTCGGCTCGTTTTTCGTCCTGATTCCAAAAATAAATTTTTTTAATCTTTATATTACATATTTAAATCAGTTTTTCAAAATAAAAATAGATTTACATTATAACATAAAATCATGAAAAATTAATTTTAGACGAACAATTGAAAATTAATGATTAAAACAATTATGATTCCAAATCATAAGAACATCCAAACAAGCATTCCAAATGCTAAATATCATATACACGATCGCAAGACTTCGCTCCGATACCACTGTTGGGATTCAATGAATAAAAATGAGATACGCAGCGGAAAATAAACCGGTCCAACCGGATAAAACCAAAATCCAAAATGGATCGATCAAGCATCGTATAAACGAATATAAAATTGACGAAGATAAAATTTAGAAGTCATATCCTCGTAGACCTTTGATAATATCTTCTTGAAGAAAAATCCGACCCAAGCTTTTTCCGGTCACCAACATGAACACGAATCCAATTCGTTCTTCCTTGATGAATGATCAAAACACCAAACTGCTGAGTATCTCGGAAAAATAATATATCAATTCGTTCTCAAAGAACACGGCTAGGAATTGATACAGTATTTATCTTCTCTTCTCTTCTTCATTTTCTTTCTCTCAAATAAGAACAAGAAAATTAAAATAAATTTTTCTCCTCCCTCTCCAAAAACTCACGGCTGCAGTGTGTGTATTTTTTAAGTCTACACTTCATCAAATGAAAAACTTCACATTTTATATAACAAAAGAGATCAAAATGATGAGATATTGAATCACATCCTTTTGTCCTCATCTTGTTATATAAAACTTAACACACCCCATATAAAATGAAGCAACATGGAAGGTGAGGAGGAAATATGAGGGGGGGGGGGCACTTTGTTTGGTGAGAAAAACGAATCGAGCCACTCGGTTCGTGTACCGGACGTTCGCGCGTCTAATGCACTTCATTTTATCTCTAATGTATTTATACTTAATTAATTAATCTAATTAATTAATTTTATCAAATACGAAATTATAGTAATATATTGCCAGGAAATAATTATTTATGAATTAATAATCACATGGTAATTAATTTCAATTCACTAGACCGCATGATTTATCAAATAAATCAAATTAGATATCTAATATCCAATATTAATGAAGATATAGTAAATACATAGTTATCCATCAAATATCCTTGTGCGCGACTCCATAGGTCCATCTTAGTCAGCAATGGGAGGAACCAAGGAGTACGGATAACACTTAGTCAGGCTAGTGCTCCGTACCGTAACCCAACTAAGAACAAATGACTGGATCATTCAAAACCATTATGTGGTGAATACCATATAGTATAAACTCTTCAATCATATGTTCTGGTCAAGTATTAGGGTCACGATAAAGTCAAACCCTATTGTAACTTGACTCTATGCACTTGCTAATACAAACCGAGATCACCGACCTCTTGTGTATCAAATACAACTGGCTCTAAATGCTTTGGACAAAGACTTATGATCTCATTTGCCATTAACCGCATAGGACATTTACCTGCTCACTTACAGGAGAAAGAATTCTATCTTGGTATTCAGTAAAGACTGCTACTTGCCCACTAAGTTGCATTTCGAGGTTGACCCCACCAACTGCGATTAGATCAAACTACTTTAATGACTAACTTAATATCACAAGCACACCTGCTACTGAAACCTCAAGTCAAAGGTCCACGTTAAACCTATCACAACCTTTCGATTCAGTCATTGATAATCACGAAGTGATATCCATGTGACCGAATCGAGGTGAGTCGTGTTCGAATATTCTAATCCCATTAGCATACCTATAACGTGTGCTCCCACTAACCTTTAGTGAAGACAGACACGTCACATGTCAATATACACGTTATACAAGTCTTGTCTAAACTTAATGTTCTAAACTTAATGTCCAGTTAAGTTTTATCGACTTGCGAACCAGTTAAAGCATTCGAGCCCTAAACACTTCTAGTGCCTATCTCTTTATATCCATAAGGAGTAGAATGTTTGCTCTCAAATGTAAGGACTATTATTTATATGCCAAATCACAATGCCTATGATATCAATAATATCGAAATAATAAATGCCTTATTTAATATTCATAATAACAATACAATGCTCTCACTCTCTCATCATCTGAGTGATATTTGAGGGCATATTCCTAATAGTACCGATATTCCTACTTTCTCTGCAAGTCTACCAAGTTGGAGTTACTGAAAGAATCATTAGTGGAGATAATAAATCAAACACCATGCTGCGTTTAATCGCACCTATAGCTGTCATTGCCATGTTTTGCATCAACGCTTATGCCATTGGATATAGCCTCAACCTTGTTTCTCACTAAACTTGGGAAATACTAAAGCAGCCAATTAAATATGCACTGTGATCTGAGTTTTATGATCCGTGTGGTTCGCGACCAATATATAGAAAGACATGGAATTCTAGTTTCCAAAAAATCTAACGGTTCATCCATAGCCTTTCTAACGAGGGAGTTATCGTTGTTTAGTGAACAAAGGTCAAGCTGCGCGGAATTTTATTTCCAAGATTGTGCTAACTTTTGTCCCAACTAACTTGGTTCCCATCTTAAATTTGCAAGTGGTCTTATGACACATGTTTTTCAACTTATTTTTGGCCGAATTTGCCATAGATGATGCGATTTTTGGTTTGTATTGTTTGCTAAAATGTCATCTTTCAAATATTGAAAAACAGTTTCCTTAGGGGAGCCCAAAATACGCTCCCTTATAAGAAGGTCGAGCGTATGCATGGTAGTTTTACACCATGCTTGTGTCATAATTTTACCCCTTAGGCATATAATCTTGCCATGTTATGCACTTAATATGATCGATCATTTTATCATATTAGGTATAAAATCTCTATATTGTTAGAATGTTCGCTATGTTCATGTTTATGAAAATTTTGCAAGTGAAATTGAGTGCGTATTAAGCTATTTCCAAGGAACACAATATTTTTGAATTTCATGTTATAAATCCATTGTGACTATGATGACTAGGTCGTCACAAATAATGAGTGATACAATACTCAAGTTGTTGAATGCCAAATGGCGTTTTCTAGTCACATATGTTCCGTAATAATTGAACCATGTTATGATTGGATGATATTTATGCCAAAGGGTATCATTCATAGCATCTCATTGTGATTTGTGAGAAATAAAATCTTATTCATCACTTGTATCGATATGTGAAAAAATATTCATGAGTCAATATGGTCCGCCTTGCATTGGTTTTTTTAACCAGAAGATGTACTGGGACATTGACACATTTAGGCTTTAATAGTTCGGAGTTTGGACAGTTGGATGATCCATATACCACGGTATTGCCATGGACATCATTATTTTCTTTAAACAAAGAAGCTATCTGGATCAAAGACACCAAAGTACGTCGGTAGAGTCGTGAGCATGGCTCATGACCGATGATAATATTTATGTCATTCGCGTCTTGCTTTCATAAGCATGTGTGACGCTAAAGAACCCCCGATGATCCTTCTTAGCCATGTTCATTGATTAAAGGCTATTCTTTGGCACGATTAAGAGATGACACCCTCCTATGCTAAAGATAATAATCGCATAAGCATGGTGTTGAGTCCTCCCTTTTCACCGAGTCCTTATACATATATGACCATAAGTGTTAGCCTGGGTTACGATGGTGTTCACAAATGGTCGTACTCAAGTGATAATATTTATATGTTATGTAGTTCCTTTAACAATGATTGATAAGTTGATGAGACCTGAGTTTATGGTTGTCCAACTTGCGGAACAGTCATTGTAAAGGTCGGTGCAACCACTTTTAGACCAAGTCTTAAAGTGAAATTCTAGCGAGTACTTCCTAACATCCAAGGCTACCTTCTCACAAATTTTGGTGCCATTTGGAGACTTGAAAGGATGAGAACCACTTAAATGAAGTTTTCACATACCACCATCCGTTCCAACGACCAGTTCGATATCTTTTCGACCGGTTTCCGACCACAAGGTTGATGGTTTTGGAATCATAACGCCCATTTATACATGCTCATGAAATTTTGTGGTGTTTGGGGCTGGTAAAGGGAGTGAACTCTTCAAGAAAGTACTAGAGGTTCGATAAAACCAACAGCCTATTATCGGTTCAATTGTTTCTTTATATTCGATCCCGGTGGTGCATGGTGGCGGTTTTATTAGATTCTCAAGACCAGTAGCTACGATTATGTAGCATAGGTCAACATGTCATATTCACCTATACATGTCATCATTCAAATGCTCAGTTACGAGTGTAACAATATGCATTTTGTTAACTGGATTGTGTTAACAATGAAAAACCTTTATCATCCACATGATCATGTGCCAAAGTGCATCACCAAAACACATTATGATGGGTTATAAATGATGAATATGACATGCGCTTTCACTCATAGTCCGCTTAAAATATACCTTGGTAGACGATCTCGTAAGTCACTTTGATGAGCCAGTCTTCCCGTCGTTAGGGGGAGATACGAACGATCATGCTTGAGTAGAACAACTTGGAATTGTCGTAGTTTGTCCCTACTATGCCTCACCAAGTTCACTAAAGTGACGAGATTAAATACTTGCTGCAAACATGTCTGCAATGATTGTGTCTGGTCATGGACGTTCGTCACCTATAAATGGTGATATAGTAACACCATAAATTGTGGTAGATGGTGTTACTAGGTCGTGGATCTCATAGAGTATTGGGATGCCACTTGGTTCGATAAATACTCACGCTAAGAATGTATGCGAGTTTCGTACATGAAACTTAATCATCTGATCAAATGAACTCATACGTCTCCTGTGATTCATCATTGGGGGACGCCTCAACGAATGCCAATCCATAAATGAATAAAGTCAGTGCATGAGACGTGGAATGTGAGTTTAATCGAACTATACTTCATTGAAAATCTACAACGTTGTAGCGTTGGCCTGAAAAGGAAACATATGCGACTCCACTATGAACCAAGTGATGGCCCTTTGTTCAAGTGGTGCAGACACTCCAAAGATAAAATCTATCTGTATACTTTGTTAAAGCGAATGAGAGAAGGAGTTACTCACCTCCTGGCGTGAGGTTTCTCATGAATGCACTGGAATCGACTATACAAAACTTAGTCGTGTTATCGTTGTAACACCCCCAATCCACTCAGTGATATTACACGCCGTAAACCCCTCTCTCAAGGATCTACCAGGCTGGTAAGACAATCAAACATCTCAACATCGCATTTAAGGCTAAAATGACTCAGTAGACCGGTTGGGTCTTTCAATTAATACATACAACTCAATCTCAATATATACCCATGCAGGGGTCAAAATACAACACACTCCCGTACAACGACGAAAATACTGCAGCGGAAATAAAGTACAACCAAACCAATACGACATCGTATGGATCCTCATGTGATTAGTATCAATCATCTTTCATCATCCTTCATGCCGACCCTGTGTTAGGCTCCCCCAAAATCTGAATGCAAAACAGACATCCATCCCCCGATTTCTCGGGGGTTAGCAAAATCCCACTATTTTACTAGTGCAAGTACATAATCATACGAATTGTAACAAACAAATAGAAATCACGAATCGGGTATGACAATTAACTACCAAAGCCTTCCCGAGAGGTTTTATTAATTAGAAAGCAATCAATGAAGTGTTTGAAAATAAATTCCTCATCTCGGGGATTTTAAAAGTAGAAACCTTGTTGGACCTCAAGTCCTTAGTTGAAAAATAGCCATTTCAAAACGAATGGGTCTTGGCTCAAAATTCACTTTCCGTAACACGACCTTTACAAAACCGTTGGGATCTCATCCCAAATCTCATCAAATCACAGTGCACGAGAACAATAGCAAGGTCCATTTTCCAACATCAAATCCTCACAACTAAAGGACTAAACACATACGACAAAATACTCTAGTGCCATCCTAGCCAAGTAGGCCAAATGAACAACTTACCTCTTACACATTTAGTCAATGCATGCAATCATGAAATCACCGTTCAAAAATACTCGTTTCCGGAAACGCCATAACCCAAAACACATTTATAAAAATGCACCACAATTAACCGCGGACCCACGCCTCTGTGGAACCCTACCGAGACCCCGTCGGATCTAACCCGTAGTGGCTAAAAGCAAAGCTCGCGGATCCACGCCTCTGTGGACCCCTGCCGAGACCCCGTCAGATCTCACCCGTAGTGAGCATACACACACATGCCACTCATGCAATACTAACATGCTAAGAATGTAAGTTCATTAAGAATACTTACTAGAGATGGCCACTTACCCGACATTATTATCATACTCATCACAATACCTCCATCATGAACAATCAATCTCAACAAAACAACACAACTAACACGTAATACATGATTCCACAACATTAAACAAGCAGGGGTATCATTAAAGCCCTAAACGTTCAAAATAATTAAATCATAGTCAATTCACACGAATCATATTCACGAGGGTAGACCAACCATCGTAAATCCAACATGTAAACTCTATTTGCAAGACACAAAGAAAATACTTGCCTCGAAACCACGATCGAAACGAGATGATGAACGAGATGCGGTCGGGCAGCCCCGAACTCCTGAACATAATCAAGAATACAATAGCACCGCGAACACTACGAGAATAACACCACACGAATTACTGACACAAAACGGAGATGAACTCGGAATCCCTGAGCACCTATAATCCTCCGGAAGAAACAACAAAAACATGATTATGACAAGGATCAAGACCAAAAACAACGGAGATCACAACAAGCTATCGAAGGAAAACTCATTGGAACATTTAATCGAACATTAAATGTTCACTACAACTCAAGAACACCGAAATCACCCTTCGGGTTGAAACGAACCGAAGGTATGGATATACAATCCATAAAACATATTTAACAACAACATCTAACACTATTCGATTCGTCTAAACCGGATTGGATTTGGAATCAAGAACAAAACCCCCAAAAATTCAACTCTAGGGAAACAAGAAAAAAATACCTTGATCTGGCGAAGAACAATGGATTAAATGATGTTAAACACACACAAATCCATCCCAAGATGACACTAGATGATGAAGAGCGCCCAAAATCGCCCCAAGAACTTGCTCCCGATGAAAAGAGACGAAGAGGGAGAGAAATGACGGAATAAAGGGTGTTGTCCAGTATTTATACTGGACAGTTATTAGCGTGCGCTAAACACACCGCATTAGCGTGCGCTAACGGGGTCAGCGCCCGAGACATTCCGCCCGCAACACTGTTAGCATGCGCTAGACAATACGCGTAGCGTGCGCTAACGAGCTAAGAATCCAGTCCAGTGGCTCCTGGACAGATCTGCACCTACCAGGTAGCGTGCACTATAAAGGACAGAGAAGCGTCGTTAAGGCATTTATAGCGCTGCTATCCATCAACCGTAGCGCGTGCGCTAACGATACTCGGCCCCATCCAAGAGCTCCCGGATCCTCGAACTACCAGTTAGCGTGCGCTAACTACTGCACCTTAGCTCCAGAATATGATCGTACTACGAGCTTGAGCTCTGACCAAACTCACACGCGACCATGAAAAGAGTCGAAACAATAAATACGAAGGCGGATGCCCACAACTCTGGAAAATTACAAAATGAACCAAAATGCCCGAAAATCACGATACGTGATCGAATAACCAAACTAAAGCTCACAACATGTCTAACAAAGTTAAACGGATTTACGGGGAACACGAAACAACAGTTTCGAACGAGATTCGCAAAAATCGAACTCAAATGCGGAAAAGTCGCCAAAAAGCACGGAACTCAACAAAACGACACTGAAACAAACTCGGATGTCAAAAAGTGCAGAACTAATCATTCTCAGAATGACGAAATGGTAAGCGAGCCGTTAAAACTGACTCCTGCCAAAAAAGAAATTTACCGAAAATCAAAATTGTAGATATTACATACTACCCTCCTTAAAAGAAGTTTCGTCCCGAAACTTAAAAATAAGTAGGAAGGAAAAATATCCCACCAGGAACATCTCAACGAGATACACGGGAACGCATAGCTTACGCCCATCGGCGAGACGTTACAAGAACGCAAAGGAACATACACGCTGTTGCGAAATTCGGTTAACGCAAGTGCACGTTGTCGTAAACAAGTAATAAAGTGATAAGTAAGATATCGTTCCCTCGAGGACTGATTTACCAATTACCGATTTATGCGTATTCTAATTTTATTTGAACTATCGAAATTTGAGGTGCAAGTAATAATTAAAGAAAATTAATAAAAGAATAAAACGTAAAATTGATTGTTCGAAGAAAGAAGGTCAAATAGGGAAATAATCTAGGATTGTGAATCCACCTCGGTTTATCCGAATTACTCTTGATTTATGAATTAAATGATTTCCCAATTTATTGAAGGCGAAGATTGCTAAAATACTCTACTGCCTCTCACGAGGTCAATAGAATTTTCTAAGGCGAATAAAACACTCTATCCCTAGGTGAATTAATTCGTCAATAGGCAAAAAGTGCGAAATCTTCAGAAAGGCCACGTAATTCCTATGAGTATATTCCTATCTCACAAGATAAAACATTTCTCGCCAATTTTCCTACCAACTCTCCTCTCCCGATTCGAGTTGCGTAATCAAAACAAATCAATCATAGGCCACATAATTGACAGTAATTAAAACAATTGGGAAAACTCAATAAGAAAGGGAAATATATTTTAATAATGCAAAATCAAAAGTTAATTCGCCAAAACCTTGGTTTCATCAAAATCCTAGAAGAGGGTTCTAGCCCGACATGCTAGAAAATAAGAATACACAAAGAATTACAGAAAGCACAATAGAAATCAAATGCAGTCGAAGAACTTGGATCCCTCCGTTCTCTAGCTTCCGCTCTCTGCTCCTTCTCTTCGATCCCCCTCTCTTCGATCTTTTATCCCTATTTATAACTATCATTCCTCTCCAAAATGCGTCCGGAAATTAGGTCGAGAACAGGCTCTAAAAACGGCCCAGAAACGCGGCGAATACAGCCTTGCCACCCCGCGGGCCGTGGCTCAGTAAGTGCGTGCCGCGGCCCCTAATGTTCAGCGCCTTATGCCTGGGCGCAGTTTTTTTCATGGGCCGCGGCTCAGCATCTTCGTGTTGCGGCCCCCGGTACAGTCGGTTCGGCGCCTTGCTGTGCCGTGCGTGTGCCGCGGCCTGGTCTTGGTGTGCCGCGGCCCCTGACCAAAATTTGTCGTTTTCGCCCGTTTTTCGTCGTTTAGGCTTCCGGACTCCAATTTCCTTCAAAACATATAAAGATAGTGCATCAAAAGCTCATTTATGCAGATTTAGACTTCAAATGGATATAAAATAATGATAAATAAGTGCATAAAAATACGCCTAACAAATACCCCCAAACTTGAGCCTTTGCTTGTCCTCAAGCAAAAATCAATTTCAAATAAGAAGTATCGTGAATGATCGTGCAAATACATAGTGCTCAACTTAATCAATACTACCCTGAAAATCTCAAAGAATAATATGAGTATCGTATTAGTGAGTCACATCAAGGACACTGATTCCACAAAGTAACCATTTTTAGTGCTAATCAATCGTTCATGAAGAAAATCAAGCTCAAAGATTAACAAGCGTGAATTTAACTGACTGCCAATATGAAGGGTTAGAATAAACAAGCTAACTCGCCCAGTCCCACAGTCTAGTGGCAAAAATTCAAGAGTTTCAACGTCAAAAAATAATCCTCAGACAGCTTTCCCTTATATATGATTAATAAAATGATTCGAGTTAACCACTAGGTTTCGGCTCTCGGGATGTTTCATCGGGATAATCCTAGGGTGAATTTCCATTCTCATGTATTGGGGAACTGTTTGACGTAAAAGACACTCATGGGGCACATGGATGCTTCTAGTTACTAAGTTTCCCTCTACAGCGGAGAAAAAACTCGAATAGCTATTCCCGCACGTCCGATTCAAGGTTGCTGTTTTACGCGAGAGTAAACAACGGGTCACATGAATACCCCCGGTTACTAGGCTTCCCATCATTGGCAAATGCGATATCACTAAACCATTAGTCTATTCAGGGTTGTCGTTTTACGCGAGAGTAAACAACGGGTCACGTGAATACCCCCGGTTACTAGACTTCCTATCATAGGGCATGTATAATTTTTCAAATTTTTGGGAAAGACTATCCGACTCTAAACTCAATTTAAGTGCAAACAAGACTCATTGTACTGGACGACTAGCTACGCGAAAAGTGTAACCAAATGTATAGACGGCGATTTGAAAAAAAAGTATGTCTCCTTTCTTATACGCTAAGATTTCTATAATAATAAAAAAATTTCAGACCTAAATGAATACTCAGAGGAAACAATTATCACTGACTGCAAACTCGACCAAAACTCAACCGTTTATTCAAAAAGAAATCAGTATCATATCATCAGTTTTACACAAGGAAGCACGTAAAATCCACGAATGCAAATAAAATCAAGACAAGCAAGGATATCGTCGAAAATAACGAAAAATAACGAAAAAATGTCAACGAATAAGTAAAAAGCAACTGAAAGTAAACCCCCCCAAACTTAGGACGTACATTGACCTCAATGGACATAAATAATACTCCCTCCGTCCACTTTTTAAAGTCCCATTTGATGTTGGGCGCGGAGGTTAAGAAAAAATGATAAAGGTAAAGTGAGTGAAAGAAAAAGGTAGTAGGTGGAAGAAAAAGTTAGTGGTTTGGAAGAAAAAGGTAGTGGTTTAAAGAAAAAGGTAGTGGTTTGGAGAAAAAAGTAGTGGGTCCATTAGTAAAAAGGTAGTAATTAAATAAAGAAAAGAGGGTAATATGGTACAAAAAGTAGAGTGGGACTTTAAATTGTGGACAAATATTTGAGAGCAAATGGGACTTTAAAAACTGGACGGAGGGAGTAATATGTAATAAGAGAAAAGGTCAAGTACTCCCCTAATGTCAGCTCAGGAACTGGTGCCGGCCTCTTCTGGCGATGAGGGTGGTGTAGATGGCCTAACTGGTGGGATGAAGGGCCCGTCCGGGTGCAGTATGTGGCTCGTCCACACAACAAGGTAGTCCTGATGATAAGCATCCCTTTCCGCCAAGTGCCTCTCCTCCCGTCGATTGGCCCGGCGGGCCTGCTCTCTCATCTCCTCCCGGACAGCTGCGAGGAAGCTCTCTCTCTCTGTCCGCATCTCCTCTCTTAGGGCAGCTAGGTGACTCTCTCTATCTCTCCGCATCTCCTCTCTCAGGATATCGAACATCGCCTGAAGGTGCTCACACATGCTCGGCGGACTGGACTCCATATGCTCATGCGTCAGAAAAAGAAGAAATCCTCGTCCCCGAGCATGTGCCGGCGCTCCACCCCACTGGTCAAAGTGAGAAATAATGCGATGATCAATCAGACCCTGGGGTGCTAGCATTAGCTCATCATCCGACCAAGTCATGCCCGACTGGCGGCATAGAGCGCAAATGAGAGAGGGGTGCTTCAGCCCCGTCTTAGCCCCTCCTTAAATGCACTGAAGGATAGATCGGACCAGATGAGGGGCCACATCGAATCTGAGTCCGGTGGTGATAGCATAAAGTAGTCGGGCCCGAGAGAGTAAGACTGAGCGGATCTGCGAGGTAGGATCGACCCGTGCGCAGAGGAAGTATAACCAGGCTCGCCCGAGCTGACTGAGGCACGAACTCTTAAAATAGAAGGCTGAAGAACCCGGGGCGCGCGTCTCCCAGACGGAACCGGGCTGTGTGAGTGCCTCAAGCAGAGCCTCCCTCGTGAGGCTACTCATACTCCGCGTATACGCCGTCTCATCCACCATTGGCAGCTCGTATAGTCGCCGAATTGCAGCCACCGAAAAATCCACAGTATGGCCTCGGACGACGACCTGAGTCCGAGTATCTGATTGCCCCATCATCTGCCCTGCCCGAATATGTCACAATAGAGAACTGGCGTAGAACTCCTGGACGATAGAGATCAAAGCCGGCTCGGGTGGCGCAGTGAAACGAGCCCATCCCATCTCGTCAATCATAGTCAGAAGCTCACCGTCCTGGGGGGCGGGAGTGAATCGCCACTCCGGGATTATTAGTCGAGGCCGGATTTTTTGGTTGAATATTTTGTGAATGTCCGGATCGGAAAATTGGTGAGACTCCAAATCGGCTCGGCTTTGTGATGTCTCCCCTCTTGTGGGGGATGATTGTGTCCTAGCCCTCGTACTAATCTTCCTTTTTCTAGCCATGGCGAGGTTCCTGAAAAAATAAACACCGGAAATTACATAACCTTTAAGGAAAACTACACCACTCTCGACTTAAGATACGCGGAACGTGAATATAGAGTCGAATGAGCTTGCACATCGTAAGAGGAAATTAAGGCTGAGCTTTCAAGTTTAAACATGATGTAAGGGTTGGGGTATAATGTAATCCGATAATCAAATTCGTTGCTTATCGTTTTAAAACGTTTGGCTCAAAAATTTTCATTGACGCATTTTATCAAACACTTAGTATACATGGGTTTAACCCAATCCCAAAAATAACAACATCAATCGATAGTCATGACAAAACGACAAATAACATCAACAATTCATATATAATCAACAAATACCATCACAATCAATCAATAATCACCATATTCCAACTCAATTTTGATAGAACTTTGAGAAAAACTAACAACATATTCAACATTGAATGAAGAACAACACCTCACTTTTCAAACCATGTAGCAATTAAGATTAAGAATGAGAGTTACCTTGCTTTGTATGGAAGAAGGCGAGAAGAAGAAAAAGTGAATAGAGGTCATCCGAGTGCTGCGCGAAGAAAGGGAAGGAAACTTACCTGGTGTCGGCCGATCGAGTATATGAAGGAGGCCTGGGCGTTCCAACTTCGCAACAGGGGCCGCGGCACAGCTTAAGTGAGCCGCGGCCCAGAGTACAGCCTGCCTGGGCCTTTTTATAATGTTGCGTGTGCCGCGGGTCAACATATGGGTGCCGCGGCTCGTAGTGTAAGTGTGCCGCGGCTCAGTAAGTTCGTGCCGCGGCACAGAGTACAGTGCGGTTATCCTTCTTGTGTCGACTTGTGTGTGTCGCGGCTCGCTTCCATTGTGCCACGGCCCATTACTGAATTTTCCCCTGGGGTGATTTCTGCACAGAATTTTCAAAGGCAAACACCAAGAACGTGAGAGATAATCATATCCAAGCAAATATGACGAAAAAATAGACTCCTAAAATGAAAGAAAACACTGAAAAATAAAATTCTACATATAATACTCGGGTTGCCTCCCGAAAAGCGCTAAGTTTATAGTATTCAGCCGGACCTTTTGAAAATCAGTTTGCATTCCGCAAAGACCATTTGGACTCCGCACAGTCCATCGAATCGTTATTACGTAATTTAAGTTTTTGACCATTAGTTTTCAACCGTTCGACTTTTGGTTTGGAAATCCAACGTTCTTTGCGAAACGTGTAACACCCCCAAGACGTTCAGGGCATATTACAGCGCCGTGAACCCCACACTGTGGAATTCACCAGGCCAACATACCAACAAGACATTCGACGACGACAAACTATTATTAATAAAACGACAATTCAAATGAAAGACTACAAACCGACAATTAAAATCTGACATCAAATCCATTTCCCAAAACGTGAACACAACATTAACAATTTCAAACAGGAAGTACTCGAGTACTTAAACCAACTTTATAATACATAAATCTCAAAATCAGACATCAATAGTAACCGACAGACATGACATCGAAAATCAAATACTGGACAATATCATGCTTGCCCATCATCCTCATACGGCCCGAGTGCTCGCTTGTCCCCACGATCAATACCTGAAATACAAAAATTATTTCCCCCATTTAAGGGGTTAGCGACAACTGCTAGTGCAAGTACAATCCATTTGAACTACATTCTAATCAGATGAATATATGCGCCAAAAATCATTTTAGAAAACATTTTATATTCCGGAATATTTATGATGTACAAACACAAACACATTATCTCCAACAAATCATAATTCAAAGTTAACTGGCAGTACGAGACTCACGGCCACCGTACCCGCATGAGTCCCGTCGGACATCCCCGGGTGGCTAACCACGCTCACGATACGCACACTCACGGCAATACGTATCCCTAGAGGCCCCGTCGGACCGTCCCTAGGTGAACATACACATATCTTCCCACAACAACCACATATAGCCATAATTCAAATACTAGAACATGTAAACAAATGTAAAGTACTTGCCTTTGTGACATCTTCGAAGGATCGGAAGTGAAAACTGTTCTTCGGTAGCGCACGCAAGGCAACAGGGGTAGCGTGCGCTACCTACACAGCAGATTGATCGCTGATGTCATATCGTGATAAGGCTTTGCCGAGGGTACGATACACGATACACACGACGAGACCAGAATCCAGGAACATGAACGCGAAGCATACAAGACGACGGAGCTAAGTGCTGAAAGAAAAATACAATTCCGACCACCGAAGGGTCCGTAATGCGACAACGAAAACGAGATTCCCTAAACTATTAGGAAATTACAAAAATGGCCCAAGTGCCCGAAAATCACGAAACGACGTCGGATTTACAAACTGAAAGTCTCCACATGACCAACTCAACCATACGAACTTGTACAAACCAAGAAATAACGAAAACGAACGAGTTTTACAAGAATCGAACGTTCATACGGCAAAACATGTCATAAAATGAAATTACGTGAAAACATCATCAAAACTCGTCCAAATGGAAAAACTCCAAGAACAAAATAGATTCAAAATGTCGAAACGGTTACAAGCGAGTCGATAAAAATAGACATACACCAAAAATGGAAACTGCTAAAAATAGAAATATTACGGATATTACATTCTCCCCCTCTAAAATAAAGTTTCGTCCCGAAACTTAAGAATCAAAAAGCTCGGGGTATCTCGAACGCATATCCTCCTCTAACTCCCACGTCGCTTCTTCTACTCCGTGCCTCGACCATTGCACTTTAACCAAAGGAATGGTTTTGTGCCTTAACTGTTTATCACGACGCTCCAAAATTCTAACGGGTCTCTCTTCAAACGTAACATCCTTCTCGATCTCCACGTCCCCAAAGTCAATAATGTGGGACGGGTCCGAAACGTACTTCCTCAACTGGGAAACGTGAAATACGCTATGTACATGACTCAGCGACGGAGGTAAAGCCAAACGGTACGCTAACTCACCGACTCTCTCCAATACCTCGAAAGGTCCAATATATCTCGGGCTGAGTTTCCCCTTCTTCCCAAAATGGAAGACTCCCTTCGTCGGAGACACTCTCAACAGAACATGATCCCCCACCTCAAACTCCAAAGGTCTACGCCTAACATCCGCGTAAGACTTTTGTCGACTCTGAGCAGCCAACATCCTCTTTCTAATCAATTCGATTTTCTCCCTCGTCTCCAACACCGAGATCCGGCCTGCCAACCAAATCGGACGGCTCATCCCAACATATCGGTGATCGGCAAAGTCGGCCATAAAGTGCCTCATATGGTTCCATCTTAATCGACGCGTGCCAGCTATTATTATAAGTAAACTCAATCAAGGACAAATGATCCTCCCGCCATTACTCCAATCTAACGCACACGCGCAACAAATCCTCGAACGTCCGAATGGTACGTCGATCGCCCATCGTCCTGGGATGGAACGAAGTGCTCAAACGTAGCCGAGTCCCCAATGCCTTATGCACCGCCCGCCAAAATGCGATACAAATCGCCATCTCTGTCTCAAATAATGGTCCTCGGCGTACCATGAAGCCTCACTATCTCGAGTGATAAAAATACGAGCTAACTTTTACGGACCCCAAGTATCCTTGATGCCCAGAAATGTGCCGACTTAGTCGATCGGTCTACAATCACCCATACCATATTCATACAGGTCTTCGTCCTCGGTAAACTCGTGACAAAATCCATAGAGATGTCCTCCCACTTCCATTGAACGGAAGTGGTTTCAATAATCCTACTGTCGCCGATGCTCAATCTTGACTTGCCGACAAGTCAAACACTTAGCTACAAACCGAACTACCTCCTTCTTCATATCGCTCCACCGTAAATTCTTCCTCGGATCTTTATACATCTTACTCGAGCCGGATGGGTCGAGTATGGTGACGCATGAGCCTCTCGCATAATGCTCTGTCTCGATTCCGAGTCGTTCGAACACACAACCGACCTCGGAATCTCAACACGCCGTCCTCATGAATAACGAATCCCGGGGCTTTCCCCTTTCCTACACTCTCTCGAAGCCGAATAAACATCGGATCCTCTAAGCTGTCCCGACTTAATGTCCTCGACCGCAGATGAAGAAATCTCAAGAGTACGCAATCGCCGGAACTCTCCGGCGACAATCTCAATGCTCAACCTCATAAACTCTCGCTGAAGTCCCGATCGGGCCGTGAGTAACTCAAGCGCCCGAAGCGAGCCGATTTCCGGCTCAAGGCATATGCTACCACATTAGCCTTGCCGGATGATAGAGGATCTCAAGATCGTAATCCTTAATCAGTTCCAACCATCTCCTCTGTCTCATATTAAGCTCCTTCGCGTGAAGATGTACTTGTGCTCTTGTGATCGGTGAAAATCGACACGACGAGCCATACAAGTAATGACGCGATTTTCAACGCAAACACAATCGCGCCAACTCAAGATCGTGCGTAGGGTAATTCAATTCATACGGTTTCAACTGACGGGAAGCATAGGCAATCGTCCACCCGTGCTGCATAAGTACGCATCCGAGCCCTTGGCCCGAAGCATCACTATAAACGGAGAAACCATCATTACTACTCGGTAAAGCCAACACGGGAGCGGTCGTCAACCGCTTCTTCAACTCCTCAAAACTATTCTGCCTCTCATCGGTCCACACAAACTTCTCCGACTTCAGAATAATCGAGCCGAGTCGGTCGAGCGAGCTTAGAGAACCCCTCGACGAATCTGCGGTAATACCCGGCTAATCCCAGAAAACTACGGACCTCTTTCACGTTCTTGGGCGGCGCCCAATCCAACACTGCCTCTACCTTATGTGGGTCCACACGAACACCCTCGGCCGAGATCACATGACCGAGAAACATGACTTCCCGTAACCAAAACTCGCACTTTGAGAACTTCGCAAAAAGATGCTGAGTTCTCAAAATATCTAACATAATATGCAAATGACGGGCGTGTTCCTCCTCGCTCTTGAGTAAATCAGGATGTCGTCAATAAAAACGACTACACACTTATCGAGGTACTCGATAAAGTCTTTGTTCATAAGATGCATGAACACGGCTGGTGCGTTGGTTAGCCCAAAAGGCATAACCACAAACTCGTAGTGACCGTATCTCATCCGAAAGGCCGTCTTCGGAATATCGGTATCCTTCACTCGGAGCTGATAATACCCCGATCTCAAATCAATCTTCGAAAACACGGTCGCTCCTTGCAACTGATCAAACAAGTCATCAATCCTCGGGAGTGGATATTTGTTTTTGATGGTCACTTTGTTCAACTCTCGGTAGTCGATGCACAAACGAAGTGACCCATCTTTCTTCTTTACAAATAGGACCGGTGCGCCCCAAGGCGAAGCACTCGGTCGAATATACCCCATGTCTAGCAACTCTCCCAATTGTTTCTTCAACTCAAGCATCTCGGCAGGCGCCATACGGTATGGCGTCTTAGAGATAGGTGCTGCACCCGGCTCTAAATCGACGGTAAACTCAACCTCTCGGCCCGGCGGCAAACCCGGCAACTCATCTGGAAAGACGTCAGGATACTCACATACTACCGGAATAGACGAGAGCTCGACTCCCCCTTCTTCCGATCTCAAAGCGTAACACCAATAGCCCGTGCAACCTCCCCGAAGGAGTCTCACCGCCCTCAAAGCGCTGATCAGTAATCTCTGGCTACCCCGCTTACGCCCCACAAAAGAATGCTCGGTACCATCAGAGGCTAACATCAAAATAGTCCTCGTTCTATAATTCATGATCACCCCATGACGGTCCAGCCAATCCTCACCCAGAATCAAATCCTCATCTCTAATATCCACCGCAATCAGATTAGAAGGCCAATCCCTCCCCGCGATACTCACAGAAAAATCTCTAATCTCACGGTCCCCCACGATGCTATCCCCGCTAGGAAGTTTAACAACAAAAGGCTCACAAGCAACAAGGCAATCAACATGCAAAGGCGCACATACCCATAGATATAAAAGAATGAGTAGCACCAATCGAACAATACGGAAGCAGGATGATCAAGGATGTGGACGCACTGTGGCCACCGTCGTCGGATCTCTTGCTCGTCTCATCTCGTACACACGGGGCGGAATGCACTCCCGCACTAGAAGCTCCTCTAGAAGGCCGACCACGACCTCGACCTCTACCAAAACTCACGCTGGGCCGAGGAACGCTGTCTGTCCGATTCACACTCGGCTCCCACTACCGGGGCTGATGTCCGAGTAATCGGGCCCGAGCCGCATCCGTACAAAACTTAGCACGATGACCCATACGACCACAAGCAAGACACCGAATCGGAGGCCTATCACACTCACTCATCATGTGGCCGGACGATCGCAGCTTGAAGCACGTAGGACCACGAACTAACCAGCAGGAGCAGACCTAGAACCGTTTCTCGACCAATCGATGGCGGCCGACTCAAGATCGGCGAACAGGACCGAGTCTTGGATACCCTCGACTTGCCTCCCAAAACCGACCGGCGGTTTTCTGCTTTTCCTTCGCTGCCGCCTCTCGCCGCAGTAAAACGACATCTCATAAGCCATCGCCTTGTTCTCGATATTCTTTCAAAGTCGTGCACCCTGCACTGGACATGTAGTGGCGCACTCTCGGTTTCATCCGCATGTCAAAGTGGCGGATCTTATCAAGCTCATCGCGGACTTGGTTTCTCACATAATGTAAATCTGATTGTAGTCTTTGATGGCTTGAGATATAGGTACATCTTGGGGCTTAGCCTCAAAGAAGGCTCGGATCCTCCTCTTTCACCGGCCACGATGCACTCGTCTTCCATCGATCCGGAACTCGCCCACGTAGCCGCCTGGTCACGCGGTTTCACCGCTTGCCACCACGTCGCTGCCTCCTTGGCGAGGAAGTACCGAGCAATGGGTACTTTCCTCTCCTCGGCGCAATGAGCAGCCTCAAACACTTTCTCCATCGCGAACAGCCCAGTCTCCCAACCAGACGGGTCGGAAGCACCCTCAATCTGCGGAGGACGCATACGAATCACGTCCCGAAGTAGCTTATCATTGCCGGACCCAGTAGGCGGAACCGGGTTGGCATTAGCATGGCCGACTGTAACGGCTGAGCCGGCAGCGTCATCCGGTTCGCTACTGTGTAAAATGTTGGCCACTCCAACATTCTCATGAGCATTACCGGAGCTAGCGGTGGTCCTGTGACCTACGGAACTAGGGGGAACACTGTTCGACAAGGAAGGCATCGCCGAATCAGTTCCCGAGTGATCGGACATGGCCGCCCCACCGGCTGCGCCACGTCCCCTACCGCGTCCGCGTCCTCTACCAGCAGGAATTCTGAAGAAGCAACGGGTAAGTACAATTCAAACGCAAAACGCAAAAGATACTAAGACAGGAATAGAACAGAACGGTGAAACGAGTCAAGTTAGGAAAACTTACGAGCACCGGGCATCGAGATGATGGCATAACAGTGATACTGTCCCAAAAACGACACTTAACTAGACCCAAATAACCGACAGCCTAGGTATCCATAAACCTAGGCTCTGATACCATATTCTGTAACACCCCCAAGACGTTCAGGGCATATTACAGCGCCGTGAACCCCACACTGTGGAATTCACCAGGCCAACATACCAACAAGACATTCGACGACGACAAACTATTATTAATAAAACGACAATTCAAATGAAAGACTACAAACCGACAATTAAAATCTGACATCAAATCCATTTCCCAAAACGTGAACACAACATTAACAATTTCAAACAGGAAGTACTCGAGTACTTAAACCAACTTTATAATACATAAATCTCAAAATCAGACATCAATAGTAACCGACAAACATGACATCGAAAATTAAATACTGGACAATATCATGCTTGCCCATCATCCTCATACGGCCCGAGTGCTCGCTTGTCCCCACGATCAATACCTGAAATACAAAAAGTATTTCCCCCATTTAAGGGGTTAGCGACAACTTCTAGTGCAAGTACAATCCATTTGAACTACATTCTAATCAGATGAATATATGCGCCAAAAATCATTTTAGAAAACATTTTATATTCCGGAATATTTATGATGTACAAACACAAACACATTATCTCCAACAAATCATAATTCAAAGTTAACCGTTGGCACGAGACTCACGGCCACCGTACCCCGCAGAGTCCCGTCGGACATCCCTGGGTGGCTAACCACAGTTCACGATACGCACACTCACGGCAATATGTATCCCTAGAGGCCCCGTCGGACCGTCCCTAGGTAAACATACACATATCTTCCCACAACAACCACATATAGCCATAATTCAAATACTAGAACATGTAAACAAATGTAAAGTACTTGCCTTTGTGACATCTTCGAAGGATCGGAAGTGAAAAGTGACTACGGATGATCCGAATGGACAACGACGGTTCCTAAACAAAGAATTAGCATAACTCAGTCCCAACGGACATCAGTAATCGAAAGGAATACTCCCAAAACCCCGATTACCAATAACGACAATAGACGATCAATTGATACGGGCGAGGGTTTACGCAAAATCTCCCCGTATCGATAATTCGCGGATTAAAATCAAGGAAATTGGATTTGGAATCATTCAACAATCATAATCGGTGAAGAATATCCTAACATACTGGAATAATTCGGTTCCAATTAGTAAAACCCGGAAAACCCCCCAAATTTGACGAGTTAGGGTTCTAGACGAAATTACCTTGATTTCGGATGATGGCCGATTATATCGATGATAATATGTTAGCACAACTCTACGGTGATGGAATGTGAATAGAACGCCGATCGGAACTGATGGAAATCGCCTCACGAGGTCGCACGTCGAAGAAACGAAGGGAAAAGAATGAAACTGCTGCTCAAAAGCGCCATTGGGCTTATATAATTGTGAAGTTAGCGCACGCTAATCGCCATATGTAGCGTGCGCTAACGGGGCCGCGGCAGTCCAGTGGCTATCGCCACATTCGTTAGCGACGCTAACAATAAGGGTTAGCGTCGCTAATCGTTTCTTGATAGCGCACGCAAGGCAACAGGTAGCGTGCGCTACCTACAACGATTGATCTGGCGATGTCATATCGCATGAAGCTGGCCGAGGGTACGATACACGATACACACGACGAGACCAGAATCCAGGAACATGAACGCGAAGCATACAAGACGACGGAGCTAAGTGCTGAAAGAAAAATACAATTCCGACCACCGAAGGGTCCGTAATGCGACAACGAAAACGAGATTCCCTAAACTATTAGGAAATTACAAAAATGGCCCAAGTGCCCGAAAATCACGAAACGACGTCGGATTTACAAACCGAAAGTCTCCACAAGACCAACTCAACCATACGAACTTGTACAAACCAAGAAATAACGAAAACGAACGAGTTTTACAAGAATCGAACGTTCATACGGCAAAACATGTCATAAAATGAAATTACGTGAAAACATCATCAAAACTCGTCCAAATGGAAAAACTCCAAGAACAAAATAGATTCAAAATGTCGAAACGGTTACAAGCGAGTCGATAAAAATAGACATACACCAAAAATGGAAACTGCTAAAAATAGAAATATTACGGATATTACAAAACGGCTTTAACAATAGTAGCCTCCCAAAACAACCATTTTGCAACTGACTTGGCACTCGTTTGACTTCCGGCTTAGTTTTAAATTCCACGGGCGAACTTATGACAGCATGAGAATTTTTCGATGGTGGAAGAACGGATGTTGAAGACAACATATTCAAATGCTTAAGATACATGATTCGTTCTTCATTTTTATTAGACATCGGAGCAGCTGAAACGGATTCTGAACACTTCGACCGACAACTCTCCCGGTGTGTGTCTTTCTCAAAGATATCAATTTTTGAACAATTCTGGTCCTTGCTTGGACACGGGAGAGATCGAAACACTTTGAATGTGACTTGCTCATCTTCAACCCGAAGTATTAATTCACCTTCCTAAACATCAATAAGGGTCCTTTCGGTGGCTAAGAACGGTCTGCCCAAAATAATCGGAATCTCATGGTCTTCTTCCATATCAAGCACAATGAAATCAGCAGGGAAAATGAATTTATCGACCTTGACCAAGACATTTTCTATTACCCCTCTCGGGTACTTGATGGATCTATCGACTAGTTGTAAAGGGACCGTAGTAGGTTTGGCTTCCCCAATTCCTAGCTTCTTGAAAATAGAAAGAGGCATGAGATTAACGCTAGCGCCGAGATCACATAATGCTTTATCAAAAGACAAGTTCCCAATAGTGCACGGTATAGTGAAGCTTCCTGGGTCCTTCAATTTAGGCGGGAGCTTTCTCTGCAAGATTGCGCTGCACTCTTCAGTCAGTGCCACCATTTCATATTCCTCGAGCTTCCTTTTATTAGATAAGATTTCCTTCATAAACTTCACATAGCTATGCATTTGTTCTAAGGCGTCGGCAAATGGAATGTCGATATGTAGTTTCTTGAAGACGTCAAGAAACTTGGAGAATTGTTTGTCCAATTTTTGCTTTTGCAAACGCTGTGGAAACAGGACGGGAGGCACATAGGCTATCGGATTATCTGGAAACAGTTTCGAGCTCTTAGAAACATGTGATTCCTCGGTCGCCGAATTTTTCTTCCCCTCATCTTCACCTCTCTTTTTGTTCTGCCTGGGCTGCTCACACACTTCCTTCCCGCTTCTCAAACCAATGGCATTAATACTCTCTCTGGGGTTTGTCTCGGTTGTACTTGGCAAGGTACCCTCAGGGCGGGCTGTTAACACATTTGCTATTTGACCCAATTGGACTTCCAAGTTGCGAATAGAGGCGGAATGGTTTTGCAAGGTTGCTTCCGTACGGGTCATGAACTGACTCGTATTTGCTGCTAATTTTGCCATTGCCTCCTCTAGAGAGATCTTTGGAGCGGGAGGGGGTTGCTGTTGGTGTTGAGCAAACTGAGGTTGGTTTAAGTTTTGTCCGTTTTTCCACGAAAAGTTAGGGTGATTTCGCCACCCCGGATTGTATGTGTTGGAATACAAATTATTCTGTTGATTCCCGTTCCCCACAAACTGAGCTTGTTCCATCGGATGTTGCTCGAAAGGATTTCCAACTTGGCACTCTGCGCTAGGATGAGACCCATTACTACAATTACATGATTCTGTAGTAACGGTAGAAGGAGCATGTGAAAAAGCTTGAAGTTGCTGAGTCAAGGCGGCAACTTGGGCCGATAGCGTAGATATTGGATCATTGTCGGAAACTCCCATAACTCGCTTTGGGGTTACTCGTTCGGAAGGCCACTGATAAGCATTTGCAGCCATAGCTTCCAATAAAGAGTGGGCTTCGGCCATCGTTTTGCCCATTAGAGCACCTCCAGCGGCTGTATCAACAAGAGTGCGTGTAGAAGCACTCAATCCGTTATAGAATGTCTGAAAATGCAGCCAATCCGGTAGACCATGGTGTGGGCATCTCCTTAGCAAATCCTTGTATCGCTCCCAAGCTTCATGAAGCGACTCCATATCAAATTGCCCGAAAGTAGTTATCTCGTTCCTAAGTCTCGCTGTCTTTGATGGTGGAAAGAACTTAGCCAGGAAGGCTTGTGCTAATTCCGCCCAAGTCGTGATAGAGCCCGCGGTAATGAATTCAACCAAAACTTGGCTTTGTCCCTTAGAGAGAAAGGGAAAAGCCGCAGACAAATAGCATCATCGGTAACACCGTTATTCTTGAAGGTGTCACAAAACTCGAGAAATGTAGCGAGGTGTGCGTTGGGATCATCGTTTGCCAGTCCACAAAATTGGCTTGCTTGTACCATCTGAATAATAGCCGACTTAATCTCGAAGTTGTTCGCTTGGATGGTTTGACGCTGAATCCCCGAAAATTTTGCATTGATTTGTGGCATTGCATAATCACGGAGTGCCAATGCCGGTTGAGCTTGCTGCATAAGATTGTCTCCTCCGTGATTTTTTGTGTTATTGGCCATGGTGTCTTTTGTCGGTAGCTCACGCTTTTCCTTCTTGTTTTTCCGAAGAGTGCGCTCGAGTTCAGTATCCAAAGGTAATAGGCCTTCGTTACCGAATTTTCTCATGCACTAACCAGAAATTCCTGAAAGGAAAACAAATAAAGAAATTACACAAAAATAAAATAATGTTCAAATTAAGACTAGAAATACTGAAATCGATATTAGTAAAATAATCAGTCCCCGACAACGGCGCCAAAAACTTGTTGCAATTTTCGGTTAACGCAAGTGCACGTTGTCGTAAACAAGTAATAAAGTGATAAGTAAGATATCGTTCCCTCGAGGACTGATTTACCAATTACCTATTTATACGTATTCTAATTTTATTTGAACTATCGAAATTTGAGGTGCAAGTAATAATTAAAAAAAATTAATAAAAGAATAAAACGTAAAATTGATTGTTCGAATAAAGAAGGTCAAATAGGGAAATAATCTAGGATTGTGAATCCACCTCGGTTTATCCGAATTACTATTGATTTATGAATTAAATGATTTCCCAATTTATTGAAGGCGTAGATTGCTAAAATACTCTACTGCCTCTCCCGAGGTCAATAGAATTTTCTAAGGCGAATAAAACACTCTATCCCTAGGTGAATTAATTCGTCAATAGACAAAAAGTGCGAAATCTTCAGAAAGGCCACGTAATTCCTATGAGTATATTCCTATCTCACAAGATAAAACGTTTCTCGCCAATTTTCCTACCAACTCTCCTCTCCCGATTCGAGTTGCGTAATCAAAACAAATCAATCATAGGCCACATAATTGACAGTAATTAAAACAATTGGGAAAACTCAATAAGAAAGGGAAATATATTTTAATAATGCAAAATCAAAAGTTAATTCGTCAAAACCTTGGTTTCATCAAAATCCTAGAAGAGGGTTCTAGCCCGACATGCTAGAAAATAAGAATACACAAAGAATTAAAGAAAGCATAATAGAAATCAAACGCAGTCGAAGAACTTGGATTCCTCCGTTCTCTAGCTTCCGCTCTCTGCTCCTTCTCTTCGATCCCCTTCTCTTCGATCTTTTATCCCTATTTATAACTATCATTCCTCTCCAAAACGTGTCCGGGAATTAGGTCGAGAACAGGCTCTAAAAATGGCCCAGAAACGCGGCAAATACAGCCTTGCCGCCCCGCGGGCCGCGGCTCAGTAAGTGCGTGCCGCGGCCCCTAATGTTCAGCGCCTTATGCCTGGGCGCAGTTTTCTTCATGGGGCGCGGCTCAGCATCTTCATGCCGCGGCCCCCGGTACAGTGGGTTCGGCGCCTTGCTGTGCCGTGCGTGTGTCGCGGCCTGGCCTTGGTGTGCCGCGGCCCCTGACCAAAATTTGTCGTTTTCGCCCGTTTTTCGTCGTTTAGGCTTCCGGACTCCAATTTCCTTCAAAACATATAAAGATAGTGCATCAAAATCTCATTTATGCAGATTTAGACTTCAAATGGATATAAAATAATGATAAATAAGTGCATAAAAATACGCCTAACACACGCTCAATGACAACCATCACAATGCCACAAGCAGGGGCATAACGCAATCAACAAGTGCCAAGCATCACCAAACAGATAACGCAATCAAGTCAATTGTCCGAACAATCCCAAAACAAAAGTACCTATTACTAGGAAACACGCAAAGTCAAGAAAATAGAACATATACACAAAACAATCCACAAGGATGACCATGAAGAACTCTGACCACGCCGAAATTCTCGAAAACCTCACTAGGCATCTTCATGTCCCTTCGTAGCAGAGACGCAAACTCGATCCCCGAACCTCTCAGCTACCATCTCGCAATGCACGACTCGGTGTCCCAATTGACCGCAATTGATACAGCTGACTAACGGCGAACGAAAATTCTTCACTGAACGAGATCAGCCATTCAACATTCGGACAAGCACGATCGAATCTCAATGATCGAACAACACGATCGAACAAAAACAGTCGACTAACAACGATCGAACAATAACGATCGAACTCCAACGACCGAACAACAATGATCGAATCGAACAACGACCCCGAAGTTCACACTTCAACTCGAGATATTAAAAGAACTTGTAGAAACTAAAAGACATTAATTTCGAAGAAAGTTCACAAGAATCGAACCGAACTCTAAAAAGTCACAACGATAAACAGATTGATCCGAAACAAGGTCACAACCCGTTCGAACGATGACAATTGAGATACCGAACAAGTCAGTAAGTATCAACGGACACGAGTGAGTTGATAGAATTGAGAAAGAGAAAGTGTAGAAGTCAAAAATACTACGGGTATTACATCCGACCTCTTATAAAAGAAGTGTCGTCCCCGAAACTCACACCAACGAAAGCAAGGTGACTACACAACAAGAAACTGACAGAAACATCTTTCAAAGGCCTCTCAAAGCCGATCCTGATAACTGTGCTGAGGTTTGTACCCCGGAAGACTCGGTAACCAACTCGCAAAACTGGATTCTATGTCCCTCGAGTCCATACTTGTAATCTTCTACTGGCGGGGAAGGACAATTTGCACGTACATGCTCTGTCACATTAAAGATGAAGCACCTCGGCATACCGGTAATACAACTGCTAGGTACAATGGAATATAACATCGCAAAACAACATAGCGGAGATGCCAACTCAGCACAACATATCCACGTAAGGAAACCCACGTACACCAAATCACAGCAACGACGACATACATTCGGCGATTTCAACGGTCCGAACGATAACCAGCACACAATCACAAAACATCAAGAAACAATCACAGATGTACACAATCATACAAATCCAAGCTCTAACAGCTCGCATATGTGCGGTAACACGCAAATCACCACGAAACGACAATATTAAAGACTAACATCACACCTCTCACAGAGGGCTAACACAACAATTGCGTGGCGAATGACTCAACGCTCACACCACCAATTCAATCACAACTCGGGGGCTAACACCCTAACGAAAGTGCGAACATCATACATACATTCCCGGACCGCAAACAAGAACGATAGGTTTTAAAAACGAAAACCACCTTTTTGAAAATAATTTTGGGAACATCAGTTGATCTTGAGTATCATATTTCGAAAAAAGTAATACAAACATGAAACATCGTTATCGAGACTTTGAAAAACCATCTTGCGTTTGATAAAAATGAGAACACCTTTCTTTTAATTAAAACTTTTAGAAATATTCGACCTTCGGGTCTAAGCAAATGCGTTTTTAAATTACTGAGAATATCTCAAAATATTTTGATCCTGAGAGTAGAATAATTTTGAAACATACAGTGGCACTAGTAAGCACCTTGTAAATACCGCGAGAAAATAATCCATTTTAAAGGTACATCTCAAAATTTATTTTCTAAGATACTCAAGGTTTTCAGAAATCCAATAGGCCAGAATGCCCCAAAACTCACACGTATCAACATCCACTTATACACATCATAGTACACGCATAAAATCATTCAAAATCAAAACAATACATGTCTTTTACCGGAAAACAAATAGTCAAATATCACAGTCGAAAACCGCCTAGGATCGGGGTGAAACCACTGATTCCATTCGAGGCCACTAAGGACCCTCCCAAACTAGCTAGCGAACAAACTCGTGAATCCGGAGTGAAGTCACGGATTCCCCCGAAGCCTCGTGGGACCCTCCCGGAGTGAGCTAATCAAACACATATACATTCCCATTCCATATTAAGCACAAAGGTTTCATAAGAATACTCGCGAAACGAGCAAATCATTTTGAAATACACACGCAACGGACGAAACCAACAATCAAAATTAGCAGCGACACCATTCCTCATATAAACAAAATATGAGAGTCGAATAACCACATATCACGAAATCAAAATCCACAGAAGGATTCCAACACTTAACAAATAATCATACAAGTAGATCATGTCACACGAGGCACAACACAAAGAAGGGGTACTTATATCCACAGGTCGCACGAAGATGATGATTGCCCCATGATACTAATCACGACCAACAAACTCAGACGACGGATAGCGACACGACTCAGTCACATAAAATCCGACGAGACAAAACTCAACAGACACAACTTGACCCGACAGCCTAGGTTTCCACAACCTATGCTCCGATACCATTTATGTAACAGCCCCAATCCACTCAGGGATATTACACGCCATAAACCCTTCTCTCAAGGATCTACCAGGCTGGTAACACAATCAAACATCTCAACATCGCCTTTAAGGCTAAAATGACTCAGTAGACCGATTGGGTCTTTCAATTAATACGTACAACTCAATCTCAATACATACCCACGCAGGGGTCAAAATACAACAGACTCCCATACAACGGGGAAAATACTGCAGCGAAAATAAAGTACAACCAAACCAATACGACATCGTATGGATCCTCATGTGATTAGTATCGATCATCTTTCACCATCCTTCATGCCGACCCCGTGTTAGACTCCCCAAGACCTGAATGCAAAATAGACATCCACCCCCGATTTCTCGGGGGTTAGCAAAATCCCACTATTTTGCTAGTTCAAGTACATAAGCATACGAATTGTAACAAGCAAATAGAAATCATGAATCGGGTACGACAATTAACTACCAAAGCCTTCCCGAGAGGTTTTATTAATTAGAAAGCAATCAATGAAGTGTTTGAAAATAAATTCCTCATCTCGGGGATTTTAAAAGTAGAAACCTTGTTGGACCTCAAGTCCTTAGTTGAAAAATAACCATTTCAAAACGAATGGGTCTCGCCCCAAAATTCACTTCCGTAAAATGACCTTTACAAAACCGTTGTGATCTCATCCCAAATATCATCAAATCACAGTGCACGAGAACAATAGCAAGGTCCATTTTCCAACATCAAAACCTCACAACTAAAGGACTAAACACATACGACAAAATACTCTAGTGCCATCCTAGCCAAGTAGGCCAAATGAACAACTTACCTCTTACACATTTAGTCAATGCATGCAATCATGAAATCACCGTTCAAAAATACTCGTTTCCGAAAACGCCATAACCCAAAACACATTTATAAAAATGCACCACAATTAACCGCGGACCCACGCCTCTGTGGAACCCTACCGAGACCCCGTCGGATCTAACCCGTAGTGGTTAAAAGCAAAGCTCGCGGATCCACGCCTCTGTGGACCCCTACCGAGACCCCGTCAGATCTAACTCGTAGTGAGCATACACACTGTAACACCCCCAAAACCAACCGGGGATATTACAGCGCCGTGGGCCCCACGCTGGAACCCACAAGGCTAAAAATCATTTTCAGCAAATGTTTCAAACACGCCAAAGAGGCAAAGACGGTAATATTTTAAATACTCAAATATTTTTCAAAACATAGTTCCCAATTACCGTCATAAAATACCATTTAAAAGTACAAGGCAAGGATACCAAAAGGGGCATTTTGAAAGTGTACACGAGCTGGTAAAATACCGAAAGCCATTTAAATGTACACACGCAGCGAATATAAACACATTAGGAAATACATTTGCAGCGGAATCATAAAAACCAGAAAAGAATACTCAAATCCCAAATAACCATGCCATAGCCAGTATCACCCGAGAAGCTCATCCCTTCACGATCGCTACTAGTTCGAACTCCGAGTACCTAAAAGATAAAGCCCACGACAGGGTCAGCCATAATACTCAACAATGATAACGATCACATCAACATAAACAATTACATATCTTACCGTAGTAACCCCACCAACTCGTGGCAACTCATATAAAATCAACCCTTACCTCAATCCACACTTCACATTCTCAAGTGACGATGAATTCAGAAATAACCATCTGTATTGTATTCAAACAATGCCAAGATTCTCAAAACATAATTATATTCTAATATGGAATAATCGATCCATGTCCAATTCTATCTACTGGGTCGCACAATCGAATCCCAATGCTAATAAAATAGATAATACACGACACATCTATAGATCAACTGCCCGAAACAATGACAAGTCCCGAATAACTATACAAAGTATGAATGCTCACACAATCAATAATAATAACCAATGCATCAAACGAGAATATCGCCGTCATGATAAACTCCACACAAGATCAATAAAGAACCAACAACGGACGAGAATACCATCGATATGGTAGTCCCAGCAAGATTAATAAAGGATCAACAACGACCGAGAATACCAACGACAAGGTAGACTCCAAACAAGATCAATAAAAGATAAATAACGAACGAGAATACCTACGACAAGGTAGACTCCACACAATATCAATAAAAGATAAATAACGACGAGAATACCAACGACAAGGTAGACTCCAAACAAGATCAATAAAAGATAAATAACGAACGAGAATACCAACGACAAGGTAGACTCCAAACAAGATTAATAAAGGATCAATAACGAACGAGAATACCAATGATATGGTGAACTACAACGAAATCAATAAGGATCAATGACGAACGAGATTACCAATGATGTGGTGATCTCCAAACGAGATCAATAAAGGATCAACAGCTAACGAGAATACCAATGATACGATAAACTCTAGACGAGATCAATAAAGGATCAACTGCGGACGAGAATACCAACGATATGGTAAACTCCAACAAAATCGATAAAGGACCACAGGGACAGATACAAGAGAGAATAAAATCGTCCACCATACACAAATCACATATATGGGATTTCGAAGACAAACCCGACCATCGATCACATCCGATTATACATAGACTATGAACGACCAATCAATATGATTCAAGATGGATGTCAGGATAGCTCGATCCGGAAATGTGTCCGTGTACAAGCCACCCATGGGTATCGATCAAATACACATCTGGTCTCGTACCTAATCAGCCTCACGAAGTATGTCTCGTGTGCACGGTTTAATATGAGGTCGAAACCAACACATGCTACACTTGCCCGCCCTGAAAATCCTACACATGACTGATCAGAACGTATCCGACTCCAGATATGTCACGACACAACATGACAACGAAACTCGAAGAAATGCATATCCAATAAGAATCGGAAGACTTCCCAGGTGAGCAACGATAGCTTGATCATGAAAGACCGTCACGACCACAATGTAGTATTGCCGTCAGACAATGGTTCACAGCATGATTAACAATGCATATAATATTAGCACATAAACCCCAAGGCCGCAGCCAAGGGTCACGGAAGCATCTACACAGGAATACTCTGGAACGTGGGTGCCATTTAGGTCTTATCCCTCAACATATTACATGCAATCACAAAATACCCCAAGGTCACAACCAAGGGTCACAAAAGCATCTACACATGAATACTCCAGAATGTGGGTGCCATTTAGGTCTTATCTGTAATACCCAGTTGTAATTCAGTAATTATCAGCCAGTAATTGTCACTCAGTAATTTTCACTCATTAATAATCACTCATCATTCATGATTCATTCATTTGTGTTCATTGTTGGCATATTATAACTGTGTATCAGTTGCCGATCATCAATTCATCTCCATTTGAGTGTCAAGACGAGAGTATTATCATTATCATAGTGATTGGTAGTCTTGTGCTGGAAATATCATCTTTGACATGTGTTGGACTTGTTCACTTTCACATACGTATGGTATGTCGGATCATTCATCAATCGTAGCGAGAAATTGGAGTTGTCGGAATTTCATCTTGTCCAGCAGCGGGTTACGGCCATAACTACTCAGGCATTACGGCCGTAACATGCACTCGTTGGTTTAAGGGTGTTTTGGCCGAAGGTGAGATACGACCGTAAGGTAGACAGGCTACGACCGTAAGGTGTGTTCGTGACTTCTGGGCAATGTCGGACGAAGAGGACTTACGGCCGTAAGGGTTGCGGCATACGGCCGTAAGTTGAGGCAGGTACGGCCATAAGGCTTGGCCGGTTACGGCCGTACGTGTCGAGCAGGGTGCCCAGGCAGTTTCCGACGAAGGCTTCGTACGCCCGTAAGTTTGGCCGGTTACGGCCATATCGGTCGAGTTACGCCCGTAAGGTGTGCGGGTACGGCCGTATGGCTGTCGGCAGGTGTTTTGGACAAGGGCGAGTTACGCCCGTAAGACAGGTGCGGGTACGTCCGTATGGCTGTCGGCTGTTTCTGGACGAAGCCGAGTTACGGCTGTATGAGATGGCAGGGTTACGGCCGTAATGCCGTTGACCTGGGATGTTACGGCCGTAAGTAGGCGGAGTTACGGCCGCAACTTCTGGCAGTTTATATATGTCTTGGACGGGACTTTGAGTTCATTTTCTCATTTCTTCACTTTGTTCCGAGAGAGAGAGAGAGCTTGAGGGAGATATTTTGTCATCATCAATCACTTATGTGTTCGGATTTCATCATCTTGATTCGTTGCGAAGCTTGGATAGTCGATTTAAGGCGTTTTCATCGGATCGAAGTGCTTGGATCTTCAAAGGTAATATTCTTCAACATCTTAGATTTCAATTTTTGTGTTGAGATATGATGTTTTGGACGTTATAATCATGTTGTATGAAGAGATGTACGTATGATTACGAGTGTGTATGAATATTCATTGGATTATTGAAAGGTTATTCAAGAACACTTTGAATATTGAGTTGGATTTGGGGGTTTTCGATTAATGTTGTTGTAATCACGAATTTGTATATTCATTTTGGATTATTGATCGTATTGAAGATGTTTTGTTGGTTTGAAACACTTCTTGGGGATTTGATATTGGTATTATTGAGGTTTGGTTGTAAACAATCGAAGATTGGCCACAACGTGTTCGATATAATGCCCCAATGAACTTGGTTTAGTCGTATAGACGTTTTGAGTTAGTTATACTCGTGTTTGATTCGTGTGTTGAACCGGATTATTGGTAATTGTGTTATTCAAGGTTGTTCGAGCAACCGACATCTCATTTAGGACGTTGTCGTGGAAGGACATTCTTCATCGGCATTGAGTAAGTTAATTCTTACTCGGTTAAAAGGATATTCATTCCTTTCGTTGTTGTTCATTCATAATTATAGTTCATTCATAATGTATTAACCGTATTGAGACTTGTAATTGTCAATTAATCACTTCAGTCACGAGGAATGACGGTTCCAATTATTTCATTGAGCTATCATTTATTTCACTATCATTTCATCTCGGTGAGTCATTATTGATTTCAATGTCACTTTTGTTATCTCGTGGCATTCCGTGTCAGACTGGCGTGCTGGTTGGTATGTGTAGGATTTTCATGTCGGGCACATATTAAGTCGTCTGTTGGTTGTTGGCCTCACATTGGACTGTGCACACGAGACGATTACTTCGTGAGACTGATTAGGTACAAGACCACACGTGTATTCGATCGATACTCGTTGGTGGCTTGTGCATGGACACATTTCCATCCCGGGCGTACTGTGGCGCCACCCTTTGAGCCGTACCGTTAGTTGATTCATACAACATGTTTGATTGCGTATGTTTTCAACAGGATTGGGTTATAATCTGACTGATTCACTTTTGATCGCATGTGTTCGACGATTTGAGATTTTGATCGAACTTGTGGTTTATACAGCATATATGATTGTGTTTATTCAACTCTTGAGGATTGTCGTTCTGTGTAACTGACCCCGGTTGGGGATATTGTTTTCAGGTCATGGCAAGGCAAAAGCACGGCAATAGAACGTTGACGGCGAGGAGTCCCAGTGATACTAGTAGGGGGACCCAATCCTTTCAGTCATTCATGTTGTCATTTATTTTCCGCTGCAGATTTCCATTTGCATACTCCATTTCATTCAGTGTTGTGTATTTTATCTTCATATAAAATATATAGGTATTCGGTATTATCTTGGGTGTGTTGAAATGAAACTCCTCATCAGAATAATTGATGATATAATGTGGTTCGGTACTACAATTATATTATTTAATTCATTAATTTTCATTCGCCTGGTGGGTCCCAGTCGGGGGTCCACGGCACTGTAATATCCGCCTAGTTTGGGGTGTTACAGAGTTGGTATCGGAGCGTGGTTTAGAATACTACCTTACGAGTCATGTCTCATTTGAAATCATCGTCATCGGACTAGTATCATTGGACTTTCGCGTTACGTGTGACCTGTGCAATTGCCGAGTCCATCAGACTGAAAGAACTGTAAGACTTCTAACGCCATGGTATAATTTATGGCAATAATCATTCATTCATAATTCATCAGTTAACAATCTTCAAACATCATTTTCATTTTGATCATGTTGATCACGTTAACTCATCAATCACTCAGTTCATTTCATTACTCAGTTGTTGATCTTGAAGATCATATCATTAATCTTGTTAACTTGTTTAAGATAATCATTTCAAGAATATCATCAGATAATCAGGTCACCTCAGTTAATCATTCATGTAATCACTGTGTTAGAGCGTGTATGCTCATTTTCATCATTTCATGACGTAAATTATAATGTGGTACTCATACGAGATCTACGATTATCATGCGACCTTCCTACTTCAGTATGGAGAGAGTTATCAGGGGATGCATGGGGAGAGGCCGCGGTGCAGGCCGAAACCCGGGGAATAATCACTCACTCTCGATCGGAAGATGCTCGTGTTGATCCACTCACTTTTATGCAGGTCATGATGACCCATATGCAATTGCTTAATCATCATTGCGCCACTCTGGCCGAATTAATTGAGAGAACTCTCCCATATGAGCCTACTGTTACGGAAATTGCTGAGGAACAACCTTCATCTGTCAGCAAGAAATCAACGAAGCGCAATCAGTCCGAAGGCGGTCAGTCAACCTTCAAGAAGCCTCGTGCGGGTCCTAACATTTCTGAGCGACCTCCTACGGCGCATAATCGTGCGGGATCTCAGTCCCGAGCCGCCAGTTCGGCCATCACCTATTTCAACTGTGGAGCGCCGGGTCATTACAGCACTAAGTGTCTGAAACCGTCTATCACGTGCCATTATTGTGGGATTTTTGGGCATAAGGCCCGTTTTTGCCGAAGGGACCCCAAGCCGACTCCAGCAGCATCTTAGGCCCCGAAGCAATCAGTGATTCAGAATCAGACTGCTCTGTCATCGTAGTTTAAGACGACGGAAGCGAATAAAGGCGGAGCTCATATTTATTAGACGGGAGCATCCGGTTCGGGGGCCGGCAAGTCCCGGGTTCACGCGATGAAGAGGACCGACGATCCGGAGGCCCGAATGATCTCAGGTATACTCGTAATTCTATCTCAACCTGTGTGTACTCATTTGATACTGGTAAATCGCATTCATTCATTTACGAATCATGTTTGAATAGAATTCACTTGGTTAGTCCGATTAATTGTGGACCTTATATTATTGGTCTACCTGACGGTAGAAGAATTTTCGAAAATCATGAGGTTAAGAATTGACCGAATTAAGCTTAATGACCGCGATTGGTTGGTGGACCTAATCGTGGTGGTTTTACCTAAGGACGATGTAATATTGGGTATTAGTTGGATGGATTGTCATGATACCATCCTCAGCGTTCGTAAGCGTATGGTCACTATCATTTCAGTCGTTGGAGCCAAGTGTGTATTTTAGGGAGGTAATCCCCGTTGTTCCAGAAGAATTATTAATATGATGGAAGCAGTGAAATTACTCAATCGAGATGCTCAATCATTCATTGTATCATTGTCATCGATTGGCTGTTCTAAGGCAATCGAGGTGTTCAGTCATTCACTGTATCATTGTCATCGATTGACCGTTCTAGGGCAATCGAGGTGTTCAATCATTCGTGGTATCATTGTTATCGATTGACGATGTACTCCCAGACGAGCTACCTGGTTTACCTCCACCAAGGGATGTGGATTTCACAATGGAGTTGGAGCCTGGTACGCCCCCATTATCGAAGGCACCATATCGGATGGCCCCGACCGAAATGCAGGAGTTGAAGATTCAACTTGAGGAATTGTTCGAGAAAGTTTATATCCGACCGAGTGCGTCCCCGTGGGGAGCACCAGTGTTATTTGTCAAGAAGAAGGATGGTTCGTTTCGTGTGTGTATTAATTATCGGGAGTTGAACAGAGTGACGATCAATATTAAGTATCCTCTACCCCGTATTGATGATCTCTCAGATCAACTTCAGGGAACTTCGGTATTTTTCCAAGATCGACTTAAGATCTGGATACCATCAGTTGCGAATTCGAGAGTCGGAAATCGCGAGAACGGCGTTTCAAACACGCTATGGTCATTATGAGTTCGTGGTAATTCCGTTTGGGTTCTCTAATGCATCTGCGGTATTCATGGAATCAATGAATCGGGTTTTCATCGAATTTTTGGATCAGTTTGTGGTTGTCTTCATTGATGACATTTTAATTTATTCTCGTGACCGGGAGGAGCATGAGCTTCACCTTCATCAGGTTCTCGACGTGTTGAGATGAGAGCAACTTTATGGAAAGTTTTCCATATGTGAGTTCTGGATGTCTGAAGCGACGTTTCTCGGGCATGTAATTTCATCAGACGGAGTGCGTGTTGATCCTCAGAAGACGGAGGCTATCTAAGATTGGTTACCTCCAAAGAATGTTAAGGAAATCCGAAGCTTTCTCGGATTAGCCGGTTATTATCGGCGGTTTGTGGAAGTATTTTCTAAAATCGCTCAATCAATAACGAACCTTTTGCGAAAGGATTAGAAATACACGTGGTCCGACGTGTGTCAGCAGAGATTTGAGGAACTCAAGAGCCGGTCAATTTTAGCACCTGTCCTTTCTTCACCGCAAGGGACGGAAGGATTTGTGGTTTATAGTGATGCGTCCGGACAGGGTCTCGGATGTGTAATCATGCAGAATGGGAAGGTTATTGCCTATGCTTCATGGCAATTGAGACCTTACGAGGTTAATTATCCAACCCACGACCTGGAGCTAGCAGCTGTGGTTTTCGCGTTGAAGTTTTGGCGTCATTATCTTTATAGCGTTACCTGTCAGACATTCACTGATCATAAGAGCTTAAAGTATATATTTACTCAGAAGGAGTTAAATATGCGACAGAGGAGGTGGTTGGAACTAATCAAAGATTATGATATTGAGATACTATACCACCTGGGCAAGGCGAACGTTGTCACCGATGCCTTGAGTCGCAAGTCCATTCAGGAGCAGATGCTTGCTCGATTAACAGTTCAAAGGGAACTTCAGCAGGAATTTCTGAGACCCGAGATCGAAGTCTGGTTACAACGAGTACAAGGGAAACTTTGTACGTTGGAGATTTCATCGCCACTCGAGGAGACGATCAGGGTGAATCAGGGTTCGGACCCATTTCTGTTACGCATTCGAGAGGATGCGACTCGGGGGAAAGCCCCCGGGTTTGTGGTCCACGAGGATGGACTTTTGCGTTTTAAGAATCGGTTATGTGTACTGGTGAATGACGAGTTGAAAGACTCGATTTTGAGTTTCCGTTCATCCGGGATCTAGCAAGATGTATAGAGACTTGAAACAAAATTACTGGTGAAGTAATATGAAGCGATAAGTCGCGGAATTTGTTTCGAGATGTTTGACCTATCAGTATGTCAAGATAGAACATCAGCGACCGGGGGGTATGCTGAAACCTCTCCCTATTCCAGAATGGAAGTGGGAGGATATTTAAATGGACTTCATCACGAATTTGCCGACGAGTCGTCATAGTATGAATATAATCTGGGTAATTGTGGACCGTTCGACTAAATCAGCTCATTTCCTTGAGATTAAGGATACGTGGGGTCCCGAGAGACTTTCCCAGTTGTTCATCAAAGAGATAATGGTACTCTTAAAAGTATCATTACCGATCGTGACGGACGATTCGTGTCACATTTTTTGGAAATAAGTTCATCGTGCTATGGGAACTCAGCTTAATCTCAGCACCGTTTTTCATCCTCAGTCCGATGGACAATCAGAGAGGACTATTCAGACATTGGAGGACATGTTGAGGGCATGCGTCCTCGATTTGGAAAGACGATTGGGAAGCCCAACTAGCGTTGATTGAATTCACGTACAATAATGGTTGGCATGTTTCGTTTAAGATGGCACCTTACGAGGCCTTGTACGGTCGTCGTTGTCGATCTCCTTTGTGTTGGGATGACTTATCAGAATCAATCGGCACTGAGCCCGATATGCTTATAGCCGCCCGTGAGAAGGTAGCTCTGATCAGGAGTCGTTTGTTGACAGCTCAGAGTCGACATAAATCATATGCAGATAATCGTCGTCGACCACTAGAGTTCGAGACAGGTGACCACGTGTTGGTCAAGGTATCCCCGAGTCGAAGTATTTTCCGATTCGGAAAACGGGGGAAGTTGAGTCTGAGATTCATCGGACCGTTTGAGATTTTGGATCGAGTAGATAGTCTGGCTTATCGATTGGCTTTACCTCCGGCATTGAGCCGAATTCATAATGTGTTTCACGTCTCTCAGTTGTGGAAGTATGTTGCCGACCCGAGTCACATACTTCAGTTCGACGAAATCGAGATCATGGATGATCATTCGTATGAGGAGCGTCTTATACGAGTTTTAGAGCGGCGAATCAAATAGTTAGGAACAAGACGATTCCTTTGGTCAAGATTCAGTGGTCTAGACACGGAATCGAAGAGGCTACTTGGGAAATTGAGCATAGTATGCGGGAGAGTTATCCCGAGTTGTTTGACCCTTAGTTTCGAGGAAGAAACTCTTTTTAAGGGGGGAGTATGTAATACCCAGTTGTAATTCAGTAATTATCAGTCAGTAATTGTCACTCAGTAATTTTCACTCATTAATAATCACTCATCATTCATGATTCGTTCATTTGTGTTCATTGTTGGCATATTATAACTGTGTATCAGTTGCCGATCGTCAATTCATCTCCGTTTGAGTGTCAAGACAAGAGTATTATCATTATCATCGTGATTAGTAGTCTTGTGCTGGAAATATCATCTTTGGCATGTGTTGGACTTGTTCACTTTCACATACGTATGGTATGTCGGATCATTCATCAATCATAGCGAGAAATCGGAGTTGTCGGAATTTCATCTTGTCCAAAGAATGGTTACTACCAGAACTACTCAGGCATTACGGCCGTAACATGCATTCGTTGGTTTAAGGGTGTTTTGGCGGAAGGTGAGATACGGCCGTAAGGTAGACAGACTACGGCCGTAAGGTGTGTTCGTGACTTCCGGGCAATGTCGGACGAAGAGGACTTACGGCCGTAAGGGTTGCGGCATACGGCCGTAAGTTGAGGCAGGTACGGCCGTAAGGCTTGGCCGGTTACGACCGTACGTGTCGAGCAGGGTGCCCAGGCAGTTTCCGACGAAGGCTTCATACGTCCGTAAGTTTGGCCGGTTACAGCCGTATCGGTCGATTTACGCCCGTAAGGTGTGCAGGTACGGCCGTATGGCTGTCGGGAGGTGTTTTGGACGAGGGCGAGTTACGCCCGTAATACAGGTGCGGGTACGACCGTATGGATGTCGGTAGTTTCTGGACGAAGCCGAGTTACGGCCGTACGAGATGGCTGGTTATGGCTGTAAGGCCGTTGACCTGGGATGTTACGGCCGTAAGTAGGCCGAGTTACGACCGTAACTTCCGGCAATTTATATATGTCTTGGATGGGACTTTGAGTTCATTTTCTCATTTCTTCACTTTGTTCCGAGAGAGAGAGCTTGAGGGAGATATTTTGTCATCATCAATCACTTGTGTGTTCGGATTTCATCATCTTGATTCGTTGGGAAGCTTGGATAGTCGATTTAACGCGTTTTCATCGGATCGAAGTGCTTGGATCTTCAAAGGTAATATTCTTCAACATCTTGGATTTCGATTTTTGTGTTGAGATATGATGTTTTGGACATTATAATCATGTTGTATGAAGAGATGTACGTATGATTACGAGTGTGTATGAATATTAATTGGATTATTGAAAGGTTAATCAAGAACACTTTGAATATTGAGTTGGATTTGGGGGTTTTCGATTAATGTTGTTGTAATCACGAATTTGTATATTCATTTTGGATTATTGATCGTATTGAAGATGTTTTGTTGGTTTGAAACACTTCTTGGGGATTTGATATTGGTATTATTGAGGTTTGGTTGTAAACAATCGAAGATTGGCCACAACGTGTTCGATATAATGCCCCAATGAACTTGGTTTAGTCGTATAGACGTTTTGAGTTAGTTATACTCGTGTTTGATTCGTGTGTTGAACCGGATTGTTGGTAATTGTGTTATTCAAGGTTGTTCGAGCGACCGACATCTCATTTAGGACGTTGTTCGTGGAAGGACATTCTTCATCGGCGTTGAGTAAGTTAATTCTTACTCGGTTAAAAGGATATTCATTCCTTTCTTTGTTGTTCATTCATAATTATAGTTCTTTCACAATGTATTAACCGTATTGAGACTTGTAATTGTCAACTAATCACTTCAGTCACAAGGAACGACGATTCCAATCATTTCATTGAGCAATCATTCATTTCACTGTCATTTCATCTCGGTGAGTCATTATTGATTTCGATGTCACTTTTGTTATCTCGTGGCATTCCGGGTCATACTGGCGTGCCGGTTGGTATGTGTAGGATTTTCATGTCGGGCACATATTAAGTCGTGTGTTTGTTGTTGGCCTCACATTGTACTGTGCACACAAGACGATTACTTCGTGAGACTGATTAGGTACAAGACCACACGTGTATTCGATCGATACTCGTTGGTGGCTTGTGCACGGACACATTTCCATCCCGGGCGTAGTGTGGCGCCACCTTTTGAGCCGTACCGTTAGTTGATTCATACAGCATGTTTGATTGTGTATGTTTTCAACAGGATTGGGTTATAATCTGACCGATTCACTTTTGATCGCATGTGTTCGACGGTTTGAGATTTTGATCGAACTTGTGGTTTATACAGCATATATGATTGTGTTTATTCAACTCTTGAGGATTGTTGTTCTGTGTAACTGACCCCAGTTGGGGATATTGTTTCAGGTTATGGCAAGGCAAAAGCACGGGAGTAGAACGTTGACGGCGAGGAGTCCCAGTGATACTAGTAGGAGCCCCAATCCTTTCAGTCATTCATGTTGTCATTTATTTTCCGCTGCAGATTTCCATTTGGATACTCCGTTTCATTCAGTGTTGTGTATTTTATCTTCATATAAAATATACAGGTATTCGGTATTATCTTGGGTGTGTTGAAATGAAACTCCTCATCGGAGTAATTGATGATATAATGTGGTTTGGTACTACAATTATATTATTTAATTCATTAATTTTCATTCTCCTGGTGGGTCCCAGTCGGGGGTCCACGGCACTGTAATATCCGCCTAGTTTGGGGTGTTACATTATTCCTCAACACATCGGCCCAACAAATTACAGTTCAAAGAAAGAGCACATCACAAAATATACCAAACAACACACTCATCACATGAAGCATCAACACATACATGCAATAATGCAACATGATGATTATCATAATTTAGCAATATTAGATTACCTCAAGCCGGAGACAGTAACCTTTCCATGACCAACATCCCTGAACGAATATACAGTTGTCCGAATAGTCCAAAATGAAGTACAGTCCATCACTAATGCCAAACCACCATCTAGAGTTCAATATCGACATGATAAACTATCCTCGATATCCAACATTCCATATAATAGACCAAAGATAATTCACATCTCCGTTTCCACTAGACATCTTTAAAATCATATATATTATGATTTATTTCAGTCCAAGCATAATATATACCACCATCCCGATAATTCATATTCATGATATCATTGCTACATGAATCATAAATGAAATGAAATCAAAACCATTTATTAAACATTATGAACTAAGCAAGCATAACTTGCCTCGATACCGATATGATGAAGACGTTATCAATCACGCCGTCTTCATTTACAAGCTCCTCATCCCCAACCGAGACGATGCACGCATTCTCCAATCTCAACCGCAGCACAACAGTTAATCATCAATGATCACTTAACGCAACCTAATGCAATAATCAATTAACGATACATTTGATAACAATCAATAACCGATATAGTCAAGCAATCAAACTCAACGGTTCAATGATATCTCGATCATATACGAAACCAAACCATTTCAACTTAAACAATATGAATACAAGCCGAAATTCGATAATCAATCAATTCTAACAAGTGTCTCAACATTCTAAATCCCGACTTAAATCTTACTTACGGATTAACACGGATCATCCTTGTAAATTCATAGAAATATAATTACCGGTTATCATCACGAATAACCATATACCAAAATTAACCGTAATCCTTCCAATTTCCATAAAATCATGACATATATCACTCAGGAGTTCTTCAAGAATATGAATTAATCCATAATCATGTTTGTAGCTAACAAAACGACGTAATCCGATGTGTTCTAACATATAAACCATCATCTAATTCATAATCCAAGGCATATATCATTTTGTTCCTCAATATTCAATTCATACAACCTCAAGAATCACAACAACAACACCATAACCATCATTATACGAAGAAGAACGTCAACAACAATATCAAAATCCGAATCAAAGAGAGGAGTTATCCAACATACCTCTTGAAGAAGAGCCACAATAATCAAACACTTCAAGAAACATCAAGGATTCCAAACCTCAAGCTTCTAATCAACTCATCAAGGTCTTAACCGATGTATAAGGGTCGGAGATAGGATTAGGAGTGAAGAGAAATGAAGTTTGGGAGAAAAAGATATGTTTCCCCTCGTGATGAAATGGAAGACTGGCCTTAGTTATATAATCCGCCCAGCACATTACGTACGTTAACACCCATAATTAACGTACGTAAGACCTCCTAACGTATGCTACATGTCCTATATAGCGTATGTTATCGACATCCAGAGCTCACTATCTCATTCCGGACCTTGTATTATGTACGTAATACCCGCACCATAGCGTACGTAACGCACAGTTGACTTGCTACAGTAACAAACTTGCTTATCGTACGCACTGGCATATCCTTAACGTACGTAAGGCTCGAGGTTGACTTGCCTGTCCACATCCGCGCCGAAAGATGCCGACACGAGCCCACTGCCGACCACAGCTCGGACCTATTCAATTCCCTTCATAACATATGTTACGATCACACTGTTACGTACGTAAGCTCCTCTGCTTAGCGTACGCTACACTTGAACCTTCACGTATGTAAGCTCATGTGCTTAACATACGTAATGGCTTTTATAGTTAGCTATTTTCGCTCCTCTCTGTCGTATAAATATACCAAACCCGTACACGCGACATACTGACTACATATACTCGTTCCGATAATATTCTCATATGATACATCTGATGCACGATATCCTCAATGGCAATTGTCGACCAAGTACGATAATTATACAAATACTCACACAGTATATACGACATCAAAAGACATATCAAGCATGTAATATCCTAGAATTAAAATAACCTCGATAGATATACTGGCACGACTGTCATAGTTCCCAAAATTATTCATCCATACTGCATTGGTCCCACTCTATACAGTACAACTCAGATAAAACAACGCAAAAAATTCATAGCGAAATTCTAGGATATTACACACACACGCCACTCATGCAATACTAATATGCTAAGAATGTAAGTTCATTAAGAATACTTACTAGAGATGGCCACTTACTCGACACCATTATCATACTCATCAAAATACCTCCATCATGAGCAATCAATATCAACACAACAACATAATTATCACGGAATACACGATTCCACAATATTAAACAAGCAGGGGTATCATTAAAGCCCTCAACGTTTAAAATAATCAAATTATAATCAATTCACAAGAATCATATTCACGAGGGTAGACCAACCATCGTAAATCCAACATGTAAACTCTATTTGCAGGACACAATTCGCATAAGAAAATACTTGCCTCGAAACCACGATCGAAACGAGATGATGAACGAGATGCGGTCGGGCAGCCCCGAACTCCTGATTATAATCAAGAATACAATAGCACCGCGAACACTACGAGAATAACACCACACGAATTACCGACATAAAATGGAGATCAACTCGGAATCCTCGAGCACCTATATCACTCCGGAAGAAACAACAAAAACATGATTATGACGAGGATCAAGACCAAAAACAACGGAGATCACAATAAGCTATCGAAGGAAAACTCATTCGAACATTTAATCGAACATTAAATGTTCACTACACCTCAGGAACACCAAAATCACCCTTCGGGTTGAAACGAACCGAAGATATGGATATACAATCCATAAAACATGTTTAACAATAACATCTAACACTATTCGATTCGTCTAAACCAGATTGGATTTGGAATCAAGAACAAAACTCCCAAAATTCAACTCTAGGGAAACAAGAAAAAAAATACCTTGATCCGGCGAAGAACAATGGATTAAATGATGTTAAACACACACAAATCTATCCCAAGATGACACTAGATGATGAAGAGCGCCCAAAATTGCCCCAAGAATTTGCTCCCGACGAAAAGAAACGAAGAGGGAGAGAAACGACGGAATAAAGGGTGTTGTCCAGTATTTATACTGGACAATTATTAGCGTGCGCTAAACACACCGCATTAGCACCCACTAACGAGATCAGCGCCCCAGACATTCCGCCCGCAACACTATTAGCGTGCACTAGACAATACGCGTAGCCTGCGCTAATGAGCCAAGAATCCAGTCCAGTGTCTCCTGGACAGATCTGCACCTACCAGGTAGCGTGCGCTAGAAAGGACAGATAGCATGCGCTAAGCAGACGATAGGGCGCGCTGTCCACCAACCGTAGTGTGCGCTAACGAGACTCCAGTCCCAGTCCAGTAGCTCCTGGACTGCCTCGAACTACCAGTTAGCGTGCGCTACCAAACCCATAGCGTGCGCTAACTACTTCACCTTAGCGCACGCTAACCACCAGGATGTAGCTTGCGCTAACGACTCAGAAATAACAGGAAAACTACCCTCAAAAATGGGTACGACGAGGATTTCTCCGACCAAATCTTCAAGTTCAAGATACACACGGAAAGCTCCAGAATATGATCATACTAAGAGCTTAAGCTCTGACCAAACTCACACGCGACCATGAAAAGAGTCGAAACAATAAATACGAAGGCGGATACCCACAACTTTGGGAAATTACAAAATAGCCCAAAATACCGAAAAATCACGATACGTGATCGAATAACCAAACCAAAGCTCACAACATATTTAACAAAGTTAAACAGAATCACAGGGAACATGAAACAACAATTTCGAACTAGATTCGCAAGAATCAAACTCAAATGCGGAAAAGTCGCCAAAAAGCACGGAACTCAATAAAACAACACCGAAACGAACTCGGATGTCAAAAAGTGCAGAATTAATCATTCTCAGAATGACGATACGGTCACAAGCAAGCCGTTAAAACAGACTCCTGCCAAAAACAAAAATAAATTTACCAAAAATCGAAATTACGGATATTACATTCGTAATGGATGTTATAGCATCCACTATATTGTCAGTTAGATAGCTTCCCAAAAACCGACGTGCAGCTGGTGGTTAAATCTTATCTTTAGAAGAGAACTAAGTTAAGTGATAAAAGGATCTCGTGGTGGATCAGACTAAATCAAGTGGCTCCTAACCACGGAGTGCATTGACAAGTGATTGTCGGGAATGCATACTAAGTATATACTTGATTTAGAAGAGATATGAAGCTTTTGCATGTAAAACTAAGAGTTTATAGTGATGTACTCTTATGAGACTAAGAGATTCCGCTAAATCCAAAGTTAAGAATGAAAGGATCTTGGGGACACTTGATGATGTGTATTCATCAGTCGGTTTAAGGCAATCTAAGGGACGGTTTCCCTAAGAGAGAATAAAGTAATGCCTATATGATTTCCGATGATTGGTCGAAGTCATTATAAGACTTAGATCACTTAAATAATGATGCAGTCTTAAGAGAAGTTCTCTCAATCAAAGTACGATAGTATGTACTCATATTTGAATTGACAAACTCATTCGTAATAATCCGGTAAAGCCATTGTGATGATAGCCTAGGATGCGCTCACGCAATGTCTGTGATTGACAAGAAGCTTGAAGCTTGCTCTATCTCGATAAAAGGACACTTGAAAATCGATACCCGAATTTGCCCAGAATGTATTGGTTTATCTCCCATATGACCTACAGGGTAGCTTACTTGCTGGAAAATGGTGAGATTGGTACCATTAGAAAGGTTTGTATCTACTTTCCAAGGAAACCAACCATTTGATCACATCCATCATGTTGAGTGACATATGAATATTGTTACAAAGTAGGACAGGGTATATTCGGTAATTTGCTGAGTCAACTTTGATAGAGTTTTGTGATCTGCTTAGGTCGATGTAGATTACGTATTGTATGTGAATGAAAAGCTATATGTGTCTAGTTTTCATAAGTTCGTACAGTATCGTTGATACGTATTAAATCAAAGAAGTTATGTCTGATTTAGTGCATTAAGGTCAAGACTTTGGAAAACTTGATTTTTGAATAAGTCGTTAGTGACTCTTGCACTTTGGATGTATCGCGCTCTTTTTGTCCTTAGACCAAGGTTTGTTTTTCCTATTGAGTTTTCACTTGGTAAGGTTTTTAACGAGGCGACCTATGAGAACATCCATACAATGATGCGTTGTACTTATGTTCAACTTAGACCAAGAGGTATTTCTCCCACTGGGTTTTTCCTTGGCATAGTTGTGAGGGCAACTTGGTATCTGACTCCTATGATTTGAGGTACTCATCAGGGGGAGTCATTGTATATACATCAGAGGGAGTATACATGATATGTTATGTTGGTGTATTGTAATCCTTTCCTTATCAAGCCTTTATTTTTCCCATGGGGTTTGTTTTGGCTTGGATAAGTTTTTACGAAGGCAACATCTTTTGCACCATTGTTGTATTAGTACTCGACACAGAGGGAGTGTTTCGGGAATTATTATTCCCATGATGTATCTTACCTAATACTGGTTAGATATGTATCATAGATGGTAGGGACTCTAGATACTTCTAGAGGTAGTAGGATTCTACTTGATGTCTTTCCTTGTAAGGAATCCTATGTATGGAAGGAGTATCACCGTAAAGCCTATATAAAGGCCCTTCTATCAATGTTATCAATACAATGCTTTTGCATATTTTGCTTTCTACTATTTCTTTACTAATTTTCCTGAAACATTAAGTTAATTAACCAATCATTTATTTAACTTACAAGACCAAATTAATTTATCCAATAAATTAGATTAGACGTATAATATTAAATATTAACAAAGAGAGATTATGCTCAATTTAATCTGCCGTCTACCTAGTTTGCATGGCTCTGTAAGCTCGTCCCATTAGCAATGGAAGGATCCGAAGAGTGTGAGTAATATCTAGCTAGTATCGTGGCTCACACTATAACCCAACCGAGAATGAATGATAGGGATATTCCAAAACCTTTAACTGTTATGAATACAGTATACATATAAATCCTTCAATCAAATGTCCCGATTAAGTATTAGGATCATGAAAATTCAAAACCTATTGTAGCTTGATGGCACGCATGTGTTAGTACAAATATATATTACTAAGCTCTCGTGTATAAGATATAACTATCTCTATATGATTTGACTAAAGGCTTATGATCTCATCTACCAATAACTACGAAATACATTCACATGTTCACTTATAAGAGAAAGAATTATATCTTGGTGTTCAGTAGTGACTGCTACCTATCCATCAAGTTGCACTTCAAGGTGGATCCCACCAGTCGATTGGATCAAGCTACTCGATTGACTTATTTAATGTCACAAACACATCTCCAACTGAATCCTCAGGTCAGAGGTTCACGTATACCTCTGACAACCTTTCAATTTAGTCATTGACTATTCCAAAGTGAAGTCCATATAACAGAATCGAGGTGAGTCGTGTCCGGTTATATTAATCACATTAGCATACTTATAACGTGTGGTCCCAGTAACACTTAGTGAGGATTGACAATTTATATGTTAAAATGCACGTTACATAAGTCTCGGCTAAACTTAGTGCTCACAAAAGTTTAATCAAGTTGCGTACCAGTTAAGCATTTGATCCCTAAACGCTTCGAGTGCCAATCTCCTTATCCCGTAAGGGTTGGAGTCGCTCTCAAATACAAAGACTATATTTCTACATACCAAATTGTGAAGTTAGTGACATAGACCAATATAGAAATAATAAGTGTCTTATCATAAACATATATGATATTCATAATTACAATACAATACTCTCACTCTCTCATTCTCTGAGTGGCATTCGAGCACGACCGGCCCATGACCCAAGACACCAAAGCAAAGGCTTTGGACCTCACATTTTTTTAATAAGGGCCTCGAATTAATTGCCAGGGAAAAAAAAATTCGGATTATATCACTAAAATTTCGGAATAATTGCCAGGTAAAAAAAATTTCGGCCCATGCCCTCGAAACGATGCGTACGCGGGGCTTGAGGGCGGCAATAAAGTCGGACTTTCCCAACCTTTGTGCTTCGACCCTCGAGACTTCGCTTATTTGCCCAGAATACCCTGCCTTCGCCTATAAAAAGGGGCTAGGGTTTCTGGGTTAAAGCTTCATTTGCACTCTCGTCTGAGAAGAAGATATTGTAATGCCCGGATAATTATTGTGTATTTATCTTGTAAGATTCAACTTTGTGATGTTATTATTCGGAGGCTGGTTTCCCGTATTTCGTACCCTTACATTTTGGTATCTCCAGCATTCTGCATGCATGGTTCTGCACGTGTTAACGTACGCTATCAGGCGTCCATAATGTATGCTAAGACTGCAGTATTACGTACGTTATCTGATGTGCTTAACGTATGTAAGCTAAGTCAACTTGGGATCGGATAAGGGTCGGCGTGTGGGGGCCAAGGAAGGGGCCGGGGAAGATTCGTGTGATGTTCCGCGTGAACCTGGACATAGGTGTAACGTACACTATGGTGCATGTTTTACGTACGCTAAGGACATGGATATTACGTACGTAAAACCATTGTGATTACGTACGTAAGGCAATGCCAAAATCAGGCCAGTGATTTCTGGTCAGATGACTACGTACGCTAAAGCTAGGGTATAACGTACGTTAAGTTTGTTACGTACATAAGGTTATTTGTATAACGTACGTAATGCCCAAAATTCTATTTTTAGATCTCGACCCTATTTCATTTCTCACCTTTCCTTTGGCTGATTTTTCGTGTTCTGGAAATCTTTCATCATCTCTTATCCTTCATATCATCTTCTGGGACGATTCTTGGGAAGCTTAGGCCTTGTAGATTGGTGTTCAAGCTTCCAGTGTTTGAGTTTATTCAAGTTCTTCGTTGTTCATCAATTTATTGAGGTATGTGATCTTTCACCAACTAATTTAGCATGATCTCAGTAACGTTTTGGACCTGTTTTGAGTAGACCGAATCAGTTATCTTCTTGAGGAGCCTTTCATCATGGTTTAGAAGATTAAATTCAATTATTTTCGATTCCTCTTGATTGTTGAAATCGTTGAGAAAACCTTCTAGTGATTAGACTATTGATTAGTGCATCTTGAGATTGTAAACCTAATTATATCTAGTTTTCAAAGATTATCTTAGTTCATGAGAATGGTATGATCGAACATTTCGGTGAAGAATTAACGGATTGAACTTAAGGATTAATTCGTAGAAGGAGATGATATTGAAACTAGTGAACAAGTCTTTATGATGATTCATCGAAGTTCGGATATCTTGTTATAATATAATATGATTAGAATCCTCCTAGGATGAATTCCATGTTATGTTGTACCAATCAACCGAAGTAATTGTGTTGGAACTTAGAAAGTATTCTATTGAGCTATTGCAAGGACGAATAGCGTAGTATCGGTTCAACCAAATTGTGTTAGGGCAGAATAATCCATCGCCATTATAGGGTGTATCATGCCTTTTAATGATTCATTTGATGATTTGAACGATTATCCGGAACTGTTAGTTATACCGACATTATTGTTTGATGAAGTTTTGCATTCCGGTGAGCCGATCAAGTGAGAATTCTCCAAACGGATTGAAGACTATTGATAGTAGAAATTATTGTCACCATTTGTTGAGGCAAGTATCGTATTTTGAAAGTTTGTGAATAATTGATGAATTTGATCATGCATATGGATTATTCGTGTTGTTGACATGAGATTATTTCATTAAATTGTCATGATATTTGCTATCGATTTGATGCACGTTCATGTTGGTGAACGTATCGATTTTCTTGCATATGTATATGCATAGTTGTGTTATGTGTAAGTTGTGATGATCCGAAGGGATCAAGCGATCTATGCTGAGGGCGCTAGATCGGATGCCCACCTCGTGTTGGTCCGACGGGATCATCTTGGGATCTATGCTGAGGGCGCTGGATCATTGGACGGGTTTTTCCACCTCATGTTGGTCCGAAGAGATCATCTTGGGATCTATGCTGAGGGCGCTGGATCGTTGGAATACCCATGTTGTGTTGATTGAATCTTATAGATTCGTATTGTTGGATTCCGGTAGCGGAAGTCCGTATCGTGTATGTTTTTATGCATTGTTGTTGCATATTTGTGTGTTCCGATACTTGTACTAGCATTGTTTTGCTAACCCCTTCGGGGGTGGACATTTGTTTTGATGTTCAGGTACCCGAGGAGCGGGGAAGAAGCCACAGTACCGCCATGACGATGAAATGGCTCAGTGATGTTAAATGTTGTTGTTGTTCCGTTTTCTTAGTACTCGAGTACGCGTATGTCATTGATGTTTTGGATATGTTTGTATTAATGGACTTTTCGAATCTTTGAAACTGGTTTTGTATTGTAACCTTATTGACACTTTGATGTTATTTTCTGTATGTTTCCAATTTAGCCTTGTAAATTCTTATACAAAGGATTTACGGCGCTGTAATTATTCCGAATATATTGGGGTGTTACAGATTATGGTATCGGAGCTAAGATTCATGGATATCTTGGCAGTCGGGTTTAGTTGGGTCTGTTTACGTTATTTGAATTACGGGTTGTTTGTAACATCACTGCTCAGCCATCATCGTCATGTGGACCATGGTTGTAAGTCTCCTAATCTCTTATACTACCGTTTTACTTAATTGTTGTTTTGTGAATATTGGCGGACTTTATTTTTGAAAATTTTGCTCTGGATATTGAGTATTCGTGTTTACAGTATGTTGAGGGGCGGTCGTAGACGCGGACGCGGTCGTGGACGCGGACGTGGTAATGTAAGGCAGGAGGATTCGGCGTCTACCCCAGAATTATCGGCCAGTCGAACCAATTCCCATCCTGGAGGACAGCAGGGATTAGCAAATAATGACACAAATCCTAACATGCCGGGAGTGCTTCAACAGGTGATTACATAGATAAACCAGTTTGCTCAGGTGGTTGACCGCATGCAGACGACGATGGACCAGCGGCACAATGAGGATAACCGAGGGGACAAATGGCTTACTGAAGTGGTCAAAGTACACCCACCAAAATTTGATAGTTCTGTTGAGGCACCTACTTGGGATCACTGGTTGAAGGAGTTAGAAAAGACATTTGCGGGGATTAACTGTCCCGAGGACCGGAAAGTTCCGATCGCCCAGTATTTTCTGACTGGAGAGGCTTTTGACTGGGGGAGGCCGTTCGACCGGAGGATCATAATGCTGACTGGATGGAATTCAAACTAATGATGGAGGCACAATATTGTCCTCGTCCAGTCAGAGAGGCTAGAGTCCGAGAGTTTTTCTCACCACAGAGTTCGGAGGCATCGGTGAAAGATATAATCAAGACTTTTAATCACCAGCTAACCTGTGTGCAGCATTTGGTCAGAACCGAAGCAGAAAAGATTTTTCATTTCGATATGCGGATGAAGCCGGAGATTCAGCAGTACATGTCCGGATTCGAGTGTACTACCTTGCGGCAGTATCAGGACAAAGCGCTGGCCTACGACATGAAGGAGGTGGCGGTGGTGAAATCAATGGAGGCAAAGAAGCAGAAAGTATTTGGCAACTTTACGGAGAATAAGAGTAGTGGGCCCCGCAAGGGCCAGTCCTCATTTTATTCATCTAAGAAACCTCCGCATCCTTCTCAAGGTGGCAAGAAGTTCCGGACAACATCAACGGTCTCAGACGCATCAAAGAAGTGTTATAACTGTGGTCGAGCAGGGCATATTCGACGTGATTGCCCCACATCTGCTGTGACTTGTTTTGATTGTGGGCAGGAAGGGCACCGTGCGGCTTTTTGCGGAGTTGCAACTAGATCTGTTGTTACTCGCACTCCAGTGTCAGTTACGAAGGAGATGAGTGTGAATTAGACACAGCAAAGTGGTTTCCAGCAGCAGAATGTTGGGAAAAGAGAGGCATCCAGTGCTGGGTCCGTTCCTCCGCGCCTGTACGAGATGAGGAAGTCAGATGATCATAACACGGCTGTTGCATCAGGTACGATTCAGATCCTTTTGCTACCAGTTAGTGTCTTATTCGATTCAGGAGCTAAGCATTCTTTCATATCTTTGAACTGTGTTAATTGTTTGAGAATCTCGTGTTTATATGATTGTGAACCTTATGTTATGGGATTACCGAGCGGAGAGAAAATTGTGGGAACCCTAGAAACTAGAGATTTTCCAGTATCTATAGGAGGGAGAGATTGGCCATCAAACCTTATTGTGGTTGACATCCATGGTGACGATCTAATTCTCGGAGATGATTGGCTCAACCGTTATGGGGCTATTTTAAATTACCGAAAGAGAGTCATTGCTATCATTGCTGATGACGGATCTGAACATTCATTCAAAGGATGAAGACCAGGAAGCTCGGGAAAATTGATCAAAGCTATGAAGGCAGTGAAATTACTGAAGCAGGGTTGTCAAGGATTGTGGTGCTATGCCATGAAGAAAGAAGAAAGAGTAGAGCTCTCATCTATTCCAGTTGTGAACGAATTCTCAGATGTATTCCCTGACGAACTACCTGGGTTACCTCCGCGAAGAGAAGTAGAGTTTAACATCGAATTAGAGCCTGGAGCCGCTCCTATTTTCAGAGCACCATACCGTATGGCGCCAACCGAGATGTATGAACTAAAGAAGCAGCTGGAGGAATTATTGCAGAAGGGTTACATTCAACCTAGCGTTTCTCCTTGGAGAGCACCCGTTCTCTTTGTCCAGAAGAAAGATGGATCCCTTCGATTGTGTATCGATTACAGGGAGCTAAATAAGGTGACAATCAAGAACAAGTATCCTATACCTCGGATCGATGACTTGTTTGACCAACTACAAGGGGCCAAAGTATTCTCTAAGATTGACTTTCGATCAGGATATCATCAGCTGAGGATTAACGAATCTGATATACCGAAATCTACTTTCAGATCCCGGTAAAGGCATTATGAATTTGTAGTGATGCCATTCGGACTTACCAATGCTCCTGCGGTATTTATGCAATTGATGAATCGGGTATTCTTAGAATACTTGGATAATTTCATGGTCGTTTTCATTAATGACATCTTGATCTATTCGAAAGACCCAGAGGAACATGCTGAGCATTTGCGTATTGTTGTGAGCACCTTAAGGAATAAACAGCTGTATGCGAAACTTTCTAAATGTGAGTTCTGGCTTAAGGAAATGACCTTCCTTGGGCATGTGATATCAGCTGATGGAGTTCAAGTAGACCCGAAAAAAGTCGAGGCAATCTTGGAGTGGGAATCTCCAAATAATGTGAAAGAAGTCCGGAGTTTCTTAGGACTTGCTGGATATTATCGCCATTTTGTAGAAGGATTTTACAAAATTGCTCGTCCACTCACTCAGCTATTGCAGAAGACTCAAAAATTCGTGTGGAATGAGAAATGCCAGGCGGGTTTTGATGAACTTAAGAGAAGATTGACAACAGCGTCTATACTAGCTTTACCAGATGGAATTGATGGATTCATGGTGTACATCGATGCTTCAAATCAGGGTCTGGGATGTGTATTGATGCAAGGGGATATGGTGATTGCCTATGCCTCTCGACAGTTGAAACCATACGAAGTTAATTACCCAACTCATGATCTGGAGTTAGCAGCTGTAGTCTTTGCTTTAAAAATTTGGCGACATTATTTATATGGCACTCATTGTCAGATCTTCACAGACCATAAGAGCCTCAAGTATATTTTCAGTCAAAAGGAATTAAATATGAGGCAGAGAAGGTGGCTGGAATTGATCAAGGATTATGACCTGGAGATTCTCTATCATCCAAGGAAGGCGAACGTGGTAGCTGATGCACTGAGCCGCAAACCTGTTTCTCTTCGGGTATTGGAAGCAATTACATCTCAAACTAGCATTCAACGAGAACTAATACACGAGGGGATTGAAGTGTGGTCACAAGAAGTCCAAGGGCAACTGTGCGTGATGGAACTAACTTCGTCATTAGTCGAAGAAATCAAATCTAAGAAGTTGGATGACTCTCTGATTCTTCAGTTACGTGACGAAGTAAACAAAGGGAAAGTCCCGGGATTTGTGATACAGGATGATGGAGTCCTGAGATTTCAATGTCGACTTTGCGTCCCCATTGATGATTCTTTGAGACAGACAATTCTGAAGGAGGCTCATAGCGCACCCTATTCTATTCACCCGGGCACCAGTAAAATGTATAAGGATCTAAAACAAAATTTCTGGTGGGGAAATATGAAGAAGAACGTGGTGGAATACATTTCAAAGTGTTTGACCTGTCAGCAGGTGAAGATTGAACATCAGCGACCTGCCGGAATGCTGAAACCACTTCCGATCCCTGAGTGGAAGTGGGAGGACATATCGATGGACTTTATCACCAATATGCCACGAACGAAGATGGGAATGAAACATGATTTGGGTTATAGTTGATCGACTAACCAATTCGGCTCATTTTCTCGGTATTAAAGACACATGGGGACCCGAGAGATTAGCAAGAATGTTTATTACAGATATAGTCCGGTTGCATGGGACGCCGAAGACCATTATTTCAGATCGAGATGGTCACTTTGTGTCGCACTTCTGGAAGGCAGTTCACGGGGCTTTGGGAACCGAGCTGAACTTTAACACGGCACATCATCCTCAGACGGATGGTCAGTCCGAAAGGACTATACAAACAGTAGAATACATGCTTAGAGCTTGTGCCTTGGATTGATCAACTGATTGGGAAGTTCACTTGCTGTTGATTGAATTCACATATAACAATAGTTGGCATTCTTCTATTAAGATGGCACCGTTTAAAGCTTTATACGGGAGAAGATGCAGATCACCCCTGTGTTGGGATGATTCTTCGGACTTGATCGGGATGAAACCAGAATTAATAGTTCAGACTCAAGAGAAGATAGCTTTGATTCGTGAAAGGCTGTTGACTGCCCAGAGTCGACAGAAGTCATATGCAGATGTGCGCCGTCGCCCGCTGGAATTTGAGACCAGGGATCATTTTCTATTGAAGGTTTCTCCTACCCGGGGAATCTTCTGTTTTGGGAGGAAAGGAAAGCTGAGTCCGAGATATATCGGACCATTCGAAATTCTTGAAAGAGTTGGAGAGTTGGCGTATAGATTGGCCTTACCGCCATCGTTAAGTCATGTTCATAATGTTTTCTCATGTATCCCAACTGCGAAAGTATGTACCGGATCCTAGTCATGTCATTGACTTTGGCGAGATTGAAATGGCTAATGATGGCTGGTTCGAAGAAAAGCCAATCAAGATGCTTGAGAGTCGAGTCAAGCAATTGAGGAATAAATTGATCTCCTTGGTAAAAGTTCAGTGTCTCAGCATGGAGTCGAAGAAGCAACTTGGGAGACGGAAGATAGTATGAAGTCGAGATACCCGGAATTGTTTGCGATTTAAGTTTCGGGCCGAAACTTCTTTTTAGAGGGGTAGTATGTAATGCCCGGATAATTATTGTGTATTTATCTTGTAAGATTCAACTTTGTGATGTTATTATTCGGAGGTTGGTTTCCCGTATTTCGTACCCTTACGTTTTGGTATCTCCAGTATTATGCATGCATGGTGCTGCACGTGTTAACGTACGCTATCAGGCGTCCATAACGTACGCTAAGACTGTAGTATTACGTACGTTATCTGATGTACTTAATGTATGTAAGCTAAGTCAACTTGGGATCGGATAAGGGTCGGCGTGTGGGGGCCAAGGAAGGGGCCGGGGAATATTCGTGTGATGTTCCGCGTGAACCTGGACATAGGTGTTACGTACGCTATGGTGCATATTTTACGTACGCTCAGGACATGGATATTACGTACGTAAAACCATTGTGATTACGTACGTAAGGCAATGCCAAAATCAGGCCAGTGAGTTCTGGTCAGACGACTACGTACGCTAAAGCTAGGGTATAACGTACGTTAAGTTTGTTACGTACGTAAGGTTATTTGTATAACGTACGTAATGCCCAAAATTCTATTTATAGATCTCGACCCTATTTCATTTCTCACATTTCCTTTGGCCGATTTTTCATGTTCTGGAGATCTTTCATCACCTCTTATCCTTCATATCATCTTCTGGGACGATTCTTGGGAAGCTTAGGCCTTGTAGATTGGTGTTCAAGCTTCCGGTGTTTGAGTTTATTCAAGTTCTTCGTTGTTCATCAATTTATTTAGGTATGTCATCCTTCACCAACTAATTTAGCATGATCTTAGTAACGTTTTGGACCTGCTTTGAGTAGACCGAATCAGTTATCTTCTTGAGGATCCTTTCATCATGGTTTAGAAGATTAAATTCAATTATTTTCGATTCCTCTTGGTTGTTGAAATCGTTGAGAAAACCTTCTAGTGATTAGACTATTGATTAGTGCATCTTGAGATTGTAAACCAAATTATATCTAGTTTTCGAAGATTATCTTAGTTCATGAGAATGGTATGATCGAACATTTCGGTGAAGAATTAACGGATTGAACTTAAGGATTAATTCGTAGAAGGAGATGATATTGAAACTAGTGAACAAGTCTTTATGATGATTCATCGAATTTCGGATATCTTGTTATAATAGAACATGATTAGAATCCTCCTAGGATGAATTCCATGTTATGTTGTACCATCAACCGAAGGAATTGTGTTGGAACTTAGAAAGTATTCTATTGAGCTATTGCAAGGACGAATAGCATAGTATCGGTTCAACCAAATTATGTTAGGGCAGAATAATCCATCGCCATTATAGGGTGTATCATGTCTTTTAATGATTCATTTGATGATTTGAACGATTATCCGGAACCGTTAGTTAAACCAACATTATTTTTCGATGAAGGTTTGCATTCCGGTGAGCCAATCAAGTGAGAATTCTCCAAACGGATTGAAGACTATTGATAGTAGAAATTCTTGTCACCAATTGTTGAGGCAAGTATCGTATTTTGAAAGTTTGTGAATAATTGATGAATTTGATCATGCATATGGTTTATTCGTGTTGTTGACATGAGATTATTTCATTAAATTGTCATGACATTTGCTATCGATTTGATGTACGTTCATGTTGATGAACATATCGATTTTCTTGCATATGTATTGTGTTATGTGTAAGTTGTGATGATCCGAAGGGATCAAACGATCTATGCTGAGGGCGCTGGATCGGATGTCCACATCGTGTTGGTCCGACGGGATCATCTTGGGATCTATACTGAGGGCATTGGATCATTGGACGGGTTTTTCCACCTCGTGTTGGTCCGACGGGATCATCTTGGGATCTATGCTGAGGGTGCTAGATCGTTGGAATACCCATGTTGTGTTGATTGAATCTTATGGATTCGTATTTTTGGATTCCGGTAGTGGAAGTCCGTATCGTGTATGTTTTTATGCATTGTTGTTGCATATTTATGTGTTCCGGTACTTGTACTAGTATTGTTTTGCTAACCCCGTCGGGGGTGGACATTTGTTTTGATGTTCAGGTAGCCGAGGAGCGGGGAAGCAGCCACAGTACCGCCATGACGATGAAATGGCTCAGTGATGTTAAATGTTGTCGTTGTTCCATTTTCTTAATACTCGAGTACGCGTATGTCATTGATGTTTTGGATATGTTTGTATTAATGGACTTTTCGAATCTTTGAAACCGGTTTCGTATTGTAACCTTATTGACACTTTGATGTTATTTTCTATATATTTCCAATTTAGCCTTGTAAATTCTTATACAAAGGATTTACGGCGCTGTAATTATTCCGAATATATCGGGGTGTTACAGATATCGCTGGATTCCTTTGAAGCTTCGTATTGCCGAGCGTCGTTCGACTCAGACTATTTAGGTAAGAAACCTTTTCTTCTTCCTTTCTTTTCGAAGATGTCTGGAGGGAAATCCATTATGTATGAGGAAGGTAGTTCTTCTGCCGCCGGTTCTTCGACCGTCCATGATGAAATCTCTGCGGAGTTCCACATGGAGACCGCCGTCGAGGCTATTCATGCTGGGATTGACCCCGCGGAGGTCGAAGAACTCTTTAATGAAATTGATGCGGCCAGGGCGACGGAGGCCGAGCGAATTCGTTCGCTGGACGAAAAGGAGATGGACGTGAAGATGTATTGGGAGCGGAGCAGTGCATTTGGCAAAGCCTTTTCAGACTTTGCCAAACTCATGGAGAAATTGGCCGGCTCAATTCCCAAGTTCGACTTCTGCGAATACTCGATTGCATATCCATATCAACCCGAAAGGCAGACGATGTTCCGGGCCACGCGCCACTCCCCGTGGCCCCTTGGCCAGATTAAGATCTCGGCGACCAGGAAAGATTTGGATCGCTGGAGGGCGAAGTTCCATGTCCCCTCTGACGTTTGCCTCTATGTGCCCGCTGAGAACGAGCATGCCGATCAACCTCCTGAGGGCATGGTCACCATTAATGAGGTGATCATGGGGGCCGGACTACGGTTCCCACTACCGTTCGCCGTGTCCTACTTGCTAACCGCCTGGAATGTGGCGCCGCTTCAACTGACGCCGAACACCTGGCTGGGTGATTCTTGGGGTCCCGAACAAGGTCCGGGGCGATTCGATGAAGTGGTTCTGGGTCGACGGTGCATGGAAGTCGGCCGCGAGCGACAATCCTATCGACGAGTTGGATATCCCCACCGGCTTCCGGGAGAGGAATCCGAGTAAGGGTTTTGACTCTCCCTTCGCTTGGATACATTCTGAACTGATCTAATTTGGCATTCCTTTTGCAGGTGCCCTTGTTCCGGCAGCAGGCGATCTAGCTTTTGACTTCGCGATCATTTGGGAGCAGATACGCAACCTTCTCGACGACCATATAGACGCTCACCAGATCAATAACGAAGCCTGCTAGTTGGCCGCTCGGCTGTTTCGTTTTCCTCGCCACCTAGGGGTTCCAGGTACGAACTTTCACGATCTTCCTTTGCTTGAGGATTGTCTTGACTGAGGAAGGTGACTAACCTGAATCGATTGCTTTCTTTGCAGAAATCTGCTTCCCTCGCTACCAAGAGCCCCCGACCGAGATCGCTATGTCAAATTCTGGGATTATGAGTCGCCTTCGCCAAGGGAAAAAAACGAGCCGAGCTCCTGCTGCGACGCTCAGACCTATCCCGGAGGTGAGGCCTCTCCTAGAGCCGGTCGCTGAAGAGCAAGACCCTCGGGAGGAGGGGCAACTTCGGCTTAATCGCAAGAAGCGGAGGATGGAGGAGACCTCAGCCCCTCCTACTATTGATGAGACGTCGATCCCCGCACCTCCGCTTTATGCGATTTTTCTGGGGGAGGGGTCCACGCCCTCCTCATCTTTCCTGGAAGCCATGGCGATCGCCGATGCTGAGTCCCCGCGCGGGAGGCCGTTCTTCGGCCGCGACCCAGAGAAGGTCGCAAGGTAAGCTTGGTCACTTTGCTGGTTTATGTCACTTATGTAGGAAATATACCAACTCTTTTGTTCTTGGCACAGGCTCCGTTGCAGCGACCCGAACTGCTCTCCGTTGGTGTTGGATTTCCTCGCGAGCAAAGCTCCTCGCGAGGCTTGTGATGTCCCCCACTACGTCGTTCGGGCTGCCACCGCCCTGCTGAAGGCCTGGACGACTGACTTGGACGCGATCGCACGCCGGCGCTCTTCTGATGCGATGCAGGCGACTTTCGATTTAGCCCTTCAGACGGCGACGATGGCTTCCCAGACTGTGAAAGACTGTGAGGGGCGGACCTCCACCACTCGTCTCCAGGCGGACCTCGAGGCTGCTCGAAAACAGAATGCCGAGCTTGCCGACAGGCTCGTGGCGATGGAGAAGAGCTCCGTGGAGGTGGCCAACAAGGCGAGCCATGACCTCGAATGGGCCCGGGCGGCGAACGACCGAATGCGGGACCAGATGACGGATGCCCGCGCAGTCGCCGCCGCCTGAGAAGAGGTCGCCCGAGTGAAGGCGATCGTCGGCCGATTGGTAGCGGCGACGTCATCTAAGGAAGAGGTGGCTGTCAAGGTTGCCAAGCTCCATGGCGCGAACCAAACGCTTGCGGGGCTGAGGGAGAAGCTGGAGGCGACCGAGACCGATCCCTTCCTCAACGTGGAGTATGTCATAGAATTTGCCTATTATATGGCTTACGCTGACGCCATTCGTGCTGCTAAGAAGGGAGGGCTCGAGGTCGGCCCTCTGGTTGATAACTTCAAAGACTACATGCTTGAGCACCCTCTGCAGCCTGCCTTATTCATGCAGATCCTCGACCTCTCCTCGGATCATGGGGTCGACTTGAGTTGGTATCCATTGCCGGACAACCTTGTTCACCTGGGTGCCCCAGAGGACAGGGGTGCAGTGCCTGTTGCTGGCAAGGGAGCGGGTGCCGATCTCTGAGTTTTTTTTTTGCTTTTTACTTGTAATCTTCCAGGCTTTTGTTGTATTTTTCCCTCGGGCGACCGTGCTTGTACATCAGATCCTAATGAAAAAATGTTTCTTTATCTGATTTCTTATGTTTGTATGTTCGTCTTTCCAAATCACTCGCATTGACCTGGCATCGATCGTCGTATGAAAAAATGTTTCTTTATCTGATTTCTTGTGTTTGTATGTTCGTCTTTCCAAATCACTCGCATTGACCTGGCATCAATCGTCGTATGTATAGCTCCGCTCTCCCCCTTGTTTTTGTTTACTTAGTGAAAGTAAGGGAACGAAAATAAATCGTTAGTAGACGATCTTTGGTCTAGTTCTTGCGATCTTCAATTTTGCAGATTCCTCGAGGAAAGCCGACCATCTCGGCCTAGAGGAACCTTGCACGGTCGTGGAGTTCGATGGAACCAACCTCTGCGACCATGTCTTGTGCGTGAGCGACATTCCGTCTGATGGTCTAGGTCTCGCGACTCACTTAATTGTGAGGGTCCTCCGTAGGCTACGTTTTGCCTCGCAATGTAGCGATGGGGCGGACGATCTCAGCATGGAGGAGTCCTTGCACCGAGCACCTTCGGATGAATCGACTTCGAAACCGTGGCTTGTTAGCACTTTTCTGCCTGGGACCGACATGTTAGATGGCGGACCTTCGAGGGCATCCGTTGTGATGGGGGCGAGACGCGTCGCATTATCCGGGTTCACCATGTTAGATGATGAACCTTTAAGGGCGGGCGAGCGTGTCCACAGATCTGTTTTGGAGGGTCCTTCGGCTACGCCCGCCTTGTATTTAAACAAAAGGGCGAGCGATCTCCGCCCAAAGGAACCTTTCCTGGATGGGTTGTCGGTTGCATCGACCTCCACAACCATGGCTGCACTATTCTACCTGGGATCGTCATGTTAGATGGCGATCCTCGATGGTATACATTGTGCTGGGGAAGGCGATCGCTTGCCTAGGTCCATCATGTTAGATGACGAACTTTAGAGGGAGAGCGAGTCATCCTCTTTTAGGAGGCGTTGCTCAGGCAGTAGCCTTTTGGTTTGTTTTGCGAAAGCAAATCACTTGGGGAGAATTGGAAAATCTCGTTAAGCACTTTGCACATTGAGTAAATGAATATAGGGTGTTTCTACTAATAGTACTTTTTCAAATGGATGGAGTTCCAGGGATATTGCTCTGGAGTACCGTCTGGGTGTTGGAGCTTGTAGGCTCCTTTGGTTAGCTACATGGATATCCTGAACGGGCCTTCCCAGTTCGGACCAAATACTCCTATGTGGGTCTGGATCTTCTTGAGGACTAGGTCTCCCACTTGGAATCGCCTTTGTTTGACCTTTGAATTGAAGAACTTTTCGGATTTCCTTTTGTGGATCGTGTTCTTTATTTCTGAGGTCAGTCGTCGTTCTTCGAGCATATCCAAGTCGATTTACCGAGCTACATCATTGTCCGCCGTCAGCTGTTGTGCAGTTCGGTGGCTGAGGGCGGCAATCTCTGATGGGATCACTACTTCTGTTCTGAAAGCGAGGGCAAATGGGGTTTCGCTTGTTGAATTTGTTGTCGTCGTTTGGTAGGACCACAAAACATCCGGGAGCTCGCTCGCCCACCCAGCGCCCTTGCTTGGATTCGAGTCTGGCTCTGATCGTGTGCTTGAGGATCTTGTTTACAGCCTATACCTTCCCGTTTGTTTCAGGATGGTAAGGGGCCGAGAACAACTTTTTTATTCCCCATTTCTCGCAGAATTGCATAACTTCCAAACCTTCGAACTGCTTTCCGTTGTCGTAGATGATAGCCTGAGGCAGGCCGAAACAGCAGATGATGTTTTTCCAAATGAACTTAATTACCTGCTCTTGGCCGATCTTGTTGAGTGGTTCGGCCTCTGCCCATTTTGTGAAGTAATCAACCCCTACGATGGCGAATTTACATCCCCCCGGTGCTGTTGGCAAAGGACCGATGAGTTCGATGCCCCATTGGGTGAACGGCCACGGACTATACATAGAGGTGAGCTTCTCGGGGGATAGCTTGATGTTCGGGCGCATTACTTGACACCTGTGACAAGATCGGGCATAGGCGATCGCGTCCTTTCGCAGGGTAGGCCAGAAAAAACCATGGCTAGTCGTCTTGTGGATGAGGGCTCGCCCTCCCGCGTGATTACCATAGATCCCGTCATGGATTTCGGCTAAAACAAGTCGGCCTTACTCCGGCGTAATGCATTTGAGGAGAGGAAGGCTGAAAGCTTGCTTGTAAAGCCGGTCATCCAAGAGGGTGTATCTGGTCGCTCAGAGCTGAAGCTGACGAGCCTTGACCAGATCTGTGGGGACCGTTCCGTCCTTCAAGTATTCAATGAACGGAGTCATCCAGTTATCTTGGGCGATGGAAACTATGGCGATCAAGCTTTTGTCGATCGCCGATCTTTCTAATTTAGTAATTTGGATGTTAGAGAAATCCGCTGCCCCATCCGACAATGCAAATTTGGATAGGGCATCGGCCTGGGAGTTGTGCTCTCTCGGGATTTGCTCGATCAGCACTTCTTTGAAGTTTATGCACATTTCGGCGACCAAATATTTATATTTGATCATCTGTTCACAGCGCGCCTCATATTCTCCCTTGACTTGGTTCACGACCAAGAGGGAGTCCATGAAGACGTGGAGGCAAGAACGCCCACGGCGAGCGCTAAATCGAGCCCGCCTACTAAGGCTTCATAATAGGCTTCATTGTTGGTCGCTCGGAAATCGAAACGCGCAGCATTTGTGAAACTCTGGCCATCCGGGCTGATGAGGACAATTCCCGGCCCCGCCCGCGAGCTGGTCGACGAGCTATCTACGAACAGTTTCCAGGTGGGATGGCCGACTTGGGTTGGGCTAGGCGGGAAGGTTAATTCCACCACAAAATCCGCCAGCGCTTGGCCCTTGATCGCCGTGCGAGGAGCATACGTGACACCGTATTGGGCGATCTCCAGTGACCACTTGAGGAGTCGCCCGTTGGTGTCTAGCCAGTGCAGAACTTGTCTTAGAGGGAGAGTCGTCAGAACCTCCACTTGGTGTTCGAAGAAATAGGCTCTCAGCTTGCGAACACTCATGACAAGTGCGTAGGCGAGTTTCTCCAGACGCGTGTAACGTGTCTCCGCGTCATGTAGCGCTTGACTAACGAAGTAGATCGGCAAGTGGGTTTGCCCCTCTACTCGCACTATACTACGCTCAGCGCGACCTCCGAGGCTGCTAGGTAAAGGAACAACTTCTCGCTGGGGATTGGTTTTGCCAAAATTTGGGGGTTCGAAAGATACTCCTTGATTTTGGCGAACGCCATTTGGCTTTCTTTAGTCCACGCAAAGTTTTTATCCATTATGGTGGCGAAGAAAGGCTTGCTTTTGTCTCCGAGCCGCGAAATAAAACGATTAAGGGCTGCCAAACACCCCGTGAGGCGTTGCACCTGCTTGACATTCTGTGGTTCTTGCATGTAGAGGATCGCCTTGATCTTTGTGGGGTTCGCTTCGATCCCCCTTTGGCTCACGATGTGCCCCATGAATTTTTCGGAGCTTACTACGAAGTTGCATTTCTTGGGGTTCAGCTTCATGTTGAAACTCTCGAGGATAGTGAATGTCTCGGCGAGGTCATTGAGGTGATTTTCCTTTTTGAGGCTCTTGACCACAATGTCGTCAATGTAAACCTCCATGGTTTTTCCGATTTGATCAGCGAACATCCCGTTGACTAGGTGTTGGTAGGTCGCCCCCGAATTTTTCAGACCGAACGGCATTCGGACCCAAAAGAACACGTCTTTTTCCATGTGGAATTATGTGCGTTTTACGTCTTTCTCCGCCATTGGGATCTAATGGCATCCGGCGAAGGCGTCCATAAATGACATCATTTCGCAACCCACCGTGCAATCGACCAAGTGGTCAATGTGAGGCATTGGAAAGTGATCTTTTGGACAAGCCGCGTTGAGGTCATTGAAATCGATGCATAACCTCCAGGAGTCGCTTGCCTTCTTGACGAGCACCGCGTTGTACACCCACTGTGGCTCATCGGTAGCTACCCCGATCAGTTTATTGTCGAGCAGTTTTTTTACTTCTGCATCTACCGCAGCATATTTTTCTGGACCGAATTTCCTACGTTTTTGGTGAACAGGCTTCCTTGCTGGGTCGATCTTCAGATAGTGGCAAGCATGTTCAGGATTGATGCCAACCATATCTTGATGCGACCAGGCAAAGACTCTGATGTTCTTTCTTAGTAAACTAATCAGATCGTCTTTTAGCTCGGGATCAATGCTCGAGCCGATCTGCACTTCCCGCTCCGGGCGAGCCGGATCGATTGTTATACTTTCCAACTCTTCGGTGGGGACGGTCGCTTCTCGTTTGGAGCAGTTGCCGGACTCGATCCTTGGATCAACATCGAGGCTTGGCTCGAAGCTAATCCTCGGTTCGATGTCGTCCGACAATCGCTGTGAGATGTCGTCTTCTGAGTTGGGCTGGTATGAGGTGTTTGGCTCGTCGATCTCCATTGGTTGGTTGTCGATCGTCCCAATGTTATAAACATGACAAGAAACGTTTAAAGGAAAAGCTACAACACAAGAGTAGTTCAAACACTTCTTCGCCATTAGCTTATCTCCCCTTACAGCACCGACTATCCCTTCGGTAGTGGGGAACTTGATACAATAAAAGAAAGAGGAGGCGACCGCCTAAAAGGTTTCTAAAAAAGGGTGACCTAGGAGCCCATTATAGATGCTGGTCATGTCTATAATTACAAAGCTCAGGTTCCTAGTGATCTTAATTAGGATCGTAACAGCAGACTAGCTCAACGGAGAGCTTGATCCTTCCATAGGCTTTGACCATGTTGTCTCCGAACCCTTGAAGCACGATTTTGAACGGATTGATGAATTTGGTCAGGTTGCCAAGCTGGTCCAGATGACCATTGTCCCTCATCGCCTTTGGCTTGCTCAGCCATTCAGGCCCCTTGATGGCATTGAAGATATGGGCTAGAGATAGATTGAGGTTGCGGAGGAGGTGGACTTCCACATTCTAGAAGGCCTTGAACTCACCGGGTGTCTTTGCGACCGCCTTTCTTGGCTTGGAGATCGCCTTCTGTGGGATGGGAGATGACGCCTTCCTCTCTCCGGTTGCCCCTTCGCTTAGGGGAAGAGTGAGCACCCTCTGCCTGGCCAGAAAGTCGGCGGCCTTTACGCGGAAGATTGCGTAGGTCGGGGGGATGTTCTTTGTGAGGTGTCTGAACATGGGAGAAAGACCATCGAATCCCCCCAGGACCGAGTAGAGGGCGAGCTCGTCGTTTATGGGCTCACCGGTGAGGACTATTTCATCCACCCGATCGATGTAATCTTCATCGGACTCGTCTTTGCCCTGACTGATCTTCATCATGCGGTGGGGACCTTCTGGTCGAGCGACCTTGGCGGCAAAGTACGACGTGAAGTCGCCCGCCAGTTTTTCAAAGGAGTTAATTGAGCGCGGTGGCAATGAGATGTACCACCTATGGGAAAGATTGCCCAATGTTAACGAGAACATTCGGCACGTCGTCGCGTCTGACGCCCCGCATCCAGTCATGTAAATCTGGAACTTGCTTAAGTGAGTCTCGGGGTCCGATCTCCCCTCATACGAAGGTGTTTGAGGAGGTGCGATCTTTGGTTGCACGGGGGCAATCTCGATCTGGACCGCAAGCAGCTCACTTGGTCCGGCGACCTTTCTCTTGGCGCCTGCCCCAGTTTCTAGGAGTGTTTTCATATCGTCGAGCTGGCGTTGCATTGCGGCCATCGCTGTATCCTGGCTGCTCGCGGTCTGGCTCTTAGAGCGGGAGCTGAGGCGATCATGTACTGATCTCTTGGATCCGTTGTAGGCAACGAGGTCTTTGCCGTCGAGGTCGATTTTTCGGCGAGTGGGAGCCAAATGGCTGACTTGTTTCTGGTGACGGATTCGGACTCCGACGTCTCATGGCTGGGGCCAGAATGCCCAGGTTCTCATGAAGGATCACTTCCCAGGCGGCTGAAGACGGAATTGTCCCGCCTCGCGAGTGCTGTTTCTCGTGAATCGGGGCTTTCTAAAGAATGCTCGACATATAACCCATTGAGCTTTCATTTGCCGGCGCAGCGGATGGATGAGGGGGTAATAGTGGGCGTATCGCATGCTCTCCGTCGTTCCCTTAGGATGGCCATGGCCTCCTCGATCTGTTCTGCGGTTTGGAACTGATCTAGTGAGAGGCTGGGGACGTCCCGCGGGGGCGGGAGTGAGAGTCTGGCGTCGCCGCCGCTGCCTTCCGTCGCAGGTTGGGACTCGGTTTGTGCCGGAATAAGGCGTCCGGCGGACCGTAAGGTGTCTCTCTTCGAAGTGGTGGCAGACGTCATTATCTCGAGGGTTTTTCTTTGAAGAACATTGAGTGTTTCTTCAATTATATGTTCCGGAGAATAGTGAGTGGTTTTCAAAATGGTCGGAGAGAAAATAAGGGTTCAAGGCCTCCTTCTAGCGCCAATTGTTGTTACCCAAAATATTATTCGGAATGATTTGCTGGATATGGCTATGGGTGAGTAACAAACAAAATGCAAGAGCACGAGAGATGGAATGAAAATAACACAAGATTTGCCGGGGTTGTTAATCCCGGGCTTGAATGCTCTCGCGAGATATTATTAATAATAATAATACTTTGGAGTACAACTATTAATGTTTTAGTGCAATTACAATGAGTGTAATAACCCTAGAGGTTTAGCTACTTAAGAGTTGATGATTGCCGGAAGAACCAGAGTTAATGCTCTGTGAGTTCGTGTAACAAAGATTAAATATAGTGAGCGTTTGTTTCTGCCAATTGTCTCTCTTATTCTCTTGAGGGAAATTGAACACCTCTTTCCAAATGCTGTAAGTCTCCTATTTATAGAAGAGGAGGTAGTTGGGATGTCTTAGTCCCAAACGGGCGACCGCCTTTCCTGCATTAAATGCTCATTTAATGCTTCTGACATGCCATTAGTGGCGACCGGGGCGATCGTCTCAGCACGTGGGTCGGTTTCCTTAAAGTCCACGGCTACTATAGGTAGCCAACCATGCGAACCAATGAGAAAACAGCACGTGCCCCGCGACTCAGTCTTGTGAGGTCCCACCTATTCCATCACATGACCAGGGTCTGCTCCTAGGGCGCCGTTTGCAGGTCTTGTCGGTAGGTCAGAGGCTGTCCTTGTCACTAAAAAGGCCTTTTCCTGCGGCGCTGTTTGTGGGTCTGCACGTGGGTCTTCTTCCCGAGATTCAGTCTCCGTAGACTTTGATGGAGATCGGCTTTACATGTGGCACAAGACGGTCGTCTTTGGACGGGCACTGAAGACGATCGCCTTGTAAGACGATCGTTAGGTACTTGAACTCGATCTGGCATCTTCGTTTGGTAAGTTTGCCTTAGTTCATTTGACGCTTTAGACTTTGGTCGACCGGCCTTTGTGCCCGTTGGCAGGTTGTTGATGTTTTTTGGCAGTCGATCATGGTTGAGGCGATCGCCTCTTCCGAGGCGTATAAATCGCCGCACAACAGGTGTCTCACCTGAACTCATCCATATATATATATATATATAGGGCCGGCCCTGACCCATGACAAGTGTGGCTTGGGCCATGGGCCTCAAGTCCAGCAGGGGCATCACCAAAATGTTAAGCCTTATAGTATATAGCATCGATTTGGGGCCCTAATATTGTTACCGTTTGATTGACATCGGCCGAGAAAAATAAAAAAATCATCTCTCATCTGGATTGACATCGAGAGACGAGAAGCATTCAAGTCAGGGTTGCGATTTGCGATTTCCGATTTCGAATAGGAAAAGTCATGGTTGCGATTCAAGTCTGATTCATCTCCCTCTCGTTTGCTCATTGCTGCCCTAGTTCTTCTCGATTCTGCCCTAATCTTTGTTGTTGGATTTAATGTAAAAGGAATTGGATTTCTTGATTTGCTTCTGCGGTTCTGTCCTAAAATTTAAATCATGTGTTTTCTATCCTTTTTTGAAGTTCTTGTGGTTTGCTTACTTGCTGGGTTGACAGATTTGCAAATTGCAATTATTTGTTTTGTTTCATTGTTGCTACTTGCTAACTTAGTAACGTGCTATTTGCCTATTTGCTTTATTATTTATATAGAGTATTAGAGTAATAGACATGTTTCCAAGATCACAACCTTCGGGTGCTCAAAAGAGGAAAAGGAAAAAACAACAGGAAGAAATTGAAAAAACGATGCAAGGATCTTTGAATAAATTTCTTGTTAAACCATCAAACATTTCTGAAAATCCAGTTGAAAATCCTATTGAAAATCCAGTTGAAACTCCTATTGAAAATCCTCTTGAGCATCCGGTTGATGATACTGAAAATATTGAGCATCCGGATCCGGTTGATTATAATGAAAACATTGAACATCCCGTTAATGATAATGCTTGTGATGATGATAACATTGTTGTGAATATATCTAATCCTAGAGTTTGGGATGGGCTAAATTCAAAAATGAGAGACTTACTTGCTGAAAAAGGGTATATAAGGAAACTAACATCATATTTCTAAAAGATAATGTAGGTAGGCATTTCTCTTCCGAATACTATGTCCGTAAAATAAGAAATGGTGATTGTTATGATAGAATGTGGTTGGTTTATTCTAAATAGTTAGATAAAGTCTTTTGTTTTTATTGTAAGCTTTTCAAAGATGGTCGGTCAAAAAGTCAATTAGCAATCGAAGGTTTAAATTGTTGGAAACAACTTGGTCCAAGATTAAGCATTCACGAAAATAGTTCGGAACATTTCACTAATATATATATATATATATATGCCTTCTTAAGTTTTCAGAAAAATAAAAAAAGAAAATAAAATTCTGAATATGTGTTGTGAGAGTTTTATTCCATAACTATAAACTCATCTGCCAATAAAAAAAATATTTTCTCAATTTTTTAGTTTCAAATTCTAAATATTTATAATATATTTGTATCAAGTACGTTCTTAATAAAAATATATCACTATAAGAATAAACGTCAATGACTTCAAATAATATCTGAAGTAAAAACGTTATAATTACCGAAGTCTATGTTCGTGTAGTAAAAGGTATACTTTAGACTTTGCTTTTTATATGAAGTCTATTATCCTAATAATCGAAGTCTATCTCGGTTTTTAGAACCCGAATATGGGGGTTTGCGAAGTAAAAAATGTCTTTCGACTTCACTTATCTTACAATTGTTGAAGTGTATATTTTCTATTCGCTTCAGTAGAATATATACAGATGAAGTGAAATAATATTATTGACTTCGCTTGTTAATAGGCAACGAAGTTAAAGATAACTCATTTACTTCACTTTTATTTGTTTAGCCGAAGCATTACACTCATTTTTACTTCGCTTATCGTGTTTTGTGTCGCTAATTATATATCTCTGACTTCGTTTTTTCTCCGAAGTAAATAACCACATTGCATATTTCTTTTCAATTTGTAAATAGAATCCCTATTGTACAAAAGCATGATCCATCCAATAAAAAAACCTCAATTCACAAGATCCCAACAACACAACCTCAAATACATCAATCGACCTCATTAAAAATCCAACAATCTCAAATCACAAGATCGCAATTCAATAACACAAGATCATAAGCATTGATAATATTAATAAACCACACGCTTTCATATATAAACGGTGGATTATCGTACAAAAATGCCACCAAATATTCAGATTCACGTGATTCACAAGTTTGCATTGGGCATAACTATAATATGCCAACATCAAATAAACTTCCACAATGTCTACGAGACACATGCATAGGTCTAGATAATGGACTGCACATCAACAAAATATTTACCATATTTACCCGATGAAACGACATGTTTTGATCTAACTATACCAACAGACATGCACCATCATCACCTGAGTACCAGTAGTGTTGCAACCAAGACCATACATATATAGTACTGATTTGAAACTAGACAAAGAACTTCCTGACAATGTAGCCAGCCTAAGCACCATCGACAAACGTGTAGACGAACTCGCTCCACTCGTTCCTGACTTCATCATACTGCTCCTGAGTGTAGTATTGGTCTTTGACTGAACCAGGATACTAAGCAAATCACATTGAAACAAAAAAAAATAGATTAAGTACGTTCATAAAAGATGCATCAACATCACAAATTTTCAGTACCAAAACATACTATATAATATAAAAGGATGACAAAATAAAAATTACCATCTTCTCAAGTTGTGGATCTTCGCTTTCAACGATCTCTTTGATGTAGCGGAGGACACAAAATCCGCAGTGAAGGGAGGATAGTTCTTGTTTCAGATTGCCCTATAAAATTTAAAATCCATGAATCAGTCACTCCATGTCAAATTTATATATATATATATATATATATATATATATATATATATATATACCGTTCACAAAATGATATCTCCATACACTTACAGTGATTTTCTTATAACCCGGAGCCTTATTATATCCCCTCAATGCATTATTGGTTTTCACAGCGCTACATTTAAAAATAGAAGAATTATACATTTGGAACATTAATGAATCTTCAAGAATATATATATATATATATACATATATATATATATACACCTGATCACAGTATTCTTCCAATCATCATATCGAGTTCTATTGCCGAGGGGATCAATCAGGTAGACCATGTTCTTCTCATCATTGACCACAGTCAGGATCCAATGGTGACTGCATAATTGGTAAAGAAGCATTAATAATGTCACATGATAATATGATATGCATTATCGATAAAAAATAGTATTATTTACCCATTGTTATATGGGATAAGGCAAATGCCGTCCCTCGGTGATGCCATCAAGCGAGCAATGATGTGTTTTTCCTGCACACTCTTCTCTAAAGCATGATCCACGCACCCAGGATCCACGAAGCAAAAAAAATACGGATGATTTTTCCCATTCAAGTTATTGAAGAGCTTACTGCATTAGGTCATACGATTACAATTGTATCAAGGCCATATGTCTACTAGAGATACATAATAAGAGAAAGCAAAAAAACCTAAGTATAAGCCAATGTATGCATACCACTGATTGCTTTCATTTCCAAGAAGTCAAGGATTGCATTTCTCGACAGCCAGACTATTTTTTTCCCTCCAAACATTGCCTCATCAAGCACAACACGCAAAGAAGTATCATTGGTCATGAATCTATCAGCGTGAGAATATACAAACTTGCAAGTCATGGGTAATGATCGCTCTATTTCCTTCAACTTCGATTGAACAACATCAGCATCCTTCTTTCCTGACTTGGTTTTCTTCCCAACCTGATTCAACTCAAGTGTATCTTCATGAGCATTAGTTAGATCAATGCACTCATCATGAACATCTTCTTCTTTCTGGGGAGAATCAACCTTCTTATGCACAATATTTAATTAATGTAAACCATAGTGTTCTGACTATCCATTCTTAATATACAAAACATCTATATACCCATTATACGAGAGAATTACCTCTGAACTGGTTAGAATCACAATGTCTTTTAGCCAAGCAACGGTAGCTCCAAGGGCATCCGCAATAGTTAGTGGACCATTTTTAATAGGAACAGGGAGATCCTCATCATACCCGTCCTCGACGACACCGTCAATAGACACTTTCCAGTTGTCTTTTCCAATTGGTACAGTATGGATCAACATATGCGGCCCTCCAACCGACACTACTGTCTCATATGCAATAATATGGTCAACTTCTCCTTTGGACAGAGTGCAAGATCTCCCCTAAACAGTATCATACGATGAGAATTAAGCATATAAGAATATAAGAGAAAAATGGCATGGATAATGAAAACTCTAGAGTTGAAAACCTCTATCTCACGTGGATCGACCTCATCCAATTTTCCAATAGGTTGTCTTACTTTTAGCATGTTCTTTTTCCCCTTGAAAGAACAATAAGATAAGAATTAGCTTTGATGTACATATGAGAAAATAATATATCGACTTAATATTTATAAGAAAGTCAAAGGAACTTAGGATCTGGAGCTGCTTCTTCAACATATTTTTGTGTTGGGGGACCTTGGACTTCCTGCCCTTCTATTGACAAAAATATGTTGATTAAAATCAGGCAGATGCTATAAAGTGAATGAAATGTTGAAAGTCTAAGTAATTAAAATTATAAGAAACCTTCGTCTTTGGACCGCCAACCGCTCCATCTTTCCCCACATATGTCTCAGCAGCTTCGATGATTTGTTTCCTCTGTCAAGAATGTATACAATTAAAAAAGCAAGAGAAAGAAAGAATATATACAAGTTCCTACATACATACAAGAATGCAGTGATATAATATTTTAAATAAATAACCTTCAGCAATCCAGAATTTCCTTCAAGGAGAAGGTCTTCCATCAAATTACTTTTTGCCTCCTTAAAATTCTGTTTAAGATCATTTTTTAGGCCATTTTACCAAATTAACAAAATATATCGTCATCCTAAAGGGTATAACGATGAATTACCTTTGGCTTTGGACCATCATAGTCATCCAGTCCCACTTGGTCTGTGTCCAGCACTGGATTGGCCATGTTTGATGATTTCTTTGATGAAGCAATCAGGCTTTTTGCTTCTTTTTCTGCAGTAAGTTCAGCTTTCAATCTGTCCACTTCAGCCCTCAAACTAGACACTTCTGCAGTCTTCTCTTTTAGGTTCTCAACCAAGAACTTTGGAACCGGTTCTCTCACCTTTCATGCAGTTCCGAAATAAACTTGGGGTTTGACGAACCCTCTTATGCCTCTTACTCTTCCATATTTCTCGTCTGTCCCCAACGCTTCAGTTAAAGCATCATGAGATCCTTCTGGAATAAAATCTCCCTTAGCTTGTTTCTTCAAGACTTCCTCTTATAACAATCCACACGCCATACATGTAAAAGCAAGTGTTTATATAATAAAATAAGACAAATAGAGCAAAAGTATTTGAATTTAAATTAAAGAGCCTAATTAGTTAAAAATACTCACAATATCTTCTATCCTCGCCGCTGTCTCCTCATCTGCTATAAGATCTTTGTCATCTTGGTGGGCTAAGATCCAAAGCAGCGATCTATCGATTTCCTCATCCTCACCAAGTAATCCCTTCTTTCTCTGTTTTTTAACGATAAAAAATTATTACCTCACCCAAAGGTTTATAAATATCTGAATAAAGAAAGAGCATCCCGGTGCACGAAGCGTCCCCGCAAGGCGAGGGTCCGGGGAAGGGTCACACGACAACAACTTTATAAAATTCTAAATATGGTGATTAAATAATTTTCTTACTAGCTCAGCTTCCAGACCACAATAACCCTTTCGAGCTGCCTTGTGACGATATTTGATCTGTTTAGTCCGAGCCTTCTGCTCCTTGTGTGTAATCTGGCATGATTCCTAAATAAGTACATATTTGAGAGATTTAAATGAGAAAATGTCAACTTTTAATACCTTCTACGAAGGGTCCATTCTCTTATCCATAATCTCTTTCCAAACTTCAGCTGAGATTTGATATTCAGTGGGTGGAGAAGATCGCACCAGAACAGGATTTTTACGAAATGGCCACACAAACTTCTTAGTCATTTTAGTCTTCCAGTCACGCCATTTCTGGTTCACGGAAGTCAACACAGTCTTCTTAGTTTGTGGTGCTACTTCAAACACATTCTGCCAATTATCAAATAATTTGTTAGTATTAGAACAAAGCATCAACAAATATCTGATATCATATAAAACACATATATAACTTTGCAACATTTAGTCTTACCAGTATCTCTTTCCAGATCTTATCTTTGATATCCTTTAGAACGAACCTCCAGTTGTCTATGTTGCATGGAACCATGGATCTTACAACATGGCCGGCCTTATTATCCTCATACAAAGCCCGTACAAGGATATCTTGATGGACCTTAACCTTATTCCCTCTTGCCCTCAGCTTAACCAACTTCCACATAGATGATGGACCCCATTTGGTTCTTTTTTGCTCGTGAACAGGTACTTCTTCATTTGTAACTACAGGTTGTTTAGCCTCCTCATGTTTAGATGCCCACTTCTCAGAAGCATCAACCATCTTGCTTTGCTGAACACTCATTTTCTTTGTTTTCTTAGGAGCCATCTGCTTTTCCTGCAATAACCCATAAAATACATCATATAGGTTTTTCATAATTCAGATAAAAATAAATAATAAAGCTAAAAAAGCACATAAAACATTATAATGTAACAGGAACACATAACAATCATAACATGTACAAGAAAAAGACAATAACATAAATTGATGTTCATCACTTTAAGCAATACATAACAAGCTGTTACATTATTTTTTCTTTTTCACCACCCAAATACCCTCATCCTTGCTACCATCCTTACTGCCCGGCCTAACATATCGTTGATGAGTAGGAATACAATGAGTTGCCAAGTCATCTAAAGGACGAGAAAGTGGAATGCTAGTCACTTCCTCATTCTCCCCCTCACTATTATTCTTGGGAATTGGTAGAACCACTGATCATCCTTTTCTTAACGGGTCATCAATGTAAAAAACCTGACTAACTTGACTTGATAGTTCAAACTCTTCTTTCCTATGACCCCATTTTTTCAAATTGACTAAGATGAGTCCACATTCGCCGTTCGTGTTTATTCCCTTATCATTTGGAACCCATGAGCACTTGAAAACATGAACTTGAAACTGATGATAGTTTAACTCCCATATCTCCTCGATTGCTCCATAGTAGCAGACATCTGCAAACAAGGGGTTCTTATTGTTTACACTGCTAATAAGCATCGTGTTCGTCACTTGAGACATCCCACTGTTTTGACAAACTCTTTCATCATCTTGGGCCTTTGTTTGGTACAACTACTGTTTATCACATAGCTACTGTACTTAATGACTCGCGCACGTGGCCCATGTGCCAACCATGTTAATGTTGACGTCGTCCCCCCATTGCAACTATTGATTTCCTCAGCCACCTTCCTTTTGAACCACCTAGTGAACTGCTTGTTGTGAATATCTTGTATCCACTTGTCATCTTTCACTTTATTCGGATTCAGCACTTACAAATGGGCCTTATGCTCACTGTAGAAGTGTATATACATTACATTATTAGTTCAAAGCAACACCATAGTATATATAGAAAATTATAAACAATGAATGTGTAATTTTTGCAAATTGAATTAGGCTTACATGATGTAGGGAGACACTTCTTCACTATTTTCTAACACAATTTTGTGTGCCCTATGCAAATCAACTTCTGCCACCAGTTTTGCTGCCCTTCCGTCTAGGAAACCGAAAGTTGTGGTAGGTCTCTAACTGGAATAGGTATCCCAACAGGATCGAGATCTTTCATGTATTCCGAACAAAACTCGACAGCCTCTTCTGCAGCATATCGTTGAACAATGCAGCCTTTGGGGTGTTTTCGACTTGCCACATATTCTTTATACACCTTCATGCACCTTTCGAATGGATACATCCACCTAAAGTGAACTAGTCCACATAAACGGACTTCTCGAACAAGGTGGACTGTAGGGTGAACCATGATATCGAAGAAAGAGAGTGGAAAGCATTGCTCCAACAGGCAAAGGGTCTCAATCAAGTCAGATCGCAGCTTATCTAGCATGAGTACGTCGGCGACTTTCGAACAAAGATATTTGAAGAAGAAGCAAAATCTCATAACAGCATATTTCACATGCTTTGGCAGCGAGCGCATCACGTATAAGTATAGGCAGGAAATGCTGCATTAGCACATGACAATCATGTGACTTTAGGCCTGTCAAATTCAACTCATCGAGGCAAACAATATTTTTCATGTTTGAAGATAAGCCCTCCGGCACTTTTATATCCATCAATGATGTGCAGAATTGTAACTTTTCTTTTTTCGTGAACGAGCATGCGCTAAGAGGAAGAAATGTTCTCTTCTCCCCAACTTCGGGTGCTAGTTCTGGCCTGATCCCCATTTTCATAAATTCTAGCCTTGCCTCTACATTATCTTTAGTCTTGACTTTGACATTCATCAGAGTATTCATCAAGGACTCGAAGATGTTCTTCTCAATACGCATAACATACAAACAGTGCCTCACGTGCAAGTGTTTCTAGTAAGGAAGATCGAAAAAGATAGACTTCTTCTTCCAGCATTTTTTGAACTTAGCATCTTCCACAGTCTTCTCGTCGTCTTCCTCTATCTGCTCACTTCTTTTTTCTTTGTTTTAGCTCCCACATTGACCTTCTTACCAAACTGAAACTTGATGTGCGACAGTTTCTCGAACAATTTTATTCCAGATAATGGTTTGGGTGCTTCTCCAAGTTCTTCCATGCCATTAAACTCCTTCGTCAGTCTTCGATATGGATGAGACTTTTTAAGAAATTGTTTATGGCCAGCAAATGACATTTTCTTCCGCTTGTTCAAGTGTTTTGCATGTGTATTTACTCCATATATTGGACACGTGAAGTAGCCATGTGTAACACATCTACTAAGATTTCCGTATGCAGGGAAGTCGTTAATTGTCCATAGAATAACTGCTCTCAATGTGAAAAGTTAGTCTCTATATGCATCATACACTCCATCAACTCCCTCCCACAACAACTGCAAGTCCTCAACTAACAACTCAAGGTAGACATCTATATCATTTCCCATCTGTTTTGGACCGGATATAAGCATTGTTAACATGATGAATTTCCTCTTCATGCACATCTCTGGAGGCAATTTATATGTGACTAACATTACAAGACAAAAGTTATGTCTAGTGCTCATAGTACTATGAGGATTAATTCCATCAGTAGCAAACGCCAGACGAAGATTTCTTGACTCTTCATCAAAATCCTTCCACATATGGTCAACCAACTTCCACGCAGGAGAATCGCATGGATGTCGCAATTGACCAGCAACTTTTGGAGTATCAGCATGCCAGGTTCTTTGAAGTCTCCAAAGATTTGAACATTCTTTTGAATCTTGGAATGGGAAGAAAATACCAAACAAACTTGGCTGGGACGCCGATCTTCTCCTTCTTGTTCTTACACTACGCCATAAATAGCCTTCAGCAACACCCAAAAAAGTGTGCTAAAAGGGGTAAAAAGTGTTGCTGAAAGCAAAAAAACATGCTACGGTAACATTTTTTCGAAATTTGGTGGTGTTACAAAAAAGGACACTACCATAGGGGTCTATGCCAACACTTTTTAACTTTATGGTAACACGGGGTAAATGTGTTGCTACAGACCCCAGTGCCTACACTTTTTACCTCTGTAACAACACCAATAAAAGCGTTACTATATACCAATGGCAACACCAATATCTCTATAGCAACACCCATAAACGTGTTACTGTAGACCAATAGCAACACCACTAATCCCTACTGTAACACCAGCTGCTGAAACACACTTTTGTTTTGGCAACACCCTTTTCCATTATTGTAACATTTATTTTGTGAACACTTTTTTGTTCTGGTAATAGTTTAAACCATAATAAAACCATTCAAATAAACCATAATCAAATAACCTGTCAAAGTTTTACATAAGCAAGCCTTTTCAAGCCATCCAAATAAACCACGACATAATCATCATTCAACATAAATAAACCAGTCAAAAGCTAACTTAAGTACCATAGAATAACTAACTTAGTACCATCTAAAAGCTAATTTCAGTACCACTGCATTAATACCATCACAATCCGAAAACAATGCGAAAGATAACGTAAATACTGAGAAAGACTTAAATTGGGATTCTGGACAGCCAATTTTTTCATCATCTATCGAACTTTTTGGTCAAGTTTCTCATCCAGTTCTTGTTGAAGTTGAGCCCGAATCTTTGCAGTCAAGTCTGACATTTACTGATCTGGAACAGACGTTGTACATGATGTTGAAGAAGATTTTGACTTCGATTCCTTGTTCTGAATAAGCCTCTCAATTAGCCAAGATGGCGTTGTGTTCTTTGCAACTATGAACCAATTTATTAGCAGCCTCAACACCTTCCTTTTCTAGAGCTTTCTTAACATCAGCCTATAAAAAGAATGGAAATTCAGATTCATACTTAGTAAATACTAGAAAAACCTTCCCCTGATTTATTTAAAAGTTTCTACATTCATGATTAATACATAAAAAGTTTATCAACAACAAAATAAGCTTCTAGTGTGGCAATTGAGTGGCTTCATCGAAATTTTAATCGAATATCATACATGTATCAGTATACTTGGCAAATATATAATAGCTACCAAACTTGTGATAATTTATGTGCTCCAAGTTATCATAACTATTCACAGAACATGTTTAACCAAAAGAAACTATTCACATAACATCTTACGAAAAGTTATTTCCTTCTCATACCAAGTTCTAAACCAGATCATACCAAGTACCGATCCATGTTTGTGAAAGACGAAGTAAAAATATATAGATAATGTACTAGTCGTTTGCATATAACAGCATATTTCCAAATGAAAATCTTAGCATTGTATAATTGCATTTTTGATCCATTTGTTGTAAAAATTTCATGCCATCTTCCACAGCATTTAAGCATAACGTCTTGCAGTTAAACAAGCATACAATATCACTAGAAATGGCATTAGAAAAAGGCAGCCTATGTTGATTTTAGTACCAGTTGCTTTCTCTAGTTACTCCCCATCAATTTTAGTACCAGTGCCCTGGCATTCAGGACAAAATACAGTATGTACTTGCTTCTCTTACACCTCAGGCTTCTTCCTATTTCCCCTACTTTTACCTTTAATGTTTCTCCTGGAGTTTTGTCTCACTTTGGGCTTAACTGGTTGTTTTGCATAAATTTCAACCTCGCAAAGTAGTATCCAATGAATGAGACAGGATATATGAAACAGATGGAATGTCCGTACAGAAATGGAAACATATAAGTTTAGATAAATGATATCCCTATGAAACATGTAAAATATCAGAAATATTACAGAGGAAAACATCACTAGATCAGCATTTTAGCAAATTAAGATAAGAACAAAGTCAGATAATGTCCAACCCCAGTCAAATTTCTACTACTGCAAACAAGTTTTCCAGTCCTCCTATTCAGAAGAGCAGCCACATCTTTATTTGGGAGCATCTTCTGTTGGCAGATGTCGCACGATCTCTCGGAGGCAATGCGTTGTTGGTCCCTCAAGTGTTTCCTCATGGTTTTGCTTGAATGGAATCGATAAAGCACCAGCTGGTCATCATTTCCTAACAACATCAAATTCAAATTTGAATTGTCTGTGGATGGAGACTCTTCCAAGCAAGAGTCCCCTTGATCAGTTGAATCCTCATTTATATCCTCTGGCTCAGAAAAAGCTTTCCTCTTTTTGCCTCCAGAGCTGCTACTATCCTCAGCTTCCGTATGAGAACTAGAAGGGAGCAAATATCTAAAACCATCAAGTAATTCTTTTCGACCCAAGTTATAGTTATAAGTAAATGTAACAACTGCAACCTCATGCTCTAGGACCATGTTAGTATCCTCATTGGTGAAAACATTATGCCTAATCCATTCACACCATATTCTACGAATTGCAGAGGAGAAACCATCCTTCTGGCAAAACCTAACCCCAATTCGTCCAATACCCACATGCTTCACGAGCAAATCGGATACATCATATTTTTGTATCACAGCTGGAATAACAAGATCATGATTAGTTCCATCCCCTTCCAGATCTGAATAAGAAGGAATTTCATCAGAATCTGCATTATCCATAATATCTTGTAAAACATGAGTACTAGAATTTGGGTGCAAGTTGTTTGTATAACTAACAATAGCAAGGCTTTCTACATCCACATGATGGGCATTAATCTAAATAGCATTCATCTAAAATAGCATTCAACAATTAATAAGAATAAAATAGCATTCAACTTTTTTTTGAAAGGTCAACAATACCATTATTAATACCATAAGGAATGTAATTATTATCCAGGTTTTGTTTCTCTTACAATTTGCAAGTTGCAAACTAGGAAGATCAGAAACAATTCAACTGAAAAATAGAAATAAGCAACATAGTAGGAGCAACAATTGTTAAAAATATAGCCAAACTCAACTGAATTCTATCTACCAAAGCACAACAGAGGACGGAATCCATCTACCAAAGCACAACAAAGCAACAAAAATAACCAAATCAACCATGAACAATCATTTATGAACAAAAAACAAGCCAAGTACATGAATTGAGCAAAAACAGAAATTCAATCCTTCAAACAATCTGGACAGTGAGCTTATAAATAGCAATTGCACAACAAAGGATGGAATTCTCACTTGCATTGTCGGACTTTAAGTCTAAATATTACAAATTTTAGGACAGATCCAACTGGAGAAGATTTGGGGTCGACGACTGGACTGATATGAGGTTGCAGCGTGGATAACGACACCATTCTCCACATGACGGCGACTGGGCTGATGTGAGGCGGCAGCGGTGGTCTGTGACTCGTTTGAGGTGACGATTATGTGAGGCGGTGGCTCGTGTGTAGGGACCGACAGTGGATGGGGACTCGTGTGAGGGAGTACTGTGGCCGGCGACTCTTATGAGGTGGCAACAGTTACCGACGATTAGTGGGAAGCGGCAATCGGGAGGTGGGGGAGGAGGAGGAGTTTGAGATAGGGCTTGTTTCTTGATTTTGAGTCCAGCACATTCCCGTCTGTTTTCATAATTATGAGTATTTTTTATTTTTTTAATATTAAAATAATAAATACATTATTATAGTAAATATTTTTGGAGCTACACTATTATGGTAAATATTTTTTTCAATAATACTAGTTTGGTAAAAAATTCTGGGTTGGATTGGTGCTGGGTCAATTAATTCCTGGTCTCAAGATATTAATTCCCGTTCTCAAGATATACACTTCGCTATTGTAAAATATTTTTGTAAAAAATAAAATTTCACACTTTTTACTTCTGTAATTATCAAATTAGCGAATTCTTTGTAACTTAAAATTTCTAACTAGTTTCTGCTTTTTTGTTTGGTACCATCTACTAAAGTCTATGTGGGTTGTTTACTTCTGTAAATTGAAAAGCGAAGTTGTTGTTTGTTTTCACTTTACTAATATACATTACCGAAGTGAGACGTACCGAAGTCTTTGATGTTTATTCTACTAGTGTAATGACTTTAAGTTTTTACAGGTTTTCCTTATTATAAAAATATATTCATAAAATACTATTAGAAAAATTGGGTCGTTACAATTTTTACAGGTTTTTCTTATTTTCCGCCTATTTTTTTCTTCCCTTGTAATGCTTTTTTTAAAGATCAATGGTAACACCTAATTTGGTGTTACCGTAGATATTATGGCAACACCGGTTACTATCAACTGTAATGATCAAAAAAAGTGTTAGCGTAGATCAATTTTAAGGCATCTATGCTAACACTTTTGCTTGTAACATCGAAATAAACGTTGTTGAAAGCCATTTGTGGCGTAGTGTTAGTTAGTTTCCACCTGGACACATCAGATTTTGGGCAGCGGGTATGATCTGCATATTGTTTCCTATATAGGATACAATCGTTGGAGCACGCGTGTATTTTCTCGTGCTTCATGCCCAAACAACTCAAAGTCTTCTTAGCTTCGTACATTGAGGATGGTAGGTTGTGGTTATCTGGTAACATATCCCCGAAATAGGCTAGTAGATCTGAAAAAAGTGCATCTGTCATCCCTATGTCTTGCTTTTGTATTGTAGAGTTTTACAAGCACACTCAACTTTGTATACTGTCGACAGCCTTTATACAAGGGTTTTTCTGCTTCCTCGACAAATTTGACAAACTCTTCAGGATCTTCTGAGTACTTCTCAAAGGCTGCCTCACATATATCACCCACTTTTTTATTCATGTCACCATCAAATGAATCTTGGTTGACACTCTCACCATCATTCAAGCTTTGATCCCCATGCCAAATCCAATTAGTGTAAATTGGACTAAAACCGTTGAAATAAAAATGCTCTCGCAACATCTTCACCGACTCCTTTTTCATATTGTTGCACTTGCAACACGGACAAGAAATGAAGTTCTGATCAATTTCTGAATTCTCTAAACAATCTCTTAGGGCAGAGGGAATGGGTGAGTGAAGAAGCGGGGCGGGGTTGAACCCCGCACGGGAACACCGCCGCCTCGCGGTTAACCCCGCACGGGGAAGGGATTTGGGGGAGTTTTTCACGCATGCGGGGAGAAAGAAAAGAAGAAAAGAGACGTTGGGAGGAGCGGGGCTAACGGCTATTTTTTTTTGTTTATATAGCAGCCTTGCTGCAATTCGAAAACAAGAAAAAAAAAACACTCCCTTTCCAAACTTGCTGCAATTCGAAAGCAAAAAAAAAATCTCATTTTACAAAATATGGAGCGTAGAAGAATAGGTTCGACGTTATTGTTAGACGAGCCGTTTGAGTGGTCTAACGATAGTATTTTAGTATTATGTGATTTTAATAATATTATGTATTGTTTATTTAATTTTAATGAAATATTATGTATTGTTTATGGAGTTTTAATGAAATTTTAGTTTTTAAATAAATTTTAATAGAATTTAAAAAAGAAAAAAGAAAAAAGGAAAAAGAAAAAAGAAAAAAAGAAAAAAGAAAAAAAAAATGAAGTGAGTGAAGGGTGAGTGAAGGTGGCGCCTCCAAAAAGGGAGTGAGTGAAGGGTGAGTGAAGAAAAAAGTGAGAGATGACGTGGCGCATGTAACACCCCAAACTAGGCGGATATTACAGTGCCGTAGATCCCCAACTGGGACCCACCAGGCAAATGAAAATGAATGAATTACACAAGATAAATGTAGTACCGAACTACATTACAACAATAATTACTCCGATGAGGAGTTTAGTTACAACACACCAGGACAATACCGAATACTAGTGTATTTTATATGAAGATAAAATACACAACACTGAATGAAACGGAGTATTCAAATGAAAGTCTGCAGCGGAAAATAAAGGACAATAACATGAATAATCGAAAGATCGGGGCCCCTACTAGTATCACTAGGACTCCTCGACATCAACATGCTATTCCCGTGCGTTTGCCTTGCCATGACACGAAAAACAAAATCCCCAAACGGGTCGATTAAAGAACAACAATCCTCAAGGGTTGAAAATACACAATCATGATTATATACGAAGTTATGAAATATCCCGTCAAACATACGCAATCAAACATGCTATATGCATCAACTAACAGTACGGCTCAAAGGGTGGCACCACACTACGCCCGGGATGGAAATGTGTCCGTGCACAAGCCACCAACGATCGAATACACGCGTGGTCTTGTACCTAATCAGTCTCACGAGACACATTGACTCGTGTGCACAGTCCAATGTGAGGCCAACAACCAACACACGACATAAATGTGCCCGACATGAAAATCTTACACATACCAACCGGCACGCCAGTATGACCCGGAATGCCACGTTATAACAAAAGTGACATCGAAAATGAATAATGACTCACCGAGGTGGAATGGTAATGAAATAAATGACAGCTCAATGAAAAGATTGGAACCGTCGTTCCTTATGGTCAAGTGATTAATTGACAACAACAAGTTTTGATACGGTTAATATAATGATGAATGAGTTATGATTATGAATGAACAACAAAAGGGATGAATATCCTTTTAACCGAGTAAGAATTAACTTACACAATACCGGTGACAATTATCCTTCCACGAACAACGTCCTAATTGAGATATCGGTCGCTCGAACAACCTTGAATTATACAATATCCAACAATCCGTTCAATATACGAATCAAACACGAATATAACGAACTCAAAACGTCGATATGATTAAACTAAGTCCATAGAGGCATTAAATCAAACACGTTGCGTCCAAACTCCGATTGTTTACAACTAAACCTCAACAATATCAACCTCAAATCCCCAAGAAGTGTTTCAAACCAACAAAACATCTCCAATACGATCAATAATCCGTTATGAATATCCAAAAACGTGATTATAACAACAATTAGTCGAAAATCCCTAATTCCAACTCGATTTTCAAGGTGTTCTTGAATAATTCCTCAATAATCCAATGAATCCTTATACAAACTCATAATCATATACATATCCCTTCATATAACATGATTATAACGTCCAAACATCATAACTCAACACAAAAGTCGAAATCGAGGTGTTGAAGAATATTACCTTTGAAGATCCAGTATTTCAATCAGAAGAACACGCGTTAGATTGATTATCGGGCTTCACGATCGAAAGGAGATGAAGAAAATCAAACACTCAAATGATTTGTGAAGGAAAAACCCTCCCTCAAGCTCTCTCTCGGTTGTAGGTGAAGAAAAGGGAAGAAATGAGTGAAATGCTCAAAAATGAATTTATAGGGGTTGACTACCTGCCGGACACGGCCGTGCCCGATCGGCACGGTCGTGTCGCACCGGCGAGGGGACTCGGCCGTGTCTGCTTGACACGGTCGCGGCGCGAGGGCCTTAAACGATGACCGTCAAGCGGCTGACTTCGGCATGACTCGGCCGTGTCACGGGACACGGTCGGGCGTCTGGGCGATCGGTTACGGCTTATCCGGAAGAGTTCGACTCGGTCGTGCCAAACAACACGGTCGAGTCACGTGGGCGAATACCCGGCATTTCCGGACGAAATGCGGCACGGGCCGTGTCGGACGACACGACCGAGTCCGGTCGGCGATGATCGCCAGGCGAAAAATGAGCGGGTGAGCTAAAGCGACCATAACTCTCTCGTCAGGACTCGATTGACTCACCGTTTGAACCATTGGAAAGCTAAATCGATGCTCTATAATATTGCAAAGATTTAAAATTTTTGGAGTTACCAAAAATTAATGGTGATCTAACAAAGTCGAACTCATATGAGGAAAGTTGAAACAATGAACAATAACGATACACAACTCGAAGTTTATCCGAACGGTGAACACGGTGAATGAACATGATTGATGAATGATTATAATATAGTGAAAATACCTTTGAGTGACAATTACAGTGATAATTCTTGAATGAAAATGAATGAATTACAACCGGGTATTACATACACCCCCCCTTAAAAGAGTTTCGTCCCCGAAACTAAGGGTCAAACAACTCGGGATAACTCTCCCGCATACTATCCTCGGTTTCCCAAGTAGCCTCTTCGACTCCGTGTCTGGACCACTGAATCTTGACCAAAGGGATCGTCTTGTTCCTCAACTTTTTGATTCGCCGCTCCAACACTCGTACAGGACGCTCCTCGTACGAATGATCATCCGCGATCTCGATTTCGTCGAACTGAAGTATGTGACTCGGGTCGGCAACATACTTCCGCAACTTAGAGACGTGAAACATATTATGAATTCGGCTCAATGCCGGAGGTAAAGCCAATCGATAAGCTAACTCGCCTACTCGATCCAAAATTTCAAATGGTCCAATGAATCTCGGACTCAACTTCCCCCGTTTTCCGAAACGGAAAATGCCTCGACTCGGGGATACCTTGACCAAAACGTGGTCACCCGTCTCGAACTCTAGTGGTCGACGACGATTATCTGCATATGATTTCTGTCGACTCTGAGCTGTCAACATACGACTCTTGATCAAAGCTACCTTCTCCCGGGCGGCTATAAGCATATCGGGTTCGGTGCCGATTGATTCTGACAAGTCATCCCAACACAAGGGAGATCGACAACGACGACCATACAAGGCCTCGTAAGGTGCCATCTTAATGGAAGCATGCCAACTATTATTATACATGAACTCGATCAATGGTAGTTGGGCTTCCCAATCGTCCTTCCAATCGAGGACGCATGCCCTCAACATGTCCTCTAATGTCTGTATAGTCCTCTCTGATTGTCCGTCGGACTGAGGATGAAAGGCGGTACTGAGATTGAGCTGAGTTCCCATAACACGATGAACTGATTTCCAAAAATGAGACACAAATCGTCCATCACGATCGGAAATGATACTCTTAGGAGTACCGTGCAGTCTTACTATCTCCTTGATGAATAACTGGGCCAGCCTCTCGGGACCCCACGTATCCTTGATCTCAAGGAAATGAGCTGATTTAGTTAAGCGGTCCACAATCACCCAGATCGTATTCATGCCACGACGACTCGTCGGCAAACTCGTGATGAAATCCATAGAAATGTCTTCCCACTTCCACTCTAGAATAGGGAGAGGTTTCAGCATACCCGCCGGTCGCTGATGTTCAATCTTGACTTGTTGGCAAGTTAAGCATCTCGAAACAAATTCCGCGACTTCTCGCTTCATATTACTCCACCAGTAATTTTGTTTCAAGTCTTTATACATCTTGCTAGACCCCGGGTGAACAGAATAAGGGGTAGCATGAGCTTCTTTCAAAATTGAGTTTTTCAACTCGTCATTCGCCGGTACGCACAACCGATTCTTAAACCTCAAAAGTCCATCCTCGTGGACCACAAATCCAGGGGCTTTCCCTTGAGTCACATCCTCACGGATGCGCAACAATGAAGGGTCTGAACTCTGATTCTCTCGGATTGTCTCCTCGAGTGACGATGAAATCTCTAACATACAAAGCTGTCCCTGAACTCGCTGAAGCCAGACCTCGATCTCGGGTCTAAGGAATTCCTGCTAAAGCTCCTTCTGAACGGTTAAACGGGCAAGCATCTGCTCCTGAACGGACTTACGACTCAAGGCGTCGGCGACAACATTCGCCTTGCCCGGGTGGTAAAGGATCTCAATATCATAATCCTTGATTAGTTCTAACCACCGCCTCTGTCACATATTTAACTCCTTCTGAGTAAATATATACTTTAAACTTTTATGATCGGTGAAAATCTGACAGGTGACGCCATATAGGTAATGATGCCAGATTTTCAAAGCGAACACCACGGCTGCTAGCTCCAGATCGTGGGTTGGATAATTAACCAGCTAATCCGAGGAAACATCGGATTTCCTTAACATCTTTCGGAGGTTGCCAATCTCGGATAGCCTCCGTCTTCTGAGGGTCGACACGAACTCTGGCAGATGAAATTACGTGCCCGAGAAAGTCACTTCGGACCTCCAGAACTCACATTAAGAAAACTTTCCATAAAGTTGTTCTCGTCTCAACACGTCGAGAACCTGATGAAGACGTACCTCGTGTTCCTCTCGATCACGAGAATAAATCAAAATGTCATCGATGGAGACAACAACAAACTGATCCAAAAAGTCGATGAAAACCCGATTCATTAACTCCATGAATACCGCAGGTGCAATAGTTAGCCCGAACGGCATAACTACGAACTCATAATGACCATAGCGTGTACGAAACGCTGTCCTCGCGATATCCGACTCTCGAATCCGAATCGGTGATATCCGGATCTTAAGTCGATCTTGGAAAATCTTGAAGCTCACGAAGTTGATCTAAAAGATCATCAATACGAGGTAAAGGATACTACTCTTGATCATCACCTGTTCAACTTACGGTAATTAATACACACACGAGACGAGCCATCCTTCTCCTTGACAGTCCTGCTTGGTGCTCCTCACGGGGGCCTTGATCGGTCGAAGATAACCTTCCTCGAACTATTCCTCAAGTTGAATCTTCAACTCCTGCATTCTGGTCGGGGCCATCCGATACGGTGCCTTCGATAAAGGGGACGTACCGGCTCTAACTCACTCCTGAATTCCCCTACTCTAGGTGAAAGCAACCAGATAACTCGTCTAGGAATACATCGTCAATCGATGACAATGATACTACGAATGATTGAACATTTCGATTGCCCTAGAATGGTCAATCGATAAAAAGAGATACCAATAATTATTGAACAACTCAATTGCCTTAGAAAGGCCAATCGATGAAGATGATACAAGGAATGTTTGAATAACTCGATTGCCTTTGAAAGGCCAATCGATGAAAATAATACAATGAATGATTGAATGACTCGATTGTCTTAGAAAGGCCAATCGATGAAAATGATACAAAGAATGATTGAATAACTCGATTGCCTTAGAAAGGCCAATCGATGAAAATGATACAAAGAATGATTGAATAACTCGATTGCCTTAGAAAGGCCAATCGATGAAAATGATACAAAGAATGATTGAATAACTCGATTGCCTTAGAAAGGCCAATCGATGAAAATGATACAAAGAATGATTGAATAACTCGATTGCCTTAGAAAGGCCAATCGATGAAAATGATACAAAGAATGATTGAATAACTCGATTGCCTTAGAAAGGCCAATCGATGAGAATGATCTGATGAATGATTGAATAGTTCGATTGCGGAATTTCTTCGCTTCCGCCATAATAAAATTTCTCTTTGGAACAACGGGATTACTTCCTGGAGCACACATTCGACAACCAACGACGGAAAGATAGCGACCAAACGCTAACAAACACTGAGGATAGTATCAAGACGGTTAAACCAACTAATACCGAAAATTACATCGTCCTAAGATAAGTTCACCACGATTAGATCCATCAACCAATCGCGGTCATTAAGCTTAATTCGGTATGATTCCGAAAATTCTTCCATCGTCAGGTAGACCGATGGTATGAGGTCCACAAGCAATAGGAATATCCCGAGATAAGTCTATTCAAGCATGATTCGAAAATGAATGAATGCGGTGTACCAGAATCAAAAGGTACACACAAGTTGAAATAAAATTACGAGTATACCTGAAATCATTCGGGCCACCGGATCGTCGATCCTCCTCATCGTATGAATCTGGGACTTGCCGGCCCCCGAACCGGATGCTCCGTCGATAAATACGAGCTCCAACTCTATTTGCTTCCAGTGTCTTAAGCAGCGTTGACAAAGCGATCGATTGAAAGGCGATTGCTTGAGCTCGAGATGCGCGGAGCCGACTTGGAGTCCCTTGGCAAAAACGGGCCTTATGCCCGAAATTCCCACAATTATAGCACGTGATAGACGGTTTGGACACTCGGTGCTGAAATGACCCGGCGTTCGACAAGTGAAACGGGTGATGGCCGAACTGGCCGCTCGGGAATGAGATCCCGCACGATTATGCGCCGTAGGAGGTCGCTCAGAAACGATAGGACTCACACGAGGCTTCTTGAAGGTTGAATGACCGCCTTCGGATTGATTACGCTTCGTTGATTTCTTGCTGACAAATGAAGGTTGTTGTTCCGCACTTTCCTTAGCAGCTGGCTCATACGGGAGAGTTCTCTCGATTAATCCGGTCAGAGTGGCGCAATGATGATTGAGCAACTGCACATGGGTCATCATGGCCTGCATAAAAGTGAGTGGATCAACCCGAACATCTCCTGATCGAGCCGAGTCCTGGGCACGATTTCCTGGTAGCGAGTGATTATTTCTCGGGTTTCGGTCCACACCGCGGCCTCTCCCCATGCATCCCCTGACAGCTCTCTCCATACTGAAGTAGGAAGGTCGCATAATGATTATATTTCCCGCATGATTAACACGTTATGATTATGTCATGAGATGATGAAAATGAGTACACATGCTCTAACTTAGTGATTATATGAATGATTTACTGAAGTTACATGATTATCTGATGAAATTCTTGAAATGATTATCTTGAATAACTTAACAAGATTGATAATATGATCATCAGTTGACAACTGAATAATGAAATGAATTGAGTAATTAATGAGTTAACATGATCGTCCTGATTATTAACTGAGTAATGAAATGAATTAAGTGATTGATGAGTTAACATGATCGTCCTAATCACAATGAATGATGATGTTTGAGGATTGTAAATTGATGAATGATGAATGAATGACTATTGCCAGAAATTATACCATGGCGTTAAAAATCTTACAGTTCTTTCGGTCTGATTGGCTCGGCATTTGCACAGGTCACACGTGACGCGAAAGTCCAATGATACTAGTCTGATGACGATGATTTCAAATGAGACATGACTCGGAAGGTAGTATTCAAAACCACTCTCCGATACCAACTCTGTAACACCCCAAACTAGGCGGATATTACAGTGCCGTAGATCCCCAACTAGGACCCACCAGGCAAATGAAAATGAATGAATTACACAAGATAAATGTAGTACCGAACTACATTACAACAATAATTACTCCGATGAGGAGTTTAGTTACAACACACCAGGACAATACCGAATACTAGTGTATTTTATATGAAGATAAAATACACAACACTGAATGAAATGGAGTATTCAAATGAAAGTCTGCAGCGGAAAATAAAGGACAATAACATGAATAACTGAAAGATCGGGGCCCCCTACTAGTATCACTAGGACTCCTCGACATCAACATGCTATTCCCGTGCGTTTGCCTTGCCGAAAAACAAAATCCCCAAACGGGGTCAGTTACAAAGAACAACAATCCTCAAGGGTTGAAAATACACAATCATGATTATATCTGAAGTTATGAAATATCCTGTCGAAACATACGCAATCAAACATGCTATATGCATCAACTAACAGTACGGCTCAAAGGGTGGCGCCACACTACGCCCGGGATGGAAATGTGTCCGTGCACAAGCCACCAACGATCGAATACACGCGTGGTCTTGTACCTAATCAGTCTCACGAGACACATTGACTCGTGTGCGCAGTCCAATGTGAGGCCAACAACCAACACACGACATAAATGTGCCCGACATGAAAATCCTACACATACCAACCGGCATGCCAGTATGACCCGGAATGCCACGTTATAACAAAAGTGACATCGAAAATGAATAATGACTCACCGAGGTGGAATGGTAATGAAATAAATGACAGCTCAATGAAAAGATTGGAACCGTCGTTCCTTATGACTGAAGTGATTAATTGACAACAACAAGTTTTGATACGGTTAATATAATGATGAATGAGTTATGATTATGAATGAACAACAAAAGGGATGAATATCCTTTTAACCGAGTAAGAATTAACTTACACAATACCGGTGACAATTATCCTTCCACGAACAACGTCCTAATTGAGATATCGGTCGCTCGAACAACCTTGAATTATACAATATCCAACAATCCGTTCAATATACGAATCAAACACGAATATAACGAACTCAAAACGTCGATACGATTAAACTAAGTCCATAGAGGCATTAAATCAAACACGTTGCGTCCAAACTCCGATTGTTTACAACTAAACCTCAACAATATCAACCTCAAATCCCCAAGAAGTGTTTCAAACCAACAAAACATCTCCAATACGATCAATAATCCGTTATGAATATCCAAAAACGTGATTATAACAACAATTAGTCGAAAATCCCTAATTCCAACTCGATTTTCAAGGTGTTCTTGAATAATTCCTCAATAATCCAATGAATCCTTATACAAACTCATAATCATATACATATCCCTTCATATAACATGATTATAACGTCCAAACATCATAACTCAACACAAAAGTCGAAATCCAAGGTGTTGAAGAATATTACCTTTGAAGATCCAAGTATTTTAATCCGAAGAACACGCGTTAGATTGATTATCCGGGCTTCACGATCGAAAGGAGATGAAGAAAATCAAACACTCAAATGATTTGTGAACGAAAAACCCTCCCTCAAGCTCTCTCTCTCGGTTGTAGGTGAAGAAAAGGGGAAGAAATGAGCTGAAATGCTCAAAAAATGAATTTATAGGGGTTGACTACCCTGCCGGACACGGCCCGTGCCGATCGGCCCGGGCGTGTCGCCTGGTGGCAGCGAGGGACTCGGCCGTGTCTGCTTGACACGGTCGCGGCGCTGAGGTCCTTCCGACCGATGACCGTCCGATAGCGACTCGGCATGACTCGACCATGTCCCGGGACACGGTCGGGCGTCTGGCGATCGATTCGCTTATCGGAAGAGTTCGACTCGGCCGTGCCAAACGACACGGTCGAGTCACGTGGCGAATACCCGGCATTTCCGGACGAGTACGGCACGGGCCGTGTCGGACGACACGACCGGGTCCGGTCGGCAGTGATCGGTCAAAAGCTGAAAAATGAGCGGGTGAGCTAAAACGACCATAACTCTCTCGTCCGGACTCCGATTGACTCACCGTTTGAACCATTGGAAAGCTAACTCGATGCTCTATAATATTGCAAAGATTTAGAATTTTTGGAGTTACCAAAAATTAATGGTGATCAAACAAAGTCGAACTCATATGAGGAAAGTTGCAACAATGAACAATAACGATACACAACTCGAAGTTTTTCCGAACGGTGAACACGGTGAATGAACATGATTGATGAATGATTATAATTGAGTGAAAATACACTGAGTGACAATTACAGGCTGATAATTACTGAATGAAAATGAATGAATTACAACCGGGTATTACAGCGCAAGGGGATTGGTTGGGAGTGAGTGAAGGGGAGAGTAGTTGAGTGATGACTCCCCCCACCCTTATGAACTTTTCGACACCTTCCCCATATACTGCACTCCTCCTATCTGATTTAATCCAAGATCTATCCATTACTAACTACTGAATTCTAACAACAGCTCGGCAGATTACGTGCTCTTACCACTGAACTTGTCTTCTGCAAAGTATTCAGATATCTTTCTTTCAGCAAGGAAGAAAATCTACATAAATAAATTTGAAAACCAGTTAGATCGAACCAAACTTAATATGAGTAAATAATCCACTTAGCTCTAAGGGACACATTTATGATAATCAATGACACATTCTCTTCAATCTAATCATGCAATACTCTTCAGCTCATGCATTGACAACCAAATATAAAGTTTTATCACATCAACCAAGTACTCTACAGCTCACGCATAAAATCTTGCCAATGAACAAAGACACTAAAACTTGCATCAAATCTTGCACAATACTCACATACATACACATAAACAAACTCAAACGGAATCAGCACCAACACTATCAACAAAGACAGTATACAGACATGATCCCCAATTAACATTACTCACACAGGCCCCGATTAAGATTAACATCACTCAAACACAATATATAGAAACACAATTAACATCACCCAAATATGACCCCCAATTAACATATATACAGAAACAATACACATATACACATATATCTTGAACCCCCAAAGAAAACCCCCAAACAATACACTCAAACAATACACATATATTCCACAAAATCCAAAACCAATCCACAGAAAAACCTTTTGTTCAGAATCTCTAAAGAAAAACCCCATACAAAGACCTTACTTAGGAAACTCAGAAACATACACAATACTCACATACATACATACACAATATACAGAATCACATACATATACACATATACCTTGAACCCCAAAAGAAAAACCCCCAAACAATACACTCATACAATACACATATATTCCACAAAACCCAAAATCAATCCATAGAAAAAACCTTTTTTCAGAATCTGTACAGAAAAACCCCAAAGAAAGACCTAAGAAACTCAGAAACACAATACTCACATACATACAGAAACACATACAGAAACCCCACCACACATTCTGTGAAGAATAAAAACAAGAAAGACCTTACCTAAGCCAATTCGTACAATGTCACCAGCAGACGTCCGATTATGAGCAATTTCGCCAGCAGACATTCGATTATGAGATGAATAAAAGAAAATGTGTGAGTAACAACTATAATAAAAGCTAGATTGAAAATATCCCCAAAAAAGTCGATGAAACTGAAAAAATCTCGAACCCTAATAATCAGTCTCCGCAAGAAAATAGCTTAATCGCGGGTGAAGTGGTCGAGTATGCTGTAGTCGCGAAAGAGTTCTATATCCGGCTCCACCGATTCGACGAAAGGGGTTTTTGGTTTGATGAAGGTGGTAATTGCGGCGGAAATAGAAAAAGAAAAGCATGGGCCTTCATCGGGTGAAGAAGATGATACCGACTCCGTGTGGCTAGTAACTCTTGGCGGAGCCTTCTTTTTGCTATGGAGCGGTGGGAAAAATTTTGCGGAGGAAATGGTGGGAAGGCCTGAGTGTTTATTGGAGCCAACTGAAAAAAAAAATTGAGGCTTAAAATATACACCTCACTATTGTAAAAAAATTCATAAAAAATGAAATTTCACACTTTTTACTTCAGTAATTATAAAATTAGCGAAGTCTTTGTAACTTAAAATTTCTAACTAGCTCCTGGTTTTTTGTTTGGTACCATTTACTGAAGTCTATGTGTGTTGTTTACTTCAGTAAATTGAAAAGCGAAGTTGTTGCTTGTTTTTACTTTGCTAATATACATTACCGAAGTGAGACGTACCGAAGTCTTTGACGTTTATTCTACTAGTGTATCAAAAATTCTTATTTCACTATCTTCAATTAGACATTCATATTGAGTATAGTAAAAAATTTGATGAACTTACATTAATGACCGATTGCACAACAAAAGTATATATTAGAAAAAATATGGATATTAGTACAATAAAATTAATTGATGCAAAACAAAAAACAAATTTACTCACTTTTGAGAAATTAGATTTAAGATTCATATTGCTTACATAAAAAATAAATTATGATATTTAGTTAATTACAGTAACTAAAAATAGTAAAACACACATTGCAAAAACACACACTTAATCACATATCACTTCCGTCCCCTAAATTTATTCCTACCTTTTCTTTTGTTATGTCTCCTAAATTTATTAATATAATGAATACTAATTGACTTAACACTACACAAATATGAGACTCTTTCTCCAGTTATCTTACACTTCATAATATACTCAATAATTTTTTTATTAAGATTTACTTTGAAGATCCTCAAGAACAAAATTGAGGAACGAAAATAGTATTTTTTAGGTCTTATGCTCTGTCATGTGTCCTACGGGCGAACATTTAGTCCATAATAAAAAAATACTTTTACGGTATAAATTTCTTAATATATTGTGATTATATTTTGAGAGACGATACATTGTTAAAGTTCAATATGAAAAAGAAAAATAATATAAAACTGATGCTCAACTAAGTAGTTCTCTTTTTGGGACTCCATTTCCTCTAGATTGAGGCCGGTCATTTTGGTTTCAGTTTTTACCTTACAAATAATTTTTTTTTTTTTTATGATCCAGGTTGAATCTTGGGGGTTGTAGGTCCGATCCCTTATTTCTACCCCCGATTAAATCGCAGGTTATGCCTCAGCAATCCGGTTTTTGAGGATGCTTCAACTGAATAAATATACAAGGTTTAAATCCCTGAAAAGAGCGGATGCTCCCACGAGGATTCGAACCCACGCTGCATGCCACCAGCGCGAAAGATATTCCCCTCCTTTGCCACTGAGCTATGCCCTGGGGGTAATAATTTTTTGTTTGCGTTTAATCTATTCAGGCTTAACAATTCAAGTTTTTCGATTATCGATTTTAAACTGGTTCGGTTTCGGTTTCCCTTTCATCTTTTATCAGATTAATTTACTACATTTATCAACAAGTATCCCTAGGAATCACGAAATCGAACAAATATCGGACAAATTGGACTCAATTTAAAAGTAAACTACTTTAATGAATAATTATTGAAATTGTAATGAAATTATCAAAAATAGATAAAACTATTTTAACATTGTATGTATTTCAATTCGGTTGGGTTTATTTTTTCGGGTTTCTCAACAACACCAAAACCAAACCAAATGTTTTTTTTAAGAAAAACATTCTGATTTTATTTAAGTTTCGATTTGTCGATTTTTTTCTTCAGTTTTCAGTTTGTGGTTTGGTTTTTCCACACCCCTGATTTCCTCACCTCAATGTGTAAATCTTTCTATTTTAATGTATTAATAACATAAGTCCTCACAAAAATCCATTAATATAAGACGGTCGGGAATACAATTATCTCGAATAGTAAATTCAAACAAATGAGGGTTTTTCTGCAGACAACTTTTACCATGACGACAGTTTATCTTTATATTTCCTCCGTTATCTTATTATTGTAACATGTTGATTTTTACACTGTTCATACTCTCTCTTTTGACCATTGTTTGTGATTTATACGTATGGGAAAAAATAGTAATATAAGATATTGTTAGACTCGTCTAAAAATATATTCTCTAAATATTGACTTTTTTAATTTTTACAAACATATAATTAAAGATAATACTAATCAAAATTGTGTATTGACAAACATAAAATTTCAAATATTATAATTATAAGGAAACATAGGCAGCATTTATGTAATTATTGATTTGTGAACCCCACAATCACTATTTTACTTTTTGATACAGGGTTTATTTCTTACACTGAATCTGGGATAATGTGCCCCACATGATCTTGCTACCAGTTAAATCGCGAGATGTGTATCTGGCTCCCAGGTTCTTAAATATCCTCAACTACCACGCACAAGGAGTCGTCCCCCAAGTGATTACTCCATGCTGGACCCCCCCAAATCCAACCGCAGGTTCCCACCGAGATCTGGCCTCCCACACTGCCGCTTGAAGCCCTCAATATTTAATTGTTCCACCAGCGTACCTCGGAGGGCTAAGTCCTAACTCTTAGTCAAAGACTAAGGGATCATTGGGCCTTGAGAAATTCAATTCCAAAGTGTTGACACTAGGAATTGAACCCCTAACCTCCAACTAAATTGAAGGTTAGGTGGCCAACTGGGCCAAGTCATTTGGTTCACAATCACTATTTTCAATCACCTAAAAGATATCATACCAAACTTCTGTTGTCACATCTAGGGGTGTTACCGGTCCGGTTCGGTCCGGGTATTGGCTTAGCGGGCCAGACCCGGTAAGGTTACCGGGTATCTGCGAGCAGGGCCGATGTAATCGGTTCTAATGTCGAACCAAACCGGTCCTAAGCCTAACGGTACTTTAGACCCGAGACCGTAAGACCCGAACCGGTTAAGAACCGATAAGACCGGTTCATGTACTCATTAATTGCAAAGCAGGCAGAAAAATTACTTGTGGATTCGATAATAACCTGCCTAACTTAAGTTTCAAAATACATAGACAAATTAAGTACATCTAAATTAGAGCTTGAACATATTCTTTATAGACGCAAAATAGATAGACAAATTTTAAATAATTTCAATAGCTACTTTGCGATTACATTCAAAATAATAACCTCCGAACATGTTCATCATAGGCTAAAAAACATCATAAGCAAGTTAACCAATCATCATAATAAAAATATGAGTTAAGTAAAGATATAATAAATATATAAATAAAATAAAAAAAAATAATTAAAAATTACTGTGTTTTTACCAAGGTTCTGGTTTTCGGTCCATTTGCCGGTTCTTACTTGATCTTGTATCCAGATCGCTAACGTTTCGGGTGAGTATCGGTCAAGGTATTATCGGACGGTTACTCAGTATCTTGGGCCATTATTTTTAATCACATCTACGTGACTGTTCAAACATCATCTGGCTCAATAATTTTATATTTATGTTTTTTATTTTTTTAAAAATTTTATATTTAATATATTTACGCAATCAAATTAAACAATCTAACTTTTACATTTTAATCTACATCTCATAATACTATCAATACCTTTTAATTTTTAATTTTCACCACACATTTATCATTATTACTTAAACATTATATACACAATCTATCGAACCTTGAACGTGATAGAGAGCATTAAAAAACTTCTGTATATCTTTTGCATCACATCAAAGCGTTATTCATAGATTGGATCTCCTTCCATCAACAACGAATTACAGGGAAAAAGAAGAAGAAATGATGCCACAAATTTCCTTCTCCTTCAAGTTTCAGTTCAGAAAAAAAAAAATCTTTCTACTACGAAACAACAGTATAAAGAATGAAATCTGTAGTATCGTTGATCCGGGCACCATCACCGCACCCCGTGGACCCAATACGACGCATTATAACAGCCGTGACGTCCCTGGCAGCACCGCTGTCATGGTGCGGGTTGGTGTTATGGTCGTCGTGGGCGGCAGGAGGGTGGTAGTACATCCGGGCAGTTTGTGGGCAGTGAGAGTGAAATCTGGAAGCAATTCTCAAACCTGCATCCAAAAGCTCCGCGTACTTCCCCATCTCCCCTGCCTGCCTTTTGAACCCCGTAATCAGTAAAATTAACTCCTTGGTTCAAGGATAAAAAAATGAAAGGGAACAGGGGAAAAATTTCCCCCAAGTACTTATAATAATAGAATTGGTGTTTGCGCCTATACGTCAATTGGGAGGGAAGGAGGGAGAATAGGGTCTGGAAATGCGGGTATAGTACGCCCTCCGTTAAAATGGCACTTCATTTTTATGCAGAACTCCTCTCTCTCTCCGCATCTTATTCACATTTATATAATCAAAATATGTATAGTGTTTCACGAAAAAAGTAAAAGACAGCAAATTAATTGTATTCATAACACTGATAGAGGGGTTTTTATATAGGCATTACAATGAGAATCCTTCCATACATAGGATTCTTAGATAAGGTAAGACATCTAATAGGATCCTACTACCTCTAGAAGGATCTAGAACTTTCCATCTATATATCTGCAACCAGTATTAGGTAAGGCATCGGGAATAATAATTTTAAGCAGTCCACGTGTCGAGCACTAATACAACAATGGTGCAGAAGATGTTGCCTTCGTAAAAACCTATTCCAAGTCAAAACAAAACCCCATGAAAAAAATAAAGGCTTGATGAGGAAAAGATTGCAACGCACCAAAATAACATGTCATGTATACCCCCTGATGTATACATAATGACTCCCCCTGATGAGTACCTCAAATCATATGAGTCAGATGCCAAGTTGTCCTCACAACAATACCAAGGAAAAACCCAGTGAGAAAAATACCTCTTGGTCTAAGTTGAACAGAAGTACAACGCATCATTGTATGGATGTTCTCATAGGTCGCCTCGTTAAAAACCTTACCAAGTGAAAATCCAATGGAAAAAAACAAACCTTGGTTTAAGGACAAAAAGAGCGCGACACATCCAAAGTGCAGAGTCGCTAAAGAATTATCCGAAAATCAAGTTTTCTAAAGTCTTGACCTCCATGCACTAAATCAGTCATAAGTTCTTTGATTCAATAGGTATCAACGAAACTGTAAGAACTTATGAAAACTAGACACACATAGCTTTTCATCCATATACAGTACGTAACCTAGATCGACCTGAGCATATCACAAAGCTCTATCGAAGCTGACTCAGCAAACTACGAGACATATGTCATACTTTGCAACAATAGTCATATATCACTCAACATGATGAATGTGATCAAATGGTTGGTTTCCTTGGAAAGTAGACACAAATCTTTCCAATGGTACCAATCTCACCATTTTCTAGCAAGTGTGCTACCCTGTAGGTCATATGGGAGATAAACCAATACATTCAGGGCAAATTCGGATATCGATATTCAAGTGTCTTTTTATCGAGATAGAGCGAGATTCAAGCTTCTTGTCAAACACAGACATTGCGTGAGCGCATCCAAGGCCATCACAGTGGCTTTACCGGATTATTACGAATGAGTACATCGAGTCAAACACGAGTACATAATACCGTACTTTTCTTTTAAGACTGCATCATCACTTAAGTGAGCCAAGCCTTATGATGACTTCGACTAATCATCGGGAATCATATAGGCATTATTTTATCGTCTCTTAGGGAAATCGTCCCTTAAATTGCCTTAAGCCAATTGATGAATACGCATCATCAAGTGTCCCAAGATCCTTTCATTCTTAACTTTGGATTTAGCGGAATCTCTTAGTCTCACAAGAGTACATCACTATAAACCCTTAGTTTTACACGCAAAATCTCCATATCTCTTCCAAATCAAGTATATACTTAGTATGCGTTCCCGACAATCACTTGTCGACGCGCTCCGTGGTCAGGAGCCACTTGATTTGAGTCTGATCCACCACGAGATCCTTTTATCACTTAACTTAGTTCCTCAATAAGATAAGATTTAACCACAAGATGCACATCAGTTTTTGGGAAACTATCTAACTGAAAAGATAATGGATGCTATAACATCCATTACGAAAGCACAACTAAGTTTTGTGTCATCGTAGTCGATTCCAGTGCGTTCATGAGAAACCTCGCTCCATGAGGTGAGTTTAACTCCTTCTCTCACTCGCCTTAACAAAGTATACAGATAGATCTTATCTTTGGAGTGTCGGCACCACTTCAACAAAGGGCTATCACTTTGTTCATACTGGAGTCGCATATATTTCCATTTTAGGCCAAGGCTACAACGTTGTAGATTTTCAACGAAGTATGGTTCAATTAAACTCACATTCCATGTTCTCATATATCGGCTTTATTCATAGAGTACTCTTTATGGATTGACATTCATTGAGGCGTCCCCCAATGATGACTATAATCCAGAATTACATGAGACGGATGAGTTCATTTGATCATATGATCAAGTTTCATGTACCAAACTCGCATACATTCTTAGCGAGAGTTTTTATCGAACCAAGTGGCATCCCAATACTCGATGAGATCCACGGCCTAGTAACACCGTCTACCACAATTTATGATGTTACCATTTCACTATTTATAGGTGACGAACGTCCATGACAGGACACAATCCTTGCAGATATGTTTGCAGCGTGTATTTAATCTCGTCACTTTAGGGAACTTGGTGAGGCACAGTAGGGACAAACTACGACAATTCCAAGTCGTTCTACTCGAACATGATCGTTCGCATCTCCCCCTAACGATGGGAAGACTGGTTCATCAAAGTGACTTACGAAATTATCTGCCAAGGTATATTTTAAGCGGACTATGAGTGAAAGCACATGTCATATTCATCATTTATAACCCATCATAATGCGTTGTGATGACGCACTTTGGCACATGAACATGTGGACGATAAAGGTTTTTTCATTGTTAACACAATCTGTTTAACAAAATGCATACTGTTACACTCGTAACTAAGCATTTGAATGATGATAGGTATAGGTGAATATGACATGTTGACCTATGCTACATAACCGCAGCTACTGGTCTTGAGAATCCAACAAAACCGCCACCATGCACCACCAGTATCGAACATAAAGAAACGATTGAACCGATGATAGGCCGTTGGTTTTATCGAACCTATAGTGCTTTCTTGAAGATTTCACTCCCTTCACCAGCCCCAAACACCTCAAAATTTCGTGAGCATGTATAAACGAGTGTTTAGGATTCCGAAACCATCAACCTTGTGGTCAGAAACCGGTCGAAATGACATCGAACTGGTCATTGGGACGACTGGTGGTATGTGAAAACTTCATTTAAATGGTTCACCTCCTTCCAAGTCTCCAAATGGCACCAAAATTTATGAGAAGGTAGCCTTGGATGTTAGGAAGTATTTGTTAAAATTTCACTTTAAGACTTGGTCTAAAATTGGGCGAACCAACCTTATAATGACTGGTCCGCAAGTTGAAAAACCATAAATTTAGGTTTCATCAACTTATCAATCATTGTCAAATGAACCACATAACGTATAATGTTATTACTCGAGTACGACCATTTGTGAACACCATAATAGCATCATAAGTCACCCAGGCTAATACTTATGATCATGTATGTATAAGAACTCAGTGAAAAGGGAGGACTCAGCACCATACTTATGCGAGTCACTACATTATTTTCTTTAGCATGGGAGGGCGTCTTCTCCTAATTGTGCCAAAGAATAGGCTTTACTCAATGAACATGGATAAGAAGGATCATCGGGGGGGGGGGGTCTTTGTCATCACACATGCTTATGAAAACAAGACGTAGATGACATAAATATCATCATCGGTCATGAGCCCTGCTCACGACTCCACCAACGTACTTTGGTGTCTTTGATATAGCTAGTTTCTTTGTTCAAAGAAAAAATAATGTCAATGGCAATACCGTGGTATATGGATCATCAAACTGTCCAAACTCCAGACTATTAAAGCCTAAATGTGTCAATGTCCCAATACATCTTCTGGTTACAAAACCGATGCAAGCCTGACCATATTGACTCATGAATATTTTTCTTTTCACATATCCAATACAAGTGATGCATAAGATTTTATTTCTAACAAATCATAATGAGATGCTATGAGTGATACACTTTGGCATATATATCATCGAGTCATAACATGGTTCAATTTCTACGGTACATATGTGACTAGAAAACACCATTCGGCATTCAACAACTTGAGCATTATACCGCTCATTGATTGTGATGACCTAGTCATCATAGTCACAATGGATTTATAAACCGAAATCCAAAAATATTGTGTTCCTTAAAAATAGATTAATACGCACTCAATTTCGCTTGTAAAATTTTACAAACATGAGCATAACGAACACTCTAACAACATAGAGATTTTATACCAGATACGATCAAAATGATCTATCATATTGAGTGCATAACATGGAAAGATTATATGCCTAAGGGGAAAAATTACGACACAAGTATAGTGTAAAACTACCATGCATACGCTCGACCTTCTTAAAACGGTGCGTATTTTGGGCTTCCCCAAGTAAACTATTTTTCAACATTTGAAAGATGATATTTTAGCATACAATGCATACCAAAAATTGCATCATCTATGGCGAATTCATCCAAAAAGGGGTTGAAAAACGTGTGTCATAAGACTGCTTGCAAATTTAAGATGGGAACCAAGTTGGTTGGGGCAAAAGTTAGCACAATCGCTGGAAATAAAATTCCGCACAGCTTGACCTTTGTTCACTAAAACAGCGATAACTCCCTTGTTTGGAAGGCTATGGACAAACGGTCAGATGTTCTGGAAACTAGACTTCCGTATATTTCTATACATAGGTTGTGCACCACACGGATCATTAAAATCAGATCACAGTGCATGTTTTAAGTGGCTGCTTTAGTATTTCCCAAGTTTAGTGAGAAAACAAGGTTGAGACCGTATCCAATGGCATAAGTGTTGATGCAAAAACATGGAAATGACAGGCATATGTGCATTTAATCACAGCAGTGTGTTCGATTTCTTATCTCGACTAATGATCCTTTCGGTAACTCCAACTTCGTAGACTTGCAGAGAAAGTAGGAATGTCGGTACAGCTAAGACTGTTTAAAAACCACTGATTCCATTTGAACTTTCAAAACATAAACAAATACCAAGGAGGATGCGCCTAGTCATGATCAAAAGTGTAGACAAAATCCACCAAAGTGCATCAAATCAACCAAGAATTTTAATTCTCAATTTGCAAGTATACGTCATAAAGCTATGTTATATGGATGCAACGCGGTGCATCAATATTAAGCATTTTGAACCATGAGACATAATGAATATACCATAACCAACTCGTCTTGACCATCCAATAAGATCGACTAAACATAGTCAAATGTATAAGGCACATGCCTTTACAAATACTTGAAAAAGTATTCAGACCTACAGTCACACGAACTATAATCGAGGTCAACGAATTCATGTACTTAACGCAATATACCATTGCTTTACATGTTGAAATTCATGAGAATTACTCTTATATTCTTTCATATATTATATTGCAAGGAGACGGTGCATGACTACACCCAATGCATTCTTTTATTTTAATAAGATGAAAGATGGAGTTTTCAAAGTATGGGATTGGGTCAAGACCAACGTGGTGGTCCCTCAATTCAACGTGACAAATCCGTCACAAATCGATTTTCACCACGATATATCCGTCGCAATCGATGTTTGTCCCATTTGTACATCACAAATTCGTGACTAGTCATGAACAAGTCATAACTTTACCATTACCGATAATGTTCTTTTTTTTCAATTGTTGGTTTAAAATTGACAAAACGACGAGATCAACTCGCACCCAAAACATGGTGTATACAACAACCACAAATATCGACTTTCAACAATTATCCGTGACTCCTCCAGGACCGTCACACAGTTTACTTCGACATACGAAAGTGATACCACCTCTCATAGTCTCATCCACCGCAAAGTAGCATGGGAGATAAAGAACCCAAATACCCGATTCCCCAAAAAAAAATTTCCCAAAAGAGAGAAATTGAAAAACGGAAACTTTAATAACATCTTACGGGTACTTGGTTCTATATTTGCTTTGATCCTTGAACGGGATAATAAATATGGCTTCTCTCCATAGCGTGCACATCATCATGAACAACATATTTTCCTATATGCACGTAAAACATAAACATGGTAAGATTCATAAGTGTACAAATCAATGACCAAATGAATCATTAATTAGGAAAAGATGGAGAGTTGAGAAATGCCCGAAAAAGGCTACTGGGCTCGATAATCGGCAGAAAAAGGACTCGGGCGCGGTGGTGCAGCTCGTTATTGGATGAGGTCGGATCTCCAAATTTCCTCGTAAAAATATGCTTTTGTTCGGCAGCAGATTCAGTAATCAATACTACTCAGAATCCGATCTCCACCATTGAATATATAGATATTTGTGTTGGGAAGTTTCTGTCAAAATTTCACACCGATCCGACGGTTAACGAATCGGAAAACATGATTTTGGTACAACTGCGCTGTGTAGAAAATTTACGCGCGGAAATTCTCGTTTCTCGATTTTTTTGTGTGTAAAAATCTGCTTCTTTTCTTTTACACAAAAATTTCAAGAGCACAGCCATTTCCAGCATCTCACAGCAAATAAAATTCTTGACGCCTCTGTTACACAACAATCTGATAAAGAAAGGTAAGAACTTTTAAACCCATCATAGTTTCCTTTTCTTTCTCAAATCTTTTCAACAAACTAGTGCCCAGCAATATTCAACCGATCGACATTTCAACCCTTCAATTCATCATAAACCAAACCCCAAAATTCCAAGTCTTGAACCCGAAAGCACCCGCAGACATCAACACTCGATTCACTCACCCCAACCAAATCCAAAGCCAGCCACCTCTCTCACTGAATCGCTTAACCAATTCCCATAGCTCGCAAATTCAGACGACTGTCGGACCAACACTGCCGACAGTATAATCGGGTAGAAAGAAAGGGGTTGAGACTCACTTACCTTGATACACCACTTCAAACTGGTTCAAATCGGACCTTGTCTCCCAAATCGCCTTTCTTTTCTTCCGCCGGGGAAATCGAATTGGAGTTTGGAATAAACCGAACTGATTTCTGGAACCAAGTGGAGCAAACAGTCAGCATTGATCTTAACAGTCATCGCCGACCTTCCGTCAACCGGCACAGGTCACTGAAATCGCGGCCTTCATAGATCACGAGCGAGAGAGAGAGAGAGAGAAAGAGAATTGAGGAGATGGGTCGGGACTGAGAGGAGGTTTTCAATCGGGTAAGATGACGCCGGGTGGGTTGCTTTGCGGCGGGTTGGGGTGGCGGCGGGACTGGTGGAGAAGATGACCGGAAATTAGGGTTTATGCCAAAAATTCAATTTTTCATTTTTTTTATTTTTGGAATTTTTCAGAGAAATAAAACGGGAGGGGATTTTTTCTTGCTCAATTGGGGACTACGTGCTGATAACGTATTTCAGGAAAAAATAAAAGACAACAAATCAATTGTATTCATAACACTGATAGAGGGGCCCTTATATAGACATTACAATGAGAGTCCTTCCATACATAGGATTCCTAGATAAGGTAAGACATCTAATAGGATTCTACTACCTCTAGAAGGATCTAGAACCTTCCATCTATGTATCTACGATCAGTATTAGGTAAGACACATCCCGAAACATATAGTTTATTTTATGGGATGTGAATGACTATTTTGCCCTTGAAACAATTATATCATCACGATTGTGTTATGTGAATTTTTTCTATAAATAGGACTTTATTTATTAATAAAAATCATAGAGTCATTCTCTCTATTCACTCTCCATAATATGTAGTTTTATAACACGTTATCAGCACGACTCTAACCATTCAATTAATGACGAGAGTATGTTGTATCTTAGTGATGGTTACAAACAAACACAACTTCCTCTCTAATTAGGATTTTACATATGATAATAATTTATCTATAATCTCCTTCCATCTCAATTACCAACACTATATCATCATAATAGAAGTCTGGATTTTTTACTCAATTCATAGCCAAATCAGGACCATCATAACTATCTGACCAAATTCCTTTCAAAATCAACACGAAAACCCATAAGTCAGAATACCACCACCCAGATTACAGACACCAGACAGAAGGTTGAAAATGTAACCCTTGAAATGGCAACCACCCTTCTCCCACCGAAAAGCTAATTTTGATTCACCTTAAAAACGGAGTAGCACACGTCACCACCAACAGCCAAAATCCCTCAACTCCCTGACCCGACCTATGATGGTCGACTTGGCCGAGGCGATCAAGAGCCTTGCATCGAATAACTCCATCCAGGTTATCGTATTCACCATTTCGGGTCGAGCCTTCTGCTCCGATATTGACTTAAGCACAATCATGGACGTTTTTCAAAGGAGACGTCAAAGATGTAGATCCGATCTTGCTTGTCCCTTTAGTTCCCAATCGTGCACGACGATAACCAAATCAATTCGTGGGACGCCTTTAAGAGGACGGCAACAAGGCGAACCATTCGGGGCTGAATCAGATGGTGGGTTCTAGACGGCGTCGTGGCAGATTAAGAAACGGTGGTAATGCAAAGGAAAGGTGGACATGATTTACTGAAGTATTCATAAATTTTGATTATAATTAAGGCGGTTAGCGGTCAAAGTACACTCGATAACTGTTCGAGAACCGTATGATCAGTGGCGGATGTTAGGAATGCCCTTGAATGCCACTAAAAGGATGTTGAATGAAGGCATTGTACTTGTAATTATGTAAATCATTAATATAAGGCAATGGATGTTTCTTTATTTACCGGTAGTTACTGGCATTCCCAACTCGTAAATATAAATATAGAAACTAGTCTGTATATTTGAGAGCAAAACGTTCCACTCCTTATTAGATAAGGGGGTCGGCACTGGAAAGGTTTATAGCTCAAATACTTAATCGTTCGCAAGTCGATAAAACTTGACTGGGCGTTAAGTTTAGGTGAAGACTTGTATAACGTGTTCTTTGACATGGAGAGCCTGTCGAATGCTAATGGTTAGTGGGAGCACACGTTATAGGTATGTTAATTGGATTAGTATACTCGAACCGACTCACCCTCGATTCGTCGCACGGATTTCACTTCGAGACAGTCAATGACGGAATCGAAAGGTTGTGATAGGTATCGTGAACCTTCGACTTGAGGATTTAGTAGGGATGTGCTTATGACGTCAAGATTTTCATTAGAGTAGTTCGACCCTGTAAACCAGGAGGCGGGGGTCAACCTCGACGTGCATCTTGACGGCAGTAGCAGTCTGCCCATCAATACCAAGATAAAATTCTTTCTCCCATTAGTGAGCGGGTTAGATGTCCTATGCGGTTATTGGTAGATGAGATCACAAGTCTTTGGCCAAAGCATTGGAGCTAGTTGTATTGGATACACGAGAGCTCGATGATCTCGATTTGCATTAACGCATGCATAGCGTCAAGTACAGATAGGGTTTGACTAACCGTGACCCTATGACTTGATCTGGACATTTGAAAGAAGGGTTTATACGTATACTAGTATTCACGACAGAATGGTTGTTGAATGATCTCAATCATTCGTTCTCAGTTGGGGTACAGTGTAGGCCACCAGGATGGCCAGGTGGTGCTACTACTCTTTGGTTCCTCCCATTGCTGACTGAGACGGACCTACCGATTCGCGCAATAGGATTGAAGACGAAATGAATCAAGCTTATTCTCTCATAATGAATATTAGATATTGGATATCTAAATTTGTGACATTGGATGTTTAAATTGATTTATTGGATAAATTAATTTACGGCCTAATGAATTAAATTAATTACTGGGTGATAAATATAATTTATGAATATAATTATTTTTTGGAGAAATTGATTATGTTATTATGTATTTGATATGATTAATTAATTGAATTAATTGATCGATATAAATACATCGGAACGGAAACAGAGTTTATCTGTTTGGACTCACGGGAGTCCGAAACGAACCGAACTCGTCCGATTTCTACATGCCCCCCTACATTTCCACCCACCTTCCTTTTGGACTCTTGTTTTATTTTTTAATGAATGATAATTGTCATGGTGGGTCTAGTACACATATGCGTATGTTGTTGCATGTGGTGGGAGTTGAATAAAAGGATGGAAGACTTGTATCTCTTATCACCCCATTGATTCCAACGTGAGAGAGAGTGTGACAGAGAGAAAACTTTTCTCAAAGTCTTCATCATCTTCTCCAAGTCTTCTTCCATTTTTCTTCACAAGTTCTTGATTTTTGTTGGAGGAAAATTGAGAAATAAAAGAGAGAAAGTGAGTTATACACTTAGAGTGTTATAATCACAATTAAAAGTTTCATCATTTAGCTCTAGCCGTATCCTTGGAGGATAGCAAGGTGATCGTCATCCCGTTCGTTTCTCCGGCACGTGGCAAGTAGAGGTGTTGTAATTTCGACGTTGGATCATTTAAGTGCTTGGAGTGCTTTGGATCATAGGGAAATTCGTTTAAAGCTTGGGGAATAACTCAAGAGAAGAAATCCATTTAATCAACGGACTACAAGGGTGAGTTTCTAATATCTCTTGTGATTTCGTTTATATATTCGTATATACGTAGCTCGATCGATCCTCGTAGGGATTCGGATCGAATTAATTTTCGTTTTACCATTTCCGCTGGGCCTTCGATTTAGGCACCGAATCCCAACAGTGGTATCGGAGCGTAGGTCTTGCGATTGTATATACGATATTGGCACTTGGAATGCTTGATTAGATGGTATATGATTTGGAATCATAATCGTATTAATCGTTGATTTTCTATTGTTCATCCAAAAAATTATTTTTTCATGATTTTATGTTACAATGTAAATCTATTTTTCTTTTGAAAAAGTGATTTAAAGTGTAATATAAAGATTAGAAAAATGTTATTTTTGGAATCGGGACGAAAAATGAGCCGAAAACGCATGTCGGACCCAAGCAGATTTGGCCGGCCGCCTCGCGATCCGAGGCGTGCAGATCGTGATCTGGACCGTGATCGCCACGCTCAGCGATCTGTGTCGGCGGTGCTCGGCTGACTGCCGGCGCTGGCAATGGTCTGGTCCTGCCGACCTTTCGGCACTTCAAGTGCTCCGGCCGTGTTTTTCGACTCCGTTTTTTATATTTCGTTCGATAATTAATTTCCTAAAAATTAAATTGGATTTAATTTGACTAAGATTTAATTATGGTAATTTTATCTTAAGGGAATTAATTTAATGAAATATTTTATCGTCCAGAATAATAATATTATGGTTGTTTGAATTAATTGGATTAATTCATTTTGAATGAATCGGTTGGATCGGTTTGTATTGTTGATTGGATCAATATATCTCTACGCTTTCCATTTATATAATATTTATTGGATGAATGCATTTGAATGGGGATGTGGTTCGTGGACTTAGTTTTTTGAATCGTTCGTTTTATTCGATTGGGTTGTAAAGGCCGTTTTGAGCCTATTTATTTTACTAGAAATATTTGTATCTAGGATCCAATTTTCAATGTAAAATTTATATGTAATGACGAAGACCGTAGGAAGATCCGTTTCGAGAAGACGAAGATTCAAAACGAAGACTTGTAATTAGATTACGGAGTTTTTGTTTTCTAGGAACGGTCCATGAACCACATGTTGGGTAGCAACTAGGTTGTGAGTGGTTGTTTCATATTGTATGAATGCCACAAACTCGCTTAAATGAATTAATGTGCAAAGTGTAACGTTAATCGCGAAAATTCTCCCACGACAAATTATTAAGTTTATAAGGTTTCATGGTTTTCCTTCCATCCATCGAGCTTTCGGGAAATTGAAATCCAAACCGGATGTGCTATGCTTCCGAGTTATCGGGGTAGTCGTTCGGGGAGGATGGATAAATTACCAGGAGCGCATTGGATGCCTTCGGTTGGAGCTAATTTTATCCCTAGAAACCTGATAGGTTGCCGCATAAGATTCAATTGTGAAACTGATTTGCGTCGATGGTATAAACTTAACTTGTTCACGGACCATAGAAATCGTATAGGTTGAGGGGAGTGAACAAGGGGAAAAAGAAGATCGAATCATCCATTATATGGGTTGGTGTTGGACACCACTTTATGAAAATTAATAGACTAGAAACCTGTTTGGTTGCCCTCTATTAAAATTTATAAAGAACTCGATCACCACTATGAAGTAGAGTGACGATACTTCCGGATTTCACATGGGAGTGTGTTATTCCGATAAAAGTAGTAGGAGCTGGGTAATAAGAATATAAAAGACCTTAATTATATACTCAGATCATAATTATAACAAGTCACTAATTAATCTGTTATACTTAATGCAGACATAACTCTCAATATGACAATGAATCCACTCGCAATTCTACTCGAAAAGAACATCCTGATTGGACCTAACTTTGTGGACTGGCTCCGCAATCTGATGATTGTCCTCAGTATAGAGGCACTGGGATACGTCTTGGAGACGGACATTCTGGCGCCTCCTGTGCGGACCAGAGCCAATCAGGAAGAGATTGAAAACCACAAAAAGTGGGTTAAGGATGACGTAAAAGTCTGTGCCTACATGATGGCTTCTATGTCTAATGAGCTTCAGAGAGTTCATGAGAAAATGACTTCTGCTAGGCAGATTCTATCTCACTTAACTGAACTTTATGGTGAGCACAGCAGAACTGCTAGATATGAGATATCCAAGCAACTGTTCGGTGCAAGGATGAAGGAAGGTGAGAAGGTTGGGGAACACGTCCTCAAAATGATATCCATGATCGAGAGATTGGAGGCTCTTGATTTTAAAATGGATACTTCTCTCCAAATCGACCTTATCCTACAGTCTCTCCCTGATTCCTTCTCACAGTTTGTTATGAACTTCAACTGCAATGAGATTGCATGTAATTTAGTTGGGCTAATGAACAAACTTGTGACCGCTCAGTCTCAGATGAAGACTCCGCGGATGAAGGAGTCTGCTCTTGTGATTTCTTCTGGACCTCGGAGGTCTAAGAACAAGAAGAAAAAGACCAAGAAGCAGACTGGAACACATGTCAAGGACTTCAAGGGAAAGGGCAAGGCCCCGATGGTTCCGAAGAACAAGAAGAAGAAGGATGCTTGTCTCAAGTGTGGTGAGCTGGGCCACTGGGCTAGAGACTGTCCGATTCTTCATGGCACTTCAGGTACAGAACTTTTAGTTTTGGAAATAAATTGTTCTGCTACTGTATTTTCTACTTCCTGAATACTCGATTCTGGTGCTAGTTCTCATATTTGTACCGTGAATCAGGATCTGGAACAAAGTAGGAAGCTTGGAGATGGAGAAGTTATGATCACAGTCGGAAGCGGGCATAGTGTCGAGGCGACCGACATAGGATCACTTCTTTTGGGTTTATAATCCGGCTTTGTTTCGACTTTAGAAGATGTACTTGTTTTGCCCAAGGGGCATAAAAACATCGTATCCATTCCGGTCATGGACCGAAAAGGCTTTTCATTTTTCATTAGTGATGGTTCCTGCAAAATTTATTTCAGAAATAAACTAGTGGGTACTGCTACATTGTTAAATAGATTGTATCATCTAAATCTCAGCAACAAAGTAGTTGTGAATACTATGACTAGAAAACGTGGTAGGAATGAAACCAATCAAGTTTTGAAATGGCATCTTAGACTTAGTCATGTTGGTCAGACCAAGGTTTACAAGATAGAAAAAGATGGACTTATGGGTCCATTGGGATCGGATCCCTTTCCTACTTGTGAATCTTGCCTTAAAGGCAAAATGACCAAGTCCCCCTTCACAGGGACTTTTGAAAGAGCCGGTGACAAACTGGGATTAATCCATACCGACGTATATGGTGCTTTTTGGAAGCAGCACGTGACGGATATCAATATTTCATTACGTTTACAGATGATCATACTAGGTATGGTTATGTATACTTAATGAAATATAAATCCGAGGCTTTTGAGAAATTCCAAGAATTCAAGGCCCTAGTGGAAAAACAAACTGGTAATTATATCAAAGCACTTCGGTCGGACCGGGGTGGTGAGTATATGAGTACGGAGTTTGATGAGTTCCTGAAGGAACATGGAATAGTTTCACAACTAACACCTCCAGGTACTCATCAGTTAAATGGTGTGTCAGAAAGAAGGAACCGGACCTTGTTGAACATGGTCCGTTCCATGCTGGGCTATACTGACTTACCGATTTACCTGTGGGGGCATGCACTCCTGACTGCCACTTACATCTTGAACATATGTCCTTCCAAATCCGTTCCTAAAACTCCACATGAGATGTGGGAGGGCAGGAAACCAAGTCTTAATCATATTAGGATTTGGGGATGTCCCGCCTATGTCAAGAAGACTAAGGTGGAAAAGTTGGAAGTGAGGTCTGCGAAGGGACGTTTCATTAGATTCCCGTCTAGGACGATGGGTTATCTATTCTACATGCCCGAAGATCGAAAGATCGTTGTTGCTTTACAAGCACACTTCCTGGAAGATGAGTTCATTCAGGAAGGCGGGGCAGGTAGAAGTATTTCTTTAGAAGAATACAATAAAACTCCTCGGGAGACATCTGTGCAAGAACTAGAACCGAACCTTCTGAAACACAAGTACAACCACCTCGTAGGTCTAGTAGGGTGTCTCATTTACCTGAGAGGTATGGGCTTGTGCACTTGGAGGAGATGGGTCTCCATGAGGTTCCAAGTGATAGCCAAGAGACCGACCCAACGACCTATGACCAAACGATGGTGGATGTAGACTCCGCGAAATGGCGTGAAGCTATGAAAGCTGAGATAGACTCGATGCATGTCAATCAGGTCTGGACTCTAGTAGACCGCCCCAAGGGAATAGTGCATATTGGGAACAAGTGGATCTACAAGAGAAAGACTGATGGTGATGGAAAGGTTGACGCCTATAAGGCCAGGCTTGTGGCAAAGGGTTACACCCAGAAGGAAGGGAGCGATTACCATGATACCTTCTCGCCCGTAGCCATGATCAAGTCTATTCGCATGATGATTGCTATAGCTGCATACCACGATTATGAGATATGGCAAATGGATGTAAAGACGGCTTTCCTTAATGGACTCCTCGAGGAGGAAATCTATATGGAGCAGCCTAAAGGCTTTGTGTCCGAAGTCGATATTCAGAAAGTGTGCAAGCTTCAGCGTTCCATTTATGGACTGAAGCAAGCGTCGCGTAGTTGGAACCTTCGTTTTGACAAGGCGGTCAAAGAGTTTGACTTCGTGCAAAATGAAGAGGAACCTTGTGTATACAAGAGGGTTAGTGGGAGCAAGATCGCATTCTTAGTACTATATGTGGATGACATTCTACTAATAGGAAATGATGTGGGAATGCTCAGTTCTGTGAAAGCTTGGCTTTCGAGTAATTTCTCCATGAAAGACTTGGGAGAAGCAACCTATATTCTTGGAATTCGACTCTACCGGGATAGAGCGAAGAGAACAATAGGTCTTTCTCAAGCCCTCTATATAGATAAAATCTTAAAGCGATTTAAGATGGATGATTCTAAAAGAGGGTTCCTACCGATGCGACATGGAATAAAACTCTCCTTGAAGATGTGTCCTCAAAGTGAGGAACAACGAAAGGAAATAAGTAATATACCATATGCTTCGGCCGTGGGTAGCCTTATGTATGCTATGTTGTGTACGAGACCTGACATTACGCATACTGTAAGCGTGGTGAGTAGGTTTCAGGCAAACCCAGGTAGGGAACATTGGACTGCTATAAAGAACGTTCTCAAGTACTTAAGAAGGACTAGAGATATGGTTCTGATGTATGGCGGTGGAGAATTGGATGTGGTGGAATTCACTGATTCGGACTTCCAAGGACTGAAGGATGATTCAATGTCTACTTCTGGCTATATTTACTCTTAATGGAGGAGCAGTATCTTGGCGTAGCGCCAAGCAACGCGCGACTGCTGATTCCACCCGTCAGGCTGAGTATCAAGCAGCCTCGGAGGCTTCCAAGGAAGGGTTCTGGATTAAGAAGTTTCTGGGAGAACTTCAAGTGATACCATGTGCTGAGCTACCTATTTCGTTGTACTGCGACAACGACGGAGCTGTAGCGCAGGCCAAGGAGCCGAGGTTTCACAACAGCACCAAGCACATTGAGAGGAAGTATCATCTCGTAAGAGAATTTGTTTGCAAGGGATACATTGTGCTGCATAGAGTAGACTCAGCCGACAACGTCGGTGATCCACTCACCAAGCCACTTTCTCAGACTAGCTTGGAGCCTCATCTGGAGAACATGGGTATTAGATATCATAGTGTGTGGCATTGAGTGCAAGTGGGAGATTGTAAGGAGTATGCCCTCGAATGCCACTCAGAGGATGTTGAGTGAGGGCATTGTACTTGTAATTATGTAAATAATTAATATAAGGCAATGGATGTTTCTTTATTTACTAGTAGTTACTGGCATTCCTAACTCGTAAATATACATATAGAAACTAGTCCGTGTATTTGAGAGCAAAACGTTCCACTCCTTATTGGATAAGGGGGTCGGCACTGGAAAGGTTTATAGCTCAAATACTTAATCGTTCGCAAGTCGATGAAACTTGACTGGGCGTTAAGTTTATGTGAAGACTTGTATAACGTGTTCTTTGACATGGAGAGTGCCTGTCGAACGCTAATGGTTAGTGGGAGCACACGTTATAGGTATGTTAATTAGATTAGTATACTCGAACCGACTCACCCTCGATTCGTCGCACGGATTTTACTCCGGGACAGTCAATGATAGGTATTCGTGAACCTTCGACTTGAGGATTTAGTAGGGATGTGCTTGTGACGTCAAGATTTTCATTAGAGTAGTTCGACCCTGTAAACTGGGAGGCGGGGGTCAACCTCGACGTGCATCTTGACGGGCAAGTAGCAGGTCCTACTGAATACCAAGATATAATTCTTTCTCCCGTTAGTGAGCGGGTTAGATGTCCTATGCGGTTATTGGTAGATGAGATCATAAGTCTTTGGCCAAAGCATTGGAGCTAGTTGTATTGGATACACGAGAGCTCGATGATCTCGATTTGCATTAACGCATGCATAGCATCAAGTACAGATAGGGTTTGACTGACCGTGACCCTATGACTTGATCTGGACATTTGAAAGAAGGGTTTATACGTATACTAGTATTCACGACAGAATGGTTGTTGAATGATCTCAATCATTCGTTCTCAGTTGGGGTACAGTGTAGGCCACCAGGCTGGCGAGGTGGTGCTACTACTCTTTGGTTCCTCCCATTGCTGACTGAGACGGACCTACCGATTCGCGCAATATGATTGAAGACGAAATGAATCAAGCTAATTCTCTCATAATGAATATTAGATATTGGATATCTAAATTTGGGATATTAGATGTTTAAATTGATTTATTGGATAAATTAATTTACAGCCTAATGAATTAAATTAATTACTGGGTGATAAATATAATAATGAATATAATTATTTCTTGGAGAAATTAATTATGTTATTATGTATTTGATATGATTAATTAATTAGATTAATTGATCGATATAAATACATCGGAATAGAATCAGAGTTTATCTGTTTAGACTTACGGGAGTTCGAAACGAACCGAACTCGTCCGATTTCTGCATGGGCCGCCCCCCCATATTTCTACCCACCTTCCTTTTGGACTCTTGTTCTATTCTTTAATGAATGATAATTGTCATGGTGGGTCTAATACACATATGCATGTGTTGTTGCATGTGGTGGGAGTTGAATAAAAGGATGGAAGACTTGTATCTCTTATCACCCATTGATTCCAACGTAAGAGAGAGTGGGAGAGAGAGAGAGAGAGAGAGATAAAACTTTTCTGAAAGTCTTCATCATCTTCTCCAAGTCTTCTTCCATTTTTCTTCACAAGTTCTTGATTTTTCTTGGAGGAAAATTGAGAAATAAAAGAGAGAAAATGAGTTATACACTTAGAGTGCTATAATCACAATTAAAAGCTTCATCACTTAGCTCTAGCCGTATCTTTGAAGGATAGCAAGGTGATCGTCATCCCGTTCGTTTCTCTGGCGCGTGGCAAGTAGAGGCGTTGTAATTTCGACGTTGGATCATTCAAGTGCTTGGAGTGCTTTGGATCGTAGGGAAATTCATTTAAAGCTTGGAGAATAGCTCAAGAGAAGGAATCCATTTAATCAACGGACTACAAGGGTGAGTTTCTAATATCTCTTGTGATTTCGTTTATATATTCGTATATACATAGCTCCATCGATCCTCATATGGATTCGGATCGAATTAATTTTCGTTTTACCGTTTCCGCTGGGCCTTCGATTTAGGCACCGAATCCCAACAGCGGATCCACTGCAGGGCAAGAGGGGTACCCCTTGAAAAAAACTTTTTTTACATATTATATTATAATAATATATAAAAAAATTAAAAGCCCAACCCCTAGCCCAACCAATTACCCATTAAGCCCAAATGTCCCAAACATAATTAATTGTGGAAGAAAAAAAAGCAGGGGACTGCTGGGGTTGGGACTCGAATTTAGTTATTTTGTTTATCTTGTATTTGTTTTGTGGTTTGATGAATTGTCTAAGGACTAAGGGATATTATGTTCAGATTTATGAAATTTTTTAGGTCAGGACCGTCAGGTTCTAATTTTATCTTTTGAGTATTATCTCTTTTATTGGAATTTTTTGATTTTTTTTATCCTGCCCCCTTGATCATGTAATCCTGGATCCGCCATTGCGTATGATAATATCCAGGACCGATACTCACCCAAAACGTTAGCGGTCCGGATACTGGTACAGAAGTTAGAACCGAAATCGATAAGGACTGATACCGTTAACCCGGTAAAAAAACCGGTAATTTTTCGTAAACATACATATTATAAAATATTGCATAAGGTATTAGTACATTTAGAAAAAATAAGTTTAAAAGACATTATCTCTTAATTTTCTTAGCATATATTTGAAAAAAACCCTCAATTCTTGTCTCGATGATGAGGTTTTGGTGATTAGACTTTTAACGATGCAAGATACCCAAAAACCCGTCCGTAATACCCGGGACCGATACTCAACCCGAAATGTTAGCGGTCCGAATATAATTATTGAAGTTGGGACCCGAAACCGGTAAGGACCGAGATCTGTAATACTCAATACCTTAATAGTCCAAATTGGAAAGACAATATCCGAACCAAATCGCACCGAGAATGGCCCTAATTACAATATGAAAATGGTTTCTTCTGAGTAAGTAATAAATGGAGGAGAAGAATAAATCAAAGAAAAATGTATTGAAGGGAAAATAACTGAGACAGAAAGTAGGGCAAAGTTGTTGTTGTATTATTTCATTGATGAGCTCCCTTTAAATAGGGAGAAATACATACAAACAGGCCTTAGCCAAACCCTAACTAGGAAAGCCCGTAAACTAACAGACTTAGGCACACAATGGGTATTATTCCTTTAACACTCCCCCTTGTGCCTAGTCTACAAGCGCATGTCATGTTGCCTCGTTAAAACCTCGTCAAGCAAAAACACAGTGGAAAAAATGTCTTGATCGTAGGGAAAAGAGTACATCATCTAGACACATCAAGTTTAGACTTCGTCCTTTGAATCTATCCTCTCATATGATCATTACATTTGATCATAGCACTACTAAGGTGACCATTCCATCGATCCCTAAAATCGTACATCTTGTTATCTCGTTAAAAAACATTCCATGTGATAAAAACCCTGTGGGAAAAATGATCATTGGAAGGAAAAGAGTATAACGTACGTTGTGGATGTAAGACTCCCTCTCAAGTCTACATGTCCCCCTGATTTGTATATCAATCAAGTAGTCGTTGCCTCATTAAAAACTTCGCCAAGTAACAAAACTCAATGGGAGAAAATGAACCTTGGTCAAAGAAAAGAGTACAACACATGTGATTAAGTTTCTTTATAAATTACCATTTCCTTGTGATCTTTACATCAATCTCGGAAGTTGAAAAACTCTACAGCTCTCCCTAATGCTTACATTCATATACTGTTGCCTCGTTAAAAACCTTGCCAAGTAAACAAAACCCAGTGGGAAAAATAAACCTTGGTCTAAGGAAAAGAGTGCAACCTATGTGAGTATGTTCCCTTATATCTCACATATTTCCCGTTATGATCATTTCATCAATCAAGGGGATTTACAAGTTACATCATGTTCATAAATGTAAGTATGCTCATCAGTGGCAGTACTTAACCACTAGATCCTCACAAGTGTAGAATGATAGTTCTTAATCATGTACTCTCACGGACTAGTTCATGCAAAGCAATAACCATGTCGTGAAGGAGGTAGCCAAAAGGGGTTTGCTTAGTAGATTTCCAAAACATAAGCAAATCATACCAACACATACTTTGTGGTAGTTGCTTTGGCACCAGCATTTACTTTAGCATTTGCCTTTTCGTAAGCAGCTTCATTTGCCTGCTCGTAGGGAAAGAATAGTCCCAAGTCAGTGGTTTCTTTTAAGTATCAAAAGATATTCTTGATACCATTCCATTGATGTTGCGTCGATGCTGAACTAAATCTAGTCAGCGAATTAACTGAGGAGTGATATCAGGTCGTGTACATTGAGACAAGTATAATAATGCACTATTGCACTCATGTAGGGAATTTCAGCTCACAAAGCTCTTCGTCACTTTTCTTTAGACGAAATGGATCTTTCCTTTGCATCCAAATGTCCGACCTATCATGGGATGCTAGTCGGGTTTACCTTGTCCATGTTAAAGTGCCTGAGAATCTTCTGGACATAGGTAGACCGGTGGAATGAATTCCACAAACTCGATGTTCTATGTCAATGCCTCGACAGAACCGAGTTTCCCAAGATCTTTCATCTCAAACTCAGATTTTCAGTATCCGGTGGTATCTCTTATTTCATCAAGACCGATTATGTTCATGTCATCGGTGTACATTGCGATGATCGTGAATCCGGAACTTATTTGTGAAGACACAGGGACATAGTTCATCGTTCTTTTATCCCTTCCCAATCAAGTAGTCACTTAGACGGTTGTACCACATCCTTAAGGATTGCTTCAAAACCGTAAAGTTGAGCGTTTCAATCAAATTGCATACGCACTCTATGGTCTAGAGTCACTTGATTTGGGTAATGAATATATATATATATATATATATATCCGTATCTAGATCCCCATAGAGATACGTAGTAACAACATCTATTGGCTGCATTTCCAGTCCCTCGGAAATTACTATGCTAATCAAATAGCGGAATGTATACGTGGGAGTACATTTCCTCGTAATCAATTCCAGGGCATTGTGAGAAGCATTACTTCGTGAACCTTGTACATTAGGACTCTACTATTCTCACTATGATTTATGACAAAGGTTCGGTTATGTCCTTCAGGCTTTACACTTGGTTAGGTTAGCACTACCTACACCAAGTACCTGACTCTTTGTCAGAGAATCTAGTTCTACCTGGAATGTTTTTCTTATAGGCCAATGTTGATTTCATCCAACTGAGCGGGGTTCGACATCATCGTACTTTATGATTCATGACATGTCATCAAAGTGGGTGGTTGATCAGGCCACACCCTCATAATTTCATCGAGATTCTTGATTTTCTGAATCATATCATCGGGGCGTCCCCCTCGTCATGATTCATGGACATAATAAAATCAAGCATGCTCTCATGAAATGAGTTCATTGATGGTTAACATATAATTTTGTGCCATAATCTACCTCTTACTTGGATGAGTATTTAGTCGAACCATGTGTCTTCCACCCATTCCTTCGCATGGAGCCACGACCTCAACTACACCTCCACCAAGTGCGGTTGCATCACCCGGTTCATTGGTGATGTGCCCCTTGGAGGGGACTTCTAACCTTACAGGCACATTTGCAGCTGTAATGTGAGATCTTGTCACTTGAACGATATCAGTAAATGCATCAGGCATCGAATCTGCTACATCCTGAAGATCGAGTGTTCTTTATGCTTCACAATAACATTGTGAAGTTCGGGAATCATAATGAGACAAAGTGGAGACATCATGACAATTCCCGTCGTTCCCCGAGAAATTACATTTTCTCTCCTCCCCCTAACGACGGGAAGGTTGTCTCATAAAAGTGACAATCCGCAAATCGTGCGGTAAAGAGATCACTGTAAAGGTTCTAAATAGCGGATAAACGTCTGGAGATTCTTATCCAACGTGAATACTTAATCGTATCTAAAGACCGATGTGCTGTGGGGCGCAGAAGGCATATATAATGCATAACTAAATGCGCAATTGGCACTCAAGTCCGTCTGGGTCCAAAATACAAAAATCAGACTATCCAGTTACCAACTGGTAGCCATAAAGTAATTGGTTAGCAAAAGGTCTAAATGAACGATTTAAGTAAAGTTGCATGTAATATTGCATAATTCCAGACAAAGATATGCAAATTGGTGCGCATGACCAATGACATAATCACCATACATATTCTTTCGACAGTGGTTTATGTGAGACCGTTTGTATATGCACATGGGACGAGATATTATTCATTAGTCTCTATCATGCAATAAACATCAAGTACTTTTTGATGTGAACTCTCCAACATCATCGAGTCCTTTAGATGTGATAAGGGTTGTGAGATCTTATAAGTTATCTTGGAAGTTCTGCAGCAGTTTGAGTGGATAGGAGAGCGACATGTGACCAACATATCGGAGAATCCATCAAAACCATAAATGGTCCGCATATTAGGTGGATGGATCCACAAATATCTTCTTATATTCAGCGTAAGAATAGAATGTTTGCTTTTGTTTCTTTAGCATAGTAAAGTCTCGCTCATACTTTGTCTAAAGAGCAGGCTTTGCAATACTAAGTGGTGGGCATTTAATATGCATTTGGTTCTTTGGATGATATAACACGATTAACATCAACATTGTTCTTTATATTGAGTTGTTGCCACATTTTCGCTCGAAAACTAATGATGTTCGTACAGGTTCTTTAGTGAATGGATCATTATACTTCGACCAGGATGACCTAGTCTATCGTGCCAAAGCCTATATGAGTCTATGTCCAAAAGTACATTGTTGGTGACAACATAAGATTTTGAAAACCTAATAATAGTGAGGTACAGTCCACTAGATCGACTCATTAGTTATTCTAAAATGCGTTCACGTCCACATTCATTAGAATTAATAAAAGAAACTCTATTCCATTCTCACGGTGGGTTTCAATCTGGAAACCATTGCTACATATATTATTGAAGCTAAGTAAGGTTCGAAGGGCTCTAGGTGCATACAGAGTATCGGTAACTTATAATTGAGTGCCCTTTAGGCATCAAAAATAGAGCATTACCTCGCCCTTTGATGAGTTGGGATGACCCAATCATCGTAGTTACCGAGGTTTGGCAGGCGACTAATTCAATGAATAGAAGCCTAATTCTAAGAACATTCAAGTTCTACTCGATTCATTCCTTAGAAAAGATTGAAATTTCGAACCATAAGCATTCAAGCAATATTCAGTACTTCGAAATAAAGCTAAGAATATAACGTAAGCAATAATATCTTGTTCTAGAAAAACAAAGTTCCATCACACCATTACTGAAAATAAAACATCGACAAAATCGTTCTGAGGTAACAATGCCAAATGTAAATGAGAAAGTAAACATAATAATGATATTGAATCATAAAGGGGTGCCTCTAATGACTGTGATACGTATGGCTCATTGCGATTATCGGTGACTGTGAAATTAACGTTGGGGGACTCGTCGAGAGCATCTTCCTCCATATAGTGAGCCTCCCATTCTTTGGACTCTCTATATTTCTTGTAATGTGCTGCGACTTGCTTACTTGCATGGCAGTTCTTGTATCAATGTCCAGCATCTCCAAATCGATAGCACGGTTCATCGCCAACTCTGACTTTAGGAGCGTCAGGAGGGGTAGGTGCTTTATACTTTTCTTGGCTAGTAGAGCCAGGAGCACCAAGTCTTCTCATTACATTGGAAGAGCCCCCATGTCCTCGACCACTACGCCCTTTTCCACGTTGTGGTTTGGGGTTGCCATGACCAGTCCCCTATACATTGGGGTTCTTTCCACCTTTCACATAATTGGCCTCAGGAATTTTCTTTATCCCAACGGGCCTGGCATTGTTACTCACTAACACTTCATTATGCCTATCAGCCACTTGCAGTAGGTTGATAAGATTATTGAAGGTAGTGATGCGTTTGTTGTTATACTCCAGCCTATACTGGTTCGCTAGTATAAGAGCAGAATTAGGAAAAGTGGAACGGATTTTCTGAATCATATCATCTTCTGTGATGTCCTTTCCACAGAAATTAAGGCGTGCCTTCAGACGGAGCATATCTTTGTTGAAATCGTTGAAATCGTTGATCCGTTTCAGGTCACCCGGGGATTGCCCGACGCCGACGGCGTCGGTAAGCCGTCGGTAATTTAACAACGCCACGAAATGGCGTCGGTAATTTTTTACCGTCGATCGGTTTTCCAACGCCCTTTTGGCGTCGGTAATGGCGTCGGTATTCAGTTTACCGACGCCCCCTGCTTATTTTGCCGACGGAATTTGGCGTCGGTAAACACTGTTTTTTTTGTAGTGCAAGCGAATTTCATTCCACTGCACGGTCAACTCTGGGAGCAAGGTATTGTGGATATTCCCAAAACGGCCCTTAAGGGCATCCCACAGTTCTTTCGGGGATTTCAACTGCAGATATTCCCATCTTAGGCTGGGGTCGATATGTCGCCTAAGGAACATTAATGCACTAGCTTTGGTTTTGTCAGACGGTACTTCGCCTGTTTTTTCAAAGATAGTAGCACTATAGTCCTTAGCAACAAAAGTGGTCTCTACGTCAGAAACCCATCTATGGTACTCAAGTCCTTATGAGTCCAAGATATCAAATTCAGGACGAGTTGGATCAGCCATCTTGAGACAAGAAAAAAAAAAGAAAATGAATTTTCACAGTATATCATGAGTACTTTCCATGATAGAATTTTCAATAATGTGGAGGGTTATTAATTTTCAGAACCAAGATATGGTCAAAATTACTTTCGATGCTATTGGAATTTACCGATGAAATTACTTTATCACGGTTCGAGTTGATATAGACAGTAGAAATAAGTCCTCTAGGTTATACTAATGATGAACCTAATACACATGTCATAACTAACGATGCATGCAAAGTATATATATAATTATAGATATAATCACATAGCCCTATGAATATATCTATACACGTATATATGCAGTCAAAGAGGTGTCTTATGCCGCAATAATTATTAATTCAACGTGAATTTATTTTAATTCAAGTTGCTATAAGTAATTTGTTTTAATTTAATTAAAATTATGAATGCATCATCTTGAAGTTTCGCCGAGAGTTGTTGTTGTTGCAGAGTCGCTAAACCTTCTTTCTTCTTTGATCAAAGAATGAACCTTCAAGCAAGGTCGGGAGAGAAAAGGGCAGTCCTCGAGAATAAGGTGCTTTAATTGATTTAATAGGCATAAATAAACTCGGAGTATAATATGCAATCAATAGTAATAAAAAAAACATGTTTTCATATTTGTGTACTTTATTTCGTGTGAATAGAGGCAGAAAAACGGACTGGAAAGTTCAAAAACGGGATTGCTGGCGGGTCGGGCCGAGTCAGCAACTGGGTCTGAATCGCGGGCCGAGTGCTGGACAACCGGGCTGACTGAGAACGGAGCAGGAGACAGGCTGGCTTCTGTGCCCTTGGTCCGTGCGATGGTTTCCGATTGCGGGCAGTTGCGGGCGGTCACGTCGGATCCGATTGAAAGCCGGCGATGGAGATGGGACTGGTGTGCAGTTGACGGGAGGGCGAGTTTTCTTTCTTCGCCGAGTCATTGCGGCAGCAGACGGACGAGGGATTCGCGATCGGCCGGAGGCGTGAATCGCGAACCTATTCTTGCGGGAAGACGACCGGTCGGGTTCCGGGGGGGATGCAGACTGCTAGGGTTCCGGGGGTAGATGGCGGCGTCGGTTGGGGAAGGAGACCGACAACTAGGGTTTGCAGACGGCGGTGGGTTTACAGAAAAATCTGATTTTTCGATTTTTTTTCCAGATTTTTGCAGAAAATCGGGAGGGATTTTTCTTTTGCTCAGTTGGGAACTACGTGCTGATAACATGTTGAAGGGAAAATAATTGAGACAGAAAGTAGGGCAAAATTGTTGTTGCATTATTCCATTGATGAGCTCCCTTTAAATAGGGAGAAATACATACACACATGCCTTAGCCAAACTCTAACTAGGAAAGCCCGTAAACTAACAGACTTCGGCACACAATGGGTATTTTAACAAAATGAAAAAAAAAAAAAGGAAAGGAGAGTCACGGACTCACGAGACGATAATAATAAATAATGAAAAAGAAAAATAAATATAGAAAAGGAACGAAGAAGATTGAAAAAAAAGGAGAAAACAGAAAAATAGACAGTGAAGAAGTAAAGAAGATGATAAATTAATAAAATAGTCAGTTCTTGTTCCTGTTGGGTTTCCCCCTCCCTTTGATCCAAAAAAAAAAAAAAGAAGAAGATGATAAATTAGTAAAAATATTAAGTAAAAAATACTTGAAGACAAGATAAAATTGTGTATAGGCTGCTGGTGTACATACGTGAAGACAAAAGATAAAATATAAAAAGAATACTAAAATTAAGGAAGCTCCATGTCACGGGCTAAAATCCAACTGGGCTGCTTGCAGCTCGGTAGATTAAAAAAAGTTGTAATGGTAAGAAAAATTATAAAAATAAATAAAATATAAAAATAAATTATTCTTTTAATTCATTAGATCATAAAGGAGAAATAATTGTTTCTTGCTTTTGTATATATGATATTCTTTTTGTCGAGTTTAATAACTCTTTTGATCACAAATTGTCGAAATTGACCTTTCGAATAAAATTCGAGTCATATATTGTAATTTCGAGTAATATAATTTAGTCAACTTAAAAAAACAATATCGAGGAAGGTTGAAAATATGGGTTAGAAGTCCGAAATTTCGGGTTACGAGTCAATTCGTGTCACCCGAATACAATCGGGACATGTAAATAAAAAAAGTCTCAAGAATTCATTCGGAGATGTAAAAAAAAAAAACGGGTTACACGAGTCCAATTCGTGACACCCGAATACCATTCGTGTCACACGAATTGACCTTTCTTTTTTTTTTTTTCATACATCCCGAATGAATTCGGGAGACATAATTTTTTTTTCTTTCTTTTCATCTCCCGTTCATTCGGGAGACCACTTTTTTTTTCTTATTTTTTTATTTTACATCTCCCGAATGAATCGGGAGACATGTCTTTTTCTTTTTTTTTTTCTTTCTTTTTTTCTTCTTAATTTGGGTGACACGAATTGGACTCGTGTAACCCGTTTTTTTTTTTACATCTCCCGAATGAATTCGGGAGACTTTTTTTTTTATTTACATGTCCCAAATTGTATTCGGGTGACACGAATTGGACTCGTGTAACCCGAAATTTCGGACTCCGGTAACCCATATTTTCAACCTTCCTCGATATTGTTTTTTTTTAAGTTGACTCGAAATTATGTTACTCGAAATTACAATATATGACTCGAATTTTATTCGAGTAAAGGTCAATTTCGACAATTTGGGTATTAAAAGAGTTGTTACTAAACTTGGGACAAAAAAGAATATTACTATATACAAAAGGGCAAAACAAGTTTTCTCCCGATCATAAATCTGTTTTCATATATAACAAGTAGAAATAGCTTGTTTTGCCCTTTTGTATATAACAATATTTTTTTGTCCCAAGTTTAGTAACAACTCTTTTGATATCCAAATTGTCGAAATTGACCTTTACTCGAATAAAATTCGAGTCATATATTGTAATTTCGAGTAACATGATTTCGAGTCAACTTAAAAAAAAACAATATCGAGGAAGGTTGAAAATATGGGTTACCGGAGTCCGAAATTTCGGGTTACACGAGTCCAATTCGTGTCACCCAATGATCGAGACATGTAAATAAAAAAGTCTCAATTCATTCGAGATGTAAAAAAAAAAACCAGTTATACGAGTCCAATTCGTGTCACCCGAATACCATTCGTGTCACACGAATTAACCTTTTATTTCTTTTTTTTTTTGTTTTTTCATACATCCCGAATGAATTCGAGAGACATAATTTTTTTTTTCTTTTCATCTCCCGTTCATTCGGGAGACCACTTTTTTTTTTTTTTTTTTTATTTTACATCTCCCATCGGGAGACATGTCTTTTTCTTTTTTTTTTTCTTTTTTTTTTCTTAATCCGGGTGACACGAATTGGACTCGTGTAACCCGTTTTTTTTTTTTTTTTTACATCTCCCGAATGAATTCGGGAGACTTTTTTTTATTTACATGTCCCAAATTGTATTCGGGTGACACGAATTGGACTCGTGTAACCCGAAATTTTGGACTCCGGTAACCCATATTTTCAACCTTCCTCGATATTGTTTTTTTTAAGTTGACTCGAAATTATGTTACTCGAAATTACAATATATGACTCGAATTTTATTCGAGTAAAGGTCAATTTCGACAATTTGGGTATTAAAAGAGTTGTTACTAAACTTGGGACAAAAAAGAATATTGCTATATATAAAAGGGCAAAACAAGTTTTCTCCCATATAACAATCATATATTATCAGTCCGTCGAAACACGACGGATAATTACTTTACATTGTAATTTATAATTAAAAATCTACAAATAATTTAATACTTTGTTAGAATTCAGCCACTTGCAATCGTACTGCATCGGAACACACCAATAAACAGAAATAATGAGGATGAGATTCAGCCACCCGAACTCATTTAGAATTTATATACTTGTACTCGTCCTAAACCCGATTGAAAGATAATTTTATTATTTATTCCAGTTCAAAAGTCATATAGTAACACATGAAACAACGAAAATATGGTACAAATATTCAGACCTTTTTAAAATTTTTATACCCATATTCATCAAACTCGACTAAAAGATAACGTTATTACCCTTTTATTACCCAAACCCCTATATAATATCCGCTAATTACTCAACGTATTTAAATTTATATAATTTAAATAACTAAACATAAGTTGCTATAGTAATTAGTTTTATTCATCTCAATGAAAACTCAAACATCGTAAAGTAAAGGTTAAAGATAAATAGTATACTATAAATGATAAAAGATTAAATTATTAAACGTGCAAAATATTTATAGAGTAAAGAATAATATTGAGCTGTTATTCGAGCCGAGCCGAGCTCGAGTACTTGATGCTCGAGCTCGGCTCGAGCTCCTAACGAGCCGAGCCGAGCTCGGCTCGATAACACTAACGAGTAAAGAGATGAGCTTGACTCGACTCGTAAACGAGTCTAACGAGCCTATCGAGCCGAGCCGAGCCCAACGAGCCTAATGTAATTATAAGAAAAATCTTAGTTATCGAGCCTAACAAGTCGAGTTCGAGCCGGCTCGTTAATAAATCGAGCAACAAGTCGAGCTCGAGCTCGGCTCATTTAATATTCGAGTCGAGCTTTAACGAGCCTTAACGAGCCGAGCCGAGCCGAGATTTTGAGCAGCTCGTTTCGCATAACAGCTTTATATTTATTTAGTTCTCCAATCGGCAGAGCTCATTTAGGATCGATGTGGTAATTTTAGATATATACGATTAATGCAAATTCGATAATCGGTCAAATTAGATTCTCCAATTAAAAATAAAGTAATTTATTTAATAACTGATATTATTAATATTGACCAAACTAAAATTTGTAATTAAAATAAAACTACTAAATGAAACAGATGTGAGATTCACATTTTAGACAAATAAATTAATATAAATTTAATAATATCATCAAATTAAATTTTCACTAAAAAATTTAACTATTTATTTATCTAACTTAATAATTGGCCAAATTAAACACAACTAAAATAAAATTCTTAAACTTGTGTGTGAAATATAAATATGGAGTTGAAAAATACACATTGAATTCTAAGTATTTATTTATGTTCTTCATTGGTGGAGTTTTATTTTAAATCAATGTGGGGTTTAAGACACTGAATTCTATTTATTTAGGTTATCTATCAATTAAGTACCATTTTAAATCTATGTGAGATTCAAGATTTTGGATAAATAGGCATCCAAACTAAGAGAATGTCACATAGGAGAGAGAATCAATCTAGTGCTTCAAATTTGTAACACTGTTATATATATTTTCAATTATTATAAAATAACTAAATAAAATAGGTGTGAGACTCAAATTTTAGACAAATAAAATTAATGTAAATTTAATAATTGACCCAACTGAAATTTCATTAGAGAGTTAAACTATTGATTTGTCCAACTTAATAATTGACCAGATTAAACACAATAAAAATAATATTATTAAACTTGTGTGTAAAATAACCGTGGTTGAAAAATACATATTGAATTTTAAGTATTTATTTAGGTTTTCTATCAGTGAAGTTCTATTTTAAATCGATGTGGGATTCAAGATATTGAATTCTATTTATTTAGGTTGTCCATCAATTAAGTAACATTTTAAATTGATGTGCAATTCAAGATTTTAGATAAATAAGAATCCAAAATTAATAGAATGACACATAAGAGAGAGAATTAATTTAGTGCTTCGAATTCGTAACGCTATTTTATATATATATATATATATATATATAGAGAGAGAGAGAGAGAGAGAGATGGAGTTGAGGGGAAGTTACACATCATGGGGAGAATCGGTTAATAATTCTACTCCTTTAAACCTAAAATCTGGAAAAAAGAAAAGAAATAAGAACACTTCAGAAAATCCTTGCAAGAAATCACACAGCAAAATTCGTTTTATCACTTTCCTCAATCGAAGCCTTCGCCGGAGAAGTTCTTCTGTCTCCGCCTGTACTAGTTTTATCTCCATCCCGGACACTAGAAATCTCATACACACCAAAATCGCAATTTCATCAAAATTCATCTCTAAATTACACGGCAAATTCTAACACTACCGGAACACAATCCGCAGGTAATCTTTCCCTCTGTTCAATTCTTTCGATTACACAGCAAACACACAAAATATTCTTCTCATCTTTTCTGCAAATCGGCCCTTCACAATCTTCAAGTATTAAACATCTTCCATCTTCAAAATTTCGCAACAAAACACACACACACACATACACACACACACACACACACTTCAGGAGTTTCAGAAAACCAATTTCAAAAGTATTAAGAAAAATCAACTTGGAGCAGGTCGATGTTTAATTCTCCAACTCCAGTCCTCAACCATGTCCGCCGTCGCTAAGCTTTGTTAGAAGCAAGAGTCGCAGCTCCGATAATTGCTTCCGCCTGGAGTTCGAGTGGTGGTTCGTGAAAGCCGACCCAAATTCGGAAATCAGAGTGAACAAACCCGGCCGCCGCTCCGATTAATGGCCGTCGCTACTGCCTTGTACGTCTATAAATCATTTTTCTTTACGATTTATGATATATAGACCTATATAATAGACCTAGAAATAGGCCTACACCATTCATATTTTGACAAGTTTCAAACACTTTTTCTCTCTCTTCATATTAACCAATCATATTTTTTACTTCACCAATCATAGTTGTAGGCCTATTTGTATGTCTATTATGTAGGTCTATAAATCATTTTTCTTTACACTGGTTGGATGGAAGTTTTCAGACGGGGTAGGGCGAGAAAGAGATAACGGGAAGTGATGTGAGTTGGGTGTTGGCGGATTATACATTTCATTCAATTGGGCCAATGCTCTCTTCAGGCCCAAACCGTTTGTCCAATAAGTCCTGAACCTCTTTATCTTTAGTAGTGACTCGATCTGTCCGTTTCAGCCCAATCATAATTATTTTTAATTCGGATTATTTGTATAATTATTATATAGTAAAATACACGTCTTTAATTGTAGGATACGAAAATCAAGAGTCCGAAGATAGGATTATTGGATACGCATTCAAGCATTTGCATTCACGTTATCTCAATTTCAAGTGGAAATTATTACTTGTCGATTTTAATTACTTTATTTGGACTGTATAGGTGATATGTTGTATTTTATTAACATGCAATCATATATTTACATGCTCAAGTTATATGTTGATATAACAAATATTCATGCTATGCCTACGTTATGTGTTGTGATTATTGTTGACGTGTGATGTTTCCATAAGCAATAGAAAGTTCATCCCATTTTCTATGTAAAATTTTCAGGTTAATTCGAAATGTCGAGCAACGAAATGCAGGGCAGGCCGACATATGATATATATATATATAATGTTATCTATTTCTTTTAATTTTCGCTCAAGTTAATATGAAACACTTAACGTTGTTTTCGGTAATTATTTTTCGCTGCTAGATTCCTATAGTTGTATCGAAGATTTAAAACCACTTTATTTTCGCAAATATTTTTTTTCTGTAGAAAATATATGTTTTACAACGTCTTGAAATTTCTACCAGTTTCTTTATTATTAAAATATTCATAAAATACCTTAAAAAATTCTGGTCGTTACAGTATGGTATCAGAGAGAAATCAGGTCTACTTTCCTAGTACGCCGTAAGAATTTTTAAAATTATAAATTATTTTCAAGAGAATATCATATGTTCGACTGCTGCTACTTCGTTACTCCATTCTAAGGTAATCAGTTTCAACTCATATTTATATCATACATACATTTAGCATAACATCGTAAAATTTAATAATTTTATACATGTATCCTGCTAGTATGACCGGATTTACAGTGACTCCACTGTTAGTATAATGCTCTAGGTCTACTGTTTAATAATAATGTAGTGACATTTATTATTATATAATATTGATTATATTATTGAATTAATAATCTGCTTACGATCATCAAGTATGTGACTTGATAGTAACTCGTTAAAGCATTAAAGAATATTTATTCTAGATATCTCTAGTAATATGATTACTAGTATGATGATGATACGATGACTACGTTTTACTAGTCATGAACATGAGATGTTATATCACGTCATAGATACTTGTAGAGACATCGTATTGGATATGACCTAACAAAGAAAATTATATATGGATTAAGTCATTATAATTCCTCAAATATTATTATATATTATTTAAGTCCTTATTACCTAAAGACACTACATTTTCCTACATAATGAGTATCATATTTTAACACAATACCAACGTCTTCTGTAACAAGGGACCATACAATTTGTGATTGGATACGGTACGATTTATGCAGAGGGAAGTAGTTTGTCCAGAGGGGACTTGTCCCTCCTATAAAATGGAGAAGATATCCACGGGCCCTTGATAAGTTAAATTGTTTAAATGCATGGCCATGCTCAAATTGATCAATAATGAGTTATTGATAAATATTTGAATTCGGCAATTATAACTTGAGATCAAGAATATTAATTAAGCTATATAAAGTCGACTTATCCATGCCTTATGCTTAATTAGGATATCGCGCGGCGAGAGGATTAAATATTATACAGTAACGGGATTTCGTTCGTGCCGTCGAATTAATTCTTTTAATACGGGTAGTCATAATGTCTAGCTAGAGGCCGCTTATCTAACACCCTAAAAGACGGCTATTATAGTGCCGTGGACCCCACACTGGGACCCACCAGGCGATATCAAAATACAGATTAAATAAGTATTATTTTGTGATACCGAATCACAATGAATAGTCATTACTCCAATTAGGAGTTTATTAATAATATGGCCAACGACCTTATGATACACAGGATCCGAAATACAAGTACAAACTATATGGAGATGGAATATACTTCAAATACAACCAGACAATAATATAAATAAAGCGGAATTAAAGTAACATTACACGGTTTGAACAATAACCGGAAAAAAAGACATGGGCCCCCCGAACTAGTGTCCCTCAAACCCTTCGCCGTCACCGTGCTCTTCCCGTGCCTTGCCTTTGCCTCGATATAAAATACAACACAAGTATTTCGCCCAAAACACAGGGTCAGATATACATGATAAATGATTCTCCCGACATTATAGAATCCACATATATTAGATCTCAAGGAAAACATCCCGACTATTGAACATACCCCTCGGGCGTATGAACAATCAATCCCAAAACCATCGAACATATACAATCATACATGGACTATGAATGATTAAACAATATGGCTTAAGATGGACATCACAGTACGACCGATCCAGAAATGTGTTCGTGTATATGTCCACCCCGTATACGGAATCCAGAATATACGTGTGACAATGTACCTAATTAGCCTCACGAACTACGTCTCGTGTGCACAGTCCAATACGGAAAACATCCACATATGACTATATAAGTGCCCGGCTAAAAAACCTACACAATAACTAATCGGCACGCAGATATGATTCCAGATATGTCACGATACAACATGACAACGAATTCAACAACTCACATATCCGATTAAGGATCAAGAAAAACTCACTGAAGTGACAACGAGGACCAACGAGATCAACGATTCAAAGTGACATACTTGCGAATGCAATCCCATGATGAAAAACGAAACAACGTCACGGACAATATCAAATTACGAGTCACAATTCATAAACATTTCATATACATGAAACGTATAAACATCACAAGAATCTAATCATCATTATAACCAAGCAAGATAACTTGCCTCAACTCCGTAGGCAAAAGATAGTCATTCTCCAAATGATCGAACTGAAGGTATCCTCGGTTAAACACTCAATCGAACAAGCAACCTTGAATGAAACGTAATTCATTCAATAACATATTCACATAATATTAATATCAATTCATAGGAAACGACGCCCGCAACCTACTCGAATAATTCATTCCATCCTAACGAATATTCCATCGATCATTAGAAGGGTTCCAATACATATAGTTCGTCTTCCACAATCGGATTACTATACAAAATCTCCTTTAATACTCATGTTACCACTTATGAATGATGTAAGCATTAAACCTCTGCAATTTACCATCATTAATCGGTTTTAAACAAAGTTTTTACGGTTCTTCACCATTTACTATATCTTTTCACAAAGATTAAACGTGAAAGAATTCGACCACTCATCCAATTATGGTTTTAGCCTCTAATATCATTGAACTCTAGAAGGATATTATTAGCTTAAGAATCAAGGTGACTAACACATTCTTAAGTCATCAAAGCCTCCGATCACCTTGAATATATATATATATATATATATATATATACGAATTATAATTGTGTTCATCAAGAAACCGTTTATATATCATAAGGCATTCGTTAACTCTCAAAAGTGTAAGGTTATAATCATCAAAATGTTCAACATCACACACCTGCTCGGTTTATCATTCGAAAATAGTAGATTCTTTACCATATTTCATAAGAATCGTTCACCAATCGAGCTACCTTAACCAACTAACGAGTTCAATGAGTAAATGTTATGAATATCATTATGTTCTTCATAAAGTTGTCATAATCTTCATGATTATCAGATTATACTGGACTAAATTATCAGACAAGAAATCCTTCATATCAATACGAAATTAACACAAGTTAGACAACCAACCTCTTGAAAATGAAGAGCAACACCAGGATTATCAAGAACACACTCCAAGTTCTCAACCAACAAGCTTCAATCCAAGATGCAAGCTCTAAGATAAGATGGAAATACGCAAGTTCGGTCTAGGGAGGCAGAAGGGCGATAAATGGAGAGAAAAGTCGGGTTGAAGTTTTGAAGAAATGAAAAACAGTTTGTGTCTTTAAATAGACTGTACAGGCTTAACATACGCTATCGAACAAATTTAGTGTCCGTTAACACTGTTACCTACGTTAACCAGTTGGTGTTCCGTACGTAATCGACTTACAGGGGCTACTGTCTCGATTTCACAGGCTATTAACGTACGCTAAAGAAAAGGTATTACGTACGTTAAATAGGGTTGACTCTGACCGATACGACAACCCAATCACCCTTCACGTGCATGGCAACGGATATAAATTCACGTGCGGAAGTCAACTGATGTCATATTCCTTGTTAACGTACGCAACAGATGACAACTTATGTACGTTAAAACAGGAGCTTAACGTACATTAATCAAACCATGTAGCGTACGCTACACCACCAAAATGGGTTCAGAAAATGCAACTCTCCAATTAACATTAAACCAACAAACATAAAGTGAAGTACAATGATAACTAACTCAATTCCTTAACATCTCATCATTAGTCATATTAATGCAACATGATTCAACGATAGTCAAATTATCTGAACAAAACAATAGTAAGGATGAAGAATTACAGGCGGATATTATATACTTCCCCCCTTAAAAGGAGTTTCGTCCTCGAAACTAAGGGGCAAATAATTCGAGATATCTTATTCGCATACTATCCTCGGTTTTCCACGTAGCCTCCTCGACTCCGTGTCGTGACCACTGAACCTTCAGTAGGGGAATCATCTTGTTCCGAAACTGTTTGATCCTTCTCTCGAGTATCTATACAGGATGCTCCTCGTACGAATGATCCTCCGCTATTTCAATCTCTTCGAACTGAAGTACATGGCTCGGATCAGCAACATATTTCCTCAACTGGGAGATGAAACACGTTGTGAATCCGACTCAAAGCCGGTGGCAAAGCCAGACAATAGGCCAGATCACCCACACGCTCCAAAATCTCAAACGGCCCAATGTACCTCGGGCTCAGCTTGCCTCTCTTCCCAAAACGAAAAACACCTCAAGTAGGAGACACCTTCATTAGCACATGGTCACCCACTTCGAACTCAAGCGGTCGTCGACGGTGGTATGCGTAGGACTTCTGTCGATTTTGAGCCATTAACAAACGACTCCTAATCAGAGCGATCTTCTCATGGGCTGCTAACAACAGATCGGGTTCCGTACCTAGAGATTCTGACAGTTCATCCCAACACAAAGGGGACCTACAACAATGACCATACAATGCCTCATATGGAGCCATATGAATCGAAGCATGCCAACTATTATTATAAGTGAACTCCACCAAAGGTAGCTGGGTTTCCCAATCGTTCTTCCAATCAAGAGCACATGCCCTCAACATGTCCTCTAGGGTTTGGATAGTTCTCTCAGACTGACCATCGGTCTGCGGATGAAAAGCCGTACTGAAATTCAATTACGTGCCCATCGCACGATGAACTGCCTTCCAGAAATGTGACACGAATCGCCCGTCATGGTCCGATACAATACTCTTGGGGGTACCATGCAACCTTACAATCTCTTTAATAAATAGCTGGGCCAATCTCTCGGGGCCCCACCTGTCTTTAATCTCCAAAACGTGGGCTGATTTGGTTAGACGGTCCACAACCACCCAAATCGTATTCATCCCTCGACGACTCGTCGGCAAGCTAGTGATAAAATCCATCGATATGTCCTCCCATTTACACTCGGGAATTGGGAGCGGTTTCAGCATTCCTATGGGTCGCTGGCGTTCAATCTTAACTTGCTGACAGGTTAAACATCTCGAAACGAATTCGGCAACCTCACCTTTCATATTCCCCCACCAATAATATTGTTTCAAATCCTTATACATCTTACTAGACCCCGGGTGAATAGAGTACGGGGTATCATGGGCCTCTCTCATGATAGAGTTCCTCAACTCCTCATCTGCTGGTACACACGCTCGATTCCTGAAGCGTATCTATCTGTCCTCTATTGGGTACGGGGTCAGATATTGCGCCGTGTTGCGGAAGCGTAAATAAAATTGCGGAAAATAAATGACGCAAGGATTTATAGAGGTTCGGCTATAAACGAGCCTACGTCCTCTCTTTATCTTTTTCAATAGGTTAAAGATAGCAACCTCTATGCCTCTCTTCTATCGGTCGAGGTATAACCATTTACAATCACGTCTTCTATCGGTCCGTGATAAACCTCTCGTACTTGTCTTTGTGTCGGTCCAAGTTAAACCGTTTTCCTTTTATATCGGACAAGGAATCAACCGCTCTAGCTTTCTATGGGTACTAGATAAACCTCACTTAGATAGCAATTGCGATTCTAACAATGCCGGATCCTTGATCCTAATAACACCGAATCCAATCATATCTTTTCTTTTACCAATCGTGTATGTTTTCGTGAACTCTCACTCAAACACTTACAATTAAGCTCAATATCAACAACAAGAATGTGTGTAATAATATCACAAGAATAGACTATTTGCTCAAGGTTGTTGTACTCAAACAATACCATAGGAATGGTATTTATAGGCTCCATCATCAAACTAGCCGTTAGCTGCCAGACTGCTCATTACGTAAGTTATATGCTTTCCATTACGTACGTAAGCCTCATTACGTACGTTAACCATGGCTGGTTACGTACGTTAGCATCTTCACAAAACAGACCAGGGAGTTTCGTCATTTTGGGTTACGTACGTTAGTATAGACTTCGTTACGTACGTTAAGCCTTACGTCACTGATGATGTCATATATCCGTTGCATGCTTTTCTGACTTTGACTCCTCCAATGTTCACTTGATTGAACTGAGTTACGTATGTTATCTCTAATCCATTACGTACGTAAGTTTCATCATATTACATACGTTAACATTGTCTTGTTACGTACGTTAGCTTTGTTTTTCTCCAGCATTTTGCACTTCGTTTTCCTTCGATGCTTGTTTTGTTTTGTTTAGCAACTTTAATCATCAAAACATTATTAAATTATGTATGGAACAAAATGTTCCAACAATCTCCCCCTTTTGATGATTACAAAACAACAATACGCCAATGGGATTTACCTGCAAAAATAAAAATATATGTATATCTTTACAGACCAAAGTTTTCGACTTTGTCCGTTTCGTTAGAATCTTCTCCCATTTCTTTTTCGACTCCTTCTTTTCTTTTCTCAATTTTAATTTTTCATCGTCTTTTCGACGTCTCCTCATTTTTCCTTTTCTGTCATTTTCGACTTCTCCTTTTCATTTTTCGATTTTCTCCCTCTTGTAACGTTAATCCCATTTTCGACTTCTTTTTCTCCTTGTCCATTCTCTCCCCCTTTTTGTCTTCATCAAAAAGTGGATTAAATATGAATTGAAATAAATAATACCAAAATATAAAATATGCATGATACAATTTATGAATAATTGCATAAAGGGTAAAAACTCCCCCTGAGAATAATATCCCCCCTTAAAAAAATACTCCCCCTGAGTAAAATACAAAAATCAATTTTTGGGGATCCAACCTATAGTTGGTTTTTGTTTCGAGACATAAACAATATTTGAAATTCTTGTTCCTTTAGGAACTCAAATTTTCTTTATTTTTATCGTCCGGCGTGGGCTTTTACAATTTGAAACGTGATGCCCAATTTTCAAACACTTTTCGCAATAGGGTATTTTGAAATTAACGGATTCGTTTTTCGAACGTGGTTTGAATCCTAACCACTCTTTATTTAAAGTATATTTTTGAACACATAACATTTGTTCAAATTTATCGTTGCCGCACGAGAATTTTCTTGTCAAAGATTTTAGTTCATCTTGAACTTTTAAAAGATCATTCTTCAAAATATTCTCATTTTCAATGCATTTCGAATGATCGATTTTGACAAATTTTCCCTTCTCGATAATTTTGGAATTTTCAATTTCCAAAGATTTAATTTTAGACTTAAGGGTTTTAATTTCCAATAAAGCATTTTGGAAATCTGTATGTAATAACTCAAATGCATCAAAAATTTCATCGCGGGAGGATGTACTTACTTGACTTTCGACGTCACTGTCGTCAAACGAACTCCGGGCCATCAGAGCGAGATTATTTTGATTGATGAAATCATCGTCTTCATCTTCATCGCTCCAAGTAGCCACGAGAACCTCCTTCTTGGGTTTGACACGGCAATGCTTAGCGAAGTGGCCTGGTTTTCCACATTGTCGATAAGAGTTGTCGAACTTCTTCGTTTCGCTCGAGATATCCTTCTTCCTCCGGTTTAATAAGATTTGGAATTTATTAATATTTTTGGCATAGTATGCCATTTCTTCATCGCTTTCTTCCACCGGGATTTCTTCCTTCTTTCTCGATATCTTAGCCTTCATGGCTAGCGGTTTTTCTTTCGGTTTCAGCTTGACACTTCGTGATTTTAACACGATCTCATAATTAATTAGCGAACCAAAGAGGGCGCTAAAATCGAGTGTATTGAGATAATTAGATTCCATAATTGCGGTCACGGTGCCGTCCCATTCGCTAGGTAGTGATCTTAAAATTTTCTTGACTTTTTCACTACTAGATAATGGTTTTCCGAATGACGCAAATCCATTTGTGATGACCGAGAATCGGTCGAGCATATTGGTGATGGACTCGTCACCTTTCATCATGAATAACTCGTAGTCATGGAGAAGCATGTTGATTTTTGTCTCCTTGACTTGAGTCGTCCCTTCGTGTGTGATTTCTAGAATTTTCCATATTTCTTTCGCACTCTCACACGATGAGATTCGATTGACCTCTTCCGGATTTAAGGCACAAAATAAGAGTTGAGTAGCCTTACAATTTGTAATACCCGAGATTTCTGACTTGTATTTGGAACTTGTGATATTGTAATCGTTGTACTTGATCTGAGTATTATTCTCCGTATTTCATAATCCGATGTTGTCGAGCGTATGATTTCATGTATGTGATTTACAAATTGTAATTCTACGCATGTAGCGCACGCTATCGGCTATGTGTAGCGTACGCTAACATAGACTCAATAGCGCACGCTACAAAGGATTATTAGCGCACGCTATGTGTGGTCAATTTGATTGAGACGTGCGGTAGGTGAGATCTGGCCGGGGGACCCCTGTCGGATCGTGTCGGGATGAACCTGGACGGCTTTCGGGTTAAGCCAAGTCAACGCCTTAGCGCACGCTACAGGTATATGCGTAGCGCACGCTAAGTGCTGAATACAGTTAAGTCAGTGAGCCATTAGCGCACGCTACGAGCAGGGTCTAGCGCGCGCTAATAGCCATTTCTTATAAATAGGACAACATCCTATTCGTGATTTCAGTTCTTTCTTCTCCCATTACCTGAATTCTTACACTTAGAACATAACTTCCTTCATCCTAAACACTCCATATCAACATCCTAGCTCGTGATTGAAGATCGTACATTGTTGGAGATTGGTGTTCAAGCCTTCGGTGTTGGATTGCTTCGATTTCCTCCGGGTTCTTCACTACCTTGAGGTAGGTGATTCTTCACCGATGTTAGTATTGACGTTGATCATGTTTTGATAGCCAGTATTTTGTTTATAATCGGTCATCACATGTTAGAAGGACACTTTTGACGTATCGACACTATATATCGTTTGAACCTTTGAACCATCTTAGTATTTGGACTCCTTAGCATTTTCAAATCGATTTATGATCAGTAAACGGATATTACCCAGTTGTTACGTTTGATACTTTGGAATCATGCGTTTTGGAACGTAGGACGAATGGAACTTAGAATATTTCTTGAAGATCGTAGATGAATTATGATGTTGAGATGATTATCCGTATATTTGTATCTCATAATCAAAGAACTTCCACAAACCTTATTAGCATGATATGCTCGAGGATGACTTGTATTATCACTATAGAATTCATGAGTTCATCACCATTCAACCCAGTTTTCTGTTAGCAGTATTCTGCCATGCAAGATTAGCGCACGCTAACATACGTTAGTTAACGTGCGCTATCGGGGTTGGGTTAACGCACGATTTCGTACGTAACGTACGTTATGAGATCAGCCGAGTCAACTGTCAGTCCGTGGCTAGCGTACGCTAGGCTTATACGATAGCGTACGCTAACAGGCGGGCTTAGCGCACGTTACGTAGAGTACGTAGCGCACGCTAAGCAGTCCAGGCAGATTGTTTATTTTGAACTTTTGGGCCGTAGACCGAATTGTTAGGCCATCGTTCGACTTGAGATGATTTGTATATCATTCCTTTTGTTAAGGTTCGAGCTTGTTACGTTGATCGAAGGAGGCGGCCTTCGAGTGTGTTGAGATCATTGAAGTGTTTCGTTCTTGCCATTTTCGAGGCAAGTATCATATGTCGAGTTCGATTTATATTGAAACTTTGATCATGCTTGTGGTTTTGTTCATGTTGTTGAATATGAGATATATTCTGAAATTTCTCGTGGTATTCGTTGTTATTTGTTCGTATTGATGAACATATTGAAATGCATATATGTATGCATAGTTGATTGATTTATGATATAAATGATCCGAGGGGATCATGAGGATCTATGCTGAGGGCGCTGGATAGAATGTCCACCATGCGTTGGTCCGACGGGATCATCATGGGGATCTATACCAAGGGCGCTGGATCGCTGGATTACCCTGTACTGTGTTGATGGAATCATGAGGATTCGCATCGTTGGATTCCGGTGGCGGAAGTCCATTTTGCATGTTTTATGATGCATTGATGATTTATGTATTACGATACTTGTACTAGCATTGTTTTGCTAACCCCTTCGGGGGTGGACATTGTTTTGATGTTCAGGTAGCCGAGGAGCGGGGAAGCAACCACGATGCAAACGGAGACGATGAAATGGCTCAGTGATGTGGTTGATGTTTATTGTTATTGTGATTTGTCTCCTTAGTCTATTTAGTACTCGAGTACGTCTGTTTTAATAATGTCCTTTCGATATGGTTGTATAAGTAAACTCATTTGATCGGTTGAATCAAATCTGTATTTGAACTTCAGTTGTACGATTGGTTTATATTTACACTCTTTTTAAAATTAGCCTTGTAAATCCTTACCTAAAGGGTTTACGGCGCTGTAATTATTCCGAATATCTCGGGGTGTTACAGAATATGGTATCGGAGCTAAGATTCATGGATATCTTGGCAGTCGGGTTAGTTGGGTCAGTTTACGTTATTTGATTATTGGTCGTTCGTAACATCACTGCTGAGCCAACATCGTCGTGTGGACCGTGGTTGTAAGTTCCTAAATCTCAAATACTACCGTTCTATTTTATTCATGTTTTGTGAACATTGATGGATGTACTTTTAGAAAGTTTGCCCTGGATATTGAGTATTTATGTTTACAGTATGTTGAGAGGAGGTCGTGGACGCGGACGCGGTCGTGGACGCGGACGTGGGAATGCGAGACAAGAGGAGTCGGTAACTACCCCATAAGTAACCGCTAGTCGAACGGATTCCCATTCCGGGGGACAGCAAGGATCGACAAATAATAATGCAGATCCTAACGTGCCGGGAGTGCTGCAGCAGGTGGTTGGCCAGATAAACCAGTTTGCTCAAGTTGTGGATCGCATACAGACGGCGATGGGACAGCAGCATAACGTAGATAATCGAGGAGATAGATGGCTTACGGAGGTGATCAAATTGCATCCTCCGAAATTTGACGGTTCTGCCGAGACGCTTTCTTGGGATCACTGGCTGAAGGAATTAGAAGAGATTTTTGCAGGGATTAACTGTCCCAACGATAGGAAGGTTCCGGTCGCCCAGTATCTTCTGACAGGGGAGGCTTTCGACTGGTGGGAGGCCATTCGACCGGAGGAGCACAATGTTGACTGGACGGAATTTAAATTGATGATGGAGGCGCAGTATTGTCCTCGCCCAGTTAGAGAAGCCCGAGTTCGGGAGTTTTTCTCACCACAAAATTCGGAAGCATCTGTGATGGACGTGATTAAGACCTTTAATCACCAGCTGACTTATGTGCGCCACTTGGTCAGGACCGAGGCGGAAAGGATTTTCCATTTTGACATGCGAATGAAGCCGGAAATTCAGCAATATATGTCCGGATTTGATTGTACCACCTTGCGACAGTATCAGGACAAGGCGTTGGCCTATGATATGAAGGAGGCAGCAGTAGAGAAATCGACGGAAGCAAAGAAACAGAAGGTGTCTGGCAACTTCACGGAGAATAAGAGTAGCGGGCCCCGCCGGGGTCAGTCCTCTTTTCACTCATCCAGGAGACCTCCGCATCCTTCTCGAGGTGGAAAGAAGTTCCGGGCAGCACCAACTGTTTCAGACGCAGGGAAGAAGTGTTATAACTGTGGCAAAGCGGGACATGTTCGACGTGATTGTTTCGCGCCTGCTGTGACCTGTTTCGAGTGTGGACAGGAAGGACATCGCGCAACATTTTGTGGGAATGCGACCCGATCTTTTGGTACTCGCACTCCAGCTCCAGTTCCGAAGGAGACGAGTGTGAACCAGACACAGCAGAGTGGATTTCAGCAGCAGAACGTTGGGAAGAGAGAGACATCCAGTGCTGGGTTTGTTCCTCCGCGCCTGTACGAAATGAGGAAATCTGATGATCAGAACACTACTGTTGCATCAGGTACAATTTAGATCCTTTTGCAACCAGTTAGTGTTTTATTCGATTCCGGAGCTACACATTCTTTTGTATCATTGAACTGTGTAAATCGTTTGAAAATCTCGTGCTTATTTGATTGTGAACCATATGTTGTGGGTTTGCCGAGTGGAGAGAGAATCGTGGGAACCCTAGAGGCTAGAGATTTTCCAGTAACTATAGGAGGGAGAGATTGGCTATCGAACCTTATTGTGGTTGACATCTACGGTGACGATTTAATTCTCGGAGACGATTGGCTCAACCATTATGGAGCTATTCTGAATTACCGAGAGAGAGTCATTTCTATCATTGCTGATGACGGATCTGAACACTTATTCCGAGGATGGAGACCAAGAAGCTTGGGAAAATTGATCAAAGCAATGAAAGCCGTGAAATTACTGAAGCAAGGATGTCACGGACTTTGGTGCTATGCCATGAGGAAAGAGGAAGGAGTAGAGCTCTCGTCTATTTCAGTTGTGAATGAGTTCTCAGATGTATTTCCTGACGAACTACCTGGGTTACCTCCACAGGGAGAAGTGGAATTCACTATCGAATTAGAGCCTGGAGCAGCTCCTATTTCCAGGGCACCATACCGCATGGCGCCAACCGAGATGTATGAACTCAAGAAGCAACTGGAGGAATTGTTACAGAAGGGCTATATCCAACCTAGTGTTTCTCCTTGGGGAGCGCCCGTTCTCTTTGTCCGGAAGAAAGATGGATCCCGCCGATTGTGTATTGATTACAGGGAGCTCAATAAGATGACGATCAAGAATAAGTACCCTATACCTCGGATCGACGACTTGTTTGATCAACTGCAAGGGGCGAGGGTATTCTCTAAGATTGACTTGCGATCAGGAAACCACCAGTTGAGAATTAAGGAATCGGATATACCGAAGTCTGTTTTCAGGTCCCGGTACGGGCATTATGAATTCGTAGTGATGTCGTTTGGACTTACCAATGCTCCTGCAGTGTTCATGCAATTGATGAATCGGGTATTCTTGGAATACTTGGATAAATTTGTGGTCGTCTTCATTGATGACATCTTGATATATTCAAGGGACGCAGAGGAGCATGCCGAACATTTGCATGTGGTTTTGAGCACTTTGAGGAAGGAACAACTGTATGCAAAGCTTTCCAAGTGCGAGTTCTGGCTTAGGGAAGTAACCTTCCTTGGGCATGTGATATCAGCCGACGGGGTTCAGGTGGACCCGAAGAAAGTCGAAGCAATCTTGGAATGGGAAGTTCCTAGTAACGTGAAAGAAGTCCGGAGTTTCCTAGGACTTGCTGGATATTATCGCCGCTTTGTAGAGGGATTTTCCAAAATTGCTCGTCCGCTCACTCAGCTGTTGCAGAAAACTCAAAAGTTTAAGTGGGATGAGAAATGCCAGACTGGTTTTGATGAGCTTAACTGACGACAGCACCTATTTTAGCATTGCCAGATGGAACTGATGGGTTCATGGTGTACAGCGACGCTTCAAAACAGGGTCTGGGATGTGCGTTGATGCAAAGGGATAAGGTGATTGCCTATGCTTCTCGACAGTTGAAACCATACGAGGTTAACTACCCGACTCATGATCTGGAGTTAGCAGCTGTAGTCCTTGCACTGAAAATTTGGAGACATTATTTGTACGGTACTCATTGTCAGATCTTTACAGATCATAAGAGCCTCAAGTACATTCTAAGTCAGAAAGAATTAAACATGAGGCAGAGAAGGTGGCTGGAATTGATCAAGGATTACGACTTGGAGATTCTCTATCATCCAGGGAAAGCAAACGTAGTAGCCGATGCCTTGAGCCGAAAACCTGTTTCTCTTCGAGTGTTGGAAGCACTTACATCCCAAACCAGTATTCAACGGGAACTGATCCGCGAGGGGATTGAAGTATGGGCACCAGGAATCCAAGGGCAACTTTATGTGATGGAACTGACTTCATCACTAGTCGAGGAGATCAAGTCTAAACAATTGAACGATTCTCTGATCCTTCGATTATGTGACGAAGTAAAGAAAGGAAAAGCCCCAGGATTCATGGTACAAGATGATGGAGTTCTGAGATTTCAGAGTTGACTTTGTGTTCCCGATGATGATGATTTGAGAAGGACTATTCTGAAGGAAGCTCACAGCGCGCCCTATTCTATTCACCCGGGCAGCAGTAAGATGTATAAGGATTTAAAACAAAACTTCTGGTGGGGGAATATGAAGAAGTACGTAGCAGAGTATGTTTCGAGGTGTTTGACTTGTCAGCAGGTTAAGATCGAACATCAGCGACCTGCCGGAATGTTAAAGCCGCTTCCGATCCCTGAATGGAAGTGGGAGGACATCTCGATGGATTTCATCACCAGTATGCCAAGGACTAGAACGGGAATGAACATGATTTGGGTTGTAGTTGATCGACTAACCAAGTCGGCTCATTTCCTAGGGATTAAAGATACATGGGGACCCGAGAGATTGGCGCGAGTATTTATTGCGGAGATAGTCAGATTGCATGGGACGCCGAAGACCATTATTTCGGATCGATATGGCCGTTTCGTGTCACACTTCTGGAAAGCAGTTCACAAGGCTTTGGGGACTGAGCTCAACTTTAGCACGACTTATCATCCCCAAACGGACGGTCAGTTCGAAAGGACTATTCAAACAGTAGAAGACATGCTTAGAGCTTGTGTATTAGATTGGTCAACTAATTGGGAAGTTCACTTGCCCTTGATTGAATTCACTTATAATAATAGTTGGCATGCTTCTATCAAAATGGCACCATTTGAAGCTTTGTACGGGAGAAGATGCCGATCACCCCTGTGTTGGGATGATTCTTCGTATTTGATCGGGACGGAACCGGAATTGATTATTCAGACTCAAGAGAAGGTAGCTTTGATTCGAGAAAGATTGTTGACTGCCCAGAGTCGACAGAAATCTTATGCAGATATACGTTGTCGCCCTCTAGAGTTCGATGCTGGGGACCATGTACTATTGAAAGTGTCTCCTACACGAGGGATTTTCCGTTTTGGGAGGAGAGGCAAGCTTAGTCCGAGATATATCGGACCATTTGAGATCCTCGAGAGAGTTGGAGATTTAGCATAAAGGTTGGCCTTACCGCCATCGTTGAGTCACGTTCACAATGTGTTTCTCGTATCCCAATTGCGGAAGTATGTATCGGACCCCAGTCACGTCATTGATTTCGATGAGATCGAGATAGCTAATGATGGCACCTTCGAAGAGAGACCAATCAAGATACTTGAGAGTCGGATCAAACAATTGAGGAATAAACCAATACACTTGGTTAAAGTACAATGGTCACGACACGGAGTCGAAGAGGCCACTTGGGAAACGGAGGACAGTATGAAGGCTAGATATCCAGAGTTGTTTTCATCTTAAGTTTCGGGGCGAAACTTCTTTTTAGGGAGGAAGGATGTAATACCCGAGATTTCTGACTTGTATTTGGAACTTGTGATATTGTACTTGATCTGAGTATTATTCTCCGTATTTCATAATCCGATGTTGTCGAGCGTATGATTTCATGTATGTGATTTACAAATTGTAATTCTACGCATGTAGCGCACGCTATCGGCTATGTGTAGCGTACGCTAACATAGACTCAATAGCGCACGCTACAAAGGATTATTAGCGCACGCTATGTGTGGTCAATTTGATTGAGACGTGCGGTAGGTGAGATCTGGCCGGGACCCCGCCGGATCGTGTCGGGATGAACTCGACGGCTTCGGGAAAAGCTGTCAACGCCTTAGCGCACGCTACAGGTATATGCGTAGCGCACGCTAAGTGCTGAATACAGTTAAGTCAGTGAGCCGTTAGCGCACGCTACGAGCAGGGTCTAGCGCGCGCTAATAGCCATTTCTTATAAATAGGACAACATCCTATTCGTGATTTCAGTTCTTTCTTCTCCCATTACCCGAATTCTTACACTTAGAACATAACTTCCTTCATCCTAAACACTCCATATCAACATCCTAGCTCGTGATTGAAGATCGTACATCGTTGGAGATTAGTGTTCAAGCCTTCGGTGTTGGATTGCTTCGATTTCCTCCGTGTTCTTCACTACCTTGAGGTAGGTGATTCTTCACCGATGTTAGTATTGACGTTGATCATGTTTTGATAGCCAGTATTTCGTTTATAATCGGTCATCACATGTTAGAAGGACACTTTTGACGTATCGACACTATATATCGTTTGAACCTTTGAACCATCTTAGTATTTGGACTCCTTAGCATTTTCAAATCGATTTATGATCAGTAAACGGATATTGCCCAGTTGTTACGTTTTATACTTTGGAATCATGCGTTTTGGAAAGTAGGACGAATGGAACTTAGAATATTTCTTGAAGATCGTAGATGAATTATGATGTTGAGATGATTATACGTATATTTGTATCTCATAATCAAAGAACTTCCACAAACCTTATTAGCATGATATGCTCGAGGATGACTTGTATTATCACCATAGAATTCATGAGTTCATCACCATTCAACCCAGTTTTTTGTTAGCAGTATTCTGTCATGCAAGATTAGCGCACGCTAACATACGTTAGTTAACGTGCGCTATCGGGGTTGGGTTAACGCACGATTTCGTACGTAACGTACGTTATGAGATCAGCCGAGTCAACTGTCAGTCCGTGGCTAGCGTACGCTAGGCTTATACGATAGCGTACGCTAACAGGCGGGCTTAGCGCACGTTACGTAGAGTACGTAGCGCACGCTAAGCAGTCCAGGAAGATTGTTTATTTTGAACTTTTGGGCCGTAGACCGAATTGTTAGGCCATCGTTCGACTTGAGATGATTTGTATATCATTCCTTTTGTTAAGGTTCGAGCTTGTTACGTTGATCGAAGGAGGCGGCCTTCGAGTGTGTTGAGATCATTGAAGTGTTCCGTTCTTGCCATTTTCGAGGCAAGTATCATATATCGAGTTCGATTTATATTGAAACTTTGATCATGCTTGTGGTTTTGTTCATGTTGTTGAATATGAGATATATTCTGAAATTTCTCGTGGTATTCGTTGTTATTTGTTCGTATTGATGAACATATTGAAATGCATATATGTATGCATAGTTGATTGATTTATGATATAAATGATCCGAGGGGATCATGAGGATCTATGCTGAGGGCGCTGGATCGAATGTCCACCATACGTTGGTCCGACGGGATCATCATGGGGATCTATGCTGAGGGCGCTGGATCGCTGGACGGGTTTTCCACCATGCGTTGGTCCGACGGGATCATCATGGGGATCTATACCAAGGGCGCTGGATCGCTGGATTACCCTGTACTGTGTTGATGGAATCATGAGGATTCGCATCGTTGGATTCCGGTGGCGGAAGTCCATTTTGCATGTTTTATGATGCATTGATGATTTATGTATTACGATACTTGTACTAGCATTGCTTTGCTAACCCCTTCGGGGGTGGACATTGTTTTGATGTTCAGGTAGCCGAGGAGCGGGGAAGCAACCACAAGACATGTGACGATGAAATGGCTCAGTGATGTGGTTGATGTTTATTGTTATTGTGATTTGTCTCCTTGGTCTATTTAGTACTCGAGTACGTCTGTTTTAATAATGTCCTTTCGATATGGTTGTATAAGTTAACTCATATGATCGGTTGAATCAAATCTGTATTTGAACTTCAGTTGTACGATTGGTTTATATTTACACTCTTTTTAAAATTAGCCTTGTAAATCCTTACCTAAAGCGTTTACGGCGCTGTAATTATTACGAATATCTCGGGGTGTTACACAATTTAGATGGTCATTTTTCCAATCGGCATCGTCGTATTCTTCGAAAGATTTGAGCGTACCGTCGGATTTGATAGGAACTTTTGGGCCGAGACAAATAATCTTCCAAATCTCTATATTGTAGGCACGAATAAAGATTGACATCTTTTTCTTCCATGTCAAATAATTTGAGCCATCGAAGAAAGGTGGTCGGTTGAGAGCAAGGCCTTCGACTGGAGAGAATTGAAACGCCATTGGATCTTTTTCTCCTCGGATGTTAATCCGCGTATTGGAGTACCTCTCCGATACCAATTGTTGGGTACGGGGTCAGATATTGCGCCGTGTTGCGGAAGCGTAAATAAAATTGTGGAAAATAAATGACGCAAGGATTTATAGAGGTTCGACTATAAACGAGCCTACGTCCTCTCTTTATCTTTTTCAATAGGTTAAAGATAGCAACCTCTATGCCTCTCTTCTATCGGTCGAGGTATAACCGTTTACAATCACGTCTTCTATCGGTCCGTGATAAACCTCTCGTACTTGTCTTTGTGTCGGTCCAAGTTAAACCGTTTTCCTTTTCTATCGGACAAGGAATCAACCGCTCTAGCTTTCTATGGGTACTAGATAAACCTCACTTAGATAGCAATTGCGATTCTAACAATGCCGGATCCTTGATCCTAATAACACTGAATCCAATCGTATCTTTTCTTTTACCACTCGTGTATGTTTTCGTGAACTCTCACTCAAACACTTACAATTAAGCTCAATATCAACAACAAGAATGTGTGTAATAATATCACAAGAATAGACTATTTGCTCAAGGTTGTTGTACTCAAACAATACCATAGGAATGGTATTTATAGGCTCCATCATCAAACTAGCCGTTTGCTTCCAGACTACTCATTACGTACGTTATATGCTTTCCATTACGTACGTAAGCCTCATTACGTACGTTAACCATGGCTGGTTACGTACGTTAGCATCTTCACAAAACAGACCAGGGAGTTTCGTCATTTTGGGTTATGTACGTTAGTATAGACTTCGTTACGTACGTTAAGCCTTACGTCACTGATGACGTCATATATCCGTTGCATGCTTTTCTGACTTTGACTCCTCCAACGTTCACTTGATTGAACTGAGTTACGTACGTTATCTCTAATCCATTATGTACGTAAGTTTCATCATATTACGTACGTTAACATTGTCTTGTTACGTACGTTAGCTTTGTTTTTCTCCAGTATTTTGCACTTCGTTTTCCTTCGATGCTTGTTTCGTCTCGTCGTTGTTTTGTTTTGTTTAGCAACTTTAATCATCAAAACATTATTAAATTATGTATGGAACAAAATGTTCCAACATCCTCATGGATCACAAATCTAGGGGCTTTCCCTTGAGTTACTTCATCCCAAACTCGAGATAGGAATGGGTCCGTAATCTGCTTCGATTTGATTATATCACCAAGAGGCGAAGAAATCTCAAGTGTGCAAAGTTGTCCCTGAACACGCTGTAACCAAACTTCAATCTCTGGGCTCATAAGATGTAAATGCAATTCCCTCTGAGCTGTCAAGCGGCTAAGCATCTACTCCTGCACTGTCTTATGGCTCAAGGCATCGACCCTTTCCTGGATGATAAAGGATCTCGATATCATAATCTTTGATTAATTCTAGCCACCTTCTCTGTCTCATGTTCAACTCCTTCTGAGTAAAAATGTACTTCATGCTATTGGGATCAGTAAAGATCTTGCAGGTAACTCCATACAGATAGTGACGCCATATTTTCAAAGCAAACACCACGGCTGCTAACTCCAAGTCATGGGTTGGATAGTTAACTTCATAGGGTCACAATTGTCTCGATGCATAGGCAATCACTTTCCCTTCCTGCATCAGTACACATCCAAGGCCCTGTCTCGACGCGTCACTATACACCAAGAATCCTTCCGTTCCTTTTGGTAGAACCAAGACAGGTGCTGAAATCAATCGACTCTTTAGCTCATCAAAACTTTGCTGACATTCTTCTGACCACAAATACTTCTTATCCTTCCTTAGTAGGTTAGTCATCAATTGCATAATTTTGGAAAATCCTTCCACGAACCGTCGGTAGTAACCTGCTAGACCAAGGAAACTACGAACTTCCTTCATGTTTTTCAGAGGTAGCCAATCTCGAATAGCCAATCTCAGAATGTCGTCAATAAAAATGACTACAAAGTAGTCTAGATAGTTAATAAAAACCCAATTCATCAACTCCATGAATACAACTGGTGCATTTGTTAATCCAAATGGCATCACCACGAACTCATAATGCCCATAGCGAGTCCAGAAGGCCGTCTTCGAAATGTCAGACTCTCGAATCCTCAATTGATGATAACTGGACCTCAAGTCAATCTTAGAAAACACAGCATCTCCCTGAAGTTGGTCCAATAAATCATCAATACGAGGTAACGGATATTTGTTCTTGATGGTTACCCTGTTCAGCTCACGGTAATTAATACATAAATGCAGAGATCCGTCTTTCTTTCGTACAAATAATACTGGTGCTCCCCAAGGGGATGCACTAGGTCGAATATAGCCCTTTTCAGTCAACTCCTAAAGTTGGTTCTTGAACTATTGCATCTCAGTCGGAGCCATACGATACAGTGCTTTCGAAAGCGGGAACGTACTTGGCTCTAACTCAATAATAAACTCCACCTCACGATGTGGAGGTAAGCCTGACAACTCGTTTGGAAATACGTCTGGGTAGTCTCGGACTACCGAAATATCATCCAATTCGACTGGACGATCTGTTGTTTTGGTCATAGAGCACCAATAACCAATACACCCTTGATTAAGCAGTTTCACTGCTTTCATAGTGCTGATGACTCTCCCAGAACGGCTGGGATTATCACCTCAAAATATACACTCGAAACCATCACCAGAAGTGACAGTTACCATCCTATTGCAGACACTAAGTATGGCATCATGACGATCCATCCAATCGATACCCAAGATTATATCGTCCTTAGGTAAATCGACTACAATCAGATTTGACAACCACTCACGGTCGCTCCTACGAATCGGACAGTCCTGGACTTCACGATTTCCAATAATTCTTCTACCATCGGGTAGACCAATCACATAGGGATCACATTTCATAACATGGTCTAGAGGCAAACAACTTAAACAAGAAGTAGGTATAAAGGAGTGTGAAGCACCGATATAAAAAAGAACACACACCGACTGAGAGTGGATCTCGAGTATACCTGAAATCATGCTGGCCTCGGGATCGTCAACCTTTTTCATCTCGTAAATCCTGGGTTTTGCAGTTCTGGTACCCTGTGTACCACTTTGATTCCCACAGCCCATTCCCCTATTTTTCGCGGTAGTCTAATAAGAAGCGAACAGAGGCACACGGCCCTGGACAGAAGACTGAATTGGAGCATGAGACACTACTAGTTTACGTCCGGGTCCATTCCTGCAAAAATGGTTGGATCGAGATCGGAATATGCGCCGTGTTGCGGAAGCATAAATTAAATTGCGGAAATTAAATGATGTAAGGATTTATAGAGGTTCGGCTATAAACGAGCCTACGTCCTCTCTAGATATCTTTTTCTATAGGTTCAAGATAAAAACCTCTACACCTCTCTTCTATCGGTCGAGGGATAACCATTTACAATCACGTCTTCTATTGGTCCGTGATAAACCACTCGTACTTGTCTTTGTGTCGGTCCAAGTTAAACCATTTTCCTTTTCTATTGGACAAGGAATCAACCGCTCTAGCTTTCTATCGGTACTAGATAAACCTCACTTAGATAGCGATTGCGATTCTAATAATGCCGGATCCTTGATCCTAATAACACCGAATCCAATCGTATCTTTTCTTTTACCTCTCGTGTATGGGTTGAATGTATAAACACTCAAACTAACAATATAAGCTCAATATCACAACAACAATAATATCAATATGAATATCTGATCAATCACTCGTATGCTTGAAGTTGTTGTGTGAATGAATACCAAGGATATAGTATTTATAGTCTTCAAAGCCTCAACTAGCCTTTTGCATTGATTACGTACGCTATCACCTTCATATTACATACGTTAACCTCCACTGGTTACGTACGTTAGCTCCTTTATAAAATAGTTCAGTGGCTTTCGTATTTTATGTTACGTACGTTAGTGTATTGTCCATTACGTACGTTACGTATACGTCATTGCTGACGTTATATATCCGTTTCCGTCTTTTTGACTTAGACTCTTTCCAACATTCATCTGATTTAAACTTCGAATCCTTCATTACGTACGTTAGGTACATAGGTTTACGTACGTTAATGATACTCTATTACATATGCTAAGCTTGAATGATTACGTACGTTAGCCTTGTAAAATTCCAGTTTTTTGCACTTCGTTTTCTTCGATACTTTGCTTCGTCTTTTTGTTGTTTTGTTTTGTGTATCAACTTTAATCATCAAAACATTATAAATACATGTATGGAATAAAATGTTCCAACAATCTCCCCCTTTTTAATGATTACAAAACAACATTTCGTTAATGGAATTTACCTGCAAAAAATACAAATATATGTATATGTATACAGACCAAAGTTTTCGACTTTGTCCGTTTCGTTAGTTTCTTCTCCCATTTATTTTCCGACTCCTTCTTTCCTTTTCATTTTCTTTTCGAATTTTAAAATTTTCATCATCTTTTCGACGTTTCCTCATTTTTCTTTTCGATTTCAACTTTTCGACTTTTCTTCGATTTCGATATTTCTTCGTTTCCCCCCCCCCCCCTTTTAGGCTTAATCCCATTCTTCAATTTCTCCTTTCTCTCCCCCTTTTTGTTTTCATCAAAAAGTAAAAAAAAATATAATGATACTAAATATAAAATATGCATGATATCAAATGACAAATATAATAGGGTATAAACTCCCCCTGAAAATATTATCTCCTTTTAAAAAATTATTACTCCCCCTAAGTAAAATATTTTGAAAAAAAAATTAATTTTTGGAGATCCAACCGAGAGTTGGTTTTTCATTTGAAACATAGACGATATTTGAAATAATTATTCCTTTAGGAACCCAAATCTTTTTAATTTTAATCGTTTGACGTGGGCTTTTACAGTTCGAAATATGATGCCCAATTTTCAAACATTTATCACAATGGGGTATTTTGAAATTTACGGATTCGTTTTTAAAATGTGGTTTGAATTCTAACCCCTTTATATTTAAAGTAAATTTCTGAACCGAGAGCATATTTTCAAATTTCTCTTTTTCGAGAGAAAATTTCTTCGTTAAATTTTTTAGCTTGGTTTGCATTTTAACAAGATCATCCTTTAAAGTATTTTCATTTTCAAGGCATTTAGAATGATTGATTTCAAGAAATTTCCCTTTTTCAAGAATTTTGGAATTTTCAATTTCCAAAGATTTATTTTTAAATTGAAGGGATTTAATTTCGGATAAAGCATTTTGATAATCCGTATGCAATAATTCAAATGCTTCAAAAAGTTCGTCGTAAGAATTACTTACTTGACTTTCGACGTCACTATCTTTGAATGAACGTCGGGCCATGAGAGCGAGATTATTTTGATTGATAAAATCATCATCTTCGTCGTCATCGCTCCATGTTGCAACGACGACCTCCTTCTTTGGTTTAGCTTGGCAATTTTTAGCAAAATGGCTTGGTTTACCACATAATCGACAATTAATGTCGAATTTCTTAGATTCGCTCGCTTGGATGTCCTTCTTCCTTCGGTTTAATAAGGTTTGAAACTTATTAATATTCTTGGCATAATATGTCGATTCTTCGTCGCTTTGTTCAACTGGGATTACTTCCTTTTTAGACATCTTAGCCTTTAAGGCTATTGATCGTTCCTTCGGCTTTGGCTTGACACTTCGTGATTTTAATACTATCTCATAATTAATTAGCGAACCAACGAGTACGCTAAAATCAAGCGTATTGAGATCTTTAGATTCCATGATCGCAGTCACGGTGCCGTCCTATTCGCTAGGTAGTGATCGTAAAATTTTCTTGACTTGTTCACTACTAGATAATGGTTCACCGAACGAACCAAGTCCATTAGTGATGACCGAAAATCGGTCGAGCATATTGGTGATGGACTCGTCACCTTTCATCATGAATAACTCGTAGTCATGGAGAAGCATATTGATCTTCGTCTCTTTGACTTGAGTTGTCCCTTCGTGTGTGATTTCAAGAATTTTCCATATTTATTTAGCACTTCCACACGATGAGATTCGATTGACCTCTTCCGGGTTTAGATGGTCGTTCTTCCAATCCTCGTCGTTATATTCTTCGAAAGATTTAAGCGTACCATCAGATTTGAGAGGAACTTTCGGGCCAAGACAAATGATCTTCCAAATATCAATATCATAAGCACGAATGAAGATCAACATCTTTTTCTTCCATGTCATGAAATTTGCGCCATCAAAAAATGGTGGTCGGTTAAGAGCGAGGCCTTCGACTGGAGCAAATTGAAATGCCATTTGGATCGACTCCTCAGATGTTAAGCCGTGTATTGGAGGTACTGATCCGATAACAATTGTTTGATCGAGATCGGAATATGCACCGTGTTGCGGAAGTGTAAATTAAATTGCAGAAATTAAATGACGCAAGGATTTGTAGAGGTTCGGCTATAAACGAGCCTACGTCATCTCTAGGTACCTTTTTCTATAGGTTCAAGATAAAAACCTCAGCACCTCTATTCTATCGGTCGAGGGATAACCGCTTACAATCACATCTTCTATTGGTTCATGATAAACCACTCGTACTTATCCTTGTGTCGGTCCAAGTTAAACCGTTTTCCTTTTCTATCGGACAAGGAATCAACCGCTCTAGCTTTCTATCGGTGCTAGATAAACCTCACTTAGATAGCGATTGCGATTATAATAATACTGGATCCTTGATCCTAATAACACCGAATCCAACCGTATCTTTTCTTTTACCTCTCATGTATGTATTGAATGTATAAACACTCAAACTAATAATATAAGCTCAATATCACAACAACAATAATATAAATATGAATATCTGCTCAATCACTCGTATGCTTGAAGTTATTGTGTGGATGAATACCAAGGATATGGTATTTATAGTCTTCAAAGCCTCAACTAGCCGTTAGCACCTGTGTATTGATTACGTATGCTATCACCTTCATATTACGTACGCTAACAATATTACGTATGTTAGCCTCCACTGGTTACGTACGTTATCTCTTTTATAAAACAGTTCAGTGGCTTTCATATTTTGTGTTACGTACGTTAATGTATTGTCCATTACGTACGTTACGTATACGTCATTGCTGACGTTATATATCCATTGCCGCCTTTTTGACTTAGACTCTTTCCAACGTTCATGTGATTTGAACTTCGAATCCTTCATTAAGTATGCTAGGTACATAGGTTTACGTACATTAATGATACTCTGTTACGTACGCTAAGCTTGAATGATTACGTACGTTAGCCTTGTAAAATTCTAGCTTTTTGCACTTCGTTTTATTCGATGCTTTGCTTCGTCTTTTTGTTGTTTTGTTTTGTGTATCAGCTTTAATCATCAAAACATTATAAATACATATATGGAACAAAATGTTCCAACAAAAACGAGCACGATGCCCATTCTTCCCACAAGTATGGCATGCGATGTCCGGCTTCAGGCATTTGGAGCTGACGTGCCCCTGGTCTCCACAGTTATAGCACACAACAAATGAGGGGACCGCTCGAGAGTGCGATCCGGCTGGCTTCGACGCCATGGGTGGTCGGTCGGAAGGGTTTGGCAACGACAGGGGCTTCCTGAATGTCCCCCGGTTACTCTCAGTCTGGTTCTGGTTCCGAGATCTTTTGTTGTTGGCCTGTGGTTGCTTCTTAGAAATCTCCTTCGCGGTGAGTTTGTATTCTAGAGCTTTCTCGATGACCTCCAGCAGGGTCGTACAGTGGTGATTCAACAGCTGCATTGTCACTCGGGGTTTAAGCCTATTGAGAAAATATTTTATCTTATCAGCCTCCGTTCGGACAATCGACGAGGCAAAAGGAAGAAGTGCTTGAAATTTCTCAGCAACAGATAGTACATCGTCGTCTTCAAATGGGTCTGGGTTCAGCAGTTCCGACAGCTTGGCCTCGCGGAGTGGCCCTGGATAGTAATGGTCTAGCATGAGGTTTTTAAATTCCTCCCAAGTGTATACACCATCAGCTGGCCTCACCGAAAGCCACAAGGTGTGAGTGCCCTTGCTAAGATAATAAGCTGCTACGGATACGCGATTCTCTTCGGGATAGTCCACCATATCGAACAATTTCTCAAAGTGTTCAATCCAATGCACAATGTCAGCAGGCTCAGAGGAGCCTTCAAAGGTCGGAGGTCGTTGACGAGAGATGTCGCTGATGATCCGACTCACGGGTCCGCCAAGCACAGGAGGTGGAGGATGAGGCCCCTGTTGCTGGCCAGTAGTGGCCCTCTGCATAGCTTCCATTAATTGACCCATCTGGGTCATCTGAGTCATCATGCCCTGCATCACATCGTATGGATCGACACGTGCATTCTCACGCCCACTGTGGTGCGATTGGTCCCTAGAAGGCGAACCACTGCTGCGGAACTATGCTCCGCATTCGCGCATCTATTGGCTCGTGGTATCGAGATTCGGCCCCTTCCGCGGCCTCGTCCCCCTCTGCCACGGCCTCTCAGATTTCTTTCCATACTGAAAGAATCAATCATAATGATAATCATAAGTACAGTTCAAGATACTAATCAAAATTCACGCTAAGTTAATAGCAACAAGGAATCACATATTCGAGAAAACAGTTCACGATGAATTATCGACACCACGAGTGTCACACAGAATATTACATCGATGCCGAGTCGAACAATTTCAATCATATAATCACTCCAATATTTACCTCGAATTATAAATCAGATAAATCCTGCCACAGGTCCTCGAAATAACAAGATCAATAGAGAGATCTATTCCGATATCAATATCATGCCAGTAATTAAATCATGGCTCGTAAAGTACATACCGTATTTGGCTCGTAGGGTCAGGCGCTTGCACAGGTCACACGTGACACGAAGGTCTTTTGATACTAGTACATTCCACAACGACTCATAAAGAGAAAACAACACGCTCTGATACCATCTTCTGAAAAACCCCAAAAGGCGGCTATTACAGTGCCATGAACCCCATACTGGGACCCACAAGATGATATCAAAATACAGATTAAATAAGTATTTTGTGATACCAAATCACAATGAATAGTCATTACTCCGATTAGGAGTTTATTAATAATATGGATAACGGCCTTATGATACACAGGATCCAAAATACAAGTACAAACCATATGGAGATGGAATATACTTCAAATACAACCAGACAATAATATAAATAAAGTAGAATTAAAGTAACATTACACGGTTTGAACAATAACCAAAAAAAAGACATGGGCCCCCCGAACTAGTATCCCTCGAACCCTTCGCCGTCACCGTGCTTTTCCCGTGCCTTGATTTTGCCTCGACCTAAAATACAAAACAAGTATTTCGCCCAAAACACAGGGTCAGATATACATGATAAATGATTTTCCCGACATTATACAATCCACATATATTAGATCTAAAGGAAAACATCCCGACTATTGAACATACCCCTCGGGCATATGAACAATCTGTCCCAAAATCATCGAACATATCCAATCATACATGGACTATGTGTAATACCCGGTTGTGAATTCATTTATTATCATTCAGTAACTGTCACTCAGAATCTTTTTTTCACTCATTAATAATCATTCATCATTCATATTCAGTCAACTATGTTCACCATTCGGCGTATTTTGAGATCATCACTGTTTGAGATCGAGCCGAGATTATTGTCATCATCATCATCATGTTTTGATTTTCAGTTTGAGAGGTAGCGCACGCTACACATTGTAGTTAGCGCGCGCTAATGAGGTGCATGTAACGCACGCAATGATTCAGTATTAGCGCACGCTAGCGCAAGTGAGGCAGACAGTCCAGAAGGTACTGGGCTGATTTGGGAAATTCGTAGCGCACGCTACGAGTGGTAAGTAGCGTACGCTAACTATGCTGGTAACGCACGCTAACACTTCAGAGTAGCGCACGCTAGCGCGCTCGAGCGAGGGACGAGGTTACGACTCCGTGATTTTGGATATCAACTATCAGGTAGCGCACGCTAACATAAGGTTAACGTACGCTAAGGACAGGTTGTTAGCGCACGCTACCAAAGGTACTTAGCGCACGCTAACGATTCAGTCAGGGGGTACTGGACTACCCGGTACACGCGTTAGCGCACGCTAACATCAGGAGTTAGCGCGCGCTAAGCTGAGACAGTATAGGTAGGACAGTTCGGTCCAACTTTCGTCATTTCTTCATTTCTCAATCATTTCGGACGAGCTCGGGCGATTCGGAAAGGTCTTTTCGAGATGCAATCATCTAGCTTCATCTTCAAGCTCCTAAGTTGGATTAATCATCATCTAAATCAGTTTCATCACTCCAAATCAAGGTAATGATTCTTGGATCTAGAATTTCGGATCTTGAGTGTTTTGCTTTCGATCTCTTCGTGTAAATCGATATTATGTTGGAATATGTTAGATATAGATTATCTATCTTGGATACACGTATTTCTACGGATTCATTGGTGTAATTTTCGGAATTTGTGAATAATTGAGGAATTGTTCAAGAACCCTTACGGGTTGACTTTGGAATTTTGGGGGTTTTCGACTAAATGTTGTTGAAATATCGTTCTAAGCATTCCTATTGGATTATTGATAGTATCCATGAGTTTTTGTGGGTTTGAATCATTCATTGGGAGTTGGTTTCGGATGTAAATGAGTTTTGGTTGTAAACAATTGGAGATTGTTTACAACGCGTTTGTTTTAAATGCCCCAATGAGTTTCGGGTATTGTTGTATCGACTTTTGAGTTGGTTGTGATCATGCTTGATTCGGGTATTAAGAGAATTGTTGGTTTTTGTGTTGTTTAAGGTTGTTCGAGCGGCCGATAATTTCATTAAGGACGTTGATCGTGGAAGTACCTTCTCGCCTTCGGTTTGAGGCAAGTTTTATACTTGTACTAGTCAATGAGCTAATGTCATTATGTACGTGTATGAATGTGTTGTATCATTCCGAGACTTAGTCTCTTCATGAATTCATTGATATCAAGAGATCGTTCGATACGATACCTTCCGGCAATTTTGCCAAATGTTTATTGTTGTTCGTTAACGGCCGATTCAAGGCATTGTAATACTCATTATTAATGTCATTGTCGATAGCCGGTTCGCGGTATCGATGTATCGATTGTTGTTAATATAGATGTCAATTTAAGACATCGTTGAGATCATTGTTATTCCTGTTTGGATCGTCATTAAAACTATATAGGCCGATTAAAGGTATTGGCTTATTCATTTCTCACCTTCGTCGTCGGTAACCGATTAAAGGTGCCGAGGCATCATTCGTATCATTGTCATCGATTGGCCGTTCTCAGGCAAATCTAAATGTTCAATCATTCACTGCATCATTGTTATCGATTGACCTTTCTAAGGCAATCGAGGTATTCACTCATTCATCGTGTAATTGTTATCGATTGGCCGTTCTCAGGCAAATCGAAGTGCTCAATCATCCGCTGCATCATTGTTGTCGGTTGGCCATTCTAAGGCAATCGAGGTGTTAATTTGGGACTGTCAAGGACGGTGTCTATCCGTGTGTTACTATCATCGTGTTGTCCGACTCAAGGCAGCACACTATCATTCATTGTGATACGGCTTCGTGCCGTGGCTTCGGCCCTCATTGTGATACGGCTTCGTGCCGTGGCTTCGGCCCTAATTGTGATACGGCTGGATGCCGTGGCTTCGGCCCTAATTGTGATACGGCTGGATGCCGTGGCTTCGGCCCTCATTGTGATACGGCTTCGTGCCGTGGCTTCGGCCCTCATTGTGATACGGCTTCGTGCTGTGGCTTCGGCCCTCATTGTTATAGCTTCGGGCTGTTTTGACTTCAGGTGTTTGTGATAGTTGTTAATTTCCGCTGAATGACTTTCAGGCCTTTATTATTGTCCTGGTAATTTCATTGGACCCTTCGTGCATTGTGATTCATAATTAATTCAGTCCTGGTTTGGTTCATGTCTTGTAATTCATTGTGGTGTTCTGTGATTTTGATTCGCCGTCGGGCACTTATGTTCTAACCTGTCGAACAGGTATTAATAGTATGCCGTGGGCATAGTATTTCACGAATGCTCGGTTCTTACCTTGATTTGTGAGCATCTCGTATTATTATTATCATTGTACCGTTTCATTCTGCCTTTGGATGCATATCATGTTATACATGTATTTGGTGTTCATTATCTGGATGACTGACCCCGTGGGGGCGGAACATGTTTTTCATGTTTTAGGTGCTTGCGAGGAGAGAGTTGAGACACAGGGGCATGACGATGGCAACGAGGCATTCGAGCGATACTAGTCCGACTTGTTCATTGTTGGTCAGTCAGTTGGAGTGTACTCCGGTATCGTCAGTTGTTGTCATGTTGTATTACCCGAACAGATGTTCGAGGATGTTGTTGTATTTCATTTTGGCCATGTAGGCCACTTTTGTCATTGAAATTCCTTATCGGAATATTGTGTCGGACATCATGGTAAGGACTATGATTTTCCCTTGTTGTTCAATTTAATGTATATTAGTCATGTTTGCCTGGTGGATCTCCTGGTGTGGGGTCCACGGCACTGTAATAACCCAATAGGATTTGGGGGTGTTACAGAAATGGTATCGGAGCTTTGGGTTGTGAAATACCCTGAGATGTGAGTTATGTGGTCCTACCGACGCGGTAGTGGTGGGATTGTCAGGTTATGACAATCTAGTCAGTCAGGTTTTGTGAGTCGTAACATTAGTGCGACTGCACGAGTCATTCATTCATCGAGTCGTCGTCAGTGAAGACTAGTATCGCGAGACCTCGAAGCTTCGTATGACCTGTGTAAGGACTTGATTCTCTTTATGTTCATACATTCATCATGTCATTAATTGTTCATGCTTTGCTGAAACCTATATGTGATATTAGTGTTATGATTGATTCATGACTAATTGTTTTGGGACACGTGTGGCTTGTGTAAGCATTAAGGATCAACTCATTCATCAGTTAATAATCCTCAATCATCATTCTGATCTTGTCAATCATGTTAATTCATTCATCACTCAGTCAATATCATTACTCAGTTAATTCATCGCCCAGATAATTCATTCATCACTCAGTCAATATCATTACTCAGTTAATTCATCACTCAGTTAACTCATTCATCACTCAGTTAATTCATTCATCATTCAGTCAATATCAATACTCAGTTGCTTCGTTCATCACTCAATTAACCTCATCGTTCAGCTAATTCATTCATCACTCAATTAACCTCATCGTTCAGCTAATTCATTCATCACTCAATTAATCTCATCGTTTACCTAATTCACTCATCACTCAGTGAATCTCATTGTTCAGTTAATTCATTAATCATTCATCCCGTCTCACGGTTCAGTTGTTGATCTTGAGGATCGAATTTTCAACCTTGTTAACTTGTTCAAGGTAATCATTTCAGGAATTTCATCAGGCAATCATGTTACCTCATTTGATGTTTCATACGGTCTTATCATACTCTGACGTAATGTCGACGATCATTTCATTAAATCATTAATGCATTCATTGTGTTAGAGCGTGTATGCTCATTATTGTCATTCTGTAACGTAATCATAATGCGATATTCATGCGGAATCTATAATCATCATGTGACTTTCCTACTTCAGTATGGATAGAGCGGTCGGAAGGACGAGGGGAAGGGCGCGGTGCGGGCCGAACCGGGATCTCGTGTGCATGCCCACACGAGCGGGAGGGATATCATTAATTCATCAAATAGCGAGGCTACTCATTCATCGTGAGATAATCATTCACTGTCAGGAGTCGTACGAGAGGCATCTCACTCGGAAGGTGTTCGGGTTGATCCATTCATATTTATGCGGGGCATGATGGCCGGATGACTCGGATGACGCGGATAGTGGAGACCATGCAGACCTCGATGGGTTGTGGTCCACCGCAATGAGGATACAGTGCCATTTCATGGACAGAGGCCGGAGGAGTGAATCAGATTGTTGGCGATATCTCTCGTCAGATGCCGCCTACTTTTGAGGGTTCGTCGGAACCAGCTGATATTGTTCATTGGCTCGAGCATTTTGATAAACTCTTCGACATGGTTCAGTGTCCGGAAGAGAGTAAAGTGGCGGTAGCGGCTTACTACTTGAGTAAGGGCGCTTATTTGTGGTGGCTTTCTGTGAAACCCATCGATCGTGATTGTATTTGGAGCGAGTTCAAGACTCTCATGTTAGAGAGGTATTATCCGGCTCCACTTCGTGAAGCCAAGTTGTCAGAGGTTTTGAACCCCGAACCCGATGAGGACGAGGGTGTTATTGTCATTGCTGAGAAGTTTCAGGGACTACTTCAGTTTGCTTCGTCAATTATCCGTCTTGGCGGATAAAATTAAGTATTTTAGCAAGAGGCTAAATCCGCAGTTGAGGATGCAGTTGTTTAATCACAATTGTAATTCACTTAGTGAGTTCATCGGGAAGGCTCTTGGAGCAGAGCTTTTGATCAAGGAGCTTACTCAGAAGCGTCCTTCAGTTTCTTCGGGTTAGAGGACTAGGATGCCTGCTCGTTCAGAGGGACATCGGGCTCCGACGTCCAAGGGGTCGTTTTCCAGTCGTCTTCGTGCTGGGATAGCATATTCCTCTCAGGCATCGAGTTCGACTGTTGTTTGATTTAACTGTGATTCAGCAGGTCACGTTAGTACCCGGTGTACGGTGCCAGCTATTGTTTGTTTTCTGTGTGGGAGGCAGGGACACCGGCAGAAATACTGCAGGGGTTCTAGCGCCAGTAAATCTCAAGAGAGCTCGAGGGCCTCGAGAGACTTCGTTACTCCAGCCCGTGCACCATCCAAGGGACCCTATCAGGCCTCGAGGGCCAGAGGTAAGGACATTCATCACCGGTTTGAACAAGTTAATTCTTGTGCGTTACTAGTATAATCATTCATTTCATTGTCGTTCATTTATTCATATAATTCATTCATCATATATATATCAATCATATTGGGACTCATAATTATCGATTAATCATTCAATTCACGAGGAACGGCGGTTCCAATCACTTCAGGGAACTATCACTCATGACGTTATTAATCCACCTTGGTGAGTCATTCCAAATCCTTGTCGGATTTGTAGTCATTTATCATTCATCATTCATTTTTGTCACTTTCATTCTCGTGACCTTCTGAGATCATAGTTAGCGGCGAGTTCATCGTCGGATATACCTTAAATCGATGATATGGAAGGATATCGATGTTGGGTACATTTGAGATGTAACCTTGTTTTTGGATGACTGTGTAAATCTATCCGTCATAATGTATCGTGACTGTGGATCATATATTGTTGATCTACCTTATTATGATCATATTTGAGAATCTTGAGATTTGGGTCATTTGTTGGGAGTTCATCCCTCCGGCGTTGTGCTCGAGATTCGTGATAATTTGAGAAATCGTTCACTGTGTTTCGAGACGTCAAATCTTGGGGACTTGGGCTTGCGGTTGATTTGGTCCCGAGGACTATTTGGGCGTTATTGTTTTCAGATCGTTATGGATAGTTCATATCCCGAGTTGTTTACCCTCAGTTTCGAGGACGAAACTCTTTTTAAGGGGGGGAGTATGTAATACCCGGTTGTGAATTCATTTATTATCATTCAGTAACTGTCACTCAGAATCTTTTTTTCACTCAGTAATAATCATTCATCATTCATATTCAGTCAACTATGTTCACCATTTGGCGTATTTTGGGATCATCACTGTTTGAGATCGAGCCGAGATTATTGTCATCATCATCATCATGTTTTGATTTTCAGTTTGAGAGGTAGCGCACACTACACATTGTAGTTAGCGCGCGCTAATGAGGTGCATGTAACGCACGCAATGATTCAGTATTAGCGCACGCTAGCGCAAGTGAGGCAGACAGTCCAGAAGGTACTGGGCTGATTTGGGAAATTCGTAGCGCACGCTACGAGTGGTAAGTAGCGTACGCTAACTATGCTGGTAACGCACGCTAACACTTCAGAGTAGCACAAGCTAGCGCGCTCAGAACAGGGGACAATAGGTTCTGGACTCCAGGATTTTGGATATCAACTATCAGGTAGCGCACGCTAACATAAGGTTAACGTACGCTAAGGACAGGTTGTTAGCGCACGCTACCAAAGGTACTTAGCGCACGCTAACGATTCGATCGAAGTCTTGGACTACCGGTACACGCGTTAGCGCACGCTAACATCAGGAGTTAGCGCGCGCTAAGCTGAGACAGTATAAGTAGGACAGTTCGGTCCAACTTTCGTCATTTCTTCATTTCTCAATCATTTCGGACGAGCTCGGGCGATTCGGAAAGGTCTTTTCGAGCTGCAATCATCTAGCTTCATCTTCAAGCTCCTAAGTTGGATTAATCATCATCTAAATCAGTTTCATCACTCCAAATCAAGGTAATGATTCTTGGATCTAGAATTTCGGATCTTGGGTGTTTTGCTTTCGATCTCTTCGTGTAAATCGATATTATGTTGGAATATGTTAGATATGGATTATCTATCTTGGATACACGTATTTCTACGGATTCATTGGTGTAATTTTCGGAATTTGTGAATAATTGAGGAATTGTTCAAGAACCCTTACGGGTTGACTTTGGAATTTTGGGGGTTTTCGACTAAATGTTGTTGAAATATCGTTCTAAGCATTCCTATTGGATTATTGATAGTATCCATGAGTTTTTGTGGGTTTGAATCATTCATTGGGAGTTGGTTTCGGATGTAAATGAGTTTTGGTTGTAAACAATTGGAGATTGTTTACAACGCGTTTGTTTTAAATGCCCCAATGAGTTTCGGGTATTGTTGTATCGACTTTTGAGTTGGTTGTGATCATGCTTGATTCGGGTATTAAGAATCAAAGTGTCATTGTTATCGATTGGCCGTTCTCAGGCAAATCGAAGTGTTCAATCATCCGCTGCATCATTGTTGTCGGTTGGCCATTCTAAGGCAATCGAGGTGTTAATTTGGGACTGTCAAGGACGATGTCTATCCGTGTGTTACTATCATCGTGTTGGCCGACTCAAGGCAGAACACTATCATTCATTGTGATACGGCTTCGTGCCGTGGCTTCGGCCCTCATTGTGATACGGCTTCGTGCCGTGGCTTCGGCCCTAATTGTGATACGGCTGGATGCCGTGGCTTTGGCCCTAATTGTGATACGGCTGGATGCCGTGGCTTCGGCCCTCATTGTGATACGGCTTCGTGCCGTGTCTTTGGCCCTCATTGTGATACGGCTTCGTGCCGTGGCTTCGGCCCTCATTGTTACAGCTTCAAGCTGTTTTGACTTCAGGTGTTTGTGATATTTGTTAATTTCCGCTGAATGACTTTCAGGCCTTTATTATTGTCCTGGTAATTTCATTGGAGCCTTCGGGCATTGTGATTCATAATTAATTCAGTCCTGGTTTGGTTCATGTCTTGTAATTCATTGTGGTGTTCTGTGATTTTGATTCGCCGTCGGGCACTTATGTTCTAACCTGTCGAACAGGTATTAATAGTATGCCGTGGGCATAGTATTTCACGAATGCTCGGTTCTTACCTTGATTTGTGAGCATCTCGTATTATTATTATCATTGTACCGTTTCATTCTGCCTTTGGATGCATATCATGTTATACATGTATTTGGTGTTCATTATCTGGATGACTGACCCCGTGGGGGCGGAACATGTTTTTCATGTTTTAGGTGCTTGTGAGGAGAGAGTTGAGACACAGGGGCATGACGATGGCAACGAGGCATTCGAGCGATACTAGTCCGAGTTGTTCATTGTTGGTCAGTCAGTTGGAGTGTACTCCGGTATCGTCAGTTGTTGTCATGTTGTATTACCCGAACAGATGTTCGAGGATGTTGTTGTATTTCATTTTGGCCATGTAGGCCACTTTTGTCATTGAAATTCATTATCGGAATATTGTGTCGGACATCATGGTAAGGACTATGATTTTCCCTTGTTGTTCAATTTAATGTATATTAGTCATGTTTGCCTGGTGGATCTCCTGGTGTGGGGTCCACGGCACTGTAATAACCCAATAGGATTTGGGGGTGTTACACTATGAATGATTAAACAATATGGCTCAAGATGGACATCACAGTACGCCCGATTCGGAAATGTGTCCGTGTACATGTCCACCCCGTATACAAATTCCAGAATATACGTGTGACAATGTACCTAATTAGCCTCACGAACTACGTATCGTGTGCACAGTCCAATACGGAAAATATCCACGTATGACTATATAAGTGCCCGACTAAAAATCCTACACAATAACCAATTGGCACGCAGATATGATTCCAGATATGTCACGATACAACATGACAACGAATTAAACAAATCACAAATCCGATTAAGGATCAAGAAAAACTCACCGAAGTGACAGCGAGGACCAACGAGATCAACGATTCAAAGTGACATACTTGGGAATGCAATCCCATGATGAAAAATGGAACAACGTCAAGGACAATATCAAATCATGAGTCACAATTCATAAAAATTTCATATACATGAAACGTATAAACATCACAAGAATCTAATCATCATTATAACCAAGCAAGATAACTTGCCTCAACTCCGTAGGCAAAAGATAGACCTTCTCCAAATGATCGAACGGACGGTATCCTCTGTTAAACACTCAATCGAACAAGCAACCTTGAATGAAACGTAATTTATTCAATAACATATTCACATAATATTAATATCAATTCGTAGTAAACGACGCCCGCAACCTACTCGAATAATTCATTCCATCCGAACGAATAATCTATCGATCATTAGAAGGGTTCCAATACATATAGTTCGTCTTCCACAATCGAATTACTATACAAAATGTCCTTTAATACTCATGTTACCACTTATGAATGATGTATACATTAAACCTGTAATACCCGAGATTCTAATGTGTATTTTGAACATTGTGACCTTGTATATATTGTATTTGATCTGAGTATTATCCAGCGTATTTCATGATCCGGTGTTGCTGAGCGTATGATTTCATGAATTTGTTCAAAATTTGTAATTTTTGCACTAGTAGCGCACGCTAACCACTAGGCGTAGCGTACGCTAATTGGGTTTCGTAGCGCACGCTGTGTATGAACCTTAGTGCGCGCTATACGTAGTCAACTTGATTACGACAGGGTGGTTGGTGAGATCAGCCGCGGATCTTGGTCGGGACATGCCGGGATGTATCTGGATGGCTTTTGGAAAAGTCGAGTCAATGGTGCTTAGCGAACGCTAATGTTATGAGGCTAGCGCATGCTAAGTCTAGTACAATGAGGTCAGTGAACTTTCATTCAGTCGTTAGCGCACGCTAAAAATAGTTGTTAGCGTACGCTAATCATTGATTTTAGCGCACGTAAGGCTATTTAGCGTACGCTATGCTGAGACCTGTCAGAGACAGTAGACTGATAGCCCGTTAGCGCACGCTAATTTGGGACAGTAGCGCGCGCTAATAATCCTTTTCTATAAATAGGACAACACCCATCTTCATTTTTCAGTTTTCACCACTTTGCATACTTGGTTTTTGGGACTTTGAGAGTTACTCCCTCCATCCAAATCCTGCATACCAGCCTCCTAACATCACCATTGAATACAAAGGAGCTTTGAGGATTGGTGTTCTAGCTCTTGGACGTGGAGTTCATCAAGATATTTCAACCTTTCTTTCCGAATAAGGTATGTTATGGTTTGCCAAGCCGAAACTTACGTTCTCAGCTATATTTTGAGCCTGCTTCGGAAATCCTTATGCTAGCTAATGATCTTATGAATCCAGCAACATATTTTTGAAAAGTGAAACCCAATTATACCTTGTTTTTCTTTCATTACTTAGAGTGTTGATCTAGCCTCGGTGGATAAAAAACTTAGGATGTAGTATCCTTAATTCGTTGGAATCATGAGCATGATTTTAGTTAGATTATATGAATTCCTTTGATGTTCCCCCGATGAAATTCATGTTTGCTAGGGGTATTTGTTTTGACATTATTCTTCATGTTCTTGAGGATGATAAATCGGCCATGTCATTGAACTCAACCCGGATCACCGTAGTATCATTTTCCTTGTGTAATACTTGGGCATGTTTGCCATCTTGAGTAACATTTGTGGTAAAATCGTAATAGCCGAACATATGAGAATTTGGAATTAAATCCCATATTTAAACCCAAAATCTTTAATATCTTGTATATCCTTGAACCCTTAAACATCGGCACTTCACCTCCGAAATGATCATTCAACTCACATGAAGTGTATCATCATTTCCGGTTCAGCTTTCATCTAGTATACTAACCACAAACCGGCCTTACGTCACTATTTCACGATTCTAATATAAGTTATTCGGTGATCGTACGTTAGTTTTGAGTAGAATGTTGAGTTCCTTGTTATCTCTTTTGATCAAGGTCCGAACCTTGCATAGTGATCGATCAAGCGACGGCGGCCTGCGGACGTGTGAAATTCGTGGGAGTATTTAGTCCTTGCCATCTTTGAGGCAAGTATCGTATATTGAGTTTGGTTTATATTAGAACTTTGATCATGCATACGGTTTGTTTATATTGTCGAGTATGAGATTATTTTCTTTGATTTGTCGTGGTATTCATTATTAATTGTTCGTGTTGATGAACATATTGAATTGCATATATGTATGCATGATTGCATGGTTTATATTGTAAATGATCCGAGGGGGTCATGAGGATCTATGCTGAGGGCGCTGGATCGAATGTCCACCATGCGTTGGTCCGACGGGATCATCATGGGGATCTATGCTGAGGGCGCTGGATCGTTGGACGGGTTTTCCACCATGCGTTGGTCCGACGGGATCATCATGGGGATCTATACTGAGGGCGCTGGATCGTTGGATTACCCTGTATTGTGTTGATGGAATCGTGAGGATTCGCATCGTTGGATTCCGGTGGCGGAAGTCCGTTTTATA